>CM038145.1:501052731-502335231 GCA_021437245.1 Aegilops speltoides
AGCAGATTGGACTTGTGTACATTTTATTCTCTCTACGGTGGAATGTGGAATTTATTTTGCAAGCCGGACACTATCCTGGTGTTCATGAACTTCTCTGGATTATTCAAAGGAGGAACCCGCCTTGCAATGTCGAACATTATGCGCGCCGGACTTATCGTCATTGAAGCTTGGTTCGGGGCCACCGAGGAGTCTGGACTAGGGGTGTCCGGACAGCCGGACTATCATCGTCCGCCGGACTCCAAGACTACGAAGATACAAGATTGAAGACTCCGTCCCGTGTCCGGATGGGACTTTCCTTGGCATGGAAGGCAAGCTTGGCGATACGGATATGTAGATATCCTACCATTGTAACTGACTCTGTGTAACCCTAGCCTTCTCCGGTGTCTATATAAACCGGAGGGCTTTAGTCCGTAGGACACAACATACATTACAACAATCATACCATAGGCTAGCTTTAGGGTTTAGCCTCCTTGATCTCGTGGTAGATCCACTCTTGTACTACCCATATCATCAATATTAATCAAGCAAGACGTAGGGTTTTACCTCCATAAAGAGGGCCCAAACCTGGGTAAAACATCGTGTCCCTTGTCTCCTGTTACCATCAGCCTAGACGCACAGTTCGGGACCCCCTACCCGAGATCCGCTGGTTTTGACACCGACAGTCGTAGAAGCAATAGATGGCGAAACGACAACGATGCTATGATGGAGATCAAGGTGTCGCGCCGGTGACGATGGTGATCACGACGGAGCTTCGAAGATGGAGATCACAAGCACAAGATGATGATGGCCATATCATATCACTTATATTGATTGCATGTGATGTTTATCCTTTATGCATCTTATCTTGCTTTGATTGACGGTAGCATTATAAGATGATCTCTCACTAATTATCAAGAAGTGTTCTCCCGAGTATGCACCGTTATGAAAGTTCTTCGTCTTTGAGACACCACGTGATGATCGGGTGTGATAGGCTCTACGTTCAAATACAACGGTGCAAAACAGTTGCACACGCGCGAATACTCAAAGTTAAACTTGACGAGCCTAGCATATACTGATATGGCCTCGGAACACGGAGACCGAAGGTCGGCGTAAATCATATAGTAGATATGATCAACATAGTGATGTTCACCATTGAAAACTACTCCATCTCACGTGATGATCGGACATGGTTTAGTTGATTTGGATCACGTGATCACTTAGATGACTAGAGAGATGTCTGTCTAAGTGGGAGTTCTTAAGTAATATGATTAATTGAACTTAAATTTATCATGAACTTAGTCCTGGTAGTATTTTGCAAATTATTTTGTAGATCAATAGCTCGCGTTGTTGCTATGTTTATTTTGATATGTTCCTAGAGAAAACTGTGTTGAAAGATGTTAGTAGCAATGATGAGGATTGAGTCCGTGATCTGAGGTTTATCCTCATTGCTGCACAGAAGAATTATGTCCTTGATGCACCGCTAGGTGACAGACCTATTGCAGGAGCAGATGCAGACGTTATGAACGTTGGGCTAGCTCAATATGATGACTACTTGATAGTTTAGTGCACCATGCTTAACGGCTTAGAATCGGGACTTCAAAGACGTTTTGAATGCCATGGACCATATGAGATGTTCCAGGAATTGAAGTTAATATTTCAAGTAAATACTCGAGTTGAGAGATATGAAGTCTCCAACAAGTTCTATAGCTAAAAGATGGAGGAGAATCGCTCAACTAGTGAGCATGTGCTCAGATTGTCTGGGTACTTCAATCGCTTGAATCAAGTGGGAGTTAATCTTTCATATAAGATAGTGATTGACATAATTCTCTAGTCACCATCACTAAGTTACTAGAACTTCGTGATGAACTATAGTATGCAAGGGATGACGAAAACGATTTCTGAGCTCTTCGTGATGTTGAAATCGACGAAGGTAGAAATCAAGAAAGAGGATCAAGTGTTGATTATTGACAAGACCACTAGTTTCAAGAAAAGGGAGAAGGGAAAGAAAGGGAAACTTCAAGTAGAATGGCAAACAAGTTGTCACTCCCATAAAGAATACCAAAGCTGGACCAAAGCCTGAAACCGAGTACTTACACTGCAAAGGAAATGGTCACTGGAAGCGGAAACGCCCTAAATATTTGGTGGATAAGAAGGATGGCAAAGTGAACAAGGGTATATTTGATATACAGGTGTTTGATGTGTGCCTTACTAGTGTTTATAGTAGCCCCTGAGTATTTGATACTTGTTCGGTTGCTAAGATTAGTAACTCGAAGCAGGAGTTACATAATAAACAGAGACTAGTTGAGGGGAAGTGACGATGAGTGTTGGAAATAGTTCCAAGATTGATATGATCATCATCACACACTCCCTATATTTTCAAGATTAGTGTTAAACCTAAATAAATGTTATTTAGCGTTTGCGTTGAGCATGAATATGATTTGATCATGTTTATTGCCACACGGTTATTCGTTTGAAGTTAAAGAATAATTTTTATTCTGTTTACATGAATACGACCTTCGATGGTTATACACCCAATGAAAATAGTTTGTTGGATCTCGATCGTAGTGATACACATATTCATAATATTGATGCCAAAAGATGCAAAGTTAATAATGATAGTGCAACTTATTTGTGGCATCGCCATTTGGGTCATATCGATGTAAAGCGCATGAAGAAACTCCATAAAGATGGATTTTGGAATCACTTGGTTATGAATCATTTGATGCTTGCGAACCGTGCCTTTTGGGCAAGATGACTAAAACTCCGTTCTCGGAACAATGGAACAAGCTCTTGACTTATTGGAAATAATACATACCGATGTATGCAATCCAATGAGTGTTGATGCTCGTGGCAAGTATCGTTATTTTCGACCTTCACAAGATGATTTGAGCAGATATGGGTATATCTACTTGATGAAACATAAGTCGAAATAGTTGAAAGGTTCAAAGAATTTCAGAGTGAAGTGGAAAAATCATCGTAACAAGAAAATAAAGTTTCTGCGATCTGATCGCGGAGACGAATATTTGAGTTACGAGTTTGATCTTCAATTAAAACAATGTGGAATAGTTTCACAGCTCACGCCACCTGGAACACCATAATGTTATGGTGTGTCCGAACATTGTAACCGCACTTTATTGGATATGGTGCGATCTATGATGTCTCTTACTGATTTACCACTATTGTTTTGGGTTATACATTAGAGACAGCTCCATTCATGTTAAAAGGGCACCATCTAAATCCGTTGAGACGACACCATATGAACTGTGGTTTAGCAAGAAACCCAAGTTGTCGTTTCTTAAAGTTTGGGGCTGCGATGCTTATGTGAAAATGTTTCATCCTGATAAGCTCAAACCCAAATTGGAGAAGTGTGTCTTCATAGAATACCCAACGGAAACTGTTGGGTACACCTTCTATCACAGATCTGAAGGCAATATATTCGTTGCTAAAAATGGATCCTTTCTAGAGAAGGAGTTTCTCTCGAAAGAAGTGAGTGGGAGGAAAGTAGAACTTGATGAGGTAACTATACCTTCTCCCGAATCGGAAAATAGTTCATCACTGAAATCAGTTCCAGTGATTCCTACACCAATTAGTGAGGAAGCTAATGATGATGATCATGAAACTTGATCAAGTTACTCTAGAATCTCATAGGTCTTCCAGAGTACGGTCCGCACTGAGTGGTACGGTAATCCTGTTCGAAAGTCATGTTACTAGACCATGATAAACCTATGAACTATGAGGAAGCGATGATGAGCCCAGATTCCGCAAAATGGCTGGAGGCCATGAAATCTGAGATAGGATCCATGTATGAGAACAAAGTGTGGACTTTGGTGGACTTGCTCGATGATCGGCAGACCATAGAAAAATAAATGGATCTTCAAGAGGAAGACGGACGTTGATAGTAGTGTTACTATCTACAAAGCTCAACTTGCGCAAAAAAGGTTTTTGACAAGTTCACGGTGTTGACTACAATGAGATTTTCTCAACTGTAGCGATGCTTAAGTCTGTCCGAATCATGTTAGCAATTGCCACAATTTATGAAATTTGGTAAATGGATGTCAAAACTGCATTCCTTAATGGTTTTCTTAAAGAAGAGTTGTATATGATGCAACCAGAAGGTTTTGTCAATCCTGAAGGTGCTAACAAAATAGGCAAGCTTCAGCTATCCATCTATGGACTGGTGCAAGCATCTCGGAGTTGGAATATACGCTTTGATAAGTTGATCAAAGCATATAGTTTTATACAGACTTGCGGTGAAGCCTGTATTTACAAGAAAGTCAGTGGGAGCACTAAAACATTTCTGATAAGTATATGTGAATGACATATTGTTGATCGGAAATAATGTAGAATTATTCTGCAAAGCATAAAGGAGTGTTTGAAAGGAGGTTTTTCAAAGAAATACCTCGGCAAAGCTACTTACATATTGAGCATCAAGATCTATTGAGATAGATCAAGACGCTTGATAAGATTTTCAATGAGTACATACCTTGACAAGATTTTTGAAGTAGTTCAAAATGGAACAGTCAAAGAAAGAGTTCTTGCCTGTGTTGCAAAGGTATGAAATTGAGTAAGACTCAAATCCTGACCATAGCAGAAAATAGAAAGAGAATGAAAGTCATTCCCTATGCATCAGTCATAGGTTTTATAAAAGTATGCCATGCTATGGACCAAACCTATTGTACACTTTGCCCTGGTTTGGCAAGGGAGTACAATAGTGATCTAGGAGTAGATCACTGGACATTGGTCAAAATTATCCTTAGTGGAATAAGGATATGTTTCTCAATTATGGAGGTGACAAAAGGTTTGTCGTAAAGGGTTACGTCCATACAAGTTTTGGCACTGATCCAGATGACTCTAAGTCTTAATCCGGATACATATTGAAAGTGGGAGCAATTAGCTAGAGTAGCTCCGTGCAGAGCATTGTAGACATAGAATATTTGCAAAATACATACGGCTCTGAATGTGACAGACCCGTTGACTAAACTTCTCTCACGAGCAAAACATGATCATACCTTAGTACTCTTTGGGTGTTAATCACATAGCGATGTTAACTAGATTATTGACTCTAGTAAACCCTTTGGGTGTTGGTCACATGAAGATGTGAACTATGGGTGTTAATCATATACAGATATGAATATTGGTATTAAATCACATGGCGATGTGAACTAGATTATTGACTCTAGTGCAAGTGGGAGATCAAGGAATATGCCCTAGAGGCAATAATAAAGTTATTATTTAGTTCCTTATTTCATGATAAATGTTTATTATTCATGCTAGAATTGTATTAACCGGAAACATAATACATGTGTGAATACATAGACAAACATAGTGTCACTAGTATGCCTCTACTTGACAAGCTCGTGAATCAAAGATGGTTAAGTTTCCTAGCCATAGACATGAGTTGTCATTTGATTAATGGGATCACATCATTAGGAGAATGATGTGATTGACTTGACCCATTCCGTTAGCTTAGCACTTGATTGTTTAGTATGTTGCTATTGCTTTCTTCATGACTTATACATGTTCCTACAACTATGAGATTATGCAACTCCTGTTTACCGGAGGAACACTTTTTGTGCTACCAAACATCACAACGTAACTGGGTGATTATAAAGGATCTCTACAGGTATCTCTGAAGGTACATGTTGAGTTGTTGTATTTCGAGATTAGGATTTATCACTCCGATTGTCGGAGAGGTATCTCTGGGCCCACTTAGTAATGCACATCACTATAAGCCTTGCAAGCATTGTAACTAATGAGTTAGTTGCGGGATGATGTATTACGGAACGAGTAAAGACACTTGCCGGTAATGAGATTGAACTAGGTATTGAGATACCGATGATCGAATCTCGGGCAAGTAACATACCGATGACAAAGGGAACAACGTATGTTGTTATGCGGTTTGACCGATAAAGATCTTCGTAGAATATGTAGGAGCCAATATGAGCATCTAGGTTCCGCTATTGGTTATTGACCGGAGACGTGTCTCGGTCATGTCTACATTGTTCTCGAACCCGTAGGGTCCGCACGCTTAAGGTTTCGATGACAGTTATATTACGAGTTTATGAGTTTTGATGTACCGAAGTAGTTCGAAGTCCCGGATGAGATCGGGGACATGACGAGGAGTCTCGAAATGGTCGATACATAAAGATCGATATATTGGACGACTATATTCGGACATCGGAAGGGTTCCGAGTGATTCGGGTATTTTCGGGGGTACCGAGGAGTTATGGGAATATGAGGAAGAAGCAATGGGCCTCATGGGCCAAGTGGTGGAAGAGAGGAGGCAGGGCACGCGGCCCCCAAGCCCAAACCGAATTGGACTAGGGGGCCGGCCCCCCTTTCCTCCTTTTCCTCCCTCTCCTTCCTTCTTCTTCTCCTTCCCTTCCTTCCCCTCTCCTAGTTGGACTAGGAAAAGAGGGATTCCTACTCCCGGTGGGAGTAGGACTCCTCCCTGGCACGCCCTCCCTTGGCCGGCCGCCCCCTCCCCCTTGCTCCTTTATATACGGGGGCAGGGGGCACCTCTAGGCACAACAACACAAGTTGATCTTTGTGATCGTTCCTTAGCCGTCTGCGGTGCCCCCCTCCACCATATTCCACCTCGGTCATATCGTTGCGGTGCTTAAGCGAAGCCCTGCGTCGGTAGAACATCATCATCGTCACCACGCCGTCGTGCTGACGGAACTCATCCCCAACACCCTGCTGGATCGGAGTCCGGGGATCGTCATCGAGCTGAACGTGTGCTGAACTCGGAGGTGCCGTACATTCGGTACTCGGATCGGTCGGATCGTGAAGATGTACGACTACATCAACCGCGTTGTCATAACGCTTCCGCTTACGGTCTACAAGGGTACATGGACAACACTCTCCCCTCTCGTTGCTATGCATCACCATGATCTTGCGTGTGTGTAGGAATTTTTTTGAAATTACTATGTTCCCCAACAATTCTCTCTACGGTGGTATGTGGAACTTATTTTACATAGCCGGACACTATACTTGTGTTCAAAATCTTCTATGAAGTATTCGGAGGAGGAACCCGCCTTGCAATGCCGAAGACAATATGCACGCCGGACTCATCGTCATTGAAGCCTTGTTCAGGGGCTACTGAGGGAGTCCTGGATTAGAGGCTGTCTGGATGGCCGGACTATAGCCTTTGGCCGGACTCCTGGACTATGAAGATACAAGATTGAAGACTTCGTCCCATGTCCGGATGGGACTTTCCTTGGCGTGGAAGGCAAGCTTGGCGATACGGATATATAGATCTCCTACCATTGTAACCGACTCTATGTAACCCTAACTCTCTTCGGTGCCTATATAAACCGGAGGGTTTTAGTCCGTAGGACAGAACAACAATCATACCAAAGGCTAGCTTCTAGGGTTTAGCCTCTCTGATCTCGTGGTAGATCTACTCTTGTACTACCCATATCATCAATATCAATCAAGCAGGAGTAGGGTTTTACCTCCATCGAGAGAGCCCAAACCTGGGTAAAAACATCATGTCCCTTGTCTCCTGTTACCATCCGCCTAGACGCACAGTTCGGGACCCCCTACCCGAGATCCGCCGGTTTTGATACCGACAGCGGCCCAATCCACGAAGGATAACAGGTAAAACCCTTTGAAGTAGGACGTGGCAGTCATGAGTTTTCAACCCTTGTACCTTGTTTCCATCTGCATTGACTCTCCTTTCAGGGTTGGAAGCAAATCCATGTGGGAATCTCACACGTGACAGGACCTCACAGAATTCTTTTCTTTTTACCTTGTCCAAGACGTACACAACTGGTGCCATATCCCGTGGTTTACCTTCATCTTGCACCTGCAAATCCTTTCTGATACCCAGGTGTGTTAAATCAATCCTAGATTTTAAGGTATATTTCGTCTTTCTTCAATGTTAAGAAGTGTGCCGATAATGTTGTCACATATATTTTTCTTGATGTGCATCACATCAAGATTATGCCGCAGATCAAAATCATTCCAATACTCAAATCCCACAAAGTGGACTTGCGGGTAAATAATAATCTCTCTTCTATCGTGCGCGCTTCCTTTTCCTGCTACCATTACCAGGATGGTTTCCTGGTGTAATATGCCTGACCTTCTCTAATTCCACTTGCAACTCATCGGCGGTGCGCCTCTTTGGTGCATCACGGTTTTCATGCTTTGCATTGAACACATGTCTTCGGTATTTTCAGGGATGCGGCTTGTCCTTGGCAAGGAAATGGCGGTGTCCAATGTAACAGATCTTGCTAAGTATTGCGTATGACAGCAGATTCCTGTCACAATGAACTCATGCATTGTAACCATGTGTTGTTCGCCCTGACAGAGTGCCCAAAGCCGGATAATCATGGATGCACCAAATTACAACAGCACGCAGAAAGAAATCAGCTGGTGGGCTGCTATATAGGTCTCGAGTGAGAACACCCTTCCATAGTTGTTGAAGTTCCTCCACAAGAGGCTCCATGAACAAATCAAAATCCTTTCCAGGACTTTTTGGACCTGGGATGAGCAAGGCCATCATGTAGTGTGATTCTTTCGTGCAGACATTTGGAGGCATGTTGTAAGGGATAACAAGCACTGGCCACATGCTATATGTGGCGCTCTAGTGGCCAAATGGGTTAAATCCATCTGAAGTTAAGCCAAGTCTAATGTTTCTCGGGTTAGCAGCAAACTCTTTGTGTTTATCATTGAAGCTTTTCCACTCACTACCATGAGATGGATGGCTCATTACATTCTGATCTCTGTACTCCTGGTTTCTAGAATGCCACGGTACATCCTCTCTTGTTTCAGCATCATGAAACAACCTCTGCAATCTTGGTGTAATTGGAAAATGTCTCAGAACATTATGAGGAACCCTCTTCACAGCATCGCCATCTTTCCATCTTGATTATTTGCATTTCGGGCATTCACTTAAGTTGGCATGCATAATCCTTCCGGAAGAGAACACAATTATTCTTACAAACATGGATCATATCATATCCAATTCCAACTGCACGAAGGAAATTCTTCATTTTACTGTGGGTGTGTGGCAGCTCAGACACATCTGGGAAAGATTTGTGGAAAGCAGCCAACATCGCATCGAATGATTTGTTGGTCATCCGCTCAGATGTCTTCACCTGAAGAAAGGTGACCATAGCTGAGAATACTGACAGCTTATTTCCTGGGGTGACAGCAACATTGCATTGTTCCAACATGCGGGCCCGACGTTTTTCTTCTGCAGGTGAAAGTTCACGGAATGCACGAGCATTTCGTAGCATTGTTTCAATGTTGGTCAAACTCACTGGCTCCGCCACCACCACCTCCTCCTCCTCTTCCACCTGAGCATCAGTCAGATCAAGATGGTGATCTGCTGCTTCCACGTAGTCAATAACATTGACGTTCATAGCTTCACCATGATGAACCCACCTAGTATATGTGACCGACATCCCATACAAGTGTAGAAGATTTTGCACAGTTGACTGGGGTCTTGTAACTGAATTCATACAACTACTACACGGGCAGAGCACATCTGATTTCGGACCACCGTACTTAGCTCTGATAAAGTTCATGAAGTTTTCAACCCCCTCGACATATGCAGCAGAGAATCTTCGAACAGAAGTTATCCAATTCCTATCCATCTGTTAGACATACAAATTAGTTCTTCTACTAGATATTACAGGAAAAACATATATGCTTTTTTATGAAGTCTAGAAAAAATACCTAGGTTGATGTCTAAAGCTATGGCAAGATATTTGGACAAGCAAACCTAAGTAACGAAATATATGTAAAGCTAATTCAGCAAACAGATTTGAGTGCTAAATTATGGCAGGCTGTTTCAGCAGTCAATGAGGTCGAGCACACAGCCATCAAACTATCGAAGGCCGTCGCAGCAACAAAGATCGAGTATAAAATGGTGTAGAGCTATTTCACCTCACAGATTGGCTACTAGACCATGGCAATCTACGTCACAATAAATATATGGCAGGATATTTTAGCAACTAATCGGCCTTGGCATGCCATCTCAGCTAAGCAGATTGAGTGGAGAACAGGGCAAGGAAGCTTCTTAAGCAGAGCATATTGACAGTAAACTACTTCGGCAAACAGTGAGATTAACAGCGTCTATCGGCTAACATTCAGCGCTACACCGACATGAATGGAGCCTCAGTCCAGAATGCGCGTACCGTGGGAGAAGCTGACCGTCGTGCGTCTCCACACAAACGTCGCCAGCGGTGGCGGTGCTGACCGCTGTGCACCTCCACAAGAACGTAGCCAGAGGTGGCGGCACGGCTAGAGGACGGCAGTCTACGAGAGCGTACTGTGGGAGCGAGACGATCACCGTGCGTCCCCTCGATGAACCGCGGTGCCGGCGTATCGGCGTGGCAGGGAGGGCGGCTTTGGCGGAGCGAATGGAGTGGAGGGGGGCGGGGGGAAGGGGTTTGGGGAATATTTGGCCGAAGGGCAGTTGAATCGGATTTGGGAGGAATTTTTGTGGGGGGGAGGATTTTTGCGGTGGGCGGGGGAGTTTGGCGCATTGTCGGTTTCTCCAAGTGCAGTCCCCGTGTCGGTGAAGAGGCAAGCGAAGCTCGTTCGCTTCGTGTGAGTGTGCAGGACCGAGCGTGTGTGGGGTGCAACGCGACGACATGACAGAGTGTTGTGAGTGTACCGCCTTTTTTCCTTTTAAACTAGGTGCTTCGCCCCCTCAAAAAAAATTGTTGCTTCGCGCGATCCATCGATACTACTACTAGTAATCTGGTAATCCCGACTAAAACGGCGCGGTCGGGTCTTTTCCCGCGCGATATGCTGGGAGGTTGGCTTAGTTGGGTTTTTTAGATTTGTCTCGGTTCAATAAAAAGCAGAGTTGGTGATGATGGTGTGCCTGTCATCCTGCAATATAGGTCGTCCGATCTATATCTAACGGATAGGAAGGAAACTATGACAATTTACCCGGACTCCTCTCCACATTTGCAGATAAGGCTTTCCCTCGTTCATCCTTTTCTCCCACAAGATCTTGATCTTCCGTGCAATGCACGGGCATCTTGCTAGTACTCCTACAATATGTATATTATTGTGAAAGTCCATATACACCAGCCAAGATTAATGCAAACACGGCAGATTTTCATTACATTTCGAACTTTTATAGGACAGAAAAATAAAAGAAACCCGACCCTAAACCTATTCTACAGCGGCGACCAACGTCCTCCATCTGCGATCTCTATGTACGGGGGCGGGGTTCAAGACCCGTGAAGTGAAGGTGCGGTCTTTGGCGAGGAAGAGTAGAACACGGGATACGGACCGGCCAGTTGGCACACCATGCCCTGCCGCCTCCCATGCCCTACTCATCCTCGGAGGAGTCCCCGACCTCGGTGATGCCGGACGTTGGACGGCGGCAAGTAGGACGCGTGGCTGACAGTGCTCCCGTCGTCGGCCGCCAGCGTGGCCACCGTCTGTGTGGTCGCGTCCGCGTCCGGCTACACCGCTATTGCGTCGCGAGAGGCAACTTGAGCGAGGGCGGCGACCTCGAGCTTCATCCCCGAAGACAAGCTCTCCCGCAGAGCGTTCGCACTTGCGTCATGGCGGATGTGGTGCCAGGTAGGAGGACGATGCGCTATGGTGTGGAGGTTAGCTGGGCATTGCCGCTTTAAGTAGCGCATTCCGGTGAGGCCAAGCATCCAGGTGCGTCATTAAGTCGCCGGAGTTGGTTCCTCGGGCACCGAGCCTCTTAACGACGACATATGAACGGACGACATGAATGCGGGCAGCTGGCGCCGGCTGGGAACACACCGCGCGACAGCGGCGAGGAACGAGGGCTTTGGTGTGCCAGGGTAGTCAGCTGCGGTCGTGGCAACGTTGGAGATGCCCTTTGCTCAAATGTGATCCCCGCATGTCATTGAAAAAGCAAGACGACCCGGCATGCTCTCAGGTCCAGAGGATGCAGTTGGCCGCGCTACACCACTCCGCGGACGCGTCGCGGCGCCCCGTGCATCCTCGACGAGCCAGGTGTTGGGGTGTGTTTGGATTGTGGCCAAAGTGCACCTTACCAAAATTTTGGTCATGACCCAAAGATTGATCTTTGTTTGGATGGTTGCCATTTTTTTGGCATGCCAATGAACTCTAGACAACTCTAGTTCATTTTTCTTGCCAATGTCGGCCAAATCATGGGCAACCAATACCTCAACCAAAATTTTGGTCATGACCTAAAGATTGGTCTTTGTTTGGGTGGTTGCCATTTCTTTGGCATGCCAATGAACTCTAGCCAACTCTAGTTCATTTTTCTTGCCAATGTCGGCCAAATCATGGGCAACTAATACCTCAACCAAAATTTTGGTCATGACCCAAAGATTGGTCTTTGTTTGGATGGTTGCCATTTCTTTGGCATGCCAATGAACTCTAACCAACTCTAGTTCATTTTTCTTGCCAATGTCGGCCAAATCATGGGCAACCAATACCTCAACCAAAATTTTGGCTACCCAATGCTTTGATGGGGCAACCTTGGGCACAAACCAAACATATAGTTGGTCGTGCCACAGCACTAATGCCACCCTCGGCACACTGAAACCGACCGTGTCTAGCGACGATATGAGCGTGTCGCTCACCGCGGTCGCCGTGTCCAGAGGCGGTGCTGGAGCTGTGCCCCATTGTTGGCCCCAACGACCCACATGAACGGTTGTCGGTGGCGAGGAGGTCGTGGGCCAGCTCCTCCATTGGACTAGTCTGTGCTACTTCGTCCCGACGGGTGTGCCCCACATGTTGGTTTCCCTGTTTTCCCGCCATATTCGAGCATCAGTGCTCCGCGTTGCGCATTAGGCCTTTCACTATGTAGGCCAAGCGAGACAACTTATTGTTTATTTGAGCCATTCAAGTGTAATCATGTGGCGTTTGCTTATTTCTCATTCCTCTCCAAGCCTCTTCTCCATCGATCATGTCGCCCTCCAGTCGAGTCCATCCTCCCGCATGCCTCATTTGAACATTCCGCCGAGTATCATTCGCATGTACCCACCCTAGTCCTCTTTCAATAGATCTCCGGACCCCGAGATGAAATCGAGAGGGAACGAGTGGGGGCACGTGATACCTAAGGCGGATTCAAAATTTTGAACCGATGATCATAGCATCCGCAAATCATATATAAAGGGTATTCAATGTTCGTTTTGTTTTTGAACGTACAATATACTCCCTCCTATACTTTCTACTTTACATATAAGTTTTATGTGTAGTCAAAGTATCTCTACTATGATCAAAAAGGTATCAACAATCAACAACGCCCAATCAATGTTGTTAGATTCGTACGTACTCCTAGATTTGTACTCGAGATGGTTTCCAATTTGACTATTGACAAGATTAATAGTACTCCCTCCGTCTAGGTGAGTAAGTCATCTTAGGCTGTGCACCATTACCAAGGAGGAGGGGAAAATGAGAGACATTAATGTTTATTTGCTAATTAATAGTATTGCATGCAATGAACTAACCACTACATGTCATGTTTGATAGTCTCAGGTCATTAAAAGCATGCACACCCTCATCTCTTATTGGTTGATATGTCAAGAAACAAGAAACGAGGTAGAAGTTAATGCACCGCGCCTACGTGTTTTGGGATTATTTGGCTTTTGTAAGATGACTTACACACCTAGACGGAGGGAGTACATGAGATGTATAATGTGAAAATTATATCATTGGAAACTCCTTTCACATACGAAATTGACCGTATTCTTTGTGTAAGTTGCATGTCATATATTATTACTCTAACATTTGGTCAAAGTTAGCCTCGAAAAACGCATTAGACCCTGTATGCTTTGTGTAAGTTGCATGTCATATATTATTACTCTAACATTTGTGTAAGTTGCATGTCATATATTATTACTCTAACATTTGGTCAAAGTAGTATAGTGGAAGTGGATCCTCTGACGTAGGTATCCCTGCCTTACCCTCCCTTTCGGTCACTTACTGGCAGACCCCATGCTTGCTAGGCCCCGCATGTCAGTTACTCAATGGGTTCGACCATGTCAGGGGATCCTCATCCGTAGTATACTCCCTCTGTTTTTATTTAATCCGCATAAAACGGAGGGAGTGATGGTATAATAAATGACGCGGGCGGGGGAGGGGGAGGGACGTCGGTTTGCTCTCAACTGTGGTCCTACAAGCGAGCGAACACGCAAGACGAAGCGAGTTCCATTTAGTGAGCGACGTGGAGGGTCCAGCGTGCCGGGCTGCAACGCGAATGCGACAAGAGAGATGTACAGTCAAAACCGATTGACCGGTCGTCACCCGAACCACTATTCACACGTAACCTTATTTGCCGCCCACGCCAGCCACTGCCCTAAAACCACACCAAATCTCCAGCCCATTCCCCCCCCCCTTCGATCCCCTAGCCCGCATCAAGCGTCGCCTAGTTCGCCGGAAAGCCATGGTGCACCGCAAGATCACTTATTACAAGATGCTGACGCCGGAGCACCGCGCAGAAATCGCGGCGGCGATCGGCGCCACAGACCTCTGTTCCCAAGCTCGCTTTGCGGCGGGCCAATCCACGAGTTCTCTGGAGCCAAGCTACGAGGAGGAGGAAGCCAATCCAATGTTCACTGCGGAGGTCGCGGTGCAGAAGGCCCCCGATGGGTATAAGACGATGGACATCGACTTTGTGCCGGCGTCCGAGTCCCCCATGGTGCAGGTGTACCGGCGGTCCAACATGGCGATACTAAAGGAGGACCGGGAGGCAGAGGCTCAACTCGACGCGGAGCGCGTGCATGCCACTGCCATCGAGGCTCTCCTGCAGGCGGAACCGGATGTCGTGATATGAACTGGGCGGCGGAGGCTCAACTTGAGGCGGAGCGCGCGGATGCCGATGCCATCAAGGCCCTCCTACAGGCGGAACCTGACGTCCTGGACATGAACTAGGCGGCAGAGGCTCGACTCGACGCAGAGCACGCGGATGCCGCTCTCATCGATGCCCTCCTACAGGCGGAACTGGACATCCTGGACTTGAACCGGACGGCGGAGGCTCGACTCGACGCGGAGCGCGCGGATGCCGCTGCCATCGAGGCCCTCCTGCAGGCGGAACCGGATGTCCTCGACTTGAACCGGGTTGTGCTCTTGTCCGTGCAGAGCACCTGCATGCTCCGCTTGAACGAGTAGCTGGAGGCCGAGGACAACCACGGTGCAGAGACACACGTCGGCAGCGATGGCTGGTTCGTGCCGGCAGCCAAAGACGACGAGGCCGTCTCTTTCCGCGAGCAGTGATAGTTTTTCTTTATGTTCTTGTTTTTATGGATCTTTTGTTGTGTAAAAACATACTATATTTGTTATGCAAGTCGCCTGACTTGGGTCAGTCTACCATTTCAGGCGGTTGGATGAATATCCTACGTCTCCTAACCCTTCTTTCCTTCTTCCTCACCTCTTCTTCTTCCCCAACAGACCATCGCACGGGCCGTACGGATACTCCCCAACATGCGGTCGGATAAACATACTCAATGAACGAAAATTATGTGTCAGCGATAGGATGGCTGAGTTTGGTTTGTTCACATGCGACAGCACATGTCAGTGAGGGTGCGTTCCCTTGGTTGGGTTTGCGGCATGCAGGAGCGACTGTGTGAGGGTGCGGTGCGACCGCGGCGTGCAGGAGCGACCATGTGAAGGTGCGGTGCGACCGCGACAGCCGTGCGCAAGTGTACCTCCTTCTCATTTTGAAAAGTTTAGGCAAGCTTGGCAAAAATGTCTGGCGAAGTTTGGCAATGCAAGGCCTAGACCCAAATAGGATAAGTACGTACGTACTAGGAGTACTAGTGTTAAAAAAGAAAGGCGGGGTTTTCCTTCATGGGATTTAACCGATACAAATCCTCGTTTCACGTGTCAATTAATGCGTATTTTTTCCCAAAAGACCAAAGAGATAACCATCTCACTCCTCATCGCTTGATTAATGCAGCGCCATGCAAACCAACCTTCTCACTTCCGCATGCATGTAGGGGATATTAATGTCCTTGGTTGCTAACCCCATCAATTTTGCCTCGATTAGTGTTAGTGGCCCTTTGCAAATTGTAATTTTGATATACTGGTCTTGTGTAAAAAAATGGAGGTAGTAACTATATTTGACTTCCTTCCCCATTGCGGTGACGTCGACGATATTTTTTTGTGGTTTGGCGAAGTGCGTTCATCGGAGAACACCATTGGGGGAGACCATGGTAAGTCATTCGCAAGTGCCGCCTGCAAGCCGAGACAACCGCCTTATTTGCATCCAGGAAGTCCTTTACTAGTACTACTACTAGGAGTACTAGTGCGGTGAGATGGTTTCTCGAAGAAGACGATGGAGAAGCGGAGTCAGCGAAGAGCGAAATGATGGTCGCTTCGTCCGTGCTTTGTGATTTGACGCCTCACTGCTTTGTGATTTGTGATAGAAGGGATAGGGGAGTAGACTCTGTGCTCTATACTGTACTACATGCATCCAAGCATGGGAGAAAGAGGAGAGATGTTGCATTTTTCTATTCCTTCAATCAATCAATCAGGGAGCTTTGGTTCCATCTTTTTGGCTTTGGCAACACCGTCCACAATGGTTCCCACGATGCCAAAAGCTATTTTCACATTTGGCTGCACATTGTGGATGCCCTTAACCGTACCACTTGGTTTTGCTCCTGTGTGCTATCTATACAAATCTCAATTATATTGATCTAAAAAATTATAGAATCAAGATTAGTAAAAAGGAGGTGATTTTGCTGCGCGGATGGCAGGGGAGGTTTCTTATTTTTGGAGGACGTTGTCCTGGCAGTTTGCTAACATGCGGTCCCACGTGTCAGTGCTTTATCAAGCTGATCCGTGTCCCACATGAGGCAGAACAACGGCAGAAGCAACACGTGGTTAAGTTGAAGAAGATGAGGGAGAAGCGGATTCAGCAACGAGTGAAATGATGGTTGCTTCGTCCCTCCTACTTCTTTTTTTAGCATTATTACTTCGTCCCCAACTTAACTGCGGGAAAGGTGCAGCTTTGTGATTTGACGCCTCATTGCTCATTACTACACCGGCGCCATGACTGGGGTGCTTCACCCCGGCTGCTCTGCACTGTATTCCTGTATGGCACGTGGACCCGGTAGCTTGATGTCCCACATGTCGGCGAAAGGCACTAGAAGATTTATGAAAGCGAGCGCTCCACTCTTACAACGGAGGAATAGACGACACGATGACCCAGTGAACTGTCACTTGTACTGTATAGTACTATAGTTTTGCTGTTTCGCATGATCCATCGATACAAACCCGATTAAACAAGAAAGGGCGGGATTTTTCCCGCGCAGTAGATGATACTGGCCATACATTTCAAAGGCAATTTTATTGTATGCAAACTGAATAATTATAAGTAACAATATGATATCTAGTAAAACTAAAAACACATATGATTTATTGTGTTAGAGTGTAGTAGTAGTGCTGTATTGCATAGTTGTTAGATGTAACATGCGAGAACGTGTAGAGATGTAGTTTTGGAGGACATACAGAGAGAAAAGCGTAATACGGTCATCGAACTTCAGAATATGCTGATTAAGGTCACTATATACGTTTTGTGGTGATTATCCGGTCACTTGCTCACAGTTCAGCATCGGATTGCACTCTGTTGACCGGCCAAATAGTCTACGTGTCGCCATGTTGACTAGTTAAATTGACCGCGTTCCTTGTGGGATCCACCTGTCAGTTCGCATAGGGCAAAGGTCAAATAAACACAAATTTACGCAGGCGCGACAAGGCTCCAACCCGTGCGCGGGAATCACCTGGTTGTGTATGTGTCTGTCAGGGCCCGATGTGTGCGCATGCACGTGTAGGTTGAGCACTTGAGCGTGAGAGCGTGTGTTGGTCGTGTGGTGTACTGGTGTGTGCATGCATGCGTGTGTGTCTGCGTGTGAGTGTTGCATGCGTGCGTGGCTGAGTCTGTACGTGTGAGTGTTGCGTGGGTGCGTGGGTGCATGTGTTAGTGTGAGTGTTGCGTGGATGCAGTTCATGTGCATGCGTGTGTGTGTCTATAATCACCACACCAGCTCCTGTGTGTTAAAACAGACGGCTCAGCATACCAATACAAGACCACCTTGTCCGCTATGCCCGCGGTCATGACTTCGAACCACCGTCAAAATATATTTTTTGTCGTCTGTTTTCATTCTTACTAGCAAGATGCCCGTGCGTTGCACGTAACATCAAGATGCATTTGTATGACTTGTTTATCTTGTGAGAGAAAAGGATGAACGAAGGAAGGCCTTATTTGCAAATGTGGAGAGGTGTGTGGGTACCTTTTTGCAAAATTGCCATAGTTTCTTTCCTATCCATCAGATATAAATCGGACGGCCTATATTGTAGGATGGCAGGCACACCATCATCACCAACTCTGTTTTTTATAAGAGTGTATTTTATGTATTTTATAAGAGTGTAGATGTAGAGTAGATACAAGTCGACAGGTGGGCATGATGGTAGTGAGATAATGTGATGCAACACTAGAGGTGCCACGTGGAGCGTTTAACTGGTCAACTAGTCATGTCATGAGCAAATACAAAGTTGTACGGTGAGCCCGTGACTGTATAATAACCACTAAACGTAAACGGTGACCATAATGAGTGGATTATGAAGTCCAATGTATGTATCGTGCTTTCTCTTCAAATACAATGATCGTCATTGCATATATCAGGAGAGAAAGATGAAACACACGTGAAAATTCTAGGGGCTTACTTTTAGAGGACCTGGAGATAGTTTTGTGTGCATTCGTGAAAGGGGCGTACAGGGGGGTATGCGATGGAGAGAGAGATGCTCTTCGTTTCTCTTTATTATGACTATCTTTGTATATAGTATAAAAATATACAAATTCACAAAGTCTTGGAATAAATATCATTGTGGGCACCATGCAATGCAAATTAGCGTTCGTACTCCTCCATATAACTTTGTAATGTTGTATATATGTAGAAACTCTAAAATAATTTTTTGGCCACACTTTATACAAAAGGAATGTTGTATGCGAAATAAACGTGAAGAGAGGGCTTTTTAGATCAATGGGGTACGTGGTGTAACATGTGTGAATGTGTAGTTGATGCATTTGGCGGGGCCTAGAGAGGTATGTGTGTGTATTACGTATTCGAGAGAGGCATGGATAGAGGGGCCGACGGGGGGCGTGGGAGAGATAGCACGAGAAATGAGAGTGGTCTAGAGAGAGAGAGAGAGAGAGAGAGAGACGAATATGACGTCACGACAAGAGATTCCATTCCCTTGAGTGTGTATATGCAAGGGGGAGGGAATAGAGGCACCAGGAGAAATTTTCTGTGTGTGTGGTGTTTGTGTTGGTATGTGTGGGTGTGAGAAAATAATGAGACGTGGGGGCAGAGGGTGTGTCACCGCGTGAGGTCCGGTGGGTCGAGGTGAGGCCCTTCGTTCGGTTCCGTCATGCGCCACATTGGTCGGCCCATGACACATTTAGGAAGACCCATGGATGACTAGTCGTACAAGACAAAGATAGCAGAATTGTGAAGGACTCTGTGTCCACTGACAAAGCTGGCTAGGATTTGTAACCCTAGGTTCTCGAACTAAGGTAACCCATTTATCTCTGATATTACTCTTCATCCAACCTAACTTTAAGGGGCATCCTACAGAATGCTCTGCTAGAATCATACTCGTCGATTAGGAAGAGAGGTGTGAGACAATGCGTGAGAGACAGACGTAAAGATAATGTGCGTACATGAGACAAGTAGGCAGGTCCATGTATATAGAAAGGGTCGATGAGGATTGTGCGTGTGTATGTTTGCGAGAGGAAGAGTGCTTGTGATAAAGGTTAGTGAAAACAGTTGTAAATGGTTACGAGACGGAGGGAGGGTTATATCTAGAGCATGTGTGCGAGAAAGACACCTCGGGAGAGAGTGTGTGAGCATGTGTGAGAGACCACCGATGGAGAGTGAAACTACACGTAAAAGACTGCTCTACACATTGATTAAAGATATAAATTGTATCCAAATATTAGGATGGGATCATGATATTTGCAATTCGCGTAAGGAGCGGTCATTGATCCATCAGACATCTAGATTCTATCGAATTTGAGCATGTCTATGTTATTATTCGACACAATTGATCCACATAGTTAGTATTTTGAACTCCAGACAATGCATCGCTTTAGCAATCGAATATAAACATGAGTATAGTTCATGTTGTGTGTGTAAAGCACATTATACATACGAAAGTTACACACCGGACATTATAAATAGCTACCTATGAACTAGCATACATTTGAATTCAACTTAAGGTGGTTTAAAAAAATCGAATTCAACATGAAGTCCATTCAACTGTTTGAAAATGATATCATGGCATTTGTAAATCATACCTAAATTATGGGGACACCAATCTTTGCTCTGATTTTGTACATAATAGCATATGTAGTCGTGTACAAAATAGATTCAAATTTAGCTCCTCCATTCCAAAATAATCGTAGTTATAGGATTTTCAAGTGTCAAAATTTCAAAAAGAAGCGGATAATTTAATGAGGTTTTCAAACATACAAGGTCAAATATAACGTTGTCTATTTAGGTCAATCCTCATAGTTCAAGAGTACTCTAAACGTGAATGCTTGTGTTTCAAAATTTCGAACGAAGCGCCAAAAGAGCCTCTACTCGCCCGAAACCGCGTGAGACCAATATTTGGTAGTACAAGGAAATTACTTTTCTAATAACTCCGACCCGTGAAACCTACCGGCCCGACGTCCAAAGGTGTAAACCGGGGTAGGTTTGTAGCTTCATCTAGACGCCACGCAACCGCCTCCGAAAAACATTCATACACAATGGCCGCCTAAGCACACATGCGCGCGGCCGAAATCGCTCCCGCGCACTATTTGGGACACCTGGGATTACCATCCTACCCCCGACCAGCAGTAGGTCCGAAATTTAAGAGGGGGCAAAGTTTGTACTTTCCACAAATTTAAGAGGGGGCCAAAACTACCTTTCCACCAGCCGCGAAACCTCGGCGTCCTTCGTCCGCCACCCCATCCTACCCATCAACCGCCACCCTCCTCCATCACGCCGGAGCCGATACCCCGACGTCGTCATCCACCACAACCTCAACCGCAACGCCCTCCACGGCTAGTAGTTGAAGCCGAGGCCGAGCCGTCCGTACCGGAGCCAGTTCAACCACGCCGTCCTGCGCCTCACCGCTGCCGCTCCAACTTCGCCACCCTCCACCGCACCGGAGTTGTTCCTGCTACGCCGTCCTTCGCCGCCTCGGATCTGCTTCCCCTCCGCCGACATACGGCCACGGCAACACAGTCAACAATTTGGCCATGGGTTCGTCCAAGCCTGCACCCTCCAGGACATCGGTTTCCCCGGTAAAAAGAAGAAGATCAGCGCGACATGTGGAGGTGACCACACTGGCAACCGAAGAAGGTAATCCTCTTCCCTTATTCGTGCAAATCTTACGTCTCTGCTTGCACGGTATTCATCCCACAGAAGACACTAGTTGACCGCTTCTTCTTGATACTGGATGTTCCTAGTAACTCGTGATGCACAAGGTTTCTCCTCATATACTATTTCACTTCGCTAGAGATCCGTCGCCCCCCAGAATTTCAATTTCTGTCCAGTTGATTCCCAATTAACGGAAGCATTCCCCGGCATAACAGGCGCTAGTACGACTATTACGCCGGGGAAGCAGCGCCTTGGTGTTTATCTTAGGGGTGTGTGCGGCCTAGAGCTACTGGCGCCTGATCTGGAGGTCAGCCAGGATTAAAGGGATGGCCTGGGAGCGCTGCCAAGCACGGCGGTGGTGTGAGGTCGATGGGAGGGCGGGGTGGCGGAGGTAGGGGTCTGGGCTGGTGGTCGCTGGCGATTCGAGAAAGATCGTCAACAGTGACTGGCGGGAGGTAGACGAAGGCCATCTACCCGTTCCTTATAGATCAGACGGTTCATTAAAAAAATCGATTGACCTATTTATTTTCAGTCGACTATTATCTTAGATATGACCACATGTGGTGGTGTGCTGGAGGAGTACCTGCATTTTCCTGTGCTCATATATTACAAAATCATACGGAGTAGAATCTAATTTTGTTTGTCATACAATGTTGTAGAGCTATCATATGTCTCCTGTCATTTATTTTTCAGCCACCTGCTATCTGCTACTTTTACAGTGCACTAGTTCTGCACACACTTCACCCATACTCTCACTATTGTGTTTTTATGCAAGGGTATTTTAGAGTCCGTCGAAAGAGAAGCAAAAAAGAAAAGAGACAAGTCGTGCCAGCTTTCTACGTGGCTAGGCACGGCACGTTATAGCGCTATAAAGGGTGCAGTGTCAGCAGATGGAGACAGTAAACGTTGTGCTAGAGTTGATGACCTCGCTCGCAATGAACCACCATCCCAGGTGCTTGCTTTAACTTCGCGGTGTCATATGTGGTTGCATGTTCCATATGGTGTCTAGCTTGTATTCGTAAGGCTGAAGTCGGTCTTTATTAAGATAAGGAAAGATATTTTTTACATGAACCACCATACCGTGAGCACCAGAAGACAAATAGCGAGTCAGGGCACTGGCCGAGCCAGTGACAATCCCAGCAAAGACAGGCATCACCTGGAAGCCAACTAAAAAGCCGCGATGGTGGCGAAGCAGCCCGCCTCCCACCAGGCTCTCAGGTCCTAGATGATCATGTTCACCACTCCAGCCAGATGTCTAGCTTGTATTGCTTCCAATTTGGTTAAATTGCATCTTCTTAGCTTACACATTATACCTTTGAATATGACATGCCTTTCTGTTTTTGGTGCATACTAGTACATCTGTGTATTAACCACGTTCTACATCAAACTAATGTTCTTGTGTATCCCACATCAATCACTTATGACGAGGCAGGCAGGCAAGGGGACTACTCCTCATTTAAAGAATGCAGCGTCAGCCTCCCGACATGATTCTCAAGAAACAGAAATGCTAGATGAAGATAGTGAATGTAGCTCTGTAGTTGATTACAGCATTTCCCCTACACTAGCATCGCAGGTGCTTGCTTAACTTGGCAGCGTGATATGTGTGGTTGCATGTCTGCTTAGCTTATACATTATACCTGTTAATGTGACATGCCTTCCTGTATTTAGAACATAGTACATCTGTCTATTAAGCATGTCCTTACATAAAACTATTGTTTTTTTGTATCCCGCATCAATAAATATGACGAGACACCTTTAGTATATGCAGTGCGATATTAATTGCATCTTTCATATGATTTATAGCATGCGCGGCTTCTAATTTGTTGAAATTCCATTTATGATGGGACGCTTTTAACTTGGCAGAGTCATATTGGTTGCATCTTTCATGTGGTGTCTAGCTTGCATTGCTTCTTATTTGCTGGAATGGTTTCTGCTTAGTTTACACAAACAGTTGTGAACATGCCATGTCGTCCTGTTTTTCGTACATATTCCATCCTGGTATCATGTGTTTGCCATACATCAAAGTAGTGATTGTCAGTATCATGCATGAATGAGTTCTGAAGAGAGAATTTTATTGCTTTTTCTTGTTGGTTTTACTTGACAATTCAAAATCAATAAAGCGGAAGGAAGTTAGCAAGGCAGCGGATAAAGGTGCTCCTTCCGAACGGAGGGCCTCTACAGTTTCTACTCCTCCACACCCCCAAGATGATTTCTGATGTCTACTACACAACCTTCTTCCTGTAGACGTTGTTGGGCCTGCAAGTGCACAGGTTTGTAGGACAGTAGCAAATTTCCCTCAAGTGGATGACCTAAGGTTTATCAATCTGTGTGAGGCGTAGGATGAAGAAGGTCTCTCTCAAACAACCCTGCAACCAAATAGAAAAGAGTCTCTTGTGTCCCCAACACACCCAATACAATGGCAAATTGTACAGGTGCACTAGTTCGGCGAAGAGATGGTGATACAAGTGCAAAATAGATAGTAGATATAGGTTTTTGTAATCTGAAATAATAAAAACAGCAAGGTAACTAATGATAAAAGTGAGCGTAAATGGTATTGCAATGATAGGAAACAAGGCCTAGGGTTCATACTTTCACTAGTGCAAGTTCTCTCAACAATAATAACATAGATAGATCATATAACTAGCCCTCAACATGCAACAAAGAGTCACTCCAAAGCCACTAATAGCAGAAAACAAACGTAGAGATTATGGTATGGTACGAAACCACCTCAAAGTGATTCTTTCGGATCAATCTACAAAAGAGTTCGTACTAAAATAACACCTTAAGACACAAATCAACCAAAACCCTAATGTCACATAGATACTCCATTGTCACCTCAAGTATCCATGGGCATGATTATACGATATGCATCACACAATCTCAGATTCATCCAACCAACACAAAGTACTTCAAAGAGTGCCCCAAAGTTTCTACCGGAGAGTCAAGAACATGTGCCAACCCCTATGCATAGGTTCATGGGCGGAACCCGCAAGTTGGTCACCAAAACATACATCAAGAGGCACATGAAATCCCATTTTCACCACAAATAAACACGGCAAGACATACATCAAGTGTTCTCATAAAAGACTCAATCTGATAAGATAACTTCAAAAGGGGAAACTCAATTCATCACAAGAGAGTAGAGGGGGAGAAACATCATAAGATCCAACTACAATAGCAAAGCTCGGGATACATCAAGATCGTGCCATAGAGGGAACACGAGAGAGAGAGAAAGAGAGATCAAACACATAGCTACTGGTATATACCCTCAGCCCCGAGGGTGAACTACTCCCTCCTCGTCATGGAGAGCGCCGGGAGGATGAAGATGGCCATCGGTGATGGATTCCCCCTTCGGCAGGGTGCCGGAACGGGCTCCCGAGAGGTTTTTGGTGGCTATAGAGGCTTGCGGCGGCGGAACTCCTGATCTATCTTGATTTTTGATGGTTTTAGGGTACGTAGGCATATATAGGCGAAAGTAGTCGGTCGGGAGGTGCTCGAGGGGCCCACGAGACAGGGGGGCACGCCCCTATAAGGGGGGCGCTCCCTCCTATCTCATGGAGTCCTCGAGTATCTTCTGACTTGAACTCCATGTCTCCAGGATGATATTCTTCCAAAGAATCATGATGCCGAAGGTTTCATTCCGTTTGGACTCCGTTTGATATTCCTTTTCTTCGAAATACTGAAACAGGCAATAAAACAGCAATATGGGCTGGGCCTCCAGTTAGTAGGTTAGTCCCAAAAGTAATATAAAAGTGTATAATAAAGCCCATAATCACTCAAAACACATAGTAATATAGCATGAATGCTTCATAAATTATAGATACGTTGGAGACGTATCAGCATCCCCAAGCTTAATTCCTACTCGTCCTCAAGTAGGTAAATGATAAAAGAAAGAATTTATGAAGTGTGAATGTTATAAGGTGCACAAGTTTGATCAATGATAATTTCAATCACCTTTTCTAGCATGATAAAATGTCATAACAGTAGTTCATCTCATAAAACTTCTCATGATAAAGTAACAAGCAATTCACATGTCAAAGCATAGACCATAAACTTTCTTGAAAACTAGCAAACTTCATTCTCAGTCATTCAAACAATTGCAATCCATCTTATTTTCAGGAATATCAAACTCCACATACTCAACCATCATATAGTCTTCTAGAATTTCTAACACTCACGCAATACTAATGGTTATGAAGTTTTAATCAGACACAGAGAAAGATTAGGGCTTATAATGTTGCCTCCAAACGTATTGACCTTTGCGTGATGCCAACAGTAATAGTTCATGCTAACTTACATCCAATTGGATATATATATATATATATATATATATATCAGGATCACCCCAACACAAAGTGCTTGCCAAAGGATACAATGAAAAAGGGAAAGGTGAAGATCACCTTGACTCTTGCATAAAAGTAAAAGACATAAAGTAAAAGATAGGCCCTTCGCAGAGGCAAGCAGAGGTTGTCATGCGCTTTTAGGGTTGGATACACAAAATATTAATGCGAAAGAACGTCACTTTATATTGCCCCTTGTATATGGACCTTTATTATGCAGTCCGTCGCTTTTATTGCTTCCATAACAAGTCCATACAAAGCTTATTTTCTCCACACTAATAAGTCATGCATATTTAGAGAGCAATTTTTATTGCTTGCACCGATGACAACTTACTTGAAGGATCTTACTCAATCCATAGGTAGGTATGGTAGACTCTCATGGAAAAACTGGGTTTAAGGATATTTGGAAGCACAAGTAGTATCTCTACTTGGTGCAAGTAATTTTGGCTAGCATGAGGGGGAAAGGCAAGCTCAACATGTTTGAATGATCCATGACAATATACTTTAACTAAGATGTCAGAAAACATAACCTATTACGTTGTCTTCCTTGTCCAACGTCAACTCTTTAGCATGTCATACTTAATGAGTGCTCCCAACTATAAAAGATGTCTATAATAGTATATTTATATATGAAATCTCTCTTCCTTCAATATTCTTTCATGAAATTGTTCAAATGACCAATATAATGCTTGCTAACCTCCAATAAATTTACAACCTCTACTTCTTAGACGTGAAGTCATTACTCCCCATGGGATAAGCAAATGAGGCATATATAATTTCAGATTCATGACAATCAACTCATTCAACAATTTACTCATAGGATATAAGTGAAGCACACGAGGAAATGACAAAGTACTCCAAAAAGATATAAGCGAAGATCAATGAGTAGCAAAATAATTATGTAACTAATGTGAAGACTCTCTCTCTCTCTCTCATTAAAGAATTTCAGATCTTGGTATCTTATTCAAACAGCAAACAAAACAAAATAAAATGACAATGCAAGGAATAGCACAACTCATGTGAAGAAGCAAAAACTTAGGCTCAACCGATACTAACGGATAGTTGTTGAAGAAGAAAGGTGGGATGCCTAACGGGGCATCCCCAAGCTTAGATGCTTGAGAATTCTTGAAATATTATCTTGGGGTGCCTTGGGCATCCCCAAGATTGAACTTTTATGTCTCCTTAATTCCTCCTCTCATATCATGGTTTCTCTTCTTTTTATCAAAAGCTTCATTCACAACAAACTCAACAAGAACTCGTGAGATAGGTTAGTATAAACCAATGCAAAACCTTATCATATTCTACTGTAACAAATCACTAAAATTATCATTCAACATTTCATACTAAATGCCTCTGCATATTTAATACTCCTATCCTCAAATAGAATCATTAAGCAAGCAAACATATGCAAACAATGCAAACATAACAGCAATCTTCCAAAACAGTACAGTCTGTAAAGAATGCAAGAGTAACAATACTTCCCTAACTCCAAAAATTATGAAATAAAATTCCCACTGTAGTAAATTATCAGAGCTCATTATGCAAAAGGTTTCAACATTATATCATTCTCTGACTTTTCTAGGGAATTTTTGCAACAGCAGTAAACTTTCTGTTTTCAAACAGCAACATGTATACTAGCAAAATAAGCATGGCAAAGGCTATCCTTGACTTATTTATTGAAAATAAAGATGCAAAACATTATTCTAAATAACAGCAACTAATACTAACAAAATAAAATGACGCTCCAAGCAAAACACATATCATGTGGTGAATAAAAATATAGCTCCAAGTAAAGTTACCGATGAACGAAGACGAAAGAGGGGATGCCATCCGGGGCATCCCCAAGCTTAGGCCCTTGGTTGTCCTTGAATATTACCTTGGGTTGCCTTGGTCATCCCCAAGCTTAGGCTCTTGCCACTCATTATTCCATAGTCCATCGAATCCTTACCCAAAACTTGAAAACTTCACAGCACAAAACTCAACAGAAAACTCGTAAGCTCCGTTAGTAAGAAAATAAAACCACCACTTAGGTACTGTAATGAACTCATTCTAAATTCATATTGGTGTAATATCTACTGTAATCCAACTTATCTAAGGTTCACACCCTTCGATACTACTCATAGATTCATCAAAATAAGCAAACAACACATAGAAAACAGAATCTGTCAAAAACAGAACAGTCTGTAGTAATCTGTATCGAACGTATACTTATGGAACTCCAAAAATCCTACCGAATTAGGAAGTCCTAATAAATTCGTGTACCAGTACAGAGAAAAAAGAATCAGATCATAAGAACGTTTCTGTGAATTACAAAACTAATATACTGGGTGCAAAAGTTTCTGATTTTCAGCAGGATCAACACAACTATCACCAAAAGCCATCCTAAAGGTCTTACTTGGCACTTTATTGAAACAAAACCTATAGAACATGATTAATACAGTAGCATAATCATGTGAACACATAAAAACAGAAAGGATAAATATTGGGTTGTCTCCCAACAAGTGCTTTTCTTTAATGCCTTTCTAGCTAGGCATGATGATGACAATGATGCTCACATAGAAGATAAGAATTGAAACATAACGGGAGCATCATGAAGCACATGACTAGCACATTTAAGTCTAAACCACTTCCTATGCATAGGTATTTTGTGAGCAAACAACTTATGGGAACAATAATCAACTATCATAGGAAGGTAAAACAAGCATAGCTTCAAATCTTGAAGCACATAGAGAGGAAACTTGACATTATTGCAATTCCTACAAGCATATATTCCTCCCTCATAATAATTTTCAGTAGCATCATGAATGAATTCAACAATATAACCAGCACCTAAAGCATTCTTTTCATGATCTACAAGCATGGAAAATTTACTACTCCCCACATAAGCAAAATTCTTCTCATTCGGAATAGTGGAAGTATCATAAGAGACTTGAACAATAAAAATTGTTTCCACATTAAAAGAGTAATGTTCAGAAAAAGGGTAATCATAATCATGACAAGATTTGTAAATATAATCATCACTACTTTTTATAGCATAAGTTTCATCACAATAAACATCATAAGTAGAAACTTTGTTCTCATCATAATCGATTGAAACCCCTCCCAAGATAGTGGAATCACTAAATAAAGTTGACACTCTTCCAAATCCACTTTCATATTCATCATAATAAAATTCAACATCCTCCAAAATAGTGGGATCACTACTTCCTAAAGTTGACACTCTTCCGAACCCACTTTCATCAATATAATCATCATAAGTAGGAGGCATTCTATCATCATAACAACTTTGCATATCAAAACTTAGGATGCTAAAAATATCATCTTCATTAAACATAGCATCCCCAAGCTTGGGACCAACATTAATTTCAGCAAATATATTCTCAAATATTTCACCCTCATCAAACATAGCTTCCCCAAGCTTGGGCCCTTTCATATCATAAGCATAATCACTCTCATCATTAAAAATATTGATAGCACCAATAGTATAGCAATTATCATCATCACAATGAGTAGTAGGAGCAACATCATTTGGGAGGGATACCTTTCTACCTTTGTTGCTCCTTCTTTTCTTTTTCTTTTTCACATTATGTGTGGGTTCAACCTTCCTCTTTGAGCTCCTTATTGATGAGATTGGTTGAATAGAAAGCTCCCCCTCATTACATGATTCATCATGAGAAATAATAGAAGGATATTGGGAAGTATCTTCCCTTTCATTAGTATTCTCATCATCTTCTATTTGCTTTCTTTTCTTTATGTAATTGGAAATATAAGGATTTTCAATGCAATTCTACACACACAACATATAAATATACTCTAGATCAAAATCAAGAAATCTATCAAGATTAAATTTGGGAATACCCTCAGTTATACATTTCATTTCTTCATACCCCAAAAGAAGGCTAAGCTCTTTATGATGCCCAAGGGTAATCAAGCTATCACAATTTTTGGACACGATTCGATCATAAAACAATTTGCATTGGAGATTTAAATGACCATGTTCATTGCAAAGTTCACAAGGAGCGCGAAAAATATTGAATCTTCTAGCACACTCATCAAGACTTTCTTGCAAACCTTTAGTTTTTAAATACTTATGGCTCTTGCAATATCTATTTTCTCTATTTGGTGTGTCCATGCAAATCCAATCTACTCCACAAAAATCAACATGCTTATAGGAGACATTTTCATCATAATTAGTGCAATCATCATTAGTACTATGGATATTCAAAGAGTTCATACTAACAACATTGAAATCATGCCCATCATTCAAAGATTTAGTACCAAGCATTTTAATGCATTCTTCTTCTAGCACTTGAGCACAATTTTCTTTTCCATCAAACTCACAAAAGGTATTAAAAAGACGAAGCGTATGAGACAAACTTAACTCCATTTTTTTGTAGTTTTCTTTTATAAACTAAACTAGTGATAAAACAAGAAACAAAAAGATTCGATTGCAAGATCTAAAGATATACCTTCAAGCACTCACCTCCCCGGCAATGACGCCAGAAAAGAGCTTGATGTCTACTACACAACCTTCTTCTTGTAGATGCTGTTGGGCCTGCAAGTGCACAGATTTGTAGGACAGTAGCAAATTTCCCTCAAGTGGATGACCTAAGGTTTATCAATCCGTGGGAGGCGTAGGATGAAGATGTTCTCTCTCAAACAACCCTGCAACCAAATAGCAAAGAGTCTCTTGTGTCCCCAACACACCCAATACAATGGAAAATTGTATAGGTGCACTAGTTCGGCGAAGAGATGGTGATACAAGTGCAAAATAGATAGTAGATATAGGTTTTTGTAATCTGAAATAATAAAAACAGCAAGGTAACTAATGATAAAAGTGAGCGTAAACGGTATTGCAATGATAGGAAACAAGGCCTAGGGTTCATACTTTCACTTGTGCAAGTTCTCTCAACAATAATAACATAGATAGATCATATAACTAGCCCTCAACATGCAACAAAGAGTCACTCCAAAGCCACTAATAGCAGAAAACAAACGTAGAGATTATGGTAGGGTACGAAACCACCTCAAAGTTATTCTTTCGGATCGATCTATAAAAGAGTTCGTACTAGAAAAACACCTTAAGACACAAATCAACCAAAACCCTAATGTCACATAGATACTCCATTGTCACCTCAAGTATCTATGGGCATGATTATACGATATGCATCACACAATCTCAGATTCATCCAACCAACACAAAGTACTTCAAAGAGTGCCCCAAAGTTTCTACCGAAGAGACAAGAACATGTGCCAACCCCTATGCATAGGTTCATGGGCGGAACCCGCAAGTTGGTCACCAAAACATACATCAAGAGGCACATGAAAACCCATTGTCACCACAGATAAACACGGCAAGACATACATCAAGTGTTCTCATAAAAGACTCAATCCGATAAGATAACTTCAAAAGGGGAAACTCAATTCATCACAAGAGAGTAGAGGGGGAGACACATCATAAGATCCAACTACAATAGCAAAGCTCGGGATACATCAAGATCGTGCCATAGAGGGAACACGAGAGAGAACACGAGAGGGATAGATCAAACACATAGCTACTGGTACATACCCTCAGCCCCGAGGGTGAACTACTCCCTCCTTGTCATGGAGAGCGCCGGGAGGATGAAGATGGCCACCGGTGATGGATTCCCCCTCCGGCAGGGTGCCAGAACGGGCTCCCGAGATGTTTTTGGTGGTTACAGAGGCTTGCGGCGGCGGAACTCCCGATCTATCTTGATTTTTGATGGTTTTAGGGTACGTAGGCATATATAGGCGAAAGTAGTCGGTCGGGAGGTGCTCGAGGGGCCCACGAGACAGGGGGCGCGCCCCTGTAAGGGGGGGCACCCTCCTATCTCGTGGAGTCCTCGAGTATCTTTTGACTTGAACTCCACGTCTCCGGGATGATGTTCTTCCAAAAAATCACGATGTCGAAGGTTTCATTCCGTTTGGACTCCGTTTGATATTCCTTTTCTTCGAAATACTGAAATAGGCAATAAAACAGCAATATGGGCTGGGCCTCCGGTTAGTAGGTTAGTCCCAAAAGTAATATATAAGTGTATAATAAAGCCCATAATCACTGAAAACACATAGTAATATAGCATGAATGCTTCATAAATTGTAGATACGTTGGAGACGTATCAATTTCCAAGACAACACATGCATAGACACTCAACAAAGCTGTGTTTGTGATGAGCATGTCTCCCCTAGTGCAGCATCACTGGTGCTCCCTCTAACTTGGCACTGTTATATGTGGTTGCATGTTATGTGTGATGTCTGGCTTGTATTGCTTCTAATTTTGTTGAATTCCATCTGCTTACTTTACACATTGTACTTTAATAAGACATGTGTTCCTATTTCTAGAACATACAATACATGTCTATCACACCATGTTCTTACATCAAATTACTACTGTTGTGTAACCTGCAACAATCACTTATCATAAGACACGTTTGACTTTGGAGTGTGATATAGGTTACATCTCACATTCTTTTCTAGCTTGTACTACTAATTTGTTGAAATGGCACTTATGACGAGACAGTTTTAACTTGGTAGAGTGATATTCGTTGCATCTTTCATATGGTGTCTAGCTTTCATTGCTTCTAATTTGTTGAAATGCCTTCTCCTTAGTTTACACATCATAAGCTGTGAATATGCAATGTTGTGAATATGCAATGGCACTAATGACGAGAGACCTCTAACATGGTAGAGTGATGTTGTTTGCATCTTGCATATGATTTATTTCTTGTACTACTTCACATTTGTTTAAATGCCATTTATGATGAGACACTATTAACTTGGCAGAGCAATATTTGTAGCATCTTTCATATGGTGTCTACCTTCCATTACATTGCTTCTAATTTGGTGAAATGTCTTCTTCTTAGTTTACACATCATAGTTCTGGTTATCTCTTCTATCCTGTTTTTCATACATATTACATCCTCCTATCATGTGGTTGTCTAACATCAAAGTTCAGTTCGTGTGCATCACGCATCAATTTGTTCTAAAGAACTAAATTGTTATTTGTTTTTCTTGTCGGCTTGACTTAACATGGCACAGAGAAAGAGGAAGAAACACAGAATGGCAGGGAATGAGAAGCGGTTGAATCCTGCAGATTCTACTGGTACTGATGGTGCAATAGAAGGTGAAAGTCCAGCGGAAAATTCTACAAACACGGCATCCCATGCTACACGAGCTGCAAAAAAGCCAAACAGAAACAAATAGCTGCCACCAAACAAGCAGAGACAGCCCTAGTTCTTGCAACACCTACCACAGTACTACCAGTTGCACGACTTACTCCTGTGTCAACTGAGCTAGCAGCGCGTTCCAAGCTCCCTTGCCACCTGACACTACTTCCCAAGCACTCTTGACACAAGACGAGTTGGCAATATCAGATGAACCTTGTGAGCTTCAACAACAAGAAGGTAGTTGTTGGAGTCAAGTTACAGTTGCATGTTTCTTTATATGTAGTCTCACAGTTTGATGTACACTAACACTTCCTATGTTTGTTGTTGGACTAGCACCTAGGCGCAAGAGGAAACAAACATCAGGGATAATGCTTGATAGGTTAACTAAATCTAGAGGAGGAAGAATGGAGATCCATTTTGGGGCAGGTTTAAAAAGGCCATGTGATCCTACAAAGTCAGCCAAGTTAGTATCAGAGGCAGTGGTTGCCGTTAGGTGTCATGTACGTATCCTCCTGATACGTCTCCAACGTATCTATAATTTTTGATTGCTCCATGCTACTTTATCTACTGTTTTAGGCAATATTGGGCTTTATTATCCACTTTTATATTATTTTTGGGACTAACCTATTAACCGGAGGCCCATTTGATTTGTTGTTTTATGCCTATTTCGGTGTTTGAGGAAAAGGAATATCGACGGAGTCAAAACGAACGAAATCAACTGGAGAAGTTAATTTTGGAAGGAAACCAACCTGATGGGCTTGGAGTGCACGTCAGGGGACTCTCGGTCTGCTTACGAGGGTGGGGGCGCCCCCCCCCCTAGGCACGCCCCCTACCTCGTGAGCCCCCGGAGGTCCATCGATGTACCCCTTGCACCCATATATACCTATGTACCCTAAAACTTCCAAAACAGAAGATAGATTGGGAGTTCCGCCGCCGCAAGCCTCTGTAGCCACCAAAAACCTCTCGGGAGCCCGTTCCGACGCCCTGCCGGAGGGGGATCCCATCATCGGTGGCCATCTTCATCATCCCGGCGCTATCCATGACGAGGAGGGAGTAGTTCACCCTCGGGGCTGAGGGTATGTACCACTGTTCAAAAAATCTTCCGATTCAGCGATTTATCGTCCGATTAATCGCTACTCTTGGGGTGACCGATAAGATTATGCCTTATCTTCACCGTTTATCGTTTGGGCCGATTTATCGCTATGACAAGCGATTTATCGGGAATTTACTGATAAATCAGACCTATTCATAGCACTATGGTTGCAAGAACTATGGTTCTTTGTGTTTTGCGGACCTTGTTATGCTATATGTACTGTTGTCCTATTTTGTTTGTCACTATAGGTGAATTCAAAGGCTAGGTATCAAGGTAACATTTCTATCCAGTATTATTTTGGTGTTGAATATAGCATATTTTAGTGTTGGGAACCTGGGATTTGCCAAAACATGGCCGATTAATAGTCGACCAATAAAATTGATTAATCGGCTGATTTTCTATTAATCTCTAATCCCCAGCTGACCGAGATGCTAACGATAAGCGATATCCTGAACATTGGTATGTACCAGTAGCTATGTGTTTGATCTCTCTCTCTCTCATGTTCTCTCTTGTGTTCCTCTATGGCACGATCTTGATGTATCCCGAGCTTTGCTATTTTAGTTGGATCTTATGATGTTTCCCCCTCTACTCTCTTGTGATGAATCGAGTTTCCCCTTTTGAAGTTATCTTATCGGATTGAGTCTTTATGAGAACACTTGATGTATGTTTGTCGTGATTATCTGGGGTGACAATGGGATATCATGTGCCACTTGATGTATGTTTTGGTGATCAACTTGCGGGTTTCGTGACATTGGGAACCTATGCATAGGGGTTGGCACATGTTCTTGACTCTCCGGTAGAAACTTTGGGGCACTCTTTGAAGTACTTTGTGTTGGTTGGATGAATCTGAGATTGTGTGATGCATATCGTATAATCATGCCCATGGATACTTGAGGTGACAATGGAGTATCTATGTGACATTAGGGTTTTGGTTGATTTGTGTCTTAAGGTGTTATTTTAGTACGAACTCTTTTGTAGATTGATCCGAAAGAATCACTTTGAGGTGGTTTCGTACCATACCATAATCTCTACGTTTGTTTTCTGCTATTAGTGGCTTTGGAGTGACTCTTTGTTGCATGTTGAGGGCTAGTTATATGATCTATCTATGTTATTATTGTTGAGAGAACTTGCACTAGTGAAAGTATGAATCCTAGGCCTTGGTTCCTATCATTGCAATACCGTTTACGCTCACTTTTATCATTAGTTACCTTGTTGTTTTTATATTTTCAGATTACAAAAACCTATATCTACTATCTATTTTGCACTTGTATCACCATCTCTTCGCCGAACTAGTGCACCTATACAATTTGCCATTGTATTGGGTGTGTTGGGGACACAAGAGACTTTTTGTTATTTGGTTGCAGGGTTGCTTGAGAGAGACCATCTTCATCCTACGCCTCCTACGGATTGATAAACCTTAGATCATCCACTTGAGGGAAATTTGCTACTGTCCTACAAACCTGTGCACTTGCAGGCCCAACAACGTCTACAAGAAGAAGGTTGTGTAGTAGACATCACCTCCCAACATGGATTCAGTACAGGAATGACAAAGACGAAACCCAGTTCAACACCTTCCTCGACCATTTATCTATAAGTATGGTTATGTATGGAAACTAGTAATATCGTCTTGCACTGTCCCATACTTTCTAGGTTGCTGATAATGACACTCCCATATATTTCAACAGATGATGTTCAAGTTGGATAGCCAAGATGATGCAACCAGACAAGCTTGCACCCATGTTTTCAAGTCTGCTCATGACAGAGATCGGTATAACTTGAGGAAAACTCACTTTGAAGGCAAGGCTAACGGTGAACTTTCCCAAACATCTCCAATGGAAAATATATCGGATGAAGACCGGAGGGCCTTGTTAAACACCGATCCGATCCAAGTATCGGTACATTATATATATGTGATCGATCACATGTTGAAGTCCTATTTACGCATGTGCCACACAAATCTATCTTCTTGTAGGTAACTGTTCAAAGAACAAGGCCAACCGCATTTAAAGTGAAATTCCAACAGACGATCGGATCTCGTAGCTATATTGCACACTGCGAGGCTCTTGTAATTAGCTGCTCACTCTTTTCGTTGTACCATATTATCATATCTATATTGACTTGTTCAAAATGCAGAGGAATGCCCGCAAGGACCAAAAAGTACTTGAACCAAATGCTGTGGAAATCTTCAAGGACTGTCACACCAGCAAGAAGAAGGGCATGACTACACCAGTCAAAGCCGCTATTGTAAGTCCTTAATCTTCATGCCTTTTAACTACTACTTACTCTGACTTGTGCCTTGAATTGCATGGTTTGCAGCCAATGTCTATTACTCTTTTCAATTTTATACACAATTGTCTTAGCGCATCATTGCACCTTACAAGGTTTAAAAGAGAGGAGTGATGTTCCTTTGATCTTGACCCGTAATCTAGTTCCATTTTGGACTTGCCCACACAACGTTACAATTTCCTGTTTGTCTGTTCTTAGTTGTTTTGTGATATGAATGGTGTCATACTATGATTACCGTACTCTTTATCCTTAGCCCTCAATACAATGTGAAGAAATAGACAATACATTAGCGATGGTACATGGTCATATGTTTGGAACCTGGTTTTATTATGTTCTTTGCAATAAAATATAACTAATATTTTACATGGGTTCACCAGAATAAGTTCTGTATATGGACCAAAGCTATTTTGTTTGGTTTTGCTGCCTCCTTAATATCTTCTGCGGTACTACTAATGTAAAACCTCAACTTTTCAATGAGCTATGGAAAAATGGTGGAACCGCCACCTTCTAAAGGTGGCGAGGCAACTATAACCGCAATGTCGCTCTTCATCGCGGTGGGTCAAGACCTGTCCACTAACAGTGCCAAAAGCACGTTCCTGCGTAATACTGGGTTGGTTGTTAAGGCAATATCGTCCAAACTGCCTCATGATCAAGATATGCAAGCTCAAAGCAATGTTGTATCTGCGCTCCAGACACAAGTCCATTCCCTAACAGAGGCCCTTTGTGAAACAAGGAGAAACATTGCTCAATGTCGTCAAGATATGCATGGTTTTGAAACTAGACTATCAGACATTTGCTATGTTGTTCAGGAGCCTAGGGGAAATGAAGGCGAGGGTTATGGTGCTCCATCGGACAATACAGCATGAAAATGTAACAGTCAGGTCAAATGAACCGAGCTTCTGAACTTCTGGTGGTGCATTTATCTGCTAGACTGTTAAGTTTTATGCCAACCTTCCTTTTGTTATATAGTTGTAATTTGTTTTGGTGCGATACAAAATTTATTCTTAACGTGCAGCCACCGGGTGAAGAAAACAGCAAGCCATTTTTGTATAGTGTAGGGTGTTCCCTATATTTGCACTGGTGGCGATCTTTGATGCCGAGTGGATGTAATCTGTGCAATCGCCTTAATAGCCTAGCGTTAGTTTCGGCCTTATTTATTTCCTAGTCTTCTTTCCCTGGTTTACTAGTGGCCGCAACTACCATCGGCCATATACGGGTCGTAGGATCCATGGGTCTCCTATGGGCCGTCGATAAATGGGCATGTAATGGGTGGGCCTCGGGCCATCGATAAATGGGCCTGTAATCGGTGGGCCTCGGGCCGTCGGATAAATGGGTCTACATGGGCCGTAATCGGGCGTAATTGGTATCGGCCCAGCATGGTAACGGGCCATTAACAGGCCGTAGGACTGCAAAGGCTTAATTCTGTCACAGGCATAACGGGTCGTTAATGGGCCAGAATATAGGACAGGCTGGAAACGGCGCAACGGGTTAACAGGCCAGAAACGGGCCGACTCTTACCATGGGCCGAATTTGGCCCATTAGGGTAACAGGCCAGTAACGGGCCGACTCTTGCCATGGGCCAAATTTGGCCCATTCTGGGAACATGCCAGTAACGGGCCGACTCTTGCCATGGGCGAATTTGGCCCATTAGGGGAACAGCCAAGATGTGGGCGGAAGTAATCGAGGGCGAAAAGGAGCCCAAGAACGATGGGCCGTCAATAGGCCGAAAGTTAACACGGTGGAAATGGCCCATGTAAATCACGGCGCTAACGGGTACAAAGAAAATTACTGTTCATTATGGGCTACTGATCACCATGGGCCCTGTAAAGGGCGAAGATACTGAAAGGCCTCATATGGGCCGAAAGACGTCATGGGCCATACATGGGCCGAAAGTGAAATGGGCTGGTGTTATATTCGACGGCCCACATGACGTTGTTGGGTCGATTTCCTTTAGGGCCTAACGGGTCGTGAGTTAACGGGCCGTAAAATGGGCAATTTGCGAAGAGACCGTTAACAGGCTTTTCATGGGCCAGCCCGTTAACTTTTGACCAAGTCAAACGGGCCGGCTTTGTAAGCTAAATGGGCCAATGGTGGGCCGTGGCACGTGTCGACATATCATAGGCGCCTATCTGACCCACTAACGAGCTGACACGTGTTTCATCCGGCCAATAAGAATTTTACATGTGGAAATTTCCCATTGGTCGGGGCTGTTAACGGGTTATCGGATCCAAAACCCGACCCGATAGCTTAACGGCGTTCCGTTATGGTGGATACCACGTGTCGGTCACCCTTGACGAAAGCACTTCTGTGACGCGCAATTTATCGTCATGGAAGTGGACACTTCCATGATGATAATTTTGGTAATGTCATGGAACACTTCTACGACAGCACAGGTATGACTATCTTGATTCTGTCATAAAATCGTCATGGATGTACATGCATGACAAAAAACGCGACCTACTATGACAAACATGTATCATCACAGAAGTGTATTTTTTTGTAGTGATGTCAATAGGTTAGTACTAAAAAATGATATAAAATGACTATAAAATGACTATAAAATGATTGTAAAACATCCAAGAATGATATTATAATAGCAAGGAACAATAAAAAATTATAGATACATTGGATACGTCTCAGTGAAGTTGTCGATCACCGGATCAACAGCGGTCTCGGGGTCTACCGGAAAAGAAGTAACAGAGGGGGGACACAATAAATAACAAAGCAATCAAATGCATCACAAAGCATGACATGGCAATATGTTATGCTAGGGGTGACTGATAACCCGCAAGTATACGGGATCAATTCTAGCCTCTTTCAATAAGTAAGAGTGTCGAACCCAACGAGGAGCTAAAGGTAGAACAAATATTCTCTCAAGTCCTATCTGCCACTGATACGACTCTACGCATGCTTAGTGTTCGCTTTACCTAGAACAAGTATGAAACTAGAAGTAATTTGTAGGTGTTGTTGGATAGGTTTGCAAGATAATAAAGAGCACGTAAATAAAAAGTAGGGGCTGTTTAGAATCAATAAAGTAAATATAGTGAGTGTGGAAAAGTGGTGGTAGGAGTTGTGAAATTGTCCCTAAGCAATTGACTATGTTACTAGACCGATAATCACTATTGCAATTCTATTTGAGGGAGAGGCATAAGCTAACATACTTTCTCTTCTTGGATCATATGCACTTATGATTGGAACTCTAGCAAGCATCCGCAACTACTAAAGATCATTAAGGTAAAACCCAACCATAGCATTAAAGTATCAAGTCCCCTTTATCCCATACGCAAACAACCTACTTACTCGGGTATGTGCTTCTGTCACTCACGCCACCCACCATAAGCAAATCATGAATGTATTGCAAATCCTACAGCGGGAATCCCACACGCTTGCGCGACACGGAGGGCACAATAGTACAGCAACAGTAATAAAACATGCAACTCAAACCAATCATAGCAATTCATCAATCACCGATAGGACAAAGAAAATCTACTCAGACATCATAGGATGGCAACACATCATTGGATAATAATATGAAGCGTAAAGCACCATGTTCAAGTAGAGGGTACAGCGGGTTGCGAGAGAGTGGACCGCTGAATATAGATGGGGGAAGGTGATGGAGATGTTGGTGAAGATGGCGCAGGTGTTGGTGAAGATCGCGGTGATGATGATGGCCCCCAGCAGCGCTCCGGCGCCACCGGAAGCAAGGGGGAGAGAGCCCCCCTTCTTCTTCTTCTTCCTTGACCTTCTCCCTAGATGGGAGAAGGGTTTTCCCTCTGGTCCTTGGCTCCCATGGCGTGGGAGGGGCGAGAGCCCCTTCGAGGTTGGATCTATCTCTGTGTCTCTCTCTATTTCTGTTCCTTGATTCTGCCCCTTCACCGTTTCTTTTATATCCGGAGATCCGTAACTCCGATTGGGGTGAATCTTTCGCCCAGATCTTTCTCATAAAATTAGCTTTCTCGCGGCAAAATAAGAGTGTCAACCGCCTTACGGGGGGGGGGCAAGAGGGTCCACGATGCGCCTGCCTCCCTGGGGCGTGCCCCCTGTCTCGTGGCCCCCTCGGGCACCGTCTCACGTTGATTTTTCCTCCCAAAAATCACAAATATTCCAAAATAATTCTCCGTCTGTTTTTATCCCGTTTGGACTCTGTTTGATATGGGTTTTCTGTGAAACATAAAACATGCAACAAACAGAACTGCTTGAGCCATCGGATCAATATGTTAGTCCCAAAATAGTATAAAAAGTTGCCAAAAGTATATGAAAGTTGAATAATATTGGCATGGAACAATAAAAAATTATAGATACGACGGAGACATATCAGCATCCCCAAGCTTAATTCCTGCTCGTCCTCGAGTAGGTAAATGATAAAAAATATAATTTTTGATGTGGAATGTTACCTAGCATAATCTTGATCAAATATCTAATCATGGCATGAATATTAAGACACGAGTGATTCAAAGCAATAGTCTATCATTTGACAAAAAACAATAATACTTAGGGCACCCAACAAACAATCATGTCTTTCAAAATATCAATGCTTCCAGAACGTTATCCCTACAAAATCATATAGTCTTGTATGCTCCCTTTTCTTAACACAAGGTACCCCTCATGCCTATCCCGGTGTCAGCCAAGCAATTGTTTCATACTTTAGTATTCTAAAACTTTTTCAACTCTCACGCAATACATGAGCGTGAGCCATGGATATAGCACTATGGGTGGAATAGAATATGATGGTGGAGATTATGTGGAGAAGACAAAAAGGGAGAAAGTCTCACATCGACGCGGCTAATCAAAGGGCTATGGAGATGCCTATCAATTGATGTCAATGCGAGGAGTAGGGATTGCCATGCAACGGATGCACTAGAGCTATAAGTGTATGAAAGCTCAAACTGAAAACTAAGTGGGTGTGCATCCAACTTGCTTGCTCATGAAGACCTAGGGCATTTTGAGGAAGCCCATCGTTGGAATATACAAGCCAAGTTCTACAATGAAAATTCCCACTAGTATATGAAAGTGACAATATAAGCCAAGTTCTCTCTATATGAAGAACATGGTGCTACTTTGAAGCACAAGTGTGGAAAAGGATAGTAACATTGCCCCTTTTCTTTTTTTTTCTTTTCTTGGGCGGGCTTCTTCGGCCCCCTTTTTATTTAGGCTTCTTTGGCCTCTCCGTTTTTTTCTTTTTTCTTTTCTTTTTTTTCACAGGGCAATGTTCTATAATGATGATCATCACACTTTTATTTACTTACAACTCAATACTAGAACAAAGATATGACTCTATATGAATGCTTCCGGTTGTGTACCGGGATGTGCAATGATCTAGCGTAGCAATGATATCAAAAAAACGGACAAGCCATGAAAACATCATGCTAGCTATCTTACAATCATGCAAAGCAATATGAAATGAATGCTCAAGTCATGTATATGATGATGATGATGGAAGTTGCATGGCAATATATCTCAGAATGGCTATGGAAATGCCATGATAGGTAGGTATGGTGGCTGTTTTGAGGAAGATATAAGGAGGCTTATGTGTGATAGAGCGTATCATATCACGGGGTTTGGATGCACTGGCGAAGTTTGCACCAACTCTTGAGGTGAGAAAGGGCAATGCACGGTACCGAAGAGGCTAGCAATGATGGAAGGGTGAGAGTGTGTATAATCCATGGACTCAACATTAGTCATAAAGAACTCGCATACTTATTGCAAAAATTTATTAGCCCTTGAAACAAAGTACTACACGCATTCTCCTAGGGGGGAGGTTGGTAGGAGTTAACCATCGCGCGCCCCTGACCTTCACGCAAAGATAAACAATCAAAATACAATGCACGCCAATTTGGTTACATAGTTAGTAGACCATACGTGCATGCTTCGGGAATCACAAACCTTAACACCAACATCCTTACTAAACACAACCATCTACTAGTACCTCCCACATATTATCATCACTATATCGCAAAATTATTGCAAGGAATCAAACATATCATATTCAGTGATCCACAAGTTTATGTAGGATTTTATGACTAACCATGTGAATGACCAATTCCTGTCATCTCTCTAAATAAATATAAGTGAAGCAAGAGAGTTTAATTCTTTCTACAAAAGATATTCCCACGCTCTAACAAATACAAGTGAAGCAAAATAGCATTCTACAAATGGCGGTTGTCTATGTAAAGAGAAACAGGCAATCCAAACTTCAAAAGATATAAGTGAAGCACATGAAGCATTCTATAAAGTCATACTCAAAAGATTTAAGTGAAGTACAATGAGCATTCTATAAATCAACCAAGGACTATCTCATACCATCATGGTTCATAAAAGAAAAGTAAAAACTAAATGCAAAAGATGCTCCAAGACTTGCACATATCGCATGAACGAAACGAATACGAAAACATACCGATACTTGTTGAAGAAAGAGGGGATGCCTTCCGGGGCATCCCAAAGCTTAGATGCTTGAGTAAACTTGAATATTTACTTGGGTTGCCTTGGGCATCCCCAAGCTTGAGCTCTTGCCTCTCTTCCTTTTCCTCATATCGAGACCTCCTCGATCAAACACTTCATCCACACAAAACTTCAACAGACAACTCGGTAAGATCCGTTAGTATAATAAAGCAAATCACTACTCTAAGTACTGTAGAAAACCAATTCATATTTTGTTTTTGCATTATAGCTACTGTAATATAGCTTTCCATGGCTTAATCCACTGATATAAATTGATAGTTTCATCAAAACAAGCAAACTATGCATCAAAAACAGAATCTGTCAAAAAACAGAATAGTCTGTAGTAATCTGAACATTCACCATACTTCTGGTACTCCAAAAATTCTACCAAATTAGTAAAAATAAAAAATTTGTACAGCAAGACAGTGCAAAAAGAATCAGAACCATTTGACTTTCCATTTAAAAATGTAAAATCACGCACTACAGCCAAAGTTTCAGTCCTGCACCATACAAACCAACAAGCATTGTAAACATCCTAAAGGCAAACCTTGGCACATTATTTTTATAATACAATGGAATTGTACAAGGGGATAATTTGTTTTGATGAAAAGTTTCTGTAATTAAGATTCACAAAGTTTCCATGAGCATGAACAAAGTTCAAGGATCTCTCCCACTTCAACAATGCTTGTCTTTCTCACTTTCACATTCCTTTTTGAAAAGTTTTGGGTTCCCCACTTTATTTTTTTGTTTTTAGACAATATAAAAGCACTCAACAGAAATAAATGACTCTCTAAAACTTCCGGGTTGTCTCCCTGGCAGCGCTTTCTTTAAAGCCATTAAGCTAGGCATATAGTGCTCAAGTAATGGATCCACCCGGATCCCAAGGTATATCAAAGCCAATTTTAATTAACAATGATTTACTCCCTCCGTCCCATAATGTAAGACGTTTTTTGACACTACACTAGAGTCAAAAAATGTCTTACATTATGGGACGGAGGCAGTATAATTTAGTAGTGATCACAAAGTAAAATATATCATGCAACAACGAAGTCTAACTCTCTTCGTATGCATCGTCATGTCATAAAAGAACAATTCATGCACACATAGTAAAGGCCAATGCATAGTATAAACAGTTTCTTGCAATTTTATCGTATTGGAAACATAAAGAGGCGGAGATATAGTTCCTCTCTCATAATAATTGCAAGTAGGATCAGCAAGCACATGCATATTATATCTATCAAAATCATCATGTGTAGTAGTAAAACGCAACCCATCAATATAATCCTTAATAAGCACAAACTTCTCCAATATAGTGTAGTCGGGAGGATTCAAAAAGATAATAGGACTATCATGTGTGGGTGCAATAGCAACAATTTCATGTTTAACATAAGGAACTATAGCAAGTTCATCTCCATAAGCATAATTCATATTGGCATCTTGGCCACAAGCATAGCAAGCATCATCAAAAACGGATATTTCAAGAGAATCAACGGGATCATAACAATCATCATAGCAATCATCCTTCGGTAAGCACGAAGGGGAATTAAACAATGTATGAGTTGAAGAGTTACTCTCATTAGAAGGTGGGCACGGGTAGCTAATCCGCTCTTCCTCCTTTTGTTCTTCACTCTCCTCGTTATCTTTTTTATCCAATGAGCTCACAGTTTCATCAATTTCTTCTTCCATAGACTCCTGTAAAATATTAGTCTCTTCTTGGACAGCGGAGAAGTCCTCAGTATATAGTTTCACATAGGAATTAGAAGCATAATTATCCTAACAATATTCAAGTATGGCAAAATTTTCAGATTTGTAGAGAGTAGCATCATACTTTTCAATTAAAGAAGCAATTTCATAAGCACCCTTAAAAGAAACAAATTCTTCAATTTGTTGAACATCATAGTAATTATAAACACCCTTAGCATACGAAGATACGGTTCCATTATCAATAAAATCACATTGGTAGGGAAGGTGTTTCTTAGGGTTTTCAGAACAACAAGTAACATCATATATTTCACATAAATTCCAAGCATAGCATTGCAAATGGTGAATTTGATCCAGTAAAAGTTCCCCTTTTTCAGATATACGGTGTCACACATAACAAGCATGCTCATCTAAAGATTTGCCCTCAACTAAGCTAGTTGGGGTTTCTGCACGAGCACAAAGGGATCGAAGATGATCCAAGTAAAAAAGCCTCAGGAGTGTGATAGATTTTGAGTGGTTCTTCAACCATTGGTGTAGTAGGTACAACTAATTTTTTTGGTATTTTGCGTTTCCTACCCATAACTAAAGATAGAAAACAACTAAGAATAGCAAATAAAAATTACTTAGTGATAAAGCAAACAAGCACACACGAGAATATTCACCCCACGCTATGACTCCCCGGCAACGGCGCCAAAAAAAGGTCTTGATAACCCGCAAGTATACGGGATCAATTGTAGCCTCTTTCGATAAGTAAGAGTGTCGAACCCAATGAGGAGCTAAAGGTAGAACAAATATTCTCTCAAGTCCTATCTGCCACTGATACGACTCTACGCACGCTTAGTTTTCGCTTTACCTAGAACAAGTATGAAATAGAAGTACTTTGTAGGTGTTGTTGGATAGGTTTGCAAGATAATAAAGAGCACGTAAATAAAAAGTAGGGGCTGTTTAGATATATAAGCAATAAATTAAATATAGCGAGTGTGGAAAAGTGGTGGTAGGAGTTGTGAAATTTTCCCTAAGCAATTGACTATGTTACTAGACCGATAATCACTATTGCAATTCTATTTGAGGGAGAGGCATAAGCTAACATACTTTCTCTTCTTGGATCATATGCACTTATGATTGGAACTCTAGCAAGCATCCGCAACTACTAAAGATCATTAAGGTAAAACTCAACCATAGCATTAAAGTATCAAGTCCCCTTTATCCCATACGCAAACAACCTACTTACTCGGGTCTGTGCTTCTGTCACTCACGCCACCCACCATAAGCAAATCATGAACGTATTGCAAACCCTACAGCGGGAATCCCTCACGCTTGCCCGATACGGAGGGCACAATAGGACAGCACCAATAATAAAACATGCAACTCAAACCAATCATAGCAATTCATCAATCACCGATAGGACAAAGAAAATCTACTCAGACATCATAGGATGGCAACACATCATTGGATAATAATATGAAGCGTAAAGCATCATGTTCAAGTAGAGGGTACAGCGGGTTGCGAGAGAGTGGACCGCTGAATATAGATGGGGGAAGGTGATGGAGATGTTGGTGAAGATGGCGCAGGTGTTGGTGAAGATCGCGGTGATGATGATGGCCCCCGGCAGCGCTCCGGCGCCACCGGAAGCAAGGGGGAGAGAGTCCCCCTTCTTCTTCTTCTTCCTTGACCTTCTCCATAGATTGGAGAAGGGTTTCCCCTCTGGTCCTTGGCTCCCATGGCGTGGGAGGGCGAGAGCCCCTCCGAGATTGGATCTATCTCTCTGTCTCTCTCTGTTTCTGCGTTCCCTGATTCTGCACCTTCACCGTTTCTTTTATATCCGGAGATCCGTAACTCCGATTGGGGTGAATCTTTCGCCCAGATCTTTCTCATAAAATTAGCTTTCTTGCGGCAAAAGAAGAGTGTCAACCGCCTTACAGGGGGTCCCAGGAGGGTCCAGGGCACGCATGCCTCCCTGGGGCGCGCCCCCCTGTCTCGTGGCCCCCTCGGGCACCGTCTCACGTTGATTTTTCCTCCCAAAAATCAAAAATATTCCAAAATAGTTCTTCGTCCGTTTTTATCCCGTTTGGACTCCGTTTGATATGGGTTTTCTGCGAAACATAAAACATGCAACAAACAGGAACTGGCACTGGGCACTAGATCAATTTGTTAGTCCCAAAAATAGTATAAAAAGTTGCCAAAAGTATATGAAAGTTGAATAATATTGGCATGGAACAATCAAAAATTATAGATACGACGGGGACGTATCAGTGGCCTAACACAGTGCTACGCGTTATAGACGGAGCGGGTATCCGGGAATATTTTGCCTGCTCCAGGCAATTATCGGACAGGTGAACCAGAGGGGAAGGTTACATGTTTGTAGTGTTTGGGGGGTGTGACAGGTCAGCCCGGGCATTCGGTCTTTTCAATTTGTTTGGTTTGGTCTTTTTTGGTCTTCCATAATTGAGGACAAAAATAGTTTCGGTATTTTCGGTTATTCACTATTTGGTCTTCGGTCTTTACTGTTCGGTCTTCGGTGCCGACCAAATAGACCAAATTAATTGTTACAACTCATATTCCAGTACCAGTACATTTTTTATATTTGACCGAAAGTAACAACATTCATATTAAACACAAAGTAAGAAGTGTGTTTGGTTGATGCCAAATGCAATCGGTACCTAGTACAAATTTCCAGATTACTACAAGATGACGAAAGTAGAACATAATCTTGTGCTTTGGTTGAGATATGCTCTAATAATGCCTAGAAATAACAAAGAGATTTACAGATACATGTTCTATACAAATGATATACACATGTATATATCTAGTTTCAGGAAACAAGCACTGTGTACATATAGGAATTATGTACTCAGGATTTAACATGCGTGGACAAAAGCCAAAGTGCAGAAATAAATAGAAAACAAATCTTTCATTTGCAAGGTCGATTCAATGTTGATACATAGACCAGATAGCAATAAGAGGGTCCATGTTTGCAGAACAGCCCAAATGACTACAATAGTTACTCTTGAATCTGCATATGCCTCTAGATAGGCATCATCTTTCTCATTCAACTTCTCATCATGATGTTGGGATTCAAATTCAGCTAACGATAACATCCAAAAAAAGAGAAAGTTACTCCTTATTAGATGCACATAGAGCAGATAGCAGTAATACAATTTCACATTAATAAAAAGCAAAAAAGAACGAGCCACATAAACATAATAAGACATGTTGGGCGTTATTGTTATCAAGAGGTCATGCACACATTATTAATTTCACTACAAGAAGCATATTTGAGATCGGATCAACTGGCATCAACAATTTAAAAGGCCATAATTTGCTGAGATCTAAATGTTTTAACACATTTGCTTCCATGTAAATAATGTCCACGGCAACTAAAACTGTTTTTCATGGGACACAAAGCGAGGGCAATGTGCAACTCATTTTCTTCCTCTAGTTAAGAACATTACAGAGGTCAACTTGTTGTCTCGAGGTGCTAACATTTGACAAAAAACAAGGGTATGTATTGCCCACAAAATACATGCAGTAGTGCTTATTTTCATGGGAATCAAGGGTGTTCATAGATGGGTGAAGTGGCTTGCTTACCTTTAACTGTGATGTAAAGAACAGAAGGAGGTTAGTAGGCAGTGAGCATGGGAACAACGTGGAACAGGACTGCAGCTGTTGAACGGGCCATCTGGAGGTAGAGCACTAGCAGCGGACGGCTGCATCGCGGGCAGTGGAGCGACGAGCGAGGGGTCGGGGATGGCGGTGCGGGGCACCGACCTTCATCGGTAAGGGGTGCGTGGCGCACCTCGCTGCGCGTCGGGGACTCACGTCTCACGGGGCATCGGGCGGACTATAGTGGCGGGTGGTGAGCGGCAGCTAGGGTTCATAGTGGGAGAGAAGAAGAGGAACACCAGTGGATCAACTGCCAGCTAGGCTGGTTCCTGTGTGAATCGTGGGTGAGGACGTGCTTGTGTGGTCGTGTGTGACCATTGGGCTGGCCGGATGGGCCGTAGGTAAACATGGCATTGCCTTTTGCGTACGAGTTCTTTTTATTTCGGTCTATACGGGCTATTCAGTCCCAAAGACAGCAAGACCGAACAGACCATAATCAGTTCGGTCTTCTATTTGCACAGACCATATTTTTTTGATCTTTTCTAGTTTGGTCTTTCGGGTTCAGTCTTTTGTCTTCGGTTTTTATGCCCGGGTTGACTTGTGACGTACAATTCCTTTAGACCTGCATTTTCGTCAGTAACACTTGTGGTCTCCTCAGATGAGGGGATTGAAACCACATAGACATTTGAAGATATAGCAGCAGTTGAAGCATTTGAACATTCAGCTCAAGAATTTGCATTATCATGTTCAAGACATTTTAAGCATGGAGCAGCAAATTCTTCCTGAACGGTGCTGATCTGTTGAGCGAGTAATGAATCATTGTCTTTCTGAAGATTATCATGAGACACTCTCAGCTTCTTGAGTTCTTGCTTCCTTTGAAGAAATACATACGACAACTTCTCATGTGCGGCTGAGAGGGCCACATGACGACTTTCAAGTTCATCATACTTTGACTGAAGACGTTCAAGGTCGCCAGTAAGAGTTTGAGTGCGTTCCATTTCATCGCTCAACAGATCATCACTTCTGTCTAGTAGGTTTTGAATCCTTTCCATACCAGTTTGCTTCCTTGTGGCAATATTAGCAAGTTTGGAATAGCTAGAGTCATGTTTTCATCAGATTCATCTTCACTTGAGAGGGATGAAGAACGGTTGAGTACCTTGGTGCCCTTGTCCATGAGGCACGATGCTGAAGAAGATGAATCATGTTCGAAAGTCATCGTTTTGAGTGACGCCTTGAACTCAAGGAACCAGGGATCCTGACAGGTACAATGCCCTTCATAGACATCAGAGATCCGGTCCCAGATGAGCTTCCCATTGCAAAGATGCATAATGCGCCTAAACTCATCTCTAGATAGACTGGAGCAGATGATGGCCCTTGCCCGTATATCCAGCTGAGTATACTTGTGGATGTCATCAGCATTGGCTATCTTGCAAAGGTCGGTCAATCCTATCACAGTGACGGTCCACTGCTCACTGTTCATGGATAGGAGACGCTTCCACATCATAGCCTTCCACTTGGGATAGTTTGTGCCATTGAAGATGGGGCATGTAGCAGAAGCCTTGATCATACCTGTAGTCAACATAACTAAAACTCCAGGTGGTTAAACCAAAATCACACACAACAAAGGAGTACCTTGCTCTGATACCAATTGAAAGTGCAGGTTTACTCCTAGAGGGGGTGAATGAGAGATTTTTGGAAATTCGTCAAACTCTTAAGAATTTGACAAATATTAGAGTGAAGAAATAGAAATATGAGGGAAACTAAGTCATCACAGAATCAGTGTACAAGCAATCGGGATACATAATAGTGAAGAACTTGCAATCAATTAAGCATACACGCATGAAGAATATGAACTAAGGAAATGAAAGATAGCATGATGAAATTATTGAGTTCAGATTCGTTAGAAGATAGATCACAAATTGTTCAGCAGCAGAATAATGTAAGAGAGGGTAAGGAATTTGAAGACAGGTTAGCTCGGTGAAGACAATGCAATTTGGAAGACCGGTTCGGTTGTTGTATCAACTGTATGTCTAGTTGAGGTGGTTGAGTCGCAACTCAGAGGACACACGGTCCTCACTCTATTCCTTTTGAACTAAGGTCACTTAGTCCTTGCCCAATTATTCATGGTAAGTTTTCAAGGTAGACTTCCAAAACCTTCACAGACTTGTTCATCGGCACACCACAATGACTCTTGGTGTACTCAAAAGTTGACGCCAAACCATCTGGAAGAACGACAGTCTTCAAAGGTAACAGACGTCAGATCACACAGATCAATCTCTTCAGTGATGTTCAATCACTTTGGCTTTGGGTTTTTCCTCACTTAGGATTCTCTCAAAGTCGTCAGAGGATGGGTTGCTCTCAAATGACAAGTGCCAAGTTCTCTCAGAGCAGCCAGCCAAGAAGTGGTTGTAGGGGACAGCTATTTATAGCCAGGGCCACCCGACATGAATTGTAATAAATGCACTTCTCTGATTCGATCATTGTCAGGATAAAGATCCACTCGACAGCTTGCCCGTGGTGCAACAATGGTCAGAATTTGAACTCTCAAATTCGCCGGGGCACTCAATGTCCTCATGGTAGGCAAATCGCAATTTTTAACACCTAACTCCTCGGCCTGACCAAATTCGTCAGCGACTAGATGAACTTCCTCATTGTCACTAGCAAATGTGTCAACTGTTTTGGACATTTCCAAAGGCTTCACTTGAAGTGGCTTGTGTATGAGTAGGTTTGAGCATCAGTTTGGAAATGTGAAATCTGTTTCACCTAGACCCCCTTTAACAGTACGGTTTTTCCTATGACTCAAAGAAGAAGAAAAGAAACTACGAAAATAAAGTCTTCAAGCTTCAAAGTATTCACATCAATTTCTTCAAAGGTCGTACCAATTTCATCACCAAATTCTTCACTTGAAGAAATCCAATTTTAGGGGTCATCTTCCATGTGTTAAACCAAATCTTCAGGGACTATCTCCTGTGTATACTCACAAACACATTAGTCCTCAACCTATTTGTCTTTAATACTCCAAAATCACTAAGGGAGCACTTGATGCACTTACAAACTTAATGAAATAACAATGCATATGAGCATGGTATGAAAACTCGCATGGACGGTAAATACAATGATTTAAAAATATCAATCCTATTAACAGTTAATCAATTAACCTACTGGATGCATATGATCGTAGCAAAGTGATGAGGTTGAATTCACAAGTATATTCATAATATTTACAAAATAATTAAATGAGCAAATAATTATTCAAATATTCAAGCAAAAACCATGGCCATTACAATGCCATCATGCAAGTGGATGACGTGGCTTTCCTAGGGTCGTTGGATTCATCGGGAAGAAGTGCGATCATCTCGTGAAAAGATTTATCGGAAAAGATTCTCTCTCAAAGGGGTTGAATATAGGGCAGGGGCAAAATGATCATTCTTAGAATGTGTCAACATTCTGAAAATGACACCATCGGAATGGGCTCGACAAATAGAGAATGTTAGCTTTGGATTCACCTGATTCAGAGTTACGGTTGCAAAGATACAGTTGTTCGTTCATTAGGCAGAAAAACAAACAGAATATGTCCATTTATGCTCTTAACAGACGAACGTCCGCAACTTAAGGATTTCGGCAACGGGGCTGAAATAGAAAGCACATTTCAGTGAAACACACCTCCGCTTAGTGAAAACGTATTGGCAGAATACGCTTCCACTTAAACACTGGGCACGACCGGCCGAGTCACTTACAGCCGGGTTCCACTGGCTCTCTCTCTTCCTGCCGTCCTTCTCCTACCCCGCAACAGGAGATAGAGGAGGACCAGCTGAGTGCGCGCCGACGCTTGTCCCGGCGGCACAGACCATGCTTTGCCCACCTACGTGACTAAGCAACGAGGCGCACCCGCCTCATGGGTTCACGCTTACGAGAGCTCAGAAACGAGCAGGGCTTCAGCCGCAAAGGATGTTGACGATGGCCACACTCAGGTGCTCAACTAGGTGCACCCAAGGACAAATGGATCGACGGGGAGGCTATATGGTGTCTATGGGGGTTCTCCGGTGAAGGCTAGGTGGGGAGGGAGAGGCCATGGTGCTCGAATTTGAGCGACGGCCGACGGCGAGGCTTCGGCCATGGGAGGGGCAAGAGAGCTTCTCGAGCTCGATTGAGAGATTGGGCGGTGTTATAGAAGGAAGAGGGGGCCACTAGTGTGGTAGAGGGGGCTCGGGGATGGCTATATATAGCCGGGCGAGGTGATCGAATAAGCACGATCTCGGGCAATGAGCTGGGCATGCACTAGAGCTCGCAGGCGAAGGGGTGGCGGCTTCCTGGCGTCGGAGAGCTTCACTAAAGAGTGGTGGAGATGCTCTGGCACGCTCGGGCAGAGTGGACGATCAGGGCAAGTGGTGGGTCACGGAGAACAGGGCCGCTATGGCGCGAGAAGGAAGAAGGAGGAGGGAAAATGGGTCAGGAGGGTTACGTGGGAGGAGTAGGAGGGTGGTCAGCACCAGGGACGAGCAGGGGTGAACGGGGACAAGAAGCCCGACGCTTAGCGATGCGTAGAGCATGACGACAGCAAGCAGAGCACGTGCCCGGGCATGCCAGCGGCGCGATCACCGCGCATCTTGACACGGAGAGGGCACGGTGGCCTGGAAAAAGATGTGTATGGTGAAGTACCTTCATCCTGTATCCTCACTGAGTCATTTTATTGATTAAATCTGATTTGTAGTGAAGGGTGGCATCAACTGAAGCTGCTGGCAGAAAACTTAGACGGTATGTTGTGGTCAGATGACATGGTCAATGGGCTAACAAGGTTGCCACATGGTAATTAAGTAGGAAGTACTATAAGCCAGAGAAATTTGAAAGATTTGGACAAGATTTGAATAGGGTTGCTTCACAGCTGCAAATCTGGTCCAAATACTATATTTTAAAGTTGCACTCACATGGAGTGTTGGATTGAGCTCAAATTTGGTGTAGATTATGATTTAGGGATATGGAGGCACTGTGTCGGTTGGATAAACCTAAATGGCACTTCCTTCACAGTCATCTCCACTGGGCAGAATCTTGGGGGAACTTTTGGGAAATATTGGCTAGATGAATTAAGCTGAAATTTTGTGGATGGAAATAATATGGGTGGGGCATGATCTAGAAAAATTTCAGAAAATATGAAGTAAAATAAAATATAGTTGCCTCACAAACTCAAAATGTGTCCAGAAACAAGAATGGGATGGTGTGCTCACCATGAGCATGAGATCTTGAATATTTTTACATATCCAAGGTCTAGATGGGCAGTGGCGGAGGCAGGATTGCCTATAATTTGATGTTAGGGAGGGCCGGCTTAAAGGCAAATTGAAAAATATTCACTGTTCACATGCATAATAGAAAGGAAAGTGTGATCATGGGGAGGGCCTTGGCCCCTGCTGGCCACCCCTGCCTCCGCCACTGTAGATGGGTCAAAGGATTTATGAGAGTTTTGTGGGAATTTTAGGGAAGATGGAAATATAGGTTGTTTCGCAACCTAGGGCAAACAAGATTATTCCTTTAATGAAAAAGGAATATTTGATGAAGTGGAATTTAGGGTTGGGCTAGGATTGGAACTAACATGACTTGTGGAAAGATTTTAGAGTGTTGAACCACTGGGGAGAAGAAGGAGAGATGATCTTCCCAGGTTTCAAGTCCACAGAGCCAACCAAAAGTAATCCAAATAAAAAATCCAAAGAAATCCAAAAGAAAAGAAAAGGGCAAAAAATTGGGGTGTTACACGGGTGGCACTATCATTTGGGTAAAAAATGAATTTATATGAGAAGAAGACTTGTCATTTTTAAATAAGGAAAAGAGTTGTCATTATTATTAATTATATAAGGTGCCATGTTAATTGTGAAAAGGGGGGTTAAAACTTATACAACCGGCTGACCTAACACACAATAGAAACACCACGCACCGCCGAGGGAAAATCACAGCCAAGGTAGCGCGCGCGCACACACATCATCATTATCATTATTCATCGAGCAAGTGACTCTGACTTTACCATCGACAACATCGGTGACACCCTCACCGCAACACCTACGTGAAGCCATAGAAAGACCAGTCAAAGAAGTTGCCCACACACGCCAAGACAAGATGGCTCCAAATCCGAGGGCAAGCTACGAATGGGAACTACGCAAGGCTAGTGCCATGGAATATCACCAAGCCGTGTCACCTATTCGCATGTTATCGCGCGCCGCCGTAGGGACCCTGCCATTGTAGGTCCGACGACACTAGCAAAAAATAGAGATGACGATAACACGTGCACGCCGACGAGCCGGATACCACAGCCATGTGGCAACCCCGAACTCGCTCATCCACATAGTTGGTGCCATATGAGCCGCCGACTAAAGTGAAATCTGCCACGTGTCATGCCAGCCAGATCCAGTTCCAAGATGATGGTCCCAAGGAAGATCGCCAGCACCATCATCATCCGATCCTGGCAGACCCGAACCTAGGGTTTCCCCTAAAGCATCCTTCTGAGGGAGCTGAGGACTGCAACTCGGGGCCTTCAGCAAGGGAGCAACGCCCACAAGTGTCATTGGCTCCGATCGTAGGTGAGGTACGGCTTTCGCCAACAGTCACATCCTCCAAACCTTGATGCTCCGTCAAATCCACAACCGTCATCGTCATGACCAACAGGAAAGGAGGCTGCCTAGGCTCATTGACAGCGGGCCCCACCACAACCAGATCGATCTGGGACCCGGACCCAGGTCCGCGAAGCCCTCCGCCTTGCCACGGGAGAGCCCGGGGCTAATCAAAGCCTCCCCCGGGAGGCCAAAGCAAGCAACGCTGTCAGGCCCCAACACGGCCAGGAGCTGGATCTACGCCGACGAGGAAGGGCCATCGCACCCACATTGCCGTGTATCTATGCAGAACGGCGCACCGACGGGGAAAAGAGTCCACAACCATGACGTCGTGCCACCTAGACCGCCGCGCTGGGAGCAACCGTCACGTTCGGAGCCGTTGTTCATGGCCCGAGCTTAGAGCATCACCAGGCCCCCCCCCCCCCCGACGCCCCCCTAGGACACCTTTTTAGGCTCGGTTTTAGGCTCGGACGGCGCTTTTCGCCGAAAAACGGCCCAGCCACGCCCCCAGCGCCCCCTAGGACATTAAAATAGCGCCAAGAAACCAGCGAAACCCGGCTATTGGGGGGCTCTTAGAAGGCGCCATGAAGTTTCGGCAAATCGTGTCTCACCACATGTCCTTTTTCTTGGCCCACTTAATCATTCTCCTCACAAACTTTTGCTTGGGGTGGGGTGTGACTAGGAAGATGCCCTCTTTATTTCGTCGAATTTCGCTGGATGACCCTCAAGACACCATTTTTTTTGGTTCGATGGTGTTCTTGGGGGTGCCAACGGCTGGAGATGCTCTTACCCCGCGTCCTCCATCGGCGTGCCCCCGCATGCGCGCGCGGGTGTGTGTGTGTGGGGGGGGGGGGGGCTAGTGTTCCGCTGGCCCCGCAGCATGCAGACGGTAGGGAGTTAACAAAACCAATCAACGGGATGGTGACTTGCTAAAATGGATAGCTACCACACTGAAGCGATATTGGGACGTTGACACACTGTCAGCTGCAGTACTATCCAGTTTTCGCCGGGCTTTACTTAACTTGCACATCAACATCATCAGCAGGCACATGGGGTGGACTCTAACCATGCCCTGCTGGCAAATAGGAGTAGTAGGTTGCAGATCAAGTAGCTGAGTGCAAATAGATGGGTAGGTAAGCCGTAAACACGGCGGTGAGGACCGAGGAGGACAAGTCGACGGTGGTTATCGCCGATCGTCGAAGCTGGCTCCACCCTCCACGCAACCAACGCATCATGGCATCATCCGGTGGTTTCTCCAAAGAGGAGAAAATAATCATATGCCCTGCAGACCGTCCAAACCCAATGAGCGACGACAGTATGTCCATTTTAGGCGCCAGCTCGCTGGAATGTTGTTCGTTATGATAAGCTGTTGTAGTATTATTCCATAGAAAGAAGGGATAAGCTGTCTTATTGAACCGCACAAACTGGCATTTTTTGATTCCAGACAGCCGCAACAATGCAGGGCGGATGCTAACTCGTTAACAGAAACAATCACGCACGCAGATGCTAGATTGCTAGCGTGGACAACAATATGCCAGATCATCCTTAAAAAAATATGCCAGGTCAGTATATCACATATTAGCATCTACTACCAGTACCAGGCTTAATTTCAGGAGAAAAAAGGCCTTCAAATTTTGTTCCAAGTTAAACGGTGCAATGTGTTGATCAAGTTTTGCACCGTCGGTCTGGCTCGTCTTCTGGTCTTAGGTCGTGGAGGCGCGATGGACCTTGGCTCTTGCTGGCGGGAGGACTCCTGCTTCATTTTAGGTGTTTTTTACGAGTTGGGTAGGTTTTGTGTCCTGCTCAGTATGACAAGACGGCAGCGTATCCAATAAAGTTCTCCTCACCTGGCCCCCATCCAGGCGTTGGGTCTACTATCATCGTAGGGCATGTGGAGGAGTGCAGCAAATATCGTGTGATTCGGTCGATGTTTGTCTTTAGTGGATCTGCTATGATCTGGTCTTCATTCGCCCACGTTCTTTTGACTACAGGTTGGATCGCTTCTCTTCATCGACGACGGTTGCACGGGTCTTGTGGAGCCGTACCACGATGACTTTCCGACTGTCGTCTATTACAACAATGTTTGCATGGATCTCGTGAAGAATGGGTTACAACGGTGGCGCGTCTTTGGCTCGTTCCAGTGATTGTAGTCGCATTATGTGGTCTACGGCCCTGAATACAATTTATGTCACTTCTTGTGCTCTTCGCATTGCCATGACAGTTTGTAAATATATCAGAAGTTTTTTTTTAAAAAGACAGGGTAGTAAGTATATTCAGACAGCTGAATTCAAGATGAAGCAACAAAAGTCCAAGTGCATCCAGAAAAAACGCAACGACTATGCAGGCAGGCAAAGGTAGTAGCATCACGTTGAGAGAGAAACCACCACCACGAAGGAAAATTCAGAGGAGACTTGCAAGGAAAGGCTTGGGAAGCATCGATTCCCGTCTCGCAAGCGCGTGCCCCCGTTCAAATCCCCAGAATTTTTAAAAGTCAAACCAAATCCCCAAAAACAACGCAGAAATTCAGCCATCAACCAGCAATAATCGTAGGCCGACGGATGGCATCAAACACCGGCGGCTCGCACTGTTAACCCCTTCCCCTCTCCTTTTCCTCGCACCATCAGGAAAAAGAAAACCCTTCTCCTCCTTCCTCCCTCGCTCGCACGCCCGAAAAGCCTAACCAACCGCCCGGCCCCGACCCCCGACCAAACCCGCACCGGACGCCGCGCGCGGGCGCTCGCGGGAGAGGGACGGGAGCGGCCGCCGCGCCTCGCGTCGCGCGTCTCGCTCGCTGTGGTGGTCCGGTGGTGGGGGCCTCGCCTCGCCTCGCCGCGATGGATTGGGCGGCGGTGGCGTACACGGCGGCCGCGCTGCTGTGCGCCGCGGCGGCCACCGTCATCACGCTCGGCCACATCTACCGCCACCTGCTCCACTACGCCGAGCCCATCTTCCAGCGCTTCATCGTCCGCATCATATTCATGGTCCCGGTACGCTCCTCGAATCCCCACTTTCCCCGCACGCTTTTCCACCTCGCGCCAGATCTGTCGCTGCCGCCGCCGGTTTTTTCTTTCTCGTTTTACCCCCTGGGGCCGAATTCGTCTCCGCGGATTCGTGTCGAGTGCGTGGCTCTGACCAATGATTGGATCCCTCCGAATTAGGGATGCAAGCGGGCGGGTTGGCGGACGATACCACAGCACAAATGCAGTGTTCATTTTACAGCTAGTTAAGGAGCTAATTGTGAGCTAATTGATGCGTTTTGCGGGAGTCTGCTCCCTCCCCTAAATCGCTAACCCCAATGTGTTGTAGTACTCCCATTAGGTAGAGCATGGTTTCCTTGTTGATCTGCAGTTGGGATCTGTTGGCGTTCTTAGCTTTTGATGGGTGCCCAAGTTGGGCTGTGAGTCGAATTCGCGGTGGTAGTGAGGCTGTGGTTGGAATATCTGGATTTAGAGTGCTCCCTGACCAACATGCTCATGCCGTCTGAGCTCATTATGAAGCTTGTGAGCAGTAGGAGGGTCCTGCAATTTTATCCTTGATGTGCAAGCTAGTCCTATTGGAGAGAGCTGATCATCATGGATTTTCAGCTTTTGCTGTTGTCATTTGTCATTTGTCATGAATAAGCAAATTGATTCATCTGAGTGGCAAGGGTCTGATAGAAACGGAAACGTTGGGTTCTTCAAGGGTTCCCAAAGCGCATTTCCTTCTGCCGTAACATTGTTCCCATGTGAAATATCCTCTAATTTCCATGCAGCTGTGGACCAACTGTTTGAGCATTTTGACTTTTTGTTACCAGATCATTATTCATCAGCCACACATTTACATTTCACCCTCGTATCTAATTGTATTTGTTTGTTTATCTGTAGTCCCTTTTATGTTGGTAACACTCCATCGTATGAGCTCTGAAGACACGTTGTTTTGCAGGTCTATGCAGTGATGTCATTTATTTCCCTTATCCTACCAGACAATGCAATATATTTTACCTCTATCCGAGAAATGTAAGTCGCTGTCTTGCAGTTCAAACTTCTTTGGTACCATTACCATTATGTGAATCAATGGGCTCAATGTGAGATTATGGTTTCAGCCTGTTGGTGTTTCTATGGTCTTAGAGGTTTAATTGTAGGGGGTGGGGGGGACAAGTGGAAGCTTTTTTTGCTCTCTTTAGTGGCATATGTACAGACATTTCCTTTTTCTGCTACCATGTTAAATTTATGGTCTGCAATATGTGATCTGTACACAAGATTATAAGTTTGTAATGTTGTGTGGCATTCATAAGCACTTCTGTAGGCTCGAGCTATTATCCAAATCCAACTGGATATGCTATCAATATCAACATTCTGCTGACTGCTCTTGAGCTAAGCACTGATCATATAACTAGTGAACATAGTAGGATCCGTTATATACCTTGTGCACAACTGCAACCATACTCCCATAGGTGTATGCATCACAGATCCGTATGTGGTGTTTTAGAGGATTCATGCATCCATTAGCTTTAAATGTCTTCCTACGAAGTATAGCATGATAGAGAATACTTCCTATGAAGTATAGCATGATAGAGAATAACCAGCCAGGAGTGTGTGATGATCTTTTTTAGAGTAAAATTTGCTCTCTAGTGTAAAATTGTAAATTAATAATCCTAGGTTATAAAATGATAATATGTGCTTCCACTTTGCCATGGCCTAAATTCATGCTGCCCATGTGGTTTCAACAACTCTGAGTGTGTAATGACTAATGACCAAAGAGGTAGTTGTGTTTAATTTATGAAATGCTGGCCATTTCATAATTCTTCTCTTCTTTTCCTTGCCTGTGCTGGCTATGCACTTTAACAGGTTAGCCTGAGTTAGCATATTATAATCCCAACTTTAGGTGGCATTCTATCTTACTGATTGTTGCCCATGTGCTGTTTTGTCTGTTTGTTCCTTGTCTATAATAGTCTTTCACAAGTAACTGAACTAAGAACTGTATGAGTGTATATCCATCCTATGCTAAATTTCCCTTAACCATAATGTTTCAGCTATGATGCTTGGGTCATCTACAATTTCTTTTCACTCTGCTTGGCATGGGTGGGAGGACCTGGTGCTGTGGTGGTGAGTTTGAATGGCCGAACCCTGAAACCATCATGGTTTCTGATGACTTGCTGTTTCCCAGCTATTCCTCTAGATGGGTGCGTATGTCTCCTTCTGCATAATAAGTGGCTACCATAACAATTTTACATTGGCATGTTCTAACATCCTTCATGAAGTCTAACTGGTCTTTTATGTCACTTAAACAGGCGTTTTATACGGAGATGCAAACAAGGCTGTTTGCAGTTTGTTATTCTTAAGCCTATCTTGGTGGTTATTACCTTCATACTTTATGCTAAAGGAAAATATGAAGATGGAAACTTCAGTGTCAACCAATCCTATTTATACATCACTATTATTTACACAATCTCGTACTCGATGGCGTTATATGCTCTTGCATTGTTCTATGCGGCATGCAGAGATCTACTCCGGCCATATAATCCTGTCCCAAAGTTTATTATAATCAAATCAGTTGTGTTTCTCACATACTGGCAGGTAAATACAAAACATCAACCCATGTTTTCCCCTCTTCGATAGTATGATAGGTTGCCTACTGTTTTTCTCCTCACATATGGTCATATTAAGGAATTGTGATGTCATAGTAAGTTCTGTCCATGCAATAATTTGAATTTTTTGCATTGCAGGGTGTCCTGGTTTTCCTTGCTGCCAAGTCTCGATTTATCAAGAATGCTGAAAAGGCTGCTGATCTCCAGAACTATGTATTGTGCGTTGAGATGCTCATAGCAGCCATTGGGCACCTATTTGCCTTTCCCTACAAGGAGTATGCAGGTGCAAATGCTCGCCCTTCGGGTGGTTTCAGGGAAAGCCTTCTTCATGCTTTAAAATTCAACGATTTCTACCACGACACTGTTCACCAGGTAACCAGGATTTAGACGCCTATTCTCTTATTCTGGCGCACACTGTCTAACTTCTCGATCAAATCGGCTCCAGTCTTGTTTGCTGAAGGAAACTACATTCTCGTTTATTGTGCCTTGCCCGTATCTTGGTCTAATCGGCTCCATTCTCATGCAGTTTGCTCCTACCTACAACGAATATGTGCTGTACAACCACAATGAGGGAGAGAGTGCGCCAACAAAGTTTCCTTCAGGGAGCGCCGTGCCAAGTGTCCGGGATGTGGAGTTGGCTGGCATCACCGTGATGCCGCCCTCAAATAGTCCAGTGACCTCAAGCGTGTCATCCAACCACGTAGACCAGGACGAGTCGATGACCACTCCGATCAGGAACAAAGTGGATCCGCCTGGAGGAATGTACGACCTCACGGACCTGCTCGACGTGGACTTGTCTAGCTACCCCGCCAAGGTTCCTGCAATCTCTGATGTAAGAAAACAATGACCAGGTGCGACAGCCAATGTGTCTCGGTAGCGACTGGGGGAAATTGTGACCTTCCATTTTGTCATAGATACGCTGTAAAAATGTGTGTGTACTACTTCCGGTTCCAGCCTTTCCCCATTGAAGAAGGGGGGTTTATTCATGCCTGCACCACAGCCGTTCCACGGCCTCTCTCACCCTACTCTTCGACTAATCCGTGTACAATGTTGTGAGCTCAAGGTGAACTGCTGTGACATGAGACCATGAATACCATACTAATAGTTTGCTGATAGCAGTTTTGGTGCGTTAAATGTCGTTTTTGATTGGTTCTGGGTATCTTTCTTGTGCTTCATAGGTATGACAAGATATGGTTTGCTGAACCTAGACATGTACTCCCTCCGTCCCGAATTACTTGTCGCATAAATGGATGTATCTAGAACTAAAAAATGTCTAGATACATCCATTTCTACGACAAGTAATTCTGAACGGAGGGAGTATGAGCGGTTGCCTTGCTAAAGGCGACCGTTAGTAGCAGTGCAAGGAAAGAACTTTGAACTGTGAACACTTTGGTTTGCTATACAAATACTTTGAGAAACTGGGTGATTGAATACAGCTTTCCGCCTATAGCTCCAAAACACTATATACAAATACAAATACAAAATGATTTATGGTCACACGTTCGAAGGATGGCTAAATCATCCGGATTATTGGTGTTACAGCAGTGCTATCATTTGCACCAACTGCTTCCACGTTATGGTTACTTTGAACAGAGCTCTGCTCCTTTGGTTGCACCACTTTATCATCCATATAATCATCTTCAATCTGGGAATCAGTCAAGGAACCTAACGACGAGCTCTCAAAAGTTATCAGCATTATTCTCAAGCTACTTCCCAATGAGGCGTGAGTAGTCCACCTTATAAAAGGTTCATTAGACGTACAAAACACTCCAAACATAAATACATAATCAAAATCACATCGAGGTCCGAATTGTAGTACAGTAGCAGATATGTGGCTCGCTCTCTATTCTAGAATGGTGTGCATTAGGTTGAGTAGACCTCAAAATTTGGAAAGTGCCCCAATGACAGAAAAGAGAGAGCTTTGACAGATTTATATAGCACTAAAGATAAAAAGGCTTTGACAGATTTTATTTCCTATAAGTCACCTTTTCTTCTTCTTGTATGATGGCAAGCCCTACCAGAGTGATACGAGGGTAAGAGCACTCATTGGAGAAGGGTACACCATCGATGATGATTCAACCCAAGACAAGGTTGTTGTTGTTGCTGGTCTCGCAAGACTTGTCAGCGACAAGCCCGCTACTCTCTTCAACTAGGATCAAGGCTCGGCTTGAGAAAGGTTTAGTTTTCTTGCATTCAAAGCAAGGAAAAACTTGATGAGCTTTTGGGCAACCAAAAGGAGTCTTTCCAAAAGGAAGGGTTTGTCTAGGTGTCGGTTCTGTGCAACAGTGCCGTCGGGAGATGACTGTTTGTTTTGTAGGGATGGACACCATCTTATTGAGTGGTTCGGGCAAAGACACAACGAGTTTACACATGTTCGAATCCCCTGGGGAGGAGGTAAGACTTTACTCCTTCCCTTGGTATTGTATAGTGGTCACCGGAGATCTAGAGAGATCACCGAGATCTATTTTGGAGATCACAACCCACTCTACTTGGCGACGGTGAGTGGGGCTTTGGAAAGTGGATCTTTCCTAGGGTCCCTGGGTCCGCCTTATATATGACAGGCCATTGGGTTACATCTGCTTACTATCCTCCTTGGCTGCTCTCGGGAGAGCATTGTCCCGAGAAGCGAGTCCATAGGCAGAATCGACTCCCGAGCCCTTTTTGTCCCTCCTCCGGTCCTTCCTCTCTCGGTCCCAAGTCTTCGTTCATTCCTCATTCCCCGCGTCACTAGGCAAAGTCAACAAAAGCCAAATATTATAGTTGTGCTAAGTGAGCAAAAGGCAAATGTTGAGAAGGAGAAGGTCGTGGGCAATATAGCTACTAGAGCTAGATGACCCATGACAAGTTTGGCCTCACCATGGACCCATCCTTTGTGCTTCGTAAGTGCAATGATGGAAATGTATTTGCTCAATACGTCGGTGATTGGTGTTATTTTGTACTCCCTCCTTCCATCTATATAGGGTCTAATGCGTTTTTCGAGGCTAAGTTTGATCAAATATTAGAGCAATAATATATGACATGCAACTTACAAGCACACCGTTAAATTCGTGTGTGAAAGGAGCTTTCAATGATATAATTTTCACATTGTGCATGTCATGTACTATTAATCTTGTCAATAGTCAAAGACGGTCTTAAAAAACGCATTAGGCCCTATATAGATGGAAGGAGGGAGTACCTTGGACCATTTGAGTTCCTAAGGTTCATGTTACTAACACGAGAGGACATATTAAAAATAGACACCTAAAATCAAGGCGTGATTTTTATTGTAGGACTACGGTTTAAGTGGAAATCAATGAGTCATCGATAGTGATGTAGGAATCATATGGCTGGAGAGAAAGACATATTCGTTCAATTCATTGAAGCTATTAATTCTTACTCAAGCATTGTCATTCGTGATGAAAACAATGAGAAGGTACTCCCTCCGTAAATTAATATAAAAGTGTTTAGATCACTATTTTAGTGATCTAAATGCTCTTATATTAGTTTACAAAGGAGTATTTGGTAGTGTTTAGATAACTATTTTAGTGATCGAAAGGGGTACTTGGTTTGAGCAATATAGCTGCCACATATGAGTTCACTCTTGATAAAAGCGATGCTTGTCCGATCCCTAAGCTACAACCTTCTTTTCATTAATCAGTTATAATTGTTTTTTCTTAGATGTGAATGTGAATGTCTTTAGAAGAGGTTAAGTTGTCTTGTGGGACATGTTGAAGGCGACGTTTATGTGTGAATTGTGATTGATTCTTCCGGCGAACAATCGAATCTAACAATCCGTGGCCACGAGCTGCGGCGAAGTTATTACCACTACCAAAATCGTCTCCCAGCCGCAACCACTTCGCCGGCGATGGGATCCGCGGCGGCCGACGGCGAGAAGCCCTCGGGCCACCTCGCCCAGCCCCTCCTCGGCCAGCCCCAGCACCCGTACTACGCCTATCCCGCCGCCGCCTACGGCTACGCCCCCGGGCCTCCTCCGCCTCCGCCTCCGCCTCCTCCGACGCTCGTCCTCCTCAGCCCGCCACCAATCTTCGTCCGCCTCCGCCGCCTCCGCCCGCGGCGCATCCCCTGCATCCGGCGCTTCTCCGCCCGCACGCTCCCGCTCCTCCTCGCCCTCGCGCTCCTCGCCGGCCTCGCTTTCCTCCTCTACCCGTCCGCACCCGCCGCCCGCGTCGCCGACATCCGCCTCGACAGCTTCCGCGTCAACCCGCCGCCCTTCCCCGCGCTGGACTTCAACCTCGCGCTCAGCCTCCGCGTCCGCAATCCCGGCTTCCTCCTCCCTCTCCGCTACCGCGCCGTCTCTGCCGCCGTCTCGTACCGCGGCCGTCTGCTTGGCTCCGGCACTGCGCGCCCCGGATCCGGCGAGCTTGCGGCGAGAGGGGTTACCTATGCCTCTTCTGAGGTGTGGGTGGACGCCGGCAGGGTACTGGACGACGTGATCGAGCTGATTGGGGACATTGCCGCTGGGTCTGTGCCGCTGGAGATAGTTACCGAGGTGGTCGGCGCGGTCAGGCTGTTCCATTTCAACATTCCCGTGAAGGTAATTGACTGATTGGATGCTTTTGTGAATATATTTTTTGGGCCGAATGTCTTTGATTGATTGTTAGGAACTACCTCCCGTGAAGGTGCTTGACTGTTGACTGATTGGATGCTTTGTAAAAAATTCTTTGGCCCATTGTCTTTGATTGATTGTTAGGAACTACTTCATGATATTGGCTGAGTGGATTGGATTAGAGAATTTGTAAGCTGTATTAGGTTATATAAATGGGCCAGCTTACACTGTTTATTTTCTAATGAGTTTTAGCGGCTGGGTCATGATTGATGAGCTTGCCTAATTATTGGATATTTGTGTGGCTTTGATGTGATCATAGGACAGTATTGGTTCTGGCTAAATTTCGATCTAAAAGGAGTTGGGAGGATTAGTGATATGAATTATTTATTACGGCGTGGTAAGGTCTAAAACTAATTTGGTAGTTCCTATGTTGGTAGGATTATTAGAGAGCAGTTGTTTCGTTCATTAGTTTGTGGCTATGTGATATATGATTTCTTGGGCGTCTATATCTATTTTGAAATATGGAATAGGCTAGTAAGTTTGACTTGCAGCAGCTGATCTCCTATATCCAAATTAGTAATATTCAGAGACACTGTTTCACAACTGTCTTATTTGAAAGTGGCAATACGTCTTAAACGAAATATCTGGTTTCTGCGGTACATCACACCGCTTGTGCGCAGGGGGGTGGGGGTGGAGGTACCCCTAACAAAATTGGCTCTTATATACTCAGTGTTGATCAGTACATACATATAGTGTTTGATGAACTCCATAGGATCGTTGCAAATACTTGCGCTAACTATGTCAATTCATATTGAGTTGCATGCATCAACCATTGATCTAAACGTTTGAGGAAATGTGCATGATTGTACTTCAGCATCACCCTCATGTATGAATGTATTGGGTCCATCAGGCCTAATGTGCAGGCTTAAAGTCGGCCAAGGATCAGGAAGTGTAGAGTTAAGCTTAACACGAAGTGTTAGCCTAGAAAATACTTCAGTTCCTACATGAATGCAACTTTGAGCAAGCTGGATCCAAATTGGCTTATTCAAAAAAGAGAAACATCCATTACTTCTGATCAACAGTCTGTTTTTTGTTTCTTTAAGAGAATTAGATCAGGAAATAGGCAAAGCCCTGGAAAAGAGGATAGGAAGGAGAACATATTACCTCCGTTAATTGTCAGATGATGCCATGAAGTTAACTATAAAAAGTTAGTCACGCGAGTTACTAGTACAAAGACAACGTATTTGAAAAAGAATGCGTCAAAGATGGAAGTAATTGATGAGTGCATGAGTGATAGTAGTTTCAAATGCCTGTTAAGTGCGAACAGGGGAAAATGAGAGTCTTCCAAATGGTTGAGTTGTGTCATTAGGGGTGAACAGAAAGCTCGTGGTTCGAGGCTCGGATTGGAGGTTGAACAAGCCGAGCCTAAGCCTCCGTCCTCCGGCCAAGCTCGGGTTGCCGGCTCAGTGAAGCTTGAATGCTCGTGCACAAGAAACATTTCGACATGCTCTTTGCTATATAAAACTTCTTTATTTCAGAACACTTGAGCACGAACAGTTGCACATTGGTGTTGTATGAATGTAGTGGTTTTGGTTGTAGTTAGACTCTGATAATTTTCTCTCCTGTAGACTCTTATGAAAAAATTGTTATGATAATTGAGCAGAAACAATAAAATTTTCCAGACTGCCACATATATATAGACATACTTGCCTTAAGCTGAGACCAGCACAAGCAGCAAAGCCAGCTCGTTGCTAATCCCCTACTGTACAATGCTTTGCCAACAAGAACCTACGAGCAGCATCTGCATACAACCAGAAACTAACAGTAGAATGCTAGATGGTTTGCTGTGTTTATTTATTTATTTCATCCCTTTGAACGGTTGAGCCAGCTATATTTCTCAGTGGATTAGGGAGGCAGGAATGGCAACCTGAACTATGGAGCTGTGTAATGGCTCCAAATGAGATATCCAATTGTTAATGGGAAAATTTTGTTATTTTGAAATATACACATGTTTCCCTGGAACTAATATTTAATTCAGAAGTAAAATTCTTGCTGTGACTCGGTGTCTGAGTGAGTTGTTGTTTGCTACTCCCTCCGTCCCATAATATAAGACGCTTTTTGACACTAGTGTAGTGTCAAAAAACGTCTTACATTATGGGACGGAGGGAGTATCTTATTGTATTTGTGACATGTATTCATGCTAATATAACATGATTCAATTATAGTGAGGTAGATGCTGAATTTTGGTATCGTGCTGCACACCGGATCAGCTTTTTGACAAAGAAAAAAAATCTGTGAAACTCTAACAACTCATTTTTTTTTTCAGGGCCTGATGTCCTGCTCGGTGAATGTCAGCCCAGGCACCCAGAGTATCATAAGTCAGGACTGTTACTAATAAGATGGAGCTCTGGCTCTGTTGTTGTTGTTGAGCTTTGGCGCTCTTGATGGAGTATGATGGAACAATTTGTGTGTAACAGCTATGATTGAGTTGCAGAGCTGGGTCTGTATAAGGGGCAGAATACATATTTGTAAATAGTTTGGAATGTTTATTGTACCACCAAAGACCACCGGGTGTATATATTTAACTGCTTCATGGAAACATAACTTGTTATTCCAGCGTGCTGTGAAAATTGCCCTTGTCGGCACAGCTATGATGCAACTCTTTTTTTGATGTTTGTAGTATTCACATTTTCTTTTGTTGAAATAAACGAGATAGAGGGTGCAGATATTATGCAAATTTTTTCTGGCCTTCGAATTTCTGAATAACAGTCGGCTTAGAGATGTACTAACATATAGGGTGCAACTCCTCTCCAAATTACGATGGTCGGGAGGAGCACGTGGGTAAAGTCAGTTATCACTTCGCAGGCCATCAACCACCTCACTTCGCTTTTGGTGCCCAAAGAAATGATAGTGTCCATCGTCAAGCTGCAACGGGCTTTTCTATGGGGAGGCACGGATAAGGTTTCTAGGGGCAAATGTAAGATAAGATGGAAGAAAGTTTGTACGCCCAAGGACATGGGCGGCCTAGGCATCCTGGACATGGACAAATTCGCACGTGCCTTAAGGTTCATATGGCCTTGGTTGGTTTGGAAGGGCACGGAAAGAGCTTGGGTTGATTAGGGGCACCCATGTGATGAAGATGACATGGTGATATTTTATGAGTGCACTTCGATCAATGTTGGCAACGGACAAATGGCCTCTTTCTGGCACTCCCCTTGGCTTGGGGGTCGCAAGCCAAAAGACATCGCTCCCTTCATTTTTGCAATTTCCAAACACAAGAATCACACCATCCATAGGGCTTTGGATCTCAACAAATGGATTGCCAACATCGACACAAATTCTGGGCTCACAATTCAGCACATCCTTGAATACTATGAGCTTTGGGTTGTATTACGAGAGGTCTTCCTTGCTGAGGGGTGGATGATGAGATCGTTTGAAAGCTTTCGCCTTCCAATGAATACACGACATTGTCGGCTTACAAAGCTCAACTTGACGACTCCACTGCATCGAAAATGAAGCCGGTTGTGTGGAACAATTGGGCGCCGCCAAAGCATAAATTCTTTGCTTGGCTTATCATTCAAGACCGTGTTTGGACGGCAGACAGGCTTCAACGAAGAGGATGGCCAAATTGCGGCCTATGCCAATTATCCAAGAGGGAGCCGGAGATGGTGGCGCACATCATCCTCTGGAGTCGATACACGTTACATATTTGGAGGAGATCAAGACTTGGATGGGTTTGACCGGTGTGCACATCACCAGCTGGAGTAGCTTCGACAAACGTCAACGATTGGTGGCACCACATGGTAGGCGTCAACGGCAATGTGAGAAAGGGCCTCACATCTCTTGTCATGTTGGTTTCATGGGAGATTTGGAATGAGCGGAGTGCAAGAGTATTTAGGAAGGTGTCCTCCATGCCAAATGTAATCACGTCTAGAATCAAGGCGGAGGTCAGACTTGGGGGTTTGGCAGGGGACAAACATTTGAGTTATCTTATGCCGCGAGAGTAGGCTTATGGGTTTGGGGCCGTCTACGGGCGGTCGGTCATGTAATTGAAAACTCTTCTTAATTAATGAGATGAGGCAAATCTTTTGCCTCTCCAAATTAACTTAGTTGTAAATTAGTATATGACATTCTGATTGCCACATGAATATTTTCCCCTGATTTTTACCATATATTTCAGAGTTGTACCCAGATATATTTTTTGTGTATAACTCTTGTTACTTTTTTTTACGTGTATAACTCTTGTTACTTTGGTTATGAATTGTTGATATAGACATACATACGCGCTGGCCTTACAAACCATAAACCAGAAAGGAGGTAGCATCCGTCGATGGCACAACATCAACAATCACGAGAGTCCCCGAAAGGAACGCCAACACTCTTTTACATGTACACTAGTGCCTTTATCGGAAAAACAAAATGTACACTAGTGTGTACTCCCTCCGTTCGAAAATACATGACGTAGTTTTAGTTCAAGCATTGCAAAGAACAAGGAGAAGTCGCGCACGGACAGACAACTTACCACGGTTCCGAGTTTAGAGAATGAAGAAGAAGAAGAAGGCGAGGGAGACGACAGAGAAGGTGGAGAAAACGCCGGCGGCGACCTTGATGGAGGTGTTGATGCCTGTGATACTGACGATGTTGAAGGTAGCGGTGCGCAGTGTCTGGCCGAAGGCGACCTGCGTGCCGGAGGCGTCCCGCGCGTAGGCGCGCACGTAGTAGGTGGCAGTGGGGATGTGGGAGGCGATGCGGTACTCAACCTTACCGACGCTGGGGTAGGGCTGCTGGGTAACCTTGAACAGGCACGTCTTGTCCTTCTCGAGGTTGTCAGACGTCTTGCGCCACTCACGCTCGTTCTGGCCCACCGGCGCGTAGCAGAGTCTGACCTCCACGTTTCTGTAGTCGGCGTCCACGCCGGCTGACCGAGTCGCGTTCAGGGCCCACGTCACCGTGATCACGTCCTTGCCGGCATGAAGAACTGGTCAAGGATCAATCAATTTAGGCGTTATTAGTATTAGAAAAAAGACAATGATAAGCGATATACGTGTGGCACGAACACGTGATAATTCCAAATGTTTTTATGAGAATTTTAGTGACGTGGGGATGGCAACTTTCTTTCCAGATGACAAGTTTCAGTTTTTTCTTTTCGGATGGCAATTTTAGTTGTAAAAAATGTCACTTATCATTTAGGTTAAAAAAAACATGCTTGTTTCCGCTCTATGTTATTGTAATACTATACAATCCGTGACGTGGTGGGAGATAGGGTTTTGGTTACAGCTCGAGAAATTCGGTTACAGGGCGGTTACCGTAGATCTCCGTACCCCCATGAGAAACCACCTTACCGAGCAAAATATCTTGAATTTTGAATTTAAATGAAATTTGACTAAATTTTGAATGAATGTTGTCCCAATCTAAAATTAATTCAAATCTTTCGTTTGATAACCGTTCAGTATTTGTTGGTTACCATGGTAACCGGAAATGTCGGTGCCCCCACGAGATTTTTTTTCCCTCTGGGTCAAAAACCGTGGGATATATGCGGCGCCAGCAAGAATGCATATACGAATGCTCAAAAAAAAAAAAGAATGCATATACGAGATATTTAAAAAAGAAAAAGAATGCATATACGATGGTGGTACCTTGGCCGGGATTGGGGGATGCGGTGACGTCGAGGGTCATAGGCAGTTTGGAGAGGTACGCCACGGCGCCCGACGACGCGCAGCAGCCGGCGGCGAGGACCACCACCAGCAACGCCATGACCAGCTCTGACCGTGCCATCGCGTGGAAACTTGGATCCAACTCGCAGCTGGTAGTACTGTATATATGTACGTATACGTGGAGAGCGTTGACCTTCTTGGGGTCGAGGAGCCGGGGCAAAGGCGTCCTGAGTGGCAGCCGACTACGAGGGAGAGCATTTCAGCTGAGTTCACATGACGCAACCATTGATCAAGGATGCACGCACGACGGAAATTGCCCGGTTCTCTTTTTTTTTTTTGCGAGAAAATTTCCGATCTATTAATCTTCAATCATGGCAGTACAACGAATACCAGAAATAATAGAAATTACATCCAGATCCGTAGACCACTGAAATTTGCCCGGTTCTTATCTACTCAGGCTTCTTTTTGTCTATTCACAGCTGCAATTAGCTTGCAAGGTGTTCACCTGGCTGTTGCAAATTTTATCCCTCGGAATAAATAAATAAAAACTGTTGCAACGGAGTGCAAACAAAAAGTTCAACGGATTTCCACATGCATGTTTCTGCATGTTTGAATTTGTTGATGGATGGGCTGACAGCTAAACTGCAAAAGCATGCCGAAGAGGGCTGAGGTATAGGTCACGTGGCTCTTAGCCCTAACCAAAGTTTAAAAGGGTAAAAAAACAAATTAAAAAGTGAAAAGTAAATAAAGTTTTTACAATTAATAAAAAAAGGAAATTAAGAAAAAAAGAACCCCCCCCCCCCAAAATGAAGTTTTCTAAGAAAGGATGAAGTAGTGGCTATGGTATTACCTTTAAAAGAAACAAAAGGAAGTAAAAATAAAATCAAATCAGAATAATAAATCTTTCTAAAAAAATTGAATTAGTGGCATTCATATTTACATAGAAATTGTGCTCCTTTTATAATATGCCAGAATAAGCATATAATAGTGGAACTTTGAGAAAAAAATGAAGTTTTGAAGAAGGAATGAATTAGTAACAGTGGGATTACTATTGAAGAAGAAATAAAAAAATAAAGTGTACTAAAAAGTAATGAATTAGTGGCTTTCATATTACCCTTCAAGAAGAAACAAATTAATATAAAACTAAAAATCAAAATGATGAGGTTTTCTAAGAAAGAATGAATTAGTGGCATTGATATTACCCATTAAGAAGAAAGAAAGTGAAAAATCTAAAAAATTATTTTTTTGCATATTATATACACAAAAATTATGCTTTTTTTAAAAAAAATATGCAAGAATAAACATACAATTGTGGAATTTTTGGAAAAAAAACTCCTAGGAAGGAATGAATTAGTAGCATTTGTATTACTCTTAAAGAAGAAATAGAAATAAAATATAACTAAAAGAATTAAAATAGGAAGTTTTATAAGGAACAATGTTTTAGTGGTATTGATATTATGCTTTAAGAAGAAATAAAAAAACTTGCACACAACTTTGCATTGAATTAGAAATTTTTAGTATGCTGTGTCACTACAACTTTAATAATAATAATAATAATAATAATAATAATAATAATAATAATAATAATAATAATAATAATAACAATAATAATAATAATAATAATAATAATAATAATAATAATAATAATAATAATAATAATAATAATAACAATAATAATAATAATAATAATAATAATAATAATAATAATAATAATAATAATGGTAATGATAATGATAATAATAATAATTGCACATTTTATAGTATATTGGTGTATATAGTTACACTCACTCAACATCCAAAGTACCTACAAAAGTTGTTTTTAACCGACTAATAAAGCAAAGGAAAAAAAGAATACAAATAAGAACAAAGCGAGAGAGGTGAGGGCTGGGTCACAGGTAATGTGCGCTTCATCTCGTTAAAGAATTAACTGACCCAAAACTGTGTAAGTCGAAAATACCCAGCCCAAAGCAACTCACAAAACTGACCAGAAAAAAGTACGAATCTCAAAGCAGAATTCAACGGCCAAAAAAATGACTTAGAGAAAATCATTTTTCAGGCGACTTAGGGCATGCTTGGGACTGCTCCGCTCCTCAAAATTTAGCTCCGCTCTAAAATACGCAAGTCAAACGGTATAGCTCTACGATGTCTCACTTCACCCAAAAAAAAAACTAGGATCTAGAATGCAATTTCTTGGCTTTCGTGAAGCTCTACAAGAGGTGCTTCAAAAACTCGAGTTTGAAGAGTTCCAGTGATTTGAGATGAAATTACCTCATAGTGTCACCATTAGGTGGATACCGGTTCGTTTTTTTCCACATCACCTAGCCAAATAGACATTTCTCATCAAATTTTCTCATTTTTGAAGCTGAAGCTACTTGAAAACCAAACATGATAAATTGCTCCTTTGTGGAGCTGCAACTCTTGGATGGAACTGCTCCAACTTAGATTTGATGAAACTGAACTGATTTTGATGAAACGGAGCAGTTCCAAACAGACACTTACATATAGCTAACGTGTTGACACCGGGAGGCCCCCAAAAGGGGACACCAACACTACTCTCTTACATGTACAGTAGTATTGTCTGTACGTTTGCAAAGGACGAGAAGAAGAAGTCGCGCACGGACGAACACCTTGCCACGTACGGTTCCCAGCTTAGTTATTCTTCTTGCGCTTCTCAATGAAGAAGAAGAAGGCGAGGGAGACGACGGAGAAGGTGGAGAAGACGCCGGCGGCGACCTTGATGGAGGTGGTGACGCCCGTGATGCTGACGACGTTGAAGGCAGCGGAGGGAGCGGTCTGGCCGTAGGCGACCTGCGTGCCGGAGGCGTCGAGCGCGTAGGCGCGCACGTAGTAGGCGGCGGTGGGGATGTCGAGGGCGACGCGGTACTCGACCCTGCCGCCGGCGCCGGCGTAGGGCTGCTGAGCGACCTTGAACTGGCAGGTCTTGTCCTTCTTGAGGTCGTCGTGGGTCTTGCGCCACTCGCGCTCCTTCTGGCTCGCCGGCGCGTAGCAGAGGCTGACCTTGACGTTCTTGTAGGCGGCGTCGTCGCCGGCCGGCCGGGTCGCGTTCAGGGCCCACGTCACCGTGATCACGTCCTCGCCGGCGTGGAGCACTGGTCGAGGATCAGTTCATTTGGTCGTCAGTATCACAGCTCTACGTCTTGTTCACAAGAATGCATATACGACGGTGGTACCTTGGCCGGGGCTGGGGGATGCGGTGACGTCGAGGGTCACGGGCAGCTTGGAGAGGTACGCCACGGCGCCGGCCGGCGCGCAGCAGCCGGCGGCGAGGACCGCCACCAGCAAGGCCATGACCAGCTCCGACCGTGCCATTGATCGCCGTCGAACTTGGGCTCGATCGAACTCGCAACTGCTGCTCGGTCGGAGAAGGTTGCGGCGGTTTGATGGATGGGGCTGGGAGAGATGGAGGAGTGCTGATGGGTTTAGCGTGTATATGTAGGCAGTTCGATCGAGAGCGTTGACCATGAGCCGGAGCTGCCATCCTTGTTGGGGTCGAGGGGGCGGGGCAAGGCAAGCATCTGATTAAGCTAATGAATTAATTTAGGTGGTGGAAGGTCAGATCCTCTAGAGGGTCTCCAAAGGGTCCGGCCGGAAGAGTGAGTGAGATGCGGCGACTGCAAATTAAGCAGCGGCAGGAGTAATTAACTGAGCTAATTCTACGCGCTTCCGTTCCAAACATGTTGAATTCCATATGTTTCTCCATGTTGAATTCTGTTGATGGATGAACTGACGGCAAAAGCATGCCGAAGTGGCTCGAGGCATAGGTCACGTGGCTCTTGGCCCAACCAAAGGTTACAGGGGTGCATTATTTGCTTGACTTGGCTCACGAGGAGACAATTTGGTGAGGGCAGAGGATGGCGGGCAAGATCGGACGGTGATGGAATGGCGGAAGACAAAAGAAAGAGGGATTGATTAATTTGGGGTGCGATGCGAGCGTCAACGGTGCCGAGTTGAGCGATCGTAAAGAAGGGAAAGGAGAGTCGGCAAAGGGTTGGTTTGTGCAAGTGTAACCCAAAGTTGGCATGTCCAAGCACCTATACGCCTCCGGAGCTCCTTCAGTTGAGCCGCGGGCACGAGCACCCAGCGCTGTCCGTGGCTCCGGGCGGTGCCCAAGGGGAAGGGAAGGGGAAGGGGAGTGAGCCTGATGCCCGAACTGGAGGAGCTGGCGGCGGAAGCCACTAGGCTCGAGCCTCCGCCGGTGTCCATCCGCGACCACTTGATGGCAATGCAGAGCGTGAGCTCCTCGTCGTCGGGCACATCACTGCCAGAGTGCTCCTCCTTCACGAGGCGTCAAGGCCATCCCAGCCCATGGGCTTGGACTCGCTGCCAGACTCGTCGCCGGACTTGGCCATGAGAGATTCGGGTGAGAAGTGAAGAAGACGAGAGGGGAGCAAAGAAGGCGAGTGGGCTGAGAGTGACTAGGGTTCGTCCGAGAGTGTGGGGTTTTGTAGGGACGGTGGGGGGGGGGGGCATAGCGAGCTAGGCCTATGTGGCGGGCGTGCCCGGGCGCGTCCTGGCCTCTCCATCTCCGTCTTAGATATAGGGAGTGCAGGTCAGTCCGGCCGTTTAGGCCGAATATGGGTAATTCGGTTGGGTGGCGTTTTTTGGTCCGAACAGTGACGGGGCAGCCTGTTTGGGCATTTAGGGCGGGTTGTGGATGCTCTAACGTCCTGGCATTTGGGGTACAAATTTTGTACAAAGCAAAGGATGTTGCAACATTGTAACAAATATAATATGTTTTATTTGGAGCCGACCAAATTAATTCCAATTGCTTTCGGAATTAGAACCATGAATTTGAAACGAAAATGGCTTGGCCTAGGGTTTAGGATCAGAACTAAAACAAGGGTGTGTCTAGTTTTTATCTAAATGAGATACAACAAAGTCCCGTCTAACTTCTACACCATTTGATTTTACGTGGAGATTCATATGCATCTTTTTGACTTGATTAATTAAACGGTAAGAGAGTTAGATGTGACTTTGTTAATTCTCATCTAAGACAATACGGTAACGAGATCAGGTCTGGTTCTACAATAACAAAACGGCTCCTATAAAATCTCCCATACCAAATAAGGCATAGCTAATTAATGGGAGTACCTAGAACTCATCTAGATGAGATATAATTTGGTCTCATTCACCTAGAAAACAAAAAAAGATACAACCCACGTCAGCACACACACATCTTATAGCATCACATCCAATGACTATAAAAGATGAATAAGACCAAATTATATCTCATCTAAATGAGTTCTAGCAAAACTGCTAATTAAAACTGGGGTAATTTAAACACAGGACAAGGCCAGATTTTATACTACAAGCAATTCAAGAGATATAGGTCATCCTAAGCAAAATGGAAAATTCTATTTAATAAATCAAACAAATCATTGTCATGTGTTTGATTATTTAAATAGATTTTTTGAAGCATGATTCAAGAAATAAATCATTTTAAAAATGAATCTACGGAAAAAAATGAAAACTGCCAGGTTGCGATAGGTGTCCCAACATGCAATGAGCCACTTATCAGCACCAAAGAAGGTGAGTAGCGACCTTTGCAATGGATAACCCTTAACTAGTGATTTCGAAAATAGAATAGGGGGCAGACGGAGCAGGCTAAAAGCGTTATAGCTATATCTCGTTTACAGCGAGATGGAAGAAGCTCTCGCCTAAAGTTTTTTTTCCTTGCGTATCTACTAGGCCGGCCCGGTTTTCTCTCGCTTGGTATAGGTTTCATTGTTTCTTTTTCTTCTGTCTATTTATTGGTTGGACTGATCTGGTTTTTATCCTTTTTCTTTGTTTTTCTTTACTGTTTATTCGATTTTCATTGTTTTTTCTTTTTTTCCTTTTTCTTTTTTCTTTCTTTCTTGGTTTTCATTGTTATTCTTTGTTTCTTTCTCGCTTTTTACTGTTTTCATTCTTTTGCATATGTTTTCTTTGTTTTTCTTTTTTTTCTTTGGTTTTCTTTGTTACTTCAATGTTTTCATTGGTTTTCTTCCTTATTCTTTGTTTTCTTGTCGGTTTTCACTGTTTCCACTCTTCCGAGTGAACCTTTAATAACTAATAAGGCTTTGTGAATAAAACCCATTTTCACCACTGAACCGTTAACAAGACTTGTTCGAGAATGTGAGGCTAATCTTGAAATCCTCTTCCCTGTTGAAGATGAAGTACTCGAGTCTGGTTCCTCTTCAAAGCATCAGGCTCACAATGATGCGGCTAGTCGTGACTCAGCTTCATCTTGCTGACACAGAAACCTCAGAGGTGTACCCAAGCATACTCGCGGCAATGAAAGCAATAGAAGACCTTAAGAAAGCCACCTATACTTACTATAATGTTCTGTCTCTAGCTAGGTTCTTCCATGGAGAGGATGGCGAAGCTTGTTCTAGTGCCGTAACTTCTGGGAGCCCGTTGTTAGATTCCTTGACGCATTCAGATAAGCATGATTAAAAGGTGTGAAAATGTAAAAAAAATGGTAAACATGTGTAAAAAAAAGTGTCCCTTATGTATACGAAAAATGTAAAATGTATATACAAATAAGTAGACATCAAAACCATATATTTGACAAAATGTTAATAACATATTAAAAATATGTTCAACATGTACAAAAAATGTTTAAGATGTACATGAAAAATGTTAAACTTGTATAGAACTGTTCCGATTATATTAGAAAAAAGAAATAAAAAAAGTATGAAACACCGACAAATAAACAAAGAAAAACGAGAAAGAAACAAAAAAATCTACAACTCCATTAATTTTGCTGGTGAGCACATGAAACCAAGTTAGCATTGCAACTAGATTTTTTGCTTGGGTGTAGATGCAACATATGCATATTGTTATTTTTCTGTTCGGAGCAACAAATTATTACCCCTTAAATGGTTGGTTTTGGCATCTGAATTATTGCCAAAAGGATAGTCTCCTTTTTATTTATTGTTGAGCTTTAAGATCGCTTTGCATTTTACTACTTCTATGAGTGTGGACCCACTAGAATGTTTTGTATATAAATTGCAATCAACTTCTATGAGTGTGGACCCACTAGAATGTTTTGTATATAAATTGCAATCAAGTTCACTGTATGAGTTGACTTAGAAAAATGTCACCGCACGAGTGGTTTTGCTGAAGGCAACCAATAGTGGCTATACAAAAACCTTGAGAAACAGAGAGATTGTATACAATTCCTTTCAAATTAAATCAGCAAAATGACACACTTTCTGCCTACAGCTACAAAACTCCAAGCATCCAAATAAAACATGACTTGTGGTCACACATTTCAAAGACTGGCTAAACATCCAGATTATTGGTGTTATAGCAGTTCTATCATTTACACTTATCAGGGGAGATTCAAAATAGCATGCAAAGACAGATTACTATCCACCGCGTCGCTCCGCTTCCGCGTTATGGTCAGTCTGAGCAGAGGTCTGCTGCTTTGATTGCACCTCCTTATCATCCTTATCTGCATCTTCAACCTGGGAATCTGTCAAGGAATTTGACAGCGAGCTCTCAGAAGTTATGGCGCCCGAACAAGCTTCACCATCCTCTCCATGGAAGAACCTAGCGAGAGACAGGGCATTGTAAGTAGAACTGGCTTTCTTGAGGCCCTCTATCGCTTTCATTGCTGCGAGTGTGCTTCGGTACACCTCTGAGGTTTCTGCGTCGCAAGATGAAGCTGGGTCACGACTAGCCGCGTCATTGTGGGCCTGATGCTTTGAAGAGGAACCAGACTCGAGTACTTCATCTTCAACAGGGAAAAGGATTTCAAGATTAGCCTCACATTCTCGAACAAGTCTTGTTAACGGTTCCGTGGTGAAAAATGGTTGGTGGCGAGCTCGCTGAGTGAAAGGTAGGCTGAGCACGCCACCTGTTCTTTTGTCATACTTCTTCAGTATCTTCACTAGCCCTGTATGCACCAAGTGTCATGATGTTAGCTAGAAAGCGTATTGTTGGTAGGACACTGAAGGTTGGCTAACTTGGTTTCATGTGCTCACCAGCAAAATTCAGGGAGCTGTAGGTCTGCAGAAGTATCATTTCGCCGTGGATAAGCACGAAATCTCTACGTATCTCTAACATTTCTTCAGTGAACTCAGTTTTGGATGTAAAAGCACCATTCTTCTTAGCTTTGACTCGCTCAATCCTCTCCTTTAGCACCTAGAGACAAGCAAACTGACGAGTGAAAATAAAAGAAATTGGTATAACACAACTACCTGCTACTGTACTACCTAAGCCCCTAAATAACCCATGTACAATAAACAAAAAATGCCAACAATGGACAATAACATTCACAGATTGTGGGACTTCAAAATAGGAAGGGAATCTCTCCCAAGCGCTCATGAGAACCTTATCAAGAATGTCGCTTCATGTTGTTAGGACAATCATCTTCTCAACACCTCACATGTTATTAGATTCTATAGATCCAACAACACCAGACAGTCTGTTACGTAAGGACAAAACCATGTGACAGTACAACAAAATAGATGATCTCAGCAGGACGCTGAATCAAACGATTACGCTGGCAGTGATCTTAGTTTGTTTTGTGTTGTGTTTTCCCTCTTTGTTCCCCTTTGTGTGTTGTCAGCGTGTGTTGTTTTTGCTTTATCTCTTCTCCCCTTGTGCCCCCTTGTACTTCTGGTTCACTTGAACCCTATCTTGCAAAAGGCTGCAAAGCCTTATAGGCAAAATGAATACAATTCAGGTGGGGAGAATTACTTCTCCCCCCCTGTGAAAATTCAAAAAAAAAAAATGAAGACAAGAACTGAAGCATAAAGAGACTCTTTAGGCCTTTCACCAGATAAGTTCAGAAGTATGGATTTACTACAGCCTGGAATGCTAAACCATTTAAACTGCTCAGTCAGCTATGTCTGTGTGGTCCATACCCAAAAAATACTCCCAACGTCCCATCATATAAGATGTCATTACAACCAATATGTGAGTATATCAGTTGTAATAACATCTTATATTATGGGACGGAGGGAGTAGTAAATTTACTTCTTTAGGTAAGGCCAAGTGCTGTTATTTTTATTGGTTTCAGGTCTCGGTTTACTAAAATTACTGGAACTGGGTTTGCTAGTTACCAGTCACTGACATTTCAGCAGACTCTGCCTCATAATGAGCACTGACAAACCTGAGTGGCAAACTATAAGTTCCATTCTCGTGTGAATGGATTCGCTGATCATTCATATATGGGTCACTGGTAAACATGACATAATGACAACTACGTGACTGGAACCTTAATATGCCCAAGTCACTTTGGTCATGTTCGCAAAGCTTTTGCAGAATGTTGACATTTTCAGGTCATCACTTAAATGGGGAGTATCACTGCATAATAAAATTCAGAGTACTGGATTTGATGGCTTTTCTGATCGATATAACCATAGCATAGAGAGCTTGCCCCTGTCATACAGAAAGGTGCATGTCCAAAGACCATGAACATATGCTTAAAGTGCTAAATACCAGACAGTCTAATACTTAAAGATTAAACCATGTCACAACAGGAGGCTCAGTCAAATGATCAGAAGTAATATGCAGTCAAGAACTGAAGGTGACAGTGCAAGATACTTTCAAGTTCCAACAGGAGGTTCAGTCAAATGATCATTAGTAATATGCAGTCAAGAACTGAAGGTGACAGTGCAAGATACTTTCAAGTTCCAACAGGAGGTTCAGTCAAATGATCATTAGTAATATGCAGTCAAGAACTGAAGGTGACAGTGCAAGATACTTTCAAGTTCCAACAGGAGGTTCAGTCAAATGATCAGAAGTAATATGCAGTCAAGAACTGAAGGTGACAGTGCAAGATACTTTCAAGTTCCAACAGGAGGTTCAGTCAAATGATCATTAGTAATATGCAGTCAAGAACTGAAGGTGACAGTGCAAGATACTTTCAAGTTCCAACAGGAGGTTCAGTCAATGATCAGAACTAATATGGAGTCAAGAACTGAAGCATAAAGAGACTGTTCAGATTTCAGCAGATAAGTTCAGAAGTATTTTTCTTTTAACTAGTCTGAAATGTTAAACGATCTAGACTGCTCAATCAGCTATGCTTTTTATGATCCATAAAAAAGGGTAAATTTAGTTCTTCAGGCAAGGCCAGGTGCTGTCGTCTACATTGGTTTGGGGTCTCGGTTTACAAGAATTATTGGAACTGGATTTGCTACTCACCTAGTTAATTTCAGAAGTTGGATATGATTAGTTTTAGAACAGCCTGAAATGTTAAACGATCTAGACTACTCAATCAGCTATGCCTGTATGATCCATAAAAAAAAGGGGTAAGTTTAGTTCTTCGAGCAAGGCCAAGTGCTGTTGTTTAAATTGGTTTGGGGTCACAGTTTACAAGAATTGTTGGGACTGGATTTGCTACTCACCTAGTCACCTGTAACCGACATTTAAGCAAACTCGGCCATAATGAACACTGAGTAAACCTCAGTGGCAGCTTTAAACTCCATTATCCTGTGGATGTTCACTAATCACATATGGGTCATTGGTTAAACGTGACACAATGACATCTGCATAGCTGGAGCCTTAATATAGCCTAAGTCGCGTTGAGCATGTTCAATAAGCCTATGTGCAGTGCTGACATTTTCAGGCCATTTCACTTAACAGAGGGAGTATCACTGCACAACTAAATTCAGTACCGGGTTTGATGGCTTTTCTGATGAATATAGTCAGTATTGACATTTTCAGGCGATTGAGTAATTGCATGCCCCTGTCGTGCAGAAAGGCTCATCCCATCGATTTCGCCTATAATGAACAAACAGCAGTAACATTTTATCCACCTAAGTTACTATGACAACCAGATAAGCCAAGTTTGCAATTGCAATTAAAGGCATCACAAGCGGCCAATTACTCGTTGGCCGAACCAAATCACGGTTTAATGCTACCACTGATTCATCACTACTGTCCAAAAAAAATTCTTAGACATCCTAAACTCGAGGGATTCATTCCCCGGCACGGCACGGCCCGAAATCCCCACGATCCAAGTCCCGGCCCGCGACGGCCCTACCTAGGCTCCGTCCCGCACGCGTCGGCGCGGCGAGAAGACGGAGGCGGGGGAGGGGGAGGGGAAGGGTTGGTTGGGTACCTGGAGGCGGATGACGTACCACTCCTCCCTCTCCATGTAGAAGTCGTTGAGCTTGTGGAGCTCGACGTCGAGGATCCGGGCGAACCAGTCCCCGAGGCCGCCGTCGCCGCGCCCGGCCGGGGGCAGGGGAGGCGGGGGCGGCGGCTGGTCGGCGTCGGGCGGCAGCGTCTTGATGAGCTTCTTGAGCGCCTTGTAGGCGAGGTACTTGTCCTTCCAGTCCGGCAGCGTGCCCTCCAGGTGGCTCCGGAAATCCTTGCCGAACTTCATCTCCTCTCCCCTCCGCCGCGACGCGAGGATTCCAAGGAAGGATTGGAGGATGCCGTGGCCGATGGAGAAGAGGAGGAAGAAGAAGGGGGGAGGCGGGCCGGGCCGGCCAGGGTGGGCGGGCGGATGATTGGGGCGTGGGTCGCTGTCAGGTGGGCCCGATGATATTCGGGCCTCGGTGGGCGCCTCGCGTCGCGTGGGTCCCTTTCTTCCCCTTGCTGTCGTCTCGTCTCGTTCCGCTTGGCTGATGCCGCCGCCGGTCGCCCGCTTCGGCGTTAAAAAAACATTTGGGTTTTTGTTTGGGCCCTACTACGTCGGCTTTGGCCCTTGGATTCGGTGATATTCCTAAATGAAAAAAAACAGAGGAATCTCTTTTACGAAATAGAGGCCACGTGATTGGGGAATTTCCGAACAAAATGGTGTGCTAGTTGTCAAAAACATGGGCAGCTTCGATTAGACCAAACACAAGAGAGAGAGAGAGAAATCATAATAAGCCCACAGAAACCGCTTCAAACCACGGGCGATGGGAAGCCAGCCATTTCGACGGTTTCGTCCTAGCGAGCAGGCGCCTCCTCGATCCAGCCAGGTCGAGGTCGGGCTGGCATCCGTACCGGCCCAAAGCTCTGTCTTGGTGAATCCAAATACACGCTGCATTTTTTTTACGATGGAGGGAGTAGATGTCACCTCTTTAGTCGCACGTTTTCTGATTAAAACCTGACAATCGGATGATTTCTGTTGTTTTGAACCATTCACTGGTCGGATATACTAGTAGCTATTTATTATTTTATTTTTTTGCGAACTCAAACACTTGTATTACTCAATCACATTATGAATACAATCCTCAGCAACTATCTCCAACACTTCAGGAGGACCTGACCCTAACCAAGTCATAGTTCTATTATTAGAACGATCAAAAGACGCTAGCTTATCAGCACGATAAGACGAATAAAGTGAACGATCAACATCACCGCATGTGATCATAGATACTGCAACAGAGGAGTCCATCTCAACTTGAATCGGTAGTGAAGTTCGTTGAACCGCCGAAGATAGCCCCTCCAAGCACGCATATAGTTCGGCCTCCAGTTCGTCTCTGCAGAATTGTATTGTCCTGCAAGCAGAGAAGATTATTTTGCCAAACTCATCCCTCAAGATCATGCCAGAACCCGCATTATCACATGCCACAAAGGCTCCATCTGTGTTTAGTTTAACCCAACCGTGCTTAGGCTTCACCCATCCAGGCAGCTCTACCATGTGAATATCACTTTGGCCCCTTTTCTCCATTGTAAGATATGTCTTTCCTTTCACTGGATCGGCACCACTGTCAATTGTGATGGCCATAAGAGAGGCAAGGTAACTCTGCAGATATCTTACGGATGCCTCCATCTGCGGTGCCGGTTTAAAGTGCACCACTTCATTGCGAATATACCAAGCTCTCCAGAACACAAGCAGAATCATACACCGTTCCATCTCACTTCTAGGATCTAACAGTTGCAAGAGCCACTCCTTCCCGCAGTTGGTAATTGTCTGAAGCCGGGGTAAGCTCCAGATTTTTGCCATACTCAAATAAAGATATCTTCCTAGTTGACATCTCAAGAACGGATGAAAATTGTCCTCTGTATCTACTCCACAGACTGGACAAATACTCGTGGTCTCCAAGCCAATCTTATGCTTGTTCTTCCACGTTGGCAACCCATCAGTCGCAACTCTCCAAGCAAAATTACACCGCCCTTCCATATGAAATTCCAACAGTTCCTCGCACCGGAAGGCATCGAGCTAGAGGACACTGCATTGGATCTGTGCGCCTCGTCAAACGCCAAATGGTACGCGCTCTTCACAGAGAAGACCCCCAACTTATCTGGCCCCCATGCAATGACATCTTCGCTTTGCCTGGGTGAAACTCTGATCTTTAAGATCTCATCCACATCAGCTTGCATGAAATATTGGTTCAGGACTTGAGCTTTCCAGGAGCCGTTCTCATTCAGCAGGTCAGAAACATATCTGATGCGGCACACCCCCTGCCTTGTGATTGGTTTATACGAGTAGGGGCGTGGAATCCAGTTATCCCGCCACACCCGGATACTTCTCCCGTTGCCTATTCTCCAAATTAAACCCTTTTTCAAAAGCTCCAAACCATGACTAATGGCCGACCTGGACAAAGATGCATTACCAGAAAACACCGTATCTTCCAACTTACCAGCCGGGTAATATTTAGCTTTGAGTAAACGAGCACACAAACTATCCGGCCTTGTGATTAATCTCCATGCCTGACGAGCCAGAAGGGCTTGGTTAAATAGTCAAAAATCTCGGAAACCAATCCCACCTCTTTCCTTTGGCTTCATAAGATGATCCCACACCTTCCAATGAACTTTCCTCTTCCCCTTCTCTGAGCCCCAATAGAAGTTCCTCACCATTCTTGTGAGATCATCACACACCGAAAACGGTAGCTTGAAAACACCCATTATATACGTGGGTAAAGCTTGTGCGACAGACTTGATAAGCACCTCTCTACCAGGTTGAGCCAAAAATCCATCTCCCCACTAGACAAGTCTTTTGGTAAGGCTTGTTTGCAAGTTTTGAAATTTACCTTTCGACATTCGTCCTTCCGGCGTGGGAAGACCCAAGTACTTCTCCTCAAAAACCAGACTTGTGACGTTTAGAACGTCTCTTACATGCTCTTGATTCGTAACCGGACACGCCTCGCCAAAAAAATCGAACACTTCTCATAGTTCAAACTTTGTCCCGTGGCCGTGCTGTAGAGATCCAAGGCTGCTTTTACCTGCTCTGCCTGGTCCCTCGAAGCCTGGAAAAACAGCATGGTATCATCTGCAAAAAGCAAGTGGGATATGCCCGGAGCTCTCCTGCAAATTTTTACTGGAGCAATATCGCCAACTTGCACTTTATTCTTCAGAATAGCTGAAAGTCCATCTGCCACAAATAAGAATAAGAACGGAGAAAGTGTGTCTCCTTGCCGTAGCCTCGCGACGGTGCAAATGAATCCAGGAGAGTTCCATTCAATTTTACCGAATACCTCACCGATGTGACACACGCCATTATTCATTCAATCCATCGATGGGAGAACCCTAACCTTTGCATCACCTAGTTCAAGAAAGCCCAATCCACTCTATCATAAGCCTTGGACAAATCCAACTTATACGCACAAAAACTCCTTGAAGGATCCTTCTCTTGTTTAATATAATGTAAACATTCAAAGGCAACCAACGCATTGTCTGTAATCATCCTGCCTGGTATAAATGCACTTTGTTCAACCGATATTATATCATCCAACAAGGGTCTTAATCTGTTAACCAGGCATTTGGAGATTATCTTATATGTGACATTACAAAGACGTATAGGCCTATAGTCCGCCATATTTGAGGGGTTAGATTTTTTTGGGATAAGCACAATGGAAGTATCATTAGCACCCTTAGGCATGACCCCCGTACTGAAAAAATCCCGGACTGCAGCCATCACACCCTCCTTCACCGTACTCCAGTTCCGTTGGAAGAAACGAGTGGGAAACCCGTCCGGGCCAGGTGCCTTCAACGGCCCAATCTAGAACAAGGCATCAGATATCTCCTTATCAGTAAATGGTGCACACAACCTGTCATTATCAGCCGGTGTGATCACTTGTCAAACAAGTTTACTACTTGGGATGCCCTCAAGTTACTGTCCGCAGCAAAAATATTTTGGAAATACTCATTAGCAATCTGGCTCATTGCTGTAAACTCCGTATGCACTATTCCAATGTTGTTCGTTAACTCCCTGATCTTATTCTTCCTCGCCCTCCAAACTGCTTTACTATGAAAATATTTTGTGTTCCGATCTCCTTCCTTAAGCCAGGCAATTCTCGATCTTTGCATCCACATCATCTCTTCTTGATACAACAACTCATTCATTTTATCCGTCACTCTCCTTATATCTTCCCTGTCCGCATTCATATTCATAAGCTCCTCCAGTTGGCTTCTCGACTTAGCCAGTTCCCGAGTCACATTGCCAAATTTCTTGCTCCATGACTGTAAAGCAGTCATTGTTTTAGACAGAGCTTCCTTCAGTTGCGGAAGACTGTGAATCTCCCCTACCGCAGCCCACGCATCTTCCACCACCTTTGGCAATGCCGCGTCCCTCTCCCAAAAAACCTCATACCTCCTGCACTTCTCCTTCACCGGCCCCTGGTCCGGTTCACCTTTGAGAAATAAAACGAGGTGATCTGAGCATGGAGACGGTATGTGCTCCAACGCAGCAAAGGCGAACAGATTACGCCAATCGTTTGTAGCTACCGCGCGGTCCAACCTCACCTTGACATTAGCCGACCTCGCTCTTTTATTATCATATGTGAAAGGCAGCCCCGTGAAACCTAGACCAACAAGGTCACACACCTCCAAGGTATCCCTGAAGGCTATCATCTGTGCTTCCGCCCTTGGCGTGACCGGTAAATGCTCAAAATCCCACATGGCTTCATTGAGGTCCCCTATAACCAACCATGGCAGATTATTAGTAACTTTCAGGTTGCGTAACTTAGTCCACGTTAGGTGTCTGTTTTCCACCCGTGGCTCCCCATACACGAAAGTAGCTCTCCACTCCGGAGCATCTTCTCGAGCTTTGATAACAATGTCAATAAATCTGTCATCCTTGTCCAAAACATCCACAACACAATCTTCCCTCCAATAAAGCGCCAAGCCACCGCTTAATCCATTACTATCCACCCCACAAAAGCCCTTCAAACCAAGTTTAGCTCGGAGCCGTTTCATCTTCTCTCCCTTTTGCCTTGTTTCACACAAAAAGACCAACATGGGGGAACGCGACTTACACAACGTCGCTAGCTCACGAACTGTCCGGGTGTTCCCCCCTCCCCGGTAGTTCCAACTGAGGCAATTCATTGGGCCCGGCGGTCCTCCTCGCCGGAGGCCGCCTGCGTGGATGTGTCCATATCAACTCCCTCGCTCTCCTCCACCCCGGCCTCTCCTTGCTTCCTTCGCTTCACTATGGGGTTCTTACCCGGTGTGCCTTTAGGATCCAACCGGCTTCCCGAACTGATCGACTCCACGTACTCCAGACGCAGTACCGCATCAGCCACCTTTCCTCCCAAGTTTTGCCCGCCAGGATCACGCACATTTGCCACCCCATCATCATCCACTAGCCTCTTCCTTGTTGTACGCTCCTCAGCTGATTTCATCATCTTGAACTGCATGATATCCATCCCCACTTGCAGCTCCAAACCTCCATCTTGTTGCATCTCCACATTGTCTCTCTCCTCCGAAACTTCAGCTCTACCTCCCCTGGATCCACCTCCTCTGCCTCCTCTTCTTCCTCCCCGACCCCCCCCCCTAACGGGCCAGCGCCTCCTCTACCTCCATCACTCCCTCCACCTCTACCTCCTCGACCACCAGAACCCACGGGTTCACTGACCCAATGCAGCCACTCTCCCCATTTGCACAGTGTAGTATCATGTACACCATCTCCACATTCCTCCACAACATGTCCCATACGCCCACAGAAATAACAGAACTCTGGGAGTTTTTCATAGAACACCGAATACCTCTTCCTTTCCTTCAAGGTGATATGCACAAACCTTACTAATGGTTTAGTAACATTAACAACCACCCGAACTCTCAAGAAATTTGATGGGTTGATCCTTCCTTCATTCACTGTGACTGTAAAGGGAGGTTCTCCCACCTTCTTTGCTACCTTCTCAGCCAGCTCCTTCTTCCTCGTCAACCCGTCCGGCAATCCTTCTATTCTTGCCCATAGGGGATACCTGTTTAGCTCATATTCTTCAACATCCGAAAAACCATCGTATTCAACTAACACCACCGGATCTCTCCTGAACTGCCATGGTCCCCCTTCCATCACACGCTTCCAGTCCCCCAAGCAATGACATTGAGCCAAGAACAACTTGGGGCCCTTAATGTTGAAAGTCACCCCCTGCGCACAAGCCCACGCGTTCCTCATGGAATTTAACAGGGAGGCATGGCTAAACGGCCGAAGGGTATGAACCCTAAAAAGCGTCATCGAGCGCACGTCCTTGACCAAGTCCTCAAACTCCCCAGAAAGATCCAAATCTTCTTCCTCCTCCCCTTGCAATTTGAGGTTCTCAAACGCGCCCTCTAGATCGTGGCCCTGCTCATACTGGTCCCAATCTCCCTCCTCGTCGCCCTTGTCTACGTCTGCCACCTTCCCGCCGATCGTACTCTCATCAACATCATCTCCCTTCACCACCCCAACGCCCGGACCAAGCCCGGTACCCGCCGCTAGTTCTTCTGCCCTAGCCGCCCCTAGATCTTCAACCCTAGCCGCCCCTACTTCCTGTCTCTCCATCCCACCCCGCACCTCCTGGCCACACGAGTTCTTCATGCAGTCGTCGGAGGCGAGTCCCGACACTTCCTCGATGTCCTTCGCTCGAGCCCCCGTCGTCAGGCAATGAATTCCACGTCGATCTTGGTGTACTTCGGCGCCGCCACCGAAGGAGGAGTTGGACCCCAGGGAAACCCTAGGGGAAAAAGTCGAACCGTACCTAGGAGGGTTGTGGTACCTTCAGTCCGGCATGGATCAATCACTAGGTTTGACGCAATGGTGTCTCATCAAGGCGAAATATTCACATGTAATGACTTCGTCTGACGATCTCAAGACCCATCGGTTCGGTCTCTTAATTGTGCTCATAGGGATAGGATCCGCATGCGTGCGTTAATAACGAAGAGTGTACATATGCATTTGTGAGTGCTTGTGTCTATACTGTGTTTCTAAGAAGAAAATATTTTTATTTTTTTAGAAAATCATACTTCCTCCGTCCCAAAATAAGTGTCTCAACTTTGTACTAGTTTTAGTACAAAATTGTACTAAGCTTGAGACACTTATTTTGGGACGGAGGGAGTATGACTTTTGTGGCTTGCAATGCGTTAAAAAAATAGTTGTGCAGATTGTTTTTTTCTCTGAGACAGCTGGTTGCATATATTAATTGGTAGAAATAACATCAAAGAATACTTCCACCGTCTGATTTGATAGTCGCCGTTGTACTTTATGTCAAAGTTTAACAATAAATTTAACTAGCAAAGTATAATTGACATGTCAAAAAACAATATTATTGGATCTAACAATACAAATTTTCTGGCACATATAATTTATAATTTGCTCGTCATACCTATGATAAAGTGACATCATGTTGATGTCACCAGTGATGTGGTGGCAGATGCAGCAGTCTAGTCATAACCTTTTTTTTTCCTCCAAAATTCATCTTAGTCAGATCCTATGTTTTAATACTTCACATCCATAGGCTCGTCTTTCGTTGAGAACAATGAGGAAGATGTGAGCCAATGAACGCAAACGCACTAGAAATAAAAGATACACTAGAAATAAAAGGACAAAAGAAGAGGATATTCTATCACAAGATCGGCCGGCCGTGTTCTGGTGTGTGTAATGGGCGTGGGTCCCTTTTTTACTTGCCAGCCTACCCCGCGAGCCGAAACATGTACTTCTACTCCCTAATGTGAACTAAGTGTACCTTAGGTGGTTAGGTGGACAAAATTACTGTTCTGACCTATTTGGCTAAGGAAATCCCGATTTGACCTCGTTTTGAAAAAAAATTCGTTTCTGACCTTTTTAGGTGACGCCAACATCCCTGGCGTCTGGGTTGCGAAGCAGACGCCACAGACCCTGGCGTCTTGCCCTGGCCCGCACTGCCCGCCTGCCCGTTGACTTGCTAACGTGGCAAAGGGGCCAGACGCCAAGGACCCTGGCGTCTGGCCCTGGTAACTGGATAACCGCGCGGGCCAGCCCACCCATCCCCATCTTTCTCCTGGCGGCGCCTCACGAACAGAGACCTCTGTTCTTCGCCTCCCCCTCACACCACCACCCCCCTGATCTACTCCATCCTCCGCTCAAACTCGTAGATCTGACACCCCCCCCCCCCCAAGCTTCCTTGAGGTATTCTCCCTCATTCCCTTCAATTTGATTTGGTTTTCCCCTCTCTTGTTGGATGCATTATTTAACATTAGGTGATGTTAGATTAGTAGATGGTTTCTTTGTTTTAGGAAATAATTTGTAGTTGATAGATGATTTGGTAGGTAGTGTAGTTGGTAGATGTTTGTAGTTGTCCACCAATAGACATAGTTTGTGAATTTTTTTTGAATTATAGATGATGTATGCATGTGCTAGTAAATTAGCTATATGTTGAATATATAGATGGCATCACATTTGTTTGAATCTGAGAAGACTACTTTGGCAAGAAAATATATTTAGAAAAATATTATATGTGTGAAGTGGTATGACAATATAGTTGAATATATATATGGCATAATTATATTTGCAAAAGAGATGATGAAATATGATGATTGTGTGTGACATGATTTTTTCAATAGAATGGCGGATGATGATTATGAAATTTATTTGATTGTGAAATTTGGTACTCTAGATGATATGTGTGCATATGTAGAAGAAAGAAATGATGTGGTTATGTGTGAGAAGAATGGTGTGTTCACATGGCATAACTTGAAGAAGGAAATAGTATTGTTTGATACTGTTCATGTATTCATAGATGTTCGTGATTTTTTTGTAGGATGGCGGATGATGATGGACCTTGGTATGACGGATTAATCGATGAGTGGGATAAGGAGCATCGTGCTCGTGCCATTGAGAAGGGACATGTAAGAAGCAAGACTTATCAATTTTCGTTGTTTCTCATTTGTGTTCTTGTATTGATTAAAACATCACTTTATTTGCAGCTTGTAGTTGCTATGCGCATGAGGGGTCATTCCGCTGATGACTTTACTTACGACCCGCGGTACGAGCCTTACGTTCGGAGATTGGGTCTTCTCCCATTCGTGTTGCAGTTTAAGCGACGCGCTCCGCCGGTGAACCACGCGGCGCTGACCGCACTTGTGGATCGTTGGAGGCCGGAGACTCACTCGTTCCACCTTCCATGTGGGGAGATGACGATGACCCTACAGGACATGGCTATGATAAGCGGCCTTCCTATCAACGGACAAGTTGTTACCGGCCGTGTCAGCGTCGGTAATTGGCGAGAACGGACTGGCTATTTAATTGGTGTTCAGCCCGGCGACCCTCAGGAAGGCAAGGCCGATACCGCGAGAGTGAGGCATTCTTGGCTAAAACTGGTCAGAGGAAACACCAATCCGTGCCCTCAGGGTGCCAATGACGTGGTTGTGCAGCAGTACGTGCGGGCCTATCTTTGGTATGTACTAACCAAGGTAGTCTTCTCAGATGCATCCAGGAACTCAGCCCTCTGGATGTTCCTGGAGCTACTCAATAACTGGGATACCCAGTATAGCTGGGGTTCGGCCGCACTAGCATATTTGTATCGTTAGGTAAGAGATATTTGCAACCATTTTATCTTGCATTTGTCATGCGCCTCAATATCTAACATGTTTGTTTGATTGCAGCTTGACTTGGCGTGTCGCAGGAAGGGAGATACATCCTCATTGGCTGGGTTTGTTTGGAGCCTATCCGTGTGGATGTGGGAGCGGATCCCGGTTGGACGGCCCGATTTCAAGAAACCCAACATGCCAAACCCACGAGGTAATCATGACGGGGTGCATGATGATGATCCATATCGGCTCCCTACGCTTGCTTACTATTGGGAACAAGTGACAGTGTACACAGGAAGCTCGCATGTGCGATACAAGTGCTATATGAACGAGCTAGACACCTTGACTGCTGAGCAGGTATTGAGAAGTTCGATGAGACCAAATTTAGTCAAGATGAAACTTGTATCTAACAATGTATCTCTTTGTTTTGCAGGTACATTGGTTGCCTTATGTGGAAGATCGTGGCTTTGATCTTAATGAGATGTGCACTCGTGATAGCCATCTTTGGCGGGCGAGGTGCCCAATGATATGCTTATTCGCAGTCGAGTGGCACTTTGTAGACCGTGTGGCAAGACAATTTGGAAGAAGACAAGGTATTCCAATTGAGGAGAGCAATGAGGAAACGCTATCTCTGCATCAGTGAGCAAGCATGTCCTTGAGTATGTAGTAGAGCATTGAATAAGTCTATGTTTGCTAATGCTTTGTCCCGTGCAACATTTGTAGGTTTGATCGAAGGAACAATCAGGATATATCGGATTGGGCAAACAAGCACCGTGCGTGGATAGAAATTTGGAATCAAAGAGACACGTTAGTGCAATCAGAGAATAGACCTCACAATCAGTCAGCATATCAGAAGTATCAAGTGTGGTATATGCGGATCGTTACCGGTTAAGGCTAAAGCCTGGTTGGACTCACGAGGAGTGGTCGGAGTTGGTGTCTGAAGACCCGGAGACTGCAGAAGGTTATCATACCTTCAACACAGCTGTGAGAGACACCAGAGGGGCTCACGTTGACTATGCACCGATGCATGACGAAATGGTAGTCTGTTTGACCTATTATAACATACTTGCATCATGTTGTCTTCTTTCAAATACATAAGTTTGGTGTGTTCATGAATTGCAGGGCAGAGAGTTGCTTCTGTGCGTCAACGATGCCAATGTTGCACTGAGTCATCCACCTGGTGGTGGATTATCTGAGAGGACTCTTAGGAGCACGATGGAGGTGTGACCAATATATTATAAAAGTTCTTTTCATGGATTATTTATTTGCATCTCATATCATAGCATATTTTGTGTTGTTGCAGAAGTTCAAGAAGCGGTTCCATCAGATGGCAGCAATGCTTTCTTGCCATGGTGCTCAGTCTAGTGACGTGTATGCACCTGGTAGCCGCGCCGCTAGAGCTCATAGACGGAGTTATCTTCAGAACGATGAGGACATGGAGGAGGAGGTCCATGAAGAGGAGCCAGCACATCAAGAGGAGCCAACACATCATGAGGAGCATGAGTATGATGCAACACATCAAGAGGATCATGAGTATGATGTTGATGCTCCACAACCATCACAACCGACACAAGGCAATGCTCGCTCTAGGAAAGGCAAAGCCATAGATAAGACACCAGGCAAGAAAGGTAGAAAGAAGACATGGAACACACAATTCCATAGTCCGGAGTATCCTCATCAGCTTATCCTAAAAGGAATGCAAAAATATAAGGCCAACATTGAGGCGGAGGAGGAGGCATACAACAAAGAGGAGGAGGAGGCTAGCGAAGAGGAGGAGCCTACACTTGCAACCATTGTGAAGAGAGGAAGGAAGAAGTGAGCTTCTTGTTTGGAAGTGCATGAACTAGGTGGCGGTTGTATGCATGAACTTGGTGTCGTGGTAACAACTTTTTAGGTTGTCTTGAATTTGGTGTCTTATGTATGCACTTGGTGTCTTATGTATGCATGAATTTGTCGTGATGAAAAATCTGTGAACTTGTTGTCGTTTGTATGCAAGAATTTGTCGTGGTGAAAGTTCTGTGAAATGTGCTATCTTCTGTGTATGAACCTGTAATATGAATATATATGTGCTAGCTTCTTGTGTCAAACAGCAAGTTGAAAATAATCTACAGGGGCCCAGACGCCAGGGTCGTTGGCGTCTGGGTTCAAGTCAGGGGACCAGACGCCACGGTCACTGGCGTCTGGTGGTCGACTGGAAGCAAAAGCAGAGTCTTGGAGAGCAGAAACAGGGCACCGAGACGCCAGGGTCCGTGGCGTCTGGCCCTGGTGTAGTACTTTTTTCTAATGAAATAGATATTTTGTTCTAGCAAACACCCATAGTATCGAATGACAAAGATTAGTCTTCACATAATAGCTAATGACAAACATAGTTATCACATAATCTCATATTGCACAAATAGTCATGAGAAGTTCATCACATACAATGTCTCGAATGACATAAGTAGTTCATGACCACGATGGTCCATGATAGTTGAAATGACATGAACATCACATATAACCCGGTTTCTTGTAGCAATGCAAGTCAACAACCCTTTTCCATTTCCATTCTTGCAGCATTTCTTGAATCTTGCCATCATCAGTTATGTCAACCAATTTTCTTTCCCCGGGGCCATCTGACTGCTTCCTGCTGACGTAGTACACAAAATTCTCTTCCTTCAACCCTTGCTTCAACATGAATTTAGTCTTCAACCAATCGAAGTGAGGTCCACTTCACTAACTTGCACAACACATGGAGACAAGCCTTGGATATGAACAACAGGGCTAAGCACCCACTGAGTACCCATCTACAACACACAAATCTCTTAGTACCTAACCTATGATACATTAAACCAGGAGGAAAACAAACTAGGGTTTACACAAAAATATGATACATTAAACCAACCAAAAAATGGGGGTGGAGTCGATTTACCTTCCTGTTTGCAAATCCTGAAGATATAACGGTGAAACCGGACTGATTCGTGAGAGATTTGAGGGGGGTTAGGGTGCTGGAGAGGGAGTGACGTTGGCAGGGCTAGAGGTGAGAGTGAGTGGAGATGAATATAATGAGAGGAGTAGAGGTGGAGATTAATGGATGAGAGGGCTATAGGTGGGCCCAAAGAATCTTATCCACTTGAAAGTTGCTCTCTGGATAGGGACCCAGACGCCAGGGACCTTGGCGTCTGGGTGTGCATATTTGCAAACTGCAAAAATGCTCTCTGGATAGAGACCCAGACGCCTGGGACCTTGGCGTCTGGGTGTGCAAATTTGCAAACTGCAAAATGCTCTCTGGATAGGGACCCAGACGCCAGGGACCTTGGCGTCTGGGTATGCATATTTGCAAGCTGCAAAAATGCTCTCTGGATAGGGACCAAGACGCCAGGGACCTTGGCGTCTGGGTGTGCATATTTGCAAGCTGCACAAATGCTCTCTGGATAGAGATCCAGACGCCAGGGACCTTGGCGTCTGGGTGTGCAAATTAGCAAACTGAAAAAATGCTCTCTGGATAGAGACCCGGACGCCAGGGATCTTGGCGTCTGGGTGTGCAAATTAGCAAACTGCAAAAATGCTCTCTGGATAGAGACCCAGATGCCAGGGATCTTGGCGTCTGGGTGTGCAAATTAGCAAACTGCAAAAATGCTCTCTGGATAGAGACCTGGACGCCAGGGACCTTTGTTGGGGAACGTAGTAATTTCAAAAAATTTCCTACGCACACGCAAGATCATGGTGATGCATAGCAACGAGAAGGGAGAGTGTTGTCTACGTACCCTCGTAGACCGAAGCGGAAGTGTTGACGTAACGTAGAGGAAGTAGTCGTCGTCCTCCGGTCCAACCGATCCAAGCACCGTTACTCGGCACCTCCGAGTTCTTGACACACGACAGCTCGATGGCGCACCCGATCTCCGATCCAACAAGGCGCGGGGAGGAGTTCCGTCGACGACGGCGTGGTGGCGATCTTGATGTTCTCTGTCGCAGGCTTCGCCTAAGCACCGCTACAATATGACCGAGGTGTAATATCGTGGGGGGGCACCGACACGGCTAAGGAACGATCTCAATGATCAACTTGTGTGTCCATGGGGTGCCCCTGCCCCGTATATAAAGGAGTGGAGGAGGGAGGGCGGCCCTCTACTATGGCGGCATACTGGGAGTCCTACTCCCACCGGGAGTAGGATTCCCCCTTTCCTAGTCCAACTAGGAGTCCTTCCATGTATTAGGAGTAGGAGACAAGGAAGGGGAAGAGAGAAGGGAAGGAAGGAGGGGGTGCGGCCCGTCCCCCTAGCCCAATTCGGACTAGGCCATGGGGCGCACGGCCTGCCCTAGGCAGCCCCTCTCTCTTTCCCTTGAGGCCCAATAAGGCCCAATACTTCTCCCGGCGAATTCCGTAACTCTCCGGTACTCGAAAAATACCGAATCACTCGGAACCCTTCCGAACTCCGAATATAGTCGTCCAATATATCGATCTTTACGTCTCGACCATTTCGAGACTCCTCGTCATGTCCCGATCTCATCCGGGACTCGAACTCCTTCGGTACATCAAAACTCATAAACTCATAATATAACTATCATCGAAACCTTAAGCGTGCGGACCCTACGGTTCGAGAACAATGTAGACATGACCGATACACGTCTCCGGTCAATAACCAATAGCGGGACCTGGATGCCCATATTGGTTCCTACATATTCTACGAAGATCTTTATCGGTCAGACCGCATAACAACATACGTTGTTCCCTTTGTCATCGGTATGTTACTTGCCCGAGCTTCGATCGTCGGTATCCAATACCTAGTTCAATCTCGTTACCGGCAAGTCTCTTTACTCGTTTCATAATACATCATCTCGCAACTAACTCATTAGTTGCATTGCTTGCAAGGCTTATGTGATGTGCATTACCGAGAGGGCCCAGAGATACCTCTCCGACATTCGGAGTGACAAATTCTAATCTCGAAATACGCCAACCCAACAAGTACCTTCGGAGACACCTGTAGAGCACCTTTATAATCACCCAGTTACGTTGTGATGTTTGGTAGCACACAAAGTGTTCCTCCGGTAAACGGGAGTTGCATAATCTCATAGTCATAGGAACATGTATAAGTCATGAAGAAAGCAATAGCAACATACTAAACGATCGGGTGCTAAGCTAACGGAATGGGTCATGTCAATCACATCATTCAACTAATGATGTGACCTTGTTAATCAAATAACAACTCTTTGTCCATGGTTAGGAAACATAACCATCTTTGATTAACAAGCTAGTCAAGTAGAGGCATACTAGTGACACTCTGTTTGTCTATATATTCACACATGTATTATGTTTCCGGTTAATACAATTCTAGCATGAATAATAAACATTTATCATGATATAAGGAAATAAATAATAACTTTATTATTGCCTCTAGGGCATATTTCCTTCAGTCTCCCACTTGCACTAGAGTCAATAATCTAGATCACATCATAATGTGATTAACATCGATAGTTCACATCATCATGTGATTAACACCCATAGTTCACATCGCCATGTGACCAACACCCAAAGGGTTTACTAGATTCAGTAATCTAGTTCACATCGCTATGTGATTAACACCCAAAGAGTACTAAGGTGTGATCATGTTTTGCTTGTGAGAGAATCTTAGTCAACGGATCTTTCACATTCAGATCCGTTATGTATTTTGCAATTTTCTATGTCTACAATGCTTGCGGAGCTACTCTAGCTAATTGCTCCCACTTTCAATATATATCTAGATCGAGACTTAGAGTCATCCGGATCGGTGTCAAAACTTGCATCGGCGTAACCCTTACGACGAACCTTTTGTCACTTCCATAATCGAGAAAACTATCCTTATTCCACTAAGGATAATTTTGACCGCTGTCGATGATCTACTCCTAGATCACTATTGTACTCCTTGCCAAACTCGATTGTAGGGTATACAATAGATCTGGTACACAGCATGGCATACTTTATAGAACTTATGGCCAAGGCATAGGGAATGACTTTCATTCTCTTTCTATCTTCTGCCGTGGTCGGGTTTTGAGTCTGACTCAATTTCACACCTTGTAACACAGGCAAGAACTCTTTCTTTGACTGTTCCATTTTGAACTACTTCAAAATCTTGTCAAGGTATGTACTCATTGAAAAGACTTATCAAGCGTCTTGATCTATCTCTATAGATCTTGATGCTCAATATGTAAGCAGCTTCACCGAGGTCTTTCTTTGAAAAACTCCTTTCAAACACTCCTTTATGCTTTGCAGAATAATTCTACATTATTTCCGATCTACAATATGTCATTCACATATACTTATCAGAAATGTTGTAGTGCTCCCACTCACTTTCTAGTAAATACAGGCTTCTTTGCAAGTCTCTATAAACTATATGCTTTGATCAACTTATCAAAGCGTATATTCCAACTCGAGATGCTTGCACCAGTCCATAGATGCACATTTTGTTAACACCTTTAGGATCGACAAAACCTCTTGGTTGCATCACATACAACTCTTCTTTAATAACTCCATTAAGGAATGCAGTTTTGTTTATCCATTTGCTAGATTTCATAAAATGCGGCAATTGCTAACATGATTCGGACAGACTTTTAAGCATCGATACGAGTGAGAAAATCTCATTGTATTCAACATCTTGAACTTTGTCAAAAACCTTTTTCGACAAGTCTAGCTTTGTAGATAGTAACACTACTATCAGCGTCCGTCTTCCTCTTGAAGATCCATTTATTTTCTATGGCTTGCCGATCATGAGCAACTCCACTAAAGTCCATACTTTGTTCTCATACATGTATCTCATCTCAGATTTCATGGCCTCAAGCCATTTCATGAATCTGGGCTCATCATCGCTTCCTCATAGTTCGTAGGTTCATCATGGTCTAGTTACATGACTTCCGAACAGGATTACCATACCACTCAGTGCGGATCTCACTCTGGTTTACCTACGAGATTCGGTAGTAACTTGATCTGAAGTTACATGATCATCATTAGCTTCCTCACTAATTGGTGTAGTAGTCACGAGAACAGATTTCGTGATGAACTACTTTCAATAAGGGAGAAGGTACAATTACCTCATCAAGTTCTACTTTCCTCCCACTCACTTCTTTCGAGAGAAACTCCTTCTCTAGAAAGGATCCATTTATTAGCAACGAATGTTTTGCCTTCGGATCTGTGATAGAAGGTGTACCCAACAATTTCCTTTGGGTATTCTATGAAGACGCACTTCTCCGATTTGGTTTTGAGCTTATCAGGATGAAACTTTTTCACATAAGCATTGCAGCCCCAAACTTTAAGAAACGACAACTTTGGTTTCTTGCTAAACCACAGTTCATATAGTGTCGTCTCAACGGATTTAGATGGTGCCCTATTTAACGTGAATGCAGCTGTCTCTAATGCATGATCCCAAAACAATATTGGTAAATCGGTAAGAAACATCATAGATTGTACTATATCCAATAAAGTACGGTTATGACGTTCGGACACACCATTATGATGTGGTGTTCCAGGTGGCATGAATTTGTGAAACTATTCCACATTGTTTTAATTTAAGACCAAACTCGTAACTCAAATATTTGTCTCCACGATCAGATCGTAGAAACCTTATTTTCTTGTCACGATGATTTTTCTACTTCACTCTGAAATTCTTTGAACCTTTCAACTATTTAGACTTATGTTTCATCAAGTAGATATACCCATATCTGCTCAAATCATCTGTGAAGGTCGAAAATAACGATACCGCCATGAGCCTTAACACTCATTGGATCGCATACATCAAGATGTATTATTTCCAATAAGTCGGTTGTTCGCTCCATGTTCCGGAGAACGGAGTCTTAGTCATCTTGCCCATGAGGCATGGTTACTTAAGCATCAAGTGATTCATAATCAAGTGATTCCAAAATCCCATCAGCATGGAGTTTCTTCATGCGCTTTACACCAATATGACCTAAACGGCTGTGCCACAAATAAGTTGCACTATCATTATTAACTTTGCATCTTTTGGTTTCAATATTATGAATATGTGTATCACTACGATCGAGATCCAATGAACCATTTTCATTGGGTGTGTAACCATATAAGGTTTTATTCATAAAAACAGAACAACAGTTTATTCTCTTACTTAAATGAATAACCGAATTGCAATAAACATGATCAAATCATATTCATGCTCAACGCAAACACCAAATAACATTTATTTAGGTTCAACACTAATCCCGAAAGTATAGGGTGTGCGATGATGATCATATCAATCTTGAAACTACTTTCAACACACATCGTCACTTCACCCTTAACTAGTTTACATTTTATACGCAACTCCGTTTGAGTTACTACTCTTAGCAACTGAACCAGTACCAAATACCGAGGGGTTGCTATAAACACTAGTAAAGTACACATCAATAACATGTATATCAAATATACCTTTGTTCACTTTGCCATCCTTCTTATCCGCCAAATACTTGGGGTAGTTACGCTTCGATGACCAGTCCCTTTGCGGTAGAAGCACTTAGTCTCGTGCTTAGGTCCAGACTTGGGCTTCTTCACTTGAGCAACAACTTGCTTGCCGTTCTTCTTGAAGTTCCCTTCTATCCCTTTGCCCTTTTCTTGAAACTAGTGGTCTTGTTAACCATCAACACTTGATGTTCTTTCTTGATTTCTACCTTCATCGATTTCATCATCATGAAAAACTTGGGAATCGTTTTCATCATCCCTTGCATACTATAGTTCATCACGAAGTTCTACTAACTTCGGTGATGGTGACTAGAGAATTCATCAATCACTATCTTATACGGAAGATTAACTCCCACTTGATTCAAGCGATTGTAGTACCCAGACAATCTGAGCACATGCTCACTAGTTGAGCGATTCTCCTCCATCTTTTAGCTATAGAACTTGTTGGAGACTTCATATCTCTCAACTCGGGTATTTGCTTGAAATATTAACTTCAACTCCTGGAACATCTCATATGGTCTATGATGTTCAAAACGTCTTTGAAGTCCCGATTCTAAGCCGTTAAGCATGGTGCACTTAAACTATCAAGTAGTCATCATATTGAGCTAGCCAAACGTTCATAACGTCTGCATTTGCTCCTGCAATAGGTCTGTCACCTAGCGGTGCATCAAGGACATAATTCTTCTGTGCAGCAATGAGGATAAACCTCAGATCACGGATCCAATCCGCATCATTGCTACTAACATCTTTCAATACATTTTTCTCTAGGAACATATCAAAATAAACATATAAAAGCAACAACGCGAGCTATTGATCTTACAACATAATTTGCAAAATACTACCAGGACTAAGTTCATGATAAATTTAAGTTCAATTAATCATATTACTTAAGAACTCCCACTTAGACAGACATCTCTCTAGTCATCTAAATGATCACGTGATCGAAATCAACTAAACCATAACCGATCATCACGTGAGATGGAGTAGTTTTCAATGGTGAACATCACTATGTTGATCATATCTACTATATGATTCACGCTCGACCTTTCGGTCTCCGTGCTCGAGGCCATATCTCGCATATGCTAGGCTCGTCAAGTTTAACTGAGTATTCGCGTGTGCAAAACTGGCTTGCACTGTTGTAGATGGACGTAGAGCTTATCACACCCGATCATCACGTGGTGTGCAGGCACGACGAACTTTGGCAGCGGTGCATACTCAGGGAGAACACTTCTTGATAATTAGTGAGAGATCATCTTAAAATGCTACCGTCAATCAAAGCAAGAATAAGATGTATAATAGATAAACATCATATGCAATCAAAATATGTGACATGATATGGCCATGATCATCTTGTGCCTTTGATCTCCATCTCCAAAGTACTGTCATGATCTCTATCGTCACCGACACGACACCATGATCTTCATCATCTTGATCTATATCAATGTGTCATCACATGGTTGTCTCACCAACTATTGCTCTTGCAACTATTGCTATCATATAGCGATAAAGTAAAGCAATTATTTGGCACTTGCATCTTATGCAACAAAGAGACATCCATAGGGCTTACGCGATTGTCGATAACTTCAACAAAACATGATCATCTCATACAACAACTTATATCTTATCACGTCTTGACCATATCACATCACAATATGCCCTGCAAAAACAAGTTAGACGTCCTCTACTTTGTTGTTGCAAGTTTTACGTGGCTGCTACGGGCTGAGCAAGAACCGTTCTTACCTACGCATCAAAACCACAACGATAGTTTGTCAAGTTAGTGCTGTTTTAACCTTCGCAAGGACCGGGCGTAGCCACACTCGGTTCAACTAAAGTTGGAGAAACCGACACCGCTAGTCACCTATGTGCAAAGCACGGCGGTAAAAGCCAGTCTCGCGTAAGCGTCGCGTAATGTCGGTCGGGCCGCTTCATCCAACAATACCGCCCAACCAAAGTATGACATCTTTGGTAAGCGGTATGACTTATATTGCCCACAACTCACTTGTGTTCTACTCGTGCATATAACATCAAACCATAAAACCTAGGCTCTGATGCCACTGTTGGGGAACGTAGTAATTTCAAAAAATTTCCTACGCACACACAAGATCATGGTGATGCATAGCAACGAGAAGGGAGAGTGTTGTCTACGTACCCTCGTAGACCGAAGCGGAAGTGTTGACGCAACGTAGAGGAAGTAGTCGTACGTCCTCCCGGTCCAACCGATCCAAGCACCGTTACTCCGGCACCTCCGAGTTCTTGACACACGTACAGCTCGATGACGCACCCCGATCTCCGATCCAGCAAGGCGCGGGGAGGAGTTCCGTCAGCACGACGGCGTGGTGACGATCTTGATGTTCTCTGTCGCGCAGGCTTCGCCTAAGCACCGCTACAATATGACCGAGGTGTAATATCGTGGGGGGCACCGCACACGGCTAAGGAACGATCTCAATGATCAACTTGTGTGTCCATGGGGTGCCCCCTGCCCCCGTATATAAAGGAGTGGAGGAGGGGAGGGCCGGCCTTCTACTATGGCGCACTGGGAGTCCTACTCCCACCGGGAGTAGGATTCCCCCTTTCCTAGTCCAACTAGGAGTCCTTCCATGTATTAGGAGTAGGAGACAAGGAAGGGGAAGAGAGAAGGGAAGGAAGGAGGGGGTGCGGCCCCTCCCCCTAGCCCAATTCGGACTAGGCCATGGGGGGCGCACGGCCTGCCCTAGGCAGCCCCTCTCTCTTTCCCGCAGGGCCCAATAAGGCCCAATACTTCTCCCCGGCGAATTCCCGTAACTCTCCGGTACTCCGAAAAATACCCGAATCACTCGGAACCTTTCCGAACTCCGAATATAGTCGTCCAATATATCGATCTTTACGTCTCGACCATTTCGAGACTCCTCGTCATGTCCCCGATCTCATCCGGGACTCCGAACTCCTTCGGTACATCAAAACTCATAAACTCATAATATAACTATCATCGAAACCTTAAGCGTGCGGACCCTACGGTTCGAGAACAATGTAGACATGACCGATACACGTCTCCGGTCAATAACCAATAGCGGGACCTGGATGCCCATATTGGTTCCTACATATTCTCTGAAGATCTTTATCGGTCGAGACCGCATAACAACATACGTTGTTCCCTTTGTCATCGGTATGTTACTTGCCCGAGATTCGATCGTCGGTATCCAATACCTAGTTCAATCTCGTTACCGGCAAGTCTCTTTACTTGTTTCGTAATACATCATCTCGCAACTAACTCATTAGTTGCATTGCTTGCAAGGCTTATGTGATGTGCATTTCCGAGAGGGCCCAGAGATACCTCTCCGACATTCGGAGTGACAAATTCTAATCTCGAAATACGCCAACCCAACAAGTACCTTCGGAGACACCTGTAGAGCACCTTTATAATCACCCAGTTACGTTGTGATGTTTGGTAGCACACAAAGTGTTCCTCCGGTAAACGGGAGTTGCATAATCTCATAGTCATAGGAACATGTATAAGTCATGAAGAAAGCAATAGCAACATACTAAACGATCGGGTGCTAAGCTAACGGAATGGGTCATGTCAATCACATCATTCAACTAATGATGTGACCTTGTTAATCAAATAACAACTCTTTGTCCATGGTTAGGAAACATAACCATCTTTGATTAACAAGCTAGTCAAGTAGAGGCATACTAATGACACTCTGTTTGTCTATATATTCACACATGTATTATGTTTCCGGTTAATACAATTCTAGCATGAATAATAAACATTTATCATGATATAAGGAAATAAATAATAACTTTATTATTGCCTCTAGGGCATATTTCCTTCAACCTTGGCGTCTGGGTGTGCACATTTGCAAAATTGCAGAAATGCTCTCTAGATAGGGACCCAGACGCCAGGGTCTATGGCGTCTGGCCCACAGTTCTTTATTTTGCTAATGTTTGAGCTTGGCAACTTGTTGCACACACTTTTAAACATTGGAAATCAAACAAAAATATGAACAAAGCATAGTTTGCATATAATTTCAAATAGGTTGCACATAAGTAGTTCATGACCACACAAGGTCTCGAATAACAAGTTCACACACGATGTCTCGAATGACATAAGTAGTTCATGACCACACAAGGTCTCGAATGACAAGTTCATACATTAAACAAAGTCTCGACAGTCCATCATCGACGCCGGTGCCTTTCCATTTGTCTACTGAGTAGTACGGGGCCACTTTCCCTTCTTGTCACGTGCCTCGTCCTCCTCTCATGCATCGCGAGCCCTTGCAAGTTTTCTTGCCCTCTCTTCTTGATGAGTCTCCTTCTCTTTGCGTGCCCTCTCTTGCTCACGCTTCTTGCGCTCGTTCTTCTCCTTCTCACGACGCTCATGCTCCAATCCCCGTGCAAAGGACTCCTCAAACAGGCGCTGCCTCCGTAAGTAATCTCGATGTTGGTCCTCTTGGACATCTTTTGGTACCTCGTGATCTATCCAAGTGAAGTACTTGCAAAGTGGAGGAGGCGACTACATAAAAATCATGTTATTGTTAGTAATATGAGTTCAAACTTGATGAGGTTTTTTGTATGTACACCTAACATACCGGTGGTATTTCATATGCGTTAGTTGGCCTTCGACGATCATGTGCATAGTTGGGACACACGAAAAACCTTCTACCTTCTGTCCATGACTTCTTGCGGTCAGTGGACACCTTCAGCTTGCAAACATCACCACACCAACATGGTGGTGTGGGCACATCCTTCTCCTTCTCCTTGTCCAAACTGGCCTCCATCCACATCTTCGGCATGTCCTCTTGGTCCGCGCACGCCGGCCTTGTCCTGGAACCGGATGAAGCCATGCCTACAAAAAGAACAATTATTAGCACAAGACACAAAGAGAGTAAATGTGTAAATACAGTAAATCAATAAATGCTAGGAATTGTATGAACAAACAATATACCATTATTATTAGATCAACCATCTGGATTATGCAAATAACCGAAGGCCGATCTATTATCAACCATTCCTCTACGACCACCACCACCTCTACCACTTGTGCTTCCTCTACGACCACCACCACCTCTAACACTTGTGCTTGCTCGACCACCACCTCTAGCACTTGTGCTTGCTCGACCACCACCTCTAGCACTTGTACTCCCTCTACGAACACTAGAACCTCTAGCACTTGTGCTCCCTCTACGAGCACTAGCACCTCTAGCACTTGTGCTCCCTCTATGACCACCACCACCACCTCTGTCACTTGTGCTTCCTCGACCACCACCACCATCACCTCTTCCAACTCGTTCACCATCGGTGACACCTCCACGACTTGTTTTCCTTTTCTTGGTTTTCCTTTTCTTGCATGTCCGCTCATTGTGTTCACCTCCACCGCACACCCCACAGTTGATAGTGTCAGGAGCCTCCATGAAATGACCGCTACCAAATTGTTTCATGCCAGTGTATCCAGCCAGGTCATCCATATCACCCCTGAACCTCTTAGTTCTCCTTCTACCCTTGGTCTCCACTTTCAGAAGAGGGTCTGGCTTAATATGAGGGCCATTGTACTCAGGCCACTATGATTGGTCCAAGAAAGGGTGAAATCTTGGCGCCCATGTCAACCTAGTAGCTTCCACATGGAACTCTTGCATCCGCACAGTTTCTCCATCACAAATATGTATGTTTCTCGCCTTTGCCGCCGTATGTGAGCATGGCCAATGATACTTACTAGGCCTCTCGCACTGGCACCACCGAGTCTTCAGACGCACCTCAAATGCAGCACCGCCATATTGAAAACTGTCTCGTGTTGTGCCACCTGGCTCATCAATTTGATAGATCATTTCAATTCTGTCGAATATGATAACTTGTTGCCGTGAAGACTTGCTTGCTTGTAACTGCAACCATTCATCAACCTTTTCCGGATAATCCTTTTTTTCACCTATCCATTTTGTAGTCTCTTCAGAATGCCTCTGAGAGTACTCATTAAGCTTGAAGAAGGTGTACTCCACTATTGCAGTCACCGGCAATGCACGAACACCCTTCAGCACATTGTTGAAACATTCTACTAGATTGCTCGTCATGTCGCCATATCGCCTACCACCATCATCATGAGCGCGTGCCCACTTGTGCTTCTCGCTTAAATTCCTAGTTAAGAAATCTTTTCCCCCTTCGTTCACCGCTGCAAAGAGTTTGTTGTACCGAGCATCAAAACCTTCGGTGGTGAAGGCCACACATACATGGGTAAGGTCTTTGATGAGCTCCTTGCTCTTACATGCCTGGTAAAAGTTGGCCATGAAATGCCTCATGCACCATCTGTGGTGAAGCTTTGGAAATCCTGGAATAACAATGTCCATTGCCTTGAGTATGCCATGGTGCCAGTCCGATATGATGCATACCTCCCTAGCCTCAATCACATTGTGCCTAACATGACCCATGAACCACTCCCAGTTGTCTTGGTGCTCGAAAGGCACCAAAGCAAATGCAACTGGCAACACATTGTCGTTTGATGAGTGCGCCATTGCTACCATTAGTGTGCCCTTGTATCTACCGGTCAAGAACGTGCCATCTATAGACAAGACCGGACGACAATGCTGAAACGCCTCCACACATTGTCCATAACTCCAGAAGGCACGGTGGAACACTCCCTCGTGATCCTCGACCACATGAAACATGCCCGGGTTCTTATGTGCAATCGCACCCAACAACCTCAGGAGCTGGTTGTATGCTTATTCATAACCACCATACAACATCCTAATAGCATTTGCCTTTGCCTTCCATGCTTTCCCATACTTGACTTAATAACCAAATTGTTTTCTCACCATCCGCATGAGAAACCTCACTTTCAGAGTGGGATCAAAGCCTATGTCTTTCATCCATTTGTATCCGAGATACTCAGATGTGAGTTGACGGTGTGTCTTTCAAAGTCGTTTAGATGGCGGTTTGCACCTATGAGTGGAAACACAACTTCTTAACACCCATTCTTTGGTTTCTTTAAGCTTTCTTGCACAAACCTTCCATGGGCATCCTTCTTGCTCACACTTCACGGTGTAACGCAACTTCATGTCGGAGTGCTCAACATAAAATGTCCTATGGTTCCGAATGGCATAGTCAGCCAACCAAAACTTCAGCATAGGCAAGCTAAGAAACTTCACTCCTTTCTTCAAATAAGCATTCTCGTCCTCATTCTCCACCCTTGGTTCTCCTGGATCCGGGCATGGTGTTGGCTCAATCGCCGTCATTCTCATTCCACCGTCAACAACAGCTTTATGGGCAAGGCTGAGATCTTTAAACAAGTGTGTTCTTTTTTCTAAGCCCGTCAGCTCAAAGTGGATTTAGTTTTCCTCCTTTGTGAATCCATCCTCGTCCAACTGTTCAACTGGACCCTCATCATCCGAGTCATACACATATTGACGCCTAAAAGGCAACTCACGATCCATGTCCTTTTGCGCTATGTACGCATCCAAGTCACCAACATCATTACCATGAAACCCTTCCTCTTGCTCTTCGTCGTCATCATAAGCATCTTCATCCTCTTGAATTACTTTGTCACTAGCAATCACCTCAGCTTCATTTGCTTGGCTAGTTGGTGGTTGGCTAGAAGCATTGGGGGCATACAACTCAACCTTATTTGCTTCAATAGATGGTACACGGGGACATGGTTGGCGATAAGCAGTGGGGGCATCAAACACAACCCTATGCTCAACAAGTGGCACCATTGTCCTCTCGCTCATGTCATCCATTGGGGAAGAGACATGCCGGTTCAAATCAAGTGTAAACCGAGGAGATTCAACCTTGGTGGCAAACAATTCAAGTGACTTGTCTTCCGATTGGGAAACTTTTTCCTTGTATACATCCCAATGCAAATCCGAGGTGAGAGGCATACTTTTCAAGCGAGATTTGGCTCCAACTCCAACATCATACCTTCCTATTAACCTAACATCAATATTGGTGTCCATCCACTTTAAGACTTGTCTCACTTTTGCAACAACATCCTCATAGCTAAGGCTTGTATCAAAAACCAATGGTTCCTCACCCGTGTCGGCATTGTTACTCAAGAATGCCTCCTTGTCCATGTAATGAACATTAACAAGTGTCTCCATCTAAAAACAACATGATTGCATTTAAGACTTCAATGAGAATTGGTGTTTATCCAAATACATCTCATTCATATCAACACTAAATTTATGGTGATGTCCACAAAAGTTTCACTAATTAACACACACTAAGCAAAGTTAACCCTAATCACTAACTAACCCTAACCCCCAATCTTTCTACTCAACAAACATATATTCCTACTACACACCATGCATATCACTATATTATCAAATTTAACCAAGCCGTTCACACTAACATAAGGGAGAAAACATGAACTAGGGTTCCACCAACATGTATAAAATGCAACCAAAACAACAAGATTTAACAAAAAATAATTGGATGATTTGGGGAGATTACCAAGAGCAGCAAAGTGATGGAAAGATCCACCTAAGGGATGCACCTTTTGGAGAGGATTTGAGGGGGAGCTTGAGGGGTAGGAGAGAGTATGAGAGCTCCAAGTGTTCTTCAAGCTCGGGTTGTGGATTGGTGAAAGTGTGTGGGTGGGTCCCACACTCTCCCGTGGGTTATCTAGTTACAGGGCTGACGCTTGAGGTCCTGGCGTCTAGCCCTTTGCCACGTCAAGAGTCAATGGGCAAGGCGGGCGGTGCGGGCGAGGCCGACGCCGAGGTCTGGCGTCGCCCATAACCAGCACGCTAGGGATGTGGTCACCAGAAGAGGTCAAAATCGAAATTTCTTTTGAAACGAGGTCAAATCGGGATTTTGTTAGCCTTTTAGGTCATACCAGTAATTTTGTCCTGGTTAGGTTCCTTGTGGTATAACCAACCCAACAGGATTCAAGTACTAGACTTGGCATTGGTGGTCGCATTTTTCTAGATTTATTTCAGGCGTTTCAGCGATGTGTGTTTAGTGGGAGGAGCCGATCCCTCGACTACGAAGCCACCTGTGACAATTTCATCAATCTCAAAACGTTGTGTCGGCTTAGTATCTCAGAGGTGCTTATAAGAATAGGGTGTGCGTATGTGCATTCATAGGGTTGAGTGTATATGTACTGGTGCTTACATCATTTTTGGATTTGTTTCAGGATTTCAGGTGATGCGCTTTTAGTGGGAGGAGACGTTCCCGTCGACGACGAGGCCCCTATGATGACTTCGTGAATATTTAAGATGATATGCCGGCTCAGTCTCTCGAAGATGCTCATAGGGATAGGATGTGTGTATATTCATATGAGTGAATGTATGTGTGTATGTATGAGCGCTTGGGTCTGTACTGTTTAAAAAAGAAAGAAAATATGGCAGGGAAAAATCTTTAAACCTAGAAATGAGGTGTGCTGAGGACGAAGAGGCGGACGTAAGAAAGAAAGAATTGTGACCTCACTTACGTTTTAAGTGCAAGTTTTTTTTTTGCAAAAACAAGAAGCGATAGGGCGGGAGACAACTGTTAAATCCATTATAATAAGAGAGATTATCATTTTTGCGAGAGAAAATTTCAATTTATTCATTAATTATGGTAGTATAGAGAACATTAGAGGCAATAAATATTATATCCAGATCCATGGATCACCTAGCGATGACTACTAGCACTGGAGCGAGTCGAAGACGCGCCGTTGTCATTGCCCCCCCTAACTGAAGCCGTACAAACCTTGTTGTAGTAGACAGTCAGGAAGATGTCTTGTTAAGGCTCCAAAGGACCAGCGCAATAGAGCAGCAACCAACGCCGATGAAGAGAGTTGTAGATCAATAGATCAAACATGTAACCACAAGAACGAAAATGAACAAAAACTGGATCAAAATAGATCCACCAAAGACCAACACTCGCCGAATCCCACAAGATCTGACGAAGACACACCTCCACACATCCTCCCATGATGTTGTTCAAGCCATCGGGGCGGGAATCAAACATGAGAGACATTATTCCTACTGAGAGACATCGCCACCGCCACACATCCTTGACCAAGATGATGAACCTAACGAAAACGAGAACGGGGTCCCTCCCGCCCACCGGGGGCCGAGATCCTTTGCACCTCCACAGCCCAAAGGCCGACAAAGGTGGGGCGGATCGGTGGTGGAGGAGGAAGGAGATTTCTTGGGGGGGGGGGGAGGAAAGATTTTTCTTACATATATAGTTCTTGCATTTCCAAAACTTTCAGTAAGAGAGATGATGGTGGAGCATCATCAATCCAAACATTAGGAGGTGAAAATTTTGCTAAAGAAGCAAGTTCATGTGCCACCATATTGTAGGATCTACAGTCGAACATGTCAAATATGGCCCCTCAAACGCCCGCGAACGTGCCTGGGCGCGACTCCGGGCAGTGACCGGGCACGTCTCAAATTTCATATGTTGCATCTAGACATCTCATACTAGATTCTCAAATCCATACAAAGACATGCAAACTATAAATCTCGATCACTTAGCTACTCATCGTTGGAGATGTCAATGATCTCCGTGCCCGGCTCTGGCAGCATGGGCGGCAGCTGCAACTGCAGCTCCGGCTACTCCGGCTGCTCTGTTCCGCCCTTTTACACCTCTATCTCCCGTCGAGTTCGGCGAAGAGCGCGTCGGACGCCGCTGCTCCCGACGGAGGAGCGCCCGGTTGGCCTCCACATAGCCCTCATCCTGAATGGACTCCAGGATGTCTTGCTGCTCCACCATCTCGTCAGACTTGGCGACGGCGAACTCCGCCTCCGCCTGCTCCATGTTGAAGCCCGATGATACGTCTCCAACGTATCTATAATTGTTGATTGCTCCATGCTACTTTACCTATTGTTTTTGACTATATTGGGCTTTATTTTCCACTTTTATATTACTTTTGTGACTAACCTATTAACCGGAGGCCCAACCCAGAATTGCTGTTTTTTTGCCTATTTCAGTGTTTCGAAGAAACGGAATATCAAATGGAGTCCAAACGGAATGAAACCTTCGGGATTGTGATTTTTCAACCGAACGTGATCCAGGAGACTTGGACCCTACTCCAGCAGTTGAGGCGGTCACGAGGTGGAGGGCGCCTGGCGCGCCCCTACTCGTGGCCCCTTGACGCCCATCGATGTACTCCTTCCTCCTATATATACCTCACGTATCCTCGAGCGATCGTAACAGAGCCAAAACCTAATTCCACCACCGCAACCTTCTGTATCCACGAGATCCCATCTTGGGGCCTATTCCGGAGCTCCGCCGGAGGGGGCATCCACCGTGGAGGGCTTCTACATCATCACCATAGCCCCTCCGATGAAGTGTGAGTAGTTTACTTCAGACCTTCAGGTCCATAGCTAGTAGCTATATGGCTTCTTCTCTCTTTTTGGATCTCAATACAATGTTCTCCCCCTCTCTCGTGGAGATCTATTCGATGTAATCTTCTTTTTGTTGTGTGTTTGTTGAGCTCGATGAATTGTGGGTTTATGATCCAGTATTATCTATGGAAAATATTTGATTCTTCTCTGAATTCTGTTATGTATGATTGAGTTATCTTTGCAAGTCTCTTTGAATTATCCTTTTTGGTTTGGCCAACTAGATTGGTAGTTCTTACAATGGGAGAAGTGCTTAGCTTTGGGTTCAATCTTGCAGTGTCATTACCCAGTGACAGAAGGGGCAACAAGGCACATATTGTATTGTTGCCACTGAGGATAACAAGATGGGGTTTTTATCATATTGCATGAATTTATCCCTCTACATCATGTCATCTTGCTTAAGGCGTTACTCAGTTTTTAACTTAATACTCTAGATGCATGCTGGATAGCGGTCGATGAGTGGAGCAATAGTAGTAGATGCGTAATCGTTTGATCTACTTGTCTCGGACGTGATGCCTATATACATGATCATTGCCTAGATATACTCATAACTATGCTCAATTCATCAATTGCTCAACAAGAATTTGTTCACCCACCGTAGAATACTTATGCTCTTGAGAGAAGCCACTAGTGAAACCTATGGCCCCGGTCTATTCTCATCATATCAATCTCTATCACTTTATTTACTTGCTTTGTTTTTACTTTGCCTTTTACTTTTTACTTTGCATCTATCTATCAAAAATACCAAAAATATTATCTCTATCGATCTCACTCGTAAGTGACCGTGAAGGGATTGACAACCCCTAAGCGTTGGTTGCGAGTTGCTATCGTTTTGTGTAGGTACGAGGGACTTGTGCATGGTCTCCTACTGGATTGATACCTTGGTTCTCAAAAACTGAGGGAAATACTTACGCTAGTTTGCTGCATCATCCTTTCCTCTTCGGGGAAATCCAACGCAGTGCTCAAGAGGTAGCAAGAAGAATTTCTGGCGCCGTTGCCGGGGAGGCTCACGCAAGCAAGTCAACCATACCAAGTACCCATCGCTATCCCTATCTCTCGCATTACATTATTTTCCATTTGCCTCTCGTTTTCCTCTCCCCCACTTCACCCTTGCCGTTTTATTTGCCCCCTCTTTCCCAATCTCCTCCTCTCTTTCCTGTTTGCCTTTTTTCCCGTTGCCTTTCTGTTTGCTCGTGTGTTAGTTTGCTTGCATGTCGTTATGTCTGAAATTGGGGAAATTATTGCCGACATGGGCGATAACAATATCATGGAAAATTCTGAAGCTCCGGCTGAAGAATCCCCTACCTATCATACAAAAAGATTTCGAATTGGTAGTGGTAATATTATTGGAAAAGGAGTTATTCAAGATTTCTTTACTTGTGCCGGTGCTTTGCCTTCTATGGGAAGTTCTATTCTACTTAGAACCAGCAGTCTTGCTGATGCCATTGCCATGCTTATCGTTGAACTTGAAAGGCAATTCATGCATATGCACCCTTCTATATAGAGGATTTTCCTAGAATTTTCTAATATCGAACACTCCTCTGTTAAACGTGCCGCTACTATATTTTTGGCTCATGAATTCAGATTTATAATAAAAGAGGCCAAAGAAATCTTTGCGCATTATAGGGTGGACGCCCGCCGTCCTCCCATAGAATCTATCCTCTTTGATCAAGAAAAAATTATGTGTTTTCAATCTCTTGATTATGTTGCTTTCAATGAAAATCTTAGAAAAAAAGTGCCAACCAATATTTTGATTGATAGAATCTCTGAACTTAATGATGATTTGGCTATTCGAAATAATGAGTTAGGATACTCTCTTGAGTGTAGACTCACAAGGTTCTGTCAAAAGAACGCTTATAATGATGAATTGGTTGTGCATTATGAATGGCCGAAAGAGGAACCTATACCTCCTAAAATTGATCTTGCAGATTTTTGCCCTATTAAATTTAGCCCTTTTGATTACTTTTGCTTACCTCAAATAAAACTTGCTGCCGAACATAGAGAATATGAAATGAGTTTCACCGATCTATCTTATTACTACGGCACTACCTAAATCTATCCTTGCTTTTATGCCTAGCTAGGGGCGTTAAACGATAGCGCTTGTTGGGAGACAACCCAATTTTATTTTGTGTTTTTGTTTTTGCTTCTGTTTAGGATTAAATAATCCATCTACCTTCTGTTTAGATGTGGTTTTATGTTTTAATTAGTGTTTCTGCCAAGTAGAACCTATAGGATAACCTACGATGATAGTTGATTTGATTCTGCTGAAAAACAGAAACTTTGCACGCACGAATATAATTTTGTTAAATCATAGGAACATGCTTTTGCACAGATTCTTTTTGATGCTGTTTAATAAACAAATTTTCCAGGACTTCCTATTTTGTTAGAATTTTTAGAGTTCCAGAAGTTTGTGTTAGTTACAGATTGCTACGGACTGTTCTGTTTTTGACAGATTCTGTTTTCCGTGTGTTGTTTGCTCATTTTGATGAATCTATGGCTAGTAAAATAGTTTATAATCCATAGAGAAGTTGGAATACAGTAGGTTTAACACCAATATAAATAAAGAATGAGTTCATTACAGTACCTTGAAGTAGTCTTTTGTTTTCTTTCTCTAACGGAGCTCACGAGATTTCTGTTGAGTTTTGTGTTGTGAAGTTTTCAAGTTTTGGGTGAATTCTTTTGATGGATTATGGTGTAGGGGAACGCAGCAGAAAACAAAAAATTTCCGACCTACGCACCAGCCCAGGACCACTATGGAGACTGCATACATGGTTTGATCTTTTTCGTTACCGACTCGTAGCGCAGCGGGAAGTAGAGTCGATGATTTGACGGCGGTCTGATCCCGCAGCTAGGATTTACAACCTCCCAACTGCGAGGATGTATACCCTCATTTGCTCCTCAGACAGCCCTCCGGGAGGCGGTCGAACACCCCTCCGGACAGTGTCGCGGACAGCCCTCCGGGAGGACCTTCGAAACTCGAACGGTCACTCGGAGAGCCCTTCGGGAGGACCTTCAAAACTCGGACGGTCACACGGACAGCCCTTCGGGAGGCACTCACGAACTAAGACCGAAACTACGATCTCTCTACAGAGTTGCACACATACGGTGTCATCTATCCGGCAGGGCTTCGCCGTCGTAACTAGTTCTCGCCGAACCTGCATAACCTTCGGCTCTCTGAAACTATTTCATTTGGGAGGAGAGAAGAAGCGAGATCATTGCATGGCACTTGTATGAGAGCAAGGATGAGTGTGGAGGGCTGCCCTCCACCTCTATTTATAGGAAATCCCAAGGGTAGGGTATTTTAACACAAAAACCCAAAATGCACATGAATGAAGTCCTTCCTCAAGGGCATAAGAGTGAAACCAAGGAACAAGAGGGTCCCCAAGGGGATACCCCATGTGGCCGGCCACACCCCATGAGGGGCCCAAAAATGGCTCCTATCCATCCATGTCATCCCTAAGATCTTTTGGAGCAAAGCCCCAAAGGTGGCTTTCCATAAAGTAACCCAAAAGCACTTTCACTATTCATGACGACATTTTTCAGCGTCCGTTCAACTGAAAATATTTATGTGGGCTTAGAACATTTCCAATACCCACCATAATAATTTTCAACGCTGCTCGAACAATTCCATTTTAGTGATTTTCATCTGCTAAACGATCCGAAGTGGTTCCGCAGCTCCGAATATTTCCGGTTTTATCTCGTAAAATTCCAAAAGCTTCCGAATGATTACGCACCCTTCAAGAATTATCAGGCATTTGCTGAAACCAAATTGACTTAATGTTATATCCCGAAACAACTTTTCGGTATCATCGAAACTCATCCGATAACCTCTCTCTGCGGTACGATTCCGCTGTCCGAAACTTTTCCGGTGTCCAAAACTTTTTCGGTGATTTTCTCTCAGACTCTCTGTCTAGTATTCAACAGATAGATGACCCTTAAGTGTGTGACCCTATAGGTTCGGTGAAGTATAGACATGACCCGGAACCCCTTCCGATCAATGATCAACATCGGAGCCGTGGACACCCATATTGACCCCTATACCCACACGAATGAATATTCGAGTGAACCTCCAGTTGCCGTGTGATATTCCTGTTGCTTCGCGATATGTTACAAAGACCCGAGGTGAGATTTACTTGCGTCCCCGTGGATCAACAATTTGTCCACTATGCTAGTTACCTCGTTACTGGTTTTGTTCTCTTTTCTCGTTTCCGTGTTCCGGCATCCCTGTGATCAAATCACACTGTGTCTGGCCAGACGATGATGGATACCGTAACACCGAGAGGGCCCGAGAATATCTCTCCATAGTTGGAGGAGCAAATCCCAATCTTGAGCTATCAAGTTACTTGACACACTTTTCCATGAACCCGTAAGCCGCCGTAATAGCCACCCATTTACGGATGACGTTTAACAAACCCCAAAGTTCATGAAGCAAGCATGAAGAAACTCGATACTCTCATGGTCTAAGGAATCATGCAAACGTTAACCATCTCTGTGTTATTTACCATTAACTTGTGACGAATGAATCTCATTGCATAACATCAAACCGGTCGATTCAACACAAATGTTCTCTTAACATTGTGCCCTCAAAGTTCTTGGCATAGACATGCCCATGATCAGAAAACAGAACCATCATGCAACACTTGAGCTAGTCTTAGAGGCTAGACTAGGAATACTTCTTACCGTTTATTATTCCACACGTGCATATGAGTCTTCCTCCGAGCCTCGTGGATATTGCAGACTCGAGAATCATTGCAGTTATAGCATGGAACATAAACATAACTATGAACTCGGAGATAAATAATAGAATTTATTATTGCCTCTAGGGCATATCTCCTACAGACTCCCACTTGTACTAGAGTCATTAATCTAGTCAATGCTAATGCACTTTACACATATGGCACATTGGTGTAAATATGCTTCGCATGTGGTATAGCCTGATGTCCATCAGATCTGACAACTTCAGCTCCGTGTCTATCTCTGCATATCCTCACGTTTTTACGCTTTCACAAAATTCATATTTTGTGCGGACTTGGCTTTGTATAAATGTGAATCACAGGTTGAACCTGGATTCCTCGATCGAGTTATGGAGAAACTACCGCAGAGTGTCCCATTGACAAAGCCATCTTGAACCATACTAAGTTCATGAATGAACTATATGATTCAACATCTTGTTTGTCGCTTCTAAAGCATCAACATACTTAGTCATTTGTTATAGAATTCGCCACAGTATCCTGTTGGGAACAATTTCCAACTACCGTGCCACCATATTGTGTATTACACAAAACCCTTAACTTAAATCGAAAATCGCATGGAGAAAAGATGAAGGCTGTATCGATGTAACATTTTACAACGAACTCTTCATGATCTCCGCTTTCGAGAAAACATATCATCAGTACTTACTCTAGTACTCAATGACATCTTTCACTGTTGTCCCATGATCAGTACTTTGATCACTTTAGTATCCATACTCGCAACATCTTGGGAGTGTTGGACATATCTGGTTGTTTTACATACCATGGAATACATGATTAATCCAAACACAAAAGTGTGTGGAATCGCATCATGTATTTTGCTCATCGCTGTTTTGGGACACCGACTCTTGCAAAAACTCTTTCCATGTGACTTCGCAAGAATCACTCCTTGTCGCTCTTAGTGCTAAACGGTTTTAGCATCTTGTCAATATGTATTTATTGCTTAGCCCTATTAGGTAAATCTATCTCCATAGATCATCATGCCTAATATCAAGGCTATTTAGCCTAAGCACTTCATCGAAAAACTATTTTCAAATGAAGTCCTAATTGTGTCAAGAAATTTATTTCCAATTACCAATGTGTCAAGCACACAAGGTTTTTAGAAATATTATTGCGCCCCACTTACTTTCTTGAATTACAAGCATCTTCGTTACCCATTGATGAAGTCAAAACCCTTTTGAGCATTTCATCAAAACACGAAGATTCCAACTCCATTTTGCTCTCTTACGTCCATCATTTGGAACTCAAGTTTGCATCCTTACTAGCATCCTCTGGATCGACAAATTACTTTGAACTGTATCACATACAAGTCCTAGGTTTCATTTCCATCAGATGGAAATCCTTTTGTCATCCATGTTTCATATCTCAAGATTGAAATATGTATTAATTGCTAGTTCAACCCGAACCGACTTTAAGCATCGCTGCGATGAAAACAACCTCATCGTAGTCAACTCTTGAACTTGTTATTTCAACAAGTCGAGCTTTATGGATAAAACATTTTTATCCGTATCAGTTTTAAGTTCCATAAATATTCGTTAGACTCTAAGTCTTTCGAAAGGTGTAGCAAGGTTTTAATCTTGAATCACTTATATGGAAACTAACTCGGGTTGTATTGGCATTTAGCCAATTCCGGAGTCAAGGCCCATCAACGCTCTCGTTTGTGCACCTGAGAGGTTTGCACGAGCCTTGCCTACGTGGTTCAGCTGCAAGTTCGACCGAAGTTCATACATTTTATTGTAGAGACTTCCGTATCATTCACAGTAGGAAACTCTGGAATTACTTCCAAGGTCTCTTTCCTTTGATCTGATGACGAAGATACTGTTTATCTCGTCGAGTTGCACTATTCTCCCACTCACCTTTTTGAAAGAACCATTCTCTTTAAAAGCATACCGTTTCGTGGCAAAACTATTTGCCTCGGTATAGTGAGGGAGGAGTACCCAATGACTTGGGATAACCTACAAAGTAGCACTTGTCTGATTTGGAATAGGTCTGTAACCTTTACACAAACCCCATATTCCAAATGTTTAAGAAAAGATATAACATGGTTGGGCGTACCATACCATGGTGTCATTTCAACAGAACCGACGGAGCTCTTTTCAAAGGTAAAAGCCGCAGTCTCTAAAGCATCACTCTTTAAAAGGGATAATGGCAATTTTATTTATGTCATCTTTGATCTTACCATGTCATAAATGGTTCGATTACATCTCCACGGACTTTCCATTTGCGGTGGTGTTCGGGAGGTGCAAGTTTATGAAACCCCTTTCACAACTCATCGACATTCACTAAACTTGTAACTCAAATATTTCTTTCTCGCAATCAAATTGTAGAAACGTAATTTTCTTGTTACAATAACTTCTACTTCATTTTGAAAACCTTTCAATGATTTCAAAAGATCCAGACTTACGCCTCATCAAGTAAATATCCATATATCTACTTGAGTCATTTCTGAAGATAAATAAATCCACCACTAACAACACTTATCGGACTACACACATCAAATGTATGATCACTAATAAGTTTGTTGTTCGTTCCTTATGGCCTGTGAACGATATTTTAGTCACTTCACTTTTCGGAGGAAAGTTGCAAGTGTCAGATGATTCAAAATCAAAAAGACTTCAAAATCCATCATAATGGAATTTTCCATGCGGGTTTCTCCAATGTGACCAAATGTAGTGCCACACTTGTGTGGTATTCTTTAGTCTTGCGACATTTAGCGCCGTTGTTATGGATGTATCATATTACCATCAATATTCATAACATACATCCCATCTTGGATGGAAGCATGGCCCTTCATGTTATTCATTATACTGAACAACAATTGTTGTTTTTATGAATAACCTCTCTTGCAAAAACATTGTGCAATGGGCTAGAGTGTATGAAACTCTAAAATGAATTATGAAAATAAACCTAGAGGTAATGTATTATTATCAATATTCATAACATGCATCTCATTCATAATGAAAGTATGGCCCTTATGTTATTCATAACACCGAACATGAAAAGTTCTCTTATGAACAACCTTCTTGCAAGATACCTTATGCAATGGGCTAGAGAGTGAAACTCTAAATGAATTATGAAAATAAATACAGACGGTAATACACCGATGGAAAGTATAGTAACATTTACTATGTTCCCTGTGTATACCTAAACCTCATTCCTGGCTAGTCTTTCAGGCCATAGCAGTTCTTACATCGAGTTGCAACAGAATGCAATCGAGTGGGTATCTTTGTGATTAACTCACAATACCCAAAACTCAATGATTAACAATTTAATCATAATTCCCAAGAACTATATCTTTGACCAGCCTTTTATACATCAAAATCTTGTATGACATTCATACATGAGCTGGATATTTCAGTCTTCTTTCTTTTTGCCATTATACTTCTATCAGTTTAACTTTTAGTATATCTCCTACTCACAAAAGAAGCACCCAACTTAAGAGTGGCGTTAGCCCCGGACTTCCTAGGCGTGTAAGTCACACTAACACCCTTTGGACACTTCCTTTCTCTTTAAGTTGTTGTTTTATTCACCTTTCATCATATGACAAAGCGTTCTTCCGGATCCCTTTCCCAATCAGTCTAATGGATAGTAAACTCCTTTACTAATAGTTTGCAAACAAACATTGCCTTGGATATCTCATATCTTTTAGCCTTTGTCTGTCTCCAAAAATGATTTTCAGATTCCATGAATATCACATAACTATCCAAACTTTCGAAGTTCGGGTCTCATGGAAGCAAACATATTGCACTTTGCTGACACAGAATTCTAGCTTTTGGATCGAAGGACGAGAGTCACATGATCCATAGCATAAGCGAGAGAATACCGAAAGTATGCGATAGGACAAAGTCCTTCTCGGCACTTTTGAGGACAATCCTCATATTACGTTACCAACCGTAAAGTTTTAACCAGATATTTAACAGCTATTCAATTTTAACAGGGAAGGTGGAAACGCGAGCCATTATTCTACAACTATTTTGCAAGAAACACTTAGACAGTGTTCATAATTAATTGCACTGAGAATTAAACATGTTAATTCAACAGTGGGCTCCCACTCAAATCAATATCTCTCATAATTAATTTTGAGTGATACAAGATCCAGACTTCAACTCATCGCCATAGAATCATCATCTCATAACGGGAATTTTAATCGGTAGGCCAACTTGCCGATCACATCTCTATGTGACTCTTGCTCATCTTTCGATGCGTGTGTTCCGAGCTCAGGACGATCCTGCCATGAACGTCAAGACAACCAAGTGATCTTGCTGCGAAGTCTGACCTCACCCGCCTCACACTTCTCTAATCGTTCGTACCCATGCATCCATGGCGCACCCCGAAAAGATAGGTGCCGTGACGGTGCTACACTTGGGAGAACACTAACTACTTGATATTTTAGTGAGAGATCACCCTAATAAAAAGCTACCGGCGCAATCAAGAAGGGTGCATCATAAGGGATAAACATTTTAGGCAATTCATAGTAGCATGATATGGTATAGCCCTTTCTGATGGAGAAGTCTTTCATTTCTTCGTCTTCGGCATTCGCGTCGGTGTTCACCTTCACGAAGTTTGCCACCACCTTGTTGATGCACCAGATAATATTGCTATCTCTATAGCTAATAAAATAAGTGTATTACAAAAGGTTGACACGCAGGTCTTTTAAAGTGACAATCATATGGCTCCAACCATCATGCCGGATCATGACACACAGGTCATGTTATTCAATTTACATTATATACTCATCTCATACATAATCAAATTATTATGAGCATTGCTATACCACATCACATGCACATGCAAACCCTCCTGCAAAACCAAGTTAGACGTTTCTAATCGGTTCATGCAAACTTGTTTTTCGTGGCTTCTAAGGTTTCGACTTAAACCGTAGCTACCAACGTTTTATCATCAAGTATGATTATTCAAGTTGCTAGATTAACATCTCGGGGTGTATGAAACACGAGATAATTAAATCTCGAGCCCCATACTAAACTTCTTCATACGCATGACCCCGTGCAGATCATATCGCAATGCCCTTTCATCTGCGAATTTCATCTTTCTTTTGACTACGCAGAACCCAAAGAATCGATAGCACTTCCATGATCAATCGGGATCACGGATTGCCGAACTTTGTCAAATTCCACCATGCTGTCTCGAGATTGAGCAAACGCAAATTCTAGGAAGCAACAAGAAAGTCGGGTAATGATTTCATCTGTCACCCGCATAAATAATTTTCAACAATAGATCTCATCTACTCCAAAATTATATTATGCAATACCCATACATCTCCATGTATTCTAGATCGCAACCTGCATCTACGCATAGCACGGCTCATGATGCCACCTTAGGGGAACGCAGCAGAAAACAAAAATTTCCGACCCACGCACCAGCCGGGACCACTATGGAGACTGCATACATGGTTTGATCTTTTTCGTTACCGACTCGTAGCGCAGCGGGAAGTAGAGTCGATGACGAATGGCGGTGCAGATCCCCGCAGCTAGGATTTACAACCTCCCAACTGCGAGGATGTATACCCTCATCTGCTCCTCAGACAGCCCTCCGGGAGGCGGTCGAACACCCCTCCGGACGGTGTCGCGGACAGCCCTCCGGGAGGACCTTCGAAACTCGAACGATCACTCGGAGAGCCCTTCGGGAGGACCTTCAAAACTCGGACGGTCACACGGACAGCCCTTCGGGAGGCACTCACGAACTAAGACCGAAACTACGATCTCTCTACAGAGTTGCACACATACGGTGTCATCTATCCCGAGGCTTCGCCGTCGTAACTAGTTCTGCCGAACCCAGACAGCCTTCGGCTCTCTGAAACTATTTATTTGGGAGGGAGAGAAGAAGCCAGATCATTGCATGGCACTTGTATGAGAGCAAAGGGATGAGTGTGGAGGGCTGCCCCTCCACCTCTATTTATAGGAAATCCCAAGGGGTAGGGTAGTTTAACACAAAAACCCAAAATGCACATGAATGAAGTCCTTCCTCAAGGGCATAAGAGTGAAACCAAGGAACAAGAGGGTCCCCAAGGGGGGATACCCCATGTGGCCGGCCACACCCCCATGAGGGGCCCAAAAAATGGCTCCTATCCATCCATGTCATCCCCAAGATCTTTTGGAGCAAAGCCCCAAAAGGTGGCTTTCCATAAAGTAACCCAAAAAGCACTTTCACTATTCACGACGACATTTTTCAGCGTCCGTTCGAACTGAAAATATTTATGTGGGCTTAGAACATTTCCAATACCCACCATAATAATTTTCAACGCTGCTCGAACAATTCCATTTTAGTGATTTTCATCTGCGCTAAACGATCTCAAGTGGTTCGGCAGCTCGGAACATTTCGGTTTTATCTCAGAAAATTCCAAAAAGCTTCCATAATGATTCTGGCACCCTTCAAGAATTATCAGGCATTTGCCGAAACCAAATTGACTTAATGTTATATCCCGAAACAACTTTTCGGTATCATCGAAACTCATCCGATGACCTCTCTCTGCGGTACGATTCCGCTGTCCGAAACTTTTCCGGTGTCCGAAACTTTTTCGGTGATTTTCTCTCAGACTCCCTGTCTAGTATTCAACAGATAGATGACCCTTAAGTGTGTGACCCTATAGGTTCGGTGAAGTATAGACATGACCCGGAACCCCTTCCGATCAATGATCAACATCGAGCCGTGGACACCCATATTGACCCTATACCCACACGAATGAATATTCGAGTGAACCTCCAGTTGCCGTGTGATATTCCTGTTGCTTCGCGATATGTTACAAAGACCCGAGGTGAGATTTACTTGCGTCCCCGTGGATCAACAATTTGTCCACTATGCTAGTTACCTCGTTACTGGTTTTGTTCTCTTTTCTCGTTTCCGTGTTCCGGCATCCCTGTGATCAAATCACACTGTGTCTGGCCAGACGATGATGGATACCGTAACACCGAGAGGGCCCGAGAATATCTCTCCATAGTTGGAGGAGCAAATCCCAATCTTGAGCTATCAAGTTACTTGACACACTTTTCCATGAACCCGTAAGCCGCCGTAATAGCCACCCATTTACGGATGACGTTTAACAAACCCCAAAGTTCATGAAGCAAGCATGAAGAAACTCGATACTCTCATGGTCTAAGGAATCATGCAAACGTTAACCATCTCTGTGTTATTTACCATTAACTTGTGACGAATGAATCTCATTGCATAACATCAAACCGGGTCGATTCAACACAAATGTTCTCTTAACATTGTGCCCTCAAAGTTGCTGGCATAGACATGCCCATGATCAGGAAAACAGAACCATCATGCAACACTTGAGCTAGTCTTAGAGGCTAGACTAGGAATACTTCTTACCGTTTATTATTCCACACGTGCATATGAGTCTTCCTCCGAGCCTCGTGGATATTGCAGACTCGAGAATCATTGCAGTTATAGCATGGAACATAAACATAACTATGAACTCGGAGATAAATAATAGAATTTATTATTGCCTCTAGGGCATATCTTTTACATATGGAACAAGGAGTGGCAAGAGCCTAAGCTTGGGGATGCCCATGGCACCCCCAAGATAATCCAAGGACACCAAAAAGTCAAAGCTTGGGGATTCCCCGGAAGGCATCTCCTCTTTCGTCCACTTCCATCGGTAATTTACTTGGAGCTATATTTTTATGCACCACATGATATGTGTTTTGCTTGGAGCGTCTTGTATTATTTGTGTCTTTGCTTGTTAGTCTACCACAATCATCCTTGCTGTACACATCTTTTGAGAGAGCCATACATGATTTGGAATTTGTTAGAATACTCTATGTGCTTCACTTATATCTTTTGAGCTTGATAGTTTTGCTCATAGTGCTTCACTTATATCTTTTGAGCTTGATAGTTTTGCTCATAGTGCTTCACATATATATTTTGAGCGTGATAATTTTTGCTCTAGTGCTTCACTTATATCTTTTAGAGCACGGTGGATTTGTTTTAAAGAAACTATTGATCTCTCATGCTTCACTTAGATTATTTTGAGAGTCGTTAATAGCATGGTAATTTGCTTAATGTTAATATACTTAGTGTTCAAGATATGTGAAACTTTTTTTTGAGTGAATTGAATACTAAGATAAGTTTGATGCTTGATAATTGTTTTGAGATATGGAGGTGATAATATCAAAGTTGTGCTAGTTGATAATTGTGAATTTGAGAAATACTTGTGTTGAAGTTTGCAAGTCCCGTAGCATGCACGTATGGTTAAAGTTGTGTAACAAATTTGAAACATGAAGTGTACCTGGCTTGTGCATCCTTATGAGTGGCGGTCGGGGACGAGCGATGGTCTTTTCCTACCAATCTATCCCCCTAGGAGCATGCACGTAGTACTTGAATATTTGATGGCTTCTAAATTTTTGCAATAAGTATACGAGTTCTTTTGACTAATGTTGAGTCCATGGATTATACGCACTCTCACCTTTCCACCTTTGCTAGCCTCTTCGGTACCGTGCATTGCCCTTTCTCACCTTGAGAGTTGGTGCAAACTTCGCCGGTGCATCCAAACCCCGTGATACGATACACTCTATCACGCATAAACCTCCTTATATCTTCCTAAAAACAACCACCATACCTACCTATCATGACATTTCCATAGCCATTCCGAGATATATTGCCATGCAACTTCCATCATCATTATTATGACATACATTACTTTTGTCATATTGCCATTGCATGATCATGTAGTTGACATCGTATTTGCGGCAAAGCCACCATGCATTATTTTTCATACATGTCACTCTTGATTCATTGCACCATCCCGGTACACCGCCGTAGCATTCATATAGAGTCATAATTTGTTCTAAGTTTCGAGTTGTAATTGTTGAGTTGTAAGAAAAATAAAAGTATGATGATCATCATTTTTAGAGCATTGTCCCAAGTGAGGAAAGGATGATGGAGACTATGATTCCCCCATAAGTCGGGATGAGACTCCGGACGAAAAAAAGAGAAAAAAGAGAAAAAAAAAGCCAAGGCCAAAGAAAAAAAAAGAAAGGCCCAAAAAAAAGAAGGAAAAAAAATGAGAGAAAAAGAGAGAAGGGACAATGCTACTATCCTTTTACCACACTTGTGCTTCAAAGTAGCACCAAGATCTTCATGATAGAGAGTATCTCATTTTGTCACTTTCATATACTAGTGGGAATTTTTCATTATAGAACTTGGCTTGTATATTCCAATGATGGGCTTCCTCAAAATGTCCTAGGTCTTCGTGAGCAAGCAAGTTGGATGCACACCCACTTAGTTTCTTTTGTAGAGCTTTCATATACTTATAGCTCTAGTGCATCCGTTGCATGGTAATCCCTACTCCTCATGTTGACATCAATTGATGGGCATCTCCATAGCCCGTTGATTAGCCTCGTCAATGTGAGACTTTCTTCTTTTTTGTCTTCTCCACACAATCCCCATCATCACATTCTATTCCACCCATAGTGCTATATCCATGGCTCGCGCTCATGTATTGCGTGAAGGTTGAAAAAGTTTGAGATTATTTGAGTATGAAACAATTGCTTGGCTTGTCATCGGGGGTATAGAAGTTGGGAACATCTTTGTGTGACGAAAATGAAGTATAGCCTAGCTATATGATTTTGTAGGGATGAACTTTCTTTTGCCATGTTATTTTGAGAAGACATGATTGCTTGATTAGTATGCTTGAAGTATTATCATTTTTGTGTCAATATGAACTTTTGTCTTAAATCTTTCGGATCTGAATATTCATATCATAAGTAAGAAGATTTATATTGAAATTATGCCAAAGTATCACTCCGCATCAAAAATTCTTTTTTATCATTTACCTACTCGAGGACGAGCAAGAATTAAGCTTGGGATGCCTGATACGTCTCCAACGTATCTATAATTTTTGATTGCTCCATGCTACTTTACCTACTGTTTTGGACTATATTGGGCTTTATTTTCCACTTATATATTACTTTTGGGACTAACCTATTAACCGGAGGCCCAGCCCAGAATTGTTGTTTTTGCCTATTTCGGTGTTTCGAAGAAACGGAATATCAAACGGGGTCCAAACGGAATGAAACCTTCGGGATCATGATTTTCCAACCGAACGTGATCCAGGAGACTTGGACCCTACTCCAAGCAGTGCCAGAGGCGATCACGAGGGTGGAGGGCGTGCCCCCTACCTCGTGGGCCCCCTGACGCTCCACTGACGTACTCCTTCCTCCTATATATACCTACGTATTCCCGAACGCTCAGAACAGGAGCCAAAAACCTAATTCCACCGCCGCAACCTTCAGATCCACGAGATCCCATCTTGGGGCCTGTTCCTGAGCTCACGAGGGGGCATCCACCACGGAGGGCTTCTACATCATCACCATAGCCCTCCGATGAAGTGTGAGTAGTTTACTTCAGACCTTCGGGTCCATAGCTAGTAGCTAGATGGCTTCTTCTCTCTTTTGGATCTCAATACAATGTTCTCCCCTCTCGTGGAGATCTATTCGATGTAATCTTCTTTTTGCGGTGTGTTTGTTGAGACCTATGAATTGTGGGTTTATGATCCAAGATTATCTATGGAAAATATTTGATTCTTCTCTGAATTCTTTTATGTATGATTGAGTTATCTTTGCAAGTCTCTTCGAATTATCCTTTTAGGTTTGGCCAACTAGATTGGTAGTTCTTGCAATGGGAGAAGTGCTTAGCTTTGGGTTCAATCTTGCGGTGTCCTTACCCAAAGGATGTAGGGCAGCAAGGCACGATTGTATTGTTGCCATCGAGGATAACAAGATGTTTTTTTATCATATTGCATGAATTTATCCCTCTACATCATGTCATCTTACTTAAGGCGTTACTCTGTTTTTAACTTAATACTCTAGATGCATACTAATAGTAGTAGATGCAGAATCGTTTCAATCTACTTGTCTCGGACGTGATGCCTATATACATGATCATTGCCTAGGTATACTCATAACTATGCTCAATTCTGTCAATTGCTCAATAGTAATTTGTTCACCCACCGTAGAATACTTATGCTCTTGAGAGAAGCCACTAGTGAAACCTATGGCCCCCGGGTCTATTCTCATCATATCAATCTCTATCACTTTATTTACTTGCTTTGTTTTTACTTTGCCTTTTACTTTTTACTTTGCATCTATCTATCAAAAATACCAAAAATATTATCTCTATCAGATCTCACTCTCGTAAGTGACCGTGAAGGGATTGACAACCCCTAAGCGTTGGTTGCGAGTTGCTATCGTTTTGTGTAGGTACGAGGGACTTGTGCATGGTATCCTACTGGATTGATACCTTGGTTCTCAAAAACTGAGGGAAATACTTACGCTTCTTTGCTGCATCATCCTCTCCTCTTCGGGGAAATCCAACGCAGTGCTCAAGAGGTAGCACCCGACAGCTGCTGCGTCGGCACCTCCGCCTCCTCCACCTCCATCGGAGCCAGCTCCTCCTTCTCTTCCCTCGGCAGCTCCTCCTCCTCCTCCGGCTCCGGCGAGTCCGGAGGCAGCCCGGCAGCGATGCGGGCCGCACGCACGGCTTGTCTCGCCCAGATCTCCTGCTGAATCTGGGCGTGGTGCTCCGGCGTGAGCATTGCGTAGTAGGTTATCTTACTCCGGACCATGGCGGACCACCGGAACGGGATAGGGAGGTTATGGATGGACTCGGACTGGCAGCGTGGAGAGGGCGGAGGTGGATGGACTAGGGTTGCAGGACTTCGGCCGGGTTAAATAGGTGGATTTGCTCTTGGGCGGCAAGCCGGAGCGGCGCCACACGACGTTCACACTGCGGCGATGGAGGAGGCGTCGCCCGACCGCGGGGTTTTCGGGTGAGTCCGCTTGAAACCCCTTCTTCAATCCTACGTGGCGGGCGCGCCCGGGCGCCCCCATCCTATATTTGGGCTAGATATGAGGGATGTCGGTCAGCCTAGGCATTTGAGGCCCATTTGAAGGGGGCGCCTGGGCCAGAAAAACGTGACCGGTCAGTGGCCGGGCGGCACGCCCGGACATATGAGGCGGGTTTAAAGTGCCCGACTATAGATGCTCTTAGCTTCTCTATGGCACTGCTCAAAAGAAACAAGAGAGATAAATCCCTCAACGGATGATAACAGTCATCAAATATCGCTGCCCCATTGCCAACAAAACTACCTCGTTCTTTCATAGCCTCAATAACATCCTGATTGTCAAGAGTTTACCCGCAGTCTGTTACATCCCAAGGATTGTGCAATATATTAAGACTAGGGAAATACTTCAAGGATGTACCTTCCACTGGTAACACATCTGAACACTACTCAATAGGATTATTTGCTGCACCAATAAACTTGCCCGCTGAGAGCATCTCCAGCCATTCGGCCCCCCAGGGCGTCGAAGAAGAGCGGCCTGCGGGCGAACCGGCGCTAAATTGGCCCCTGGGGTTCGGTTCGCTCCCAGTCATAGGCCCACGTCGATGCGGGTTCGGCGAAGTTCGTTTCATTTTTTTGCAAACTCGGCGATTTTTGCAGGAACTCGGCCATACTTCATCGAAATTTGTACAAAAAGTAAACACATGCAAGAACTACGCCTAACTTAAAAAACAAAGTAAAAAGCCTAGCCGCCGTCCTCTACATACCGAGAAGCCTGTAGAAGCGGGTGTAGTCGCCATCGTCGTCGTTGTCGTCGCGCCTCGTCTGCGGCGTCCCTGCTGCAGACCTGGCCGGGGTCGCCGACACGTGGTGGGGTGCTTGACGGCCTGGTCTCGCCCTCGTCGTCGCTGTCGATGACGATAATGCCACCCTCCTCGGCGCGGCTACGAGCCTGGGTCTCCAGGTACGCCCGGCGTTGACGGCGCACTTGCTCACGGACATAGTCCTCCTTCGCCCATTTGAGGGCGGACTCGTCATCGAGGGCCACCATGTCGACGTGCTCCGGCTTCACGGGGAGCAAGCCCGGCTCGGGCTTCGGCCGGACTAGGCGTAGGGAGCGCCTCGCCGGTGCCGTCGCAGGTGGTGAGGGCTCATTGATGATGAGGGCGCTGCTGCGCGCGTGACGCCCGAGCGGTGTCCCCTCCGGCTTTGGCCTGGCGGGGCGGAGGGCCGGCGAGCCGGAGCCCGACGACGAGGACGACCCCGGCTCTATTCGCCGTGGCATCCAGGAACTGCCGCGGTGGCGAGAGAAGGACGACCGCGTCGGGTACTCCAGCCGCGACACATTGCCGGTCTCGATGTGGTCGAGGACGGCGTCGAGGGTGCGGCCGTGGACGCCCTGCCACTCACGCCGTCCTTCGCCATTGAGGCGGCCGCGGCGAATGATGCCATTGACGGAGGCGATCTGCTCCTCGCGACGGCGCTGGAAGTACAGCGTCCACAACGTTTCGTTGTCGGGCGCGTACCTCGGCTGGTTCCGCTGCTCCTCTGTCAGGGTAGAGCGGACGCGGGCGATCTCCGCTCACCGTGCCGTCCCCTCGGGTACCGGCGGCACCGGGACGCCGCCGGCGCTCATTCTCCACGCCCCCGGCACGCGCATGTCAGGGGGTGCCGGGTACTCGGCCTCATAGAGAAGGCGCGCCTCCGACTCTTGGAAGTGTTGGCGGCCGAAGCCGTTTGCCGCCGCGGCGTCGCCTGGGAACCTCTCGGCCATGCTTTGCTCGTCGGCGGGAGGGGAGTGGGGGGGAGGCTGTGGCGCTCGCCGACGGGGAGATGGCTTTTGCGAGAGGGAGAAGGGGAGGCTGTGGCGCTCACCGGCGGGGAGTGGGCGCCTTTTATAGCCGAAGCGGGGCGGCATGCGGGAGGACACGTGTCGGGAGCGGGCGGAACGCGCGTCAGCGGCGTCTTTTCACTACGCCGCCCGTAAGGCATCAATGGAGGCTGACCGGCGCGGCAGCCTTGGCATTGATTCCCGCGGGAACCGAGGCGATGAGGGCGACGAAGCGGCCGTCTCGCTGACTCGGCGGGCCCGCAGCTGTTTCGCGCCAAAACACTCGCCCCGGCGCCCCCGGGCGCCCCCCAACGCGTCGGGTTCGGCCTGAGTCCGCCGGCGCTGATTTTGGCCCAAGCCGGCGAAAAACGGGCTCCTAGGGGCGCGACTGGGCCGTTTTTTCGACGCCGGCGCGAAAAAATCGGCCCGGGGAGGCCGTGTTGGGGGCGCGGCTGAAGATGCTCTGAGTCCCTCCATAAGTTCATTTGCCACTATATTAGCTTCTCTATGACAATGTTCCGTGAAGTGTGTCCATATCAAAAGCAGTGTCTACATTTAGTTAGAAGCAACCTTTAGGAGGGGGCAACCACCCATCACTCAAAATAGGTTTCTTCGAACACATGGTAAAGCATCGAGCGAATCGATGATGTGCCCTTCAGAAACGATGGTCGACTGTACCATGTCCAATGGGTCGTCAGGAGTGGATCTGATGGATTGCCTTGTTGCTACACGGCTACACCGCACGTCGACGGTCGTAGCGCACAACCACTACGGTCACAACAATTGGTGACGCCGGTCCCAGATCCTCGTACAGAGGTCGAAGCACCCGTCAGTGCCGATCCCAACTTCAGGTGTGGACGATCGCAACACCCGGTATCGCCGGTCCCCACTGCAGGCGCGTACAGTCACACCACCCGGCGAGGCGTACGTGCACATCCTTCCAACGTGTCGCGACTTCCGACGGCTCACGGTGGCGTGGAGTCTTCCAGTAGCGCCGCCCACACTTGCATCACCGTGCATGTCCCCTCACAGCTCTGTGCCCGTTTGCTCGCATCATGAGTGGTGCACCCTTGCAAGTAGCGTTGGTTGCGATGGTGGGAGGTTTACGGGTCGGTAGGTGCGTGCGCGTACCGTGGTGAGGCAAGAGAGACAAGAGGGAGAGTAAACAAGAGAGTTGCAGGAACAAGGCTTTTCTTTCCTCTCTCCCAAGGCGACTTGATTTTTTTTCCTCTCCTTGATCTTCGCCGGCGAGCCCGTGGATTCGCCTCCCCTCTGTCTGTCTGTCGCTCTGGCGGCCGGTGGCGTGGAGGAGAATTCTGGTGTCTCGACTCCCGCTAGTAGATAAGTAGGGTTTTAGTTCTCGCAGGGGCGGTGTTTGGGTGGATGACGGTGTTCCTTCTCCGAGTCAGTCTTCCGGGCTCCGATCCTCCTCAAGTTCGTCCGTTGGGACGGATTAGATGGAGCTCCGGCGTAGATTCCTGCCATCCTTGGGACGGCGAGGTTAAGGTTTCTCGTAATGCGTACTCAACGGCAATATTTGGTGTCAGGTTCTTAAGATCAATTCAAGGATTCAACGGCGACGACTGCGGCTCCAGGGCGCCGGTCCCTAGGAGCACGTGCACGAAGACTTCCCTGCTGTCATCGACAAGGTCAGGCCGGCTCCGGAATGGGAGAGGCGACAGCTGCACGTCGGCGGCTCGTTCTGGTGGCGGCAATGGTCGTTCGGTGGTCCATGGACCTCGATGTAATTTTTATTATGTTTGAGGTGCTTTGTATCTTTTTAACATATCTGATCTTTTTTGAAAAGAAAGTATAAGTAGTGTGGTTGGTTGCGCCAAATTTCAGAGTGTATTTTCACGGCTAGTGTTTACTCTCTCTCTCTCTCTCTTTAGATGTACTCTCTCTCTCTCTTATTGAATTAATTGAAGTTTTCGATTTGTCTTAACTCAGAAATCATTATAAATTGCAAAAAAATCCAAAGTGAACTAATGTTAATGCTAGCATTATCGATGGGCGTGTGGAGGTGTGTCTCCGGCAGATCCATCTTTGGTGGATTTGCTCAGATCTGTTCGACGTTCGTCTTTGTTAGTGTGTCTTCAGGTTGGATCCTTTTGATCTACACTCTTTATCTGCAGCGGTTGCTTTTCTGGTGTGTTGGTTCTATGGGGCCTTAGCACGATGACTTCCCAACTGTCTACTACAACAACGTTTGTCCGGCTCCGGCAAAGGAGGGGCGATGACAGCGGCGCCCCTTTGGCGCGCTTCAGTGCTTGTAGTGGTCGCTATATGGTCTACAGATCTTGATGTAATTTTTATTATTTCTACTGTTCGTTGTACTACCATGATCGAAAATGAATAGATTGAAAGTTTTTCCAAAAAAAATACTACATGGCATAGCTGATTGTGCTTCGTTTCCAACGGAACGTGATGTGATCAATTGCGTAGAATCGTCCCGAAGAAAGAAAGAAAAAGAAGGAAGAAAAACAATGACATGAAGAAGAATGAGGGAGGCGGCGGTGCCTGCGAGTGGGACGTTTACGTGGCCGCCCCGCGAGCCGAGCGCGCGCGTGTGCGGAGCACAGGATCGCTATGGAATGGGGAGAAATCAAGGAGGCCATCCCATCACATTATAGGAAACTTGGAGCTGATCTGCCGACCAACATATCAGCTTACGTTGCCGCACTCGATCCGATTACCATATCGCGAGCAGATTTCTTTCTCTCCCGGTGATTCCTCCTCTCCTCCCGGCCACGCGCCCCTCTATAAATTCCAGGCCCATTCGCCGCATATCACACCCGTCAATCTCAGCGGACGCAGAGCTTGAGAACGTGCGATGGCGGCGGCGGGGCCGGTGGTGCTCCAGACGGACGTGCACTGCCTCGAGTGCGCCAGGAAGATCAGGAACGCCGTCGGCAACCTGCTCGGTACGTACGTTAGTACACAGGGGTAACATCGTCGCCAACCTGGTCCGTCTGACTGACATGCATGCATGCGTGCGCGTACGTGCAGGGGTGGAGCGGGTGTGGGCGTCGCCGGACACGGGGCTGGTGGTCGTGGCCGGGACGGCGGACCCGGCGGCGCTCCGGCGCCGCATCCGCCGCAAGATGAGGAGGCCCGTCGCCATCCTCAGCGACGGCTCGACGCCCTACGCGGGGCCTGGGCCGACCACGCCGCACTGGCACTACGGCACCGGCGACGCGCCGCCCTCCTCAATGCCGCCGTACGGCTGGGGCACGGCGCCGCCGCCACACGCCTACTACTCCCACCCGCAGCCGCCACCGCCGCCACCGCCGCCGGCGGGGTACCCTTACGGCGGCTGGGCGTCCGATCCGGACCCCTACGGCTACGGAACGCGCGCCACGGTGCCCACGTGCTCCATCCTGTGATCGGTGCGCCCAACCGGACGTTCGGCCGGCGGCGACGTGCGTGCACGCGTGCTGCATGCATGCGCGCCCGAGATTAGATCAAAGAGCTTTGAACTTTGTTTTGAGGAGAGTTTTGAATTGAAATCAGTCGATTAGTCACTTGATGTTAGGCTGCATTGGATCGATGGAAGAGTAGTAGGGAGTGGTAATCTTTTTTGAATTTACTGCTGCCTCTGCATCCAGCCGCCATGAGCCTACACAGTTTTGGGTTTTCTCATTCCTGATGCTACTACCTAGTCTGTTGGACCAATAAAGTGCCGGTTTCAATCTTCTTGCGTTGAATTTGTTTCTCTTCTTATATCAGAATGAACACCTTTTTTGTGCTTTTTTTAAAGGGAAACGTTTCCAGCCGGGGCACCGGCGGAACGTTTCGGCCGGCCGCGTGACACGCTGGCTTTACACCTCCAAGCAAAACAGTCCTGCACGAGATGCGTGTTGTGGTGGGTCCGTGTGAACAGCCTTTTCCTTGTATCTTATCTCTTTCCATCCCCTCGTTCCTGGCCACACAACGCTTTGTATCTTATCTCTTCCCATTTCCTTCGTTCCCTTGGCCACACACCGCCGCAGCACTTGTTCTTCTACCTACAGCCTAGCGCATGCACCAGCGATGGGTGTGGCCGATGCTGTAAGCAAGGCGGCCGCCGACGGATTTCGACCCGAAGGTGCGGCAGCCGTTGGGGCGTCAGAGCTGCAACCACGTCGCCGGAGATGCTACCACCGGTGGCGGTGGGTGCTACAAGCCCCTGTCGGTGGAGCTGCATCCATCGGCGTCTGGCGATGGAGAGCTGCAACTGTTCACTCGGCGCAGCCCGGCAGTGGCCGCCGCATGTCTCTGACCATGGCATGGCTCGAGTTTTTTTTTTGTTGGAACCACCTCTAAATTTTGCTACCAGTGTCTTCGGTTTTTGTTGGAACCAATCCAGATTCTGCTTCCATGTTTGTTTTTGCTGGAACCAGTGTACTAATTTGTTACCACCGTCTTCGTATTTTGCTGGAACAAAGCAAATTTTGCTGTCATGTTTTTTTGCTGGAATCATTTTTGTACCACTTTTGCTACAACGGTTTTGGGTTTTGCTTCTGCCGGCACTTTCTTTTGTTACATCCTTTTTGATGAGGTTGTCGAGACCCCTTGACTATGTGTTTTTCTTGTCTTTTTTCTACAACCATATTTTGTTTTTGCTGGAAATGAAGACATTTTTTGCTACATCCACCCACGGCGGTGTTGCTCAACGGCGGCGATGGCTTTTTTTTTGCTACAACTGTGTCGGATTTTTGCTACTACCGGAGATGCCATTTGATACCACCGGAGTTTTTGCTACTACCAGAGTCTTCCTGGAAGCATAAGGAGTTTTTGCTACCACCCCTTGTTTCTATTTTGTTTTTGCTGGAACCATCCTAAAAATTGCTACCACCGTCTTTTGATTTTGCTGGAACCGGCATTTTTCGCTTCGGTGTCGGCGGTGAAGGCGGGTGGTGTTTTAGTTCGCCGGCGGCGGTGAGGCTGCGAGCGCCGGCGACGAGCAGGGGCAACGGTGCTCCAAGCGAGAGCAGCGCGGGCCAGCGTGCGGGATCCCGCGAGCATCGGCGGTGTTTGCTTTTTTTCTCCTTTTTATTTTCCATGGGGGAGGATAACGATAGGAGAAGCGGGGCAGATCTGACGGTTACGCGCGTACGGATCGAGCGGCTCTGGTTTGACCGGCCCAAACGCTGTGCCGGTGCGCCGGCGCAGAGTACTGTCCTTTTTTAAATGTCTCTTTTTGTACTTACTAATGTGTTTCGAGACACTTGTAATTGCAGTAACAATGACTCAGCTTTGTCAAAAAAAAAAAGGCATATGTGGTAAGCTATTAAAAAACAGTTTTGCTACATACCGAAGCTTTGTGAACAGAAAATAAATGCATTCGTAAAGAAAAGGAAAAAAAAGGACGATGAGGCCATGAAAAATAGATAGCGCGACGATGCCGTTCCCTCCCACGCATGGCATCCACCTGCTTGAATGTCCTGACGGAGTAGTATCTGCAGAGTTTGAAATATAGGTTCGATGTTGTTTTTGAGTTTTCAATAGAATATAACTTCTTAACCTCTCGCAATGAGTGTATCACAAAAGTATCATGCATTGCCACCTAAGAAAAATATGACGTGACACTGCAGCTAATGATGCATTGTCACATACCCAAAAATATGATGTGGCACTACAATTGATGATACAATATCATGCATCAAATGAGAAAAAATAATTAGAAATACATCATAACCACAACTTTGTATTGAGATTCTACAAATGAATAAATGTTGGGACAATATGGTACTTCTTATACATTATCATTATGGAGGTAGTATTATAACGAAAACATTAACGCCCACACGTGTGGGCGTTTGCATCTCGCCCACACGCGTGGATCCGCATCCGTTTGTGAGCGCACGAATCTTGGCACGTTTCTAGTGCCACGTAGGATTGGGCTGGTGTGTGGGCGTTCACCCGGTCGCCCACACGGCCGTGTCACCACATGGGAGGGGCTGCTGTGTGGGCGTTCAGCAGTTCGCCCACACCCCACTTTCCACTCACGCACAAGGGCTGGTGTGTGGGCATTTGCCATCTCACCCACACGCCCATCTCATTTCTCACACCCAAGTTGCCACTTGCCATGTGTTTTGCAGTATACATGGCAACTGCCCTAGTGTGCTTTATAAGCAGGTGGCAACTCTCTTTTTTTTTACCCGAACATGTCAGTTGCCATGTATTTTGCAGGGTATACGACAACTGCCCTAGTGTACTTGTAAGCAGATGGCAACTCTTTTTTTTACCCGAACATGTTGTTTTGCCATGTCTTTTTGTAGCGCTACACGGCAACTGCCTAGTGTTAGTAGGTGGCAACTCCTAAGGTTTTCAAATCATGGCAACTGTAGTAAACCAGACCATACATGGCAACTGCCTAGTGTTAGTAGGTGGCAAACCCCTAAAGTTTTCAAATCATGGCAACTATAGTAAACAAGAACATACATGGCAACAGCCGCAGTTGCCCAAAAATGGCATCTGGAACTTTTGACATGAGATGGCAACTACAGTTGAGCAACCATGGCAACTGTAGTTGTCCGACATGGCAACCGTAGTTCAGCGACATGGCAACTGCAGTTAACGAACATGGACGAGGGTCTAGACCATGGCAATCATGGCGTATGTGGTGGATCATCACGCTGGGCGTCTTGAGGCCACGAGGTACGAGGCCTGACGTACGGGGCGTGTGGGCGTTATCTATTTCGCCCACACGCACGCGTGTGAGAGGGGTCAGGAGGAAAAAATGAGGTGTGTGGGTATTACTTGTTTTGCCCACACGTAGGTGTGTGGGCTGTTCCTCTTATACACCACAAAATGTGTGGGCAGATCCCCTAACGCCCACACGTGTGGCACTTGGCGTCCTATTATAAACCAGGATCATGTGCATATGATATGTGTAATAGTTTATGATACTAACAACTCTTAGAGATCTTGAAGGGTATGGGCGTTGTGAATAACATTAGTATCTAGTTGGGTGGACTGTGACCAGGAACCTGACTTGCCAGGGCCACACCGAGGGTGGTATGGCATGCTTACACGACGGTGCTCAAGCGGGTGTGGCCCCCACTCATTAGTGACTCATCCACTTCTCTGTGTTGTACACTATCATGTGCACACCATGGTTGTTGCTCGTGCCAACACAAAAGAATTATTCATTACGCGTTACATGTAGCTAGTTGAACTCATTGGTGATGTGACACCTTTGTATTGCTTGACGTCGCGGCTCTAGAGGAAGACCTTGACGAGGATGGTGTGTGAACTGGGAGCGAGGGTTGAGGATGCCAACATTGACGTCGATGTCCATTGAGGAATGATGCTTCAAAGTCGAAGCAACGGGGGTCGAAGACGAGGTTGTAGTTGGGGATGGACGTGACGAACATGGTGGGTGGAGGGAGCGAAGCGTGAAGAGTGATGTGACACCTTTGTATTGCTTGACGTCATGGCTCTAGAGGAAGACCTTGACAAGGAAGGTGTGTGAACTGGGAGCGAGGGTTGAGGATGCCAACATTGAAATCGTTGCCCATTGAGGAATGATGCTTCAAAGACGAAGCAAAGGAGGACGAACACGTGGTTGTAGTTGGGGATGGACGTGACAAACATGGTGGGTTGGAGGGAACGAAGCGTGAAGAGAGGGCATGCAAGCGTGTTGTAGGTTATTGGTTGTGGGCATCTAGGCGGCATGACAACATGAGGATGCGAAAAGGGCTATACGCCTCAATGACATCAGATGCTAGGAGAAAAATAACCATAGGGGAATGGGTATTGTGGTGGAAGGCAGCGCACATGGAGGCAGATGCGGAGCTCCATTATGACGATGGTAGGATACAAGTACATAGCATGCGCCATATTGCCAACATATCACTGAGCCAAACTTGCAACACATTTTCAAAACGATCTGGTTTATACTCAAAAAGTTTCAATAGCCAGGCTTACCAAATACACTAGAAAGCACCATTAATTAAGTTATTAGCTAGACAATGCGGTTTAGATCTCTCTCTGTGTGTGTGTGTGTCTATATATATACATATATATAGACACACACGGACACACACACACACACATGCATAATATAATTTATGTAATTGCTAGTAAAAAGTAATTCAAAGAAAGAATTTGTTGCCACAAGCAACTAAATTTAGGGGAATCATTTTTAAATTTGACATATATTATTATTATTGTATAACAAAGAACAATGCAATTAATATTACCAACAAAATTTATATGGTTAACTATGACAACTAAGTAACAGAAATTGCACTCAATAATGCTCCTTCTGTCCCAAAATGTACGACAATTTTTGACACTAAATGTAAAACACTATGATAATGTGAAGAAAGGTCTTACATTTTGGGATTGTGGGAGTATTTTAGTATGGACAAGAATTTTGAATAAGTACAAAATTTTAGTATAAAATATATTTATTTCAATGCGCATAAATCTAAAATTTTGTTTGGAAAGGTCATGTGTTACGACTGATCCAGTTCTCTGTGGACCGACAAGGTGTGTTGCGTTTGCCGGGAGTTGTGATCCTCCTCTACACCAAAACTAACATTTGGCAAGTGACATGCTTGGCCGCCCCAGCTGAGAGGGCAACGCATAATTTTATTGATAAGTATGTGTTGGTGTGTAGATAATGTAATTAGGTGAGTCCATAGGGTCTAAAATGTAAATTGTACAAACAATATATAAATCAGCAGAGAGAATGGATCGGTGAGGAACGATCCAGAAATTCCCCAAATGCTCTTCACACTCCCTCCAATCCCTAGCTCAAATCCCTCAAATCTCAGATGATTTTCAACATGGCATCGGAGCAGGTTAATCCTCTGTGATTTCGACCTTGGTGACGGGTAATTGCGGTGCTGTGTCGCCGTGATTTACGGCCGTGGGCACTCGAGCTGCGTCGTTCGCGAGCTGCTGCCGAGACCTGCGACATCATCTCCAAGCTACGGCACCGAGTGCTGCGCCCAATCTAAGGTAGCCCGTTGACTGCCTCCCGGTGCATCTGTGCTTACTCCCTGTGCTGAGAAGTGGATGTTGTGCTGCCGCGAAAAAATTGCTGGTTGCCGCCGTGCCGTCCGTCCAAGCAGTAAGCTGTCTTCTGTAGTTAATTGATTAGTGCAGCCGGTACTAGTACTTGTGGCTGTCGTTGGAGAACCGTGATTAGTGCAGCCGGATAGCTCATCTTTGCCTAGTGGCCGGATTAAAATACTTGTGTAGTCTGTGTGCATCTGAGAGCAACCTGCACTAGTATATCTACTTGGCTAGTACCAACTCTGCTTGTACTGCCTGTGTGTTGTTGTTAGTGGAGATCTGCAAAAACCAAGTCCTGTTTGTCTGGTTTTTTCTTTGTGTGGTGGTAAATCATGGCAGATCCAACAAAGGGGAAATCAGGGGATACTAGTGTGGATAAGTTGTATAAAATTTTAAGCAAAGTATTTGAGCAGCAACAGCAACAACTTAAAGTTGCTTCTGAAGCTGTCAAGTATGCACTTGAGCCTAATCCAGTGAAGTTGGTTGGACCGGGCAATTGCATCAGCTGGGCACGGCATGCCCAGTTAATTCTAAGTTCTCATGGCTATGAAGAATTGCTTAGTGCTGATGAAGAGAAACTGAAAAGTGGTACTATCACCTAACAGATCAATGATAGAGTTTTAGTGTGGTTATTAGGAAGCATGGAACCACCGATACGAGAACAAGTTGAGACTTTGACCACTGTATTTGAAATGTGGAAAGCTTTGGAGAAGCAATTTTCAGGAAAATCAAATAAGATGCAGGCTACTCGCATCATGCAGGAGTTTACTAACTTGAAGCAAGGCTCAAAATCAGTGACTGAGTATGCAGGTGAGATGAAGAGATTGTATAGGGAGTTGCATTATTACCATCCTTTTCAACCCGTTGACAAGAATGATGTGGCTGTTCACCATACCTGGTTTGAACCATTTATGGGCAAGCTCTTTCTTGATGGCCTAAATCAGGAGTTTGATCTCCGCCGCCAGCTAACATTCTCCAAAACTGAATGGCTAAGCCTTGATGATACCATTTCTAGTGTGATTGAGGAGGAGACTCGTCTTGCTCAACCCAATGAGCATGTTCAAGAAAAATCAGATGCACGTGCAGCCCTATCCATACAAGCTCGTCATGCTCCTAAGACCTTTGCTAAAATAGATAAAAGCAAACTTTTTTGCAACCACTGCAAAAGGCCTGGACACACAAAGGATTCAAGCTTTGAGCTGCATGGTTATCCAACTTGGTGGGAAAAAGGAAAGTCTCAGCCAGGGGGAGGTCAAGGAGCTCATAAAAGACAGGAGAATCTCACTACATCCAAGAGGGAGCTACCGGTAGTAGATGTGCGAGTTCTTGAGGATTTCACCTCCAAGATTAGACTCTCAGAAGACTTGTCTTCCTTCCAGGATTCCTCTAAAGCTGAAACTAGTTTGCATGCCACTTCACACCAAGGTATAACACCTCACCAGACCCACAATTCTGTTGGAAATATGCCCTAGAGGCAATAATAAAATGGTTATTATTATATTTCCTCGTTCATGATAATTGTCTTTTATTCATGCTATAATTGTGTTATCCGGAAATCGTAATACATGTGTGAATACATAGACCACAACATGTCCCTAGTGAGCCTCTAGTTGACTAGCTCGTTTATCAATAGATGGTCACGGTTTCCTGACCATGGACATTGGATGTCATTGATAACAGGATCACATCATTGGGAGAATGATGTGATGGACAAAGACCCGGTGCTAAGCATAGCACAAGATCGTGTAGTTCGTTTGCTAGAGCTTTTCCAATGTCAAGTATCATTTCCTTAGACCATGAGATCGTGTAACTCTCGGATGCCGTAGGAGTGCTTTGGGTGTACCAAACGTCACAACGAATCGGGTGACTATAAAGGTATACTACGGTATCTCCGAAAGTGTCATTGGGTTGACACGGATTGAGATGGATTTGTCACTCCGTATGACGGAGAGGTATCTCTGGGCCCACTCGGTAATGCATCATCATAATGAGCTCAAAGTGACTAAGTGGTTGGTCACGGGATCATGCATTACGGTACGAGTAAAGTGACTTGCTGGTAACGAGATTGAACGAGATATTGGAATACTGATGATCGAATCTCGGGCAAGTAACGTATCGATTGACAAAGGGAATTGTATACGGGATTACTTGAATCCTCGACATCGTGGTTCATTTGATGAGATCATCGTGGAACATGTGGGAGCCAACATGGGTATCCAGATCCCGCTGTTGGTTATTGGCCGGAGAGTCGTCTCGGTCATGTCTGCATGTCTCCCGAACCCGTAGGGTCTACACACTTAAGGTTCGGTGACGCTAGGATTGTAGAGATACTAGTATGCGGTAAACCGAAAGTTGTTTGGAGTCCCGGATGAGATCCCAGACATCACGAGGAGTTCCGAAATGGTCCGGAGGTGAATAATTATATATAGGAAGTCCAGTTTCGGCCATCGGGAAAATTTTGGGGGTCACCGGTATTGTATCGGGACCACCGGAAGGGTCCCGGGGGTCCATCGGGTGGGGCCACCTATCCCGGAGGGCCCCATGGGCTGAAGTGGGAAGGTGAACCAGCCCCTGGTAGGTTGGTGCGCCCCTTTTGGGCCTCCCCTGCGCCTAGGGTTGGAAACCCTAGGGGTGGGGGGGCGCCCCACTTGACTTGGGGGGCAAGTCCTCCCCCCTAGGCCGCCCCCCCTTGAGATGGGATATCTAGGGGCCGGCGCACCCCCTAGGCCCCCTATATAAAGAGGGGGGAGGGAGGGCAGCCGCACCCTAGTCCCTGGCGCCTCCCTCTCCCCTCGCAACACCTCTCCCTCTCGTAGAGCTTAGCAAAGCCCTGCCGAGATCACCGCTGCTTCCACCACCACGCCGTGTGCTGCTGGATCTCCATCAATCTCTCCCTTCCCCTTGCTGGATCAAGAAGGAGGAGACGTCTTCCCAACCGTACGTGTGTTGAACGCGGAGGTGCCGTCCGTTCGGCACTAGGATCATCGGTGATTTGGATCACGACGAGTATGACTCCCTCAACCCCGTTCTCTTGAACGCTTCCGCCCGATCTACAAGGGTATGTAGATGCACTCCTCTATCTCATTTCTAGATGACTCCATAGATTGATCTTGGTGAAGCGTAGAATTTTTTTATTTTCTGCAACGTTCCCCAACAGTGGCATCATGAGCTAGGTCTATACGTAGTTTCTATGCACGAGTAGAACACAAACTTATTATGGGCGTAGATGTTGTCAATTTTCTTGCCACTACTAGTCTTATCTTGCTTCGGCGGCATCATGGGATGAAGCGGCCCGGACCGACCTTACACGTACGCTTACGTGAGATAGGTTCCACCGACTGACATGCACTAGTTGCATAAGGTGGCTAGCGGGTGTCTGTCTCTCCCACTTTAGTTGGCGCGGATTCTATGAAAAGGGTCCTTATGAAGGGTAAATAGAAATTGGCATATCACGTTGTGGTTTTACGTAGGTAAGAAACGTTCTTGCTAGAAACCTATATAAGCCACGTAAAAAACTTGCAACAACAATTAGAGGACGTCTAACTTGTTTTCGCAGCATATGCCTTGTGATGTGATATGGCCAAAAGGATGTGATGAATGAAATATATGTGATGTATGAGATTGATCATGTTCTTGTAATAGGAATCACGACTTGCATGTCGATGAGTATGACAACCGGCAGGAGCCATAGGAGTTGTCTTTATTTTTTGTATGACCTGCATGTCATTGAATAACACCATGTAAATTACTTTACTTTATTGCTAAACACGTTAGCCATAGAAGTAGAAGTAATCGTTGGCGTGACAACTTCATGAAGACACAATGATGGAGATCATGGTGTCATGCCGGTGAAGAAGATGATCATGGCGCCCGAAGATGGAGATCAAAGGAGCAATATGATATTGGCCATATCATGTCACTATTTGATTGCATGTGATGTTTATCATGTTTTGCTTCTTATTTGCTTAGTACGACGGTAGTAAATAAGATGATCCCTTATAATAATTTCAAGAAAGTGTCCCCCTAACGTGCGCCGTAAGTAAAGTTCGTTGTTTCGAAGCACCACGTGATGATCGGGTGTGATAGATTCTAACGTTCACATACAACGGGTGTAAGATAGATTTACGCATGCAAAACACTTAGGTTGACTTGACGAGTCTAGCATGTACAGACATGGCCTCAGAACACAAGAGACCGAATGGTCGAACATGAGTCGTATGGAAGATACGATCAACATGGAGATGTTCACCGATGATGACTAGTCCGTCTCACATGATGATCGGACACGGTCTAGTTGAGTCGGATCATGTATCACTTAGATGACTAGAGGGATGTCTAATCTGAGTGGGAGTTCATTAAATAATTTGATTAGATGAACTTAATTATCATGAACTTAGTCTAAAAACCTTTGCAAAATGTCTTGTAGATCAAATGGCCAACGCTCATGTCAACCTCAACTTCAACGCTGCTCCTAGAGAAAACCAAGCTGAAAGATGATGGCAGCAACTATTCGGATCTGGGTCCGAACCGAGGATCATCCTCATAGCTGCCAAGAAAGCATATGTCCTAGAAGGACCGCTAGGTGAAGCACCCATCCTGAGAGAACCAAGACGTTATGAACGCTTGGCGTCACGCGTTGATGATTACTCCCTCGTTCAAGGCGGCATGCTTTACAGCTTAGAACCGGGCTCCAAAAGCGTTTTGAGCAACACGGAGCATATGAGATGTTCAAGAGCTGAAAATGGTTTTCCAAGCTCATGCCCGGTCGAGAGATATGAAGTCTCCGACAAGTTCTCTGCTTGTAAGATGGAGGAAAATAGTTCACAAGGAGCACATACTCAAAATGTCTGGGTTGCACAACCGCTTGTCCCAGCTAGAGATTAACCTCCCGGACGAGGCGGTCATTGACAGAATCCTTCAGTCGCTCCCACCTAGCTACAAGAGCTTTGTGATGAACTACAATATGTAGGGGATGGTGAAAACTATTCCTGAAGTATTTTCAATGCTGAAATCAGCAGAGGTGGAAATCAAAAAGGAACATCAAGTGTTGATGGTCAATAAAACCACTAGTTTCAAGAAAGGCAAGGGTAAGAAGAACTTCAAGAAGGACGGCAAGGGAGTTGCCGCGCCCGGTAAGCCAGCTGCCGGGAAGAAGCCAAAGAATGGACCCAAACCTGAGACTGAGTGCTTTTATTGCAAGGGAAAGGGACACTGGAAGCGGAACTGCCCCAAATACTTAGCGGACAAGAAGGCCGGCAACACCAAAGGTATATGTGATATACATGTAATTGATGTGTACCTTACCAGTACTCGTAGTAGCTCTTGGGTATTTGATACCGGTGCGGTTGCTCATATTTGTAACTCAAAACAGGAGCTGCGGAATAAGCGGAGACTGGCGAAGGACGAGGTGACGATGCACGTCGGGAATGGTTCCAAGGTCGATGTGATCGCCGTCGGCACGCTACCTCTACATTTACCTACGGGATTAGTTTTAAACCTCAATAATTGTTATTTAGTGCCAGCTTTGAGCATGAACATTGTATCTGGATCTCGTTTAATGTGAGATGGCTACTCATTTAAATCTGAGAATAATGGTTGTTCTATTTATATGAGAGATATGTTTTATGGTCATTCCCCGCTGGTCAATGGTTTATTCTTAATGAATCTCGTACTCGATGTTACACATATTCATAGTGTGAATACCAAAAGATGTAAAATTGATAACGATAGTCCCACGTACTTGTGGCACTGCCGCTTTGGTCACATTGGTGTCAAACGCATGAAGAAGCTCCATGCTGATGGACTTTTGGAGTCTCTTGATTATGAATCATTTGACACATGCGAACCATGCCTTATGGGCAAAATGACCAAGACTCCGTTCTCCGGAACAATGGAGCGAGCAACCAACTTATTGGAAATCATACATACTGATGTGTGCGGTCCAACGAGCGTTGAGGCTCGCGGAGCATATCGTTATGTTCTCACTCTCACTGATGACTTGAGTAGATATGGGTATGTCTGCTTAATGAAACACAAGTCTGAAACCTTTGAAAAGTTCAAGGAATTTTAGAATGAGGTAGAGAATCAACGTGACCGAAAGATAAAGTTCTTACGATCAGATCGTGGGGGAGAATACTTAAGTCACAAATTCGGTACGCACTTAAGAAAATGTGGAATCATTTCACAACTCATGCCTCCTGGAACACCTCAGCGTAACGGTGTGTCCGAACATCGTAATTGCACTCTATTGGATATGGTGCAATCTATGATGTCACTCACCGATTTACTGCTATCATTTTGGGGATATGCTCTAGAGACAACTACATTCACTTTAAATAGGGCACCGTCGAAATCTGTTGAGACGACACCGTATGAATTATGGTTTGGGAAGAAACCTAAGCTGTCGTTTCTAAAAGTTTGGGGATGCGATGCTTATGTCAAGAAATTTCAACCTGAAAAGCTCGAACCCAAGTCGGAAAAATGCGTCTTCATAGGATACCCTAAGGAAACCATTGGGTATACCTTCTACCTCAGATCCGAAGGCAAGATCTTTGTTGCCAAGAACGAGTCCTTTCTGGAGAAAGAGTTTCTCTCAAAAGAAGTAAGTGGGAGGAAAGTGGAACTTGATGAAGTACTACCTCTTGAACCGGAAAGTAGCGTAGCTCAGGAAGATGTTCCTGTGGTGCCTGCACTGACTAGAGAGGAAACTAATGATGATGATCAAGGTACTTCGGATCAAGTTACTACTGAACTTCATAGGTCCACGAGGACACGTTCCACACCAGAGTGGTATGGCAACCCTGTCCTGGAAATCATGTTGTTAGACAACGGTGAACCTTCGAACTATGAAGAAGCAATGGCGGGCCAGGATTCCAAGAAATGGCTTGAAGCCATGCAATCCGAGATAGGATCCATGTATGAAAACAAAGTATGAACTTTGACAGACTTGCCCGATGATCGGCGAGCGATAGAAAACAAATGGATCTTTAAGAAGAAGACGGACGCTGATGGTAATGTTACCATCTATAAAGCTCGACTTGTCGCTAAGGGTTATCGACAAGTTCAAGGGGTTGACTACGATGAGACTTTCTCTCCCGTAGCGAAGCTGAAGTCCGTCCGAATCATGTTAGCAATTGCCGCATACTATGATTATGAGATATGGCAAATGGACATCAAAACGGCATTCCTTAACGACCATCTTAAGGAAGAACTGTATATGATGCAGCCGGAGGGTTTTGTCGATCCTAAGAATGCTAACAAGGTATGCAAGCTCCAGCGCTCCATCTATGTGCTGGTGCAAGCATCTCGGAGTTGCAACATTCGCTTTAATGAGATGATCATAGCATTTGGGTTTATGCAGACTTATGGAGAAGCCTGCGTTTACAAGAAAGTGAGTGGGAGCTCTGTAGCATTTCTCATATTATATGTGGATGACATACTTTTGATGGGAAATGATATAGAACTTTTGGACAACATTAAAGCCTACTTGAATAAGTGTTTTTCAATGAAGGACCTTGGAGAAGCTGCTTACATATTAGGCATCAAGATCTATAGAGATAGATCGAGACGCCTCATAGGTCTTTCACAAAGCACATACCTTGATAAGATATTAAAGAAGTTCAATATGGATCAGTCCAAGAAGGGGTTCTTGCCTGTGTTGCAAGGTGTGAAATTGAGCTCGGCTCAATGTCCGACCACGACAGAAGATAGAGAAAAGATGAGTGTTGTCCCCTATGCCTCGGCCATAGGGTCTATCATGTATGCCATGTTGTGTACCAGACCTGATGTAAACCTTGCCGTAAGTTTGGTAGGAAGGTACCAAAGTAATCCCGGCGTGGAACAATGGACAGCTGTCAAGAATATCCTGAAATACCTGAAAAGGACTAAGGATATGTTTCTCGTTTATGGAGGTGACGAAGAGCTCGTCGTAAAGGGTTATGTCGACACTAGCTTCGACACAGATCTAGATGACTCTAAGTCACAAACCAGATACGTGTATATTTTGAATGGTGGTGCAGTAAGCTGGTGCAACTGCAAGCAAAGCGTCGTGGCGGGATCTACATGTGAAGCGGAGTACATGGCAGCCTCGGAGGCAACGCATGAAGCAATCCGGGTGAAGGAGTTCATCACCGACCTAGGAGTCATACCCAATGCGTCGGGGCCGATCACACTCTTCTGTGACAACACTGGAGCTAGTGCCCTTGCCAAGGAGCCCAGGTTTCACAAGAAGACCAGGCACATCAAGCGTCGCTTCAACTCCATTCGTGAAAATGTTCAAGATGGAGACATAGATATTTGCAAAGTGCATACGGATCTGAATGTCGCAGATCCGTTGACTAAACCTCTTTCGCGAGCAAAACATGATCAACACCAGAACTCTATGGGTGTTCGATTCATCACAATGTAACTAGATTATTGACTCTAGTGCAAGTGGGAGACTGTTGTAAATGTGCGCTAGAGGCAATAATAAAATGGTTATTATTATATTTCCTCGTTCATGATAATTGTCTTTTATTCATGCTATAATTGTGTTATCCGGAAATCATAATACATGTGTGAATACATAGACCACAACATGTCCCTAGTGAGCCTCTAGTTGACTAGCTCGTTTATCAATAGATGGTCACGGTTTCCTGACCATGGACATTGGATGTCATTGATAACGGGATCACATCATTGGGAGAATGATGTGATGGACAAAGACCCGATCCTAAGCATAGCACAAGATCGTGTAGTTCGTTTGCTAGAGCTTTTCCAATGTCAAGTATCATTTCCTTAGACCATGAGATCGTGTAACTCTCGGATGCCGTAGGAGTGCTTTGGGTGTACCAAACGTCACAACATAACTGGGTGACTATAAAGGTATACTACAGGTATCTCCGAAAGTGTCTATTGGGTTGACACGGATCGAGACTGGGATTTGTCACTCCGTATGACGGAGAGGTATCTCTGGGCCCACTCGGTAATGCATCATCATAATGAGCTCAAAGTGACTAAGTGGTTGGTCACGGGATCATGCATTACGGTACGAGTAAAGTGACTTGCCGGTAATGAGATTGAATGAGGTATTGGAATACCGACGATTGAATCTCAGGCAAGTAACGTACCGATTGACAAAGGGAATTGTATACGGGATTACTTGAATCCTCGACATCGTGGTTCATTCTATGAGATCATCATGGAACATGTGGGAGCCAACATGGGTATCCAGATCCAACTATTGGTTATTGGCCGGAGAGTCGTCTCGGTCATGTCTGCATGTCTCCCGAACCCATAGGGTCTACACACTTAAGGTTCAGTGACGCTAGGGTTGTAGAGATACTAGTATGCGGTAACCCGAAAGTTGTTCGGAGTTGAAAGGATCGATATGGTTGACTAGAGGGGGGTGAATAGGCAACTAACAATTTTTAAGCTTTTCTTTACCAAATTAAACTTTGCAACAAAGTAGGTTGTCTAGATGTGCAAAACTAAGTGAGCAACCTATATGATGCAATGACAACTAGTACAAAAGCAAGCAATGGATGTAACACAAGTAAGCTTGCAAAAGTAAAGGCACGAAATAACTAAGAGTGGAGCCGGTGGAGACGAGGATGTGTTATCGAAGTTCCTTCCTTCTAAGGGGAAGTACGTCTCTGTTAGAGCGGTGTGGAGGCATAATGCTCCCCAAGAAGCCACTAGGGCCACCGTATTCTCCTCACGCCCTCACACAATGCGAGATGCCGTGATTCCACTATTGGTGCCCTTGAAGGCAGCGACCGAACCTTTACAAACAAGGTTGGGGCAATCTCCACAACAATTGGAGGCTCCCAACAACACCACGAAGCTTCACCACAATGGAGTATGGCTTCGAGGTGACCTCAACCATCTAGGGTGCTCAAACACCCAAGAGTAACAAGATCCGCTAGGGATAAGTGGGGGGAATCAAATATTGGTGGAAGTGTAGATCGGGCCCTTGTCACCCAATCCCGAGCAAATCAACAAGTTTGATTGGCTAGGGAGAGAGATCGGGCGAAAATGGAGCTTGGAGCAACAATGGAGCTTAGAGGTGGAAGAGGTGGTCAACTAGAGGTAGAAGACGCCCCTTTTATAGTCATGGGAAAAATCCAACCGTTATCCACATGTTCAGCCCGCGACACGCGGTACTACCGCTCCAGGAGCGCGGTACTACCGCGGCGGACCATGGTACTTCCACGACAGCAGCACAGGCCGGAACTTGCCTGACTAGGGGGGCAGTACTACTGCTTGCGTGGTACTACCGCTCCCCCTTGCGGTACTACCGCAATGCAGGAAAGTCATTGCCTGGGAAGGGCGCGGATGAAATAAATTACATCCGTGCCTACTTCCGCTGAAAATGAGGTGGTACAAAAATCCGACGCGGTACTACCGCTCGCGAGGCACGGTACTACCGTGGCAGGCGCGGATGTAAAAAATTACATCCGCTCCTACTACCGTGACGCTGCGGTACTAGGTAGGAGGGCCACGGTACTATGACTCCTGGGGAGCGGTACTACCGTGGGCCTCAGCAGTACTATCACATGGTGGAAGCGGTACTACCGTGGGTGGCGCGGATGTAAAAAATTACATCCGCCCCTACTACCATGCCGGAGCGGCACTAGGCCTGGGGGCCGCGGTACTACGGCTCCAGAGGAGCGGTACTACCGCTGGTACTTGCGGTACTACCGCAAGTACAGCAGTAGTCGTCAGATTTCAGTACAACCAAGATAACGATGAGAATCTCCAAAGTGCAGGGAAAGGTAGGACAAGTGTACGTGTTGATTCCACCCAAACCTTTCCGACGCGGACCCCCTCTTAATAATACGGCTCTCCTACGACTCAAATCCACCAAAGAGAAACGTAGAACAACGCCGACTTCAATAGTCTCCGAGGGGCACCGAAACGTCTCGTGCCTAGTGATGATGAATCTGAGAAACTCAAGGCACACAATTAGTCCGTAAAAGCATTGTCATCAATCACCACAACACCTAAGGGATAAATATGCCCTTACAATCTCCCCCTTTTTAGTGGATTGATGACAACACGGGATTTGCACATAGATAAGATAATTTAGAGCAAGGGCAAACCCCACCTCTCTAAAATATAGACGGGCTCCCCCTAGATGTGTGCACTTTAGATGAATGCTTTGGACTGCATAGCACACAGACTAGGATCAACACTCCCCCTATATTTTAGAGACCAAGGCACAATAAATAACATAACATAGCATAAAGATAGCACAATATAGCACAAGCTCGCTAGGATAGATAGAGTGCATATATCTTACACCATACAAAGTAAAGCAACCGAGGTTCAAACGAGAAAGCAGCAAATAGTTCAACCGAGAAAGCAGCAAACACACGACACACATGACTCGACTCGCAAATCCCTACTCTCTCTCCCCCTTTGGCATCGAAACGCCAAAAAGGCAGAGAGGGCACCTACACACAAGAGGTGGCTCAAGCAGGGAACTCGTCACAACCCTCTCCGTCGGCCTCCTCGGCAGCAGGGATGGTCTCCTTGGCATCCTCCTCAGAATCAGTCCACCGGTAGCCTTCCTTCTCCATCCACTCGGCCTCTGGAGTGATGCGCTCCTTAGACCCACTAGACACTTCCTCACCATAGAGCTGCATGATCTTGTTGTCCCGGTGACGACTCTCCTTGGACGCCACGTGAGTCCTGTACTGCCCCTTGGCTTGCATGCAGAAAAGAGTCTTCATCTTGTCCTTCAGCTTCTTGGCCCATGATGGCATAGTGGCACTCTGGGAAGGCCTAGCAGCACGACCCTCAGCAACATCCTCGGCACCAGCATCCTCCTCATCAACAGCAGGCCTAGCAGCAGTCGCCTCGGCACGAGTAGTGGTGTTGTCCCAGTTGGATTTGATGCGCAGACAGATGGGCTCATGGCGAATCCAATCGGGAGCAAGGAACTCCTCACCAGGGAACATCTTCTCCCAAGTCTTCGAGATGAGCAGAAACAGATAGGGCCCATAGATAGGCACCTTGCGGTTGAACACTGCAAACCGAAGCTCATACCACATGATGTGTGAGACATCAAGTGGCTGAGTCTGAGACGAACGAGCCTCCTCGCAGATGATCATCATATCCACCATATAGTCATGAACCTTGTCTTTGTCACCGATGCGAGGGAACAAGGAGTTGTGGAAGATGCGATACATGATATCCAAAAAAGAGTTGAGCACCAACGTTGTCTTGCCATTGGCAAGCGCCTTCTCAACCATGAACGGTGCAAGCTTGTCCTTGTTGGCAGAATCAGCATTGGCAAGGGGGCGGACACCCACTGGAGTGTTAAGCCCATCATCAGGAACCTGAAGCAGATCCATGAACTCCTTCTAGGTAGCAGACAGTTGACGGCCATTGGTCATCCAGGTCATCCTCCGCTCTTCATTATGGTGAAAATAAACTGAGGCAAAGAACTGACAGATAAGCTCAGGGTCATAGTCCAGGTGAAAAGATATCACATGCTCAATGCTAAACTGCTCCACCAAGTCCAGAGCCTCTCCAAAGTAGTCACGGAACTTGTCCTTCCTCATATGATGCATATCAATCCACTTCACCTCCATGTAGGTATTCTGCTTGTTCTTGATGACATCCAGATAGATGTTGGTCTGTTGCTTGTTCCAGAACAGCTCACAGCCTCTGACAGTGGAACGAGGGTGCACATGTGGGTGAAGCTGCCTGAGACGGACATACTCAGAAGGGGCTATATCATCCATGCCCTTGGCGGGCTCCTTGTGCTTGCTAGCTAAGGTCTTGACATTGCGCTTGGAGGCAGACGAGCCCTCTGGTACTTCACCTGGGTTGCGCAGACGCTTGGAGCCAGTGTCACGACTAGGATTGGACCAGCGAGAGCCACCACCTAAGACACACACGCAAAACACCAAAGACGCGAAGAAGATCAATGCAAAGGCCACGATAAAGCACAAGAAACACATAGAAGGCATACAAGAAAGTTGGCATGCGATAGATGTGAGCCACGGTAGAACTGCCATTGCCTGCGGTACTAAAATATTAGTACTGCTCCAAAATGCGATAGTACCGTGCGAGGTCACGGTAGTACCGTGGTTGGAGCGGAAGTAAAATTTTAGTACCGCAGAGAGCGCGGTAGTACCACTCCCGAAGGGCGATAGTACCGTGCAAGCGGTAGTACCGCGCCGTACGGGCAGTAGTACCGCGTCGCGTCAGATCCAACCGGTGGTTTGAATCTCAAAAGAACCGCGAAACAACGGTGGTACTACGATGATCAAATCTAGCGCAAAACAACAATGCAAGTATAAATCCTATGCAATACCACACTCCTTCATCCTACTCTTGCAGAGATTAAGCCTATGAATCTCAAGAATACACAAGCCTCCCCCAAAACCTAGAAACACCAAACACAATGAAAAGGAGAGGGAGTTGGGGAAAAACCTTGGTCCATAGCAAGAGCACGTGGTGGGGAACGATCCCACCGAACGGAATCACGAGAGGGCAGCCGGTGGAGGAGATCCGGCAACGAACGCCGGCTCCGTTCTTGAGCGAGGGAGAGAAGGAGGCGATGTGGGGGAAGAACTGCGAATGGGTATGGGGAGTTAGAACTCCCCCTGCCCGTCCTTATCCCCACGCCCCCAAACCGGCGCGGTAGTACCGCGTATCATCGCGGTAGGATCGCTCGGGCGGAAGTACCGCACCGAGGCAGTAGTACCGCTCAACCAGGCGGCAGTAAAAAAATTACTGCCGCATGGTGACGGTAGTACCGTGCTCCCGCAAGCGGTAGTACCGTGGAAAGCTGCGGTAGTACCGTAGCTGGCCGCGGTAGTACCGTGAACTCAAGTCACCGCAAGTTTCAACACGAGAAGAAAGCCTTTGCACGGAAACTTTTCACACACAAGAGACCACAAGAACACGCACAAACCAGAGGCAGAGAGACAACAAGAAATCACCAAGCGACAAAGCCTCTCGAGAAGAGAGGGCGGTGGCCGAAGCCACCTATGTTTGAGTTGGATGGTATGGCACCGTGAAGAATTATCCTTGGTCCCATGACCAAAACTCGTCTTTGACGCACAAGTACCATCAAAAAAGGCTAATGTGAAAGAGGTGATCGATTTATGTATAATGGGGGGAAGGAGAGTTCATTGAGAGAACAACACCCCCCTATGTCCATGCCTACATCTAAACTAGACAACAAGTTGAGTGTGGTGGGGGGTACACAGGTTCAAGTCACATTGCTCAAATCAATGATATTTAGCTCATTCCTTAACTCGTGAAATCTTGCTTCATCCAAGGGCTTCGTGAAAATATCTGCAAGGTTATCATGAGTGTTGACATACTTGAGCTCGATCTCCCCATGCCTAATGTGATCCCCGATGAAGTGATACCGAATCTCAATGTGCTTCGTCTTGAAGTGTTGCACCGGGTTCAGAGAAATGGCACTTTCATTATCACACCAACGAGGCACTTTGTCACAAATGACACCGTACTCCTTTAAAGTTTGCCTCATCCAAAGGAGTTGAGCACAACAACTACCGGCCGCCACATATTCCGCTTCGGTGGACGAGAGAGACACACAACTTTGCTTCTTGGAAGACCAACTTACCAAAGAGCAACCAAGAAATTGGCACCTCCGAAGTGGACTTCCTATCCACTTTGTCTCCCGCCCAATCGAATCTGTAAAACCTTCAAGCTTGAAGTTTGCTCCTCTTGGGTACCATAAGCCAAAGTTTGGGGTATGAGCCAAATATCGAATATTCGCTGACCGCCACATAGTGACTTTCCTTCGGTGCGGCTTGAAACCGTGCACACATCCCCACACTCAACATGATATCCGGTCTAGATGCACAAAGGTAAAGCAAGGAGCCAATCATGGAGCAATATACCTTTTATTCCACCGCTTTACCATTGGGATCGATGTCAAGTTGGCACTTGGTAGGCATTGGTGTAGTAGCCGGCTTGACATCACTTAGCTTGAATCTTTTAAGCATGTCTTGAGTGTATTTGGCTTGGTTAATGAAGGTTCCTTCTCTTCTTTGTTTGATGTCAAAACCAAGGAAGAACTTCAACTCTCCCATCGAAGACATCTTGAACTTGGAGGTCATGAGAGCGGCAAATTCCTCATTGAAAGCTTTGTGAGGAGAACCAAAGATAATATCATCAACATATAGTTGGCATACAAACAACTCCCCTTTGACCTTCTTAGTAAAAAGAGTGGGATCGATTTGCCCTACTTCAAATCCACGATCTTGTAGCAACTCGGTAAGGTGGTCATACCATGCACGTGGGGCTTGTTTAAGGCCATAGAGTGCCTTATCGAGTTGATACACATGATCCGGGAAGTAGGGTTCCTCGAACCCGGGGGGTTGCTTGACATAGACCAACTCATTTATAGGACCATTAAGAAAAGCACTTTTCACATCCATTTGTTGCAACTTAAAGTTGTGATGGGAAGCATAAGCAATCAACAAACGAATGGATTCAAGACGAGCAACGGGAGCAAAGGTTTCACCGTAGTCGATACCCTCGACTTGGGAGTAGCCTTGTGCTACCAATCTTGCCTTGTTGCGAATGATGTTCCCATGAGCATCTTGCTTGTTCTTGAAGATCCACTTGGTTCCAATGACGTTGTGGTTCCCCGATGGTCTTGGCACCAATCTCCACACCTTGTTGTACTCGAAGTTTTGAGTTCTTCATGCATGGCATTGAGCCAATCCGAGTCTTCGAGCGCCTCAAAGACCTTTTGGGGTTCAACACAAGAGACAAACGCGTGATGTTCACAATAGTTTGCTAATTGTCTACGAGTGCTTACCCCCTTTCTTAGGCTTCCAACCACATTTTCCATGAGATGGCCTTGGGTGGTGAGCTTGGAAGCAATATTCGCAGCACGATGCTCTAATTCCTCCTCGGGTGTGGAAGGAGGAGGGTTGACTTGATCATCTTGAGTGCCGTCTTGAGCTTGTTCTTGATCTTGAGCTTGCTCTTGATCTTGAACTTGCTCGAGGGGGAGAACTTGACCTTGGGCATCATTTAGAGGTTCACCACCATCTTGAGGTTGATCTTGCCCTTGGTCTTGTTCACGAGGTTGAGGGCCTTCACTTTGTTCTTCGGAAGCGTGTGGGTCTTGGTGAGGTGATGGCTCCACTTGAGTAGAGCATTGTCCTTCTCCTTCGGCCACAAGGGGTTCCTCAATGGGTAGAATTTGACCAATACCCATTCTTCTTATGGCTTGGGGAGGAATTTCATCACCTACATCACAAGTACCACTTTGCTCCACTTGGGAGCCATTATTTTCATCAAACTCCACGTTACACGTCTCCTCAATGAGTCCGGTGGACTTGTTGAGAACACGGTAAGCATGAGAGTTTGTAGCATAACCAACAAATATGCCCTCATGAGCTCTAGCCTCAAATTTAGACAAACGAACACCTTTCTTGAGAATGAAACACTTACAACCGAACACCTGGAAGTACTTGAGGTTGGGTTTCTTGCCGGTGAGTATCTCGTAAGGAGTCTTCTTCAAGCCTTTGCGAAGATAGAGCCGATTGGATGCATGACATGCGGTGTTGATGGCTTCGGCCCATGTATGAGTAATGGGCCATGGGTAGGCAGACCCAGGACCCAAGATCTTTTCAAGACATGGGGGCAGGCCGCGCCCCTCAACCGAGTCCCAGCTGGCGACCTTCGGGGAGGCCAAGTCCCAGCTGGCGACCTTCGAAGGAACCAAGTCCCCAGACGGCGACTCTGCACTGCCGACCGGCTTGCGACCTCTCAGAGGGCCGACTCTGGGAGTCGGCCCGCGACCTTCCACGACGACCAACGCAGGGTACAGCCCCTCGTGGCTGTCCCATCGGACCCACGGGAGGGGGGCATGGCCACAGTAAGCCGCGTCGACAGGAGATCCCCGGTGAGGCGCGGCACTGTTGCCATGCCACCCCTGACCTCAGCCACAGTGCACGCAGCACTGTACCCACGACGGCGGCGCGTACGGCCCGGAAATCGCCGGGCCCTCCGTTAGTGAAATAGATGAGCTCGGCCGGAGAGTCCGAAGACGGCCCCACAGGAGTCGGCTACCCCGGAGTCGGCCGCTTCCTGGCCAGGGCCCCACAAGCCATAAACCAGATTGGACGGGGAGTGGCAACAGTGATCGCCTGACAGGCGGCGGCACTGTTCCCACAATCCCATGACCAAGCCTGCGTCATCAGGAGTGCTGCATAGTGCTCAGCATCCTTGATGGACCCGCCACGGTCGGCGCCCCCAAGTCGGGCGGAGAAGACGGCGGCAAGAGAGATCGACGACTGGGGCCACGCCGGTCAGATTACTCCTTGTACTTCGGGGTAGGCCCTATAAACCCGGAGCACCCATGCAAAGGGTTCAGCCCGAGTAGGTTTCTTAGACACATAGCAAGAGGGAAGAGCTAGCCTCGCCTCCTCGCCTCCACACAGCTCGAGGAGCACCCATGTACTATCTCCCCATAGTGATCATGCGGAGACCCCGCAGAGCAGCAAAGAGGGGTATTATCTCCTCGGAGAGCCCCGGCTGGGTAAGATTCGCCGGCGTGCATGCTTCGCCTCATCCCGCTTCTGTGCACCGCGACGTTCTACTCGCCCCCACCATGATAAGCCATCCGCTGGCATATGTCGATCCAACCCCGACATTTGGCGCCCACCGTGGGGCGAGGTGCACCGCCGTCCGGAGATCTGCTCGACGGAACCCTCTTCCTCCTGGCGAAGCGCAGCCAGCCCGGCTCGCCAGATGGGGTTCTGCGACGGCAGCGGGCTGGCGCCGAGGCTGTCTCAAGAGCGAAGCGGCCTCGCCAACTCCTCGTGAGGTGCGCCCGACGAGCCTGCGCTGAAGCACCGGCGCTGGTGGCCCCGAGAGCCTTCGCGGGCCTCTTGACCAGCTTAAGTCGCCCGGCGAGCCCGCCGTGAGACTTGAGTCCAGAGGCTCCTCCGACCCGATGCTGGTCGACTCCGATGGCGTCAGACGCTTGATACCTTCCCCACCGACGTGGTGGTCTACGACGAGCCGCTTCAGACGAGGAGAGCGACGGAAGCGCCGCCACGGAGGTGCTCGCCATCGCCACGGCGAGCACTCGGAGAAAACGCCAGACCCGCCGCCGCGTTTCAGAAGACCTGTCCGCCCCCCCGGCGACGCGGACGCAGGATGCTAGAAGAGCGCCGCCAGCTTATCGAAGGCGCCAAGAAGTTGGCAAGCATGAGACGCCTGTCAAGCGCACCAGCGAGGTGGACCACGCCGTAGGTGGCACGCCGTTCGATCGGGCCGAGCCGTCTTGGCACGGTCCGAGATGATGCGCGCTATCGCCGATCCGATCGGGGCAAAGCGCCTGCCTATGCCACCCCTGCGGAGAACATCCGCGCCGCCCAAGCGGCGACGGAGGAACTGAGGGACCTCGACGGCGAAGAGCGCCGTGTGATGACGGAGCGAGTCCAGCAGCTCCTCGATGCGGCTGCCGCGCAGAACGCGGCAGGCGGCCGCGCTGACACGCGGCAACAGAAGAATGACGACGTACCCCCTCGCCATGATCAAGGCGCGACCTCCCGAACGCCGACTGGCGGAGTCCGCGGGAGGAGGGAGAGAGAGCCGGCTGCGAGCCACAGTCGGACTCGCATCTCCATCGAGCGAGACCAAGATGGCCGCCCCAGGGCAGTGGAGCGGCGAGATGATTACCTGCCCCCCCCCGCCTCGGAGAGAACGGCGAGTCTCCCCGCCGCCTGTCGAGCATCCGACTCTCGGAGATCGCCTTGGTCGCCGAGAGGGAGTCGGAGAAAACGACGCCCGCCACCGGATCGACCGACTCCACAGATCCCTGGCGCTAGAAGAAGAAGACGAATTGGGCCCGCCTTGCTTCGGGCCCCGCATCAGAGACGAGCCCTTCCCCAAAGGGTTCACGCTCCCTCGAGACACGCCCAATACACCGCCCGCGTGAAGCCGGAGGATTGGCCGATAGACTACTCTCCACCGTCGTCAAGATCGCTAACGGCAACAAGCGAAGTCGCCGTCAAGTATGTTCCCCTCATGCTCCGTGGCACGGCCGGACATGGCTGAACAGCGTGAAGCCCCGCAAAGATCAACAGCTAGGTCGACTTCACGAAGCCTTCATTCGCAACTTCACCAAAGACGCATAAGCGACCTCCGAAGCCGCCGCCAGCTCTCCTTGTGCGTGCAAGGCCCCGAGGAATCGACGCGATTATCTCACGCTACCGGGCGAAGCTCAAACTCTCGCGAGGGCGTGCACGAGGTGCAGCCATCGAGTATTTCACGGCCGGTGCCGGAGGGCTCCTCAAGCACAAGCTCCTCTGCGACGAGCCCGAAACCTCGACGAGCTGCTAGTCATAGCGCACAAATACGCCACGGCCGACTCCTCTATGAAGACGAAATCCAAGTCAATGCGGTGGCAAGGTGATTCCTCAGCTCCCGTGACGCTTGGCCGAGACGCCGCCGACGGCAGCAACAGAACGACAACAAGCGCCAGGCCCCAGCCGACTCCCAACAATCGGCGGTCGCGCGAGAGAAGACCAAGAGCAGCGGAGGGGCAGCCTCCGCCAAGCGGCGAAGGGCGGCAAGTCCAAGCGGCTGCGGCTTTCTCCTATGAGCGCACTCTGGACGGTCCTTGCAAGTTCCACAGCGCGCCAAGCCGTCGAACCATACCACCGAAAGTACCAGCTGCTCGTCAGGATCGCCAAGGGAGACGGCCTCGCCCCTCCGCCGCCTGCGGGGCCGCCGCCGCCTCCGCCGCCTCCGCAGCCGGCGGCACGGCCAGTCGGCGCGGTCCAAGACGAGTTCCCAGAAGAGCACGGAGCATACGTAGTGTTCACCAGTCTGACAGACGACCGGCGCAGCAGGCGCCAGCAGCAGCAAGAAGTTAACGCAGTGGCAGCCGAAGCCCCTGTGTTCATGCATTGGTCCGAGAAGCCTATCAGCTGGAGCCGGGCGGATCACCCAGAGGTGATGCCGAGTCCGGGCTCTTACGCCTTGGTTCTTGGGGCGACCTTGGCCACTGACAAGCGGGCCGCCCGCTTCTCGCGAGTCTTGATAGACGGAGGCAGCAGCATAAACATCTTGTACAAGGATACCATGGAGAAGCTCGGAATCAGACGGAGGCAGCTGCAGAGCAGTCGCACTGTTTTCCATGGGATCGTACCCGGCCTCTCCTGCTCGCCGATTGGCAAGATTCTGATAGATGTCCTCTTCGGCGATAAAGATCACTTCCGCCGAGAACCGATTTGGTTCGAGGTGGTGGATTTGGAGAACCCATACCACGCTCTGCTAGGCCGGCCTGCCTTGGCCAAGTTCATGGCGGTTCCCCACTACGCCTATCTCAAGATGAAGATGCCGACTTCGAAGGGGATCCTGACCGTTGCCGGCGACTATAAGAAGTCGCTTCTTGCTGCCGAGAGCGATCGGCTGGCCGAGTCTCCGTGATCGCGCCGAGAAGCGGCTCCTTGACCGTGTCGTGGCGATGGCTGGGAAGCAGCCGGAGATGTCGCCAGACCCCAAGGAGTCGGAGGCAGAAGGATCATTCAAGCCGGCCAAAGAGACCAAGAAGATACCCTTGGACCCAGAACACCCAGAGAGGTACGCTGTCATGGGCACTGGCCTTGACAGCAAATAGGAAGGCGAGCTCGTCGATTTCCTCCGTGAGAATCGGGACATCTTCGCATGGTCCCCCAAGGACATGCCAGGTGTACCGACGGAATTCACGAGCACAAGTTACATGTCGGGCCGGATGTGAAGCGGTCCAGCAGCCCTTGCGCCGCTGTCAAGAGAAGAGAAGAGTAGTTGGAGAGGAGAGCCCCGCCTGGCAGCCGGCTTCATCATGGAGGTGTTTTTCCGGAGTGGTTGGCGAACCCGTGCTAGTGTTGAAGAAAAACAAGCGGTGGCGGATGTGCATCGACTACACCAGCCTCAATAAAGCCTGCCAAGGATCCATTCGCCTCGCCAAGGATTGATCAGGTGATAGACTCCACAGCCGGATGCGAGCTGTTGAGCTTCTTGGATGCTTACTCAGGATATCACCAGATCAAGCTGAATCCAGCAGACAGGCTGAAGACTGCATTCATCACACCGTTTGGAGCTTTCTGCTACCTGACGATGACGTTCGGCTTGAGGAATGCCGGCGCCACTTTCCAGCGTTGCATGCAGAAATGCCTCCTCAAGCAACTCGGCAGAAATGCCCATGTTTATGTGGATGATGTGGTAGTGAAGACGGAGAAGCGGGGGATGCTGCTAGAGGATCTGAAAGAGACCTTTGAGAATCTGCGCCGATTCCAGATCAAGCTCAACCCAGAGAAATGCGTGTTCGGAGTCCCAGCCGGCCAGCTCCTTGGTTTTCTGGTCTCCGAACGCGGCATAGAGTGCAACCCTGTGAAGATCAAGGCCATTGAGAGGATGGAGGTACCCAGCCGATCGCTGGACGTGCGTGAAGTTCATCGGCTGCTTGGCTTCCATCGGCCGATTCATCACCGGTGGGCGAAAGCTCTGCCATTGTATCAACTAATGAAGAAGACCACTTTTTCGAGTGGAACCACAAGGCGATGAGGCATTTCTCCAATCAAGAAGATGCCGACGACTTCCGTGGTCTTTGGCGGCTCCGACTCCCAAGGAGCCCATGCTTTTGTACATCGCCGCCACCAGTCGGGTAGTCAGCACGGTTATTATAGTCGAACGCAAGGAGGAAGGCAAGGCGCTCCCGATCCAAAGACCGGTATATTATTTGAGCGAGGTACTGTCGACCTCCAAGCAAAACTACCCTCACTACCAGAAGATGTGCTATGGCGTGCATTTAGCCGCCAAGAAGCTGAAGCCCTACTTTCAAGAGCACCCAATCACTGTGGTTTGCACTGCCCCACTCGCTGAGATCATCGGAAGTCGAGATGCATCCGGCCGAGTGGCCAAGTGGGCTATCGACCTGGCTCCCTACACGATCTACTACCAACCTCGCACTGCCATCAAGTCGCAGGCGCTGGCCGACTTCCTCGTCGATTGGGCCGAGACCCAATACTTGCCGCCTGCGCTTGATTCTACTCATTGGCGACTACACTTCGACGGCTCCAAGATGCGCTCCGGCCTCGGAGCCGGCGTCGTCCTCACCTCCCCCAAGGGCGACAAGCTCAAATACGTGCTGCAAATCCACTTCGCCGCCCAACAACGCCGCCGAATATGAAGCGCCGTCCACGGGCTCCGCTTGTTAAGGAACTCGGCATCCGCCGGATCTCGTGCTACGGCGACTCCGACTTGGTGGTACAGCAGATCATCCGGCGATCGACGCCAAGGACGCAAACATGGCAAGCTACGCGCTTAGTGCAGCAGCTCAGCGGATATTTTGAAGGATGCGAAGTTCCTCCACGTGCCAAGAAACGACAACGACCAAGCAGATGCTTTGGCACGAGTCGGCTCTACTCGCCAAGCGATTCCCCGGTGTCGCCCTTGGCGCCTCCACAAGCCGCCTATCAAGCCTTCACCGAGTCCGACTCTATTTTCGTGCGGCTCCCCAGAGATAGTCGGATCGACTCAAGACCCCAGCGAGCGACCTCAAGACAAGTCGGCTCGGGATCGCGCCGATCGGCCCGGGATCGCGCCCGATCGGCCGGGATCTGCGCCCATCGGTTCGGGGATTGTGCCACGGCCCGAGATACCTCGATTCAGCAAGCGGCAGCAGAGTCCAACCCGCCGCCTCCCAGCCCAGCCGCCTCGTCCAAGTCGGCTGTGGTAGCAATCGAAGAGATAATAAGACCTTCATGGGCACAGCCCATCCTCAAGTTCTTAGTCAACAAGGAGTTGCCTTACAGATGAAACTCTGGCTCGGCAAGTACAACGCCGAGCGGCAGCCTACACCATAGTCAACAGAGAATTAGTCAGGCGCAGGCGTTCATCGGTGTCCACCAGCGCTGCGTGGAGTCGGAGCAAGGCCAAGCAATCCTCAAGGACATCCATCGTATGCAGTGTGGTCACCACGCTGCTTCGAGGGCGCCAGGGCCAAAGCCTTTCTAAGACGGTTTCTTTTGGCCGACCGCCTCGAAGAAGCTAAAGAATTAGTCAAGAAATGCAAGGTGCCAGTGTTCCGCTCCAAGCCCCTTCACCGCTTCAGATCAAGACAATCCCCATCGCCTCGCCCTTTGCGGTTTGGGGCCTGGACATGGTGGGACCTTTCAAAACGGCTCGAGGTGGCCTGACTCATTTACTCGTCGCAGTGGACAAGTTCACCAAGTGGGTGGAAGCAAAGCCCATCAAGAAACTAAATGGGCCTACAGCAGTGACTTTCATTGCCGACATCACAAAGGCGGTATGGCATACCACACAAGATCATCACGACAACAAGACCAACTTCGCCAAGGGCGCTTTGGCTCGTTCTCGCTGACGACGCAGGGCATCCGACTGGACTTAGCGTCCGTTGCCCATCCGCAGTCAAACGGCCAGGTGGAGCGAGCCAATGGCCTCATCCTATCCGGCATCAAGCCTCGGTTGGTCGAACCACTCGAGCGCCGCGGCGGCTGTTTGGTGGAAGAGCTGCTCCGTCCTTCGAGTCTGCGCGACGACTCGAACAGATCAACCGGCTTCACGCCGTTCTTCCTCGTCTCACGGTGCCGGCCGCTATCCCGACGGATATACAATTCGACTCTCCACGAAGTCTCCATGTACACCGAGGAGGAGGTGAAGAAGCGCCAAGACGGCGCCGACCTGCGGAAGAGGGCCGGTTGTTGGCACTCACCGGTCCAAGATCTACCAAACAGAGTCTGGGCGATACTACAACCGCAAGGTCAAGCCACGATCATTCCAAGAGGGCGACCTTGTACTCCGGCTGATTCAGAGAACAGCCGGCCAGCACAAGTTGTCGGCGCCTTGGGAGGGTCCCTTCATCATCAGCAAGGTGCTAGGAAACGACGCCTACTACCTGATCGATGCTCAGAAGCCTCGAGCGCGCAAGAGAGACGACTCTGGCAAGGAGACAGAGCGCCCGTGGAATGCAAATCTTCTTCGAAAATTTTACAGCTGATACAGTATGTATCGCGCTACTCCCCTTTTTTATGTATTAAGCACCAAGACCTTGGGCCCCCCGAGCCGAGCTCGGGGACTGCCCTTTTGATTAACTGTATGATATGAATCCCGCTTCTGAAATGCTTCCCCCATTTTTATCATACCGTCCAAGCACGGGTCCGGCAAGTCGCCCGGGACTCGCCGCTTTGTGCTATGAACGCCCCGAGGTCGGACAAGTAATGTGCCGCGCCAAAGCCGCTCTCCTACAGAAGCCACAGCTCGCAGAGCGGCGCCGATAAAGCCGAGGCGGAAAGCAAGCGCACACATGAAAACGGCTAAGGACTTAAGAGCTACGCGATAGCCCAAACCGCTCCCGCCTCCCCACTAAGCCGACTTCATGAAAGCAATCGGCTCATAGTTTTAACCTTTATTAAGAACGGCTGACTTTGAGGGTCGGCCGGCCGATTTCCAGCCAAACTTGCTACGACACTTTAAACGACTAAGTACTTGCCTCCCAAGGTAGCTGAGCTCTTGACCCAGTGGCAGTCCGCAGAGCGGCTGCCCAGATGGCAAGGCGGCAACCAAAGGGAGGCGGCAAAGGAAAACAGTCTAAAAAGAGCCAAAGCAAGCAAAAGGCGGAAACTTGATAAATATTTACATAAGGCCCTTGGCCGAATACACCCCGCGGGTGGAATTGTTTGCAACTAACAAGTTTTTTGAGCAAAAACAAAAGAACAGGAAAGGCTGATGCATCCTAGGGGGCGGCCTCCGGGGCCGGAGGGCCGGAGGCGGCGGCGGCTTCGGGCGTCGGGGCGGCCGGCTGGGCGATCTCGGCTTGGTCGCCCTCGGTGACGATTGCCTTGTCCTTCCGAGGCTCGTTCTTTGGAGGCGCGGTCAGCCGAGGCTGGTCGCCTTCCTCGTGCTCTGGCGCCTCTTCCTCCTCGCCTCCGCCCTCCGACTCGCCCCCCTCGGTGCCTGGAGCCGACACCTCCGCAGAGTCCTCCTCGCACTGGTGCATCTCGAACCACTCAGCGGAGCCTCCTCGCCATCTGCTTGGTCCTTTCGGGCACAAAGACACTAGTGTCCGTGTACTCGGCGATGGCCGCCGCGCGCTCGACGAGGGCGCCTTCCACGGCTCCCAGCTCGGCCTGGGCCTCCGACCGGAACGCAGCCAGGCGGTCCAGGTCCAGTCCGGGGTACCAGCCCTTGACGAACTCCAGGGCCCGGCGTGCTCCGGCACGGGCCGAGGAGCCCCTCCAAGCCTCGAAGCGGCCGACGGCGACCTCCAGCCAGTCGGCCGTCCGACTGGCAGTGCGAAGAGCCGGCACCTCCGGCCATAGGGCGGTGACGACCTGGGCGCCGGCGCGTTGGAGACGGCGCATCAGACGGTGAGCAGGCCGGAGGCGAGCCCCGATGCTCAAGATCTGCTCGTCGATAGTGCGGGGCGCGTTGGCGGCGATCACTTCGCCCTGCGCCCTTCGCTCCTCCCGATCCGCCTCGATGGCCGGAATGACGGCCTGCGAGTGGCCCGGGAAGAAGTCTGCGAAAGACAGCAAAGGAAACAGTCAAGGAAAACCAGAAGACAGCTCGACGAGGAATTGAAAGACCAAAAAGAGAAGACAGGAATTACCGTCGACAACGTCCTCGATCACGTGGTAGCCGGAGGTCAGCATCACCTCGCGGTCGGTCCAAGCGGCCCGCTCCATCTCGAACTCGGCTAGGAGGGCCTCTTCCCGCGACTTGGCGCCCTCCTGCGCCTTCCGAAGCAGATCCTTCTGCTCGGCCAGCTGTGTCGCCAGAAGGTCGCGCTCCTGAGCGAGTTTGTCACACTCCTCCTCCTTAGCGCGACGGGCGGCGTTGGCTTCATCTAGCTGCCCTCGAAGGGCGGCGTTGGCGTCAAAGCCCAAAAGAAAGATAAACGTCATTAAGATAGAAGGTCGCCGGGAGATCCGCCCGCTTGCAGCGATCGGCCCGAATCTTGGTTATCATTTCTGCGCAGCAGTGCTTGTGCGCCCAAGAAGAAAAAATCTGCCTACCTCGACTCTCCGCCAAATCGGCGGTCCGCTTCCTCAGCTCCTCAACGTTGCGGTTGAAGGCAGTGGCGCGGAGGTTGTGGTACTCCTGCAAGGCCGGCAAAGAGCTGAGTCAGCCTTTGAAGGTCGCTAAAAGTGAGTTCCGAGCCGCCGCCAAAGAGCCGACTCGAACTCGGGATTACACCCGAGTGGAGTGCTGGCGCCCCACGAGGAAGAAACAAGAGAACCAAAAACAAACCGCATTCGGACCGAGGCCCGCATGGCGGATGCGCCCTGGTGTAGAGCCGAGGCCGCCTTTACGCAACTTGGACCTGAACGCCCAAGAGCGCTGGTTCAGCGGACCGTTGCCGCTTCTTCGCGCACTAGCCGCTGGGCGCGCATCGAGGCCTCGGCGTCAGATTCGCCATGCTAAGCGGCGTTCGCCTCCCGAAGCAGCGCGCTGGAGTTTCGCCCTTCGACTCGGCGGCGAGTCGGCACCGCGACCTGCAGAAGCAGCTGCGCGTCGGCGTCGTCCGCAGCCGGCGGGTCCTGAGGGTCCGCAGGCTGCTTACCGTGCGGCCTCGAAGGCGGAGGTGGCGGAGGCGGCGCACGAGTGTCCGAGCCCGAAGCATCGCCGCCTTCCTCGGCGAGAGGGTTGGCGGTGCCGACCTCCCCGGTCTGCCCCGTAAAATCAGGAGGCGGCGGCGCTGATGATAGCGGGGGACAAGCATCGCCGCGCGGCGGCGAACGGCCGCCTCGGCGTCTCGTTTTGACGCGCGCCGCGCCACGGCCTCGCCCAGATGCGGCTGGCGCAGGCCGCCTTGTCGGCCTGCGCCTTCTCCAGGCGTTTGGTCTCCTCCTCCGCGCGCTTCTCCCGCGCGTTCCGCTCCGTCGCCTCCCGGAGATCGGCGGCGGGGTCGACTCGCCGCGTGTTGGAGGACGTCGCCCCCGACCCCATGACGGAGGGCGCAGCGACTCTCTCGAGGGAGAGGGGAGCGCTGGAGATGAGGGGGGTGAGAGTCAGAGCAATTCAAGCAAGGTCAGAGAAGAACAAAGAATAAAAACTTACGAAGAGACAAGCGGCGGCTTCTTCACTTCCTTCCGGAAGCGGTTGGCCTTCGCGGCCGCCTCCTCCCGCTTGGTCGCGGCGGCGGTCCCCCTGGGCTTCTTCGGCCGGCCGCCGAGCGCGCTCGTCCCGGCGTGGCGCTTTTTCGACCCGGCCTGGGTGGAGGGGCCGGCTCTCGGTTGAGGGCGCGGGACGACTTCGCGCCGACAAATGTCTTGGCCGGTCGGCGAAAGTCGCCGACGGCTCGAGGCCCCTCCTCCTCCTCCCTGCCGCCTTTGGCGTCGGCCTCAGCCTTGGCTGCCCTAGGTCGGGATCGTTAACGCCGCCGACCTCGCGTCGAGGGGACGACACGCGTGCTCTCTATGGGCGCCGCAGCGGCGCCAGAGGGGTTCTGCTCAAAAAACTAGCATGGTCGAGCTCAAGTCGATGCGAGCAAGATCGAACACGATGGAAAACTTACCTCCGGCGGAGGGTTGTCGCATGAGCACGGCTCCTTGCCGAATCTGCCACTCGGCGGTGAACTTGTAGTGGGCGGCGAGGTTCACCATGTTCGCCACTTCTACGCGCTGCATGTCCTTGGTGCACAGCCGCTGGGATCATGCCGGCCGCCATCTGGCAGATGAGATGGGGCCGCCTTGAGCGAAGCACCCGCGCGCCACAAAGGCGGCAGGAGGTCGGAGGAGACGAGCCCCTCCGATGCGTCAAGACTCGGAGGCGCGCCAGCGCCGACGACCGAGGCCGAGAGCGTCTTCGACGGTGGGACCAGCTGGCCGCCGGCGGCCGGCCAGCGGCTCGGGTCGGAAGGGCGGCGGTTGACCCGATCGCCGTCGGTGGCGACGTTCTTCACGTAGAAGTATGTTTTTGCCACATCTTCACCGACTTTATCAGCCGGATGGACGGGAAGGGTTGTCGGCCGTCAGGCGCCTTTGACGCGATGAACGTGCCACACTGCACCGGCGTGCCGGCAGCCTGCGTGCCGAGCTTGGAAGAGAAGAACTCTCCCCACAGCTCGATGGTGGGGAGAACTCCGATATAGCCTTCGCACAAGGTGGCGAAGGCGGAGAGGAGCACCACCGCGTTGGGGGTGAGGTGGTGCGGCTGCAAATGGTATAGCTCGAGGAACGAGCGGAGGAACCCGCTCGCCGGGAGGCCCATCCCGCGCATGAGGTGCGAGCGGAAGATGACCCGCTCGCCTGCCTCCGGCGCGGGCCGGATTTCCCCCGTCGGCACGGGGCGGGCCTGCACCCGGTCAGCGCTCGGAAGGCGGCGGGTCCGGCGGAGGAACTCGATGTCCTCCGCGTCCACGTCTGAGCCGTCCCATTCGCCGGAGCGCGAGGCGGTGGGCGCGGCGGAAGAGGAGCTCATCGCCGACGAAGAGAGAAAGAGCAGCGGAGCAGCGGTGCGACGGAGGAAGAAGAAGGGCGAGAAGGCAGAGGAGGGAGTGCGCGTGCTACGCCGCCGCTCCCCCTCGGCCTATTTATAGCCCCATGGGCTGAGAAGCCGAGGGGACGACGTGGGGATTAACTGCGCCCACGACCCCACGACGCCCCACGGTTAAAGACCCCACGGTTATCGCCGCAGAACCACGGGGATACCAACCGCCCTCGGCCGCAGCGGATCCGCTCGGGGAGCCGAGGCGTGGTAGCGGCGGGCCCCATCCGTCGGCCCGTCCCGTCACGCGCGTGGGCAGGCAGGCTATCGCCTCCACGTGGCGTGACGTGATATGACCGTTTTTGCAGATGGCAGGGAAGCGTGGCCGATACGCCGCTGGTTTCCCGCCACGACTTGCGGGAGGCGGCCCCTTGCAGGGCCGGCCGGCTCCTGCAAGGCGGCCCGAGGGCACGGCAGCCGAATCTTAGAGTCGGCGCCTCAGAGTCTGAAACTGCCGAAGCCCCACGAGGCGGCGCCCGCCGGGCTTCGCCAGCTTCGGGGACTACTGTCGGAGTAATGGGCCATGGGTAGGCAGACCCAGGACCCAAGATCTTTCAAGACATCGGGGCAGGCCGCGCCCCTCAACCGAGTCCCAGCTGGCGACCTTCGGGGAGGCCAAGTCCCAGCTGGCGACCTTCGAAGGAACCAAGTCCCCAGACGGCGACTCCAGACCAAGCCGACTCCGGGCTTGCGACCTCTCAGAGGGCCGACTCTGGGAGTCGGCCCGCGACCTTCCACGACGACCAACGCAGGGTACAGCCCGTCGTGGCTGTCCCATCGGACCCACGGGAGGGGGGCATGGCCACAGAAGCGCCGACAGAGATCCCCGTGAGGCGCGCATCGCTGCCATGCCACCTCGACCACCACAAAGGCACGCAGACTGCACTCCACGACGGCGCGCGCCAGACGGCCCGAAATCGCCGGGCCCTCCGTCAGTGAAATAGATGAGCTCGGCCGGAGAGTCCGAAGACGGCCCCACAGGAGTCGGCCACCCCGGAGTCGGCCGCTTCCTGGCCAGGGCCCCACAAGCCATAAACCAGATTGGACAGGGAGTGGCAACAGTGATCGCCTGACAGGCGGCGGCACTGTTCCCACGATCCCATGACCAAGCCTGCGTCATCAGGAGTGCTGCATAGTGCTCAGCCTGTCCGCGGGACCCGCCAGTCGGCGGGCCCTAGAAGTCGGCGGAGAAGACGGCGGCAAGAGAGACTGACGACTGGGGGCCACGCCCAGTCAGATTACCCTTGTACCCCCGGGGGGTAGGCCTATATAAACCCCCCGGAGCACCCATGCAAAGGGTTCGGCCCTGAGTAGGTTTCTTAGACACATAGCAAGAGGGGAAGAGCTAGCCTCGCTCCTCCCTGCCTCCACACAGCTCGAGGAGCACCCTTGTACTATCTCCCCATAGTGATCATGCGGAGACCCCGCAGAGCAGCAGTAGGGGTATTATCTCCTCGGAGAGCCCCGAAGCTGGGTAAGATTCGCCGGCGTGCATGCCTTCGCCTCATCCCGCTTCCAGGCACCGGCGACGTTCTACTCGCCCCCACCATGATAAGCCATCCGTTGGCATATGTCGCATCCAACCCCCGACAGCCCAAAAGTTGTATGGAGACCTGAACTCCGCCATCATGGTCCTAGCCGCATCCATCAACGTCCGGTTCTTCCTCTCCGCAACACCATTTTGTTGAGGGGTGTATGGAGCAGCATATTGGTGCTTGATCCCCTCATCACTGAGAAACTCATCCAGGGTGTAGTTCTTGAACTCGGTGCCGTTGTCACTTCTTATTGTCAAGATCTTTGCATTGTGTTGACGTTGAGCTTCATTTGCAAAGTCGATGATTGTTTGTTGAGTCTCACTCTTCCTCTTGAAGAAGTATACCCAAGTGTATCTTGAGTAGTCATCCACAATCACCAAGCAATACTTTCTTCCTCCAAGACTATCAAAAGATGGAGGCCCAAAGAGATCCATGTGAAGGAGCTCCAAGGGTCTCTTTGAGTAGATGATGGTAGATCGAGGGTGAGCCTTTTCATGAAGCTTTCCTTCAATACAAGCACTGCAAGCACGATCTTTGGCAAAACTAACATTTGTTAGTCCACGAACATGGCCCCCCTTGAGAAGACTTTGCAAAGATCTCATATTGACATGGGCTAAATGGCGATGCCAAAGCCATCCCACGTCAACTTTAGCCATTAGGCATGTCGCGGTCTTAGTGGGTCGCTCCGAAAAGTTAATCACATAGAGACCGTTCTCGACATGCCCAACAAAGGCTACTTTAAGAGTCTTGCTCCACAAGAGGGCCACGGGATCAATGTCAAAGAAAGTAGCAAAACCCATGAGTGCAAGTTGACAAACGGAAAGCAAATTGTATGCAAGGGACTCAACAAGCATGACTTTCTCGATCGTTAGTGTTGGGGAACGTAGTAATTTCAAAAAAATTCCTACGCACACGCAAGATCATGGTGATGACATTGCAACGAGGGGAGAGTGTTGTCTACGTACCCTCGTAGACCGAAGCGGAAGCGTTATGATAACGCGGTTGATGTAGTCGTACGTCTTCACGATCTGACCGATCCAAGTACCGAACGTACGGCACCTCCGAGTTCAGCACACGTTCAGCTCGATGACGATCCCCGGACTCCGATCCAGCAAAGTGTCGGGGATGAGTTCCGTCAGCACGACGGCGTGGTGACGATGTTGATGTTCTACCGGCGCAGGGCTTAGCCTAAGCTTGGCGATATGACCGAGGTGGAATATGGTGGAAGGGGCACGCGACACGGCTAAGGAATGATCCGTCGATCAACTTGTGTGTCCATGGGGTGCCCCTGCCCAGATATAAAGGAGGAGGGAGGAGGAGGCGGCCCTCTCTATGGCGCGCCATGGGGAGTCCTACTCCCACCGGGAGTAGGATTCCCCTTCCTAGTCCAACTAGTAGTCCTTCCATGTATTAGGAGTAGAGAAGGAAAGGGAAGATAGAAGGAGAAGGAAGGAAGGGTGCGCCTCCCTAGTCCAATTCGGACTAGACCAAGGGAGGGCGGGCCACCCTTTTGGCCCTTTTCTCCTTTCTCGTATGGCCCATTAAGGCCCAATACGAATTCCGTAACTCTCGGTATTCCAAAAATACCCAATCACTCGGAACCTTTCCGAACTCCGAATATAGTCGTCCAATATATCGATCTTTACGTCTCGACCATTTCGAGACTCCTCGTCATGTCCCCGATCTCATCCGGGACTCGAACTCCTTCGGTACATCAAAACTCATAAACTCATAATAAACCGTCATCAAAACCTTAAGCGTGCGGACCCTACGGGTTCGAGAACTATGTAGACATGACCTAGAACTATTCTGGTCAATAACCAATAGCGGGACCTGATGCCCATATTGGTTCCTACATATTCTACGAAGATCTTTATCGGTCAAACCGCATAACAACATCGTTGTTCCCTTTGTCATCGGTATGTTACTTGCCCGAGATTCGATCGTCGGTATCCAATACCTAGTTCAATCTCGTCACCGCAAGTCTCTTTACTCGCTCGTAATGCATCATCCCGTAACCAACTCATTGGTTACATTGCTTGCAAGGCTTATAATGATGTGCATTACCGAGAGGGCCCAGAGATACCTCTCCGACAATCGGAGTGACAAAACCTAATCTCAAATACGCCAACTCAACATGTACCTTCGGAGACACCTGTAGTACTCCTTTATAATCACCCGATTCGTTGTGACGTTTGGTAGTACCCAAAGTGTTCCTCCGTAAACGGAGTTGCATAATCTCATAGTTACAGAACATGTATAAGTTATGAAGAAAGCAATAGCAACATACTAAACGATCAAGTGCTAAGCTAACGGAATGGGTCAAGTCAATCACATCATTCTCCTAATGATGTGATCCCGTTAATCAAATGACAACCCTTTTGTCCATGGCTAGGAAACATAACCATCTCGATAAACGAGCTAGTCAAGTAGAGGCATACTAGTGACACTATGTTTGTCTATGTATTCACACATGTATTATGTTTCCGTTAATACAATTCTAGCATGAATAATAAACATTTATCATGAAATAAGGAAATAAATAATAACTTTATTATTGCCTCTAGGCATATTTCCTTCATCTCCCACTTGCACTAGAGTCAATAATCTAGGTCACATCGCCATGTGATTTAACACCAATATTCATATCTATATATGATTAACACCCATAGTTCACATCATCATGTGACCAACACCCAAAGGGTTTACTAGAGTCAATAATCTAGTTCACATCGCTATGTGATTAACACCCAAAGAGTACTAAGGTGTGATCATGTTTTGCTCGTGAGAGAAGCTTAGTCAACGGGTCTGGCTCACATTGAGCCGTATGTATTTTGCAAATATTCTATGTCTACAATGCTCTGCACGGAGCTACTCTAGCTAATCGCTCCCACTTTCAATATGTATCCAGATTGAGACTTAGAGTCATCTGGATTAGTGTAAAAGTTTGCACTGATGTAACTTTTACAACAAACTCTTTATCACCTCCATAATCGAGAAACATCTCCTTAGTCCTTACTAAGGATATTCTTGACCAATGTCCAAAGGATCTACTCCTAGATCACTATTGTACTCCTCGCCAAATTCAAAGCAAGGTATACAATAGGTGCGGTACATAGCATAGCATACTTTATAGAACCTATGGTGAGGCATAGGGAATGACTTTTCATTCTCTTTCTATTTTCTGCTGTGGTCGGGATTTGAGTCTTACTCAATTTCATACCTTTGCAACACAGCAAGAACTCTTTCTTTGACTGCTCCATTTTGAACTATTTCAAAATCTTGCCAAGGTATGTACTCATTGAAAATCTTATCAAGCGCCTTGATCTATCTCAATAGATCTTGATGCTCAATATGTAAGTAGCTTTTATCGAGGTCTTTTCTTTTAAAGAACTCCTTTAAAACACTCCTTTATGCTTTGCGTAAAAATTCTACATCATTTCGATCAACAATATGTCACTCACATATACTAATCGGAAAGGTCTGTAGTGCTCCCACTCACTTTATTGTAAATACAGGCTTCATCGTAAGTCCATATAAAACTATATGCTTTGATCAACTTATCAAAGCGTATATTCCAACTCCGAGATGCTTGCACCAGTCCATAGATGGATCATTGGAGCTTGCACATTTTGTTAGCACCTTTAGGATTGACAAAACCTTCTCGTTGCATCATATACAACTCTTTTTAATAAATCCATTAAGGAATGCAGTTTTGACATCCATTTGCCGATTTCATAAAATGTGGCAATTGCTAACATGATTCGACAGACTTAAGCATCGATACGAGTGAGAAAATCTCATCGTATTCAACACCTTGAACTTGTTGAAAACCTTTCGCAACAAGTCGAGCTTGGTAGATAGTAATACTACTATCGGTGTCCGCCTTCCTCTTGAAGATCCATTCATTTAACATGACTTGTCGATCATCGAGCAAGTCAATCAAAGTCCATACTTTGTTCTCATACATGGATCATATCTCGATTTTATGGCCTCGAGCCATTTCGCGGAATCTAGGCTCATCATCGCTTCCTCATAGTTCGTAGGTTCATCATGGTCTAGTAACATGACTTCCGAACATGATTACTACACCACTGTGCGGATCTTACTCGAAGACCTACGAGGTTTCAGAGTAACTTGATCTCAAGTTTCATGATCAATATCATTAGCTTCCTCACTAATTGGTGTATTTGTCACAGAACTGATTTCGTGATGAACTACTTTCCAATAAGGGAACAGTACAGGCCATTACCTCATCAAGTTCTACTTTCCTCCCACTCACTTCTTTCGAGAGAAACTCCTTCTCTAGAAAGGATCCATTATTAGCAACGAATATCTTGCCTTCGGATCTGTGATAGAAGGTGTACCCAACTATTTCCTTTGGGTATTCTATGAAGACGCACTTCTCCGACTTGGGTTCGAGCTTATCAGGATGAAACTTTTTCACATAAGCATCGCAGCCCCAATTTAAGAAACGATAACTTGGGTTTCTTGCTAAACCACAGTTCATATGTTATCGTCTCAACGGATTTAGATGGTGCCCTTTTAATGTGAATGCAGCTGTCTCTAATGCATAACCCCAAAACAATATTGGTAAATCAGTAAGAGACATCATAGATCGCACCATATCCAATAAAGTGCGGTTACAACGCTCGACACACCATAACGCTGTGGTGTTCTGTGGCGTGAGCTGTGAAACTATTTCACATTGTTTTAATTGAAGACCAAACTCGTAACTCAAATATTCTTCTCCGCGATCAGATCGTAGAAACTTTATTTTCTTGTTACGATGATTTTACCACTTCACTCTGAAATTCTTTGAACCTTTCAGCTATTTCAGACTTATGTTTCATCAAGAAGATATACCCATATCTGCTCAAATCATCTTGTGAAGGTCAGAAAATAATGATACTTGCCACGAGCCTTCATACTCATTGGTCCGCATACATCAAGATGTATTATTTCCAATAAGTCGGTAGTTCGCTCCATTGTTCAAGAACGGAGTTTTAGTCATCTTGCCCAAAAGGCACGTTCGCAAGCATCAAATGATTCATAACCAAGTGATTCCGAAAATCCATCTTTATGGAGTTTCTTCATGCGCTTTACACCGATATGACCCAAACGGCAGTGCCACAAATAAGTTGCACTATCATTATTAACTTTGCATCTTTTGGCCTCAATATTATGAATATGTGTATCACTACGATCGAGATCCAACAAACCATTTTCGTTGGTGTGTATGACCATAGAAGGTTTTATTCATGTAAACAGAACAATAATTGTTCTCTAACTTAAATGAATAACCGTATTGCAATAAACATGATCAAATCATATTCATGCTCAACGCAAACACCAAATAACATTTATTTAGGTTCAACACTAATCCCGAAAGTATAGGGAGTGTGCGATGATGATCATATCAATCTTGGAACTACTTCCAACACTCATCGCCACTTTCCCTTCAACTAGTCTCTGCTTATTCTCAGAACTCCTGTTTCGAGTTACTAATCTTAGCAACCTAACAAGTATCAAATACTCAGGGCTACTATAAACACTAGTAAAGCACACATCAATAACCTGTATATCAAATATACACTTGTTCACTTTGCCATCATTCTTATCCACCAAATATTTAGGGCATTTCCGCTTCAAAGGACCATTTTCTTTGCAAAGGTAAGCACTTTCGGTTTCAGTGCTTTGGTCCAGCTTGGAGCTTCTTCAAGGAGTGACAACTTGCTTGTCTTTCCACTTGAAGTTCCCTTTCTTTCCCTTTGCCCTTTTCTTGAAACTAGTGGTCTTGTCAATCATCAACACTTGATGCTCTTTCTTGATTTCTACCTTCGCCGATTTCAACATCACGAAGAGCTCGGGAATCGTTTTCGCCATCCCTTGCATACTATAGTTCATCACGAAGTTCTATTAACTCGGTGATGGTGACTAGAGAATTCTGTCAATCACTATCTTATCCGGAAGATAACTCCCACTTGATTCAAGCGATTGTAGTACCCAGACGATCTCGAGCACATGCTCACTAGTTGAGCGATTCTCTCCATCTTTTAGCTATAGAACTTGTTGGAGACTTCATATCTCTCAACTCGGTATTTGCTTGAAATATTAACTTCAATTCCTCGAACATCTCATATGGTCCATGACGCTCAAAACATCTTTGAAGTCCCGATTCTAAGCCATAAAGCATGGTGCACAAAACTATCAAGTAGTCATCATATTGAGCTAGCCAAACGCTCATAACGCCTCAGATCCGCCTCCTGCAATAGGTCTGTCACCTAGCGTGCATTAAGGACATAATTCTTACAGGCAGCAATGAGGATAAACCTCGGATCACGGATCCAATCCGCATCATTGCTACTAACATCTTTCAACATAATTTTCTAGGAGCATATCAAAATAAACATATGAAAGCAACAACGCAAGCTATTGATCTACAACATAATTTGCAAAATACTACCAGACTAAGTTCATGATAAATTTAAGTTCAATTAATCATATTACTTAAGAACTCCCACTTAGACAGACATCTCTCTAGTCATCTAAGTGATCACGTGATCCAAATCAACTAAACCATGTCCGATCATCATGTGAGATGGAGTAGTTTCAATGGTGAACATCGCTATGTTGATCATATCTACTATATGATTCACGCCGACCTTCGGTCTCCGTGTTTCGAGGCCATATCAGATATGCTAGGCTCGTCAAGTATAACTCGAGTATTCCGCGGTGCACCTGTTTTGCACCCGTTGTATTTGAACGTAGAGCCTATCACACCCGATCATCACGTGGTGTCTCAAAGACGAAGAACTTTCGCAACGGTGCATACTGTGGAGAACACTTCTTGATAATTAGTGAGAGATCATCTTAAAATGCTACCCTCAATCAAAACATAATAAGATGTATAAAGATAAACATCATATGCAATCAAAATATGTGACATGATATGGCCATGATCATCTTGCGCCTTTGATCTCCATCTCCAAAGTACTGTCATGATCTTTATCGTCACCGGCACGACACCATGATCTTCATCATCTTGATCTATATCAATGTGTTGTCACATGGTCGTCTCGCCAACTATTGCTCTTGCAACTATTGCTATCGCATAGCGATAAAGTAAAGCAAATATTTGGCACTTGCATCTTTATGCAACAAAGAAACAACCATAGGGCTTCTGCCAGTTTCCAATAACTTCAACAAAACATGATCATCTCATACAATAAAATATAGCATCACGTCTTGACCATATCACATCACAACATGCCCTGCAAAAACAAGTTAGACGTCCTCTACTTTGTTGTTGCAAATTTTACGTGGCTGCTACGGGCTTAAGCAAGAACCAATCTCACCTACGCATCAAAACCACAACGATAGTTTGTCAAATAGACTCGCGTTTAACCTTCACAAGGACCGGCGAGCTACACTCGGTTCAACTAAAGTTGGAGAAACAAACACCGCTAGTCACCGTGTGCAAAGCACGGCGGTAAAATCAGTCTCGCAGAAGCGTCACGCGTAATGTCGGTCCGGCCGCTTCATCCAACAATACCGCTGAACCAAAGTATGACATCTTTGGTAAGCAGATGACTTATATCGCCCACAACTCATTTGTGTTCTAATCGTGCATATAACATCAAACCATAAAACCTAGGCTCGGATGCCATTGTTGGGGAACGAGTAATTTCAAAAAATTTCTACGCACACGCAAGATCATGGTGATGACATTGCAACGAGGGGAGAGTGTTGTCTCACGCACCCTCGTGAGACCAAGCGAAGCGTTATGACAACGCTGTTGATGTAGTCAGACGCCTTCACGATCCGACCGATCCAAGTACCGAACGACGGCACCTCCGAGTTCAGCACACGTTCAGCTCGATGACGATCCCCGGACTCCGATCCAGCAAAGTGTCGGGGATGAGTTCCGTCAGCACGACGGCGTGGTGACGATGTTGATGTTCTACCGGCGCAGGGCTTAGCCTAAGCTTCGCGACGATATGACCGAGGTGGAATATGGTGGAAGGGGGCACCGCACACGGCTAAGGAACGATCCGTCGATCAACTTGTGTGTCCATGGGGTGCCCCCTGCCCCCGTATATAAAGGAGGGAGGGAGGAGGAGGCCGGCCCTCTCTATGGCGCGCCATGGGGAGTCCTACTCCCACCGGGAGTAGGATTCCCCCTTTCCTAGTCCAACTAGTAGTCCTTCCATGTATTAGGAGTAGGAGAGAAGGAAAGGGAAGATAGAAGGAGAAGGAAGGAAGGGTGCGCCTCCCTAGTCCATTCGGACTAGACCAAGGGAGGGCGGCGCCACCCTTTGGCCCTTTTTCTCCTTTCTCGTATGGCCCATTAAGGCCCAATACGAATTCCGTAACTCTCCCAGACTCAAAAATACCCAATCACTCGGAACCTTCCGAACTCCGAATATAGTCGTCCAATATATCGATCTTTACGTCTCGACCATTTCGAGACTCCTCGTCATGTCCCCGATCTCATCCGGGACTCGAACTCCTTCGTACATCAAAACTCATAAACTCATAATAAAACCGCCATCGAAACCTTGTTGCGGACCCTACGGGTTCGAGAACTATGTAGACATGACCTAGAACTATTCTGGTCAATAACCAATAGCGGACCTGGATGCCCATATTGGTTCCTACATATTCTACGAAGATCTTTATCGGTCAAACCGCATAACAACATACGTTGTTCCTTTGTCATCGGTATGTTACTTGCCCGAGATTCGATCGTCGGTATCCAATACCTAGTTCAATCTCGCCACCGCAAGTCTCTTTACTCGCTCAGAATGCATCATCCCGTAACCAACTCATTGGTTACATTGCTTGCAAGGCTTATAATGATGTGCATTACCGAGAGGGCCCAGAGATACCTCTCCGACAATCGGAGTGACAAAACCTAATCTCGAAATACGCCAACTCAACATGTACCTTCGAGACACCTGTAGTACTCCTTTATAATCACCCGATTCACGTTGTGACGCTTGGTAGTACCCAAAGTGTTCCTCCGGTAAACGGGAGTTGCATAATCTCATAGTTACAGGAACATGTATAAGTTATGAAGAAAGCAATAGCAACATACTAAACGATCAAGTGCTAAGCTAACGGAATGGATCAAGTCAATCACATCATTCTCCTAATGATGTGATCCCGTTAATCAAATGACAACCCTTTTGTCCATGGCTAGGAAACATAACCATCTCTGATAAACGAGCTAGTCAAGTAGAGGCATACTAGTGACACTATGTTTGTCTATGTATTCACACATGTATTATGTTTCCCGTTAATACAATTCTAGCATGAATAATAAACATTTATCATGAAATAAGGAAATAAATAATAACTTTATTATTGCCTCTAGGGCATATTTCCTTCAGTTAGATCATGAGAAATGACAACCTTGTCGAGACCCAATACCTTAGAATGCGATGCATCACCCCACTCGACATTGGTGGGCATAGATGGAATCTCTTGCACGTCCACCACCAAGTCCTTGCTCCCGGTCATATGATTTGTTGCTCCACTATCGAGCAACCATGATCCCCCACCGGAAGCAAACACCTACAAGAGATCAATGCATGGTTTTAGGTACCCATTTCGTAATGGGTCCTTTGATGTTAGTAACAAGGGTCTTGGGAACCCAAATAGACCATTCAAAGTACTCATAAGGAGAACCAACAAATTTAGCAAAGACATGTCCATCACTAGCACGGCACAACACATATGACGGGTTAAAGTCGTCGGCTTTGTTTGAGGAAATGCTTTTGCCCTTTTGGACATCAACTCCCTTCACTTTTTCCTTCTTCTCATTAGGAGCACCCTCTCCCTCTTTCACAAACGTTTGCTTGAGAGGAGGAGGACGTTTGGTCTTGTTCTTCTTCTTCTTCTTGCTCTTGGACTTGGGTGCAAACCCAATTCCTTCCTTGGCCACAACTTCCATTTGATTGCTCAAAAGGTCGTTGAGGTTCTTCTCACCTTGAATGCATGTCACAAGGCCTTTCTCAAGTTGATCCATCAACCTGGCATTCTCCTCCACAGGATGCACATGCTCACAACACAGGTTAGTAGCACATGCATTATCAATTAATACCATATGAGGAAAGGTGGCCTTTTCCTTGATTAGCTTAACTTGGAGTTGAGCATGAGACTCTTTGAGGTTAGCATGAGTACCCTTCAAGACCTTGTGGGCCTTGTCAAGTATCTCAAACTCCTCTTTGAGTCTAGCATGATCAACCCCAAGTTTAGCCTTCTCAGAGGTTAGCACACGAGACACGACAAGAGCATGATCAATATCTTTCTTTAACTTAGCATGGTCATCATTGTGTGACTCCTCAAGAGTCAAACGATGCACACGCTCTTCCTCAAGAGCATTAGAGAGATCCGACATCTCATGGGCATAGTCACGACTATGACCTTCCATCTTAGAGATGGTTTCTTCGTGAGCCTCGATCATGTCATTGGCCTCACCAAGTTGTTCCAAGAGAGCAACAAAGTGCTTCTTGGACTTACCCTTGAGCTTACTCATAAAAGACTCAAATTCATTCACTTCCTCATTAGACTCAACATGTTCACTAATGCAATCCTCCAAGGAGGGATTAGTAATGATGGTGGTTGTGATGTTGGGGGTTTCCTTCTTTGAAGCTTTAGCCATGAGGCACTTGGCGGTGATGTTTTCATTGGGTGAATCAAAGAGATGTTGGGGAACATAGTAATTTCAAAAATTTTCCTACGCACATGCAAGATCATGGTGATGCATAGCAACGAGAGGGGAGAGTGTTGTCTACGTACCCTTGTAGACCCGAAGCGGAAGCAATCACAACGTAGAGGAAGTAGTCGACGTTCTCCTCGCGATCCGACCGATCCGGCGCCGTTATTCGGCGCCCCGAGTTCTTGACACACGACAGCTCGATGATGTCCCTCAGACCGATCCAGCCGAGTGTCGAGGAGAGTTCCACAAGACGACGGCGCAGTGACGATCTTGATGTTCTATCGCGCAGAAGCTTCGCTTAAGCTTCGCAACGATATGACCGAGGTGGAATATGGTGGAGGGGGCACCGCGACACGGCTAAAGAACGATCCGTAGATCAAACTTGTGTGTTCTAGGGTGCCCCTGCCCCGAGATATAAAGGAGGGAGGGGAGGTGCGGCCGCCCAAGGGAGGGCTGGGAGGAGTCCTACTCCCACCGGAGTAGGACTCCCTTCCTAGTTGGAGTAGGATTGGGGAGGGGAAGAGGGAAGGGGCGCCGCCTCCTTGTCCTATTCGGACTGGGGGGGGAGGCGCGCGCCACCCCTGGCTGGCCCTCCTCTTCTCCCTCGAGGCCCACTAAGGCCCATTTAGTTCCCGGGGTTCGGTAACCTCCCAGTACTCCGTAAATTCCGCTTTCACCGGAACTATTCCAACTCCAAATATAGGCTTCCAATATATCAATCTTTATGTCTCGACCATTTCGAGACTCCTCGTCATGTCCGTGATCACATCCGGACTCAACTTCTTGGTACATCAAAATACATAAACTCATAATAACCGCCATCGAAACCTTAAGCGTGTGGACCCTACGGTTCGAGAACAATGTAGACATGACCGAGACACGTCTCCGGTCAATAACCAATAGCGGACCTGGATGCCCATATTGGTTCCTACATATTCTACGAAGATCTTTATCGGTCGGATCGCATAACAACATACGTTGTTCCTTTGTCATCAAGATGTTACTTGCCCGAGATTCGATCGTCGGTATCCAATACCTAGTTCAATCTTGTTACCGCAAGTCTCTTTACTCGTTCCGTAATACATCATCTCACAGCTAACTCATTAGTTGTAATGCTTGCAAGGCTTCAGTGATGTGTATTACCGAGAGGGCCCAGAGATACCTCTCCGACAATCGGAGTGACAAAACCTAATCTCAAATACGCCAACCCAACATCTACCTTTGGAGACACCTGTAGTACTCCTTTATAATCACCCATTCGTTGTGACGCTTGGTAGCACCCAAAGTGTTCCTCCGTAAACGGAGTTGCATAATCTCATAGTTACAGGAACATGTATAAGTCATGGATAAAAGCAGAGCAACATACTAAACGATCGTGTGCTAAGCTAATGGAATGGGTCATGTCAATCGATCATTCTACTAATGATGTGACCTTGTTAATCAAATAACAACTCTTTGTTCATGGTTAGGAAACATAACCATCTTTGATTAACAAGCTAGTCTAGTAGAGGCATACTAGTGACATGTGGTTTGTTTATACATTCACACATGTATCATGTTTCCGTTAATACAATTCTAGCATGAATGATAAACATTTATCATGAAATAAGGAAATAAATAATAACTTTATTATTGCCTCTAGGGCATATTTCCTTGCCTCCCACTTGCACTAGAGTCAATAATCTAGATTACATAGTAATGATTCTAACACCCATGGAGTCTTGGTGCTGATCATGTTTTGCTCGTGGAAGAGGCTTAGTCAACGGTCCGCAACATTCAGATCCGTATGTATCTTGCAAATCTCTATGTCTCCCACCGACTAAGTCCCGGATGGAATTGAAGCGTCTCTTGATGTGCTTGGTCCTCTTGTGAAATCTGGATTCCTTCGCTAAGGCAATTGCTCCAAGATTGTCACGAGAAGATTTTCATTGACCCGATGCACTAGGTATGACACCTAGATCGGATATGAACTCCTTCATCCGCACTCCTTCATTAGCTGCTTCCGGCTGCTATGTACTCCGCTTCACATGTAGATCCCGCCACGACGCTTTGTTTAGAACCGCACCAACCGACAGCTCCTCCGCTTAGTGTAAATACGATCCGGTCTGCGATTTAGAATCGTCGGATCAGTGTCAAAGCTTGCATCAACGTAACTGCCATTTACGATGAGCTCTTTGTCACCTCCATATACGAGAAACATATCCTTAGTCCTTTTCGGTATTTCAGATGTTCTTGACCACTGTGCGATGATCCACTCTGGATTACTTTGGTACCTCCTGCTAAACTTATAGCAAGACACACATCAGGTCGGTACACAAGATTGCATACATGATAGAGCCTATGGCTGAAGCATAGGAACATCTTTCATTTCTCTCTATCTTCTGCGGTGGTCGGGCATTGAGTCTTACTCAACTTCACACCTTGTAACACAGTGCAAGAACCCTTTCTTTGCTTGATCCATTTTGAACTTCTTCAAAATTTTGTCAAGGTATGTGCATTGTGAAAGTCCAATTAAGCGCCTTGATCTATCTCTATAGATCTTAATGCCCAATATGTAAGCAGCTTCACCAAGGTCTTTCATTGAAAAACTCTTATTCAAGTATCCCTTTATGCTATCCAGAATTCTATATCATTTCCGATCAGCAATATGTCATCTACATATAATATCGTAAATGCTCTGAGCTCCCACTCACTTTCTTGTAAATACAGCTTCTCCAAAAGTCTCAGACAAAACCAAATGCTTTGATCACACTATCAAAGCGTTTATTCCAACTCCGAGATGCTTGCACCAGTCCATAGATGGATCGCTGGAGCTTGCATACTTTGTTAGCACCCTTTGGATCGACAAAACCTTCTGGTTGCATCATATACAACTCTTCTTCCAAAAATCCATTCAGGAATGCAGTCTTTACATCCATTTGCCAAATTTCATAATCATAAAATGCGGCAATTGCTAACATGATTCGGACAAACTTAAGCATCGCTACGGGTGAGAAGGTCTCATGGTAGTCAATCCCTTGAACTTGTCGAAACCCTTTGCATAAGTCGAGCTTTGTAGACGAGAATATTACCGTCGCGTCGGTCTTCTTCTTGAAGATCCACTTGTTTTCTATTGCTTGCCTACCCTCGGGCAAGTCAACCAAAGTCCATACTTTGTTTTCATACATGGATCCCATCTCGATTTCATGGCCTCAAGCCATTTTATGGAATCTGGGCTCACCATCGCTTCTTCATAGTTCGAGGTTCATCATGATCTAGTAGCATGATTTCCGAACAGGATTACCGTATCACTCAGTGCGGATCTTACTCGTTGATCTACGAGGTTCTCAGAGTAACTTGATCTGAAGTTTCATGATCAACATCATCAACTTCCTCACTACTTGGTGTAGATGTCTCGTAAACCGTTTTCGCGACAAACTACTTTCAAGTAAGGAGAAGGTACTATTACCTCATCAAGTTCTACTTTCCTCCCACTCACTTCTTTCGAGAGAAACTCCTTCTCTAGAAAGGATCCATTCTTAGCAACGAATGTCTTGCCTTCGGATCTGTGATAGAAGGTGTACCCAACTGTCTCCTTTGGGTATCCTATGAAGACACATTTCTCGATTTGGGTTCGAGCTTATCAGGTTGAAGCTTTTTCACATAAGCATCGCATCCCCAAACTTTAAGAAACGACAACTTTGGTTTCTTGCCAAACCACAGTTCATAAGGTGTCGTCTCAACGGATTTCGACGGTGTTCTATTCAGGTGAATGCACCGCCTCTAGAGCATAACCCCAAAACGATAGCGGTAAATCTGTAAGAGACATCATAGATCGCACCATATCTAGTAAAGTACGATTCGACGCTCGACACACCATTACGCTGTGGTGTTCCGGTGGCGTGAGTTGCTAAACTATTCCGCATTGTTTCAAATGTAGACCAAACTCAGAACTCAAATATTCACCTCCACGATCGATCGTAGAAATTTAATTTTCTTGTTACGATGATTTTCAACTTCACTCTGAAATTCTTTGAACTTTTCAAATGTTTCAGACTTATGTTTCATTAAGTAGATATACCCATATATGCTTAAGTCATCTCGTGAAGGTGAGAAAATAACGATATCCGCCACGAGCCTCAACATTCATCGGACCACATACATCAGTATGTATGATTTCCAACAAATCTGTTGCTCTCTCCATAGTACCGAGAACGGGTTCTTGTCATCTTGCCCATAAGGCACGGTTACAAGTGCCAAGTGATTCATAATCAAGTGACTCCAAAAGTCCATCAAGATGGAGTTTCTTCATGCGCTTTACACCGATATGACCTAAACGGCAGTGCCACAAATAAGTTGCACTATCATTATCAACTCTGCATCTTTTGGTTTCAACATTATGAATATGTGTATCACTACTATCGAGATTCATCAAAAATAGACCACTCCTCAAGGGTGCATGACCATAAAAGATATTACTCATATAAATAGAACAACCATTTCCCACGCGCATCGTCACCTCGTCCTTTGCCAGTGTTCGCTTAATCCGTAGTCCCTGTTTCGAGTTGCAAATATTAGCAACAGAACCAGTATCAAATACCCAGTGCTATCTGCGAGCTCTAGTAAGGTACACATCAATAACATGTATATCACATATACCTTTGTTCACCTTGCCATCCTTCTTATCCGCCAAATATTTGGGGCAGTTCCGCTTCAAAGGACGATCGCTTGCAGAGAAGCACTCGATTTCAGGCTTAGGTCCAGACTTGGGTTTCTTCTCCGAGCAGCAACTTGCTTGCTGTTCTTCTTGAAGTTCCTTCTTCTTCCCTTTGCCTTTCTTCTTGAAACTAGTGGTCTTATTGACCATCAACACTTGATGCTCCTTCTGATTTCTACCTCCGCAGCCTTTAGCATTGCGAAGAGCTCTGTATAGTCTTTACTAACCCTTGCATATTATAGTTCATCACGAAGCCTTTGTAGCTTGGTGGCAATGATTGAAGAATTCTATCAATGACACAATCATCCGGAAGATTAACTCCCAATTGCGTCAAGTGATTGTAGTACCTGACATTCGAGTATGTGCTCACTAATGTAACTATTCTCCTCCATCTTGCAGCTATAGAACTTATTGGAGACTTCATATCTCTCAATCGGGCATTCTGTTGGAATATTAACTTCAACTCCCGAACATCTCATATGCTCCATGACGCTCAAAACGTCGTTGAAGTCCGGTTCTAAGCCGTAAAGCATGGCACATGAACTATAGAGTAGTCATCAGCTTTGCTCGCCAGACGCTCTTAACGCCGTCGCCAGCATCAGAAGAAGTTCGCACCCAGCGGTGCATCCAGACGTAACTCTTTCATGCAGCAATGAGGATAATCCTCGTTACGGACCCAGTCCGTAATTGCTACCATCATCTTTCAACTTTGCTTTCTCAAGGAACGCATTAAAATTCAACGGAACAACAAAGACGAGCCATCTATCTACAATCAAACATAAACAAGCAAGATACTATCAGTACTAAGTTCATGATAAATTTAAGTTCAATTAATCATATTACTTAAGAACTCCCACTTAGAAAGACATCTCTCTAGTCATCTAAGTGATCACGTGATCCAAATCAACTAAACCATAACCGATCATCACGTGAAATGGAGTAGTTTTCAATGGTGAACATCTTATGTTGATCATATCTACTATATGATTCACGCCGACCTTTCGGTCTCCGTGTTCCGAGGCCATATCTGCATATGCTAGGCTCGTCAAGTATAACCCGAGTATTCTGCATGTGCAAAACTGGCTTGCACCCGTTGTAGATGGACGAGAGCTTATCACACCCGATCATCACGTGGTGTCCGGGCACGATTTAACTTTGGCAACGGTGCATACTCGGGAGAACACTTCTTGATAATTTAGTGAGAGATCATCTTATAATGCTACCGTCAATCAAAGCAAGATAAGATGCATAAAGGATAAACATCACATGCAAATCAATATAAGTGATATGATATGGTCATCATCATCTTGTGCTTCGTGATCTTCATCTCCGCAGCACCACCATGATCACCATCGCCACCGCGCGACACCTTGATCTCCATCGTAGCATCGTTGTCGCCTCGCCAATCTTATGCTTCTACGACTATCTCTACCGCTTAGTGATAAAGTAAAGCATTACAGTATGCATTGCATTGCATACAATAAAGCGACAACCATATGGCTCCAGCCATTGTCGATAACTTCGTTACAAAACATGATCATCTCATACAATAAAATATAGCATCACGCCTTGACCATATCACATCACAACATGCCTGCAAAAACAAGTTAGACGCCCTCTACTTTGTTGTTGCAAATTTTACGTGGCTGCTACGGGCTTAAGCAAGAACCAGTCTCACCCACGATCAAAACCACAACGATATTTCGTCAAATAGACTCGTTTAACCTTCTCAAGGACCGGCGAGCCACACTCAGTTCAACTAAAGTGAGAGAGAGACACCCACCGGTCACCTTTAAGCAACGAGTGCTCGTGGCGGTGAAACCAGTCTCGCGAAGCGCACGCGTAATGTCGGTCAGGCCGCTTCATCTCACAATACCGCTGAACCAAAGTATGACATGCTGGTAGGTAGTATGACTTGTATCGCCCACAACTCACTTGTGTTCTACTCGTGCAAAACATCAAACCATAAAACCTAGGCTCGGATGCCACTGTTGGGGAACGAGTAATTTCAAAAATTTCCTACGCACACGCAAGATCATGGTGATGCATAGCAACGAGAGGGGAGAGTGTTGTCTACGCACTTGTAGACCCAAGCGAAGCGATCACAACGTAGAGGAAGTAGTCGACGTTCTCCTCGCGATCCGACCGATCCCGCGCAAGCATTCGGCGCCCCGAGTTCTTGACACATGTACAGCTCGATGACGTCCCTCACTCCGATCCAGCCGAGTGTCGAGGAGAGTTCCACAAGACGACGGCATGGTGACGATCTTGATGTTCTATCGGCGCAGAGCTTCGCTTAAGCTTCGAACGATATGACCGAGGTGGAATATGGTGGAGGGGGCACCGCACACGGCTAAGGAACGATCCGTAGATCAAACTTGTGTGTTCTAGGGTGCCCCTGCCCCGTGATATAAAGGAGGGAGGGGGAGGTGCGGCCGCCCCAGGGAGGCTGCCGAGGAGTCCTACTCCCACCGAGTAGGACTCCCCTTCCTAGTTGGAGTAGGATTGGGGGGGGGGAGAGGAAGGGGCGCCCCCTCCTTGTCCTATTCGGACTGGGGGAGAGGCGCGCCACCCCCGGCTGGCCCTCCTCTTCTCCCTCGAGGCCCACTAAGGCCCATTTAGTTCCCGGGGTTCGGTAACCTCCCAAGATTTGATAAATTCCGTTTTCACCCGAACTATTCAACTCCAAATATAGGCTTCCAATATATCAATCTTTATGTCTCAACCATTTCGAGACTCCTCGTCATGTCCGTGATCACATCCGGACTCAACTTCTTCGTACATCAAAATACATAAACTCATAATAACCGCCATCGAAACCTTAAGCGTGCGGACCCTACGGTTCGAGAACAATGTAGACATGACCGAGACACGTCTCGGTCAATAACCAATAGCGGACCTGGATGCCCATATTGGTTCCTACATATTCTACGAAGATCTTTATCGGTCGGACCGCATAACAACATACGTTGTTCCTTTGTCATCAAGATGTTACTTGCCCGAGATTCGATCGTCGGTATCCAATACCTAGTTCAATCTCGTTATCGCAAGTCTCTTTACTCGTTCCGTAATACATCATCTCACAGCTAACTCATTAGTTGTAATGCTTGCAAGGCTTCAGTGATGTGTATTACCGAGAGGGCCCAGAGATACCTCTCCGACAATCGGAGTGACAAAACCTAATCTCGAAATACGCCAACCCAACATCTACCTTTGGAGACACCTGTAGTACTCCTTTATAATCACCCGATTCGTTGCCAGACGTTTGGTAGCACCCAAAGTGTTCCTCCGGTAAACGGGAGTTGCATAATCTCATAGTTACAGGAACATGTATAAGTCATGGATAAAAGCAGTAGCAACATACTAAACGATCGTGTGCTAAGCTAATGGAATGGGTCATGTCAATCAGATCATTCTACTAATGATGTGACCTTGTTAATCAAATAACAACTCTTTGTTCATGGTTAGGAAACATAACCATCTTTGATTAACAAGCTAGTCTAGTAGAGGCATACTAGTGACATGTGGTTTGTTTATACATTCACACATGTATCATGTTTCCGGTTAATACAATTCTAGCATGAATGATAAACATTTATCATGAAATAAGGAAATAAATAATAACTTTATTATTGCCTCTAGGGCATATTTCCTTCAAGAGAGACACCGGGGAAGTAGTAGAAATGGCAACGGATGCCATGGCCATTGCTTCTCCACTTTCATCATCATCGTCATCCTCTTGGTATTCTTCTTGAACCACCAACCCACAAGTTGGAGTCTTCTTGGAGAAGTTGTTCTTGTTGGGGAAGGACTTGGCTTTGTCTTTTCGAATGAATTTGCCACCATTGTCTTCTCGCTTCTCGTAGGGACAATCCGCAACGAAATGGCTCACATTGCCACAGTTGAAGCACGTTCTAACTCGTTGCTTGCCCTTGACACCATTTGAGTTATTCTTGTTGAAGTTGGGTCTTGTATTCTTCTTGCTCCAAAATTGTCTTGAAGCAAGGGCCATGTGCTCATGATAATCATACTTGGTGTCTTCGGGATTGCTCTCCTCATCTTCCACTTCTTCCTCTTCTTCCATGATGATCTTGGCCTTCAAAGCAAGGTTGGGATTCTTTGCCCTTTGAGAATGGAGCACCGCATTGTCGGCGGTCTTGTCCAAGATGCTCATTGCAACGAACTCATCCAACACTTCACTTGAGGTCATGGAGTGGAAGTCCGGTCTTTGACGAATGACGGTGGACATGGCCTTGTTGTAGGGCATCATGGCCTTGAGGAACTTGCGCTTGATCCAATTGTCATCCGTGTCCTTGCTTCCATGATCTCAGAGTGAGACCGCGAGTTTGGTCACTCTTCGAAAGAGCTCACGAGGTTCTTCATCTTCTTTCATTGCAAACTCATCGGCCTCATCTTGCACCACTTCATAGTTGGAGCGTTGAATGCTAGCACTTTCTCGATAGAGAGACTCAACACATTTCCATGCTTCTTTAGCCATGGCATGAGGTCGAAGATGAGGGAGATCTTCGGGAAGGATCGCATCTTGGATGATGAAAAGAGCACTCTCATTGAATTGATTGTCCATGGCTTCTCGAGGGGTGAATTTGCTTGGGTCATGAGGATAGAAACCTTCTTCAATGATTCTCCAAAGGTTAGTGTTCACATGTTTTAAATGACGCTTAAAGCGATAGACCCAAGAATCAAAATCTTCATGTTTCTCATATTTAGGAGGAGGACCGGCATGATTCAAATGAGTGGAGGGGATTGGCCCTCCATAAATTGGGGGTTCCACATGGGCAAAGATGCCGGTACCATTTCTACCACTAATAGAAGGACTCTTTTCAATGTTAGCTTCCCCCTTGTCGGAGGTAGCATCCGTCACCTTGTTGGTGGGATCACCCACTTTCATCGGCGAGGTAGATTGTTTAAGTCCTTCTAGGAAATCCTTAAACATGTCCTTAACCTCGGTCATCATGGAGGTTTTCAATGTTTCCAAAGCCACATTGAATTCCTCACGTGAGATCGAGTTACCCCCATCTCCCATAGATGAGATCGGATTCGCACCGGAGTGCTCTCCCACCTCATCTACGACATCAACCATACTCTTCGGACGGTAAAGCCCTTAAAAAGAGATGAGGCTCTGATGCCAATTGAAAGGATCGATATGGTTGACTAGAGGGGGGGGTGAATAGGCAACTAACAATTTTTAAGCTTTTCTTTACCAAATTAAACTTTGCAACAAAGTAGGTTGTCTAGATGTGCAAAACTAAGTGAGCCACCTATATGATGCAATGACAACTAGCACAAAAGCAAGCAATGGATGTAACACAAGTAAGCTTGCAAAAGTAAAGGCACGAAATAACCAAGAATGGAGCCGGTGGAGACGAGGATGTGTTACCGAAGTTCCTTCCTTTTAAGGGGAAGTACGTCTCCGTTAGAGCAAGTGTGGAGGCACAATGCTCCCCAAGAAGCCACTAGGGCCATCAGATTCTCCTCACGCCTCACACAATGCGAGATGCCGTGATTCCACTATTGGTGCCCTTGAAGGCGGCGACCGAACCTTTACAAACAAGGTTGGGGCAATCTCCACAACAATTGGAGGCTCCCAACAACACCACGAAGCTTCACCACAATGGAGTATGGCTTCGAGGTGACCTCAACCGTCTAGGGTGCTCAAACACCCAAGAGTAACAAGATCCGGTAGGGATAAGTGGGGGGAATCAAATATCCTGTGGTGGAAGTGTAGATCGGGCCCTTGTCACCCAATCACGAGCAAATCAACAAGTTTGATTGGCTAGGGAGAGAGATCGGGCGAAAATGGAACTTGGAGCAACAATGGAGCTTAGAGGTGGAAGAGGTGGTCAACTAGAGGTAGAAGACGCCCCTTTTATAGTCATGGGAAAAATCCAACCGTTATCCACATGTTTTGCCCGCGACACGCGGTACTACCGCTTCAGGAGCGCGGTTGAGGGAGTCCTGGACTAGGGGTTGTCCGGACAGCCGGACTATCAATATCCGCCGGACTCCCATACTACGAAGATAGAAGATTGAAGACTCCGGCTCGTGTCCGGAAGGTACTTTCTCCTATGACGATCATGAGCATTTAGACGTTTCCTCGGAGCGTTGCTCGAAAAGATCAAACATGAGCTATACCTTTGCGGCGACATTTCCGTCCGCACGGCGCTCCTTTTCCTCCTGCTAGTTCGGACTGACCTCTGTAGGTCGGCCGCCGCAGGCCCAGCTTCCTGCCATAACGACGCTTCCTGCAAAACACCATCGTTCGCGAAGGTCAGAAATAGGCAAGGATGAGATAACGGTGTCCGGACTTCGGTCGTAGTCACCTGGGAAGCTGGACTTAGCCCGGGGTAGTCCGCCGTAATGGCGACCAAAGCATTGTCAATGCTGAGCTGGTGATACACCCCGTCGATCAGCTCCACCTCGATGTCCGGATCCTCTTCGGAGGCCGGACCCAGGGATCCTTCCGGATCCTCGAGTTGTGGAGCAGGACTCACCATGTCCTCCACTGTCCGGCGTAGATCCTGCGCCGAAGACATAATGTAAGAAGCTTAAACTTCGAAAGCACGGGTGGAATCCTTCGAGGTATTTGCTTACCCATCCTCTAGGGTTGATCATGGAAAACCCGTCCAAAGGGTTCGGACGAAGGAAGTCCTCCTTCTCCCCCTTGTACAGACCGGACAGGATCTTCACCAGATCTTCGGTCGAACCCGGCCCTTTGCGGCCGTGCCGGGTAGCATCGTCCTCCCCGTTGAAATCCCACATGGGGTGGCCTCTGTATTGCAGCGGCTGCACCCCCCGCTTGATGCACGTCGCCATGACTCCAATCATGGTCAAGCCGGAATGAGCCATTAATCTTATCCGGCCCATCAAGTAATGGACGCTCTTGTCTTCCTCCAAACGGGGGCTCCGCGGGCGAGGCGTTTCTTCAAGGGAGCAGTATCAAACTCCGGGAGGCCGATCCGGACTTTGTCGGGCAACGGAGCGTCTACTATATAAAACCACTCCGAGGGCCAGTCTTCGGACGCCCTCTTGGGGGTGCCGGATAGGTATCCGTCCCGTGATGCGCCATATTTGGCGCCGCCCACTCGATATATGGACCCCTGGTGAGAACGGGTATGAGGCGTAACAGCCTCTTCCACAATGCGAAATGGGGCTCGATGCCCAGAATAGCTCGCAAAAGAGCTACGTAGTCCGCGATATGCAGCCTGAGGCGGGCGTGAGGTGGTGGAGCTGGAGTCCGTAGAACTTCAGGAGCCCGCGGAGGAACGGATGTATTGGAAATCCGAGCCCCCTTATCAGATAGGGGACGAAACACACTCGCTCCCCCTTGTTGGGGCTTGGGGTGTCCTCCGCCTGCCTCCCACCTCGATAAGTAACCAGTCCGGCTCGGATTGGAACCATGAAGGCCGGAGGAAGAAATCCCTCCGTTTGGAGCTTCACTAGCTCATTGTGCGAAATAGAGCACCTCCTCCAATCTCCTGGCGATGGGCTAGGAGCGCGTGAGGAAGAGTCGCGTTGACGATCCATGGTGGAATGGATGTTGAGGTCAGAGGCGCTTCGATGGAGTATACGCGGGAGGAAGACGGTGCGGTTTGGATCTGGATCCCTGCCCCTTTTATAGGCGGACGACCCGCACAATTGGGGGGTGAAATGTAAAAGACACCCTGGCTTTTCGCATTCGTGCGACGCGTGGAAGAGGGCCATAATTTGGAGTAGAAGCCAAGAAGCACAGTATTCAAGATGAAGCCGGACACTATTCGGCAGGTACATGGCATTTGAAGGGAGAACCCGCCTTGCAACGTCGAAGACTATAAGCACGCTGGACTTATCGTCATTGAAGCCTGGTTCGGGGGCTACTGAGGGAGTCCTGGACTAGGGGGTGTCTGGACAGCCGGACTATCAATATCCGCCAGACTCCCATACTACGAAGATAGAAGATTAAAGACTCCAGCTTGTGTCCGGAAGGTACTTTCCTTGGCGTGGAAGGCAAGCTTGGCAATACGGATATGTAGATCTCCTACCATTGTAACCGACTCTATGTAACCCTAGCCTCTCCGGTGTCTATATAAACCGGAGGGCCTTAGTCCGTAGGACGAACATTACATCTCAACAATCATACCATAGGCTAGCTTCTAGGGTTTAGCCTCCTTGATCTCGTGGTAGATCTACTCTTGTACTACCCATATCATCAATATTAATCAAGCGGGACGAGGGTTTTACCTCCATCGAGAGGGCCCGAACTGGGTAAAAACATTGTGTCCCTCGTCTCTTGTTACCATCCGCCTAGACGCACGATTCGGGACCCCTACCGAGATCCGCCGGTTTTGACACCGACATTGGTGCTTTCATTGAGAGTTCCTCTGTGTCGTCGCCGATAGAGCGGATGCCTTTACCCGTCTTCAAAGACGGTGTTTTCGCCGGAGGGGCCTTGGCCGCTGGTCAGACTATCCGGCTTGGCGGTTTTCTTATGACCGCCTGTCCGGCCGCCGCTTCGGCAATAACTTCTCAAGTCATCGGAAGCAATCTTCGCGTCAGCCCTAAAGCTGCCGAACAGTTAGATCCAATTGAGCTCTCGTCTGTTAACGAGCTCTTGGATCGCATCGCCGCCCTGGGAGTCGCTACGGACTACAATCGGATTGGGCTTAAAACCGATCTGAGAGAGATTAACTCTTCCCAGGCTACCCACCACGTCGAAGTGGTAGAGGAACAACTCGGCAATTCTTTGCCAGTATTGAAAACAATCCTTGTCCGGATTCCCGAACCCTCCATGCCGGGTTCCCGCGGAGGGACGGACTTTGATCGAGCATTGAACCTAAAATCATGCGTCGCTCCGGACTCGCTGGACTATCTCCAGCAAATCAAGCTCCCGAATTCGGAAGCTCCTCGGCCTTTGAGCCCAAAGATGGGCAGGGATCCGGATTTTATTCCACCCACCCGCCCAGACATATGCGACCTATCTCTAATTCGGCAAGAGCCTTCAGAAACAGTACATCATTCTTGGGCGATTCCTCCTGGTTATGGACAGGATAAAGGACGCCGAGAGGAAAACATAATCTCAATCTTTCGCAATAATCTGCATGGACAAGGGAATTCTGAACGCCATTGATCATCGCAAGATTACGCGCTTCACCGATCTGGCGTCCATAGTACGAAAGTACTGTGCGATGGAGAGTTTCCGGAAAACTGAAAATCAATTTTGGGATAATCCGGCCCCAAACCCAGTCCGCGGTAAAAGGGCGCCTTACAATCAGGCCCCGGATGCAAAAACGAAAAAACAAAAACCCAGCAAGGGAAACGGAACCGTACTGGAGGGATGGCTCAACGGACCCTGTAAACTTCATAGTGCAGAGGGAGCTGTCCCAACACATAGCCTTCGAGCATGTTGGATATTATGGCAGGTGGCCAAAAGTGGCGAAGAGCTTCTAGCTCCGGGAAACCACTCCAACAATACCAAAGACGGTATCGGCGGTCTTGAGACTTTCGCATCAAATAATATGCGAAAACGAACAATCCGTGAACTCGCCGAAGTCTACCAAGTAGCAACAGCAAATCCATGGAGTGACACAGCTATTACCTTCAACGCCATCGATGAGCCCACATCTCGAACTACCAGAGCCCCAGCCGCACTGGTACTTAGTCCCATAGTGGACGGCTTTCGACTGACAAAAGTCCTCATGGATGGCGGCAGCGGACTAAACCTCATTTATGAGGAAACTCTGCAGAAAATGGAAATTGATTGGAGCCGTATTGAGCGAAGCAGCACAACCTTCAGAGGAATAATCCCTAGCCGGGAAGCGCGCTGCACCGGAAAAATCACACTCGATGTGGTGTTCGGCTCTCCGGACAATTACAGATCCGAAGAAGTCACGTTCCAGGTGGCTCCGTTCAGCAGCGGCTATCACGCCATATTAGGACGAGAGGCATTCACAATCTTTCAAGCAATACCTCATTACGGGTACATGAAGCTCAAAATGCCTGGGCCCAGCGGAATAATCACTCTCGTTAGTGATCCGAACATAGCACTCCGCGCCGAAAACAACACAGCCGCACTAGCCCTCGAGGCACTATCCGAAGCCTTAGCGGCAGAGGAACTCACCGCGCTGCGCTCTATGGTAAACAGGGACGATGTGATACTTGATAAAAGACCCAAGTCCACCTCCTTCAAACCAGCAGACGAGATAATAAAATTTCAGGTCCACCCAACGGACCCAACAAAGACGGCTTCCATCGGATCACAGTTGGACCCGAAGTTGGCCAAGATCGCGCGAATTCTTCGGGAAAATTGGGACATCTTCGCTTTGGCATCCTTCGGACATGCCCGGAATCCCTCGCAGATTGGCAAAACACAGCCTAAACATCCTAAAAGGATTTAAGCTATCAAACAGGCTCTTCGACGATTTTCCGAGCCCAAAAGACAGGCAATGGGAGAAGAGCTAGCCTGTTCTTTGGAAGCCGGATTCATTAGAGATATCAAACATCCGGACTGGCTAGCAAATTTGGTGATGGTACTAAAGAAGGATAAATCTGGCGCCTCAGGTCGACTTCAAAGACCTCAATAAGGCTTGCCCAAAGGATCCTTTCCCCCCCCGCATCGATCAAATTGTCGATGCCACAGCAGACACCATTCGTTGTGCTTCACGGATGCATACTCGGCTATCATTAAATCAAGATGGCGGAAGCAATCAAGCCGCAAGCGGCATTCATCACTCCATACGGACCATTCTCGCTTCAACACGATGCCCTTCGGACTTAAAAACACCGGCGCAACATATCAGCGCATGATTCAAACATGTCCGCCACCCGGATCGGCAAAACAATCGAGGCATACGTGAGCGGCGAGTCGTCAAAACAAAACACGAGAAACTTTAGTAGACGATTTGAGGCTCACATTCGACAACCTTAGAGCATATGACATCAAGCTGAATCCGGAAAAATGTGTTTTGATTGTACCAGCCGTAAAGCTGCTGGGCTTCATCGATCCGTAGAGGAATTGAAGCAAATCCAGCCAAAATCCGGGCTCACACATTTGGATATTCCAAAGGGCCTCAAGCAAATACAAAAATTAACAGGGTGCGTGGCAGCTTTAAGCCGTTTTATCTCCCGTTTAGGGGAGAAGGCGTTGCCCCTTTATCGCCTCCTAAGGCGCACCGAACACTTTGAGTGCGGATACGCCCTTCGCCGGACTTGAAGAAATAAAGGCCATATTGGCAACAACCGGTCTGGCTCGCCCCACTGGCGAACCAATGTTGTTATATATCGCAGCAACACATCAAGTTGTAAGCGCTGTCCTCGTCGTCGAACGAGCGACAGAAGGGCATAAATTCCCTCTTCAAAAACCAGTGTATTACGTATCCACTGTGTTAACCCCCTGCAAATCCCGTTACCCGCACTATCAGAAGATAGCATATGCGGTGTTCATGGCGTCTCGGAAGCTCCGGCACTACTTTCAAGAGTGTTCGATAACAGTGGCCTCTGAAGTACCACTCAATGACATTATAAATAACCGCGACACAATGGGCAGAATTGCAAAATGGGCAATTGAGCTCTTGCCATTCGACATAACTTACAAACCTCGACGAGCCATAAAGTCACAAGTTTTGGCTGACTTCGTCGCCGAATGGACTGAAGCCGAACTCCCTAAAGAGTACGGCGCATACTCCAATTGGACTATGCACTTCGAGGGTTCCAAAATGTTGGCCGGACTGGGGGCTGGCGTCGTCTCGACGTCCCCACCGGGATCTGATCCAAGATGTACTTCAAATAATGTACGGACTCCAACAATGCAGCCGAATACGAGGCCCTATTACATGGTCTCCGGATGGCAGTCTCCATGGGCATTCAACGCCTAGAGGTGTGCGGGGATTCAAACCTCGCAATATCCCAAATAAATGGAGACTTTGACGCCAAGGATCCGAAAATGGCAGCATATCGCAATGCTGTCCTGAAAATGTCAGCTCGGTTTGAAGGACTTGAATTCCATCACATAGCCCGAGATAACAACCAAGCGGCCGACGTCCCGCACGATCGGTGCTAAACGTGATGCTGTCCTCCAAATATCTTCTCGAGCGGCTCTTCAAGCCATCCGTACTATGGGAAGAGGAGCCGGTAGCGACAAACCGGAGAAAACCGCACCAACCGGTGATTCAGCAGATGACATAACACCCTCCGCCCACGTTATAATGGCGAATCGCCGCGTGGACAGAACCTTTCCTAGCCTACTTACTTAGGCGGGAACTCCTCAAGACCAAAATGAGGCCCATTGCATAGTCCGCGATCGAAGGCCTACAAGGTCCATGAGGAGAACTCTATAAGAAAAGTACTACCGAGTCCTTCAAAGGTGTATCTCCAAGAAGAAGGGCGAAACCTCTGGCTGAAATCCACGCGGACTAGGCGGACACCACGCAGCAGCCCGGCCTGGTAGGAAAGGCATTCCGTCAGATTTTATTGGCCGACGGCTCGGGCAGATGCACAGACTTGGTCCAGCGATCGTTGGTTGTCGACTCTTTGCTAATCGAGCCATATGCCACCCACCGCCTCAAAACCATACCCATTACTGGCCGTTCGCGGTGCAGGGGCTTGACATGGTTGGACCCCTTAAAGGGGAACCCACAAGAAAAAGTACCTATTGGTCATGGTGGATAAGTTCACCAAATGGATAGAGGCCAAACCGGTCAAAACGGCAGAGTCCGGACCAGTGATAGACTTTATATCGAGGTGGTACACCGTACGGAGTCCCCACAAAGATCATCACCGACAACGGCACGAACTTCACGGCTGATGAGGTCAAGTCATGGTGCAAAAATATGGGCATTAAGCTCGACTATGCGTCAGTCTATCACCCTCAAACCAACGGTCAAGTGGAAAGAGCAAACGGTCTAATAATGAGCGGCATTAAACCCAGACTAGTGAGGTCACTCACTAAATCACACACCCAATGGGTCGAGGAGCTCGATTCCGTACTCTGGGGGTTGCGGACAACGCCTAACCGTACTACCGGATTCACACCATTTTTTATGGTATACGGCGCAGAGGCAGTCTTGCCCTGCGACATTATTCATGACTCACCTCGAGTGCGCATGTATGAGGAAAGAGAAGCCGAGTTGGATCGGCAGGACAGCTTGGACACATTGGAGGAAGAACGTGACGTCGCGAAGGCTCCGCATTCTATCAGCAACAGGCCCGAAGATACCAAAGCAGAGAAGTACGGGCCAAGACTTACAATGTTGGCGAACTAGTTCTCGCTGCGGACAAGAAAAAGGACAAGCTCAAGCCGGATGGGAAGGCCCTTCATTATTGATCAAGTACTGACCGGCGGAGCATACCGTCTACGAAATGCGTCGGACAACCGACTCGAGTCGAACCCATGGAACGCAGCCCGACTCCGACGATTCTATGCATAGCGCCAGACTAAGAGTTTGTCCCCTTCCCCCGTCCAACCTTTTATATTTCGGTTGTCTTCTATTTCTCTTTTTATCCTTTTAACTTAAAAGCCCTTCGGGGTCTATTTTCGCATTCTTTGCATACGCACGATGTGCCATCCGCTTTTCGTTATTCCCGGGGCTTCTTTCACGAAGCTCAATTATCTGGGTTTTATACCCAACACATGTGTCAAGCTTCCACATGTACCTTTTACTCGCCATTATATGCATCGATATGACTTAAGTTTTGGCCAAGCTGGGTTGTTCGGCTCTGTGCTTACCCCTACGTTCCCGATTGTTCGGCTAGGAGGTAAAGGAGCACCTCTGCGATTGTTATGCGGGTCACCGGATGTGTACCTCAGACCGGGTGAAGCCAAAGCTAAGCGTTCTTAAGGGAATATTCGGTCGGTGATTTAAAAGATGACTTCTTAACTATTTTTCCATCTGCCCCAGATGTTTTCTGCTTTCTTTTGCAGTCCGGCAATGCACTTGAGGCATGCCTCCCAAGAAAAGGAACCCTTAACGGAACTATTCTCCCGGAAGATGTTTCTTACTAACCATGTAATATAACATAACTAGTTGGGCACTTGTCTGATAAAGCACTAATGACCCCTACGCCTGGTCTCCATGCATACCACGGTTGTTTCTTAACCAAAAAGGTATTCGGACACACTCCGGACTCTAGGGTCCCGAGGTGAAGCTTAAAAGGTCGGCAAAGACAAAGCGATCTACAATCCGGCTAGAAGGCATTTCACATGTCATTTCAAAGGATAACATACATTGTCAAATTTATTGATTGTATTCCTCCTCAATCCCGTCTAACAGGCTGTCTAGTTTACAATCCCGTTGGGAAAATTTAGCAGCCAGTTCTACCTGGCCGTACACTAAACTCACAGGGATCTCCTTCACATCAGCCCCACCGGTCCAACTTCGCCATATGGTTGGGATCCGCCTTCTTATACCGCGTCTTCACCATGGCCCAAGCCTCCTGGCACCTTGACGGCAAGCGAAACCTTCCACAAACGGAAGCACTGCCGTACTCCCTGCAGCTTCTCTGCAAGCTCCCCGAGGCCCTCGGGCGGGGTGAGGATGGCCATAAAGCCCGTGACTGGCGCCACTCATTGCCTGCCGAACTTGTTCGAGTAGCTGCAATAGTTCGGAAGTTGATCACCCATTGATCGGGCATCTCCTCTGCAGGACGACCCGTGAGTATACCTACAAGACATATTATGTCAAATCACTTCCTCGCCGAACTCTTCTTTCTTAAAGAGTTCGCTCAAAGCACTTACTATATATGCCGCGACGAAGCCGTTGATTCTCCTTGACGGAGCTGGACAGCTCGGCCTGCGCGCCTTTCAGCTCTTCCCCGAGCTTGGCATTGGCATCTTGGAGCTTGTTCCTTTCCTGCTGAACCCTATTCAGCACGTTCTCGCCAGCCTTTAGTTGGCGCAGCAATCTTACTGTCCGGATCTTGTTGGCGGCACTGCAACGTCATTATTAGACTTACAAGACGCCGCACAGTGCTTATATTAATTTATATAAATGTGTTACCAGGAGGGTCTTTCCGTCTCCTCCTGCGGCAGCAAGTCTTGGCCTCAAGTTGGGCCTTGCAATCTTGCAGCCCCGAGATAGTGGGCATTCTTCTCGTTAAGAGCACGAAATTTCAAATGATCCTTAAATCAGTTTCCATAACTAATTTTAGTCTTGGGGCTCTTGGTGTATACAACCATTAAAATTCCCTTACCCGTATGTCTTTAACGTCTTCGCTCGTCGCTCTGGTAAAACCATTTTGAGCAGCACGGAGATGCGCGTCCCCTGCGTTAAAGGCATCCAATGCCTCAGGGGAAAAGCACGCTTCTTGAAAAACTGTCCGGTGGCATCTATGATTCATAGCGCTCCCCACCTCTGACTTAGTGGCGGACAGTCTGTCGGTATCCTCTGTTGGAGCAGGATCCGGTTCGCGTCTTGCGCTTGCCTCCCCCTCCAGTCCGGGCGCTGGAGCCTGGCTGGTGTTGGTTGGGTCGGCAATTCCTGCGCTCGCAGTCCGGCGAGCGCTTTTTCTCCTATGACGATCATGAGAATTTAGACGTTTCCTCGGAGCGTTGCTCGAAAAGATCAAACACGAGCTATACCTTTGCGGCGACGTTTCCGTCCGCACGGCGCTCCTTTTCCTCCTTCTAGTTGGATGACGACCAGAGGTCGGCCGCGCAGACCAACTTCTGCCAGAACGGCGCTTCTGCAAAACACCATCGTTCGTGAAGGTCAGAAATAGGCAAGGATGAGATAACGGTGTCCGGACTTCGGTCGTAGTCACCTGGGAAGCTGGACTTAGCCCGGGGTAGTCCGCCGTAATGGCGACCAAAGCATTGTCAATGCTGAGCTGGTGATACACCCCGTCGATCAGCTCCACCTCGATGTCCGGATCCTCTTCGGAGGCCGGACCCAGGGATCCTTCCGGATCCTCGAGTTGTGGAGCAGGACTCACCATGTCCTCCACTGTCCGGCGTAGATCCTGCGCCGAAGGCATAATGTAAGAAGCTTAAACTTCGAAAGCACGGGTGGAATCCTTCGAGGTATTCGCTTACCCATCCTCTAGGGTTGATCATGGAAAACCCGTCCAAAGGGTTCGGACGAAGGAAGTCCTCCTTCTCCCCCTTGTACAGACCGGACAGGATCTTCACCAGATCTTCGGTCGAACCCGGCCCTTTGCGGCCGTGCCGGGTAGCATCGTCCTCCCCGTTGAAATCCCACATGGGGTGGCCTCTGTATTGCAGCGGCTGCACCCCGCTGATGCACGCCGCCATGACTCCAATCATGGTCAAGCGGAATGAGCCATTAATCTTATCCGCCCATCAAGTAATGGATGCTCTTGTCTTCCTCCAAACAGGGGGCTCATGGGCGCCACGGAGGCGTTTCTTCAAGGGAGCGATATCAAACTCCGGAGGCCGATCCGGACTGGGTCGGGCAACGGAGCGCCTACTATATAAAACCACTCCGAGGGCGGTCTTGGACGCCCTCTTGGGGGTGCGGATAGGTATCCGGTCCCGGCGATCGCCATATTTGGTGCCGCCACTTGATATATGGACCCCTGGTGAGAACGGGCACGAGGCGTAACAGCCTCTTCCACAATGCGAAATGGGGCTCGATGCCGGGAATAGCTCGCAAAGAGCTACGTAGCCCGCGATATGCAGCCTGTAGGCGGGCGTGAGGTGGTGGAGCTGGAGTCCGTAGAACTTGAGAGCCAGCGGAGGAACGGATGTATTGGAAACCGAGCCCCTTATCGATAGGGGACGAAACACACTCGCCCCTTGTTGGGGCTTGGGGTGTCCTTCACCGCCTCCCACCTCGATAAGTAACCAGTCCGGCTCGATTTGGAACCATGAAGGCCGGAGGAAGAAATCCCTCCGTTTGGAGCTTCACTAGCTCATTGTGCGAAATAGAGCACCTCCTCCAATCTCCTGGCGATGGGCTAGGAGCGCGTGAGGAAGAGCCGCGTTGATGATCCATGGTGGAATGGATGTTGAGGTCAGAGGCGCTTCGATGGAGTATACGCGGGAGGAAGACGGTGCGGTTTGGATCTGGATCCCTGCCCCTTTTATAGGCGGACGACCCGCACAATTGGGGGGTGAAATGTAAAAGACACCCTGGCTTTTCGCATTCGTGCAACGCGTGGAAGAGGGCCATAATTTGGCGTAGAAGCCAAGAAGCACAGTATTCAAGATGAAGCCGGACACTATTCGGCAGGTACATGGGATTTGAAGGGAGAACCCGCCTTGCAACGCCGAAGACTACAAGCACGCTGGACTTATCGTCATTGAAGCCTGGTTCGGGGGCTACTGAGGGAGTCCTGGACTAGGGGGTGTCCGGACAGCCGGACTATCAATATCCGCCAGACTCCCATACTACGAAGATAGAAGATTGAAGACTCCGGCTCGTGTCCGGAAGGTACTTTCCTTGGCGTGGAAGGCAAGCTTGGCAATACGGATATGTAGATCTCCTACCATTGTAACCGACTACTGTAACCCTAGCCTCTCCGGTGTCTATATAAACCGGAGGGCCTTAGTCCGTGGGGACTAACATTACATCTCAACAATCATACCATAGGCTAGCTTCTAGGGTTTAGCCTCCTTGATCTCGTGGTAGATCTACTCTTGTACTACCCATATCATCAATATTAATCAAGCGGGGCGTAGGGTTTTACCTCCATCGAGAGGGCCGAACACAGGTAAAAACATTGTGTCCTCGTCTCTTGTTACCATCCGCCTAGACGCACAGTTCGGGACCCCTACCCGAGATCCGCCAGGTTTGACACCGACAAGCGGTACTATCATGAGGCAAGGTACTACCGCTGGCGGACCACGGTATTTCATGACAAAGAAGACAGCCGGAACTTGCTCGACTAGGGGCAGATTACCGCTATGCGTGGTACTATCTCCCCTTGCGGTACTACCGCAAGGCAGGAAAGTCATTGCAGGGAAGGCGCGGATGAAATAAATTACATCCGTGCCTACTTCCGCTGAAAATGAGGTGGTACAAAAATCCGACGCGGTACTACCGCTCGCGAGGCGCGGTACTACCGTGGCAGGCGCGGATGTAAAAAATTACATCCGCTCCTACTACCGTGATGCTGCAGTACTAGGTAGGAGGGCCACGGTACTACGACTCCTGGGGAGCGGTACTACCGTGGGCCCCCGCGGTACTACCGCGCTGGGTGAGCGGTACTACCGTGGGTGGCGCGGATGTAAAAAATTACATCCGCCCCTACTACCGTGCCGGAGCGGCACTAGGCCTGGGGGCCGCGGTACTACGGCTCCAGAGGAGCGGTACTACCGCTGGTACTTGCGGTACTACCGCAAGTACATCAGTAGTCGTCAGATTTTAGTACAACCAAGATAACGATGAGAAGCTCCAAAGTGCAGGGAAAGGTAGGACAAGTGTACGTGTTGATTCCACCCAAACCTTTACGACGCGGACCCCCTCTTAATAGTACGGCTCTCCTACGACTCAAATCCACCAAAGAGAAACGTAGAACAACACCGACTTTAATAGTCTCCGAGGGGCACCGAAACGTCTCGTGCCTAGTGATGATGTATCTGAGAAACTCAAGGCACACGATTAGTCCGCAAAAGCATTGTCATCAATCACCAAAACACCTAAGGGATAAATATGCCCTTACAGGAGTCCCGAATGAGATCCCGGACGTCACGAGGAGTTCCGGACGTGAAGAATTATATACAGGAAGTCCAGTTTCGGCCATCGGGAAAGTTTCGGGAGTCACCGATATTGTACCGGGACCACCGGAAGGGTCCCGGGGGTCCACCGGGTGGGGCCACCTATCCCGGGCTCCATGGGCTGAAGTGGGAAGGGGGAACCAGCCCCTGGTGGGCTGGTGCGCCCCCCTTGGGCCTTCCCTTCACCTAGGGTTGGAAACCCTAGGGGTAGGGGGGCGCCCCACTTGACTTGGGGGGCAAGTTCCCCCCCTAGCCCCCCCTTGAGATGGGATCTCTAGGGGCCGGCGCACCCCTAAGCCCCCTATATAAAGAAGGGGGAGGGAGGGCAGCCACACCCTAGTCCGTGGCGCCTCCCTCTCCCCTCGCAACACCTCTCCCTCTCGTAGAGCTTAGAGAAGCCCTGCCGAGATCACCGCTGCTTCCACCACCACGCCGTCGTGCTGCTGGATCTCCATCAACCTCTCCCTTCCCCTTGTTGGATCAAGAAGGAGGATACATCTTCCCAACCGTACGTGTGTTGAACGCGGAGGTGCCGTCCGTTCGGCACTAGGATCATCGGTGATTTGGATCACGACGAGTACGACTCCCTCAACCCCGTTCTCTTGAACGCTTCCGCGCGATCTACAAGGGTATGTAGATGCACTCCTCTATCTCGTTGCTAGATGACTCCATAGATTGATCTTGGTGAAGCGTAGATTTTTTTTATTTTCTGCAACGTTCCCCAACAAATTCTACAATGCAATCAAAATCTTGGATTATTGATACAAGAGCTGCCAATCACATGACAGGAGCTTCAAATATATTCACTTCCTATACACCTTGTTCAGGTAAGGACAAAGTACGTGTAGCTGATGGATCCATGGCACCTATCACAGGACGTGGATCTGTTAGGTGCACTAAGATATTGTCCTTACCTCAGGTCTTACATGTTCCTAAATTTCCAGTCAATCTCTTGTCAGTTAGCTCTATTACTGAATCTCTCAATTGTAGAGGTTTGTTTTATCCTACCTGGTGTGCTTTTCTGGAGCTAGAGACAGGGAGACTGTTGGGGACTGGGACCGTGCATGATGGACTCTACTATCTTGATGAAGGAAGTGATGAAGTTGCTTTTGCATCATGCTTGTCTCCTAGTCAAGAACTACTACTACACCATCGCAGGCTTGGGCATCTCTCTTTTGCTGCATTGTTTCGTATTTACCCCTCTCTTTTCAAGTTGTGCCCTAAGGAACTGCTTGTATGTGATGCTTGTGAATTGGCTAAACATACAAGAGGTTCATATCCTAGTATAGGATTAAGAAGTGCCAAACCATTTGAAATAATTCACTCGGATGTTTGGGGACCCTGTGAGGTTTGTTTGATTTCTGGGCATCTATGGTTTGTAACTTTTATCGATTGCTTTAGTCGTTACGCTTGGCTCTATCTCTTGAAGCATCAGAGTGATGTGTGCCCAGTTTTTAAAGATCTATGTGCTCTCATTAAAAATCAACATGGGGCAACTATTAAAACCTTACGTTCAGACAATGGTACATAATACATGAACCAGGAGTTTGAACAGTTCCTTGTCTCAAACGACATTGAACATCAAACTACCTGTGTTAACACTCAAGAACAAAATGGTGTTGCAGAGCGTAAAAATAGACATTTGCTTGAGGTTGCACGCTCACTTATGTTTACAATGAACGTGCCTAAATTTCTTTGGGGGGAAGTAATAAAAGTTGCAACATATTTGATAAACCGTATGCCTCTTTGGGTTCTTGGCCATAAGACTCCTGCTGAGTGTCTCTTGAAATCTAATGATTTTGTAGTTCCTTCTTTGGGTGTGTTTGCTTTGTGCATGATTATAGGAACTTTGTTGGAAAATTAGATCCCCGTGCTCTCAAATGTGTTTTCATGGCTTATTCTCTCTCTCAAAAGGGTTATAGGTGTTGGTGCCCTTCGGAGCACCGGTTTTTTGTGAGCATGGATGTGACATTCCGTGAACATGAATCATATTATGGCTCAACCAGTGACACTGGCATTGCCCTATCTCCACCTGAAGTGCAACAAGAAGGGGAGGGGGTAATGAAGGCTCTCCATTAAGCCCTATTCTTGTTTCCACTTCAGATGGTTTACCCATTCTAGATAATGCTCAAAATCAGGGGGAGGACACAAATAGTGATGGGTGTAATCATGGTTCTGGTCATGGAGACATACAAGATGCCATAGGAAACTCTTCACTTCCTTCACAAGATGGCGAGCTTCACAGGCATGAGGACCCAGGTACTAACAATAATCCCTCTAGTCCAGTCGCTCCTATTAGCACCACAAGGCAGAGTGATAACCAATTATCTATCCTTGCTCCTGAAAATGACCTACCTATTGCTATGAGGAAACCTACTAGAAATCGAAATATTCCAGGACACCTCAAGGATTTTAAACATGATATAGCCAATTTCATTTCCTATAAATATTGTACTCCACCCTTCAAAAGCTTTATTGCATCTTTAGATTTTGTCTCCATACCATAAAACTGGAAAATAGCTATAGAGGACCCAAATTGGAAGGAAGCAATCCTTGATGAGATGAAAGCCTTGGAGAAGAATGAGACTTGGGAGCTTGTGGATCTACCACCAGGTAAGCAACCTGTAGGTTGTAAGTGGGTCTTCACTATTAAACACACCCCTGAGGGCAAGGTGGAGAGGTACAAAGCCCGCCTTGTAGCAAAAGGCTACACGCAAACATATGGAATCGATTATGAAGAGACATTTGCACCGGTGGCAAAGATGAATTCAGTAAGGACACTTATATCATGTGTTGTAAACCTTGATTGGGATATTTACCTGATGGATGTGAAGAATGCTTTCCTTCATGGTGATCTCCAAGAAGAAGTATACATACATATACCGCCTGTATTTGAGTCAAGTCAAACTGTTGGAAAGGTATTGCGCCTACATCGTTCTTTATACGGCTTAAAGCAATCACCACGAGCTTGGTTTGATCGGTTTAGACATGCTATGCTAAAGAGGGGTTATCTTCAAAGTAATGCTGACCATACGCTATTTTACAAGCATACTAATGGCAAGGTTGCAATCTTGATAGTGTATGTCGATGACATTGTGATTACTGGAGATGATTCCAAGGAAGTTGCAGATCTGAAGTGTCATCTTGCACATGAGTTTGAAGTGAAGGACTTGGGACAACTAAGATATTTTGTTGGTATAGAGGTCTCATGAGGGTCAAAAGGTATTTTTCTCTCACAGCGAAAATATATCTTGGATCTGCTCAAGGAAACAGGTATGATTGGTTGTCGACCTACTCCTACACCTATTGAGCAAAATCATCGGTTATGTAGTGATGCTGGGACACCAGTGGATCGAGAACGCTACCAGAGACTAGTTGGAAGGTTAATATATTTATCTCATACCCATCCAGATATTGCCTTTGATGTGAGTGTAGTTAGCCAATACATGCATGACCCAAAATCAGTTCATATGGAAGTTGTAAATAGGATCCTACGGTATCTTAAGGGTGCCCAGGAAAAGGCCTCTTATATACCAAACAAGGGGACTTGCAAGTTGAGTGCTACACTGATGCTGATTGGGCTGATTCCCTAGATGACAGGCGCTCAACTCTGGTTACTGTACATTTATTGGAGGAAACCTAGTTTCATGGCGAAGTAAGAAACAAAGTCTGGTGGCTCGGTCTACTGCAGAGGCCGAGTTTAGGTCTATGGCTCATAGCATATGTGAGTTATTATGGTTGCAGATTCTCCTAACAGAGTTGCGGCTGTATAAGTACAAACCTTTGATGTTGTACTGTGACAACAAAGCTGCTATTGACATTGCAAATAACCCCGTTCAACATGACCAAACCAAGCACATAGAAATTGATCATCATTTCATCAAGGAGAAGCTTGATAGAGGGATAATTTGCCTACCATATGTAACTTCAGCAAGTCAAGTAGCAGATGTACTTACAAAAGGACTCCCAAAAAAGACTGTTTCCATGTTTTGTAGCAAGATGGGTTTGTACGACATATTCACCCCATCTTGAGGGGGAGTGTTGGTGTGTAGATAATGTAATTAGGTAAGTCCATAGGGTCTAAAATGTAAATTGTACAAACAATATATAAATCAACAGAGAGAATGGATCGGTGAGGAACGATCCAGAAATTCCCCAAATGCTCTTCACACTCCCTCCAATCCCTAGCTCAAATCCCTCAAATCTCAGATGATTTTCAACAGTATGTTTATTCAATATGTCCATTTGTGACTCAGATTAACCATCTGTTATAAATAACTCAGGTTCCTTCATTGATTCTAATGAAATACATGACTTGATTAAGAAATATTCTCTTTAATTTATTTTTATTAATTTCTCTTGAACCTCTACAATTTATGGTTATGTATTTTTATAAAACATAGTATAAACACATACGCTCACTACTATAAATGCACACACACATCTCGCCTATGAGGACCTTTGAGAGAAGGAGCTGACAATTCTTGAGATCGACGAAGTCATCATAGACGCCTCGTAGTTGAGGAGAACGACATATTGTAATATCTGAATATTTCCAGGCTGCTACTCCGCATCGGTTGGCCGATATGTGCCCCGATCTATCACCTCGTGCACCATATAGGATTCCTATGCGTGTAGCCGTTGGATCAAAATTCAACCGTTCGTTTGTTCCGTTTCCACCTAGTACGCCTCCTTCCGCATGTAGCGCATGTCAGCCACAACTCGCATCAGGGAAGCAACATGTGTCTTCCGCAACGTCGCAACAACCTCACATTACTACCACCAACTCACAGGAAACACAAACGAGGCTCGCAAGTTGCAGCAACTCGGGACTTGCAACACACCTCCATCGCTTGCCATCACTCACCCTTGTAGTAGGTTTGCAAAAGCCAACAACAATAGCCTGACACTCATCATCGGGTCACCGATGATGGTCGCAACATCGTCCCAGCTGGTCGCAACATCACCGGTAGATTGGCCGCACCATAAAGAATCTAACTATGTGAGCTACACCGAATGTAGCTCACTTTTAGGGTATTTTTCTCTTTTTGCAGCACATGGTTATGTTTATTTTAATAACTAGCACATGGTTATGTGTTTTCATACTTTTTTTTAGATTTTTTTGACCTTGATAAGTGTCACACGTCAGGTATGAGCACATGACAACTCCAAACGTTTTTTTATGACAAGGTTAATTACGCGAGGATGACAACTTCGTGCTTCAATTTATTTTTTTTATACGATCTTGCCGTGTGTCACTGAAATTTGTCATCTTTGCGTGATTGGAATTGCCATCGAAAAACGTCAGGGCCGGAGTGACACGCACCTTACATGTGTCACTTTCATTTAGTTTTCTTTATATATACTGACAATCCAGCCCAGCGCGAACCCTCGAAGCCCATGTAAACTTGCGGTGTTATCCAGCCCAGCGCACTCATCCGCCCAAAGCAGCAGGACCCGGCGAGCTGCCCAAACACAGAGTCCACCATGGAGACGGCCTTCTTCTCCGCCGCCTCCCTCTTCCACGCCGACGACGACAGCGACGACGACGGCGGCGGCACACGAGGTAAATTAAACCCAGCTTCGGGTTCCCGTCCATTCCGCCGCCCACCTTGTGCTCCTAGCTGACGAACCCCTTTCCTGCTCCCCCCTTTCCGGCGATTGAAGACGAGGCGCAGGTGGGCGCCGAGGGGGAGAGCCAGCAGCCGGCGCTGGAGTACGAGGAGAGGATCCACAAGTTCCCCGGCGTGGTAAAATTACCGACCTAACTCTGAATCCTAGTTAATTTCGCTACTGTCCTAATCACTCTGCGAACAAGCAGATCGGCCAGAAACCTTATGTTTGCTGTCCAGTGTCCATGGTGGAGCTCGAAACCCTGGAAGCACGCTGAACCTCATGAATAGACCTGAATATTTGTTTTAGGTAGATGCTTGAGGCTTGACCATTATGATTGGGAGAGTGCACGCGAATCTACCATCTGAAACTGTAGCTGACCAATCTAATTTGGCATGACCAGTTGTAGCGTCTCGGCGATAAAAGGGTCAACAATATCGAGGCATTTAGTTTTATTCTTCTTCTAAAGATGATTGTCAACCTTTGCATTTTCCGCAGGTTGCAATTTGTTTAGCACAAAGTAGTATATTTATTGGTCCATATGTTTGTAGATAATAATGGGTCTGAATGTCTGAATGTCACATTATGTCACTATAAATGTCGTTTTGGTGGACTTTGATATGGTCTTCCAGTGTACAGTTTGACATCTTTTGTCTTGAAAATATGCTTCGTCGAATAAAATAGGCACATATAAGCAGAGTACATTTCATTGGGCTAGTTTTATCAGTTTGGTGTTAGATAGATGCTTTGGGAGAGTGCATACGCGAGTCTACCATCTGAAACTGTAGCTGACTACCTGGACTGCTGCCAAATCTAATTTAGCATCACCGGTAGTAGCGTCTTGGTGATAAAAGGGTCAACAATATCGAAGCATTTAGTTTTATTCTTCTTCTAAGGATGATTGTCAACCTTTGCATTTTCCGCAGGTTGCAATTCGTGTAGCACAAAGTAGTATATTTATTGGTCCATATGTTTGTAGATAATAATGGATCTGAATGTCACATTATGTCACTATAAATGTCGTTTTGGACTTTGATATGGTCTTCCAGTGTACAGTTTGACATCTTTTTTCTTGAAAATATGCTTCGTCGAATAAAATAGGCACATATAAGCAGAGTACATTTCATTGGGCTAGTTTTGGTGTTATAGATGCTTGAAAATTTGTCTATACTAATGGCCAAACCTTAGGAATCCAGACTCCAAAACATGTATTGTGAGAGGGGGTATTAGAGCCTGTTCGGATTCCCTCCCCTCCACAACTCCGCTCCCGGAGCTGGAGGAGCGGCAGTTCAAAATTGCCGAGTGGGGAAGGAGGCGCTCCATAGATCCTCTGATTTCACGGAGCGGGAGGATTACCAAACAGCCCCTTAGTCTACCTTGTTTTATAATGTACAAAAACGTTTCACATGAGCATTAGTGATTGTGTTAATGATGCATAAATATTTGTTGTTGATTGGAAGCAAACTATGCTTGTCCAACCAAAGATTGTAGAATTTTGTAATTATTGCAAGCAAGGTTATCTAAGTAAAGTCAGAAGCTCAGACCAAACGGTGCCTCTCATATTCCTAATTGATCATTTGCTCACCTTTATGATTTTTTATGTGTAGGATTTGAGCATCAGAGAATTCTCATCTCATCAGCTAAATGCCAATTTGCTATGGCCTGGGACATTTTTCTTTGCTGACTGGCTGGTTAAGAATCCATCAATTCTGGATGGTCAACGGATCCTGGAACTAGGAAGGTATGAAAGCTATGTTTCACTAAAATGGACCTTTTCCTTTATTTAGAAAAAACGAAGTTATGTAGTGCTTGCTATATTTATAATTGATGACCAAAAGGCTATTTTGCTATGCTTATATTGTTTCACTCTGAAGAGCAATTACTAAATTGATATATTGTAAATTATATCTCAACTTGTTTTTGTGGGTGTGTGGCTCCTAATGGGTTTCATCACTGGTCTATCTCAACTTGTTTGGAAGTAAAGGCTTTCCCATTGTATGCTCTGAAATTGTTTGCTGTTCTTATGTCACAATGCTGAGACTTAGCAGTATGAAGCAAGCTGTCTATTGGTATACCTACTTCCGGTTAAGAATAGTGTGCTTACCATTTAAGACATGAATGATTATATTTGTAGTTCATTTTTGAAGTGTGTGATACCATCTCTTCTGAAGACTCATCATTAGCAGTATGAAGCAAGCTGTCTATTGGTCTATCTACTTCCTGTCAAGAATAGTGTGCTTACCATTTAAGACATGAATGATTATATTTGTAGTTCATTGTTGAAGTGTGTGATACCATCTCTTCTGAAGACTCATTGTTTTTATTTAGTATAATAAATGATTTAGTCTGTCTTAGTGGAACAGGAGCTTTAGCCATTTTCCTGCGAAAAACATTTGGAGTGGATATCACGACTTCTGATTATGATGACAAGGATATTGAAGAAAACATAGCTCACAACTGCAGAGTCAATAAGTTGGATGTGTTACCTCATATCCGACGTAAGAAAAACCATGTGCTTATACTCCCTCCGTTCGGAATTACTTGTCTCAAAAATGGATGTATCTAGAACTAAAATACATCTAGATACATCCATTTCTGTGACAAGTAATTCCGAACGGAGGGAGTACAATGTATAGTAAATGTATACACTTTAGGTGCATGGGATATGCACCACCCAGTACGGGAGAACTAACTATTTGATATTTTTCATAATCCAGACACGTGGGGAGATCCATTTCCGATTCTCCAACCCGATTGGAACATTGTCATCGCCAGTGACATTCTATTATGTAAATCCACATCTTATTTTCCGCCAACCATATCTCACTGCGGTTGCAATTCTCTGATATGTTATACCATGTGGCTTTGTAGATGTGAAACAGTACCCGAACCTGATAACGACGCTGTCCTTTCTTCTGGAAGAATCCGATCTTAACAGCCAAAAAGGTGTATGCACAAACATCACGACCAAAGCAGGTACTTCTCGAACATTCCATTCTGTAGCCGGTAGTACAACAACAATGCAAGAATGTGCGCTGAGTGAATGCTCCCATGGTCCCACCGGCAGGAACACAAGTGGCTGCCAGGTGCCCCATGTTCCTGATGAGCTGGCGTAGAAGGATCGGGAAAGACCAGTCGATTTTCTTCGATGGATGCGAGAAGGCAGGCCTGGAAGTGCAGCACCTGGGTGATCTCGTGTACCTCATCAACAAGAAACGCTGAACGTTAAGGAGCTCTAGGGCATGCTGCTGCAAATGGTGAGAGCTGAATCGGGCTCCATCTTCAGTTATCTAGGAGGACAAGAAACAAAATCGTATGAACTTGGAGCATGTATTTGTAGTATGGTCTTTTGTTTTCCCTGAACACAATTTTCATGGAGAATGTACTGCAGTACCGTAAGATTATTAGAATGCAAAAGATTATTGTCCTAAACTTTGTCCTACACAGTGACATTGAGATTATTTTTGCTGTGATTTTGCTGTTGAGGTGTAAGTTTTTCTGAATCCTGCATCACATCCTCCTGAACATTTGCAACTGGGCTCACCGGCTCAGCCATGTCAGCCACCTGGGAAGCGGAACGGTCCACGCGGGCAGGCTTTGGACCGGGCTGGGCCGGCGCGACGTGGCGCCACCGACGGACATGGCCTCCCTCACCTCTGTCTGTCATCCACTATGATATGAGAGTAATATTTATAGTATGGAACTTGTATCTTATTCTGACCCTAAGGCTAGCACAATAAGGGCTGGCATGGTGCCAGGCTGCTGACTCTACTGAATTTAAAATAAAATTTTCAACCAGAAAAAAAGCCTGCTGACCCTACATGCCTGCTGTGTCAAATGATCTGCTGTGCACTATCCTCTTCGGCAGAAATGTCAGAAGTGGCTAGTGACATGAATTGCTGTTAGTGAGTTTGGAACTAGTGTCAGAGCCATGGCATTAGCATCTATGCTTAACAAAGTTTAGGACAATACTGGGCCTGAATGTCACTAGAGCAAAAGCTCATCTATTTTGGAACGGAGGGAGTAGGAACTTACACATTTGCTTATGTCCCGACTCATGAAAAATAAGCCCTGCCGGGTATCTATCCTTTTGAAGAAGTGATTTAGTTGCTAATGTCAACTTGTGATTTTACCTCCAACATTGTTAATGCCACTGTTTTTTTTTTTCCTGCTAGTGTCCTTCGATATGCCTGCAATAGGGTGATCATGATGCTATCCTACACGACAGCAGCTCTTAGTGCCTCAAATGGTGCTACTATTTCTTGCTCTGTAACCAATTCTGTGAAAAAAGGTTCCGCATGAGACCATTTTCTGAATATTGTTGCAAAGATTATTTTTAGAAGTTCAGTAGTAGTACTGTATTATCATTTTCAGTTATTGAATATAACCTTTGCCTTGTCCATTATTATCAGAAACATGTTTCATCTATTAAGTCATCGAGAGGTGTCTCCTCTAAGAAAACACCAAGCTAAAAGGCATTGGAATAAGCCTCCAACTTGCGGCGCTGGATACAGCGAGTTAAGATATTCAGCTACAGATGCTAAACACGATTTATTTTCGTGGTAAGGAAGTTCTCTTTTCACCAAGAAGATGTTTCTGTTCACTCCTGGGAACCGAATGTTATACTTCCGGTTTGACGTTTTCCGTCCACTGGCTAAGATTTCTAAACTTACTGTGCACAGGGCAGAATCACAGTCCGTGCATCGTCGGTCTGCAAAGTATTGCCCTCTTAACCGATGTGCAGCAGAGTCCATCATCTTTAGCTCAAAATGTATTGGCGTTAGATGCTGAAAACCAGCAGTCTGACCAGTTTGTAACCCCTATGGATGTATGTCCGGGGGAACCATCGCGTCTAGCCAGGCCTTCAGGATCTGCTGTTGATGGTATGCCAGTAAATTCATTCACCACTAGTGGGTTAGATGTTCAAATGTTTCTAAGATATTCAGAGGGTGGAAATCCCCATCACGATCTCTTCGGTGACTCGCGTAGCTGGGAGCTGCCTTTTTGCATGGTTGGTTGATGGCCCAAAGTCAGACAGGTTTGCACCCCGCATTTCTGAACAATACTGTCCTTAAAATCCTGCCTCTTGGTGGTGTTATTGTGACTAACTTTACTAGGGAATCACAACACATGAATTGTTTCAGCATCCAGGTGCTTCTTCATCGATACCGATTCCCGCTGGCAGTACTAGAGGATCAAATCGAAACTATGCCTCGCGCCCTCATGCTTTGGCCTCTGTACCAGGGGTTGGGAGTTCACTTCTGGGTCCACAAATCGATGAAGCTGAGGCTCGTGCTGCGTCCTTAGGTGTTGGATCAGAACTTGCTACCTCACTGTTTTCTGCCAGGGCTGCTGAATTACCTTGTACAGTGAAGCTTAGAGAGTATGGCGGCATGATGTCAAGAATCCATGTGTTGCATTAGAAACCAAGGCGTGCTGCACTGCTGCTTGACAATCTCTCATGCCGTTCTTCGCAGGTGATCCCTTGTGCTTTGGTTACTTTCATTCTCTCTTCCCTGTACAACACAAGTTGTTGATAGTCTCTTCATATTATTTACCAATGCATTCACTGTTGTGTATACAAAAGATGGATCTACGCTCCATTCTTGCCTCATTTCTGAACTTGCTTAGTAATGTTACTAAATAGTTCCAAGTAGAATGCATATTTGGTAGATTTGCCTAACGGGGATTGTGCTTTTATGTTTGACGGAGTTGAGACTTCTGTACTTGTAAGTTATTATAATTGTTGCAGTGAAATGGGTTATGGCCTTATGGGTGCCCGTTTCTCCCCTCGTGGACGATTTCTGGTGGTTTGCGTTGCATGTTTGCTGCCCCCAACAGAAGTTGGCCAGGGTAGCCAATTACCTGTGCAGTATAAATCTGCAGGAGCTGGAGCATCACCAACTCGTCACCCACTTCCCTCCCACGGAGTGATTTATGAGCTTCGGGAAAATAACTTGTGTGTGTGTTTGTGTTTCAAGTATCATGATGCAAGTGAGCCTCTTTGGCATGGCCGCATTGACCACGTTAGAGCAAGTACAATAGGGTGGCATAAGCAGGTTATAAGGAATAACATAATATACCTTTTCTTAGTTGGAGGAAAGAGAAGAGGAAAGAGAAGAGGAGAGAGAAGAGAAGCGGACTCTTGGTTAGTAGCCAGCTGCGACACAAGACCCAAGACGCTTTGTGAGGATGTAAGATGGGCCAACTATTGATAAAACTAGTACATATTTAAAACTTACTATTGTACATGCCGATTAAGAGGTTGGCTGTAAATGACGTGGCAACTTGTTGTAACCGACAGGTTGCTGTATTATTAACCATGCTCTTAGTGTAATGCAGGTTTAGAGGGTGCGCACTTCCCGCATAACCACTGCCTGCAAGGTTAGCAAGCCTCGCGTCACACGTGGGCAAAGCAGCTAAAATTCAAAGCCACATGTTTTTTTTAACACAAAGCCACATGTTAGAGTTATGTAGTCCTTTTTAACCCAAACAAACAAGAACCCTTCTTCCGTTTCTCAAAAACACAAACAGGAATCCTTGTCAAAGGATAACAAGAAATACAGAACAATTGAGCACAGCACAAACAGCAAGCTGCCCTCTTCTTTAATTCCAAATACTTTCCCATTTTTCGTCTTCTGCACCAAGCAAGCAAAGAGCAAATCAAACAAAACTAACTGACATAACCTGGAAAGCACAAAGTATTTCAGTACATGTGACACACATTGATGATTTAACACGTATGGTTTATTCTTCTACTTTTATTAAATGGATTTGGTCTAGGTGTCATGATAATTAAGATATATGTGATCTCTAGTGTCATTTACCTGCTTCACTTGTGTAACTGCCAGGATGCTCTTCGGCCGCTTGTATTTGTTTTGTTTAGCGTGATACTAACACTGTTATACCTTGCAGGTTCAGAGGTATACGTTGGAAGGCTGAATCATCATTTGCATCATGTGTACCTTCCCTGGTAATTACCGCCTGCCAGTATCTCATTTGATGCTTGTTTTAGCTGTGCTAGTTGCATTCCTGGTCCCAGAGATTATCCTGTTGACCCCTTGGATTTGATATTTAACCGTTTACTAGTTTTTTTTCCATTCAAAGTCTACAATGAAAGCTTGTCTTAAAGTTTTATTTGGCATTGGAGTCTACAATGAAGTTTTTGATATTTACTTGTTCACTTCTTCTTCGGTACAACCCCCCTAAAAACATCAACGGTCCAGATCGTCCTACACCCCTTCGCCTCAAAACTTAAAAAAGGGTAGGATGGTCTTTGCCCATGCCCCTCCCTCAGTCCCGCCCCCGCGACGTACCTGCTGTGACCGTCGGCGTCGTCGTCTCGTTTTTTACTGTGGCGACGTACGTTTTTTTTCCCGTCGGTGGTCAAGCGCGTCGGTGGTCAAACCGCGCGTCGCCCGCTGAAAGCGTCGTGGCGCGTGAACTGCGACCCGCCACCCCGTCCGTCGCCTCGTCGCCGCCCGCCGCCCGTCCGTCCGTCCCTACTTTGCCGCCCGCCGCCCGTCCCCTCGTCGTCGCGCCGCCGCCCTCGACTGTCGTCGCATTGATGGCCCAACGACCGGCCGCCCGCTTCCCCGCCGTCTCCCTATAAAAACTCACCCCGTCCGCCCATCGCCGCAAACACCGCACCCATCTCCACCTCCCGTCTCCACCTCCCAAAATCCCGCCGACGGCATGTCGTTCCACCGCGGCAGCAGCTCCGGCACCGGCGGCGACGCAGACCAGTCGCGGGCGTCGAGCTGAGCACGCCGGAGACGGAGGAGCTGCACCGGTTCGGGCTCCTCGTGCCGCCGGGTTGCCGTCTTCCGCACGACTGGAAGCTCGACAAGGACGGCTAACCGAGGCGCGGGCCCGGCGCCACCGCGGAGGAGAAGCGGACCGGCGGCCGCAACAACATCGCCGGCCGTCACGCTTCTGGGACGGCAAAGACTACGCCGCCGTCATCGCTGCGTCAGTTGGCGGAGTCGGCGTCACGCTCGACCTCGTCGGCGGCCGTCGCCGCCTTCTTGTCCGCGCCCCGTCCGGCAGCGCGCGACGTGAGCTCCTCCACCACTGCGCGGCGCCGCCGATCCCCGCCCGCCGAGCAGTTGGTTCTTCGGGAGGACGGTGATCCCGACGATCGCCGGGTTACCTCGTCGCCCTACGCTGCAGCGGCGGCTGCAGCGGCGGCCGCAGCGGCCGCGGCGGCTGCAAAGGAGAGCCGAGGCGGCGGCAGCGATCCAGCGGCGGCGGCGATTCCGCCAGATGGTCCCGCAGGGTGGGCGGAGGCGCCGGAGTCGTCGGACGACAACGACATCGACCGGGAGCGGTTGGCCCGGTCGGCGACGACGGACGACGAGGGGGGGTGGCGGTGGCGGCGGTGACGTCGGGAGGTCATCGATCTGTTGGCTAGCGACGAGGAGGAGGACTAGTTTTTTTAATGTTCTAAGTATGAACTATGTATCGTTTATGTTTGGAAAAACTCGTCTGGTTTCGGTAATGTTGAATGGACTATGTAAAATATATCTATGTTCAATCTAGTTTGTTGGAGTCTAGTTTAAATTTGTCTTCAAAATTGTTAAAAAATTAGCTAAATATAGAGCGATATTTTGAGAAAAATTCAAAATTTTCCGACCCATGCATAAAAATGTTCATAATATATTTAAAAATTTGCATCGAATATACATAGGACAGAATAAGGTATACAATTATCGAAAATTTGTAGAATAAAAAATCATGAAAACACATAAAATAAAAAATAAAAAGTGTATGTAAATGTTTATAAAGCGTTTTAGAAATGTTCAGATTTTGTTTAAATATGTGCATATAGTATAGCGGTGGATGAAAAAATTGAAATTTTGAAATACAAAATATAACAAATAAAGAAAAAAAATATTAAAAAGCTGATATATTTTAATTCATTAACATTTCCTGAAATATTATTAAATTCATTAACATTTATGAATCAGAGAATATTTTTAAATTCATTAACATATATGAATGAATACAAGAATTTTTAAATTCATTTACATTTTCCGAAATATTTTTAAAGTATTTAAATTTATGTACCAGACAAAATTTATAATTCACTAATATATATGAATCCGAGATTTTTTGAATTCATTAACACTTTCACCCCACGCCCGAAATGAACGAAATCCGACAACGAACGCACGTTGCGTCACGTCCGGGCAGTATTTTCTGGATTTTCTGCCCGGAAAATGGTAGTAAATGCATACGGACTCGAAACGGTACAAATTTTTGCGTGCGTGCTCTGCTAGGGCACAGTATCACGTGGAAAAAAATTGGGCACGTTTGGCGGATGCGAAGCGGAGAGGTGCGACCGAGGGTCCCCTCCGGCCATACCGAAACCACCCCCTTCCACAGCAAGTACCTGACCGGTTTGACGGATTGCACCCAACTTCTGGGAGCGCGTGTGGGGCCCCACCCGGGCACCCCACGCCCGATATGAACGAAATCCGACAACGAACGCACGTTGCGTCACGTCCGGGCAGTATTTTCTGGATTTTCTGCCCGGAAAATGGTAGTAAATGCATACGGACTCGAAACGGTACAAATTTTTGCGTGCGTGCTCTGCTAGGGCACAGTATCACGTGGAAAAAAATTGGGCACGTTTGGCGGATCTGGCGGAGAGGTGCGACCGAGGGTCCCTCCGCCAATACCGAAACCACCCCTTCCACGGCAAGTACGACCGGTTTGACGGATTGCACCCAACACGGGAGCGTGTGGGGCCCCACCGGGCACCCCACGCCCGATATGAACGAATCCGACAACGAACGCGCGTTGCGCCACGTCCCGGCAGTATTTTTCGGATTTTCGCCGGAAAATGGTAGTAAATGCATACGGACTCAAACGGTACAAATTTTTGCGTCGTGTTCGCTAGGGCACGATATCACATGGAAAAAATTGGGCACGTTTGGCGGACGCTGGCGGAGAGGTGCGACCGAGGGTCCCTTCCGCCATACCGAAACCACCCTTCCACAGCAAGTACGACCGGTTTGACGGATTGCACCCAACCGGGAGCGCGTGTAGGGCCCCACCGGGCACCCCACGCCCGAAATGAACGAATCCGACAACGAACGACGTTGCGTCATGTCCGGCAGTATTTTCGGATTTTCGCCGGAAAATGGTAGTAAATGCATACGGGCTCGGCGGTACAAATTTTTGCGCGTGCGTGCTCGCTAGGGCACGATATCACGTGGAAAAAAATTGGGCACGTTTGGCGGATCTGGCGGAGAGGTGCGACCGAGGGTCCCTCGGCCATACCAAAACCACCCCCTTCCACAGCAAGTACCTGACCGGTTTGACGGATTGCACCCAACTTCTGGGAGCGCGTGTGGGGCCCCACCCAGGCACCCCACGCCCGATATGAACGAAATCCGACCACGAACGCACGTTGCGTCACGTCCGGGCAGTATTTTCTGGATTTTCTGCCCGGAAAATGGTAGTAAATGCATACGGACTCGAAACGGTACAAATTTTTGCGTGCGTGCTTTGCTAGGGCACAGTATCACGTGGAAAAAATTGGGCACGTTTGGCGGATGCGAAGCGGAGAGGTCCGACCGAGGGTCCCCTCCGGCCATATCGAAACCACCCTTCCACGGCAAGTACGACCGGTTTGACGGATTGCACCCAACCGGGGAGCGTGTAGGGCCCCACCCGCACCCCACGCCGAAATGAATGAAATCCGACAACGAACGCACGTTGCGTCACGTCTGGGCAGTATTTTCTGGATTTTCTGCCCGAAAAATGGTAGTAAATGCATACGGACTCGAAACGGTACAAATTTTTGCGTGCGTGCTCTCCTAGGGCACAGTATCACGTGGAAAAAATTGGGCACGCGTTTGGCGGATCTTGAGAGGTGCGACCGAGGGTCCCCTCCGGCCATACCGAAACCACCCCCTTCCACAGCAAGTACCTGACCGGTTTGACGGATTGCACCCAACTTCTAGGAGCGCGTGTGGGGCCCCACCCGGGCACCCCATGCCCGAAATGAACGAAATCCGACAACGAACGCACGTTGCGTCACGTCCGGGCAGTATTTTCTGGATTTTCTGCCCGGAAAATGGTAGTAAATGCATACGGACTCGAAACGGTACAAATTTTTGCGTGCTTGCTCGCTAGGGCACGATATCACGTGGAAAAAATTGGGCACGTTTGGTGGATCGGCGGAGAGGTGCGATCGAGGTCCCTCCGCCATACCAAAACCACCCCTTCCACAGCAAGTACCGACCGGTTTGACGGATTGTACCCAACTTCTGGGAACGCGTGTGGGGCCCCACCCAGGCACCCCACGCCCGAAATGAACGAAATCCGACAACGAACGCACGTTGCGTCACGCACGGGCAGTATTTTCTGGATTTTCTGCCCGGAAAATGGTAGTAAATGCATACGGACTCGAAACGGTACAAATTTTTGCGTGCGTGCCCTGCTAGGGCACGATATCACGTGGAAAAAATTAGGCACGTTTGGCGGATGCGGCGGAGAGGTGCGACCGAGGGTCCCTCGGCCATACCGAAACCACCCCTTCCATAGCAAGTACCGACCGGTTTGACGGATTGCACCCAACACGGGAGCGCGTGGGCCCCACCCGCACCCCACGCCAAAAGAATGAAATCCGACAACGAACGACGTTGCGCCACGTCCGGCAGTATTTTCGGATTTTTGCCGGAAAATGGTAGTAAATGCATACGGACTCAAACGGTACAAATTTTGCGTGCGTGCTCGCTAGGGCGCGATATCACGTGGAAAAAATTGGGCACGTTTGGCGGATGCGAAGCGGAGAGGTGCGACGGAGGGTCCCTCCGACCATACCGAAACCACCCCCTTCCACAGCAAGTACCTGACCGGTTTGACGGATTGCACCCAACTTCTGGGAGCGCGTGTGGGGCCCCACCCGGGCACCCCACGCCCGATATGAACGAAATCCCACAACGAACGCACGTTGCGTCACGTCCGGGCAGTATTTTCTGGATTTTCTGCCCGGAAAATGGTAGTAAATGCATACGGACTCGAAATGGTACAAATTTTTGCGTGCGTGCCCTGCTAGGGCACAGTATCACGTGGAAAAAAATTGGGCACATTTGACGGATGCGAAGCGGAGAGGTGCGACCGAGGGTCCCCTCCGGCCATACCGAAACCACCCCCTTCCACAGCAAGTACCTGACCGGTTTGACGGATTGCACCCAACTTCTGGGAGCGCGTGTGGGGCCCCACCCAGGCACCCCACGCCTGAAATGAATGAAATCCGACAACGAACGCACGTTGCGTCACGTCCGGGCAGTATTTTCTGGGTTAAAAAAATATGCCTATTTCAATTTGTAAAAAAAATGAGGCCCTGCAAAAAAAACGCCGGCCGTCTCGCTAACCGACGCGCATGCGTGCATGGGGCCGTCCCACTAACAACGACGCCGCAATCAGCGCTCGGGCGACGTCGTTCGCCGACGTACATGCAAAATTTCCTTCTACGTCAGCCCGTCTCGCCGCCGCCGCGATCTGCACCTGCTGCCACCATACGCCGCCCGTCGCCCCACACTCCAAAACGGCGCCGGTGCGGCCGCGCCGGCCTGCCCTGACCTGACCCGTCGCCCTGTATACGTTCCCGCTGCCTCTCCCGCCGTCGCCCGACCGTACAAACTCCGTCGGTGCGCCCGCGCCGTCTTGCGTCCCCCGACCCGTCGCCACTATACGCCGCCGGTGCCTCTCCCATCGTCGCCGTCGTGTAAGTTTTTTTCCACTTCTTTTATACAACGAGGCTCATAGCACTATGATGGTATGTGATGAAATCTATTTGATGCGATATGAATATCGACGGTGTGATTCCATGTTCGTTCAAAAGTGGGTTAGCCTAGTTGACAAACTGTCACCCAATCAGAAATTCAGGTTTTATGAAACAGATATGTAGGGCATGTTACAGATACCATCGGTAAACATGCATGATTTTTTGCCTCACGTTTTGATGCAAGGTTACAATCCAAGTAGTAAAAAATCATGGTCCAAGAGACTTTTGGAAATAAATGCCTTATTTAACTACGGCACGATGATGTGTTCTCTATATTTGGTTAAAAAAAATCAAGGAGTGGATGTTTTTAGTTTTTTAGTATGGAAGGAGAAAAGGCAATGAAAAAATAGCAGTTAATTTTGTTAACAAAAAAAATGGTCAGATCATGATTGATGATCTCATAGAAAAGATTGTGAAGGATAAGAGCACTGATGATGACTTTATTCGGATGACATTTCTAGTTCTCTTAGGAACTATAATTGCACCAGTGTCTCACGAATACGTTCCGAAAAAATACTATGCCTTAGTGCAAAATATTAAGTTCATAAGGAAGTTCAACTGGAATGCATTCACTTCACGATTCTGTTTATCGGAGATTGGTAAGCTTGTGCAGGACGGCCATGTTAGGCAGTGGCCCCAGGGGAAACTCGCCCTTTTGCAAGTACGTTATATTTATTAATTTCAACACTTTTGTTATAAAATGTCACGGAAGAACATGTAATTTAATTAGTTTATGTGTTTTGCAGTACCTATACTGGGAGAAGGTGCAACCAATCACCGGTCCAAAATATGATCCGTTGGCATTGTTGAGCCCGCTGATGAGGAACTGGACGGAAGATATGGCTGTGAGAAGAGACAAATACGACTATGAATATGGTCGTGGTGTTGGGATGGTAATCCTAGTAATCATTTTTACATTTATGAAGTAAAGTAAAGTGTGCATATGGTTTTTATGTATAATTATCTTGTTGCACTTGTAGATCGATGACAACATTATAGAGGAGTATAGGCTGAAAAAATTGCGGAAGAAGAAGCTCAAAAACCAAGAAAGCTAGTAGCAAAAATCTAACGTTCTTCGAACGAGGAAAGAGGGCAGTACCTCGGAGGCTTGAGCCAGAAGCCTACTATGGACCGGATTTTGAGTGAGATGAATGAGCTTCGGAAGGAAATGCTTCGTTTGCCAGAGTTATGCGCACAGGTAACACTTGAGCACGTCTCTTTAATGTCCATCACTGAATTGAAGAACTAAGATGAAATGTTTTCTTGCAGAGGATGATTGAGAAACTGAACAAAACCGGCGTCTCCTACAAACCCAGTAACCTGGAAGAGGACGAAGAGAATCTGTACGGAGGCATTAATGAGTCTTCAAACGATGGTGGACGTCCGCAAAAAGAGTTTGTATATCAAAAAGATGATTCAGACCGGTTCCGCACACCTTCCAAAATGAATTTGCAAAAGGATGATAACGGCGTTGATGTAACTTCTCGTGGAAACACACCTTTTTACTGCACACCTGAGTACTGGGATAGTTTCAAGGGTGATATGGATGATCCTGTCCAAGTACCAGAAGTATCAGATGAAAAAGCTGCCACATCTTTGGAGACGGACGAAATCGCATCGCATGCGTCGGTTGGTTCTCAAGGAGTACAAGAGGAAGTGGAGGAGGTTACTGGCAGGCGCAAGCGCAGAGGATCACAACATGTCAAGTCTCCTTATGTGGTCCCTAAACCAAACAAACGTGCAAAACGTTCTGCCAAAGGAAGTAAGTTTTCTGTGTTTCTAATTGTTATAGCGTAATAATTATTTATGTATTTGCGTTTATAAGTATTTGAGTGGTGCGTTACAGAATTGTTCCAAAATGGTGATGTTAACAAATCTGATGATGAGTATGATGTGGTGAAAGCGTCCATCAAATGCGATGCGTGCGCATGAGCATTCACAAAAACATGCCAAAACAGAAATTTTCAATGATGGCATGGAAGAAGGTCTCACTGTGCGGAGAGCTTGTCGATTATTAACCATGAGTGGCTAAGTGGCGGCGTAAGTTAATTTCATATATTGTTTTACAATTGATTCAAAATGCCATTGTTAAATCTAACACATTATTTATAGGTAATTGATGCATACTCATCATTTTTGGTCGACAAAGTTAATGATGATCATTTCATGTTAACAACTTGGAGGGTACATTGGTTGCTTCACGTTAGACCCGGAAAAAAGACCGCCGGTAACGATTATGAAGCAGAGCGCATAGTAATGGACCCGTGAACAGATGTGAGGACGAGTATTTCAAAAAATCAAAGGTAAGTTTGATTGTTAACACAGTACATACATACGATATTATGTGATGATTGTGTTTTATGGTCCTTGTGATGCAGACTTACATTCCTCTAAACAAGCAAAATAATCACTGGATTACTGTCGTCATGCATAGCGGAAAAAGAGAGTTTCAGGTTCTTGACTCGTTGATGACCGGAAAACTTGACACTGTTACTAGAGAACTCGTTGAGGACCTGGTAGGTTTAACTTGCAAATGTGCATTTGGTAACATTCGTTTTCTTTAGTACACTAAATGACATGCTTTCCACCATGTTTATTATATCTTTAGAGAAAACAACTAGCAGAAGATATCCAAGAAGCAAATGCAACCGGAATTGTGAATTATCCGGATGTTTCCAAGTGGCCTATTCAAACGTATGACATGCCAAAACAACATGATGGGTGAGTTTTTACTTCGACAGAATGTCGGTCTTGTATGTACAGTACAAATTTAATCTTCGTAAATTGTATGCACTAGGAATTCGTGTGGAATATTTCTCCTTCGATGCTTTCAATATTGGGATGGTGACAAATGGACAGGCTTATTTTCACAGATACGCAAGTCATGTTTGGACTACGGTGTACAATGAACGCTGTGCTAACACCATTTTTTTTCAGACCTCTATTGATGATTCGAGAGAGTTAATGATTGCGCAACTTATCTTTTCGGAAAGAAACAAGCTTGATGAAGTGAAAAACAAAGTTATTCGGATATCAAAGAAGAAGAAATAGATGTGGCACGGAGGAGTTTTGCATGTGATTGGGTGGTACTGGAAGACTTTATTTTCCAAACGCTTTGCGCACTTGCTTATAAATTTTATGTAATAGACTCTGCTTCCGAATAGTTATATGTAATAGACTTGGCACTTTTCCAAATGTTTTTTTATGTCCACATGATATTTCGTTTCATAAATATTATATAATAATTTTTTTTGTTTACATGATTTTTTTTGTTGCCGAATAGTTATATGTAATCATGCCGTCGTTAAATTTTTTGTGCACTAAACTATGGCAGCACACTGCGTGTTACTGAAAAATTATTTGACATAAAAAAATGCCCGCCCGTCTCCACGACGTTTCTTAGTAAGCCCGTCGTTATCAAGCCCAAAGGGCGACTACAACAGGCGTTTCGGAGCACGCCGTGGTAATCAGGCCCAACAAGGCAGAATCGACGCGGCACATCGACGGGGTAGTATTCAGAGGAGTTCAATGCAACGACGGGAGCTGAGTATATAAACAGGTCGTCGTCCCCTTCGGCCGGCGAGGTGGGACTAAACTTGCGTCGGCCGCGGGGCGACGTGGACACAGCCAGACGCGACGTGGGCCGGCCCAAAAAGGCACTGGACGGCGCGGTCTTCTCGGCCTTTCGACGCTACCGTGAGCCGCCCAAAAGGAAATTGACGGCGCGGTCTTCTTGACGGCTCGACGCGCCGTGGGCCGCCCAAAACCACCGCTGAGACGCCGCGCCCGGTGAAACCGATTTAAAGTTTAGTCCCACCTCGACGGTCAAGGCGGCGACGACTAGTTTATATACTCAGCTCCGTCGTCGTATTGAACTCCTCTCGCATTACCCCGCCGATGTGCGCGTCGATGCTGCCTCTGTTGAGCCTGGTTTCACGGCGTGTTCGAAGGTTAGTTGTAGTCGCCGCTGGGCTTGATAACGACGGGCTTACTAAGAGACGCTGTGGAGACGGGCGGGCATTTTTTTTCCTTTTTTAAAAAAAATAGTACATAGAGTACTTCTTCTATTTTGATATATTTGACAGCCGACGGGACTGTAGTAAATACATGCAGAATTCATACAATAAACAATGAATAGTGAATATTTATATCAACAACAATGTTGTCTCAACATAACAATTGTCACCACAGTAATTTTATTGTAGTTGACAGAAAATAACAAGTCTGAAATGACAACGGTCCGTACGCAATAATCATGTTTCACATATATAAAATACTCAACACGAACAAAAATTTAACAAATGTTCTTTCATATAAATGGAAGAGGTAAAACACTCGCATCGTCTTCACTTGAGTCTTCAAGCCCAGTTGCTGCATACAAAAAAAATGAGAATCAATGCACCGTTAATGAAACAACAAAACTGACATAAACAAATAATAGACATACTCTTCATTTTTGCTGCATGTGCTCCTGTTATGACCTGACCCGCTGCATATGCTACATTTTCGTCCAGATTTCTCGTCAAATGCTTTAGGCCTCTCATTTTTTGTCACATCTGGGCCACCCTTACCGCGACCTCTACTGTTCTGCTTAGGTGCGCCCTTGGTGGAAACCTTTACTCACGAACCAGAATATGATCTCGGTTAGGCTCAAATGGATTACTGTTCACGAAGCTTCGCTGAACATCATCTTCATTTCCCTGAATATTCTTATTCACTATAACATCATCCAGAGTTGCCATCAACTTGTCGAATAAGAAAGGATTACTGCATGCGACATGACAGGCTTCTGAAGATTTGATGGTCAACTCACTATATCTAGCTCTGTCCTCACCACTCGACCAACCCCACGCAAACAAATCGCTGGTGCGCTTCACTGGCAGTCCAGCTCGTGCTTTTTTTAAGAATCTTCGCAGGACACAACACTTGGGTATCACAGGTAAGTTCGATTGCATTCAAAACATGAATAATATGCTTGCAAGGAAGCCCTTTATGAGTCATACTTGACAATCTGCACTTTATAGTTTCTTCCGAGTTACGGCGATAGTCCACATTAAATCTGTGATCCCTGTTATTCTTCCACGCAACCACAAATCTCTGACTATCGGTCCCTGTCAGTCTATCAATTACCTCAAGCTCCTGTACCTTCTTCATATCTTGTTGCAACATATAAAAGTTTGCCTGCGTGAATGCTTTCGCAGCATACGACTCAATGGCCTGACACTCAGTCACTGTTACTGGAAGAGTCTGTGAGGCCGTGTAGTAATCATAAGCTTCATTCTCACGGAGACGAACAATACAATTCTCGTAGTGTACAATCATGTCAACGATCGTCATACCATAGTCAAGATGAAGGTGCAGGCTGGAGTTCGAGACTCTCCTCCGACATTCTGCGCATACCAAGGAAAAACCCACCAGACAAATATGATGCAGCCCAAAGCGTCCTCTTCCTGTACATCCTATGGAGCCATGTTTTCGTTTTCTCCGTCTTCCATTTGCGCACAAACGCGGCCCATCTCTCCTCAAAAACCTTATGTGTAGTGGCATAGTACAATAATGCCCTAAACTCCTTCAATGACTTGTGGTTGAGGTGTTTCTGCATATTCTTTTCAATATGCCATGAACATAGACGATGCCACACGTCAGAAAGCACCTTCCTAATAGCCCTTATCATCGCTGCATCTCCATCTGTAATAACAGATTTGGGCCTCTTCTAACAGTTAGCTTTCAAGAACGTGTTAAGCAACCAGACATATGTAGCCTCAGTCTCGTCTGAAACAATGGCGCAGGCGAATACAGTAGTGCAACGGTGGTTGTTCAGACCCACAAAAGGGATGAACGACATTCCATACCTGTTCATCTTGTATGTGCTATCGAAGACAACAACATCACCATAGTCTAGATAATCCCGGCGTGACTGCGAATCACACCAGAAGAGGTTTTGGAGCCTGCCTTCAGCGTCAACCGTGTGCTCAAAGAAGAAGTCTGGATCTCTGTCCTTTCTCGGTCAACATGATTCCTACGGCATGATCAAGATCACCTTGTGCAAGCAATTTCATCTTCTCCCTATAGCACATGTTATACAGCTTTGTCCTCTGAAATGGTGACTTTGCATACGACCCATACCTGCTAACGATGTTGTCAAAAATGATATGTTTTCTTATCCCAGCTCCAGCCATAGCTAAGATCTCAGCTCTCTCAAATGCTTTGATCTGATTATGAGATCGGAGGAAAGGGACTTCGTCCGGTCGTGCAAGAGTGTGGCTGTGATCATCGGAGAAACTGCTGACATACCAAAGATTGAGCTTTTTATCAAGCTTAACTGTCAAATGGGCTTCGCATAAGAATCGACTCTCGGTCTAAGCTGCGGGTCCGACCTTCCATGGTGAGAACTTGGCCTGTCGTTTTCCTGCGGCGGAACAGAGATACCTCCTCAAGCGCGGAGTCCTTGCGCGATCCTTCGAAAATTTAAGCGAGTCCTTCCTGATACTGAACCCACGTTCTCTCGCGTGCTTGTTGTAGAACGTGTAAACCTCGTCTAATGACCTGAATGTCTTTACCATCACTGCCCAATGCCTATCAAGTGACTCTTGCTGATATTCATCATAGCACATGTCAAGGTCAAACTGATCATCATCGCTGTGCTCATCATTCCCGCTAGGACCATCAACACCTCCCTGCAAAATATGACATATAACCTTGCATGTCAATCTCTTCTTATATTCTTACTAACCATAAATACTGTAAAGAACTTACTTGACTACCGCTCACACTACGAGATGCATGGACCTCGCTCTCGGCATTGCCATCATCTATATTATTACGCTCATTGTCACCATTAGCATTTATCTGTGCACATGTAAAGTAACATAAGTGGTCATACAATTGTAATGTCAATCATTTCTCTACAATTTTTTCAACATACCTGGCTCACACTATCTGCATAAAACTGTTCATCTATATCATATTCCTCATCGTCAGCATTGCCATGCACCTGTACAAATTTAAAAGGACATGTTAGTGTCAAATATCTAGTTTTTGTTCAATATGTTTTTGTCAACGTTGAAGGTACTTACATTACCACTGTACGATTCATCCTGACTCATATAGTTGTCTACGGGATGTTGGTTCGCATTCAATGACGAGGATCCATTATCGCTACCGGAATCATCACTGACGTATCCGGTTACTTGCTCCATCTATGCACATACAAATAAGGTGTGAGATCAATGCCAACATTCCACAAAAAATCATCGGGAATACAGTAAATTCGTCAACAGTGACATGACTATGTGGCATGCATACAAATTTGAACATACAAAATCATTATGAGGTCATTAAGAGGTCACTACTCTCCTCTCTTATTTACCTAAGTAGGGAATCATTTTGCATTACAAAAATGCACAAAAATGCAATGGACAAATCAAAATCATCAAAAAAAAGAACAAAAAGAGACATCCTAACCTACTGTGCGCCGTCGAGGGGTCCTCGCCTGGGGTCGACGCCGATGTGTTGGTGCCACCGACGTCGTGGAGGGCGCGTACCAGGACAGAACGACGAGCGAGCGCTGGGCGTTTCACCGGCGACACGGCGTGTGGTCACTACGGACGCCGTCGGTGCTCGCGACTAGGCGGGCACGTCGGGGTCGACGTCGTCACGGCGGTGGGACCACGGCGGCGTCGATGCCGCTAGGGTTTCCTAGGCGGGGATGGGGTGTCGGTTTCATGGCGCGTGGGTGACTACGGACGCCGCCCGACGTCGTGACGGCGATGGACCACGGCGGCGTTGATCCCGCTAGGGTTTCGTACGTGGAGATGGGGTGTCGGGGTGGGGCGTACTTTTTTTTTTCTTTCCCGATCGCAGTACCGAACCGCACGCGTACGACGCGTGGGAGTACGGGGCGCGACGTACACGGGCGGCCGGCCCTACGACGGACGGCGGGTATAGTGTACGTGTAATTTAGTATGGACAATACTACCCCTTATACGTTTATTGGGGGGGGGGGGGGGTTGTACCGAAGTCCTTCTCTTACTTGTTTGCTAGTTTTTTCTTTTGGCATCGGAGTCCTGCTTTCCGAGTGGCTTTGCTGGCATATGACTGAAAAAATGTGTCCCAACAGGAACTGTTGTCTGCAAGCACCATTTTGGTTTAGGAGATCATCAGCGGCCTCCAACTAAATCTTTCGGGCGGCAGATGATTCCCCACGAGTTTGTTCAAGTGCAATGTACTGATCTATTGCTGGTTTCCAGAGAATGCTGCGGGCCGACTCTAATCGTGCATCGTTTTGCAACATTTAACTCAGGTCTGTGCACAGGCGATGTGAAGCTGTAAATTTGGCATGGTCATCGTTGCTGTCAAGTTTCCCACGACCCTGTAATTATAGAACTGTACATGTGATCTTTTAGAAAGCTCGCAATCCTAATCCTCAAGTTTTTTTATGTGGGAAATGTTTGTACCATTTCTGTCGTCGCCAATGCCAGTGACTTGCAGTAACAAATCTTGGTATTGTGTCAATGTTATTTGGTTGCCTTTTTTGTTTGCATAATACTCCCTCCGTCTCGGTTACAAGTCCTACGCGTATACCTAGGTTGCCAATTTTATCACCCTAATACAAACTATATAACACAAAAATTACACATTTTGAAAATAGAACATCTGAAGTTTATATTGATATATGTTTTGTAATATATGACTTGTATTAGGTTGGTCAAATTGGCGACCTAGGGGTACGTGCACGTCCTGTAAATTGAGAGAGAGGAAGTATTTCCTTGAAAAATATGAATGACTTTCTGAAAGTTACTAAAAATAGTTTACGAGGCTAGGCAGCGAATAGCACTTGCCTTAGGCCTCCATAAGCCATTACTTTTATCGATACGGGAAAGAATTGTTTGGAACGAAAGCCAGTTTAGTGCCTCATTGGAAAGAATCAACATTTCACTTGCTGTAAATGAAGAACCAACATTTCACTTGCTGTAAATGAGAAGCAAACTTTTTTTGAGATAATTTTTTGGTGATTGCGTGGTAATCAAGACTGTTCAAAATATATTTTTAGAGGCACCGTTTCAAAATATGTACATCCCATAACAAAGATCTTATGAGCAGCATTGAATCAGCTCTATGCTTTCTGGAACATCGTCTACTAAGAACAACTCTAGCAGATCCCGTAAAACCTCACAGGGCCGAGTTTTCCAGCGGATTTACGGGACGGTAAAAAAAAGGCCGATCAGGTCTGGTAAAAACTGCCCGGCCTATTAAAAAATTTACGAGAGGCCCGTCAACCGCCCTCCAATCCGCTATATATGTCGACGCCTGGTCGTTTTAGGGTATCCGTCCGCCTTTTCCCCCATCCTTCTCCGCCGGTTTTCTTCTACTCAGGCGAGAAATAGACCGAGTTCCGGCAGTGTTTTGCGGCGAGTAGATCCACCAGGAGGGAGAGGGGATGTCGTGCGCGGGTGGCGGTCGGAGTGGCCAAGGGGGTTTCGGCGGGCCGCCTCGCAAGCGCGCCCACGACGAGGAGGCCGGGAGCTCCTCCTCCGCCCTCCGGTGGAGGAACGGCGCAAGGAGTAGGCGCGACGCCGTGGTGCGCTGTCCCGCAGCGTTGGCGCATGGGCGTGGGCCAACTTCGACCATCTTCATTGCATCTCCGATCCGGCGCTGCAGCGCTGTCGAGCGGCCGAGCGCTCCTGGTTCGAGGAGAAGGAGGTGGCGCCGCCGGGGACGAAGCCGCAGCAGCGAGGGTGTCGGCGCTCCGGGAAGAGTACGACCTCGCGTTTGTGCTCTGCAACTCCCACATGGAGCACCACCTCGGCACAGGCAAGTCCGGCTTTGGTGATGGCGAGTAGAACTCCATTGATCCACTTTAAGTTTAAGTTTTAGATCTAGTCTAGGTTAAGTTTAAGTTTGAACTATGTTTATGTGGTGTGGTATGTGAGGAACTATGTTTTATTTGCTTGTATGAACTATGTTTATGTGGAACTCCGATGATGTTTAAGATGGCGCGAACTAGTAGTTTGAAAATCGAATAAGAACTCCAGTGACGCTTACGGGATCCATTCCGCCGATCTGTCCCCCATTTCGCAAATTTGTTTACGGGATACCAAAATTTGCAGGACGACGATTTGCGGGGTCTGCTAGAGTTTCTCTAGAATTGAATAATGTTAAATGGTATCCTATGGAATGATGATGAAAGTTGAAGATGTCCACATAACAAACCTTTCTAGAGTCCCAAACACATCTTACATAAATTTCAAGAAATATGTCCACACGGCAAACTTTTCCAAGCCCAAACACATTTTACATACACACAATACATAACACTTTTTCTGTGTGTAATATGCCATGGGGACTATCGATGCCACACTAACCGAGAAGCCATTGCATACAAGGGCAATTTCATATATTGTTATTTTACCACTTCAGCGAAATCATGTATCACACAACATATGATTCAGAATCACCCTTTCTCTGAAGGGGGAGCATCATCAACATTGCTACCCGAGGTCTTCTCAGTTCCCAGCATCACCTTTGCTGGTTGTACTTGAACTCTTCACGGGTTCTTCATTTCACGCACTCTTGGGAACATCGTCACCCAAAGGACCAGTCAGCTCTTGAGCTTCATATGGCAAGTCGCATCCATGTCCATAGACCATGCTGGTACATTCTGAAGCAACTTCTTCATATGGTGGAACCCTGACAATAAGGACAAATATTCAGTCGATAACTGTTAAGGTTAGAAGTTATAACTCAAGACATAAAGTTATTGTTATCTATATGATAGAACATCACAACTACATTTGGTCTGTCAACCAATTTGATGACACAAGGTGCTAACTTTGTTTTGTTGGCTTCCTTTTCTGACAACTAGTTAGTGTGTGCACATATTATGAAGCTAGCACTAAACAAATATACCGATGTGATGAGATATTGGCATCTAGATAGTATTGGAGACACATATAACATTTCTCAAATAGGATAACATGGTGATTGAACTTTGATACGATGCTAATCACAATGCACACATCATAACAGGACATACTAGTCTCTAACTATCTAGCAGTACCGGGGACATATTTAACATTTCTCAACTAGCGAGTGTCAAATATTTTCCCAAGTATTGCTATGGAGTAACATCTCAAGAAGCAACACACCCATAGAAACAAGGGAAATGTTATAACATCTTAAACCCCACTAATCCTCATCTACCAAACTACAAAAGCCAAAGGCCCGGGGCAGCAAGGGATATGTCACAACAAGAACATATCCAAACGAGCACTAAACTAGTTGCTAGTTATTTTCCACACAGAGAATACATTGTCACACTTCAGCGGGGCTAGTGGTTTTCGGGATGATAACCCTTACCTGTTCGTTATGGCATGGCTGATGCATTCGAAGGAGTTGACAAAGTCCTCATCCTTAGTAACATTGGACCCACTGTTGATAAATTGTCGTGCCTGATCTACTATTTTCTCCTCCCCTACCGCATCCCGAGGACCTGCAGCCTCACTAGGCTTTGATGATCGATCCTTGTGCTCACCTCGAGGCACGGGAGTGTAGAAGCTCACATGAATCAAATTAGCAAAGCCATGGTCATCACATACCTTCCTGGTCCGCTCTGATTGTAGTTCAATCGTGAAGAGTCCAGCTACTGTGGTCACCAAAATGACATTTGCTCCCTCAGCAAAGCCCAGAACTTGAACTCTAGTCTCTGCATCCACGAGAGCACCAATTGGGAGCAAATTGACCATGTAGATGACCCGGCTCAACACCCATCGTGCATTAGTGCTATCACTCACCTCCCTAGCCCACAATCTCAGATGTGAACCCATGACTTCGTTAACACCCAGTCCACCATCCTCCGCCAGCATAATGTTATATAGGTCGTCGCCATAGTTCCACAAATAGTTTGGTGGGTTCAACACAGTCAAGTTGTGCCGTGCCAAATCATACTCTAGGATGAACCCATCATTAGCCATGAAGTAAAGCTGAGACCACTCAACGAGCACGCTAGAAAAAAAATGTAAAGCACATGGGCCAGCGGTGGTGCAAAGAGGTTAGCTCACCCCATGTGCCTGTCTCCGACGAGAATACACAGGCCCACGTGGCATCTTCATCATCGTCACTGTCTTCGTCTTCAGTAGAGAGGACAAACAACACCCGAAAATGCCCCCCTAAGCAGTCGCGGTGGTCGCACCCATCCACTCTGCAGAATACGGCGGCGGTCGTGTGCACCACATTTGCATATATGTCATCGTAAGCCACGGGCATTGGTACATGTTGTTGGGCACCCGTGACTGGCTCCCACATGAGAAGCTCTTGAGTATCCAGTACCTCAGAGTCGGAGATGAAGAGGGCGCGTCCGTGGCGGTAGTCGAGGGCCCTGGACAACCGGCGATCTGGAGCAGCAAGGGAGAAGGACGATGCGGTGGTGGGGATGAAGTCGGGGATGCGCTCCTCGTCCGAGTCGTGAAGGAAGCCAATCACGGGAGGTGACTGGTGGAGCTCATGGAGGCGGCGACGAAAGCCGGGGCGAGAAACGGCGTAGCCCCAGGCCTTACAAACGAGGGAGGCGCGGAAGAGGCAGGCTGGGTCATCGGGTGGAAGGCGGAGGAGGATCTCTTCGAAGAGCTCTTCCGGGAGCGTCGACGACTCTACTGCCATGGTGGTCGTGGTCTAGATCTGGATCTGGGTGGTCGTGTGGAAGGGATGAGTGCGATGGTGTGTATAGGTTGTGGGTACATCCAATTAGTAGTGTGGTTGGGATATGAGTTAATTGTGGGGATTGCGTGTGTGAGAGTGGCGTATAGTTGGGGCTAAAACAATGATGACTTTCCTATTTAACATGAAAATTATTATCTTCCCCATTTTACACCAGGCCTAAATTCATACACAATATGACACCATCGTCCATATTTCCAGCTATCAATATTAATGGACACATAAAAGTCACTTTTATCTCTCATTTGTATATTACTTTTTTTTCCGAAAACACCTAAACCAAAGTGAGCCCACATGGCAGTCATAGTGCAGGTTCCTCCGGCGCTACCTCCACGTCGCTTTGACCACCATCGGACAATATTTCTGTTCTAACCTTTTATGCTAACAAAATCAAAAATTGACCTCGTTTGCGAAGAAAATTTAAATCTGACCTTTTTTTGGTCATGCCAACATCCTTGGCGTTTGGCTTGCATGGAAGACGCCAGACTTTGTGACATTTGGCCCTGGCCCACACGAACCTAGCTGGTGCTGAAGTGGCACTGCCAGACGCCATACATCTTGGCGTTTGGGCAAACACCATGGAGCCTAGCGTTTTGAGCCCATCCATTGTGAGTAGACAAGAAAAGATATTGGCATTTGGGAGCTACGCTTCATGTAGAAACTGCGCTGCATGCATGCATCAATAATGGACTTGCTTCCGTCAATAATTGTAGTAGGTTAATTAATCTTATCAGGAAACTAAAAGAATTGGTAGTAGGCTTTTATTTAGGCCCTGTTTGGTTCATAAGTCCTATGACTTTTGTTAGTCCCAACTTATAAGTTCCAAGTCCCTAAAAAGTCCCTACCTGTTTGGTTCCTGTGACTTATAAGTCCCTATAAGACCATATTACAACTATAAGTCCCTATAAGTCCCTCCTTGAGAGTCTTATTTCATAAGTCCCAAATGCCCACTTTAAGTCCCTATAAGTCCCTCATGTTTGGTTTAGATGGGACTTATAGGGACTTTTTTAAGTCCCTAGACCAATAAGTCCCTGGAAACAAACACCCTCTTAGCAAAAAAAGTATTCTAGAACTTAGGAAACCATCCAAACATACTACATGGTTACACGGGCGCTTACTAGAGGTGTTAAGGGCATCTTCAACGGTAACCCGCATGTGCCGCCTCTATACAAGAATTGAAGTTGTCCGCCTCCATGTCGCCCCCAAGCTTGGCGTCGACGGGACAGAGAGGTGGTGGCCTTTTTGGGACACGAATGGTGACAACCTACTGCGCACTACTCTTACTCGTTGTCGGCGGCGCCGAACAACGCCTCGCCCGCCTCGTCATCGCACTCCATGCCGGCGGCCGCAACTTCCGCCACCCGCCGCCGGTATCGCCAGCGGGCGAGGTGTATCTCGCGGGCGGAGCGGAAGGATTCAAGTAGCGCTTCCTGCTCCGCTAGGTCCTCGTCCGGCCTGGCGCCCCTGACGGCGGTGACCTACTCCTCCGCCTGCAGATGCTCCTAGAGGAGGTTGTGGTTGTAGTTGGCGTCGGCCTGCGCCTTTCGAAACTGGCCCTCCCGCTCCCTGCAGCATGTCCATATAGTGGGCACGGGCCTTGTCAGTGATCATGGTGCAATAATGCACCGGTTGTTGGGAACGTAGTAATTTCAAAAATTTCCTACGCACACGCAAGATCATGGTGATGGCATAGCAACGAGAGGGGAGAGTGTTCATCCACGTACCCTCGTAGACCGTAAGCGGAAGCGTTAGCACAACGCGGTTGATGTAGTCGTACGTCTTCACGATCCGACCGATCCAAGCACCGAACGTACGGGGCCTCCGAGTTCAGCACACGTTCAGCTCGATGACGATCTCCGGCCTCCGATCCAGCAAAGCTCCAGAGATGAGTTCCATCAGCACGACAGCGTGGTGACGATGATGATGTTCTACGGCGCAGGCTTCGCCTAAACTCATGACGATATGACCGAGGTGGAATATGGTGGAGGGGCACCGCACACGGCTAACGAGCGATCCGTAGATCAACTTGTGTGTTCATGGGTGCCCCCTGCCCCGTATATAAAGGAGGGAGGGAGGAGGAGGCGGCCCTATGAGGCGCGCCATGGGGAGTCCTACTCCCACCGGAGTAGGATTCCCTTTCCTAGTCCAACTAGGGGTCCTTTCCATGTAGTAGGAGTAGGAGACTAGGAAGGGAAGAGAGAAGGGAAGGAAGGAGGGGTGCGGCCCTCCTTAGTCAATTCGGACTAGGCCTTGGGGGGGCGGGCGCGGCCTGCCCTAGGCAGCCCCTCTCTCTTTCCCGCAGGGCCCAATAAGGCCCAATACTTCTCCCCGGCGAATTCCCATAACTCTCCGGTACTCCAAAAAATACCTGAATCACTTGGAACCTTTTCGAACTCCGAATATAGTCGTCCAATATATCGATCTTTATGTCTCGACCATTTCGAGACTCCTCGTCATGTCCCCGATCTCATCCGGGACTCCGAACTCCTTCGGTACATCAAAACTCATAAACTCATAATATAACTGTCATCGAAACCTTAAGCGTGCGGACCCTACGGGTTCGAGAACTATTCTTGGTCAATAACCAATAGCGGGACCTGGATGCCCATATTGGCTCCTACATATTCTACGAAGATCTTTATCGGTCAAACCGCATAACAACATACGTTGTTTCCTTTGTCATCGGTATGTTACTTGCCCGAGATTCTATCGTCGGTATCCAATACCTAGTTCAATCTCGTCACCGACAAGTCTCTTTACTCGTTCTGTAATGCATCATCCCGTAACCAAATCATTGGTCACATTGCTTGCAAGGCTTATAATGATGTGCATTACCGAGAGGGCCCAGAGATACCTCTCCGACAATCGGAGTGACAAAACCTAATCTCGAAATACGCCAACTCAACATGTACCTTCGGAGACACCTGTAGTACTCCTTTATAATCACCCAGTTACGTTGTGATGTTTGGTAGTACCCAAAGTGTTCCTCCGGTAAACGGGAGTTGCATAATCTCATAGTTACAGGAACATGTATAAGTCATGAAGAAAGCAATAGCAACATACTAAACGATCAAGTGCTAAGCTAATGGAATGGGTCAAGTCAATCACATCATTCTCTTAATGATGTGATCTCGTTAATCAAATGACAACTCTTTTGTCCATGGCTAGGAAACATAACCATCTCTGAGAAACGAGCTAGTCAAGTAGAGGCATACTAGTGACACTATGTTTGTCTATGTATTCACACATGTATTATGTTTCCGGTTAATACAATTCTAGCATGAATAATAAACATTTATCATGAAATAAGGAAATAAATAATAACTTTATTATTTCCTCTAGGGCATATTTCCTTCAGTCTCCCACTTGCACTAGAGTCAATAATCTAGTTCACATCGCCATGTGATTTAACACCAATATTCATATCTGTATATGATTAACACCCATAGTTCACATCATCATGTGACCAACATCCAAAGGGTTTACTAGAGTCAATAATCTAGTTCACATCGCTATGTGATTAACACCCAAAGAGTATTAAGGTGTGATCATGTTTTGCTCGTGAGAGAAGCTTAGTCAACGGGTCTGTCACATTCAGAGCCGTATGTATTTTGCAAATTTTTTATGTCCACAATGCTCTGCACGGAGCTACTCTAGCTAATTGCTCCCACTTTCAATATGTATCCATGCTGAGACTTAGAGTCATCTGGATCAGTGTAAAAGTTTGCAGTTATATAACTTTTACAACAAACTCTTTTATCACCTCCATAATCGAGAAACATCTCCTTAGTCCTTACTAAGGATTTTATTGACCAATGTCCAGTGATCTACTCCTAGATCACTATTGTACTCCCTTGCCAAATTCAGAGCAAGGTATACAATAGGTCTGGTACATAGCATAGCATACTTTATAGAACCTATGACTGAGGCATAGGGAATGACTTTTCATTCTCTTTCTATTTTCTGCCATGGTCGGGTCTTGAGTCTTACTCAATTTCACACCTTGCAACACAGGCAAGAACTCCTTCTTTGACTGTTCCATTTTGAACTATTTCAAAAATTTATCAAGGTATGTATTCATTGAAAAATCTTATCAAGCGTCTTGATCTATCTATATAGATCTTGATGCTCAATGTGTAAGCAACTTCACCGAGGTCTTTCTTTGAAAAACTCTTATTCAAGTATCCTTTCATGCTTTGCAGAATAATTCTACATTATTTCCGATCAACAATATGTCATTCAATATACTTATCAGAAATGCTGTAGTGCTCCCACTCACTTTCTTGTAAATACAGGCCTTTCCAAAAGTCTGTATAAAACCATATGCTTTGATCCACTCATCAAAGTGTATATTCAACCTCCGAGATGCTTGCACCAGTCCATTGATGGATTGTTGGAGCTTGCACACTTTGTTAGCACCTTTAGGATTGACAAAACCTTCTGATTGCATCATATACAACTCTTCCTTAATAAATCCATTAAGGAATGCAGTTTTGACATCCATTTGCCAGATTTCATAAAATGTGGCAATTGCTAACATGATTCAGACAGACTTAAGCATCGATACGAGTGACAAAATCTCATCGTATTCAACCACTTGAATTTGTTGAAAACCTTTTGCAACAAGTCGAGCTTTGTAGATAGTAACACTACTATCAGCATCTGTCTTCCTCTTGAAGATCCATCTATAAAATATGGCTTGCAGATCATCGGGCAACTCCACCAAAGTCCACACTTTGTTCTCATACATGGATCCTATCTCAGATTTCATGGCCTCCAGCCATTTTGCGGAATCTGGGCTCATCATCGCTTCCTCATAGTTCGTAGGTTTATCATGGTCTAGTAACATGACTTCCAGAATAGGATTACCATACCACTTTGGTGCAGACCGTACTCTGAAAGACCTACGAGGTTCTGTAGTAACTTGATTCGAAGTTTCATGATCATCATCATTAGCTTCCTCACTAATTGGTGTAGGAATCACGGGAACTGATTTCAGTGATGAACTATTTTCCAATTTGGGAGAAGGTACAAATTACCTTATCAAGCTCTACTTTCCTCCCACTCACTTCTTTCGAGAGAAATTCCTTCTCTAGAAAGGATCCGAATTTAGCAACGAGAATCTTGCCCTCAGATCTGTGATAGAAGGTGTACCCAACAGTTTCCTTTGGGTATTCTATGAAGACGCACTTCTCCGATTTGGGTTCGAGCTTATCAGGATGAAACTTTTTCACATAAGCATCGCAACTCCAAATTTTTTAGAAACGTCAACTTAGGTTTATTGCTAAACCATAGTTCATACGGTGTCGTCTCAACGGATTTAGATGGTGCCCTATTTAATGTGAATGCAACTGTCTCTAATGCATAACCCCAAAACGATATTGGTAAATCAGTAAGAGACATCATAGATCGCACCATATCCAATAAAGTGCGGCTACGACGTTTGGACACACCATAACGTTGTGGTGTTCCAGGTGGCGTGAGCTGTGAAACTATTTCACATTGTTTTAATTGAAGACCAAACTCGTAACTCAAAGATTCATCTCCACGATCAGATCGCGGAAACTTTATTTTCTTGTTACGATGATTTTCCACTTCACTCTGAAATTCTTTGAACCTTTCAACTATTTCATACTTATGTTTCATCAAGTAGATATACCCATATCTGCTCAAATCATCTGTGAAGGTCAGAAAATAACGATACTTGTCACGAGCCTTCATACTTATTGGTCTGCATACATCGGTATGTATTATTTTCAATAAGTCAAGAGCTTCGTTCCATTGTTCAAGAACGGAGTTTTAGTCATCTTGCCCAAAAGGCACGGTTCGCAAGCATCAAATGATTCATAACCAAGTGATTCCGAAAATCCATCTTTATGGAGTTTCTTCATGCGCTTTACACCGATATGACCTAAATGGCAGTGCCACAAATAAGTTGCACTATCATTATTAACTTTGCATCTTTTGGCTTCAATATTACGAATATGTGTATCACACGATCGAGATCCAACAAACCATTTTCATTGGGTGTATGACCATAGAAGGTTTTATTCATGTAAACAGAACAACAATTATTCTCTAACTTACATGAATAACCGTATTGCAATAAACATGATCATATCATATTCATGCTCAACGCAAACACCAAATAACACTTATTTAGGTTTAACACTAATCCCGAAAGTATAGGGAGTGTGCGATGATGATCATATCAATCTTGGAATTATTTCCAACACACATCATCACTTCACCCTTTAACTAGTCTCTGTTTATTCTGCAACTCCCGTTTCGAGTTACTAATCTTAGCAACTGAACTAGTATCAAATACTGAGGGGTTGCTATAAACACTAGTAAAGTACACATCAATAACATGTATATCAAATATACTTATGTTCACTTTGCCATCCTTCTTATCCGCCAATCACTTGGGGTAGTACCTCTTCCAGTGACCAGTCTCTTTGCAGTAGAAGCACTTAGTCTCAGGCTTAGGACCAGACTTGGGTTTCTTCACTTGAGCAGCAACTTGCTTGCCGTTCTTCTTGAAGTTCCCCTTCTTTTCCCTTTGCCTTTTTCTTGAAACTAGTGATCTTGTTAACCATCAACACTTGATGCTCTTTTCTTGATTTCTACCTTCGCCGATCTCAACATCGCGAAGAGCTCAGGAATAACTTTCGTCATCCCTTGCATATTATAGTTCATCACGAAGTTCTAGTAACTTAGTGATGGTGACTAGAGAATTCTGTCAATCACTATCTTATCTGGAAGATTAACTCCCACTTGATTCAAGCGATTGAAGTACCCAGACAATCTGAGCACATGCTCACTAGTTGAGCGATTCTCCTCCATCTTTAGCTATAGAACTTGTTGGAGACTTCATATCTCTCAACTCGGGTGTTTGCTTGAAATATTAACTTCAACTCTGGAACATCTTATATGGTCGATGGCGTTCAAAACGTCTTTGAAGTCCCGATTCTAAGCCGTTAAGCATGGTGCACTAAACTATCAAGTAGTCATCATATTGAGCTTAGCTAAGCGTTTCATAACGCGCATGATCCGCTCTGCAATAGGTCATCACCTAGCGGTGCATTAAGGACATAATTCTTACGTGCAGCAATGAGGATAAACCTCAGATCACGGATCCAATCCGCATCATTGCTACTAATATTTTCAACACAATTTTATCTAGGAACATATCAAAATAAACATATGAAAGCAACAATGCAAGCTATTGATCTACAACATAATTTGCAAAATACTACCAGGACTAAGTTCATGATAAATTTAAGTTCAATTAATCATATTACTTAAGAAATCCCACTTAGACAGACATCTCTCTAGTCATCTAAGTGATCACGTGATCCAAATCAACTAAACCATAACCGATCATCACGTGAGATGGAGTAGTTTTCAAGGGTGAACATCACTATGTTGATCATATCTACTATATGATTCACGCTCGACCTTTCGGTCTCCGTGTTCCGAGGCCATATCTTCATATGCTAGGCTCGTCAAGTTTAACCTGAGTATTCCGCGTGTGCAAAACTGGCTTGCACCCGTTGTAGATGGACGTGGAGCTTATCACACCCGATCATCACGTGGTGTCTGGGCACGACGAACTTTGGCAACGGTGCATACTCAGGGAGAATACTTCTTGATAATTAGTGAGAGATCATCTTAAAATGCTACCGTCAATCAAAGCAAGAATAAGATGTATAACAGATAAACATCATATGCAATCAAAATATGTGACATGATATGGCCATGATCATCTTGCGACTTTGATCTCCATCTCCAAAGTACTGTCATGATCTTTATCGTCACCGGCACGACACCATGATCTTCATCATCTTGATCTATATCAATGTGTCGTCACATGGTCGTCTCGCCAATTATTGCTCTTGTAACTATTGCTATCGCATAGCGATAATGTAAAGCAATTATTTGGCGCTTGCATCTTATGCAACAAAGAGACAACCATAGGGCTTCTGCCAGTTGCCGATAACTTCAACAAAACATGATCATCTCATACAACAACTTATATCTCATCACGTCTTGACCATATCACATCACAACATGCCCTGCAAAAACAAGTTAGACGTCCTCTACTTTGTTTGCAAGTTTTACGTGGCTGCTACGGGCTTAAGCAAGAACCAATCTAACCTACGCATCAAAACCACAACGATAGTTTGTCAAATAGACTCCGTTTTAACCTTCGCAAGGACCGGGCGTAGCCACACTCGGTTCAACTAAAGTGAGAGAGACAGACACCCACCAGCCACCTTTAAGTATGAGTGCTCGTAACGGTGAAACCAGTCTCAGAAGCGTAAGCGTCTGGCGTAATGTCGGTCCGGGCCGCTTCATCTCACAATACCGCTGAACCAAAGTATGACATGCTGGTAGGCAGTATGACTTATATCGTCCACAACTCACTTGTGTTCTACTCGTGCATATAACATCAACGCATAAAACCTAGGCTCGGATGCCACTGTTGGGAACGTAGTAATTTCAAAATTTTCCTACGCACACGCAAGATCATGGTGATGGCATAGCAACGAGAGGGGAGAGTGTTCGTCCACGTACCCTCGTAGACCTTAAGCGGAAGTGTTAGCACAACGCGGTTGATGTAGTCGTACGTCTTCACGATCTGACCGATCCAAGCACCGAACGTACGGGGCCTCCGAGTTCAGCACACGTTCAGCTCGACAACGATCTCCGGCCTCCGATCCAGCAAAGCTCCAGAGATGAGTTCCGTCAGCACGACGGCGTGGTGACGATGATGATGTTCTACCGGCGCAGGGCTTCGCCTAAACTCCGCGATGATATGACCGAGGTGGAATATGGTGGAGGGAGCACCGCACACGGCTAAGGAACGATCCGTAGATCAACTTGTGTGTTCATGGGGTGCCCCCTGCCCCCGTATATAAAGGAGGGAGGGAGGAGGAGGCCGGCCCTATGAGGGGCGCGCCATGGGGAGTCCTACTCCCACCGGGAGTAGGATTCCCCTTTTCCTAGTCCAACTAGGGGTCCTTTCCATGTAGTAGGAGTAGGAGACTAGGAAGGGGAAGAGAGAAGCGAAGGAAGGAGGGGGTGCGGCCCCTCCCCTTAGTCCAATTCGGACTAGGCCTTGGGGGGGGGGCGCGGCCTACCCTAGGCAGCCCCTCTCTCTTTCCCGCAGGGCCCAATAAGGCCCAATACTTCTCCCCGGCGAATTCCCGTAACTCTCCGGTACTCCGAAAAACACCCGAATCACTTGGAATCTTTCCGAACTCCGAATATAGTCGTCCAATATATCGATCTTTACGTCTCGACCATTTCGAGACTCCTCATCATGTCCCCGATCTCATCCGGGACTCCGAACTCCTTCGGTACATTAAAACTCATAAACTCATAATATAACTGTCATCGAAACCTTAAGCGTGCGGACCCTACGGGTTCGAGAACTATGTAGACATGACCTAGAACTATTCTTGGTCAATAACCAATAGCAGGACCTGGATGCCCATATTGGCTCCTACATATTCTACGAAGATCTTTATCGGTCAAACCGCATAATAACATACGTTGTTTCCTTTGTCATCGGTATGTTACTTGCCCGAGATTCGATCGTCGGTATCCAATACCTAGTTCAATCTCGTCACCGACAAGTCTCTTTACTCGTTCTGTAATGCATCATCCCGTAACCAACTCATTGGTCACATTGCTTGCAAGGCTTATAATGATGTGCATTACCGAGAGGGCCAGAGATACCTCTCCGACAATCGGAGTGACAAAACCTAATCTCGAAATCGCCAACTCAACATGTACCTTGAGAGACACCTGTAGTACTCCTTTATAATCACCCGATTACGTTGTGACGTTTGGTAGTACCAAAGTGTTCCTCCCGTGGCGGAGTTGCATAATCTCATAGTTACAGGAACATGTATAAGTCATGAAGAAAGCAATAGCAACATACTAAACGATCAAGTGCTAAGCTAACGGAATGGGTCAAGTCAATCACATTATCTCTTGATGATGTGATCTCGTTAATCAAATGACAACTCTTTTGTCCATGGCTAGGAAACATAACCATCTCTGATAAACGAGCTAGTCAAGTAGAGGCATACTAGTGACACTATGTTTGTCTATGTATTCACACATGTATTGTGTTTCCGGTTAATACAATTCTAGCATGAATAATAAACATTTATCATGAAATAAGGAAATAAATAATAACTTTATTATTGCCTCTAGGGCATATTTCCTTCACCGGTGAGGGTGGAGCGGAGGAGGAGGGTGTCGCGGAGGAAGAGGAGGGTGGCGCTGGCACGTCGGAGGAGGCGTCCACCGGCCGCCTGCCGACCTGCCAGTCGGCAATAATGGCGGCAATGGCCTTCTTCTACTCCGACGTCAGCCCGTCCCAGAGAGCTTTGGCCGCCGGGGGGGGGGGGCTCCATGGCGGGAAGTGGTGCGGAGAGGCATGACTATGACTATGACCGGGGCATCGGGGCATCTATTTATATAGCACCGGTAGGCGGCAGAGGGACGGACGAGTGGCGCCAGAGGAGACTCGGCAATCGCGTGTCATCAATCCTAGCGGCAGACAGACGAACGGGCGGCCATCATGTCGTTTGAACGTGTGACAGTTGCCTGCAATGGGATGCGGCGCGGGTGGCGCTCTCTCGGCCGGCGCGCCGCTTCAATGCCGGTGCCAGTGAGCGGTTGCGTCTGCTCTGGCCGGCATGAATGCGGGCGCTGACCCTCTGGAGCGGCGCTGACCAAAAACGCGTGGGAGGCGGGAGGGGTTTTTGGTGGGCTAGGACGGTCAGCAACGGGCTTGAGATCGGTCCGGACTCCCGCAAACCTATCCCACTTTTGTCTCTGGTTTGCGGGAGAAATCACGTTCCGACCACACCGCAGACCGATACAAATCGACATTGGATAGCTTCCGCGGTCCAGACGGTAGCAGGAGGTTTACGGATCGGCGTTGGAGATGCCCTAAATAAGTTTAGGTACATGACCACTTAACATGAGATTAATTCATCCAAACCGCACGTCTTTCTAAAAAACGCAAATTCCTTGCTGACGTGATACTTTAGCTTTCTGCCTCCTCACTGATTAAGCAACCACACTAATCAACATCAAACGAGACATGATTTTCTTGTTACGTAATGAAAGAACCCAAACGCCCCCAAGGCCAAGATGCATGGCGTCTGGCCGTGCCACTTCAGCGCCAGCTAAGCTAGTGTGAGCCAGGGCCAAACGCCACCAACTCCGGCGTCTCCCGTGCAAGCCAAACGTCAAAGATGTTGGCGTGATAAAAAAAGTCAGATTTAAAATTTCTTCGCAAACGAGGTCAATTTTTGATTTTGTTAGCATAAAAGGTTAGAACATAAATTTTGTCCACCACCATCGGTCATCCATGCTTTCAAGCTGCCCGTATGAACTTGGTCACCTCTTGTCCGTGCTCGAGATCGCTGCCCCCTAGGTACCCGACCACTAGCGCCTTGTCCGTTCTAGAGTTGTGTTGCCCTCGGCCACGCTCCATCGTACGAGCTCTCCCACCACCCATCCAAACCTAAGCTAGCCACCATGTCTAAACTTGAGGTCTCGCCAATAGAGAAACTCCCATGGCTAGGCCAACCTATACATTTTTTTAGTCTTCATGCCCTATTTTTTTCTTGAAATGCATTATTTTGTTATCTATTTGAACTAAACTATCGGAAAAAAAAATCCGAAATGCCACCTTTCGTCCTTGTATGTGTATTTTCACGCGAAACAAGTATTTGTAAATGAAAATTTTGAAAAAAAATCAAGACGAAGCTTTCCGTCAAAAGATGACATGTGCAAGAGGAAAGACTAACAGGTGGCTGGTCTCCACTATCTATATCTTAGTCCGTCATGCTATAAAGAAAACCCCTGATGTTTCTGACATTAAACCCGCAGTACATATCAAATGTTTTTAAAATACTCAAATCTACATGCAAGCCGTGTTTAAATAGAAGACATGTGGAATCTTGAACTTGCGCTTTTGTAAGCAATGACCATCTTTGTTTGGACCGTAGCTACAAATACTCAGATTATAGACCATTTTTTTATAAATTAAAAGTGTGTGGTATTCTTTTATCCCGTTGCAACGCACATGCACTTTTATTAGTATCTATAATGCTTGTATGTCTTACGCCTATTATCCTTCAATTGTGCAACATTTTAAAAACTTTTCAGGGGCTAATCTATTAATTCAGTGCTCAGTGCGAGTTCGTCTTTTCTGCATTTTTTATTTCAAGAAAATAAAATATCATTTGATGCCACAAAATTACAAAAAAATGAAATGGAGGGGGCATCTTCCTTTTTCTGAAATAAACATCAAGTTTTATTAATTAGAAATAACAGTTACATCGTCAATAAGGAGAGATACAATATCATCCATAGGGTCCTCAAACCAATCCCTAGTCGCAGAAAATTTCGCTAGCCTAGCAATTTTATGAGCAACCTTATTTGCTTCCCTATTACAGTGTTCAAACCTAGTAACAGTAAATTCGTGAGCCATAAAATAGCAATCATCGAACACCGCCGTCGCCGCTCCCGCCTTCTGTGCAAGGGTAAGGCCAAACCTTAGTGCTAGTGCTTCTGCTATTAGAACGTCAGCACACTAGCCAATCCTCCAACTTCCGCCAATAATGAACCTTCCTTTGTCATCACCGAGGACTGCCCCCGCCGTGGCTCTAAGCAGATCATGGTCAAAAGAAGCATCCACGTTTAGCTTCACAAAGCCCATAGGAGGTCTAAACCATCCCCCTGTTTTACTGATTGTCTTAGGGGAGTTTTCTTTAACATAGTTTGTCGTTATAGCGCAAGCCCCCATCAAAGTTTGATTTGCATCTTCAAACTTTCCTTCATGAACCAGTTTATGTCTATCCCATCATAAATACCAAGCTGTTATAACGATCAATTAAAGTGCATTTTGAAGGCCCAACACAGATATTTCTTGATCTGGCATAAGTAGTAAAAATTCAAGAACTGCCTCTCCCGCCCGGTCGAGAACACAAACTCTATTGATCACCTCATACAATCCTAACTTATCCCAGACCTCTTTCTCCTTATCACACAGAAACAAGACGTGTTTTGTGTCTTCTGGCCCATTTGAACATGATGGGCAGATGGGCGAGACTTTCATCTGTCTGTTGGCGAGCGTAACACGACATGGGAGGGTTCCATGCAATGTACGCCAGATGAAGATTTTTACCTTTGTCGGACAAGATAACTTCCATATCTTACTCCAAATAGGATTAGCATTGGATCTACCCATACCATTGCTATGTTGCAATTTCCTTCCATGTTGTTGATTCCATTCCTCCCAATAAGCCGATTGAACAGTGAACAATCCACTTTTTGTGTAATTCCAAGCAATGAAGTCCGACATGTCATGCATCGGAAGGGCGCAAGCGCCCTTTGAGCGTCGATTGGCCACAACGTTTGTCTCACCAAGTCTTCATCCCAATAACGCGTGATTGGATCAATAAGATCAGAGACCTTTGCCAAAAGTTGCCCCCTTCTAGGAGTAATTATTTTCCTATTTGCACAATTTGTGATCCATGCATCTTCCAATTCGCAAGATATAACCATTCCTTAGAGAATTAACCCCGCAATAATGCTTTTTGCCAGGTAAAAGAGAAACCCTTCTTTAAATTTGCATTCATTAAATCGCCATTCGGGAAGTATTTAGCTCTCAAGATTGTGGCACATAATGATTCTGGATTATCAAGCTAAACTGAAACCATGTATATCTCGGAATCCCATTCCTCCTTGGTCTTTTGGGACACACATCTTCCACAACGCCATCCAATGCATCCTTTTTCTGATTGTCCTCGTCACCCCACCAAAATGTTCCTAGTGCTAAAGATGAAGTTAATGTTGCATGCTTTCATCCTTCCCCTGGAGGTGGTCTTGTCTATGGGACTAAGGTGAACCAACAACTAGATCATCAACAAAGGTGGTGTATTATTTGCATTGTCGATGCTTTCCCACTGGTTTTGAACTATATGAAGGGAAACTTAGGATCCTGCAACACAATGGCGCAGACGCTGCAAGCATGGGGCTGAATTTCTTTATCAAGGACAATATGCTTAAGGTAGCAAGCTCCCTTCCTAAGAGCTTGTTCATATATGATTATGCCTCTTGTTTGCGTCTTCCCCTATGTCAGTTTGAGCAGCTTCGTTAAGGAGGTTTTAGAAACCTGCATTGAGGTGTTTGTCCTGAGCATATCAGATTTTTCGAGTGAAAGGACGTGGATGTCGACTAGAGGGGGTGGTGGTGAATAGGTGGTTTAAAAACAACTACGTTTTAGGCTTGAACAAATGTGGACTAAAACTAGCGTAAATTTGTCAAGTACAAAACCTATTATACTAGGATCAACTATGTGCACCACCAACTTATGCTAAGCAAGATAAACAACTATGTGATAGTTAGATATATAACATGAAGCAACATGGCTATCACAAAGTAAGTTAATAAGTAAAGAGCTCGGGTAAGAGAATAATCAAGGAATGCGGAGACAACAATGTATCCCAAAGTTCACACCCTTGCAGATGCTAATCTCCGTTAGAGCAGTGTGAAGACACAATGCTCCCCAAGTGCCACAATGGCTCACCATAACTGTATTCTTCTCATGCTCTCGCATAATGCAAAGTGTCGTGACTCCACTAAGGGACCCTTGAGGGCGGTCACCGAACCCGTACAAATGGAGACCTTTGAGGGCAGTCACCGAACCCGTACAAATTACCCGAGGCAAACTCCACAACTTAATTGGAGGCTCCCAAAGCATCCCGAAGCTTTACACCATAATGATTGAGCTCTGCAACACCACCAACCGTCTAGGGCGTTCAAGCATCCAAGAGGAACAAGCTCTAGGGTACCAAGCACCCAAGAGTAATAAGCTACTCAACTTTCACTTCCACAAATCCTCGTGGAGAACTCAAATGGATGCACCAAATGCAATGGCAAGAGCAACGAAGTGATCAAGTCCTTCACTCCCAAATTCCACCAAGCAACTAACGCTATGGAGGAACATGAGAGGGAAGAACAAGGAAGAGAACACAAAAGAACTCCAAGATCCAGATCCAAAGGGTTCCCCTCACTTAGTGGAGAGATGGATTGGTGGAAATAGAGATCTAGATCTCCTCTCTCTGTTCCCTCAAAAAGATGAAAGAGCCATGGGAGGAATAGAGAGAAAGCAAGATCCAAGAGGTCAACAATGGTGGGGAAAACTTGCTCAAGTTTTTTCCTTATGTATGGGGAAGAAGACCCCCTTTTATAGGACCCCACGAATCTAACCATTACAGAAGAACACTGGAGCGGTTGCCACTCCAGGCAGTAGAACCGGCAACTATGGACCGGCTACAAGCGTGGCCATGGCGAACAAAGCGGTAGAACCCCTTGGTTTCCTGGTTCTACTAATTATCATTAATTAACCGGAACAACCGCTCGGCCACTGCCCGAGCACCACTGTCAAACCCATGGGAATCACCCCTCAAGCGGTAGTTGGACTTGTACCTTGTCCGGTAGCTAGTACCGCTCATTGAGTGAGCAGTACAACCGCTAGAGTACACGGTACAACTGTCTAGCCATGCATAGTTGTGTCCACTCCACAAGGAGCGGTACAAGCGCTAGCACATGTGGTACAACTGGTCCAGGCATAACTATAGAGATGTCTAATACCAAAGTTGCAATAACTCCTGCAAATGAACTCAGATTTTGACAAACTCAAACTTGACGGAAAGCTAATGACGAGAGCTGTCAAATCATGACTGGATATATTCAGAATTAGAAATAGTAATATGCCAATGATATAGATGTGTGAAACCTCCATAAGTGAAGAACCGACAAAAACCACCAACATCAAAAACATAATAGAAGATGCATCTGAAATCGGTTTTCGATGAACTTGAGCTTTTCATGAAGAAAATCACAAGCTCCAAAACCTTACATAGAGAAAAGCCAAACAAGAACCAAGAAAGCCGATGCCAAGGATGCAAAAGGTTTGAGATCTCTCTAAACGATATGATCAAGCTACTCACTGGAGAGACCCCCTTGATACTACAACTGTCGATCCTATAATCCGGTCTCTCAACTAACATCATGAGACCAGTAAGATATAAAACCTATCAAGGTTCCCCTCAAGTTGGACCACCTTTCTTGATTGTGTTGGCTTGCTGAAGACTAGTAAATTGCTCCCCGTACTCTACTATGGGTGAGCCTTTCATAGGCACATCTTCATGAAGGAAATATGCCCTAGAGGCAATAATAAAGTTATTATTTATTTCCTTATTTCATGATAAATGTTTATTATTCATGCTAGAATTGTATTAACCGGAAACATAATACATGTGTGAATACATAGACAAACATAGTGTCACTAGTATGCCTCTACTTGACTAGGTCGTTAATCAAAGATGGTTAAGTTTCCTAACCATAGACATGAGTTGTCATTTGATTAACGGGATCACATCATTAGGAGAATGATGTGATTGACTTGACCCATTCCGTTAGCTTATCACTTGATCGTTTAGTATGTTGCTATTGTTTTCTTCATGACTTATACATGTTCCTATGACTATGATATTATGCAACTCCCGTTTAACAGAGGAACACTTTGTGTGCTACCAAACGTCACAACGTAACTGGGTGATTATAAAGGTGCTCTACAGGTGTCTCCGAAGGTACTTGAGTTGGCGTATTTCGAGATTAGGATTTGTCACTCCGATTGTCGGAGAGGTATCTCTGGGCCCTCGATAATGCACATCACTATAAGCCTTGCAAGAAATGTGACTAATGAGTTAGTTGCGGGATGATGCATTACATAACGAGTAAAGAGACTTGCCGGTAATGAGATTGAACTAGGTATTGAGATACCGATGATCGAATCTCGGGCAAGTAACATACCGATGACAAAGGGAACAACGTATGTTGTTATGCGGTTTGACCGATAAAGATCTTCGTAGAATATGTGGGAGCCAATATGAGCATCCAGGTTTCGCTATTGGTTATTGACCGGAGACGTGTCTCGGTCATGTCTACATAGTTCTCGAACCCGTAGGGTCCGCACGCTCAAAGTTAGGTGACGATCGATATTATGAGTTTATGTGTTTTGATGTACCGAAGGTAGTTCTGGGTCCCGGATGAGATCGGGGACATGACGAGGAGTCTCGAAATAGTCGAGACGTAAAGATCGATATATTGGACTACTATATTCGGTTTTCGAAAAGGTTCCGAGTGATTCGGGTATTTTTCGGAGTACCGGAGAGTTACGCGAATTCGCCAGGGAGTATATGGGCCTTATTGGGCCATATGGGAATAGAGGAGAGAGGCCAAAAGGAAGGAGGCGTGCGCCCCCCTCTGGTCCGAATTGGACAAGAGGTGCAGCCTCCTTTTCCTTCTCCCTCTCCCCCTCTTTCCTTCTTTACTACTCCGGAAAGGAAAGGAGAATCCTACTAGGACTTGGGAGTCCTAGTAGGACTCTCCACCCTTGGCGCGCCCTCCTCCTAGGCCGGCCGCCTCCCCCCTTGCTCATTTATATACGGGGGCAGGGGGGCACCTCTAGACACAACAATTGATCTCTTGATCTCTTAGCCGTGTGCGGTGCCCCCCCCCCACCATATTCCACCTCGGTAATATTGTAGCGGTGCTTAGGCGAAGCCCTACATCGGTAGCATCATCAACACCGTCATCACGCTGTCGTGCTGACGGAACTCTCCCGCAAAGCTCTGCTGGATCGGAGTTCGTGGGACGTCATCGAGCTGAACGTGTGCTGAACTCGGAGGTGCCGTACGTTCGGTACTTGATCGGTCGGATCGTGAAGACGTACGACTACATCAACCACGTTGTGCTAACGCTTCCGCTTTCGGTCTACGAGGGTACGTGGACAACACTCTCCCCTCTCGTTGCTATGCATCACCATGATCTTGCGTGTGCGTAGGAAATTTTTGAAATTACTACGTTCCCCAACACTTCACATGTCCATTATCAATTTATCACCATAATGGACGACAAGCTTCAAGCATGTGATCTCTTCGTAATGCTCCACTTGAACTTGTGCAACGCAACCTTGATGACAGTCACCACTTGATGTTATCATCCATGGGTTGTATGAGATCTTCCTTTTGATAAAATCCCATGGAACGATACCTAATCCCACATAGAAACCTCACATAGATATTGGCTTAGTACACAAAGCATAATAGACAATATTTACCATACCATGGGATCACTTGATCCCACTCGATACATCTTCTAAGCTTTGTGTGTTGATCAACTTGAATTCACTCTTTGTACCTGACTTGATCAACCTTGTATCTTATCTTCTCTCTTCATAAAGATGATGTCTTGAAGATAACCATGAATGTTCACACAATTTTCTTCTTCAAGACATGCTTGCAATAGGCTCAACTCTTGTGTAACCAATCTTTGGATAACTTATTGAATAGCACCTTGGTCAACACGTATTCTCCTTCTTTAACCTTGAAACCAATAAATGGTCTTCAAGCAATGCCTATGGACAAACCCTTCAAATATAACTCAAGGCAACCATTAATCTATACGAATTGTCATCAATTACCAAAACCAAACATGGGGCACCATGCTATTTCACCGAGCGATGGACTTTTCCATAAAAGTTGAGAGAAGATGGGTGATATTCTCTATCTTCACATTTGCATTGATCAAGTGTCGATTGTATTATTGTTTATTTATGTGGTGTCATTTACCTAAACTGCCAAGGATGTTATTCTGCCACTTGTACTTGTTAGCATGATATAACTTTGGTATACCTTGCAGGTTCAGAGGAACACACTAGAAGATTGAATGATCATTTGCGGAGTTAATTGCAGGAAACTACCACATTTGCGGTTAGGTATGTGGAAAACTACATGGTCTCTAACTTTTTTGCCAAGTCAACTCCTTACTACCGGGACCCTCTGTCAGGAAAGTGTTCAAACGGGCCAAATCCGATGACCAGAGTTTTCTGCAAAAGAAAACTCAATACACGTTTTGCAAAAAAAATTAGTGACCAAGTGGTTTTCTGCAAAACCTAACCACAAATATGGTTGTTTTGTGCAATTAACTCTTGTTTGCGTCATGAGCTTATATGTGTGCCTTCCTGGGTAATACTTAAGCCTTATCTAGACTGATTAGACGCAAGCAATATAATCATTTGTGTCATGAGATGTACCTTCCCATTTTCGTGTTTTCCGCTATGAAAGTCTGGATAAGGCTCAAGTAATATGATCATTTGTGTCATGAGCTTATATGTGTACCTTCCCTGGTAATTACCCTTACCAACATCTCATTCGATGCTTGTTTAGCCGTGGTAGTTGCACAATGGGTCTCAAACATAATGCTGCTAACTTCTCAAACATAGTGCTGCCAACTTTTTGGGTTTGATATTTAGTTGTTCCCTTTTTGATTTTGGCATTGGAGTCTACACGAGATAATTGCATCTATAGTCCTCGTAGTCGCTGGCGATGTCCAACTTGGTCCTGAAACTTGCGTGTTACTTCAATACGGTCCCGGTACATGAAAATACGTGATCAATACGGTCCCTGAGGTTGAAACAGCAGTCCTGACTCTACATGTTGTGTACGTATCTCGTATTTCTATAGCTGACGGGCCCATTTGTCTGTGGGCCGAGAAATAAAAAGAAAAAAAAGGACAGAGTGGTGATTTGAAACCGCGACCTCTGGCCCATAACTGCGCGAGCTATCCACCAGGCCAAGTCTGTGGTGTATATAAAATGAAGACACATTCTCTATTATATGCATATCATTGTCTTTTAATAATTTCGTGAATTTATAAAATATCATGAGATTTTTCTAAAGAACGTTCATCGATTCAAAGAATGTTCATGATTCAAAAATAAAAGTTCGTGTCTACAGAAAACGTCCACGAATATTTTGAATATATTCAGAACAATGTTTGGGAATTAAAATAAAGATTTCGAAATTTTATAAAAATGTTCACTCATTCAGAAAAAATATTAATTAATTCAAAAATGTTTCTCACAAACAAAAAATGTTTCCTAATTTCAAAATGTGTTCCCGAATTTCAACAAATGTTCGCCTATGCAAAAAAGAACTTGTTGACGAGTTTCAAAAAAACATTTATGCAAATTCAAAAAAGGTTCTTGTTTTCAAAAAAGATCCAGGAATTTGTAAATGTTCGCAACTTCAAAATTATGGTGAACATTTTTTTCAGTTTGGTGAAAAAAACTAAATTCTAAAAATGTTCACCCCAATTTATAAAAAAGTTTATTGATTTGAAAAACTGTTCATGAAAGAAAAAATATATGCAGTTTCAAAAAAATTGTACGTAGTGAGTGCCGGGGGGGGGGGGGACGCACCAGGTCGCTCGCGCCAAATAGGAGACCGCAAAAAAAAGAGCACAAAGGAAAGAAACACTAAAGACAACTGGGCCGGAGCTTTAAAACAAAAAAAATACACATTGCACCTGTTATTTTAAGTAAAAAGGGATTTTTACTGCCTAAATTCCAAACATTTATGTTTATGCATGTATAGTAGTGTAATATAACTGTGCAAAATTTCATCAATATTTGTGCTTGCATGTGACAGATACAAAAAAGATAAATACATGAAAAAAGACTTGTTGAACAAAATTTCATCGAAAACACTAACATCATGTTTTGAATTATTGAACAAATTTTGAAATTCAGAACAAGAATATATAACCAAGAACAATTTGAAAATCCAAGAAAATAAAAAAATCAAATATTTTTTGAATGCGTGAACAAAAATTTGGAAATGGAAACATTTTTGAAAAGTTCTAACATTTTTTGTATACTGTGACCAATATTTGAAATTTTCCCAAATTTTAATCTTTACAAATTAAAATAAACAGAAAAGGAAGAAAAGAAAAAAGAAACAGTAAAACAAAAAAGAAAAGAAAATATGGTTCGAAACCATGTGCACTTTTTGAGGATAGAAACCATGTGCATCTTATTAGTAGCAAATACTACTATTTTTCACGAAAACCAATATACTACTGCCAGCTTAATTCCCTAGCACGCGCATGCTCCAAAAAAAATCTATGTGTGGTACAACGTGATTTTCATATTAGGCGTGCATCCTAAAGTAAACGAAATGAAGGACCTAGTGCGATGGCTAGCGCGCACGAAGATCAGCCCCTGGTCGCGGGTTTGAAACCTGCCATAACACAGTTTTCTTTTTCTTATTTCCCGCACCCACTGACATATTGACATATGGGTCCCAGGAAGACGTGCTGACGTGTCATACAGAAAAATATGAGATACGTACCCAACATGTAGAGCCAGGACTGCTGTTTCAACCTCAGAGACTGTATTGATCATGTATTTTCATGTATCGGGACCGTATTGAAGCAATACGCAAGTTCCAGGATCAAGTTGGACGTCGCCAGCGACTACGAGGACTATAGATGCAATTATCTCGAGTCTACACTGAAAACTTGATTTCGACAAGTGTGTCCTGGTTTTCGGGTAGCTTTGCTCATGTGTGACGTAAAAAAAACGATTGTCCCAGCAGTAACTTTTGTCTGCAAGCTGGTTTCTAAAGAATGGAATGCTGCGAGGGACAACTCTAATCGTGCATCGTGTTGCAATTTTTGAACTCAGATCTGTGCACTACTTTCTTCTCTTGGCTTCAATAAGCCATGACTTTCATCAAGAGATGGAGAAAAAATTGCTTGCCCAACGTTTCACTCACTGTAAATAAGAAGCAAAAAATCGAGACAAAGATCTGGAGGTGCTTGGTAATCAAGACGAAGAACGTTTGAAATATATTTAGAGGCACAATTTCAAAATGCAACAATGAAGCTTCATTTTGTGTACATCAATGAAGTTCAAAATATATTAGGTCTACGGTTTCTGCAACATCGTCTACTAAAACTGAATGACGCTTCTGCAGCTTCCTGCACTAAAATTGAATGATGCTATCAATCAATTAGCAAAACAAGTGGATATTAAATGTTCTACTACGGAATGAGGATGAACGCTCAAGAGATATATCCACACGGCAAACTTTTCCAAGTCCCAAACACATGTTACATACGCAACAGTACATACCCTTTTTCTGTGTGTAACAACTGAAGAACTATTCCACACAAGGGCAACTTCATACTCCCTCCATCCCAAAATTCTTGTCTTAGAGATTTGTCTAGATACGGATGTATATTAGGTACATCCGTATCTAGACAAATCTAAGACAAGAATTTTGGGACGGAGGGGGTACATTATTATTACTGCTTCTGCGAAATTGCGTGTTTCACCATCATTGGTCTGGGGAAAGGGACAATGAATCAAGAGTCACATTTCTCTGAAGGTAAAGTATCGTCAACATTGCAACCACAACTTTTTTTTCATTTCACAGCATCATCTTTGCTGGTCGCACCTGAACACTTCACGAAACATTACACAAAGGATCAATCACCTCTTGAGCTTCATACAACATGCCGCATCCATGTCCATAGACCGTGCTGGTAGACTCCAGGGAAATTGGGGGAACCCTGATAATAATGGCATACAATTTCAGTCTATAATTGTTAAGGTTATAACGCGAGGCAGAAAGTTATCATGTCAGCCAATCTGATGACACAAGGTGCTAACTTCGCTCTGTAGACTGCATTTTTTAACAACTGGCTAGTGTAGAGTGCTGGCATACTTGCATCTAGCCAGTACTGGAGAGGCATATAACATTCATCAAGTATGAGGAGACAGTAATTGCAGCTAGATCAGGTACTATTTCTGTGTTTGTGTCAACAGGTATTCTGTTGCCTGATTTGTTTGCCAAACTTATTGTTTAAATTTTCCTTCAATGTTTTTAGAAAATAAAAATTAATTTTAAAACGGTTACAAGGTTTGGCAGTGAAATCAATGTTGCCTTTGGCCTTGTTCTCTTGGCATCAATTGGCCAGCCTACATCAAGAGGGGGAAATATTCGTTGACAACTGAAAGCAAGTTCAGTGTCTCCTTGGGAAGAACAGACTAACTGTTATCTCATTGTAATTCTAGGCATAGCTGTAGTTCAGATCCTTTGCTTTGACAAAATACTCCCTCTGTTCACAACTAAAGATGTTTTGGATATTTCAAACGTGTCTATATACATCCGATATAGAAAAAAAAACGTTATAACATCTTATATTTCTGAAAGGAGGGAGTAAATGTCAAAACAAAAGAAAATAAGGGAAAGTTCAAGGCAAAGGTTGGCGGTTGCTTGGTAACCGGCACATGGCACCAGACGTTCAAAAATATTTTTTGAGAGGCACAGATTCAAAATATGCACAACCAATAAACAAGCTTTTTATGAGTAATGAAGCAGGTCTATATATGTTCTCTGTGAAATTTCAGAATCACCTTTTTTTAGTGAATTTCAGAATCATCTTTCTCTGGTATGGCATACAACACATTATTCAGAACCATCAATATTGCTACCAAAAGGATCACCTCATGAGTACCCAGCTTCATCTTTGCTGATTTAGCTGAACTCTTCACCGATCTTCATTTGTGCAGTCTTGAGAACATCACCCAAATGACCAGTCACATCTTCGTATAGCACCACACCCATGTCTGTAGACTCTGGAGCAACTTCTCCATTTGGTGGAACCCTGACAATGAAGGATCAGTATATAATTGCAAACGTTATAACATGTTGTGACCTATGATAGAAAAGCACAACTACAATTACTGTCAACCAGTTTGATGACACACGGTGCTAACTTTGTTCTGTTGACTGCATTTTCTAACAAGTTATTAACTACTATACTATACAAATAAATTGCAGAGTGGTGGGATATTTGCAACTAGCTAGTACTTCCTCCTTGCAAAAATAACTGACTCAACTTTGTACTAACTTTAGTACAAAGTTGAGTCACTTATTTTGGGACGGAGAGAGTACTTGAGAGGCATATAACATTTCTCAAATAGGATAGCACAGTAATTGCACTTGGATACAAGCCAATCACAACGCACTCATCACAACAGAAATACTAGTCTCTATCGAGCAACACCTCAAACAGCAAGACACTCATAGTGTCATGAGGGGCGCTGCGTACAGGCGCGGGTCGCGCGCCCAGGAGCAGCAGCTGGCGAGGCGTGATCGGGGCAAGGAGTCCTGATCCTACGTTGGTTCCTAGAGTCCAGGAGTAGTTAGTTTCCAGTTTGTTAGAAGCCTTGATCCTACGTTGGTTCCTACACTAGTAGAAAACCACCAATCAGTCCCGGTTCGTAAGGGCCTTTAGTCCCGGTTCGGGAACCGGGACTAATGGGTCGTTACTAATACCTCAACCCATTAGTCCCGGTTCAAACACGAACCGGGACCAATGTGCCTCCACGTGGCCCTGTGCGCCGAGCCCAGTCAGGGGGCCTTTGGTCCCGGTTGGTGGCTCCAACCGGGACCAAAAGGCGTCCACGTGTCTGCATTCCAGTGGCCTGGGTTTTTGTTTTTTTTTTGAAAGGAGGGGGTTGGGGGGTTTTGGGGGGTTAATTTAGGTGTTTCGTATATTGTGTTAGCTAGCTAATTAATAGAGAGAAGTGTCCTCTCTTAATTATGTCCGTGCTTGCTCGACGCTACGTAGTATATATACCGAGAGAACCATTCAGTACAGAAGTTCGTCATGCATACCGAGAGAAGTGATCGATCGACCTCTCCTTCTCCGAGAGATTGGTCGAACAACAAGTTTTACTGGCTACATACATGTACAATCTATATAAGATCTCTTAATTACAAACCACTAGCATTTGAATTCAAGTTCCACATGGTATTCTCGGCTTTCTCGATGGCGTGTTCAAGAAAGAATCCCGCCAATTCCTCTTGAATTGCTTTCATGCGATCTGGTTCTAGGAGTTCATCCGCATCTGCCACGTCTAATTAATTTGAAGAAGGGGGTTAATTAATACATATATATGAATGAAACTCAACAGAAATGATGGTGTAATAAAATGAAATTGTGAATATTATTGCTTACGCACTTCATATTGTCTTCTAGAGTAGCCCCGCTTGTTTTTCAAAGTCGCGTTGTGGATGAACTCGCACACGTAGTATCCACAGAAATCATTCCCTTTCTCCTGCCACAAGCACTTTACGAGAAATAGAGGTCAATCAAACTGATAATGAAGCATTATATAAATGGCATTGATGAAAGTATAGCTATAAAATCAACGGGAGATGCGCGCCAGTAGTACTTACTTTCGGGTATGTATATTGCAGCTCCTTCGGCAGTCCCGGAGCTTGTGCGGTGAACTGTTTCCAAACCCTGCAAGACAAAGAAAATATTTGTTATTACTTGAGATATCAGGAAATGAACAAAAAGTTGCCGATATGGTGCGATAATGATCGATTGAACTTACTTGCTGAGCATTTCAGTTATGTCCGCATAGGTGCTGGGATCTTTCCGTCTGGAGTCTAAGACGGTTACTAGTCCACGCCAAGCTTAATCTCCGAAGAATATAGTGGTACCTACACGCATGCATAACTCATCAATTACATTAACCTCGCCGAGTAATAAGGAAAACCGAATATGCACACGACAGTAACACTCACGGGCCGTGGTAAGGAAAGAGTATGGTATCTTTGTTTTGATTTTTGATCAATGATTGTAGCAAGTTGTCCTCGGCCTCTTCGGCGCGCTTTTTAACCAGAAAACATCTATGATATTTGTGTTAATGAACCCAATATCATAGATTTCATTTTTTTGCACTCGGCGATCTTCAATCTGCATAATATATTGAGGATAATTAATTATAAATACATGCAATGAAAGAGCCGAGCTATATATACAGACTAATGACAGAAATAGTACTTACAGCAGTAGCAAAAGACCATTAATTTATCGAGGGCCTTTTGATTGAAGAACTCAAGAACTCCTCAAATGGAATAGACAACAGATCATTTGAAACGAGGTCGTGCTCCTCTTTAATATTCAGATACAAAGTGTTCGTCCCCTCGGACTCTCTGCAGGTTTTCATGTACCAACTGTGGAATCTTCGCATCATTGTTGTCGAGACTTTTCATCTTTGACGAGAGGCTTCCGTATCAGATATCTGAATAAGTCCACCTCCATGAAATCAGGAAGTGCATCGTCAGCGGGTAATCTTCAAGATTGCCATAACCGCCACCGCCCCGGAGGATTAGACACATTCAGCGGGGCACGATTGTTGTGCTTGTTCGCCGAGCTGGGCAATTTTTTTCCCTTTGCCCGTTGTTCTTTTAACCTTTTATCGCTGATAGTAGTTCCCGACCGCTTGGCTTGGAGATATGTCATTCAAGAATGCGCTCATAGTTGGTTCTCGGCGGAGACTTTGGTGGTTTCCTCAGGGCATTGAGAGTGCGCTTTGCTTTCACCGGATCGACCTTCTCCTCCGGAGGTGGATGTATCTTTGCTTTAACCCCTTCAAAGAACTCCTTCACTTGGGTCTGCACGATCGTATCATTTTCCTCCTTGCTCCTCTCATACGGTAACTTCTCTAGGCTTTAGAGGTGGACCGTGTCTCATATTGCCTCTCTCTTCTTGTGCTGCTAGACGCCGGAGCAGAGACGGAGCGGCTGCGGCGTCTGTCTTCCTTCGTGCTTGCTTACGAGGCGGAGGAGAAGGACTACGACGATCGGAGCAGCCGGGCGGGCGGGTCTCTTCCGCCCTTGCCGGGCGAGGCGGAGAAGGAGGAGGCGGAGTGCCGCCACGCCGGAGAAGGGGCGGAGTGCCGCCATGCGTGCCTCGATCTTCACTCGCCGGAGGAGGAGGCGGAGGAGGCGGAGTGCCGCCATGCGTGCCTCGATCGTCACTCGCCGGAGGAGGAGGCGGTGGAGGAGGCGGAGTGCCTGACTCACGGATGAGGAGGAGGAGGCGAGGCGCCCAGCCTGAAGGTCGATGAGCTCCTTCCGCCATAGGCATGGAGTCTTGAGCGAGTAACCCAGCCTAGTCTCCCTTCACGGTAGGGTGCTCAAGCTCGAGGTCCTCAAATCCTCCGTTATTTCATCCACCATCACCTTAGCAAATCCTTCCGAATCGGTGGCGGTGATAAGTTGTGCGGGTCCACTAGGATAAACTTGGCCAACACCGCCTTGACCTTCAAATTCATGCATCGCGCCATAATGTGGCAATTTTGAGACTCGTGATACCATCCACGGATAGCTGGCGAGAGCCGTCAAGACATGCTCCGCTGAAGCAGCTCGGTGGAAGCAACGCCGCTTGCTGCCGAGATGGTGGGGTAACCGGGGAAGCTTCGCATGTCGTTTGTTGCGATCTGCTGCTTCTCGTTCCTCTTCTCGATCCTCTAGCCCCATTACCCTTCCAAGCAGCGCTGCATTTGGTCATGCTCCACTTTCTTCCTCCTCTCGTGGGTTTTGTAACCCCTGCGTCCGGAAAACCAACCTTCCACGGAAGCGAGCCCTGGCGTGCCTCGTGTCCGTCCCAGGTGCTCGGGATTCCCAAGGGCCATTGTGAGCTCGTCCTTCTCCCTGTTTGGAAGGAACGTCCCTCGCTACGCAGCATCAATATATTGTCGAAGTTTCTTGACTGGTGTTTGCAGTTGCTCGTTCGTCCCATCGACACCGCCTATTCACATAGGTCCAAGGTTCCGCCAGCCCGAAGAACCAAGTCCGCAACGCTCTGCCAGCGATCGCCTCTCGGTTCGATCCCTTTTCAAGCAGATCATGCTCAGCCTTGGACCACTTAGGCGGGCTTTGAGGTAGCCACGACCCCGTGCGATGGTGAAGCATCTTCTTCGCAGCATTTTTCTTGTTTGTCTCCGACATCTTCTTACTCTTTTCCGATGTCTTGTGGGCCACAAATGCGGGCGATGATCTTTGATCTTCTCATATTTGCCGATGAATTCTGGTGTCTCTTTTTCTCGACAAACTGGTTCAGCTCTTTCCTCCACCTCCTCATTAGGCCAGCCATCTTCTTAAGAGCACAAGACTTGATTAATTGCTCTTTAAGCGGCTTCTCCGGATCCTCCTCTGGCGGTAGGGTGAAATTTGCCTTCAGCTCATTCCAAAGATCTTCTTTCGCATATCATTAACATAAGACACCTCAGCGTCTTCATCCTTAGCGAGCTTATACCATTTTTGGATCTTGATCGGGATCTGTCCCTAACAAGAACCCCGTGACCGAGCGAAAATGCCTTCTTTGTCCGGTTGGGTTCAATCGGTTCGCCGTCGGGCGCGATTTCTATGATCTCAAACTTTTCATCCGAGCTCAACTTTTCTTGGGCCTCATCTCCGCATCAAGTTGTGCTCGATCCGGAGGGCTAGAAATTATAAGGAAGAAAGACGACAAGATACTTAATATGTGTACATATACCAAAACAATGGATGCATCAATTAACTTGTCAAGACGGGCTTAACTAATATATATATACCTGGCGGACTCGGTTCGGTGACTCGGCTCGCACGGTCTCCTTCGTCTTGTACCTCCATTGTGTCACCGAGCCATCATGAACATAGTCCTCCTCTTGTACCGGCATTAATGAGTCAAAGCCATCATAATCATAGCCCTCTTCTTCATCCATCGACCAACGGTGTCGATGAGAAATGACGCAACATCATCACTTCCATTTGCGATTATTTCCCCAACATCGCTTCGCTTTCTTCGTCTCGGAGTGCTCCATAGTTTACGCAAATATTGACAACATGTCAATTATTATTCAACATCGTTTTCTCTCTAGGGTTTGGGTGTCCTCGAGAGTTTTGGTCGAGCGAGAGGGCCGAGGGGCTGCTGCAGTTGTATCTAGAGGGGTTAATTATATCGACAACGACGCGACATACATATACATATCGGGAGGGGTATCGGTACCACCCCTCGTGTTTAAGTTTCTTCTTTCTCCTTTCCTTTCTTTCTTCTTCTCCTCTTCTTTTCTTCTTCTCCCTCGAGAAAGGAAAATAATTAAGGAAAAGGAAGAAAAGAGGAAGAAGGAAGAAGGAAGAAGAAGAAGAAGTAAAGAAGAAAAAAAGAGGAGAAGAAGAAAGGAATAGAGGAGAAGAAGAAAAATAGAATTTCTCCTTTCTCCTCTATTCCTTTCTTCTTCTCCTCTTCTTTTCTTCTTTTTCCTCTTCTTATTTATTTCTCCTCTTCTTCCTCTCCTCTTTTCTCCTTTCTTCCTCTTCTTATTTTCCTTTTCCTCTCATTCTTTTAGTATTGCTTGTTTTAAAAAAAATGTTCAAATAGAAAATTCCAAAAAAAACAAAGGTTTTGCCTAATGCATTGTTCATATGAATATACCAACATTTGCATATTCTACAATAATTAATATCAACAAAAAAAATCTGTGAACAGAAAAAAAACGAACTTTTCTAAAAATCTATCTTTTGCATATATATAGCCACATATGAACAGAGCCGCATATATACATACACATATATGAACAGAAAAAAAAACTAATAAAAATGAAACATATACATAACATATATGAACATATATACATACACATACACATATATGCATTATATGAACAGAAAAAAAAACTAATAAAAATGAAACATATACATAACATATATGAACATATACATACACATACACATATATGCATTATATGAACAGAAAAAAAACTAATAAAATGAAACATATACATAACATATATGAACATATATACATACACATACACATATATATGCATTATATGAACAGAAAAAAACTAAAATAATAAAATGAAAAAAAAAGAGCCTGGCGGTGCGGGCGGGCGGCTCACAGCTGTGGCGGAGCTGGGCGGGCGATGGCGGCGGCGGCGGCGGGGGGCGAGGGGCCACGGCGACGGCTGGCGGAGTTCTCTGGCGGCGACGCAAGGCAGAGCGGCGGCGACGACGGCGAAGCGGGCTCGGGAGGACGGCGACGACGACGGCGCGGCGACGGCGACGGCGACGGCGGGAGCGGCGAAGCGGCGGCGTCGGGCGCGCTGGCGGCGTCGTCGTTCGGCGTCGTCGGGGCAATGTGGCGATGAACGCAAAACGCAAAGTGCCACTTATATACAACAAGATTGGTCGGTTGGTGGCACCAACCGTGACTAATGCCATTTTAGTCCCGGTTGGAGCCACCAACCGGGACCAAAAGCCTCAATTTCGGCAGCCCAAAGGGCGGGAAGCTGCGGCCTATGGTCCCGGTTGGTGGCTACAACCGGGACTAAAGCCCCCCCTTTAGTCCCGGTTGGTGCCACCAACCGAACCAAAGGCCTCCGAGACCGCCTGCGTCGGGGCCAAAGTTTAGTCCCACTCGCTAGTTGAGGGGGCGCGATGGTTTATAAGCCCCACCGCCGCTCCCTCTTGAACTCCTTTGAACTGCAGCTTATGGGCCTACTTGCTCCTTCGTTGCTGTTGGACCTTACGGGCCTTCATGGGCCTGAATCACGGCCCAAATAGGGATACCGGTCGTATTGGGCCGTGGCGGCCCAAGAGGTGGCATTTTTTTCTTGCTTTATTTAATTTATTTTGTTTCTACTTACAACAAAATACTTATTGTTGTTTTTTTGTTTTGTTTTCTGCATTATTTATTTTCTTTTGTTTTTGCTCTATTTTTAAATCTTTTTGCTTCTAGTTTTAGGAAAATTATAAACTTTCTGTTAGTGCCATTACTAATTTTCAAATTTGAAAACACTTTTTTTGTTTTCTTTCTTGCTTTATTTAATTTATTTTGTTTCTACTTACAACAAAATACTTATTGTTGTTTTTTTGTTTTGTTTTCTGCATTATTTATTTTCTTTTGTTTTTTGCTCTATTTTTAAATCTTTTTGCTTCTAGTTTTAGGAAAATTATAAACTTTCTGTTAGTGCCATTACTAATTTTCAAATTTGAAAACTTTTTTTTGTTTTCTTTCTTGCTTTATTTAATTTATTTTGTTTCTACTTACAACAAAATACTTATTGTTGTTTTTTTGTTTTGTTTTCTGCATTATTTTTTTTTTGTTTTTTGCTCTATTTTTAAATCTTTTTGCTTCTAGTTTTAGGAAAATTATAAACTTTCTGTTAGTGCCATTACTAATTTGCAAATTTGAAAACACTTTTTTTGTTTTCTTTCTTGCTTTATTTAATTTATTTTGTTTCTACTTACAACAAAATACTTATTGTTGCTATTTTTAATTATTACGAGGGCGAACCATAAGACATTTCAAATGAACTCTGAAAAAGTTGAAAGTTGGCATGGTATCATAAATTGACCCACACATAGCATGTGCATGTACAAAACGAAAAATGGTATCATACTCATCGGTTACAATATAATGGTATCATAAACGAACAATAGTTGCGGAGAAAGTCTTCACTTTTTCTTCGCTTGTGTCATTTGCTTATTGCGCCGTAACCATGGATAATCTTCATCGTTTATCGGGATGTGGGGTCAGCCTTGACTTTAAAGGAGGAATTTCATGAAACTTTTCATAATCTTGAGACATGTCATCTTGTCCTCCACTCCCACGATGTCCCTTTTTCTGAAAGAACTATGTGGCGCTTTGGCTCATCGTATGATGTATTTGCTTCCTTATCTTTTCTCTTTCTCGGTCTCATGGACATGTCCTTCACATAGATAACCTGTGCCACATCATTGGCTAGGACGAACGGTTCGTCGGTGTACCCAAGATTTTTCAGATCCTTTGTTGTCATTCCGTCATGTGGGTCTACACTGCACCCGCCTCGACAGATTGACCCATTTGCACTTAAACAAAGGGACCTTAAAATCATGTCCGTAGTCAAGTTCCCATATGTCCACTATGTAACCATAATATGTGTCCTTTCCCTCTCGGTTGTTGCATCAAAGCGGACACCGCTGTTTTGGTTGGTGCTCTTTTGATCTTGGTCAATCGTGTAAAATGTATTCCCATTTATCTCAGTATCCTTTCCAAATCAATACGGTCAAAGATGGTCCCTGGATAACAAGTACAGCTCCTCACAAACAGTCTGTCACCTCGTCGTGCTTCCAACCAAGCTGCTGAAAGTCCCTGATGTGTTCACATGTAATCCGATCGTCGACCGCTCCGGTGTTTGAAGCGCAGACTGTTCTTGTGTTCATCGACATACGGGTCACCAAGGTAGAGTTCAGAGAAGCTGTGTAGTGGGCTTGAGACCAAGAATATCCGTCCTGCATATTATTGAGTCCTTTCCAAGCGTGTTTTTTCGGTCATCTCCCCTCATACCGCGATTTAGGGAGACCTATCTTCTTAAGGCCAGGAATGAAGTCAACACAAAACCCGATGACATCCTCTCGTTTGATGGCCCATGGAGATGCTTCCTTCGGCCTAGCGCGATTACGGACATATTTCTTTAGGACTCCATGAACCTCTCAAAGGGGTACATATTGTGTAGAAATACGGGCCCGAATGACAATCTCGTCAACTAGATGAACAAGAACGTGCGTCATGATATTGAAGAAGGATGGTGGGAACACCAGCTCGAAACCGACAAGACATTGCACCACATCACTTCTTAGCCTTGGTATGGTTTCGGATCGATCACCTTCGAGATATTGCATTGAGGAATGCACATAGCTTCACAATGGCTAATCGGACGTTTTCGGTAGAAGCCCCTCAATGCAACCGGAAGCGATTGCGTCATAATCACGTGGCGATCATGAGACTTTAGGTTCGAAACTTTTTCTCCGCCATATTTATTATTCCTTTTATATTCGACGAGAAGCCGTCGGGACCTTCATACTAAGCAGGCATTCAAAGAAGATTTCCTTCTCTTCTTTGGTAAGAGCATAGTGGCGGGACCTTCATCTTGCTTTGGAGGCATGCCGTCTTTTTTCGTGCAAACGTTGCAGGTCCTCTCGTGCCTCACCTGTATCTTTTGTCTTCCCATACACGCCCAAGAAGCCTAGCAGGTTCACGCAAAGGTTCTTCGTCACGTGCATCACGTCGATCGAAGAGCGGACCTCTAGGTCTTTCCAAAGAGGGTAGGTCCCAAAATATAGATTTCTTCTTCCACATGGGTGCGTGTCCCTCGGCAATACTCGGAACAGCTAGTCCGCGGGACCCTTTCCAAAGATTACGTGTAAATCATTGACCATAGCAAGTGCGTGATCACCGATACGCATGGCGGGCTTCTTCCGGTGATCTGCCTCGCCTTTGAAATGCTTGCCTTTCTTTCGACATTGATGGTTGGTCGGAAGAAATCGGCGATGGCCCGGTACACATTCTTCCCGCAGCTTGCGGTATATACTATCGATGTCAAGTAAACAGTGCGTGCATGCGTGGTATCCCTTGTTTGTCTGTCCCGAAGGTTATTGAGAGCGGGCCAATCGTTGATGGTCACGAACAGCAACGCCTTTAGGTTAAATTCCTCCTGTTTGTGCTCATCCCACGACGCACACCGTTTCCATTCCACAGCTGTAAAAGTTCTTCAACTAATGGCCTTAGGTACACATCAATGTCATTGCCGGGTTGCTTAGGGCCTTGGATGAGAACTGGCATCATAATGAACTTCCGCTTCATGCACATCCAAGGAGGAAGGTTATACATACATAGAGTCACGGGCCAGGTGCTGTGATTGCTGCTCTGCTCCCCGAAAGCGGGTGCTCTCAACTCATCCCAGTACTTTCTCTCGATTTTTCTCCACTGCGACCCGTCAGCGGGTGCTCTCAACTTCCCGTCTTTCTTACGGTCCTCACTGTGCCATCGCATCAACTTGGCATGCTCTCCGTTTCTGAACAGACGTTTCAACCGTGGTATTATAGGAGCATACCACATCACCTTCGCAGAACCCTCTTCCGGGGGCTCGCCGTCAACATCTCCGTGGTCATCTCGTCGATCTTATACCGTAATGCACCGATACCGGGCATGCGTTCAGATCCTTATACGCACCATGTAGAGGATGCGATCATTAGGGCATGCATGTATCTTCGCACCTCCAATCCTAGAGGGCATACGACCTTCTTTGCTGCGTATGTCTTGTCGGGCAATTCGTTATCCTTTGGAAGCTTCTTCTTCAATATTTTAAGTAGCTTCTCAAATCCTTTATCGAGCACAACATTCTCGCCTTCCATTGCAGCAATTCGAAGACGGTACCTAGCTTTGTGTTGCCATCTTCGCAATTGGGGTACAACCCTTTTTGTGGTCCTCTAGCATGCGATCGAACTTCATCTTCTCTTTTGACTTTCGCATTGCGTCCTTGCATCGACAATGACCGGCGGAGATCATCATCATCGGGCACATCATCTGGTTCCTCTTGATCTTCAGCAGCTTCTCCCGTTGCAGCATCATCGTGCACATCGTCCGGTTCCTCTTGATCTTCGGAGCATCACCGTATTCAGGGGCACATAGTTGTCATCGTACTCTTCTTCTTCGCCGTCTTCCGTCATAACCCCTATTTCTCCGTGCCTCGTCCAAACATTATAGTGTGGCATGAAACCCTTGTAAAGGTGGGTGTGCAGGATTTTCCGGTCGAGTAAGACTCAGTATTCCCACATATAGGGCATGGACAACACATAAAACCATTCTCGCTTGTTTGCCTCAGCCACTTCGAGAAAATTATGCACGCCTTAATGTACTCGGAGGTGTGTCTTGAACCGTACATCCATTGCGGTTCATCTGTGCATTATATATAATTAAGTGTGTCAAAAATCATTAGAGAGATCATGAATAGATAATTAATTAAGTGACCAAATTAATAGAAGTTCATCATCACATTAAAACCAAAGTACATACATAGTTCTCATCTAACAACATAAAGCTCTGCAGAGCATCTAAATTAATTAAACCATACATGAAACTATGTAAAACATTTCAATACGAAAACAAATGCGATCATAATCGCAACCAATGTAACAACCGATCCAACGACATAATGATACCAAGCCTCGGTATGAATGGCATATTTTCTAATCTTTCTAATCTTCAAGCGCATTGCATCCATCTTGATCTTGTGATCATCGGCGACATCCGCAACATGCAACTCCAATATCATCTTCTCCTCCTCAATTTTTCTAATTTTTCCTTCAACAAATTGTTTTCTTCTTCAACTAAATTTAACCTCTCGACAATAGGGTCGGTTGGAATTTCCGTTCAACAACCTCCTAGATGAATAAAATCTATGTCACGTTGGTCGGCATAATTGTCATAAACAATAAATGAACCAATAGTTATGAAAAGATAATATATACCACATCCGAATCATAGATGGGACGAGGGCCGACGGGGCGGATACCAAAACCATCGCACTATATAAGATGCAATAATAAAAGTAAGAAAATTATACAAGTATATATCTATCTAAACATACAAATAAGAATATTTTTCTTTCGGAAAGAAGATAAGAACAAGAGGCTCACCACGGTGGTGCCGCCGATGAGATCGGTGCGGGTGATCGGCGACGTTGAAGACGGGATGGGGCGTGACGGACCGCTAAACCTAGACAAATATGGAGGAAAATGGAGCTTGGCGGTCGAGCTTGGAGAGGAGAAACCTTAAGTAGTGTGGCTCGGGCATTCCATCGAACACCTTGTGTGCATATGAGGTGAGCTAGAGCACCACCAAGCCCTCTCCCCTCGGCCGGAAAAAAACAGAGCGGTGTGCTCTGCTCTTGCACGGGGGTATATATAGGCACCACCATTGGTCCCGGTTGGTCGCATCGAACCGGGACTAAGGTTTCCTTTGGTCCCGGTTCGTGCCACGAACCGGACGAATGGTTGTGGGCAGGCGGGGATCATTGGTCCGGTTCATCCCACCAACCGGGACCAAAAGGTCCAGACGAACCGGGACCAATGGCCCGTGGCCCGGCCGCCCCCGGGGCTCACGAACCGGGTCCGATGCCCCCATTGGTCCCGGTTCTGGATTGAACCGGGACTAATGGGCTGGACCGGCCTGGACCATTGCCCCCTTTTCTACTAGTGCTAGAGTCCAGGAGTAGTTAGTTTCCAGTTTGTTAGAAGCCCATAAGGCCTTTATATATCGTGTAATCTGCACCCTTTTGACGGAAGCAATAAATCATTATCTACTACCTCTTCCTCTACTCCTAATCTCTTCTCCTGCACCATTGAGTAGTTAGGCAAAAACCCTAGTGCTCCTATCAACCGAGACTACGAACTACGTAGTCGAGGTCCTGCTGTCTTGGGCACCGAGGTCCTTGACAACTTGGTATCAGAGTACAAGGCCGGTAGTACAAACACGGTGGCGGACGCCCTTTTCCGCCGCGACATGGAGGAGACGTCGATCATGGCGGTATCGAGTCGTCGCTTCGACTTCATCGATCGCCTCCGGCAAGCTACGTCAACCGACCCGGCGCTCGTCGCACTGCGCGAGGATATCACGGCGGGTACATGGCAGCAGCCGTGGTCGCTCTCCGACGGCCTCGTCACTTTCAACGGCCACCTCTACATTCCGCCGTCGTCCCCGCTACTCCAGGAGCTCCTCACCGCAGTGCACGACGACGGGCATGAAGGCGTCCTGCGCACCCTGCATCGTTTCCGCCGCGACTTCCACGCGCCTAACCTTCGCAAGACGGTGCAAGAGTACGTCCGCGCCTGCGGTACTTGCCAGAGGTACAAGTCCGAGCACTTGCACCCCGCCGGTCTGCTGCTGCCGCTGCCGGTGCCCACGGGCGTGTGGACTGACGTCGGCATCGACTTCGTGGAAGCGCTCCCTCGCATGGGCGGGAAGTCCGTCATCCTCACCGTGGTGGATCGCTTCAGCAAGTACTGCCACTTCGTGGTGTTGGCCCACCCGTACACGGCAGAGTCGGTGGCACAGGTGTTCTTCACCGAGATCGTGCGCCTCCATGGGGTTCTGCAGTCCATGGTCTCGGACCGCGACCCCATCTTCACCTCGGCTTTTTGGCGGGAGCTCATGCGCCTCACCAGGACGAAGCTGCACATGACGTCGGCGTTTCATCCTCAATCGGATGGCCAAACGGAGGCTACTAACAAGATCATTGTTATGTACCTGCGTTGCCTCACAGGGGATCGTCCGCGACAGTGGCTACGGTGGCTTCCCTGGGCCGAGTACATCTACAACACCGCCTACCAGACGGCGACCCCAAGAAACTCCGTTCAAGCTCGTGTATGGCCGCGACCCTCCCACTATTCGCTCTTACAAGCCAGGCGACACGAGGGTGGCGGCCGTGGCAAAAAGCATGGCGGAGCGAGACGAGCTACTCGCTGATGTCCGCTATCGACTACAGCAGGCGCAGGCGGTAAGTCCTACTACGACAGACGCCATCGCGACGTCAAGCATGTAGTCGGCGATTGGGTGTGGCTTCGTCTTCGCCAGCGCGCCGCATCTTCTCTCAACTTGCCAACAGGGGGCAAGCTCAAGCCACGCTTCTACGGGCCATACCGCATTTCCGAGGTCGTCAACGACGTCGCCTACCGCCTTGAGCTACCGGCGCGCTCGCGCCTCCATGACGTGTTCCACGTGGGCCTCCTCAAGAAGTTCTTCGGCACGCCTCCAACTGCACCGCCGGGTTTGCCTCCGATCCATAACGGTGCGGCTGTCCCGGAACCAGAACGCGTGACTCGTTCACGCCTAGCACGCGGCGTTCACCAGCTCCTTGTCCATTGGAAGGGCGAGGCTGCATCATCGGCAACATGGGAGGATCTTGACAGTTTCATTGAGCGCTACCCCGCTTTTCAGCTCGAGGACGAGCTGCTCGTCGAGGGGGAGAGATGTCATGTGGGGCGTTGCGTACATGCGCGGGTCGCGTGCCCAGGAGCAGCAGCCGACGGCCACAGCTGGCGAGGCGTGATCGGGGCAAGGAGTCCTGATCCTACGTTGGTTCCTAGAGTCCAGGAATAGTTAGTTTCCAGTTTGTTAGAAGCCTTGATCCTATGTTGGTTCCTAGAGTCCAGGAGTAGTTAGTTTCCAGTTTGTTAGAAGCCCATAAGGCCTTTATATATCGTGTAATCTGCACTCTTTGACGCAAGCAATAAATCATTATCTCCTACCTCTTCCTCTACTCCTAATCTCTTCTCCTGCACCACTGAGCAGTTAGGCAAAAACCCTAGCGCTCCTATCAACCGAGACTACGAACTACGTAGTCGAGGTCCTGCTGTCTTGGGCACCGAGGTCCTTGACACATAGCTGGGCAACCACATCACTGCAGAAAGTCATAGGCTCAGAGCAACTATGGACATATTCAAACAACAGCAGATCCGAAAGAGCACTGAACTAATTGTAAGTTATTTGCTTCAGCGGGGCTAACAACTTTTGGGAAGAGCATCCTAACCTATTCTCGAGGTCATGGCTGATGTAACCGAAGGCGCCCACAAAGCCCCCCTCCTTGATAATGTTGGACCCATTGTCAAACAACTGATGTGCCTGACCTATTGTGTTCTCCTCCTCCTCCCCTCCTCCCTCCTGATCACCCGCACCCTCACTGGGTCCAAACGATGGATCCTTTTGCTCACCTCGGGGCACAGGAGTGTAGAAGCTAACAATTGGAATCAAATTACATAAGCCATGATCATCACACACCCTTCTCACCCGCTCTGATTGTAGTTCAATCGTGAAGAGGCCAGCAACCGTGGTCATGAAAATGACATTTACTCCTTCAGCAAAGCCCAACACATACAATGAACTTGCTGGCTCCACGAGGGGACCATCTGGGAGCAAATTTTGCAAGTAAATGACCCGGCTGAGTACCCATCGGTCATCGGCGCCTTCAATCACCCTTGTCCACAATTTGAGATGCGGATTCATCTCTTGGCTAACTCCCAGTCCACCGTCCTCCGCCAGCATGATGTTATATCGGGCATCATAGATCGACTCATAGTTCGGTGGGTCCAAAATGGCCAGGCGATGCCGTGCCAAATCATACTCTAGGATGAACCCATCAACAGACATGAAGTAGAGCAGAGACCTCCCAACAAGCACGCTGGAACAAAATGTAAAACACATGGGCAAGTCATGGAAAATCCAGCGCAGCTCATCCCAGCAGTCGGTTTCCGACGAGTATAGGAGCGTCAACGTGACACACACCCTGTTGTCACCGTCACCGTTTTGCTCGACACAGAAGACGAATAACACGCCAAAAGGGCCTCTGAAGCAGTCCCGGTGGTCACACTCGTCGGCTGCGCAGAACACGGCCGCGGTGGCGTACACTGTCACCTCCTCGTCCCGGCGGATGTCATCGTACGCGAAGGGCACCGGCACGCGCTGCTGGGCGCCCGTGGTTGGCTCCCACAGGAGGAGTTCATGTGCATCGCCCTTGGAGAGGAAGAGGGCGCGGCCGTGGCGGCAGTCGAGGGCCCGCCAGGAGCGGGAGTCCAGAGCGGCGAGGGAGAAGGACGACGCGGTGGTGGGGGTGAAGTGGGGGATGCGGTCGTCGTCGCACCCGTGGAGGAAGCCGAGCATGGGGGGTGCCCGGTGGAGCTCGTGGAGGCGGCGGCGGAAGTGGGGGCGGGAGACGGCGCAACCCCAGGCCTTGCAGACGAGGGAGGCGCGGAGGAGGCAGGCCGGGTCGTCGGGCGGGAGGTGGAGGAGGATCTTTTCGAAGAGATCCTCCGGGAGTGGCGGCGGCACTGCTGCCATGGTGGTCGCTAGGTATGGCTTTTGCCACGGAATGACATTTGTGATGCATTGTCAAAAACTAAGTGTGCCAAAATTGATATGTCAAATTTTAGAGTGGCATAAGGAATGTAGGCAAAAACAAAGTTTTCCCACTTTGGAGCCTCACTTTTCCACGGTTCAAACACACCGCTTTCTGCAAATTTCTTATGTTTTTTTGATTGAAAATTTCTGAAACATCGAATTCCTGAAAATTGCAAAGTTGTCTCGCCCGTACCTTGTATGCCAAATGCAAAATCTCTACACATATTCATTTATCGCTTTGTGAACAAAAACTATTTAATAATAAGTTGCCTGGATTTAATTTATTCATCGGTCGACTTTTTAAGATCCAACGATTGTCGTTCTTTCTTCTACCTCCTGCCATTACCCCCCCCCCCCCTCCTCACGTCCGCCGAGCCATGTGTATGTTTTTTTTTTAGAAAAAAGGCGCATCACAATCCAGCATTGTTGGAAGCAGGAAAACATATAGGTTACATCGGTAAATCGTAGACATGATTATTGCCTCCAAGATGCAAAAATCAAAAGTTGGTCCTGATGTTTGACCACCAAAACTTGCGTTGGTCCAGATGTTCGGAGTAATATGTAGTACAATTTGTCTTGATGTTCATTGCATATTTTCTTGATTACCTCAGATGAACAGCGCCTTCTGCAGCAAATGCTACATTTATTGAGATGATGGGCAGGAGATGAATTACTTCCTACGTTGTATTGTAGGTTATTCCATACATTTCAGCCGTGCCTTTGAATTAAGAAAATGACTATCATCATTAGCACAGCTCATGTGTTTCCATTGTGTCCAAAGTTGCTCTATAAGTATTAAGTAGACATCATACATAGCTAATTCCGTTGCAGGTCTGCTATGTTATTGAACTGGATTAGTACACCATCTAGTTTCTACTTAGAGCTGTAGCTCCATCCTTACAGAGTGCCTGAACCTGCAAGGATTATACAACCATGCCGTTGGCACCATACTCCCTCCGTCCCAAAATAAGTGTTTCAACTTTAGTACAACTTTGTACTAAAGTTATACTCCCTCCGTCCCAAAATAAGTGACTCAACTTTGTACCAACTTTGTACATGTAAAAAGTTAGTACAAAGTTGAGTCATTTATTTTGAGACGAAAGGATTACCAAAGTTGAGACACTTATTTTGGGATGGAGGAAGTATTTTTCTATCTATTTTTCATTTTGCATAGGAGGAACTGGAGGTGAATAGCAGCACAACTAAGATTGCTGCTATTACAAAGACAAATAATTATTCAGGAAAAGTACCAGGGCACAAAGATAAAAAGCAGAGTTACCTTTCATGTAAAAAAAGATACATTTCCTATCAAGTAACCATAGTTTGAATTGTTCTTTCTTTCCCACAATAAGAAGTGTTGTTATTTAGATACTTTATATATTCTGGAGAAGTTAGTTTTCTCACTGTTCTTTTCTTCAATGTTTGTGTGTGTTCCCCATGTTTCTAGACTTACAAAATAATATGATTTTTTCCGAAAGGTTTCATGCCTCATAAGCTGCACCCATCCTGTACAAAAAGTATTAGTTCCTGCACGGCCGATAGCTTCTATATACTATGTTACATTTCTCAGTTTATGCAAATAAGCATAGAGGATGATCAGCAGCATATTCACCTCCTGCTGTACTATGGCGCAAGTGTATTATTCTTCACTTCTCTTACTGTTTGTCAGTTAATTGTTCTTGCTCTGTAAGGTGTGGATTCTATGACAAGTACTTGGGATCTTGCATATATTGCTGCCTCGACAGTTTAAAAAAGATTTTTTTTCTTATGTCCAACCTTATTTGTGATGCTCCTCATTTTGGACAGAACTTTCTCTATACCAGCATACATGTTCAGTTCCTCTCAATATGCCAGATTGTGATAAACCACACATTCACTGAAATGTCACATCTAGTGTGATAAAAACCCAAATTGCTTACTGCCTCCACCATGACAGACAATCACTGCGACAGAACAGGTAATCATGGATGGCTCTAAGAGCTCACCGATGGCGAGTACTCCCTCGGTCCCAAAATTCTTTTCTTAGATTTGTCTAAATACGAATGTATCAAGTCATGTTTTAGTATTAGATACATCTGTATCTAGAGAAATCTAAACAAGAATTTTGGGACGGAGGGAGTATTTTGTGGGTGGGACTGATCACTCACTGTAGTTGTGGATATAGCTGTAGTGTGACTATGGTCAAACTATGTACAGCTATAAAGAAGCTGGTTATGACCAAGCTAAAGTTTTCTATGTGCAACATCATCTAGCCACTATCCATGTTTTAAAACTGAATAATACACACTAACTATCAGGAAAATAACTTATATTGAACGCTCTTCCAATGACAGTCTGTTCCCAGTCCCAAACACAATTCACATCTGCGTGTGTAATATGATTCCCTTGGTCCAGCATTCATGCTATGTTAACAGCACTGGGTTCAGTTGGTTTCACTACTTGTTTGAGAAGCTGGTCCATACAAATAAAATTTCACACATATACTTGGAGAATAATGAAAACTTTGAGTATTTAGCCACACAGGTCTGGGCCTCTGGGGCAAAAGGTTCAGTGGTATATACAACACAGTATTCAGAATCACCTTTTCTCTGAAGGTGGAGCATCATCAAGATTGCTACCTGAGGCCTTTTGAGTTCCCAGCATCATCTTTGCTGGTTGAAGTCTTCACCTATTCTTCATATAGCAAGCCGCATCCATATCCGTAAACCATGCTGGTACACGCAGGAGCAACTTCACCATAGGGTGGAACCCTGACAATAAAGGCATACAATTTCAGTCTATAATTGTTAAGGTTATAACCTAAGGCAGAAAGTTACTGTGATCTATGATAGTACAGCACAACTATTATCCTGTCAACCCATTTGACGAACAAGGTGCTAAGTTTGTTCTGTTGACTGCCTTTTCTAACAACTGGCTAGTGTCTATATGAATAAACTGCAGAGTCATGAGATATGTGGAACAAGCTAGTACTGGATAGCAGCACATCATAATAGGACATACTAGGCTCTAACCCCGAAGCATTGTTAACGAGTGACATCTCAAACAGCAACACATTCATAGCAACTAGGGACATCTTAGACCATCTTGAACCCCACTAATCCTTGTCTTACAAAATACAAAAGCCAAAGGCTCAGAGCGACTAGGGACATGTTATAGAACAATAATAGATCCAAAAGATCACCAAACTAACTGCAAGTTAGTTTCCACACAAATAACACATTGGCACACTTCAGCGGGGCTAGCGGCTTTTGGGAAGAGAACCCTAACCTGTTCTCTATGGCATGGCTGATGCATTCGAAGGCGTTGACAAAGTCCCCCTTGGTAACATTTGACTCATTTCGTTGATCACTTGTTGTTCCTCTGTTTTCTCCTCCACTCCTTGCTCCTCACCACCTGAATCCTCACTATGCTTCAACGACGGATCCCTGTGCTCACCTCGAGGCACAGGAGTGTAGAAGCTGACAACTGGAATCAAATAACAAAAGAGATGATCATCGCACACCCTCCTCGCCCGCTCTGATTGTAGTTCGATCATGAAGATGCCATCAACCGTGGTCAGGAAAATGGCATTTGCTCCCTCGGCAAAGCCCAGCACTTGCACTCTAGTCTCTGCATCCACGAGAGCACCAACCGGGAGCAAATTTTCCAGGTAGACAACCCGTCTCAGCATCCATCGTGCATCAGCCCTGTCACTCACCTCCCTTGACCACAATTTGAGCTGCTGATTCATCCTTTGGCAAACTCCCAGTCCACCGTCCTCCGCCAGTATGATGGTATATTGGCCGCAGACCGGCTCATGGTTTGGTGGGTTGAACACAGCCAGTCTGTGCTTTGCCAAGTCACACTCGAGAATGAATCCATCATCAGACATGAAGTAGAGCAGAGACTTTCCAACGAGCACACTGGAATAAAATGTAAAGCACATTGGCATGGGCGAGCGGCGGGGCAACGAGGTCGGCTCGCCCCAGGTGCCAGTCTCCGACGAGTATGCGCACGCCGACGTGAGATAGCAGTCGTCGTCAGTGACTTGGCCTACCACGACCGAGAGGACGAAGAGCACGCGGAAAGGGCCCCCGAGGCAGGCGCGGTGGTCGCACCCGTCCGCCGCGCAGAAGACGGCCGCCATGGGGAAGTTGCTCTCGAGCGCCGCGGGCACCGGTATGCGCTGCTGGGCACCCGTGATTGGCTCCCACACGAGAAGCTCCTGAGTTTCCGGGGACTGGGGGTTGGTGAGGAAGAGGGCGCGGCCGTGGCGGAGAGGTGAGTTTTAGGACCATGGTTCACCCGAACCTATGGTCCACGCCGCAGGATGTACCATCCCCTATGTGTGGATCTGTGTTCTGTTTTGAATTCAAAATTTCGTGTTAAGCCCTAACTGGTCAAAGCCCAGGGTTAACCCTGGTGCTTATAAGGCCCCCCTAGGTCTGCGTGGGAAGTAGTTTTTTTCCTGGGCTGGCACATGTCTCTAGACACTGTAGCACTTTTGCACATGTCTCTATGGGCATGATCCGGATATATAAGAAAAGGAAGAATTCATTGTGACTATTGTAAAAATATCAGGACAAAAGAACCTTCTCAGACTTGTTGCGCAGACTCTAAAACTTGTGTACAAATTATACAAAATATTCATTGATGCTTGTGAGCATCTGTACTGATGTCATGTCGCAAACAATAATTTTCTAACATTTTTTCTTGTTTTGTTTTGGACGCATGATCAGTAGGACATCAACCTATATAGGAAAAAGGCAAAAAAAAAGGAGAAAAGGGTTAAACGTGATGTATCATATAGCACAGTATTTAAGAGATAGGAGTTCTAGATATACCAACGACTACAAACAATTATCTTCAAAGCTTGTGACAAGCAGATGTGTTTTAAAAATGTCCAGATTAAAATGAGATGCCCTTGTTGTGAATCACTTGTGCGCGATTCTTTGAGCCTACTCAATGCAAGTCTTGGGGAGAGAGCTGATGCACAAAACGAGGCAATAAACAATGATAAACAATGTTTGTATACATGCAACAATACTTTTTTACTACTTATGATGTAAGCATCAAGTAGGCTAATTTTAGCAATGTAGGGCTTCTAACCTTCACTGAACTATTGGCGCCATGCATATTTGTTCATCATCTCGCGTAAACTATTCCCGCCATGCACATATCTCGAAAAATGGTGTCCAAAGATCAATGGCGTGGAGCGTAGGTTCGGGCGAACCATGGTCCCATACAACATTCTTGGGCCGTGGCGGCAGTCGAGGGCCCGCCAGGAGCGAGAGTCCGGAGCGGCGAGGGAGAAGGAGGACGCGGTGGTGGGGATGAACCGTGGGACGCGCTCGCCTTCCAGGTCGTGGAGGAGGCCGAGCACCGGGGGCGCCCGGTGGAGCTCGTGGAGGCGGCCGCGGAAGTGGGGGCGGGAGAGGAGGCAACCCCAGGCCTTGCAGACGAGGGAGGCGCGGAGGAGGCAGGCTGGGTCGTCGAGCGGGAGGCGGAGGAGGATCTCTTCGAAGAGGTCGTCCAGGATCGCCGGCGGGGATGCTGCCATGGTGGTGCGTCGGGGGATGGTGGAATGGTTTGACCACCTGGAGCAGACTGGGACTGGTGTGTGCTGGCTGCTGAGATTGAATGATTCGACTCGAGTAGCCTGAATTGGGGATTCGGTCGTCCAGCCCGACTGTCTCACGGCCTACCGCAGGAAAGAAATCGCTTTAATGATTAACTTGCCCAAACATATTTAAATCATGCATATTCTTGCAGTGAGACTATTGACTAAGGAGGCTGACCGAGAGGCGTTTGATATGATGACTATCAAGATGGGAAACGTTTAAAGCCGGCGCACCGGTTGAAAATTCCGCCGGTCTTTGGTCACGCTCGCTCTCTCGCGTCTACCTCCAACTTCCACGGACACAGATCCCCTCCCCCCGACCCCCCCCCCCCCCGCATGCCCGCCCCCGGGCTGCGACTGGGCCACCACGACCTCCATCTCCGACGGCCAGGCTCCTCTCCGCCATGGCCAGATCTATCCCTTACCTCCAGCCTTCACGCGCGGGCGCATCCACTCCCCCCTCCCCTTCCCCTCCCTCACCCCCCCCCCCCCCCGGCTGCTACTGGCCGGACCACAACCTCCATTGCCGGCGTCCAGGCACTCCCTTGCCGGCCGCCATGGCTGCCTGTCGCCATGGCTGGATGCACTCGCGTATACTAGTGTTGCAACCGTCACCTAGAACAGCTTCAACAGCTGTTGGAAAAAGCTTCAACCATAGACAGAAAAGCTTCAATGGAATTGCGCAGCAAAGAGAAGCTGCAACCGTAGTTGGTTTTTGTTACTACTAGCGAAGTTTTTTGCTACATCCATCAGGTGGAGCTGCGACCTCGCGACGATGACAACGACGATTTTTGCTGCTACCGTAGTAGATTTTTGCTACTACCACGAAAGTTTTTGCTACATCCATGTAAGGCAGAGTTGCGACCTCGTGAAGACGGCGACGGTGTTTGATTTTTGCTGCATCCGTAGTTTATTTTTGCTACTACCAGTGAAGTTTTTTGCTACATCCATTCAATGACGTTGATTGACTGGTGGTCGTCGCCGACGCAGTTTTTAAATGAAGCGGCGGCGGCGGCGATGGAGCTACCACCGGAGGGGAGCTATAACCGTCGCCGGTGGAGCTGCAACCGCAGACGCAGCTGTTGCATGGATTGAGGTAGTTTTTGACTACATCCATTCAACGGCGAGAACGATCGGCGAGGGTGGGGACCGACCACGAGGACGGCCGGCGAGGGTGGGGCCCGACCACAAGGACAGCCGGCGACGAGGACGGCCACTGGAGGGGACTGCAGGCGCGGCGACGAGGATCTTGAGCGGGAGTTGCAGATCCAGCACGAGGAAGAAGAGGACGTGGGCGAATCGTTTTTTTTTTTTTTGCCTAGATCCATTGGCCAAGCGGCTCGCATAAAACGGCTGGGGCGGGACCGGCCGAAACTTTCGGCCAGTGCGCCGGCGCCTAGTGTTCGCCTATCAAGATTCGGGCCACTACCACCTCTCTTCTACAACATCAGACGGTTAGAGAAACTTGGTGGTCCCTTTTGTCGTACTCTTTCTTAGCTTCCGGCCTGCGTGTCGTGTGCTGACCTGGGCGTCATGTACGCCTGCTTTTCCAGATTGTTTATGTGGGTGATGCTCCTGTTATGGTTTGTGCTTTGTGTTGAACATTGCCTGGTGGCTTTATTTATAAAGTCGGGCTCGTGGCTTTTCTCTAAAAACTTGCCCGAACATGCTAGCAGACGTCACATGAATCTTGAAGACTCCCGCGTGCCACGTCATCACCTGCGTGCGTTGGGTCAATGCTGGAAGCGACCGAACGAGGTACAGCCGTCGCAGCGAAGCTGAATCCCCTTCACCCCCACCCTCCACGGACCCCTCCCCCAACACTTCCCACTGCCTTTTTTCCATTTTCACCGCCGGATCTGAAGACGGGCTGCCGGCGTCAAGCCAACGGCGTCGCCAAGGTTGGCGGGTGAGGTTGGGTCTTGTTGCCCCCGAGTCGAGCGCGCGTAGCTCTGCCTTGATTCGGCACCGCGTCGCAAATGAGCAGGGTGGAGCAGGCCACGGGCGCCGGCAGTGCCAACCCTTGCGACCAGGCGACGGCGAGGGCGCCAACCCCTCCAACAAGGTGACACATCTAGCACGAGGTCGACAGCGGTGGGGTGGCACAGCGAGCGCATCGACAATGATGTGGAGACGCGCGCGAGGTGGATTGCTCGAGGGTGTAGATCTTCAATGCGAACATCTCCAACATCTACAGGGTCCTGTGCTCAAAGCACAACTGCGTCGGTATCATCCCGCATGCCCTCTAGGTTGTCTTTCTGTAGATCGTCAGAACTATGAACTAAGTTAGGTCTGAACTAAAGTTTGTCCGTCTGGTTTGCTGCTAAACTTGTCTATGTTTTGCCAGGGATCAGCACCCTAGGGTCTAGCAGGGGCATGGGATGCCTTGCTATTTTAAACTTAAGCATAGTAGCAATTTGATATGCATATTCTAGCTGTGTTTGCTATGTTGTTCTTGTTGCTCTTGTGTGATTTGATTGTGTGTTGTGTTTGTTGTCTGCTGTGAAGTATTGCAAAATGGGTGCTAAGGCCACCACTTTTGAAAGAGGTGAGGAGAACAGCTAGTTGCATGCAGCCAAACAGCTGTGCTTTGCATTTGCTCACCCCTGAAGCACCAACATAGGCAAGCAAACGACATGTCACCATCTGGGCCTTGATGCAATGTAGACAAACAATCAATATGCAGATGTTGGTTTTATCGCCCGCATTACCTCAACCAATCCCAGATGAGTCAAGTATGCAATGTGGCAAAAAACGGTGCAGGTACCAAACGCATCCTATAAGTTCGTGCACAAACATGTCACCGTGTACCCTCACGTCGAGCGCGAATACGAAGGACACGTTGTTGGAGGACCCTTGCCGGGAGCGCGATACGCAAGACACTACACCGGCAAGAACTTTTGCAAATCCAAAATCCCACACCCCTAGGAGGGACCCCATCAGCGAGTGCGGTGGCTATGGGCTGCCCTAGGTCGGTTCAACCGCCCCTAGAGCCTTGGGATTTGCAACTCTCAAACATGAAGAACTAGGGAGAGACAAATTGTAGATCCAAAAGTAGTACTACCTCCGTCCGGGTTTATTGGTCCCCATTGTATTTCATGCCAAATTTTGACCATATATTAAACTAACAAAATGTTCATGCATGTCACCAAACATTATATTTTTGAAAACTATGTTCAAATACGAATCCAATGAGATATTTTTCTTAACGTGCATTAACATTTTGTTAATTAAATCTTTAGTCAAAATTTGGCACAAACTACAAAGGGGACCTATAAACCATGACGGAGGTAGTAGATGGGTTTTGCAATTGTGTGTTGTTGTTTAATAGGGTGTCACCTCTCACCTATATATGAGTCGGCTAGATTTCCCGTACAAGAAAAGGACTCCATATCCCGTCCAAATCTTTCTAAAATCAACCGAACCCCAATTACGCATGGGCCTGAGATAACAATTTGGCTTTTGGGACCCACACTACATACGACCTCGGATTAAAATGATCCAAAAAGTAAAGTTGTTCGTCTTGACAAGATGACGAATCTTCATGTTGAACATTTTTCCATCTGAGGGCTGAATCACTCGCGCAAAAGAGTGATAACTCGTGCAATGTATCAGACAGGGGTTATATGGATGTCTGGAGTCGGGCGTCATATTTTAGTCATGGTCGGGCCACACTGCATTGGCTGTAACTTTTGCATATGACCTCATATTGAGGTGATTCAAAAAGCAAAATTATTGGCACTCGACGAGATGAATGAAGAATTTTCATGTACAGACGTCATCTTGGAGGCGTAAAGGAGCGAACAGTACCCCCCAGCACCAACTCTCAACATTTCCAGCACTGTTTTGGCTTTCGGGCTTTCGAGACGAGCTCGGGTGGACACGACCCGAACAACACCAAGTTGTTGGTTCAGATGGTATGAAGAATTTCCACGTAGAATACTTTTTCATTTGAGGTCATCTTGATTGCCATTGTGCCATGTCAAAATCTGGTGTCCACGCTATCTTTAATCTTCCCTGACCGTTATCCTTCAAAACGGAATGGAGCATAACATTATTTCTAGCCAAAAGCAACGAAGTTCCCCCCGCTCCTTTTTTTCAAGACCAAACCAGGAAGAGCGTCATCGTTTCACTAAAATCACAGGTGAACACGCAAATAAACAAACATTTGTACTCCCTCCGTTCCTAAATATAAGTCTTTTTAGATACTCTGGTATGGACTACATACGAAGCAAAATGAGTGAATCTAACTTCAAAATATGTCTATTACATCCGTATGTAGTTTGTAGTGGAATTTTCAAAAAGACTTATATTTAGGAACGAAGGGAGTGGAACACATGGACGATTAGCGAAGCAGCAAAAGACCATGGGACACCACCAAGCAACACGATGGAGAACACCCTCAAGCAAACCAGATCGGTATATGTATCTAACATTCTTAAGAAGTTGCTCCCCACTACTACCAATTCTCTCTACATGCACACTGTCCACATCAGCATATGCATGCCACATGTATATATTTTCATCAATTCTCTCACATTTCTTTCCAATGTAATTAGTACTTTTCCATCGCATTGACTAGCTAGCTTGAAACAGACGGCTTCTCTTCTTTTCCCGGCCAAAGCTTTTTCTATCCCAGCGTCTCTTCTCCTTCGTGTCTTCTCTATGGGGAGTCCCCTCCCACTTCATCTTCTCCAATCCCCATTAAATCACGCCAGTGGAAAGGTTGCATCGGCACCTTTGCCTTCTTCTCTACCTTTCCCATCTTCACGACCAACCCCCTTACACACCTCCCGCTTCACCCGTGAGGCCGTGACACCCGCCCACCCCGATTCTGCCTCTTCTCCTCGGCTGCAGGGCGATGGGAAGCGGGCCGAGGAGCAGTTCCATTCTTGCCCATCCAGTTCGTCGAGGAGCGCAAGCAAATCAACCTATGCATACGGCGTTGCTCTCCTCCGGGCCTTCACCGTGCCACGGCAGCCTCGGACACGCCGGGCGCAGCCCCGATCCGGACAGGGAGTTCGGGTTCACATGGGAGGATCTCTGGAAGGAGAAGCTCCCCGGGACTGTGGTCTTCACGAGCGCCGCGTGTTCCTCTACTGCAAGGGCCGTGAGGAGCGCTGAATCCGACCACCTCCCCCACCTCCTCGATGCCGTCATCAGCGCCGGGAAACCTAACCTGAAGAAGAGAGTAAGCATCTCTTCTTATTCTCCCTCTCCCTTAATTTGCTATCCGATTGGCTTGATTTGGTATTATTATATGGTAGTTGTATGTTTCAAAGCATTATTTGGTTATTATATCCTCTGAAATGTTAAAACTTGACTAGATCTGGATATTGTATGTTTACAGAGCTTTGCATCAGACCTTTGCCTGCTGATATATATTTCTCATACCACATCGGCATAACATACTGATACCACCCATGGCGACCTTGGGTTCTGATTGAGGCTTCAGCCACAGACGTGGGATTGCCAGTTCGTAAGTTTTGTTCAACGTGGCATTGCTCTATGTTTCTGTCTGTAGTGGTGCCCTGCAACGGCGAGATGACGGTCGCGGTTCCAGCTCCTCATCTACCCATCTGTACATGCCTTTCTTGGTTCCAATCAGTTCCGATGGGATTAGATCGGTCGCTGGTGAGATTAGATATGTACTACATGTTTTTCTTTTCAGCTTGGCAGGGCTTCAAATCCATCGACAAGTGAAGCAGCACCCGTGTTGGGAGGGCGCCTCTACGTTCCCTATAGCCTAGACATGCCCAAGCCCACCGTGTGATGTCCCCAAGAAGAACAGTTGGGAGAAGATTTGAATCGGAAGAAGTTGGGGATGACTTATACAGAGAGAATGAGAGGGTGAAGAGTTCAGTTTATTTCAGTTTTGCTCTTTGGTGATGTTAATACACAGTCCAGTTTTCTCCCTTTTTACAGTAGTACACACTCACTTGCACATGTTTGATGTTTCCATCAGCGACCTGGAAGAGCACACAACGCAGCACTCAACACAAGTCTATCATGTAGGTTCATGATGGCAGCGCCTCTGCTGTGTCCGCCAACAGTTCAGTCACATGCATGTGTAGGAGAAGGCATCACATGCTGACGGCACCGCCCCTGGGCCCTGGCGATCCGCCTACCTGCTCATCCGAGGAAAGGACTGAGGCTTGGTAGTTCTGATGTTGGCTCATTGGATCATATACTGAATCAATGTAGAAACTGGTACATTGGTTTCATTGTGAAGTTAATTATTTGCTCCTATCCTTCAGTGAGTTTCTAATCCTTGAATTTATTTTTGTTCCCTGCTCATGACACCACTGGTGCTTGGACATGGGCATCAGCCTGACATGAATGTTCTGTTAAATTTAGTAACTGATGGTTTTATGCTCAACAATCTTATCTAAAACTGTTGGTCAAGTTTGCTAGATTGGATAATGACGTGTGAAAAAAATGCATGATATCTGCTAAATTTTGTAAGATTGGGAACATAAAGATGGTTCTCCCTTTTATAGTATTTAGAATAGTTGTCATCTAGCTATCATTATCTTTGTTCGTTCTATCGGTTATATTTCTGCAATTATTGGCCAAGTTCGTCGCCCCCTATCAGATTATATCAAATTTATCAAGCAAACTTTCAGACTTTGTGAGAACAATTTTTCTTTGATTGTAAGTCCAGCATAAACACGTGTTGCAGTGTTAAATTTTAAGAGACATAAGCAGCAACAATAAACAAAGGAAGAAGACAAGACACAGTAGTCATACTAACCATGTTTTTGTTTCGAGAGTGATCCACATTTCCCAAGTAGTTACTGATTACATTATGTTTTTCATTTCATATGACATCCATCTAATATTTTGGGCACCATTTAGATTGAATTGGAGGGGAGAACAAACTTGCCACACTAAGTACATATTTTTTGTTATTTGATGGCTTTGTCTGTCCTTCGGGTTTGGAGGTTTCTGCTTGACTTTAGGAAGAACATTTAGTGATTGCCCATTTACACTTATGCATGTAAAGATATCAACAAATATAACAATACTCATTTTGTTGTTATTATGTAAGTCTGCAAATCTATAGATGTTATATCCAAGTGTGGTCTAGATTTTAAGAACTTATGTGAACATATCTAAATGGTTGAGATGATGTCGCTAAAAGAAATCTTTAGCCTATCCTCTGGTATGGACAGGAAAAGTTAACTATTATTATTTGTCCCAAAAAAATTAGGTGGGTTGGTCGTTTTTCCCTCGATGGCCAAACCACTTGATGTGTTGATCTGGTAATGCGTACTTGGTGATTCCACTTTAATACATTATTTGCTACCACATGTATAAATTATAGTTAGTATTTTGTTTCCTTCCAAATTCATTTCTCGAAATTCCGCTGCAACGCGCGGGGTATCATCTAGTATATGTAACATGTGCACCGAGGGCTCCAAGAGGAGCGCGATAGACGCAAACAATGAGAAAATATGTACAGAAGTGCCAAAGAACCGTCACTGTAGTTGTAGAAATAGTTGTGGTGTAACTGACACATGTCACCAGGTACACGTTCAAGCTTGTTAGGAGCAAGCAAAAGTTCCCTATGCTTTGTGCAACATCATCTACGATCTGTGTTTGAAAGCTGGACAATGTGCAGTACTGTAAATATTAGGAAAACAACTCGAATTAAATGGTCTCATATCGAATGATGGTGATAGTGTAAGATATACGTCCACACAGCAAACTGTTCCAAGTCCCAAACACACTTCACATCTGTGCCATGTTGATGACAGAGGGTTCCACGACTTGTTTGAGAAATTATTCCATACATATACCTAGATAATAATGCAAACTTAAGAGTATTTCAACACATTATTCAGAATCACCTTTCTCTGAAATTGGAGCATCATCAACACTGCTACTGCAGGTTTTTTGGGTTCCCAGCACCATCTTTGTTGATTCTATCTGAACCCTTCACGGACTCTTCATTCGGCGCACTCTTGGGGACATCACCCAAACGATCAGAGTCATCAGACGCCTCTTGAGCTTCACATGGCAAGCTGCATCCATATTTGTAGACCGTGCTGGTACACTTTGGAGCAACTTCCCCACAAGGTGGAACCCTGACAATAAAAGGCATTCAATTTCTGTCTATATGTCAAGGACTATAACACAAGGCACAAAGTTACTGTGATCTATGATTGAAAAGCACAACTAAAATAATTCTGTCAACCAATTTGACGACACAAGGTGCTAGCTTTGTTCTGTTGACTGCTTTTTCTAACAACTGGCTAGTGTTTGCACACATTATGAAGTACAGTACTATACGAATGAACTGCGGAGTGATGAGATATTTAGCCAGTACTGGACACATATCATGGTAACTGAACTTCGATATGAAAACGATGCTAATCACAATACGCACATCATAACAGAACATACTAGGCTCTAACTCCCAAGTATTGCTCTTGAGTAACATCTCAAACAGCAACACTCATAGCTCAGTAAATTACCATAGAACATCTGAAACCACTACAAAAGCCAAAGGCCTAGAGCAACAAGGGGCATGTTAGAACAATTACAGACCCAAAAGAGCACTGGACTACTTGCAATTTATTTTCCACACAGAATATATTGGCATGCTTCAGCACCAAACTAACCTGTTCGCTGTGGCATGGATAGCGCATTCGAGGATGTTGACAAAGTCCCCCTCCTTGGTAACATTGGACCCATTGTTAATCAACTGTTGTGCATGATCTGCTGTCTTCTGCTCCTCCCCTTCTTGGTTGTCACCATCTGCCTCCTCACTATGCTTCAGCGACGGATCCTTGTGCTCAACTCGAGGCATAGGAGTGTAGAAGCTAACAACTGGGATCAAATTACAAAAGCCATGATCATCGCACACCTTTCTCACCCCATTTGATTGTAGTTTGATCATGAAGACGCCAGCAACCGTGGTCACGAAGATGGCATTTGCTCCCTCGGCAAAGCCCAACACTAGCACACTAGTCTCTGCACCCACGAAAGCACTAATTGGGAGCAAACTGCCGAGGTAGATGACTCGGCTCAGCACCCATCGTGCATCAGTGATATCACTCGCCTCCCGTGCCCACAATTTGAGGTGCAAATTCATAACTTCATTAACACCTAGTCCACCGTCCTCTGCCAGCATGATGTTACGTTGGTCGATGTAGTCTGACTCAGGTGGATCAACCACAGCCAGACCGTGCCGTGCAAGGTCATACTCTAGGATGGACCCATCATCAAACATGAAGTAGAGCAAAGACCTCCCAACAAGCACACTGGAATAAAATGTGAAGCACATGGGCCAGAAGGGGTGCAATGAGGTCAGCTCGCCCCAGGTGCCAGTCTCTGACGAGTATATGCCTGCCCACGTGACACCATCGTCGTCAGTGTCGTCGTCAGTGTCTACGTTGTTGACAGAGAAGATGAACAAGACGCAGAAAGGGCCCCCCAGGCAGTCGTGGTGGTCGCACCCGTCCGCTGTGCAGAACACGGCGGCGGGTGGGTACACAATCACGTTCGCACTTATGTTGCCGTAAGCCACGGGCACTGGTATGTGCTGTTGGGCACCCGTGATTGGCTCCCACAGGAGAAATTCCTCAGTGTTTTGGCCCTTGGAGTTAGAGAGAAAGAGGACCCTACCGTGGCGACAGTCGAGGGCCCGCCAGCACCGGCGGTCTGGAACGGTGAGTGAGAAGGACGATATTGTGGTGGGGATGAAGTCTGAGATGCTCTTGTCGCGACAGTCGTGCAGGAAGCCAAGCACAGGGGTTGTACGATGGAGCTCGTGGAGGCGACGGCGGAGGCTGGGACGGGTGACGGCGCAACCCCAGGCCTTGCAAACAAGGGAGGCACGGAGGAGGCAGGCTGGCTCATCGGGCGGAAGCCGGAGCAGGATCTCTTCGAAGAGCTCATCCGGGAGCATCAACAACTCTACTGCCATGGTGGTCTCTAGATCTGGATCTGGGTGGTTGAGTGGAATGCTTCAGCCCAAGCAGTTTGTTAAAAGGGATTAGGCATGTCTCTCCTATTTGATCTGAAAATTATTTCCTTTCCTATTTGACATCGGTTCTGAATTTCCTTCCCAACACTACCCTCCATATTTTCAGTAAACGGTATTAATTGGCACATGAAAAGACACTTGTGTCCCTCATTTCTATAATAGTTTCTTAGAAAAACACCTCAACAAAAGTGAGCCCACATGTCAGTCGTGTATATGGTGAACAGAGCAAGTGATAAAAATATGGAAAACATTTATTTCCAACCGACTGATCTCTCATTTCATAAACCTTGTCCCCTACTCGACAGGTGCCCTTGTGGGCTAGTCCACCGCTTCCCCTCAGCCTTATCCCTTCACTCTCCTCCACACGCTCCGCGTTCGTCTCTTTCCTTTCCCCATCTCTCGTTCTTCACATCCGAGAGGGGAGGGCTTCCATGGCAACGCCAACCACCAGCCACCACTGTTGCGAATCGGGAGGGACGATGGCAACCACCGCCTGCTGCATCCCGGCACAATTAGTTGCTGTTGCCGCGGATGAGGGGCGTCGCAACCACGAGCTGTTGATCCTCACAGCCAGTGTTGCAACGCAGCACGAAGGCAGGAGGGCGACACCGCCGCCAGTGATGCAACGCAGCACGCAGGAGGAGGCTGGGCTGCTCGCCACCGGTGCTGCGTGGGAGCTTTTTGTCGCGTGCTAGAGTTGCAATGGAGCGCCGCCCGGGGCTGCAATGGAGCGCTGCTGTGGCTGCAATGGAGCGCTACCGGAGCTGCAATTAAGCTTCGCCGGAAACGTCGTCGGTGCTGCGTTGAAGTTTTCTTGCAACGCTTGGTGTTGCCATGGAGCCGCACGCCAGTGGTCCCGGTGCTGCACACCGGGCTCCCGGAGCACCGTCGGCGGTGTAGCGGTCGCGGGCGGCTCTTGGAGCTGCGTTGCAGTGCTCGCGGATGGCTCCGGTGCCGCGAGGTTGCAGGACGCATGTGCCACAATGGGTGCTGCGTTTCTCTCGTGAAATGGGATCAGAGGAGGAAGACATGGGGTGGGGCTGTGTTGCCGTGATCGAACGGCCACCAGGGGCAGATCGGACGGCTGGCTAGGCAGATGATTTAGCAGCCACCTAAAAATATCTGGTCCTTCCAGCACTACCACATCTCATGTTTGACCACCCGCCGGTCATCCGCACTTCGGCACCGCCCGTACAAGCTATGCCGTCTCCTGCCCAGGATCTCGTCGCCCACTCTGCATCCAACTATTGACTGCCTGTCTGTGCTAGAGTTGCACTGCCTCCGTCCATGCCCGATCGCCATGAACTTTTTACAAATTCATTAACCTTTTTACAAACCCGTGAACTTGTTTCACATCCATGTTTTTAAATTCATGTACAATTTTTCAACTCACAAACTTTTTTCAATTTTGCAGAGGATTCAAATGCGCGCACTTTTTCCAATTCATGAAAAAAATCAAACCCATGATTTTTTTTAATCCAAGACTTTTAAAAAATTCATGAAGATTTTTTGAAATCTGCAAACTTTTTTCAAATTCATGAATATTTTTGAATCACCAGTCGAGCAACACTCAAAATAACAAGGATACAAAAACTTGAGACTAAGAAGACTGAAAGGAAAACTGAATTTGACTGACATAAAGATGACACAAACTGAAAACATAAATTAAAAAAGGGGGTACCTAGTTTCCCTTTGAAGAAGTGTTAATCAGTCCACACGGAGGGGAGCGATGAACTCCTGTAAATAAAAAACATTCAAAAGAAATAAGAGGATCCGCAGGGCCCTACTCCGTTGTATATAACAAAACTAAAGCTCTTAAAGCGCTGCGAAAAAAACACAAAAAGAGAGGCAGAGCAAAACGTAGCCTGTAATTGAACCGAACTGAATGCCCAAAAGTTGACCTAACCTTCAAACCCAAATAGCTCCGTCTTGAGACCCGCCCCCACAAACAGGCAGCTCCTTCTTGGCTGCTACAGTCACTGGAAGCGACGCGGATGTCAGCAGGCTTGTTGCGCAGACCTGCAAAAATGATTTTGCTGTGAGTTGTATCTCTAACTTTCAAACATGTATCTCATCATGGTAGGATTTGACTACACTGACACCCCCATTCAATGCATTTCCAGCGTGTATCTAATCTGGAAAAATGAAGAAATAATAACTGGGAAAAGAAGGACTAAAAAGGAAAATCATTGTGAAGAAATAAAATGAAGACTAAAGTAGCGAAATGAGAGATTTAGATATTCAGAAAACTGTCTGAAAACTTGCTAAACTAGCTAACTAACCTACCTATGCGGTAACTTGCACAACTAAATAAAATGACACCTAACACTGAAACTTCTGACATAACTGAAGAAAATGACACCGAACAGAGAAATTAGTGAGGAAACTGATGAAAGTGACACCTAATACTGAAACTATTGATGAAACTGAAGAACCAAATCCTCATGTGAGGAACAATAATAATGATAAAGTTGTGGCGATGTTATCTAAAAAAAGGGAAAATCTGAACAATCCTAGATAGCGACAGAACGTCGAAAAACAAACACTGGAGAAACCTTTGCCCAAACCTGGCCTGATCGCATAGTCTTGATGTTCAATGAATACTGAAGATGACTAAGAAGGTAGGACTGAAAGACTGGAGAATGAGTGATTTTAAAACTGAAGGACAAAATACAGAAATCTGAAACTGAAGAAAGCTGAGGACTGAAATAAAAAAAAATAAGAAACCTGATAAGACTGAGGAATGACCGATAAGTAGGGATTTGAAAAATGAAAATCTAAGTGAGAAGGGACTTGCTGAATAATGAATAAACATGTGCACTGAAGATCAATAAACTGAATTTGAATGAATGAGTTTGAAGACTGAAGTACTGAAGTAATAATAAGATAATGAAATTCAGAAAATAATAAAACAACAAAAATACGGATGACTAAAGAAATAATAAAACAGCAATAATAATGTGCACTGATGGTCGCACCTTCCTCCCCACCGACGACGGCGGCTGGTTCCGCACCCACCGACCGGCACTCGGTGATGCCTCGCCCGACGGGACAGCTCCGCTGCCCTACCATCCATCCCTGCAGCTCCTGCCGGGAAAACTCGGCTTCCTCCTTCCCCTCGGGGGACGGGCGCGGGTCCAGACCAGGTGGGAGAAAAAACCAGAACCCAATAACCCACATCTTGATCCCCCAAACCCCTCTCGCACGTGAAACACAGACACACCGGTGCGCCATTCAGACTGAATCAACGCCTCAAAATCTGACTTGAAGCCTATGAAAATCAGTCGACTGATTTTTAGCAAAAATGCAAAAATGAAAAGGAGTTACGATGTTAGGCAGCGAATTGTGCTTGCCGTTGGCCTTGTTCTCTCGGCTTAAAAAAACCATGGCCTTCGACAAGAGAGGGGTTAAATGTTGTTTGATCAAATAATGCCAGTTCAGAGTCTCCTTGGGAAGAGAATCGACTGTTCACTCACTGTAATCATAGACATAGCTATAGTGTAACTGACACATGGCTCCAGGACCAGGTACGCGTTCAAAATATGTACAGCCCATAGACAAGGTTGTTCCGAGCAAGCAGAAGTTCTCTATGCTTTGTGCAACATCATCTACTATCTATGCTTTAAAATTGAATAATATATACCTAGTACTAACTATTAGGAAAACAACTTATACTAAATTGTCTCATATGGAATGATGACGACAATTTAAGAGATATCGCCACACTGCAAACTGTTCAAAGTCCAAACACACTTCACATCTTTGTGTGTAATATGATTACCTTGGGCCATCAGCCGTGCCATGCTAACAGCAGTGGGTTCAGTTAATTCCACAACTTGTTTGAGAAATTATTCCATACGAGTAAAATGTCATAGACATACCTAGATAATAATGCAAACTTTGAGTATTTCACCACATGGATCTGGGGGAAAGGGGTAATGGTATATCGTATATACAACACATTATTCAGAATCACCTTTCTCTGAAGGTGGAGCACCATCAACATTGCTACCTGATGTCTTTTCGGTTCCCAGCATCATATTTGCTGGTCCTACCTGAACTCTTTGCGGATTCTTAATTTCACGCGCTCTTAGACTTAGGAATATCACCTAAAGGATGAGTCTCCTCTTGAGCTTCACATAGCAAGACTCGTCCATGTCCATAGACCACAGACCATGCTGGTAGTGGTAGACTCTAGAGCAACTTCTCTCCATCTGGTGGAACCCTGATATAATAAAATAAAGGCATACAATTTCAGTCTATATGTCAAGGTTATATAACATGGTCCGGCAGAAAGTTACTGCGATCTATGATTGGACAACACAGCTACAATCTGTCAACCAATTTGATGACACAAGGTGCTAATTAACTTCGCTCTGTTGACTTCCTTTTCTAACAACTAGCTGGAGTTTGCACGGATTATGAAGTAGTATGCGAGTAAACTGCATAGTCATGAGATGTTTGCGACTAGCTAGTACTGGAGACGCATACAACAGTTCTCAAATAGAATAAGATATTTGCAGCCAGCCAGAATCCGTACTCTGGAGGTACGGCGAGGGAGAAGGATGAAGCGGTGCTGGGGTTGAAGCGGGGGACGCGCTTGTTTCTCCAGTCCTGGAGGAGGGATCCGAGCACGGGGGGTGCCCGGTGGAGCTCGTGGAGGCGGCGGCGGAATCCGGGGCGGGAGACGTTATGGCTCCAGGTCTTGCAGAGGACGGAGGCGCGGAGGAGGCAGGCCGGGTTGTCGGGTGGGAGGCGGAGGAGGAGGATGATCTTAGCTCGTCCGGGAGCGCCGGCGGCGGCGATGCCATTGGTGGTTGCTGGATCTAGGTGTGTGCTGGGGAATGGTGGAATGGAATGGTTTGGCTCAACCAGCTTGGAGATGGAGCCCGACTTTTCCATTATACAAACAATGACTTTCGAAATGAACAAAAAAATCTGTTCTTTGAATGAAAATTTCTTACATTTCGTCTTCCTGCAAATTGTAACGTTCTCCCCACTTCCAACAAAAGGAACTCAACATGTGTGGGAGCTGCTACGCATCCGCCGCCTGGAGAGCGGTCGGGTCTGACGGAATGACTGGCGGAGGGTCACCTTCTATCATTGCAACACGTGTCGTGTTTTAGAATTGTTTTGCAACATGGGTTATGTTGCAGAAATTTTTGCAATATAAATCAAGTTGTGGATTATTTTTACAACAAATGTCTTGTTGCAATTTAATTTTTTTGCAACAGAGATCGTTGGAATTTTTTTTTGTATCACAGGTCTTGTTACTTTTTTTTGCAACAAAGATCTAGTTGCAGAAACTCACTGTAGCTAGAAGCAAGCAGTGAGGTGGTGCTCCCCAGGACAGCGGATGCAGCTTGAGTTCAGGCGTAGCGCGATGGTTGATGTTCATTGTGGGGCGGGCGGCCGGCGGCGAACGCCGATGGCGGTGGTCCAAGCAGCGCGAGGAGGCGTTGACTTGACTGGGGGCTTGGGAAGAGCACGGGCAGGCACTGCTCTGGAGGGGATGGGGATCTAGATCCCGCAACACACCAGTTGTTGCGGTGGAAGAGATTGCAACAACTCAGTTGCAAAACCTAGTTTAGATAATACATTGCTTCTAGTTATCCGATAAGAATCAGATCCAACGCCCATGGAGACGGCGGACGCACGCATCATTATCGGGTGATCACAATGATTTCCCTTATTTTGTAGCTATATTTATTGGAAAGCACTATCCTTCAGCCGCCGGATGCACGCACAGCGTCTGCCGCCTGTGTAGCCCTCGAATCAGTCTTGACCGAGCACTCACGCTGGCCACAAGTCCAGTGCAGCCTTTTTTTTGCAACAATCGTACTGTTTCAGAAGGTTTCTGCAATAGAGATCTTGTTTTAGAAATAAGAAAACGATTCCACGGTGAAGTTTTTATGCAACAGCGGTCTTGTTTCAAAAAAAAAAAAGGTTCAACAACGAAGATTTTTTTTCCTTCTGCAACATGGGTCTTGCTTCAGAAATATAGCCCCGGTTGCAGAAAGCGTTGAAGGAGCGCACGATGTTGGAGCGCACGATGTTAGAGCGTACGAGGCCAAGCATTGCAACACAACGGATGTTTCGGAAATATAGCTTCACTTGTAGAATCATCAAAGGAGTGCCCAACGGGGAGCTCGTCACCATCATGGTGGAGTAGAGGCACCGGTTGTTCTCCAAGCAGGGCCCCTCGGTGAGCTGGATTTGCGTCCGAACCAAGCATCTGACGCGCGATATGGTGCGCCATGGTGTTCTGGAGAGCTCAATTTAACTCCTGCACACCGGCGGGAGAGTTCAATCGAGCTCCTGCAAGCCGGCGGCGGGCTGATTTGGGGGGCGTGTTGGCGGTGGCGTGGCGCAGCTTTGTTAGGGCTGGGGCAAGTTTGTTGTCTTGTTTCTGCAACAACGTGCATGTTGCGGGAATAATGAGGGGGCAATGCGGCACCCGCACACTAGATCGGATGGCTAACATCCTAGAGATCCAACGGATGTCCAGGCGATGGATAATTTCAGTACTACGCGTAGCAGCGTCCATATTTATTTATTTATTTAGAAAAATTCCACCAACGGAGTGGCCTCCCTCAATTCCCCGACCATCCCTTTATGGGTCCTTGCCGGTCCATCTCTTGTTCGGGCCGGCAGCCGTCCTCCATGGTCTCTCTTTTCTGGTCGGTACTTTTTGATAAGTGGGCCGATCGAAGAGCCCACGCTATGTCCCACCTGCAGTGATTCCGTAGTACTACGAGTCCTACTGTAACTCTCCTTGTCATGTCGTGGGGGAGTAAATAGGCCGAACCACACGGACCCGATCAGCCACCGCACCGGAAGCAAACACCGCCGGCCCGCCATGGCGCGACTGCCAGACAAGATTCCGGCGAGCCAATTCAACGCTGCCCTATCCTTCATACAACATGTCAAAGCCGGCCTCGCGTCCAGTCACAGTCAGACGATCCTCCACCTCCTCGCGTGCTTGGGCAGGGGCGACACCACCGACACCCACGCCGTCCTGGCCCGGGCGGACGCCATCCTCCATGGCCATCCCGACCTCCTCCAGCGCTTCGACGCCTTTCTCGGCCGTCCCAGCCAGCACGACGCCAAGCCCGTCCGTGAAGATCCTGCCGCCGCGGCGCCGAAGCGGCCGAAGAGGGAGCACCGCCGCGCCGTCGACGAGTGCGCCGGGCCCATGCGGTTCCTGGAGCGGGTGAAGATGGCGGACGCCGGACTCTACGACATGCTCCTGGTGCTTCTGTTCAACGTGGAGCTGGAAGGGACGCTGAACGCGCATCAAATCTACGAGAAGGCCCTGGAGGTTTTCGGCTCCGCGGACAGCCCTCTCCTTCACGGCTTCACGGAGTTCCTGCCGCTGCCGACGGACGGGCCCGACTTTCTGCCGCGGCGTCGCGCAAGGGAGGAGCCGGAGCACGGACAGAAGTGCAAGGCCGTCACCGCCGGCAAGCCGAGCCCGAGCGCGGCGAAGAAACCCCGCGCCGACCACGACCGGAAGACGACGGCCTCGAAGAGCGGCAGAGTCTCTGCGTTTAGGGACGCGTGGGAGTTCGAGACCACGTACTCGAAGCTGGCGGTCACGCTGAGACGCACCGAGAAATCACTGGAAGAGCTCAAGCCAGGGAAGGAGTCGCCGGAAGAAGTCGAGCCGGCGCCGGCGCCGGGGCACCATGAGTGGCCGCGTACGCTGGAGCAACTCTACCCTGGCCGCGAGTGCCAGGAGGTTCTCCAGGAGATGTATGGCGGCATGTGGGGGCAGATGCGGGTGGCGCTCGAGGACGGCGCGCGCACAGAGCTGGCGCTGCAGACGATATTGCGCAGGCTGACGAAGCTAGAGCAGGTTGCCGTGAAGATGGCGATGGGGCGGCGGGATCGCGCCCGCGTCGAGGCCCGAGTGAAGCTGCTTGTCTTAGAGCGGCGGGATCGGGATCGCGCCCACGCCGAGCGCGGGATGAACAAGCTTAGAGCATCTCCAACGACGCCCAAAAAAAGCGGCGCGCTAAAATAATTTTACAGCGCCATTTTAGTAATTTTAGCGCGCCGTGACCGATTTAGTCCAGCAGACGCATAAAAATATATAGCGCGTAGCGGACCGCGAGCAGCAGTCCAGTAGACGCACTAAAAAATAAAGCGCCACAAATATGTGTACAACAAACAAGTCCCTAAACATTTACAAATAAATTCATCTGACCAAAACAAAAAACACAATTAGGTCCCCAATCGTTGGAGCAAGCTAGCTTGCCATCTTCCGCCGGGCACCGCACGCGAGGTTAGCTTGTTGTGATCTCGTTGGAATTGGAAACACGAGCTAGCTAGCTTCCTTAAATCGTTGGAGCAAGCTAGCTTGCAATGGATTGAAATCCGCATGCACTGCTCGCCTCCGGCCACCGTACGCGCTTCCGGCCCGCGAGCTCGAGGCGGCGGCGAGCTGCAGGGAGGCAGCGAGCAGAAGGGCAACGGCATCTCCCGGCCGGCGAACTCGAGGTGGCGAGCTGCAGCCGGCGAGCAGAAGGGCAGAGGCGGGATGAGCGGAGGGAGCGGAGCACTTGGTCTTCGCGCGTCATTGTCCAGCGCGCTGTACGCCGCGCCAACGGCGGAGCTAGGAATTATACACAAAGGGGGCCGAACATTGAGAAAATTCTAAAACGCAACATGGTGTATTGAATATATAGGATTTTTCTAGAAAAATAATATAGAAATTGATGATCAATGTAGCAAAATGTGTGCTATTATTATTAATAAAGTGTTGATAACATAGACCTATCACATACTTCCTCCGTTCCTAAATACTTGTCTTTCTAGGCATTTTAAATGGACTCAACATACGGATGTATGTAGACATATTTTAAAGTGTAGATTCACTCATTTTGCGCCGTATGTAGTCACTTGTTGAAATCTCTAGAAAGACAAGTATTTAAGAACGGAGGGAGTAGATAGCATGCAAGCAAAATGCATAATTAGAACAACAAAATTTGCGTTCTCCTTGTGTATTTTTGTCTCCCGCTTGTGTATTTTGCCTCGTCCTACATTATCTTGGAAGTGTATAGTATACTGGGAGAAGAGAAGCCGCACGAATCTCTACCTAATAATAAAGCACCGTGGGTTTCTGGTCGTCCGTCGCGTCATTTTACAAAAACATCCCTGCCTTTTTCGTTAATCAACCCGCAGTCCTGTATATATGTGAAAAAAACGTTTCGTATTTCAGATTCGTGCCGCGTCCTCCACGCCTCCCGTAATGGGCCTCATGTGCTATGGGCTTTCTCCTTGGCTTGCTAGGATCATGCCAAAAAAATTATATGATTTGGCTAAGTAATAATACCACATCGCTTAATTACACCCACTAATCTCACCAGTTCATATAGGTACACATTGATTATTCAACAAGCAACCACAAAAATCAGGAAACAAAGGTGAGAATAATCAGAAGGGGAACGGAGACGGTCGTGGGCAGTCGAATCCGGACGGATCCGGTCCGGTGGAGGCAGATCCGGAGGCGGCGCATCAAATCCCTCGACGGGAGGAGCATACGTGGCCGGGGACGGTCGAGGGCAGCCGGATCCGGTCCGATGGAGGCGGATCCGGCGGCGGCGCGTCAAATCCGGCGACGTGGAGGAGTAGACGAGTCCGATCCGGACGGATCCAGCGGGAGGCGCGTCAAATCCGGCGACGGGAGGAGTAGACGAGGTCGGGGACGGCCGAGGGCAGCCGGATCCGCTTGCACAGGCGAGGCTCCTTTTGTGCTCCCTGCATGAACAAGGGAAAAAGCTAAGAAGGTGAGGAGGAGACATGAAGAAGGAGAAGGAGAGGCGCTGGAGCCGGTGTGGGTCGCGGCGTGCGCGAGGGATTGGGCGAGCGCTGAGCTGAGCCCGCGGAGGAAAGAGAGTCGGGAGGCCCGGTGGTGGCCTCGATGCCATCTGCATCCATAGCTGGAGGGGGGAAGTGGGGCGTTGTGGGATGGAGAGTGTGGGAGAGACGAGGATGAGCGGGGCTGGCCGAGAAGATAAGGCTGGGTGGAGCGACACAGAGCGGTTCGTGGTGCTGGCCGAGAAGATAAGGTTGGATGGAGCGACACACAGCAGTGCGTCGGGCCAGATGACACCCGCGACAGAGGCGTAGACGGGCTGGTGAGCGTGTATGCATCACGGCGACGGGTGGCATGCAAGCGCGAGAGCATGGGCGCCGCCTCCGCGTGCTGCTGTCTACCGAGCCGCATACATGCATGCGTTGGCTGGCTACATCCATGTGTGTTAACGTTGGCTGCCGAGCCGTATTTTTGGGCATGCTTTGGGCCATGGCCTGTCATAATTTATTTTTTGATTGGACAGTAGAAAAAAAATGCACAAAACACTTAGCGTTTTCTTTGTAACATATGCTCCGACTAGATCGATTGCAATTACTCCTACATAACTTATGTTGCGTTGTGTCTGGAAAATAATACAACTCACTAAGTCGGCTCTTCCTATTATCATTAAATAAATAGTGCCACCTCGCCTCCTTAGAACCAAAACCATCAATCAATTTATATATGTCCTGAAGTTACCCATTATCGATAGACTCAACAAATCGGCTTGTGAATCAATAAGTAGGGAATGAGGATGATGACGTGAGAAGAAGAGAATGAGTCCCGCAAAAGAAAGGAATGAAGGAATATGCTGCCCTATATGAGCTAATTAAGTGGTGAACAATTATAAAGATGGACGGAAAGCTGCATTGATGAAACCGAATAAACTTGCTGACATATTAGGGAGGTAACAATGTCTCCCGTTGCAACGCACGGGCATTTGTGCTAGTAGGATACAAAATAAACAAGCGGTGGATAGTGTGCGTGTGTGTGTCTGAAGCAATAGAAGCTAAAGTCAAACAGGCTACTAGTACTAGTCAGCTGGATCTTTTGTGGCTACTCTATTACAAAAAGCTCTGTTCAGAGAGGGATATAGGAGAGGCCACATAGCTTTGTACATCAATAATCTGGGGTCTTCAGAAAATTTATGAATGTTGGGGGGAGCCGTGGCCCCTGCTGGTCCCCCTGGCTCCGCCGTTGCGCCGCGCACCAAATATCGCGCGTGTGATGCAGAAATTCCCCGCGCGCTGAATGGATTATACAGCGTGCTGGCTTTTGCAGCGTCCGTTGGAGATGCTTCGCGTGCTAAATTAGCGTTTTTTCTAGCGCGGGCTACTTTTAGCGCCTTTGTTGGAGATGCTCTTAATGTAGACTGATTGACCGTGTGGTGGTTCTTCGGAAGGAGAGGCGGCACGTGGTCGCGGTGACCCGTGCGGACCACCGGCCGGCATGTCGTGAAGTTGAAAGCCAAGGTTATCGTCGCTTTGAGACCAAGGGTCGGCATATAGTATTGCTAGTTTTTTTTCTATCAAATCGGTTTTCGATTGCATTGGTTAGAGCATGCATTTCTACATGGCATTGAAGCCAAGAGATCTTGAATTAAGGACCTGGCTCTCGTAATTCGATTGCAGCCCACTTTCGGTCCACGTTTAGGCCTGAGGAAGACACACGTGAAGGAAAGTGTTAACATACAAATGTACTCCCTCCGTCCGGAAATACTTGTCGGAGAAATGCAGAAAAATGAATGTATCTAGAACTAAAATACATCTAGATACATTCATTCCTCCGACGAGTATTTCCGGATGGAGGGAGTATTGCATAGTGTCTTGGCTAGAGCATGCATTTCTTTATTAATTTATTACTTTAGCTAAAAAATATGAATTTGGTCAATCAATTTCTTGGCCGTTGATTTTTGCTTTGAGATTTGTGCTGCATTTTTTCTACCTTTATTGTTTGTCGTGCTAGGCTTATTTTTTTATTGATCCCATATTTGGGTTAGTCGATTTGCTACTGGGCCGAAACTCGTTAACTGTCCGATCCAACACTCCTTTCTATCTCTGTTTTTTCTAATGTTTTCTTTCCTTCTGTTTTTCCGTGTTTTTGTTTTTCTTTGTTCGTTGGTTTATTTTTCTTTTGTGGGTACTTTTGGAATGTTGGGTGAGTGTAAATGCATATACATAAATATTTCTCCGTCCCAAAATAAGTGTCTCAACTTTGTACTAGCTCTAATACAAAGTTGTACTAAGCTTGAGACACTTATTTTGGGACGGAGGGAGTACTATGCACATATGTACGAAAATTACACTATTATATGATTGTTATTTGCATACTACGAAAGGTGCAATTTTAGAACGAAGTTGTGTGCAAGTCTTTTTTAATAAAATAGTTATCCTTTTTCTTATAAGGGTAATAACTACTATATCATTGTGCCTTGTTTTGAATTTTTTTTAGTTATTATTTCGTTTTCATGGATAAAACCAATGTCACTAATTCATTCCATCTTAGAAATGGTTTTTGTGAAAATTCCATTATTATATGTTTGTTCTTGAATATTAAAAAAACATAATTTTTATGAATATTGTGTGCAAATTTGTCGTTGTTTGTTCTATTTTTTATTTTATTTTTCTTAAAGGATAATACCAATGCCACTAATTTATTCTTTTTTAGAAAACTACATTATTCTGATTTTGTAATACCAATGCCACTAAAGCATTCCTTCTTCATAATCCTTTTTTTGCGAAATTTCACTATTATATTCTTATACTTGTATATTATAAAAAGTGTAATTTTTGTTCAAACTATACACAAATTTTGTCTTTTTCTTGCTTTTCTCTCTTCTTAAAGGGTGATATCGATGCCACTAATTCACTTGCTTAAAAGTTTCATTATTTTAATATTTTTAGTTTTTATTTCATTTTTCCTTCTGAAAGGGTAATACCAATTCTGCTAATTCATTTTTAGCGAAAACTCCACAATTATATGATTACTCTACACATTATAGAATTATTTTGTTTCTTCATAAAGGGAAATTTCATTACCTCTAATCTATTATTTCTAAGAAAACTTCATTATCTTGATTTGGCGTCATGGATCTAATACCAATACCACCAATTCATTCTTTATTTTGGAAACTTAGTTTGTTTTTTTGCAAAATTTTGTTAGCTTACATCAACTAAAATTCTGCGAAAACATGAAGTAAAAACAGATTCACACAGATTCCACCGCTGGTGAATCTCCGAGTCACATGATATACCCTTGACAAAGGCCTACACATATGCCTACACAAAGGCCTACATAAGGCTGTGGGGTTTTCCCCTACAGTGTTCAGTCAAAAAAAAGGCCTACACATATGCCTAGAGACTAGAGTAGATCAGCGACGATGCTGCAGCTAGGTAGGGATCTGATCAAATACACATCATTGACACACCAAAAATTCAACGAACCAAGATATGAACACATATTTGAACAATCCTCAGGACACAAGTGACACAAATCAACTCGCATTGCAGAGAATTAAACAATGAATCAAGATGAGAGGAATCAAACCCTATGTAAGATGAAGATGGAGGAGGGGGCGAATGGGGCTATCCTCCACGCATGAAGGTCTCTCTGTCAAACCAAGACGGCGCACAAGCGCAAAGGATAGGAGGGTGGCCAGGCAGGATCCTGGTGGAGAACCGGGGCAGCAAGGGAGCTTGTAAGCTCGTCGGCGATGCTGTAGCCGACTAATGGCACCGGCAGCCACCTAATTAACGAGGAGACATAGCACCAGTGCGAGGGACCAGGCGATGCACTAGGCAAGGCGGCAGAGAAAACCATGGCTGCTAGGGACTTTGCGAGCTCATCAGCGAGGTCGTTGGGGGCGAAGCGGAGTGAGGAGATTAGTTAGGGATACAAAACAGGCTTGATATTACTGGGGGATGAGTCATAAATATCGGGCTGGCGAGTGATAGGTTCAATCATTTTGATTTTTTTTGCAAGCATAGCTGGTATGTCAATTTGTTGAATAACATGATTTTCATGTCTCGGTGTCATCAAGAGATTCAGATCAAGAAGAAAAGAGAAGGAACTGATGAAGCTCCTTTATCTTCTGGTTGAGAGAAACAGCACAAAAAGAAGTATTTACACTAGTACAATAGTTCATCCTACTTATCAAAGATTACATGTTTTTGCCTTGTTCCAGAAGATGATGAAATGTTTCTAACCGAGGAAAAAAGATGAAAATGTTTATCAAACGATCACTGGCTCAAATGTTTATCTGTTGACAACACTGACTGCAATCGACCCTTGTAGGGTGCAGTTTTCTGATCCACGGCACACTGCAGCTCAATTGGTTTCAGCAAAACTAATTTGGTATGTTGATCTGAAGATAAATACTAGTAGTAGTACATGCTAGTAGTAACCAGTAATGTTGAAACCCTCACAAATACGCTCTGAGAGCATCTCCAACAGCCGCGCTATAGCGCCGCACGCAAAAAACCTGTTAGCGCACGCGCTGCGCCTGGTTTGGCGCGGCGCGCTGCGCCCGCTCCAGCAGCCGCGCTAAAATGCAGCGCGCGCGCGCCACTCCAGCAGCGCGCACAAAACATTTTTTTAAAATTTTCGAACGCATAGATAAAATGAAAACTAGATAGATTGCATAAAATAAAAACGATACAAAGGTATTTTACATCGGTGCAACTAGATAGATAGTTCGAAAGCATAGATAAACTACGGCGCAACTAGATAGAAACTACTCTACGTCGCTATCATCGCTATCATCCTCGGCGGTGTCGTCCGAGGTGTCTAGCCAGATGTCCAGCCACCGATCATCGTCCGGCGTGAAGAACGACTGCCCACCTGCTGCAACGATGTCGGACTGCGCATTCGCCAACGCCTTCCGCTGACGCCTTTCCAACCGCTTCTCGCGGCGCCTTTGCGTGTCCTCCGCGCGGCGCCTTGCCCAGTAGGCCTGCTCGTAGGCGATGTCCTCCGGGTGGCGCTGGCGCCACTCCGCCATGACCCTCTCGTCCTCCTGAGCGACGAGGAGGCGGCGTTGCCGCTCGGCGTGCTCCGCACGGTCTTCCGTTGTGTGCAGACGAGGCAGAGGGGCGAGGTCGAGAGCTTGCTGGAGCGTGTACACATCTTGAAAATTCATCTGGCCGCGCGGCCGGCCTAGGCGCCACGCCGCCGCGTCGTACGCGCGGGCGGCCTGGCGCGCGCCTCAGACGTGCGAGGCCGAGCCGGAGTGCGCCGGAGCGTATCTCCGCGGTGTAGACGCCGTGGGCGCAGCGGACGCCGCGTAGACGGACGCTCGGCGGCGCGGCGGCATGGCGGCGCGGGCGGTGGCGGGCGCTGGAGCGGCGGAGGCGCGTCGGTGGCGGGGCGTGGCGAAAGAGGAAGAGGAGAAGAGAAGGTGCGAGAGAGCGCGCGGCGCGCGCCGCATTTTATAAGCGCGCGAAGCGGTGCGCAAAATATGGCGCGAGCTGGCGCTTTTTTGCAGCAGCAAGCGTTCAGCGCTTGATTTTCCGCCGCCGCTGGAGCGCTGCAAACGCTGCAGCGCTTAAAGGCTGCGTTTACAGCAGCAGCGTCGTTTACAAGTGGCGGTTGGAGATGCTCTGAACACAAAGAGAGAACTGCCGCCAAGAGTATAAAACACGGATTCATATGGATAGGGTAAACAGAGTACAGAAACTGATGAAATATGTCTGACAATGTTTATCCTATTTCTCAAATATGAAATGCTTCTCAAATACGTATGAAATGCTTCTCAAAAGGTCGAAACATCGTTGTACAGAACAACATAACAGACCCTGAACTGCTCCAATGTTAGGCATCCTTGACTCTGATCCCCACTCGGCAGCTAATTTGCATCATAGAATCCTCTTTGCAACACTATCCTTCAGACCAAGTCTTGAACATCACTCGCTATTTCACTTCTTCGGGGTGCCAAAGCCTCCACGTTTGGTGCCTTAATTCTTGTCTACATTTAGTCTGGAAATCTAAACTACAATACCATGACAAAAGTGTTTCCCAATTGCGGAAAGCTAATTTGGTATGTTAATTCCGCCTCTCCGGATAAGCCATACATGCTAGTATACAGTTACTTTGAAACCCTCACAAATATGTTCTGAACACAAACAGAGAAATGCCGCCGAGAGTATCAAAAACAGATTCACACAGACAAGGAAAGATAGAGTCGATGATGCTTATCCTATTCCATAAAGATGAAATGTTTCTCACATGATAGATACGCCGTTGTACAGAACAACAAACAGACCCTAAACCATTCAATGTTAGGCATTAGGCATCATTGACCCTGATCCCCACTCGGCAACCAATTTGCATCATAGAATCCTAGTTGCGACACTATCCTTCAGACCAGCTCTTGAACATCATTCGCTATTTCACTTCTTCGGGGTGCCAAAGCCTCCACATTTGGTGCCTTAATTCTTGTCTACATTTAGTCTGGAATCTAAACTATAATACCATGACAAAAGTGTTTCCCAATTGCGGAGAAGAAAAGGATCATACTCAAGGCGCTGATGACTGATGAAACATCCCGCCTGACCATCAGCGTAGCACTAGCAGCACAAAGCAACAGATTGAGATGTTAGTACAACTGATATATACATAGAAAGCAAAACTCCTGTAAGAGGCATGTAATGCTAGCAGAATAAATTGAGTCAGACAAAATATAGTACATATGAATTTTACGTAAAAAGCAACATTTCACACATGCACAGGAACATGCAATATGGTTTATACAACCCTCCAAGACTGATGCAAAGAATGTCGCATCACAGAAAAGAGCAGAACAATGGCAGTCTTTTCGGAGCATGGCAAACATTGCAACCGCATACTGAATATGGCAAACATTGCAATAGCATTGGTAAAAAAAAACAGATCAAATGCTGAATGACAACAACACGTATCAAGCTACTTGTATACACATCAACAGATGAGTTTTGACCATCGAGGCAACATGACACATGCAGTTGCGACATCTAATGCCGTGTCTCGGGCATATCTTGGCAATTTCAGAACTTGATATCTGGCTGAACCATATTTTACAGACAGTGCTAGTCTCTTTTTTTTACAGACAGGTTCAGCAGAGACCTGACATTACCACACTTGAAGCCTCTCTACCTACAACCCCAAGTTATTTACAGTACATCTAGGCTTGTGTTGTTACCATTTGAGTTTCCCCTAGTAAACGACTATATCAATGTTCTTGTTAAAAATGATTATTACCCATATTTACTCTAAGAGGTAGAAAACATATTAATGCATGACCATCAATTATATTAAACGATTGCAAACTCACCAGGAAAATATCCATACAAATGATTAAGTGGTCCAACTTAATCATTATAGCATGACGATGATAATAGCTTGGTTAGTTTAACACCAACTAATCACATTATTGCATAACTTATGTAAGACATGATTTAAAAGAGGAGATCTTATGTAGTAGTAAATCTACCTTCTGCGAGTACACTATTTAGATAGATGCATAGATGTTCAAACTGGCATTGCTATTCCAAGTGTATAGGTAAGAAAGGTAATAAAAATATGTATATAAATTTAGAAGGCAAATGGCTGACATGTTGCACCAGACACAAGTTCAAGATATGGTCAACCCATGGCACAAGTTTTTTTGAGAAATGAAAGCAATTTCTGCTTTCAGAAACATCATCTACTATCTATTAGCAAAACTGCATTGATTAAACGGTCTTCTATGGAATGTCAATGAGAATTCAAGAGATAAGTAGAAATAGCAAACAGTTCCTGCTTCCAAGTCCCAAGCAAGACTACTAGTAGTTTGCATATGCAGGATCACATGGCTTTTTTCTGTGGGAGTATGACTAATTGGGGCAGTGGCAGTGCCTCTTTAAAATTGTGGGTCCTGTTGATCCCAAAAGTTACTTGTGAAACTATTCCATAAAAGTTAAATTTCATGTGAAATCTTGGGAGAGCAATGCAAACTTCAAAGAAAATAAAGTATTTCACCACGCAGTTGTGCAGCCCTGGCAGCATTGCTGGTCCAAAGAAAGGGGCAATGATAATACAGTACCTTCTTAAGAATCGCCTTTCTCCAAAGATGGAGCAGCATCCTCACCATTGCTACCAGAGGTCTTTGAGTCCTTAGCATCATCTTCGCTGGCTGTGTCCTTCACCGATTCTTCATTTGATGCACTCTTGGAAACATCATCCAAAGAATCATTCACCTGGCTCTGTTCACTGATGTTTATAACAAGAGACTAGTCAGGAGAGGTACAGAACTCTTCTCAAATAGGATGATACATATCCCTCCAATATATGCAGATTTGATATTCATGGCAATGCATAAATCATAACAAAAGATGTCAGGTCCTAACTCTCAAGTACTGCCATCAAAACACTGAGGCTAATTCGACCTGTGGAATCACTCAAAAACAGTTGAGGTCGCTGCCGAACAAAAGAAAGAAAAACATTGCTTGGCAACCACTTTGTCGCAGAACATCTAAAACCGTCGTAAACTCATCTTCCAAACTAAAAGACAAGGTCCCAAAGTAACTAAACTAAGGGCACATGGAAACAACCAACAGCTGATCCTAAAGAGTACCGAACTAATGGGAAGTATTTTTCCCACAATCAAATCCATACACATGTTTCAGCATTGCATAGCTCAGAACAGGGGAGGCATTTGGTAGTAGAACCCTCACCTGACATTGAGGTCATGGCTGACACGTTCAACGGCGTCGACAAAGCCACCTTCCTTGATAGTATTGGACCCCTTGTCAAGCAGCTGCTGTGCCTCATCTACTGTTTTCTCCTCCTCTCCCCCCTCCTCATTACCTACATCCTCACCAGGGATTGACGGCAGCAGGTCCTGGTATTTGAGACGGTCCACAGGAGTGCAGAAGCTGACAACTGGAATCAAATTACAGAAGCCATGATTATCACACACCTTCTTCACCCGCTCCGACTGTAGCTCGATTGTGAAGAGGCCAGCCACCGTGTTAACGAAAATGACATTCACTCCCTCGGCAAATCCCAATACCATCACTTCAGCCTCTGCATCCACGAGAGCAGCAGGTGGGAGCAAATTTTGCAGGTCGATGACCCGGCTAATTACCCATTCTGCATCACTCTCCTCCCTTGACCACAATTTGAGATGGGAACTGAAGCCTTCGCTAACTCCTATTCCACCATCTTCCGCCACCATGAGGTTAAATATCGGGTCAAAGTTCACGTCCGGCGTCTCGAACCCAGTTAGGACGTTGCTGGTCAAGTCATACTCTAGGATGAACCCACGGTCGGACATGAAGTAGAGCAGAGACCTCCCAAGGAGCAGGCTGGAATGACATGTAAACTAATCTTCTTCAGTGCACCGGACCAGGTGCCAGTCTGTGACGAGTAGACGCACACCGACGTGAGACCAGCATACATGATCTGAAGTCGGTACACGGTGAAGACGAAGACCACGCGGAAGGGGCCCCCGTTGCAGTCGCGGTGGTCGCACCCGTCCGCTGGGCAGAGCACGGCCGCGGTCGGGGACACGTAGCTGCTGTGCAGCGGGGGCACTGGTATGCGCCGCCGGATGCCCGTGTTTAGATCCCACACAAGGAGTTCCTGGGCACCAGATCCCTCTGAGAGGAAGAGGGCGCGGCCGTGGCGGCAGTCGAGGGCGAGCCAGGAGGCGCGGTCTGGGGCGGGGAGGGAGAAGGGCGAGGCGGTGGTGGAGATGAAGCGGGGGACGCGCTCGTCCTCCCAGTTGTGGAGGAAGCCGATCAAGGGCGGTGGCCGATGCTGATGCTGCTCGATGAATCGGCGGCGGAAGCCGGGCTGGGAGACGGCGCGGCCCCAGGCCTTGCAGGCGAAGGAGAGGCGGAGGAGGCAGGCTGGGTCGTCGGGTGGGAGGCGGAGGAGGATCTCCTCGACGAGCTCGTACGGGAGCGAGGTGCGGCGGCGTGGCGGTGGCGGTGATGCCATGCTGCTCTGCTCTGCTCGCTGGGTTTCGTTGGTGTGGATCCGGAAATGGGGAAGACGGTGGAGTGGTTGGGCTCAACCACAACAACCAGGTTCAGACGCCAGCTCGGAGGGTGAAACGATCGAGATTGTTTTCCTTTCTTTTTTTTTTCTTTTTTTTTGCGGGTCCTTGTGGAGAAAAGAGACTGAGAAAAGAAGTTTCTGCAACATTTCGACTTGCATAAATTTTCCTTTCCTTGTATATATAGACATCAAAGAGATGAAATTGTAGAGGCCGATGTTAGTGCTCTAGTTAGAGAAAAATTTGACCACACACCCTCTTTTTCTAGACTATATTGTTGTGCCGAAAATTGATCCTAGTTTTAGATTTGAAAACTCTTGGTTTTTGAGAGATGTGATTCATATTGGTAGACAATCGTTTGGACAAGGTGCCGTGGGTGGACACACCACTTGGTCCAATAAGACCTCTGAAGTGGCATACCACAAACTTCAACGTAACACAACACTCTCTTTCTTCTGGCATCGAGGTGAGGAGAAGCAAGATTGGTCGCCTAAAGATTCGACAGTCGTCAGAGGAGACCGGCCAGCCGACACGATCATCGATTGAGTTTTTGGTCATATGAATTTTTGAAAAAAATTCTAACATGATTTTGATCTTGGACATCAAATAAAAACTTTTGGGTGCCCCCCCACAATCCTCGCCTCCATTTAAGTTCTTGTTACTGTATTATTTATCTGAAGCGTCTAAAGATTCAAAGGGCCGATTTTGCAATTTTTACGTTGTTTTCTCTAGAAAAATGCAACAAATCCTACCTTTCAAAGAGACCCCTCCCCTCTTTTTAAGTTCTTATTACCGGAGCATTTAAGAACCCAAAGGGCCAATTTTGCAAATTTCTATGTTGTTTTCTCTAGAGAAATGCAACAAATCATGCAATTCAAAAGGACCCGTCCCTTCCTCTGATGGCAAGAAGAAAGATACTCCCTCCGTTCCGATTTACTCGTCGTGGTTTTAGTTCAAATTTGAACTAAAATCACGACAAGTAAATCGGAACGGAGGGAGTAGAATTTAAGGTCGAAAGGCCTAGTCTATCTTTGTCTACACCCGCACTGTTATTCTAAATTCTACAATACTTGTTCCTTCTGTCTTTCGTTGTTATTTACGCAGTTTTGTGTTATGTTCATCGCACTTTATGCTTTTCATATGTTGGCCATTCATCACTTGATGTCAAATTCATTGCAACGGTGACACCATACTAGTTTTATTTATCCAGGTGCATGTGTTTATAGAAACTAATTCTGACAAAGAGATTACCCCGGAGGAAACATATTCATCAACCCAGTCGTCATTGTTCGATCAACTATAGTTTGCAAAAGGTTCTTTGCCACCCGTCCTAATGGTCACTCATGGAGCTCCTCCGCGCGGCACATGATGCATCTACCAACTTGTCATTGAGAGGAAAATACAATCATTGAGACGAAAATACAATCATTGAGCAAGCTGGCCTCAGAGCACTTAACTTAAGTGAAAGACAATAAACTCGGGGCAATCATTTATAAAGTTCTATTTTTGAGAAGTTGGGTAGAGTGTTATGCTACCCTATGACCGAGGTTATTGCTTTAGTTAGTGAAAAATCTGACCATACACCCTTTTTTCTGGACTATATTGTTGTGCTAAAAATTTATCCTATTTTTAGATTTGAAAACTCTTGGTTTTTGAGAGATGTGATTCATATTGATAGACAATTATTTGGACAAGCTGCATCATATTGCCTTATTGAATACGATCGTGGGTGGCACTGGGGACATACCACTTGGTCTAATGAGACCTCTGGAGTGGCATACCACAGACTCCAACGCAACACAACACTCCCTTCCTTCTAGCATCGAGTCGAGGAGGAACAAGATTGTCTGCCTAAAGATTCAGCGGATTGTCGGAGGAGACCAGCCAGCCGACATGATCATCGATTGAGATTTTGGTCATTTGCCTCCAACTCAACGCGAAAAGCCTTTCTCTAGATCAGGAGTGTTAGACTTGTAGACTTGTACGTATTGTAATCTCTGTACAATTGTATCTGTACCCGATGAGGTACCCCCTTGTTATATATATGTTATTGAGGCCGACCCTTTGAGGTGTCGAAGCCCATAACCCCAAAACCCTTTGTCTATCATGGTATCTGATGCGATCTAACGATCCTGACCTAGCCATGTCGTCTTCCGCTGCTTCCTCCGAGGCCGCTGCCGCCGCTGCCCTCTCCGGCGCGGCCACCCTTGCTGCCCTCTCCGGCGCGGCGACTATGTCCGCCGCCACCACCTTGCTCGCCGAACCCTATTCGGCCCCTGCGTCGCTCACCGTTCCGATCGGGACGGGCGCGTCCGTCTTCGCCCCGCCGTTCCTGTCCAATCTTCTCCAAGGAGGAAGATCGACAGGACCCTTGTTTTCCGGGGCGCCGTCCTCGGCTCCTCCTGGCTCGCCGGCTCTACGCCCCAACTATGTCGCGCTGGCACCCTACACGCCGCCGCCACCATATGCGTACGACCCAGCCGCCTACGGTGCCTTCTATGGCGCTCCCTACGGTGCTCTCTACGGCGCTCCCTACGGCGCCCACTACGCTGGCCATGGCGCCGGCTATGGCGCACCTCCTGGTGCCGGTTATGGCCCTAGCTACGCGGGGTTCCCGCGGCCTGTGACTCACGGTGCGCCACCACAGGCGCCTCCGGTTGCGCCGCAGTCCTCGTCTGCGGTGGATGTCGTCTCCTCCGGTGCGGTTCCTGTGCCGCCCTATGACTTCGCCCTTGATGTCATCTCGACTCCACCGTTCTACTTCAGCAATCTTCTGCCGGTGAAACTGAAGATGGACAACTATCTGTTTTGGCGCGCACAGATTCTTCCCCTCCTCCGTAGTCACTACTTGGAGGGTTTTGTCGATGGTACTCTGCCATGTCCCCCGCCGGATCATCATATGTACCGGCCATGGATTGCTCAAGATCAAGCGATTCTTTCGGCGATTCAGTCCTCCCTCACCGAGGGCGTCACCGGCTTGGTTTTATTTGCTACTACGTCTCATGAGGTATGGGATGCGTTGGAGTCCAGTTTCTCCGCACAATCCTCGTCTCAGCACATGGCTCTTCGTACACGGCTCAATGAGACCCGCAAATATCATCACTCTGTCACCGTTTTCTTCAACAAGATCAAACGCCTCGCCGATCAGCTTGCCTCCATCGGCGAGCCACTTCGTGACACGGAGTTTACCACATATGTTCTCCAAGGTCTCGATGCCGAGTATGACTCTCTTGTGGAGGTGATCCAGGAACGCAAGGTTCCCATCAAGCAACAGGAACTCTTTCAGCGCCTCCTCTCAACGGAGCAACGCCTTGCCAGTCGTCATCCGTATGAGGCTCCCTCGGACAACGCTGCTGTTCGTGGTGGGAAGGGGCGTCCTGGTACCCGTCCTGCTGCTCCTATGGCTGCTTCGACCCCTCCTACGGGAGGCAAGGGTGGCGCTCCTCCTGCTGCACCTTCCCAATCGCGTCCCACCATCGTCGTCGAGAACGGACGCCCATGTGCCTGTTGTGCCGCTTGTGGAGCTGTTGCCCCTTGTCAGCTATGTGGAATTCCTCGCCACGTTGCATCTCGCTGTCACCGTCGTTTTCAGCCTGATTTTCTGGGTCTTGGCAACAACGGCAAGGGCAATGAGCTTCAAGTCAACATGACGCAGCATCAAGGAAAGACTCAGTCTTATAATGTTGATCCCACCTAGTACATGGACACTGGAGCCACAGAGCACGTGACAAATGAACTGGACAAGCTTGCTATTCGGGAGGCCTACCATGGTCCTGACAAGGTTCACACAGCCAATGGGGCAGGTATGCACATCTCTCATATTGGTCAGGCATCTCTCCTCACACATACATCTTGGCAGTTTGCGTCTTAAGAATGTTCTTCGAGTTCCCACTGTTGCCCGTAACTTACTCTCCGTACCTAAACTTACTTATGACAATAATGTGTTTTGTGAGTTTCACCCGTTTCATCTTTTTATCAAGGACCGGGCTACACGGGACGTACTTCTTGGAGGGCGCCTTCGTCATGGACTATATGCTCTTGATGTGCCGCGATCTGTCTCTCCAGCCGTCCCTCAAATCTTCAGTGCTGTTCGAGTGTCTCCCTCGCAATGGCACTCTCGTCTTGGCCATCCAGCTACACCCATTGTTCGACATATTCTTCACCGCCATGAGTTACCGTCAGTGTCTAGTAATAAAGATGTCTCAGTTTGTGATGCTTGTCAGCAGGGAAAGAGTCATCAGTTACCTTTTTCTATTTCTAGTCATGTAGTCAAAACTCCTCTTGAGCTTGTGTTTTCAGATGTTTGGGGTCCTGCTCAGATGTCTGTTAGTGGTCATGAGTACTATGTCAGTTTTATTGATGCTTATAGTCGCTTTACCTGGATTTATCTTCTTAAACATAAGTCTGATGTGTTCGATGTTTTTCTTAAATTCCAAGCACATGTTGAGCGTCTCCTACAACACAAAATTATTCATGTACAATCAGATTGGGGGGGGGGTGAGTACCGCAATCTAAATACCTTCTTCGAGAAACTTGGGATTTCGCATCGTGTGTCTTATCCTCATACACATCAGCAAAATGGTTCAGCTGAACGTAAGCATCGTCATCTTGTTGAGACAGGCTTAACCTTACTAGCCCATGCCTCTGTTCCTTTTCGTTTTTGGAGTGATGCTTTCACTACTGCCTGTTTTCTCATAAACAAACTTCCGTCGCGACTCCTTGCATGAAAACTCCGCTAGAACTCTTGCTTCATGAGACTCCTGATTATACCTTTCTCAAAGTCTTCGGTTGTGCGTGTTGGCCGCATCTCCGTCCTTACAATAATCGTAAGCTTGAGTTTCGTTCTAAAAAATGTGTCTTCCTTGGGTACAGTCCATTGCACAAAGGTTATAAATGCCTTCACGTTCCAACAAATCGTGTGTATATTTCGCGTGATGTTATCTTTGATGAGCATGTTTTTCCTTTTTCTAATCTTCCAACTCCTGTCACCACATCTAATGAACCCGTGCATTCATCTCCTTTATTGCCTGATCAATTTGTAGATGCTGCACACTCGCCTCTTTTGTTGTCTAACCATGGTGCAGGAACTGGTAGAGGTGCTCGGCTTGTTCTCCTAGAGGACTCCTCCACTGCTCCGACGGCTTCTTCGACAGATCACGTCGATCATGCCGCTGCGCCCTCCTGCATGGGGCATGCAGGGTCCCCTGCACCCGCGCCCGCCAGACACTTGGATCCGGCTCCGGTAGCAGCGGGTTCGCGCTCGACGGATCCCATTGATCCCGCGCCCTCTTCCCCCTGCATGGGCCATGCAGGGTCGGGTCTGCTCACGCCCGCTACGCGCTCGGCCCCGGCTCGGCTGGAGCTGGACCTCCCTGCGTCGCCTGTCTTCGCCTCGCCCGAGACCGGGCCGGTCTCGCCTGCATCGCCTGATCCGGCGACGCCTGCGTCTACGGACTCACCTGGGTCACCCGGTCCGGCGACACCCGCGCCTACTGGCTCGCCTTCTGTTAGCCCGTCATTGTCGCCATCACCATCACCCGCGATGTCTTCTTCTCAGGAGATGCGGGCCTCTCCATCGACGGTTCCTGTGACTTCCATCAGACGCCAGCTCGGAGGGTGAAACGATCGAGATTGTTTTCCTTGTGGAGAAAAAGAAACTGAAAAAGAAAAAAGATACTCACTAGTAGTATTCTTAAATCTATAATAATACTATGTCCCTCCTTTTTTTAAAACACGCGGTCTTCTCTTTCATTGTTACTTACGCTTTTTTTTTGGTTATATTCATCCCACTTTATGATTTCCATATGTTGGCCATTCGTCACTTTATGTCAAATTCATTGCAATGGTGACACCATACTAGTTTTGTTTATTCAGGTGCATGTGTTTATAGAAACTAATCCTGATAATAAGATCAGACCGGAGGAAGCATATTCATCAACCCACCCATCATTGTTCGATCGAGTATAATTTGCAAAAGCTTCTTTGGCACCCATTCTAATGGTCACTCGTGGAGCTCCTCCGTGTGACGCATGATGCATCTACCAACTTGGCATTAAGAGGAAAATACAATCATTGAGTTTTTTTGTTTAATGCAATCATTGAGCAAACTGGCCTAAGAGAACTTGATTAAGTGGAAGACAATATACTCAGGGTAATAATTTACAAAGTTATATTTTTGAGAAGTTGGGTAGAGTGTTATGCTACCCAGGTTGGGACGAAAATTACTCTCTTTTTTTTTTTGCGGGGTAAAATTTTTCAATCAATCAACTAGGAATAATACAGTCCTTTGCCACGAGTTCAGCTATCTCGTCAGGCCCCTGCCTCAGCCATACGGCAGTCCTAGGGCCAACGTGACCCATCTGCCCAAGAACATGGCTGACATTATTTTGGTTTCTACTCACATGCATTAACACATGCTCTCTACCTCCCTCCACTAACAAGTTTTTTATTACACCCACTATCGTTGTCGCTGGGGATCTGTTCATATCTGAACTTTTGATCATATCAATCGCCGTGGAGCAGTCAGATTCAAGTATGAAAGGTAGCGTACACCACCACAGAGTCAATGCAATCCCTTCACGTATAGCTTCGATCTCCGCCTCCAGTGCACTTGAACACGTCCTCAAGAATCTGCAAGAAGCAAAAATGACGGCGCCATGTTCGTCGCGCAAGATCATGCCCGAGCCACCTGTTCCATCCGCCTAAATATATGCACCATCAACGTTTAACTTAGTCCAGCCTGGTGGAGGCCTGTGCCATCGCTCTGGAGGTTTGGTACAGGCCGCCCTTGCTGGTCTGAGCTTCTCCTGCCGTTGCTGAAGCTTGGAGACTACCATCTTGCCCTTTGACATGTCGGCATTGGGATGTTGCTGGAGGCACAAGATAGTGTCGATGTAGCTTGATAAAAATCTCTTGGATACTTCAATTGGGGGAGCCGGCTTGTGGTGCGTGATTTCGTTTCTCACGTGCCAGCACCTCCACATTGTCATGAGCATGGGAAGCCGGACGTGCTCCTCGCACTTGTTCAGTAGGTGAAGGAGCCACTCTGGACCAGTGTTCTGCAATAGATCCACGTCCGGTAGGCACCAGTCTTCCGCCATTGCTTTCCAGAGAGCTCGCGCTCTTGGACACTTGCAGAGTGCATGGAAGGTGTCCTCGCGTTCCACCCCACAAACAGCACAAATACCCGTTAATTCTAGGGTCCTCTTCTTTTTGTTCTCCATTGTAGCCAGAGAATTTGACGACACTCGCCAAGCAAACACACGTACCTTCGGGGGGGGGGGTAGGGCACCCCCATAATGCCTTCCAGACGGCACGTGTGCCGTCCGGTGCCCTGCTCGTGGCGCACATGGCAGTGCTTCGTTGTGCTTGGAGGCCGAGGTAGTACGCACTTCTCACGGTGAAGACACCGTGAGCATCAGGAGCCCAAGCAAGGACGTCCTCTTGTTGTCGTGGAGCTGGCCGGATGCTTATGATGGCTGCAACATCCGGGGCATTGAAATGGCCGCGGACGAGCTCCATATTCCAGCGCCCGGTTGCATCAAGCAACTCAGCCACCCGCCGTAACCTGCAGGTGCCCCTTGGCGTCGTCGGCCTATAGCTCAGCGGTCTTGGAAGCCATGGGTCACCCAGATGCGTATACGCTCCCCGTTGCCGACCCGCCAAACAAGGCCTTTTTTGAGCAGCTCCAATCCATGATGTATGGCATGCCACGTTGGTGAAGCGTTACCTGAAAAAACAGTGTCTTCAAGTTCACCGTTAGGATAATATTTCGCCTTAAGCACCTGAGCACAAAGGGAGTCTGGCTTGGTCAAAAGACGCCATGCTTGCCTAGCCAGGAGGGCTTGATTGAAAATTCTGAAATCATGGAAACCGAGCCCTCCCCTCTGTTTTGAATCCGTAAGTTTCTCCCAGGCTGCCCAATGTGTCTTCCTCTGGGACGAAAATTACTCTCTGACCGAGGTTATTGCTCTAGTTAGAGAAAAATCTGACCACACACCTTTTTTTGGACTATATTGTTGCGCCAAAAATTGATCCCATTTTTATTTTAGATTTGGAAATTGTTGGGTTTTTTAAGAGATGGGATTCATACTGTTTATATCTCATATAGTTAATCGTTTGGACAAGATGCACCTTGTTGCCTCATTGAATACGATCGTGGGTGGCACTGGCACCGGGGATATACCACTTGGTCCAGTAAGACCTCTGAAGTGGCATACCACAGACTCCAATGTAACACAACACTCCTTTCATTCTGGCATTGAGGCGAGGAGGAACAAGATTGTCCGCCTAAAGATTCGATGGATTGTCGGAGGAAGCTAGCCAGCCGACACGATGATTGATTGAGTTTTTGTCATTTGCCCCCAACTCAACGCGGAAAGACTTTCTCTAGACCAGAAGACGACACCGTCTGCCCCTAAAGCTTAGATTCGGCGAAAGAGTAAGTTACAAGTATATATGTACATTTTTTTTCTTAAGAAATTTCTGTTACTTTTCGTAATGCATTGCGCTGATTGGGCAACACCGTAGTCGGGGCTGCTGCGGTTCGTGATAAAAATAAAATAAAATCGGAGGTTCAGAAAACGCCTTTGCTGATGAGGCTCCACTCCACTTCCAGTTCGAGGAGGACCATGAGCCTCCGCTCCGCCCAGATTCCCAATCCCCTCGCTGTAGTCAGGCTCCAAAATCCCCCCAATCTCTTTCCAGATCCACCCAGACCTAGCGACCACCGTGCCATGGCAGCACCGCCGCCGGCGATCCCGGACGACCTCGTCGAAGAGATCCTCCTCCGCCTCCCGCCCGACCACCCCGCATTCCTCCTCCGCGCCTCCATTGTCTGCAAGGACTGGGCCGGCATCGTCTCTCGCCCGCCCTTCCGCCGCCGCCTCCACGAGCTCCACCGGACACCACCCCTCCTCGGCTTCCTCCGCCGCCTCCACGAGCTCCACCGGAAACCACCCGTCCCCGGCTTCCTCCGCTGCTTAGTCCGCGACCTCGTCCCCCACTTCATCCCCACCACCGCCTCGTCCTTCTCTCCCGCCGCCCCGGACTGGCACTCCTGGCGGGCCCAGGACTGCCGCCATGGCCGCGCCCTCTTCATCTCCAAGGGAGAGGGTACTCCAGAACTCCTCGTGTGGGAGCCAACCACGGGAGCCCAGCAGCGCGTGCCGATGCCCGCGGCGTTCGGGAGGAGGAACTACTTCCGGATGGCGGCTGTGTTGTGCGCAGCGGATGGGTGCGACCATCGCGACTGTCTCGGGGGTCCTTTCCGCGTCGTCTTCTCCTTCTCAGACGACCCAGATCAGGAGGATTTTGACCCAGAGGAGGAGGAGGAGGAGGAGGAGGAGGAGGAGGAGTGGGTTAGGTCGCTGACCGTATACTCGTCGGAGACTGGCACCTGGGGAGAGCTGACCTCGGTGCACATCAAGTTCCGATTTAACTACCAACAATATTCCAGCCTGCTCGTTGGCAGCTCTTTGCTCTACTTCACGGGCATGCCCGAATATAGGTCAATCACGGAGTATGACATGGCAAGGCACACTTTGACCGTGTTCGAGCCACCAGGCGACTGCTCCAAAGTCGGATGTAACCTCATGCCGACGGAGGATGGTGGATTGGGAGTTATCGAAGGCTTGTTCGATCAGCATGTCAAATTGTGGACAAGGGAGGCGGGTGACGGGACTGATGCATGATGGGTGCTCAGCCGGGAAATCTGCTTGGACAATTTGCTCCCAATTGGTGCTCCTAGTGACGCCCGCCATGGAGTGGCGCGAGTGGTGACGTTTGTTGAGGGAGCAGATGTCATTCTCGTTAGAACGGATGCTGACCTGTTCACAGTTGAGCTACAATCAGAGCATGTGAGGAAGGTCTGCAATTACGGTGGCTTCGATGATTTGATTCCAGTTGTCGGTTTCTACACTCCTGTGCTCAGAGGTGAGCACCAGAATCTTCTGGCATTGAAGCCTAATAAGGAAGCAGGCGGTGAGGAGAAGAAAGCGGTAGATCAGGCGCAGCTGCTGTTCGACAAGGGGTCCAATGCAATCAAGGAGGGGGACTTTGTCAACACCTTCGAAAGCATCAGCCATTGCCACAATATGAGGTGAGGGTTCTACTCCAAAACGCTTCACCTATTCCGTGCCACTCAACATTTGTATAGATGGCATTGTCAAAGGAAACTTCTCTTTAGTTTGGTACTTGTTTAGAGCGGTATTAGATGTTCTACGAGGAGGAGGTTGCCAAGCGGTATTTATCTTCATTTTTTGTTTGGTGGCGAGCATGACCAAATGTGTTGGCGTTTCAGAGGTTCAGTGAGACGAATTAGCGTTAGTGTGGCATCTTTTGTGATGATTAGTGTGATGTGATGAGCTCATGAGCATTCAATCAAAGTGCAATTATTGGAGTGATAGATGTTACCATACTCCCTCTGTCCGGAAATAACTGTCGCTCAAACGGATGTATGTTTGAGCGACAATTAATATGGTACAGAGGAAGTATTTGAGAAGAGTTCTATGCCTCTGGCTAGTTGTAAATATCGAATCGACGTTCCGTTTATTGGTATGGTACCTCATAATTGTACTTCATAATATGTGCAAACACTAGCTAGTTGTTAGAAACCGAACTCAACAGAACATAGTAGCACCTAGCGTCATTAAAACAGGCGATGGTATAATTGTAGCAGGGCTACACAACTTTCATGGCCTTATGTTATTTATAACCTTGACAGTTATAAACTGAAAATTTACCCCTTTGTTTTCATCTAGGGTTCCTTGTTATGGAGAAGGTGCTCTGGAGGGTGCTAGTATGCTCAACAAACATGGATGTGCCTTGCTAATGAAAGATTCTTCGGGTGATATTCCCAAGAGTGCACCAAATGAAGAATCCATGAAGGGTACAACCAGCAAAGATGATGCCGGGAACTCGGTAACCTCTGAATCTGATAGCAATGTTGAGGGTGCTCCATCTTCAGAGAAAGGTGAGTCTGAATAATCTACCGTATCTCATTGTTTCTTCCTCAAGACCATTGTCAGTGCCAGGGCTGCACCATTGTGTGGTGAAATGCCTGCTTGATTTCCCTGAGTATGCATTGTTCTCTAGGTGTTGTATGGCATATGGAATGATTGCTCAAAGAAGTTGCTGAATTAATTGAACCCACAATTTTAATATGGCATTGCGATCCCCTCTATACAGTCATATAACCCACATAAAACAATGGTCATGTACTTCTGCATGTGCAAAGTAATATTCTTGTTTGGGATTTGCAACTGAATATAAATTATCTCTTGAATTTACACCATCATTCTGTAAGGGACCATTTAACTTCTACTACTGGTTGTTACTCAATTCTGTAGTATAGATAGTAGATGGCATCTAAAAAGCACGGACACGGGGACGGAAAGACGGGGATACGCATATGGGGATACGGGATACGGCATCTTCCAAAAACAGCCATTCAGGGATACGGCAAGTATATATAAAATAAAATAAAATATGCCCTGTAATATAGTCAGAAAATCCCATTTGGTGTCTCTTTTATCAAGTGCTTGATTGATCCTCATCCCCCATGTCATGTTGTCATTGCAAGCTGCATCCATCTTGCAAAACACATCAAACACAAATAGTAAAGAAGATTAGAAGACAAGACATAATTGGAAGACAATACAAGCATGAGCAGCAGCAGCAGCACTGACATAAGCGGCAGCACAAGCAAGCAGCAAGCCAGCAAGCAACATCCAGCAGAGCAAATCTAAGGATAAAAGAGGAAGAGGTTGAGAAAAGAGGAGAGGGGAGAGGCTGCTGGGTTACCTGTGAGGCTGGGGGTAGCGCCAGCACCCAGCGGTCAGCGGCGGCAAGGAGTCCAGGCGGCTGACGGTGCGTTCCAGTGCGACCTGGGAGGCTGGGAGGGAGTACGGGAGTACCTCGTCCTTAAGACGAGAGTGTGCGGGAGTTCCTGCAAAATAGGTTAGGTATGGGTTTGGGCTGAGGCTGTTTTCGGCCAGGCCGTGTCCCAAACGTATCCCGCACGTGTCCCGGCGTATCCCTGCATTTAAAAAAAATAAAAAAAATTCGGGGGATACTGCAAAATTCGCATATCCCCGTATCCCGGCGTATCAGAACGGCAGTTCGGCACTTCCAAGCGTGTCCGTGCTTTGTAGGATGTTATTGTAGAAATCAATATGCTTTTGGTTTTGTAGTGTTCTTGTTTTAGTGGTTAGATCATATTTTCAAATGTGTATGCCATATATCATGTAGTTGTCTTATAAGTTTATATAGACCTGTTTAATTATTTTTATCTTTCTTACCAATGAATTATAGATATGGAACCATTGAGCATCAGCTTGGGGGCTTAATTTTCTTTCTTTCTTGCAGTTAACTGTCTAAATCGTGTACTTGTATCGGGTAGGTTTTGCTGCATAAAAGTAACCTTTTTTTTATCATGTACTACAAATTTACACAGTAAAGTGAATATCCAATGGTTATCAGTGTTAGGAAGGCAACTTGTGTATTCAATCGATCCTAATAGTGAGATGATACATAGTGCATGAGTCTCATCTGTGGAGATACTTCCTTTGCTTGTGTTGTCATATATATCTAGCAAACTGCCAAATGCCCACTGAAGACTGAACTGTCTATCAGACTGCTGTCCGCAAGTTAAAATTACCTCCTTCACTTGTTCTTCAGATTTGGAAGAGAGTATTAAAACAACAGCGAGAGGATGAGGAGAGGAAGCTTCAACGCAAGGCGGCAAAGAAGGATGCAAAGAAGGTAAAGTGCAACCATTTGTGTATATCATTGCATGCTTTTACATTCAGTTTTCAATCAACATGAGATTTAGTGTCAAAAGTCCAGTGGGCTGTTTAAAATCGGTAGAATTCATAATGACTGGATATAAACTGGTTCCAGAAAGAGCAGGGGATTTTGGAGTCAAAGTGAATGCTGCTTCAGGTGGTATCTTTTGGTTGGCGTGTGGCTGCCGAACACGTGGTCATGGGCTCGTTGCTATATGCACCTTGATCCGAAGATAGCGAGCGCCAGGCACAACTCTATGATGCAAAGCTGCAGGAGTGGAGATTTTGAAAAAGAAAATGTTTGTAATGCAAGGGAACTTATTATTGTAGCGACCAGACTCTGTAATGAATAGGTTACCTTGTCGTACAGTGGTGATTATCTGAGAAGCATTCCATCTTCGAGAAGTATGATAACTATCTGCCAGAAGATAATTGTTGGTTAAGGTACTCTGTTTTTTCTCTGTTTCTCAAGACTCTGTTCTTCTACTCTTTCTGGTTCTATGTCTGAACTGTTTTCTAGGATGGATTTCTTTTCAGAGAAGTAAATAGCATATGCGTTGTAGCTAATTCTGAGATGCAGCCAAGGCCATTAGGCAGGTAGTGTATTCTTATTCCCAAATCAACATTTGTTCATGGCACATAGTAACAATTTAGTTAGTTTCGTGAAAGGCGAATTTTCCTGTACACAACAGGAGCGATTTTTCCTGCAACAATTGAACAAAATGTAGGTGCAATCATTTTAATTTGTGTGGCAAGCATTGCTGGTGTGGTATGTTGGTTTGCTGGGTGTCATCATCAGCAAGGAGCTCTCCCCTGGCACTCACTACATGGGGTGGGGGTACCTCGTCTTCAAGCTCACTTTCTGGCCGCAGCTCCATGGGGTACTGCCTGTGACCTTGGTGAGCACGAGAAAGAGGACAGCGTGGTGCTTTGCTTCGGCGTGTGATGTTGGCGGCGCTGCTGACATTGTTGGCGGCGGAGAGAAGAAGTAGGTGGCCCACAAAAACCGAACCAGGGAAATAAACCACCGATGTAGCAAGCCCAGTCAGCACAGAGGCGTGGGCTCAAGCAGTCAGACCCCACTTGTCAGGAATGCGCGGAGCTGGTAGATGTGTGATGTGTCGCACAGAGGAGCTCCATGAGTGCATGAAAATAAATAAAAAAATCACGGAGGATGAATTAAAATTTCCCCATGATGTTCAAAATCATATTAGAGATCCTCTAAATTCATATGGATCGAGTTATTCTGCAGGGATCTCATATAGGAGTATATGATCTCTACCAAACTATCCCTTTCCTCAAGAGGTCATCTACAAGGATCAAGGCAGGCCTGATCTTCGGTCAGTCATCAGCGCCTTCAGTAGGATCCTTTTCTGCTCTGCTGTTGGGTAACACTTTTTCATGGTATTCCATACTAAACTTTGGCAAGAATCAAGGCACCAAAACTGGAGGCTTTGGTACCTCGAATAATGTTTCTGTCATTAGAGAAACATTTCATCTCTAAGAAATAGGATAAACATTAGACACCAAACTCTTTTTTCCTTCTCTGTGCGAATCAGTTCTTTCTACTCTTGCCGGCAGTTCTCCGTTTGTGTTTGAAACATATTTGTGAGGGTTTCAATGTAACTGGGTACTAGCATGTATAGCTCATTTGGAGGGGCCGGTGGGGCATTCGGGGTCAGGAGTAAGTATTTATCTTCAAAATGACATACCAAATTAGTTTTGCTGAAAACAATTGAGCTAGCTGCAGTGCTAGATCATCCGGGCAGCTCCACACCTCTGGCCATTTGGAGTACACTCTGGAAACTGAAAGTTCCAGGTAAAGTTCAGATATTTGGTTTGGCGGGTGCTTTGAGGAATCGTTCCACTAAAGGCTATTCTCACGAACAGACATACTAGGTTAGATGGTGTGTGCTAGGGAGCTATGGAGAAGACTGGGAATTATGAATCGGATTGACCTGGTCATCCCGGTCCGGGTCCGTAATCCTGGAACACTTACTATCCTTTCCGGACGAACAACTAGTGATGCATCCTTCAGTATCGATGAAACAAGTGCTAGTTAACATGATTCCTGTGGTGGATCAGAAGGCAATTAACACATAATGAATATTTTCCACCAGGTTGGAGATGGCCTATTTCAGTGCTGTATATTGCTTCTAATTTCCAGAATAGTCTCACCAAGAGCAAACCAGCTATGGGGATGTGGACTAAGCCTGAACAAAAGTTTGTTAAATTAAATGTAGAGATGCAACCTTCTTTGTGGATGAGGGAATGGGCGCCACTGCTGCTATATACTTCGAGATGAAAAAGGTACTTTTCTTGCTGCCCAATGCAAATTTATACAGTATGCTGCTGATGTGATCACAACTGAAGCAATGGCAATGAGAGATGGATTACAGTTTGCAAATTCTCTCAGATTTAATCGTCTTGAAGTGGAATCAGATTTTTCACAAGTAATTGATTTTTGTACCGGGCAAAAACAATGGTGGGATGAAGCAACAACAATATTTGCGCAGTGTGTGGATACAATGGATACAACGGCGATGATTGGGAAGTTCATGTTTAGGCATTGTTTTCGTTCTGAAAATCAAGCGGCTCATGTGCTAGCGAATTATTGTTTTTGTAATAAGTCCTCTTTTGTTTGGTTAGACGAGCTGCCTGACTCTATTGTCAGTGCACTCGTGAATGATGTAACCCTATTTGATTTTTAATAAAGCTAGTCATGATGGTCTTTCCTAAAAAAAAGCTGCAGTGTGTCGTGGATCATCAGAATTCAGAAACATGGACCAGTAAGATGGTGGTGTGCGTAAAGTGCCTCATGTCTGTGTATATGGTATAGATCTACAACTTTTCTGATGTTTCTACTTTTATAACGTTGCTCTCAAGATGAATTTTAGCTTGGTTGTTCAGGAGTAGTAATTTTCACAAGTTTCATGTTGATATGAATGGCAAATGCTTTCCCTTTTTGTTCTTGATCTTGATCACACAGAAAAAAAGGAAAATCATTTATTTGACAAATTTGAGTGATGGGGAGAGATTCTTGAACTGCAAAAACATTTTATATTAAGGTATAGAGGTAGTACATTCTTATCCGACTTCCACATGCGGGACAAGATTTCTTTTTTACCTTTAGTTCGTGTTATACATAGGGGGTTTTGGATGCGGAGCTTGCAAAGCTTCGCTGAACACAGAACCATTTTTCTGTTAACTAGCACTTGATCATAAACTTTCCAATACCATGTTTCAAAGGAAGTTTGCAAAATGCTCTAGATCACAAGTTCATAACCACCTTGCACGTAGAAACAAATGGGCATGGAAGATCAACGTTTTCTTTTTGTGGGGGGAAGATCAACGTTTTTGAAGTTAGAAAAATGATAAGGTACATCATGGACATCCTTATGGGATGTGCTAACTTTGATCTGGTTGGGCTCTTGGCCCAGTCAACACCGGCTTAAATCTTGTTGGTGTTTTTTTTGGTTGTGTTTGTTAGTTTTGCCGGTTCGATGATGTGTATCATGTCTTTTTGATAAGGAAAACGCTTGTACAGGGCACGCCGGCCGAAACTGCGGCCGGTCGCTCGTCCATCCCGATTGCACGTTGTGCATATGATTCATCCCGATCAAAATGCCCCTTAATTTGCTCGGTGTGGGTTCATGCACTACCTTTTCTCCCGTCGATCTTATCTTCTTCGCCAGCCACATGCGACCCCCTCGACCTCGCCATGGCTACCCCCTTCTTCTCTCCATGGTTATCCCCTCAACCTCGCCACGGCTACCCCTTCTCCTCTCCATGCCCCCCTCCCTCGACCTCACCTTGGCTACCCCTTCTTCTCTCCATGGTTACCCCCTCAACCTCGCCACGGCTACCCCTTCTCCTCTCCATGCCCCCCTCGACCACACCTTGGCTACCCCCGCTCCTCTTTTTATCTAACAACCTTTTTTATCCATGCCCCACATGACAAGATGGCAAGGTGGAGGCAGCGATTAGAGGCAAGTTGGTGGCACCAAAAGGCAAAGCTCCATGCAAACAAGAGCACTTGTCGGACACTTAAGTGATGACGTTGTTGGAGATGATATGAGCCGGAGCCAATGACGACACCTCACTGATAGCATGGACCATCGTCCGACAAACACCACACTAGCAAAAGCAAACCATTGCCAGACCCCTCGACACCGAAGAGGGGAGCGCGTTCATTGGCTAGAAGAGGGGTAGATATATCTGGGCATCTCCAACACCGAGAGAACGATAAGAATCTACCAGACTAGTGCAAGTTGCACATCAACAAGCTCCCACTGCCCCCGCAATCTCTAAACCCCTAGTACCATCGAATCAGCGCCATCCGGCTGTCACATGCCAAAACAACACCCGACTATTTCGAATCACTTTCTTCTTTCTTTTGAGGGTACGATATAGTGCACTTTGATTTCTTCCTACCCCGAGAAGAAATAAATATCTAGTCAGAATAGGGAAAATCAACTAAGCTAGTGGGAGTCGGGGGGATGAAAATGAATTTCCTCTAGGATTAGAAAAGGACCCAATCGAAAAGAAAAGAAAAGAAAGTGGAAAAAGGAGTCCAACCCAAAGCCGCCGAAGCATTCTCCACTTTCTCCCCCGCACACACAGCTCTCACCCAGACCTAGACCCAGACCTAGGGTTGGCCACCATGGAACCACCGCCGCCGCGCCGCCGCGACTCGCCGCCGCCGACCACACACAACTCTCACCCAGAACTAGACTTAGGGTTGGCCACCATGGAACCACCGCCGCCGCGCCGCCGCGACTCGCCGCCGGCGATCACACACAACTCTCACCCAGAACTAGACTTAGGGTTGGCCACCATGGAACCACCGCCGCCGCGCCGCCGCGACTCGCCGCCGGCGATCCCGGACGAGCTCTTCGAAGAGATCCTCCTCCGCCTCCCACCCGACGACCCCGCCTGCCTCCGCCGCGCCTCCCTCGTCTGCAAGGCCTGGAGCCACACCGTCTCCAGCCTCAGATTCCGACGCCGCCTCCACGAGCTCCACGGCACACCCCCCGTGCTCGGCTTCCTCCACAACTGGGAGGACGATCCCATCCCCCGATTCATCTCCACCACCGCATCGTCCTTCTCCCTCGCCGCCCCGGACTGCCTCACCTGGCGGGCCCTCGACTGCCGCCACGGCCGCGCCCTCTTCTTCACCCAGGGATCTGGTGGTCTGGAGCTGCTCCTGTGGGAGCCAATCACGGGTGCCCAGCAGCGCATACCGGTGCCCGCGGCGTTCAACTGCGACGAATTCTGGACTGCTGCCGTGTTGTGCGCAGCGGACGGGTGCGACCACCGCGACTGCCTCGGTGGTCCTTTCCGCGTGGTCTTCCTCTTCGACGACTTGATAGACGAGGAGAGCCACGACATATCGGCCAGCATATACTCGTCCCAGACTGGCGCCTGGGGGGAGCTGACCTCGGTTCACAGCAACGTCGATTTCTCCTCGGAATTCACAGAAAGCTACAGCGTGCTCGTTGACAGATCGGTGCTCTACTTCATGTCTGACGGCAACGCGAGCAGTGCGTTCGTCGTGGAGTATGACTTGGCAAGCCATGACCTGACTTTGTTCGGCCTACCAGACACACACTACGGCCATGCATATAGCCTCGTGCTGGTGGAAGATGGTGGAATCGGAGTAATCCAATACTTGGATAAGCGTCTCAAATTGTGGAGAAGAGAGGCCAGTGCTGAAGCAGGATGGGTGCTGAACCGGGTCATGTGCTTGGAAAGTTTCATTCCAATGAATGCTTTCTTCCATAGAGTGCAAGTGCTGGGCTTTGCTGAGGAACCAAATGTCATTTTTTTTAACACGGTTGCCGGCCTGTTCACAATAGAGCTACGATCAGGGCATGTGAGGAAGGTGTGCAGTGATCGAGGCTTTTGTAGTTTGATCCCAGTTGTCACCTTCTACACTCCTCAACCTCGAGGCAAGCACCAGAATCTGCCGGCGTCGAGACCTAGTGGGGAGGGAAGTGGTGAGGAGGGGGGAGGGGAGGAAAAAACAGTGGATCAGGCACAGCAATTGTTGAACAAGGGGTTTGATTCTACCAAGGAAGTTGACTTTATAAACACCTTCGAATACGTCAACCATGACCTCGAGATCAGGTTAGGGCACTATTCTTGAACTCGCCACCTATTCCGAGCCACGCTCAAGCATTTGTCTGGATGGCATTGTCGAAAGAAACTTCTATCTAGTTCAGTACTCTTTTACAGATCAGCTGGTAGTTTCCATGTGTCCTTAGTTGCTTTAGGCCCTTGAGTTTTGTAGTTAGGAGATGTGCGTAGAAGGGCATTACATGTTCTACAATGAGGTGGTTGCCAAGTGATGTTTATCTTTCTTTTGGTCGGTGCAAGCCCTACTGTGCTGGAGTTTGTGCGGCTAAGTGAGTCGAGTTAGCGTTAGTATTATTCAATAGCAATACTATAGAGTTAGGACTTGCGTCTTTTGTCAGGATATGTGTATTGAGCCATGCATTTAATCAAAGTGCAATTATTGGAGTGGTAGGTGTTATCCTATTTCTATTTGAGAAGAGTTATATGCCTCTGGTGCTGGCTTATTGTAAATATCTCATCGATGTGCTGTTTATTTTTTCGGTATGTACTTGTTAATTCTGTGCAAACACTAACCAGTTGTTAGAAATGGAACTCAACAGAACATAAAGCAACTTGGGTCATTAAAACAGATGGTGGAATAATTGTAGCTGTGCTACAAAACTTTGATGTCCTTTTGTTATTTGTAACCTTAACAATTACAGACTGAAAATTTATGCCCTTGTTTTCACCTAGGGTTCCGTGTTATGGAGAAGGTGCTCTGGAGGGTGCTGGCACGCTCAACAAACCTGGATGTGCCTTGCTACCCAAAGATTCTTCAGGTGATGTTCCCAAGAGTGCACCAAGTTTATGCCTTTGTTTTCACCTAGGGGTCCCAGGAGTTTGTGAATGTACAACCAGGAGAGATGATGCCGGGATGACTTCTAAAAGCAATGTTGATGATGCTCCACCTTTGGAGAAAGGTGAGTCTGAATATTGTACTGTATCTCATTGTTCCTCCCTCAGGACCATTGCGGTACCGGGGCTGCACCATTGTCTGGTGTAATGCATGATTTCCGCTGAGGTTTGCATTGTTCTCTAGGCTTTGTATGAAACGATTTCTCAAAGAAGTTGTGAAATTAACTGAACCCACAAGTTTAACGTGGCATTGTGCACCCGAGAAAGTCATATTACCCACGTAAAACAATGGCCGTATACTCCTGCATGTGTGTTTAGACTTGGAACTCAATAGAACTTATCTCTTGAATTTACACCATTATTCTGTAAGGATCATTTGCTTTTCACTAATGATGTTATTCAGTTTTGTAATTTAGATAGTAGATGATGTTGGAGAAAACAATAGGCTTAATATGCTTGTTTTATTGGTTGGATCAGTTTTCCAACGTGTATGCCAGTTACTTGCCTGATAAGTTTATATATACTTATTTAGTTATTCTTATCTTTCTTACCATTGGCGGCTTCATTATTTTTGTGTCTTGCAGTTAACTGTCTAAACCGTGTACTTATATCGGGTAGGTTTTGCCGCATAAAAGTTACTTTCGTAGCAATCATGTGTTACAAATTTACGCAATAATGTGAATATCCAATGGTTGTCCGTTGTGTGCTTAGGTTAAGTAGAGGCTCTCAGGCAAGATAGAAGAGCTATTCTTCTAGTTCTTGCTTTCTTTATTCCTCACAAGGGGTCCTCTTTATATAGAGGCCTAACAATCCGATCTAAATAAAAAATCATGGATATTATCCCTAATTTGTCAAAGGCTCAAGCTAAAAGATACATTCCTAAGTTAAATGATAAACTCCTCTCTAAGAGATCATGGGAATCCTCTTCCTAACTTGGTTCTCGGTGAGCCAACTAGACCTACATAACATTATCAATGCTACAAAAGTAACTTGTGTATTCCATGTACATACATAACAATGAGATGATGCAGACAGCCAATCTTTCTTATTATCACCTGTGGAGATACTTCCTTTGATTGTAGTCTCATATATTTCTAGCAAAAGATAAGGAATATATCCCAAATTCTCATTGAAAACTGAACTGTCTATCAGATTGCTGTCCGCAAGTTAACATGGCCTCCTTTGCTTGTTCTCCAGAACAACAGCCGGAGGAAGAGGTGAGGAAACGGCAATACAAAGAAAAGTGAAGAAGGTAAATGCAATAGTTTCTGTATATTACCGCCTGGTTTTACCATCAGTTTTCCGTTGCACATGAGACTTACTGTCGATAGTCCAGTGGGCTGTTGAAAACCAGTAGAATTCATAATGACTGGATTTAAATGGTTTCAGAAACGGCAGGGTGGTCCAGAATGAACCTGAGGACATTGACCCTGGTGTTGTTGCTATGATGGGTTTCGGATATCGAAGAAGTGAATGCTTTCAGGTGGTGTGTCTTTTCTTCGAAGAAGACATGGTCGTCGGCTTGTTGCTATATCTATTCTTATGATGCAAAGCTTAATATTGGAACGATGAAACTCTGTGAAGGATGGCGACTTTGTGCTGTATCTTGGCAGTCATCTGAGAAACATTTCATCTTTGAGAGATGTGATAACTATATGCCGCAAGAAAACAATTAGCAGTTCAAGTACTCTGTTGTTAATCTATTTCTCAAGACTCGCTTCCTGTACTGTATCTGTACTGTCACTGGTTCTTTGTTTGAAAAACTTTGAAATTATTTCATTTTATAGTGTTTGCATTATCTTATAGTGGCCGAGTGGGAATTAATCTCCTACGACTTGAAAAACTATATGCATTATCTTACAGTTTGTGTACACTGATGCTTAGCTGCTTGGTAAATGATATGTTTGCCTGTTTGGAGACAAGTTAGTGGGAAAAGGCTATATGTCGAAGAACCATTTCGTCAAGATAAATAAATTGACATTGTGTCCAGTAATAGATGTGCGTGAGACAATGTCTTCATTGCAGAAAGCAAGACCCCCCACTAGAAAAATAGCACACAAAAATCAAGTGAACAGAAATAATAATAATTTTTTAACACAATAAATATGATGATGACTTAAATTATTAGGCCCCCTTTGGTTCGAATAATTTCATAGGAGCTTTGGAGGATTCCATTCTTTAGGAATTTTTCATATAAAGCTTGTTTGGTTTGTAGGAATGGAAACCATGAGATCATATGGACTACTTCGCATGCAATCCGAAAGGACAATTTCAATTGACTCTGTCCTCAATAGGAATTTCTATGACAGCTATATGAAGCACCAAATTCTTAAAGAAAGTTTGCGCATTCTTCCTAGCAAGCTACTAAACAGACTTGCACTATACAATTTCGTATTTTCAATTCATGTAAGACTAGTATGGCATGAAATGCCACTACATTTTCCACGTTCCAACATTTTTAGAGTCTTGCGAACAAAATAGGCCCAAGAACACTCGATTAATAGGTATATCATGTTTTCATAAAAAGGCCAAAAAACAAGAGATCTTGCAAATGAAAAAAAACGAACAAAGCTCCCACTTGTTTGGTGTCTAGCTAGGTGGAATGCGGAAACCAATGAAGCACCCATCCCCGCTTGGCGTGCATGTGATGAGCGGGCTAATGCGTGATGTCTCAAATAGAGGAGTTGATCATTAGTAAGCGTGCTCTCTTTCTAGTATTTTCTTTAAATTCTATCGTTCGATCAATGGTAACTCAGAAGTGATGACAATGTTTACTTTTGGATCATTAAACTATCAGGACTAGTTTGTTACACTGATAAAGATTTGAGTTGGGGCAGGCCGTTCACCTTCGTCGAGATTAACTCAAGTTATTAGAAATTTATCACACTTTGCCATCTATTGATGCAACTGATTTTTTAGGTAACATTAACATTTTGCAGAAAGTGAGGGACTATGATGGCAGTGGCGGAGCGTGACAAGCCACCAAGGGGGGGGGGGCAATTTGAAACTAAAAATGAAATATGCATGAAAACTTATGTGATTCACAACATAAATTACCAATTCCACCAACGCTAGAGCAGTAGGAACTGGATGTTCTTGTTAAAAAGACAAAAACAGTATGACTAGTATGATTTGATTATATACATCTATGGAGGTACCGTTAGTGGCTCCCGTAGTAGCAGTATGATGATGTGTGATGCTGCCTGCTGCCGTCAGTGGCTGCCGCTGCGGCTTGGTGCAACTCCTGCCTCGCTATGCACTCCTATCTCCGTCTATCGTTGCTATGCATTGCTTCCTATATCCCTCTCTCTTCCTCTTGTATTTCGCTGGTATAATGATTAGTATACCTAGTAATTTTACAGTTGTTCTTTTGGAAGGGGGGGTCGTGACCCCCTTTGGCCTCCAAGAGGCTCCGCCACTGTATGATGGCACATACATTTAAACAATTAGTGCAGTACATAAAATAACTTATGTTGCAAAGAAAGAGCAGTTTGCTAGTTTCCAGAAAACATGCAATCTATACATGGTGGCAGAATGAGAGAGATTGCTACATAACTACTACTACAAACCTATAGTTCAGGGGTAAACTACTCACACCTCATCGGAGGAGGATCTTGGTGATGATCATAAGTGATGGAGAATTCCTCCTCTACGGTAGTGTCCCAGAGAAGCAATTTGTCTTATAGTTGCACCTTTGTTTTGCAAATATCAAGGTGACGCCACCTAATATCTACCGGCGGAGACTCTGACTTAAGGGAAACCTTGGTGTGTGCCCCTAGGTGAATACGCAAGGAAGCCGATGTGCAACACTTTGCAGCGCATCCCCTATGGGCCCCACTTTTCTCCCTTTTTTCAGGACTTCATGAGTTCCTTTCAAACGTTCGCCATTTTTTCAAACATTTTTATCTTTTGGGAAAGTTTCCAAAAATCAAAACGATCATGTACGAAGACATCGTTATGGCATTTAATTAGTAGGTTAGTCTATAGAATAATTAATGATCTGCAATTGAAAAATGTAGTTAAACTTAAAAGGAATTGATAAGTTTGCAACATATCATACTACGTGTGAGCATTCTCTTGTATTTTTGGGCATTGGTTCTTTCTGTGGACAAAGGCACGCTAGTTATGGTCCGACAACTCTGAGTTCGTGTCCGGTACCTTTGGCATTACCGTGATTCCTGAGGTATCTTTGGACATCTCAGTAACTTCGAGTGCCGTTGCGAATTTCTAAGAATGTTGTTTCCCCTCCCGATCACTCCAAAATTTGAACATGTTTGTATTTTCGTATATGCTTGCAAAAACTTCCAGGCACATTGCTTTTTCATCCAATCGCTAGATTTTCGCCCCTTGAGAGGGAAGATGCTTTAGAGAGCTGAGAGACAGTTCCTTGAAGATCTTGACAAGGGTACAATGCTTGTTCATTTGGGGAAGGGGGTGCACCTCCTAAACGGTTAAGGCCACTTGGAAGCCTACATCGAATGTGAAGGAGCCTAGAAGCTTTTGAAGGCCACGAGATCGTCTAGTTTCTATGAAGATCTATCCCGCATGATTGACCATGGACTTTATGTCCAATGTCAAGGAGGAATATATGCATTGCTGGCTAAGACCTTTGCGGTCTTATAACTCTGTATCCCAACTCCCTCCAACAAGGTTGTTTATGCTAGCAATCTGAACGATCCGGACCTTGGGATAAATCTTGAGTTGCGATCCCCTTTCTCAACTCCTGTACTTTGTTTTTTTAGAATAAAGAGCTCTATAAATCAAATTGTGAGATTACACTCCTTCCCTACACAAGCCGTAAGGAAGGCCGTGATGTAATTAATCCATAAGCAACGTCTCCTAGAGGAACTACACTTTTTGGCATAGAGATGTGCTAATTCATTCGCTTCTCTTGCCGTAAATACCAATTGAAATTCCCTCAAAGCTCTCGAATTTCATTCATAGTGGTAGCAGTCTCTGAGCGACCGTGGCTTGGAGAATTCCACTGGTTCACCACAAGTTGGGCGTCAATTTCAGTTACCACCTTCCTGTAACCCAAGTCAAAAGCTAGCTAGACCCGTCACAAACAACAAATATCTCCATAGCGAATGCCGAGAGTCCAGCCTCGTACCACGGGGCCTGAGCCCGAATCAGTTTATCCTCATGGTTGCGGACACCAAAACCTGTCCCGTCTTGATGTGTGTATCATCACAGAACTCCTTTACTTTTTTTTTGAGAAATTTTCATTCCAATTACGAATCAGTACAAAGTAGTTGACTCTTACAGTCACACTGAAACGCAAACACAAAGGACCATGAACACCTAGAGTACCCTAAGACAACCATAACACAAGAAGATCTCCGGAGCCATGTGTCATCATCCCTGAATCTTGAGAGAAGACCCCTGCAGCAGAAGGATCTGCAACCAGTCGCAAACAGGTCATCATCTTCGACCACGGTACAATTGTCGCCACGCTGCTTCCTCCTTTCTTGACACCAGCGCTGAGAGGGCATGGACATCAATCCAACACACCTGCAACAGTCGTCGCCATCTTTGGCTTTGAGTACCGCGAAAAGTGTCCCTTCCGAAAGGAAGAGAACTCGAGTCATCCGACCGGTCCAGCACCGCGGCCGGGCCATCCGCCCGGACAAAGCAGGATCTCCCACCAGCATCAGCGCAGAGGAAGGAGAAGAACAGCAGCAACAAATCATACCAACAAGGAAGAAGAAAGGTCTTCGTCTCCCTGCATCCATCGCCCATCTGAAGATCCAAACGGCCAGTGCCGATGGACCTTCAACCACCATAGCCCGCGACCTCGACGAGATCCGGGGATCCCCAACACCGCTGGCTCCTAGACGAAGGCAAAAGCCTCGCCTGACCGCGAACGGAGCCCGGAGAAACTTATTCCGACGCGACACCACCGCAACGGCCTCGACAGCGTCTTCCTTAACCCTAACCCTACCACACACTCACCTAGCGAACAGACCCGGGGTTCCCCCTCCCTCCCGCCGCCGGAGCGGCCGACGGAGAGAGAGGGAACCGGCGGCGTCACCGGCGGCGCGCAAGGGATCCCGGTCGCCTCCTTGATCGCCCGATGCGATCCTTTTTTGGGGCGAGTTGGTTTCTCAGAACTCCTTTACTTTGTTACACGTTTAATTTATGCACCTACTTTTGGTATACTTGCATGCTATCTAGGTGTACTAGGCAATTATAAGTATTCAATTCAATTGCTAAAATTTGAATTGTCTATTCATCTACTCTGGATGTAACGTTGGGTCTTTTAAAATGGTTCATGCCGCCTTACACCCGTTGTAGTTCATCTAAAAACGCGGGAGGGCATAGTGAAGGAATGAGGGGTGAGGAAAGGAGCGGGCAAATTGTGCCTATTTCTTCACATGAGTTTAGAGGGGAAAAGTGAATACTCGCAAGGAGGAAAGTGTAGCAGTTGTTAGAAATAGGTCCGCGGGCAAATCCGCTTATGCACCCAACTATTTGCAGAGTAAATTTATTTACTGTTATTTTTCCCAAGAGTTTAAATTTGATCGTTTAAAGTCAAGATACGGCCTAGGATAGTTGTTGAATTTGAAATAATTATAGGGCGTTGCTACACACATGACGTCATGTGCATCATTCATGGACGATGTTCCTAATCAAGCCGTTCGTGGACGCCGTGAGATTTTGCATCGTTCCGAAATTGGTCGGGCATGTCACGCGCAAAGCAGTTTCGCACACATGTATATTTACAATTGTCAGACTTTGTTGCTTTAAGGTGATGGATACCGCAGGGAACTGAGTAATCAAGGATGATGGTAAAAACGTAATTTAATATTTATATATGTGGTCTATTAAAAGAATCTAAACTAATTTCCAAACAGAGAAATAGTGGTCAATCCTCAAAAAAAAGTGTGGTCAGAGTCCCGACCTGGTTGAGCCGAACCATTCCCCCGTTCCCCACCCGCACCCAAACCCAGCCAAGGGCCACCATGGCAGCACCGCCGCCGGAGCTCCCGGACGACGTCGTCGAAGAGATCCTCCTCCGCCTCCCACCCGACGACCCAGGCTGCCTCTTCCGTGCCTCCCTCGTCTGCAAGGCCTGGAGGAGCGCCGTCTCCCAGCCTCACTTCCGCCACCGCTTCATCGGGCTCCACCGCCATCGAGCACCCCCAGTGCTCGGCTTCCTCCACGACTGGGAAGACGAGCGCATCCCTGATTTTGTTCCCATCACCGCCTCGCTCTTCTCCCTCGCCGCTCCAGATCGCCGGTTCTGGCGCCCCCTCGACTGCCGCCACGGCCGCGCCCTCCCCGACCGCCGCAAGGAAACTCAGGAACTCCTCCTGTGGGAGCCAATCACCGGTGCCCATCAGCGCATACCGGTGCCCTCGGCGTTCAGGTGCCAGTGGCCGACCGCGGCCGTGTTCCGCGCAGCCGACGGGTGCGACCACCGCGACTGCCCGGGGCTTCGGCGTGGTCTTCGTCTTCACCGTTGATTTCTCGGCTGACGCCGATGTTGTCACATCGGTGTGCTTGTATTCGTCGGAGATTGGCACATGGGGTACCATTCCAGCGTGCTGGTTGGGAGGTCTCTGCTCTACTTCCTGTCCGACGGTGGGATGATCCTGGAGTACAATTTGGACGGTGGTGAACTGGCTGTGTTTGACACACCACCAGACGGTTACAACAGTGACAACGAAAGATTTAACCTCATGCTGGTGGAGGACGGTGGGCTGGGGTTTGCCAAAGGCATTGATCTGCAGCTCATATTGTGGAAAAGGGAGGCGAGTGACGGCAAATATGCACGATTGGTGCTGAGCTGGATTGTCGACCTGTTCGATTTGCTCCCAATTGGTGTCGATTCAAAAAGTCTTTCTCCAGTGTTGGGCTTTGTTGAGGGAGCAAATGCTATTTTCGTGTCAACTGTTTATAGTCTCTTCATGATCGAGCTACAGTCGGAGCAGGGGAAAAAGGTGTGTGCTAGTCATGGCTTATGTAACTTGATTCCAGTTGTCAGCTTCTACACTCCACATTTTAGGCTCCAAGTGCCCGGTGGTGAACACCACGGCCCAGCGCCGTGGCTGAACCTACTGAGGAGGGGTGGTCAGCAAGGGGTTTGGGAGGAGAAATCACTAGAATGGGCGCATGTGCTGTTTGATAAGGGGTGCAAGGCTATCAATGAGAAGGACTTTGCCAACGTGGCAGGCTGCTTCAGACATGCTCTCAAGATCAGGTTTGGGTTCTACTCCCAAACTCCACTTGTTCTCCTAGCTAGACATGCTGATGTAGCGTAACATATGGATAGTTTGTGGGAAAGAAAACTTCCAGTTAGTTCATTGTTCTTTTCATGTGCATAGTGGCATGTTCTATGACAATGTTGTTACCGATGAAGGAAATATGCCCTAGAGGCAATGATGAAGTTATTATTTATTTCCTCATATCATGATAAATGTTTATTATTCATGCTAGAATTGTATTAACCGGAAACATAATACATGTGTGAATATATAGACAAACAGAGTGTCACTAGTATGCCTCTACTTGACTAGCTTGTTAATCAAAGATGGTTATGTTTCCTAACCATGAACAAGGAGTTGTTATTTGATTAACAAGGTCACATCATTAGTTGAATGATCTGATTGACATGACCCATTCCGTTAGCTTAGCACACGATCGTTTAGTATGTTGCTATTGCTTCCTTCATGACTTATACATGTTTCTATGACTATGAGATTATGCAACTCCCGTTTACCGGAGGAACACTTTGTGTGCTACCAAACGTCACAACGTAACTGGGTGATTATAAAGGTGCTCTACAGGTGTCTCCGAAGGTACTTGTTGAGTTGGCGTATTTCGAGATTAGGATTTCTCACTCCGAATGTCGGAGAGGTATCTCTGGGCCCTCTCGGTAATACACATCACTTAAGCCTTGCAAGCATTTCAAGTAATGAGTTAGTTGTGAGATGATGTATTACGGAACGAGTAAAGAGACTTACCGGTAACGAGATTGAACTAGGTATTGGATACCGACGATCGAATCTCGGGCAAGTAACATACCGATGACAAAGGGAACAACATATGTTGTTGTGCGGTTTGACCGATAAAGATCTTCGTAGAATATGTAGGAACCAATATGGGCATCCAGGTCCCGCTATTGGTTATTCACCGGAGACATGTCTCGGTCATGTCTACATTGTTCTCGAACCGTAGGGTCCGCACGCTTAAGGTTTCGATGGCGGTTATATTATGAGTTTATGTATTTTGATGTACCGAAGGTTGTTCGAGTCCGGATATGATCACGGACATGACGAGGAGTCTCGAAATGGTCGAGACATAAAGATTGATATATTGGACGGATATATTTGGACACCGGAAAGGTTCGGAGAAGTTTGGAGCTCCGGAGGTTACTGGAACCCCGGGAGGTATATGGGCCTTATTGGGCCCATGTAGGAGGAAGAGAGAAGGAGCAAGGGAGGGCCCCCCAAGCCCAATCCGAATTGGGGAGGGGGGCCGGCCCCCCCTTTCCTTTCTCCTTCCCCCTCTCTTCCTTCCTACTACTAGTACTACCTCCTAATACTAGTACTCCTTCCTTCCCCCTCCAAATAAGATAAGGAAAAGAGAGGGAAACCTACTTGGAGTAGGTTTCCCCCTCCCTATGGCGCGCCCCCCTTGAGGCCGGCCACCTCCTCCCTCCCTCCTTTATATACGGGGGTAGGGGGCACCCTAGGACACACAAGTTGATCATTGATCGTTCCTTAGCCGTGTGCGGTGCCCCCCTCCACGATATTACACCTCGATCATATTGTAGCGGTGCTTAGGCGAAGCCCTGCGACAGGAGAACATCAAGATCGTCACCACGCCGTCGTCTTGTGGAACTCCCCTGGAGCCTCTCTGGATTGGAGATCGAGGGTGCGTCATCGAGCTGTACGCGTGTCAAGAACTCGGAGGTGCCGAGTAACGGTGCTTGGATCGGTCGGACCGGAGGACGACGACTACTTCCTCTACGCTGCATCAACGCTTCGCTTCGGTCTCACGAGGGTGCGAGACAACACTCTCCCTCTCATTGCTATGCATCACCATGATCTTGCGTGTGCGTAGGAAAATTTTGAAATTACTACGTTCCCCAACAAGTGGCATCCGAGCCTAGGTTTTATGGTTTGATGTTATATGCACGAGTAGAACACAAGTGAGTTGTGGGCGATATAAGTCATCTGCTTACCAGCATGTCATACTTTGGTTGGCGGTATTGTTGGATGAAGCGGCCCGGACCGACATTACGCCAGACGCTTACGCGAGACTGGTTTTACCGCCGTGCTTTGCACACGGTGACTAGCGGTGTCAGTTTCTCCAACTTTAGTTGAACCGAGTGTGGCTACGCCCGGTCCTTGCGAAGGTTAAAACAGCATCAACTTGACAAACTATCGTTGTGGTTTTGATGCGTAGGTGAGATTGGTTCTTGCTTAAGCCCGTAACAGCCACGTAAAACTTGCAACAACAAAGTAGAGGACGTCTAACTTGTTTTTGCAGGGCATGTTGTGATGTGATATGGCCAAGACATGATGCTATATTTTATTGTATGAGATGATCATGTTTTGTAACCGAAGTTATCGGCAACTGGCAGGAGCCATATGGTTGTCGCTTTATTGTATGAAATGCAACGCTACTGTAATTGCTTTACTTTATCACTAAGCGGTAGCGATAGTCGAGAAGCAATAGATGGCGAAACGACAACGATGCTACGATGGAGATCAAGGTGTCGCGCCGGTGACGATGGTGATCATGATGGTGCTTGGAGATGGAGATCACAAGCACAAGATGATGATGGCCATATCATATCACTTATATTGATTGCATGTGATGTTTATCCTTTATGCATCTTATCTTGCTTTGATTGACGGTAGCATTTTAAGATGATCTCTCACTAAAATTATCAAGTAGTGTTCTCCTGAGTATGCACCGTTGCCAAAGTTCGTCGTGCCCGGACACCACGTGATGATCGGGTGTGATAAGCTCTCGTCCATCTACAACGGGTGCAAGCCAGTTTTGCACACGCAGAATACTCGAGTTAAACTTGACGAGCCTAGCATATGCAGATATGGCCTCGAACACGGAGACCGAAAGGTCGGCGTGAATCATATAGTAGATATGATCAACATAAGATGTTCACCATTGAAAACTACTCCATCTCACGTGATGACCGGTTATGGTTTAGTTGATTTGGATCACGTGATCACTTAGATGACTAGAGAGATGTCATCTAAGTGGGAGTTCTTAAGTAATATGATTAATTGAACTAAAATTTATCATGAACTTAGTACCTGATAGTATCTTGCTTGTCTATGTTGTTTGTAGATAGATGGCCCATGCTGTTGTTCCGTTGAATTTTAATGCGTTCCTTGAGAAAGCTAAGTTGAAAGATGATGGTAGCAACTATGCGGACTGGGTCCGTAACTTGAGGATTATCCTCATTGCTGCACAGAAAAATTACGTCCTGGAAGCACCGCTTGGTGCCAGGCCTGCTGCTGATGCAACTGACGATGTTAAGAACGTCTGGCAGAGCAAAGCTGATGACTACTCGATAGTTCAATGTGCCATGCTTTACGGCTTAGAACAGGGACTTCAACGACGTTTTGAACGTCATAGAGCATATGAGATGTTCCAGGAGTTGAAGTTGATATTCCAGAAGAATGCCCGGATTGAGAGATATGAAGTCTCCAATAAGTTCTATAGCTGCAAGATGGAGGAGAATAGTTACGTCGGTGAGCACATACTCAAGATGTCCGGGTATTGTAATCACTTGATTCAACTGGGAGTTACTCTTCCGGATGATAGCGTCATTGATGAATTCTCCAATCACTTCCACCAAGCTACAAGAGCTTCGTGATGAACTATAATATGCAAGGGATGGATAAGGCGATTCCCGAGCTCTTCGCAATGCTAAAGGCTGCGGAGGTAGAAATCAAGAAAGAGCATCAAGTGTTGATGGTTAACAAGACCACTAGTTTCAAGAAAAGGGCAAAGGGAAGAAGAAGGGAACTTCAAGAAGAACAGCAAATAAGTTGCTGCTCAAGAGAAGAAACCCAAGTGCGGACCTAAGCCTGAAATTGAGTGCTTCTACCGCAGCGGATGGTCCTTGGAAGCGGAACTGCCCCAAGTATTTGGCGGATAAGAAGGATGGCAAGGTGAACAAAGGTATATGTGATATACATGTTATTGATGTGTACCTTACTAGAGCTCGCAGTAGCACTGGTATTTTATCTCTGGTTCATTGCTAATATTTGCAACTCGAAGCAGGGACTACGGAATAAGCGAGCATGGCCAGGGCGAGGTGACGATGCGCGTGAGGAAGCGGTTCCAAAGTCGATGTGATCGCCGTCGGCACGCTACCTCTACATCTACCATCGAGATTAGTTTTAGACCTAAATAATTGTTATTTGGTGCCTGCGTTAAGCATGAACATTATATCTGGATCTTGTTTGATGCGAGACGGTTATTCATTTAAATCAGAGAATAATGGTTGTTCTATTTATATGAGTAATATCTTTTATGGTCATGCACCCTTAAAGAGTGGTCTATTTTTATTGAATCTCGATAGTAGTGATACACATATTCATAATGTTGAAACCAAAAGATGCAGAGTTGATAATGATAGTGCAACTTATTTGTGGCACTGCCGTTTAGGTCATATCGGTGTAAAACGCATGAAGAAACTCCATCTTGATGACTTCTGGAATCACTTGATTATGAATCACTTGGTACTTGCGAACCGTGCCTCATGGGCAAGATGACTAAAACGCCGTTCTCCGGTACTATGGAGAGAGCAACAGATTTGTTGGAAATCATACATACAGATGTATGTGGCCCGATGAATGTTGAGGCTCGTGGCGGATATCGTTATTTTCTCACCTTCACAGATGATTTGAGCAGATATGGGTATATCTACTTAATGAAGCACAAGTCTGAAACATTTGAAAAGTTCAAAGAATTTCAGAATGAAGTAGAAAATCATCGTAAGAAGAAAATAAAGTTTCTACGATCTGATCGTGGAGGAGAATATTTGAGTTACGAGTTTGGTTTACATTTGAAACAATGCGGAATAGTTTCGCAACTCACGCCACCCGGAACACCACAGCGTAATGGTGTGTCCGAACGTCGTAATTTACTTGATATGGTGCGGTCTATGATGTCTCTTACAGATTTGCCACTATCGTTTTGGGGTTATGCTTTAGAGACGGCCACATTCACGTTAAATAGGGCACCATTGAAATCCATTGAGACGACACCTTATGAACTATGGTTTGGCAAGAAACCAAAGTTGTCGTTTCTTAAAGTTTGGGGTTGCGATGCTTATGTGAAAAAGCTTCAACCTGATAAGCTCGAACCCAAATCGGAGAAATGTGTCTTCATAGGATACCCAAAGGAGACAGTTGGGTACACCTTCTATCACAGATCCGAAGGCAAGACATTCGTTGCTAAGAATGGATCCTTTCTAGAGAAAGAGTTTCTCTCGAAAGAAGTGAGTGGGAGGAAAGTAGAACTTGATGAGGTAATCTGTACCTACTCCTTGTTGGAAAATAATACATCACAGGAACCGGTTTCGTGGACGTCAAAACCAACTAGTGAGGAAGTTGATGATAATGATCATAGAACTTGAGATCAAGTTATCTGAGAACCACGTGGGTCGAGCAGAGTAAGATCCGCACCAGAGTGGTACGGTAATCCTATTCTGGAAGTCATGCTACTAGATCATGATGAACCTACGAACTATGAAGAAGCGATGGTGAGCCCAGATTCCACAAAATGGCTTGAAGCCATGAAATCTGAGATGGGATCCATGTATGAGAACAAAGTATGGACTTTGGTTGACTTGCCCGATGGTCGGCAAGCAATTGAGAATAAATGGATCTTCAAGAAGAAGACTGACGCTGACGGTAATGTTACTGTCTACAAAGCTCGACTTGTTGCAAAAGGTTTTCGACAAGTTCAAGGGGTTGACTACGATGAGACCTTCTCACCCGTAGCGATGCTTAAGTCTGTCCGAATCATGTTAGCAATTGCCGCATTTTATGATTATGAAATTTGCCAAATGGATGTAAAACTGCATTCCTGAATGGATTTCTGAAAGAAGAGTTGTATATGATGCAACCAGAAGGTTTTATCGATCCAAAGGGAGCTAACAAAGTGTGCAAGCTCCAACGTTCCATTTATGGACTGGTGCAAGCCTCTCGGAGTTGGAATAAACATTTTGATAGTGTGATCAAAGCATTTGGTTTTATCTGAGACTTTTGGAGAAGCTGTATTTACAAGAAAGTGAGTGGGAGCTCAGTAGCATTTCTAATATTATATGTGGATGACATATTATTGATTGGAAATGATATAGAATTTCTGGATAGCATAAAGGGATACTTGAATAAAAGTTTTTCAATGAAAGACCTCGGTGAAGCTGCTTACATATTGGGCATTAAGATCTATAGAGATAGATCAAGACGCTTAATTGGACTTTCACAAAGCACATACCTTGACAAAGTTTTGAAGAAGTTCAAAATGGATCAAGCAAAGAAAGGGTTCTTGCTGTATTGCAAGGTGTGAAGTTGAGTAAGACTCAAAGCCCGACCCACTGCAGAAGATAGAGAGAAAATGAAAAGTGTTCCTATGCTTCAGCCATAGGCTCTATCATGTATGCAATCTGTGTACAGACCTGATGTGTGCCTTGCTATAAGTCTAGCAGGAGGTACCAAAGTAATCCAGAGTGGATCACTGGACAGCGGTCAAGAACATCCTGAAATACCTGAAAAGGACTAAGGATATGTTTCTCGTATATGGAGGTGACAAAGAGCTCATCGTAAATGGTTACGTTGATGCAAGCTTTGACAATGATCCGGACGATTCTAAATCGCAAACCGGATACGTGTTTACATTAAACGGTGGAGCTGCAGTTGGTGCAGTTCAAAGCAAAGCGTCGTGGCGGGATCTACATGTGAAGCGGAATACATAGCTGCTTCGGAAGCAGCCAATGAAGGAGTCTGGATGAAGGAGTTCATATCCGATCTAGGTGTCATACCTAGTGCATCGGGTCCAATGAAAATCTTTTGTGACAATATTGGAGTGATTGCCTTAGCGAAGGAATCCAAATTTCACAAGAGAACCAAGCACATCAAGAGACGCTTCAATTCCATCCGGGATCTAGTCCAGGTGGGAGACATAGAGATTTGCAAGATACATACGGATATGAATGTTGCAGACCCGTTGACTAAGCCTCTTCCACGAGCAAAACATGATCAACACCAAGACTCCATGGGTGTTAGAATCATTACTGTGTAATCTAGATTATTGACTCTAGTGCAAGTGAGAGACTGAAGGAAATATGCCCTAGAGGAAATAATAAAGTTATTATTTATTTCCTCATATCATGATAAATGTTTATTATTCATGCTAGAATTGTATTAACCGGAAACATAATACATGTGTGAATATATAGACAAACAGAGTGTCACTAGTATGCCTCTACTTGACTAGCTTGTTAATCAAAGATGGTTATGTTTCCTAACCATGAACAAGGAGTTGTTATTTGATTAACAAGGTCACATCATTAGTTGAATGATCTGATTGACATGACCCATTCCGTTAGCTTAGCACACGATCGTTTAGTATGTTGCTATTGCTTCCTTCATGACTTATACATGTTCCTATGACTATGAGATTATGCAACTCCGTTTACGGAGGAACACTTTGTGTGCTACCAAACGTCACAACGTAATCGGGTGATTATAAAGGTGCTCTCAGGTGTCTCCGAAGGTACTTGTTGAGTTGGCGATTTCGAGATTAGAATTTGTCACTCCGAATGTCGGAGAGGTATCTCTGGGCCCTCTCGGTAATACACATCACTTAAGCCTTGCAAGCATTTCAACTAATGAGTTAGTTGTGAGATGATGTATTACGGAACGAGTAAAGAGACTTGCGTAACGAGATTGAACTAGGTATTGGATACCGACGATCGAATCTCGGGCAAGTAACATACCGATGACAAAGGAACAACGTATGTTGTTGTGCGGTTTGACCGATAAAGATCTTCGTAGAATATGTAGGAACCAATATGGGCATCCAGGTCCCGCTATTGGTTATTGACCGGAGACATGTCTCGGTCATGTCTACATTGTTCTCGAACCGTAGGGTCCGCACGCTTAAGGTTTCGATGATGAGTTATATTATGAGTTTATGTATTTTGATGTACGAAGGTTGTTGAGTCCGGATATGATCACGGACATGACGAGGAGTCTCGAAATGGTCGAGACATAAAGATTGATATATTGGACGGATATATTTGGACACGGAAAGGTTCGGAGAAGTTTGGAGCTCCGGAGGTTACGGAACCCCCAGAGGTATATGGGCCTTATTGGGCCCATGTAGGAGGAAGAGAGAAGGAGCAAGGGAGGGGGGCGCGCCCCAAGCCCAATCCGATTGGGGAGGGGGGCCGCCCCCTTTCCTTTCTCCTTCCCCCTCTTCCTTCCTACTACTATTACTACTTCCTAATACTAGTACTCCTTCCTTCCCCTCCAAATAAGATAAGGAAAGAGAGGAAACCTACTTGGAGTAGGTTTCCCCTCCCTATGGCGCGCCCCTTGGGCCGGCCAACTCCTCCCTCCCTCCTTTATATACGGGGGTAGGGGGCACCCTAGAACACACAAGTTGATCTTTGATCGTTCCTTAGCCGTGTGCGGTGCCCCTCCACGATATTACACCTCGATCATATTGTAGCGGTGCTTAGGCGAAGCCTGCGACAGAGAACATCAAGATCGCCACCACGCCATCGTCTTGTGGAACTCCCCTTGGAGCCTCTCTTGGATTGGAGATCGAGGTGCGTCATCGAGCTGTACGCGTGTCAAGAACTCAGAGGTGCCGGAGTAACGGTGCTTGGATCGGTCGGACCGGGAGGACGTACGACTACTTCCTCTACGCTGCATCAACGCTTCCGCTTCGGTCTACGAGGGTACGTAGACAACACTCTCCCCTCTCGTTGCTATGCATCACCATGATCTTGCGTGTGCGTAGGAAATTTTTTGAAATTACTACGTTCCCCAACAACCGAGTGTGTAGTGTTTTGGTTTCATGTGTTTGACAGTTAGTGTGAAGGTGTGGGTGTTGGTATTTGATGGTTTAGTGAGTCCAGTTAGCCAATATGACCTGATAATAACACCTGGGAGTATAACATATTTTGTTGCGATGTCTGTAATGCGGTGAGAATTAAATCAAAGTCTAAGTGCTTGAGGGATAGATGTTATCCTATTTGATCGCTGTGCAGTTCATTTATATGGTTCCTCTTCCTTAGATTTGTACTTCATAATCTATGAAAGCAATAGTAACTATAAAAGACAGTCGACATAACATAGTTAACACCTTGTGTCATTAAATGGTTTTGTTCTTTTTTTTTTAGAATCACCGGGGGGGAGTTTCCCCACCTGAATATATTACTCAAAGTGGCCAGAATGCCAGAGTGGTGATCCAGTTTATAAGGGAAACCGGATCGAAAACCTTAACAAATTGGCCTTGTTTATAAGGGAAACCGGGCCAAAAACCATACAAGGCACGACCAAGCTGGCAGACATAAGACCATCAACATGAGAGACACAAGTAGATGTGGGGTGTCGTCGAAAGATCACAATACCAGGACTTTGCAAACAGCCGAACGCATCGGCGGGCATACCGGCCCCATGGCACAACTCAGGAGCATCCACAATCAACGAGTGTCATCCCAGACACGAACCTTGACTGGGGCTCCGCCACAGAAAAACGGAATGAATAGCAGTTTGAGAGGCATCTTGCGCCATCCTTGAGCAAAGATGAGTCGAGACAACACCAAGAGCACCAAGCTCGCCGCAACACAACGGTAACCATGAGAAGGTCTTGAGCAACCATTACCAACCTGAGCCGCATGAGAACACCACCACCGTAGATGAAGAGCTCCAATCAACCGAGACCATCCATGATGCCTCAAGGCTATTGGTGCAGCCGAAAGGCAACGAGCGACCGAGTCCACACCTGGACGAAGAGTCACACGCAGCCGAGTCTACATCACAACAGCGGCACCGCCGGCGAAGCCGAAGGGCATCAAGGAGCCGAGTCTACACCCGAATCGCTTCTCCGAGCACACCAGCGCAAGCCGGCCGCGCCACCACCACCGTCCAACCCGCAGTGAGCAGCCACCACACAATCCACCAAGCTGATGCCTTCAGGAAGGAATGCGATGCGAAAAGCGTCGTCATTGGCCATTCCGGACGAACCAGGAACATGGATTTCCCCAGGAGCCTCGAAGGGGAAGTCACCATTACAACGATGCCTCCAAGGAGGTAAGTGGCACCCGCGGGCGTCACCATTGCCGGCTCCGACAGGAGCAGTGGCTTTCGCCCAAGTGAGCAAACCACCTCCGAGGAGCACCGGTAGACTGCGAATCGCTGCTCCTTGCACCACCACAGAGCAAGAGTCACTGCAGCCCGCCGCCGCACGTGACCAAATCCGGCCCACCGCAGTCAACCGCACCTCGCGGAGACCACCCACGGCCAACCACCAGAACGAGGCGACAGATCCATCAATGGCCTTCCAGACACACAACCACCGGACGCAGCGCAAGCCGCCGTGCTCTGCCAAGCACCATGCCGACAGAAATGGAGGAGCGCTGCCCGAAGCCAAAAACCACCGTGGTTCCGAGCCGCGGCCAAGCAACACAAACACCAGCGCGCCCCATGCACGCCAGCAAAGCCGCCGGAGACCGGATCTGCATCACTCGTAGTTGGGGCGCACTTCGGCCGCGCCCCTCGATGCCCTTGGCCGCAAGGCACCACCACCAACAACAGCAGCACTACTGCACCTCCACGCGCCGGAACCGGCCGCCGGCACACCGGCCGAGCTCCACGCCGCCCCTGCACGCGCAGGCCCTGCACGGCCCAGATCGGGCCCGTAGTACCGCAGCGCGCGCCCCGCGCTGTGCCCTGCACTGCTGCCACCCCACGCTGCACCGGAGAACCACGAATCAGGAGCCACCTCGCTAGAGCCCGCCGGAGCGCCGCCCGAGACCAGTCGCCACCGCGCCACGCAGATCCAGAGCAGGTTAACCACCGGGAGGGGCCTCACCACCGCGAGTGCACGAGGACCAGGTCCCACCGCCGCCGGCCGCCAGCGAGCTTTGCCCGGTGGCGTGCGCTGGCGGCGGTGAGGGGATGAGGAGGGTGGAAGGGGACCGGCGGCGGTGGATGGGGTTTCCGCCCGAGCCGCCCCTAGGAGGCGACGCGGGGGCCTTCCATTTGTAATGCTGCCGTGCAAAGCCAAAATGGTTTTGTTCTACTTCAGATATGTTTATGTTATAACCTTGATGATGATGCATCAGCAAATTTACACATTGTTGTTGTCATGTAGGGTTCAACATTATGGAGGCCTTGCTCCTGAGTGTGCTAGCACGTTTTACAGTTATGGAGGTGCCTTGTTAGGCAAAGCTCGGGAGGCAACCAATCCTTCAGGTAGTGGTTCAAAGCGTGCACCAAATGAAGAATCAATCACACCCACAACAAGCAAAGATGACACACTGAAAGACATTATTATCCTTTTTAATCTATATACTCTAGTTGATAACACGACTGGTTGCAATAAGTTGTCATCGTCTGTTCATGCCTGAAAGACATTATATGATCACAGTATACTAAGTAAGTTGGATCTTGTACGCATTTGTATGCATCTCAATGCTGTTTGTTTCTTCTTGGGCTGTGTGCATCCTCGATTCAGAGGTCGGGAATAATAAAACTCTTCCATTTTCTAAAGAAAAAAAATATATTTTTTCTTCTTTCAATGGTAAATGCTGATAGAGTTGTTGGTTAGGGGCAAATTTGCATGGCAAAGATCAGAAGGATGGGAATATGATAGGCGATGGAGATGATTCTGATTTGGATTTGGCCCAATAGTTGCCCAAGAGTCCAGACAAGACAATGGAGAAGGTTAATATATTGAATTCTCTGGCTGAAATCTCCGTGAGAAGAGGTAATCTCAGCTATCTCAGTTACTAGTGTGTTAGACTGGTGAATGGCCATTCAAGGCCTCACATTTGATTTTCACTGTTGTAGAGGACAGACACAACTCAATCGGTTACTACTTCGAAGCTTTAGCTATCTTGGAACATTTGGTTCGGCCTGATCATTTTCGAATTTTCCAGCAGTATCCTCCTTGTGGTGATAATAGTGTCAATCACTCTGGCGTATACATCAGCATATTAGTGTATGGTTTCAAATAATTTGAGTTAACCCAAATCTTGCACGGGTGCCTTCACCTGCTGAAGTCCACATGTAAGTGTACATTTAGGGAGGAACTGTGATCGCCAGAGAAAAATGTCAGGTACATAATGCTGGTCTATTGTAATACTTTGGTCTTTGGGTTTGATTCATCCTTTGTGATTACCTTAATTCAGTTTTAGAAACTACCGCATATGTTTGGCCTTTGAGTTAGCATCCAAGGTTGGGGATGCAATCCCATATTGTGCAAAGGCTATTTCAGTAGGCAAGTTGCTTATGCATAATCTGATAAATGCCAAGGAAGGTTTGTTGTCTGATAAAGGACGCTCAGGGAAGTCGACTCTAGAAGATGCGATATCTTACCTTGCTAGAATGTTGCCTCGACTCCAGAAGAAGGTGAACAGACTGGATTTTCTTCATGTTACCAATTTGGTTCTGCTCATGAATCTAGTAGTGCTCTATGAACGAAGAACTTTTTCCTTGCTTGTGAGGAATAATGATAACATCTCTCTTAATTGTTTTGGTTCAGCTTGAAGAACTGGAGCAAGCAATGTCAACCCCAAGTGACGGTATAGATAATATTATGAAGAGGGTGGCCTCAGTGACAAGTCATGAGCAGAATGTTAACAATACTATGGCAAGAACTGCATCTTTGACTTCTTCACAGATGGCGGGATCAAGCAACAGCTTCCATTCCCCAACTATGTCTACGGCAGACGCCAGAGGAAGCACTGGAAGTAGCGTAACTGACTTTGAGATTGTTGGCAGAGACATGAAACGAGCTAATGACAAGAAGAGACTTGCAACAGATGATTCACCATCCGTGAATGAAATGTGATGGCAGCTAGATAGAAATTCTGAAAATGCCAAGATATGCATCGCAGGTCCTAACAAGATATTACCACTCCTGTTCATGTTCCCTCAATGGTGTAGCGAATACTTATCTGCTGAACCGTATACAAGTAGGGAGATGGAAGATATTTGATCTGGTCACATAATAACCATTGGATCATCAGCGGCTCTCTGCAGTGAGATGCCCATCCATTATTTTTAGCTGTTTTCCAGTGATACCTTTCCCATCCCATAACCTTTGTATCTCTAATTGCATTGTTTGCCGTGCTCCGCAAAACCTTATGCTGTTTGCTCTCTACTGCGATGGCAGATTTGTATTTGAGAAACCATTTTGGACGTTCTTTGCTGTGTAAAATGTCCTCCTTAAGCAAAACTATTTTTGATTAATTATGTTTTGCGTTCCTTGATTGATTAGCTAGAGGAGCTGCACAAATATCTCAGTCTGCTGCTAATGTGCATCAGTAAATGCTGTTGAAGTTTGCAAATTTTGTGCATTTGTTCCAAGTCATTTATGGTCCACATGTTGCATCGGTTGCAATGAAACAATTAGTATATAACAGCTAATTTTTGCTAATTCTGGGAGGCAGGCTACTAGTGACAATAAGTATTTTTCTTTCCAAATGAAAATTAATCTATACATCTCTTTTGGAACATAACAATTAGTTTGCAGATTACAAATTTACATTGTGGCAAACGAGCTCAGATCTCTCAACATCAATTGGCAGACTGAGCAAACAAATGCACAACAAAACAATTAAGCGGATGGGATCTCATCTACTAGAGGCCGGACAAGATGGCGGCCATGGAATGCATAAGCATAAACAAGTGAAATCTAGCGAGAAGGCACACTACACCGTGGAAGACCAATCCGGCCATCTACTCCCTCCGTTCCTAAATACTCCCTCCGTCCGAAAATACTTGTCATCAAAATGGATAAAAAGGGACGTATCTAGAACTAAAATATGTCTAGATACATCTCTTTTTATTCATTTTGATGACAAGTATTTCCGGACGGAGGGAGTACAAGTCTTTGGAGAGATTTCACTATGGACCACATACGAAGCAAAATGAGTGAATCTATACTCTAAAATGCATCTAGATACATCTGTATGTGGTCCATAGTGGAATTTCTCCAAAGACTTATATTTAGGAACAGAGGGAGTAATTATCAAGATTAGTTTATACTCCCTCCGCTCCATAATATAAGAGCGTTTTGACACACCGAAAATACTTGCATCAAAATGGACAAAAGGGGATGTATCTAGAACTAAAATACATCTAGATACATTCCTTTTTATTTATTTTGATGACAAGTATTTTCGGACGGAGGGAGTATGAACCTGGATAATGATAGTATTGTGTCTCCACTGCAATGCAATTGGCATCCAGTAATGAATGGACAATTCTTTTAAACACAAGTCTGTCATCGATGATTCCGTGAAATTGGCTCTTTGGACTTTCAGACGCTTCACATAATAAATCTAATGATAAGAATTTGAAAAGAGGGAAGGCTCACGGAGGACATTGTAAACATCTCCATATGATGTCCAAGATCAATTTCCTGTTAAGAGTGTTCCTCCAAAGTACATATGGACGGAGTGATTCCGTTGGAACCTCAGATGATCTCTAAAAGTCAATCTATACAAAGAAAAACTTATGCAAATTGAAAACTTCTCTCAAAATATAAAATAAAATTCAGTTCCAAAACAATCCGAAACTAAAACCAATCTGGCCGCGCGACTCGAGGTTAAAAAAAAAAAAAGAAACAGAAAAAGAAAACTGGTCACGCGACTCCACCCTCTCAACCTGGTTGAGCCCAACCACTTTCCCCATCTCTCCGATCCCCACCCACACCATGGCCGCTCCGCCTCGCCGCCGCGTCTTGCCGCCGCCGCCGCTCCCAGACCTAGCAACCACCTCGCCGCCGGCGCTCCCCAACGAGCTCATCGAAGAGATCCTCCTTCGCCTCCCGCCCGACGACCCGGCCTGCCTCCTCCGCGCCTCCCTCGTCTGCAAGGCCTGGAGCGGCATCGTCTCCCACCCCGCCTTCCACCGCCGCCTCCACGAGCTCCACCGGGCGCCCCCGGTGCTCGGCTTCCTCCACGACTGGGACGACGACCAGATCCCCCACTTCGTCTCCACCACCGCCTCCTCCTTCTCCCTCGCCGCTCGGATCGCCGGCTCTGGCGGGCCCTCGACTGCCGCCACGGCCGCGCCGTCTTCCTCTCCAAGGGCCGGGAGGATACCAACGAACTCCTCGTGTGGGAGCCAATCACGGGCACCCAGCAGCGCATACCAGTCCCTGCGGCGTTCGAGATGACGGCTTCGACGGCTTCCTCCACGACTGGGTTGATGTACAGAACCGCGGCCGTGGTGTGCGCGGCGGACGGGTGCGACCACCAAGGCTGCCATGGGGGTCCTTTCTGCGTGCTCCTCGTCTCCACTGCCTCCATCTTGTCCGAGTACGGTCCATTCGACGACTTTGTCACATTGGCGTGCCTCTACTCGTCGGAGACTGGCGCGTGGGGTGAGCTGACCTCGATGCAGGACGAGTTCATGATGGACTTTACATATTTCTCCAGCGTTCTTGTTGGGAGGTCGCTGCTCTACTTCCTCTCCTACCGTGGGCGGATCCTGGAGTACGATTTGGCCACTCATGGCTTGGCTGTGTTGAGCACGCCGCCTCAAAGTTTCTGCTGCTCTGAAGGATTTAACATCATGCTGGCGGAGGACGGTGGACTAGCGCTTATCGAAGCCTTGAGTCCGGATCTCAAATTGTGGGAAAGGGAGGCGAGTGACGGCACAGATGCACAATGGGTACTGAGCCAGGTCATCTCCTTGGACTTTTTGCTCCCTGCTATTGTCGGTCCAAGAGATTCTGTGCTAGTGTTGGGCTTTGCCGAGGGAGCAAACACTATTTTCGTCAACACTCTTCACAATCTATTCATGATCGATCTACAGTCGGAGCAGGTGAAAAAGGTGTGTGATGGTCGTGGCTTCTGTAATTTGATTCCAGTTGTTAGCTTCTACACTCCACATTCTAGGCTCCAAGTGCCCGGGGACGAAAACCACAACCCAGCGCTGCAGCTGAACCTACTGAGTGGTGGTCAGCAGGGGGGATGGGAGGAGAAATCACTAGAGTTGGCACAAGAGCTGTTCGATAAGGGATGCAAGGCTATCAAGGAGAAGAACTTCGCCAATGCGGTTGACTGCTTCAGCCACGCCCTCGAGATCAGGTTAGGATTCTACTCCCAGACATGCTGTACCATACTTATGGATAGTTTGTGGGAAAGAAAACATCCAGTTAGTTCATTGTTCTTTTCAGACATTTGTAGCTACCTCAGTAGGATTTAAGATGTTCTATGACAATGTGGTTACCAAGTGTGGTGTTTTGGTTTCATGTGTTTGATAATTGATAGTGAGCACGATGGTGTGAGTGTTGGTGTTTGAGGGATTAGTGAGTCCAGTTAGCCAATATGACCTCATAACCATACTTGGGGGTAGGACCTGCCGGCCTGGCATCTTTTGTTATGATATCTGTACTGCGATGAGCATCAATCAAAGTCCAAGTGCTTGAGGGAAATGTGTCATCCTATTTGATCGTACGGATGGAGTTTTTCATAATCTGTGCAAGCACTAGTAACTATAAAAGACAGTCGACAGAACATAGTTAGCGCCTTGTGTCATGAAAATGGCACTGTTGTTCTACCTCAGATTATATGCTTATGTTATAACTTAACAATGATGCATTGACAAATTTGCGCCTTGTTGTTGTCACATAGGGTTCGACATTATGGAGGACTTGCTCTTGAGTGTGCTAGCACGTTTTCCAGATATGGATGTGCCTTGTTATGCAAAGCTCAGGAGGCGACCAATCCTCCAGCTAATGTTTCAAAGCGCGCACCAAATGAAGAATCGATCAAAATTACACATACAACCTCAACCAGCAAAGATGATGCTGGGAACTTAGAGGCCTCTAGTAGCAGTGTTGAGCATGTTCCACCTACGGGGAAAGGTGGGTATGAAGAAGGTATAATTCATATTGCTTTCAGCACTATGGTGACATTTAGCACTGTATTTTGCATTGTTCTCTAGATTTTGCATAGAGTTCTCTTCTATGGAATGGTGTCTTAGAGAAAGCTGCAGGATTGATTAGTTGAGGCCGTAGCTTTAACATGACACTGCTAATGCCCTAGACAGTCATATACTCATATATACTGGAAGACACTTTTATCCTTGTTTTTTTCAGCCTATACACTCCACTGATTGCAGTAACTTGTTATCGTCTGTTCATGCCTAATGAAGAGTATATACCTAATAAACTTCTAATCAGTAATTTACCCATGCTAATGCAAAGTAATATTTTGGGACTTGAACTGTTTGCCATTCAGACATATATCTCGAATCCTCATCATCATTGCACGCGAGACCATTTAATAATTTTTCTTTTTCTAATAGATCTTAATGTGCAGTTCATAGATCTTGCAGAAAATGCAAATATGCTTTTATTGATCATAAACACGCTTGGTATGGGTTGACCATATCTTGAATGTGTGCCTGGTGCCATATGTCAGCTATTTGCCTTCTACATTTGTATGTTTATTTTATTTTTCTTGCTTGTACAGTTGGAATGGCAATGCTAGATTAAGTAGGTATTGATCTATGAATCATTGGCTACGTTCTACTAATTTTGCAATTTCCTGCTTATCAAGTGTATTTGTTACTTCATATGATCGCAAAAGATTTTCTTGTTCGTACAATTGAGAGGTCTCTTTGTAGCAACCATGTGTTACAAAAGCTAAGAAATGATGTGAATAGTTGGTTTCTTACATTTGCATCAAAGTTCTAACTATTTGCTTTTAAATGTGTAATGTATTCTTTGATCGCATTATACTGATAAGTTGGATCGTTTACGCATCTGTATGCATTTCATTGCTGTTTGTTTCTTCTTGGGCTTTGTGCATCCTTGATTTGGGAGCCTTGGCTGTTGCCTTGTGACATTGAGGTCACGGGTTCAAGTCCTGGAAACAGCCTCTTGCTGAAATGCAAGGAAAGGCTGCGTACAAAAGACCCAAAGTGGTCGGATCCTTCCCCGGACCCTGCGCAAGCGGGAGCTACATGCACTGGGCTGCCCTTTTTTTATGTGGATCCTTGATTCAGAGGCCGGGAATAATAAAACTCTTCCATTTTCTAAATGAAAAATGTTAAAATGTTTTTCTTCTTTCAATGGTAAATGCTGATGTAGTCGTTGGTTAGGGGCAAACTTGAATGGGAAAGATCGGAAGGATGAGAACATGACAGGTAATGGAGATGATTCTGATTTGAATCTTGCCTGGAAAATGTTGGATACTGCAAGAGTTATAGTTGCCAAGGGCCCAGAGAATACAATGGAGAAATGTACTATATTTTATGCTCTAGCTGAAGTCGCCATGAAAAGAGGTAATCTCAGTTATCTTAGTAAGTAGTGTGTTAGCCCGGTGAATGGTCACTGGCCTCACAGTTGATATCACCTTTGTAGAGGACTGGGACAACTCAATTGGTTACTACTTCAAAGCTTTAGCCATGTTGGAGCATTTGGTTAGGCCTGACCATATTCGTATTGCGGAACTGTATCCTCTTCATGGTGATAGTATTGTCAATCACTTATAGCAATATATTTGCAACCCAAGTGCTGTTTCATCCTTCTGGGTTTCAGGGACACACTTGGTCAGTTTCAGGGACACACTTGGTCAGTTTAGCTATAAGTTTAGGTGGCTAAGGGTGGTGTCTGTTCATTTTATTATGAGTAATGCTAGACACACGGGCTCTTACGGGGGTTTTACGGGGTGGTTACGGTTTGATTGGTTGAGGTTTAATTAAGTCAGGCGGGCCCCACCACTGAAAATCAGGGGGGCCAATTAAAGAAGGGAACGCACCTGTGTCCGTGAAAGTCCGTCGCTGATTGCCCGTGAATCTAGTATTATCGTTTTATTATCCATTTATGATTTTAAATAATATGAGTTGACCCAAATTTCGCACGGGTGCTTTCACTGCTTATATCCACACGTATACAAGAATGTCAGGTAGATAATGCTGGTGTATTGTAACACTTAGGTGTTTGAGTTTGTCTTTGGTTGATTACCTTAACTCAGTTCCAGAAACTTCCGCATATGTTTGGCTTTCGAGTTAGCATCCAAGGTTGGGGATGCGATCCCATATTGTGTGAAGGCTATTTCACTATGCAAGTCACGTATACAGAATCTGAAAAATGCTAAGGAAGCTTTGTTGGTTGATAAAGACGTTTGCACATCTGCTGCTGAAGGGCGCTCAGGAAAGTTCACTCCAGAAGAGGAGATATCTTCCCTTACTAGATTCTTGGCCCGACTCTTGAAGAAGGTGAACAAACTGGATTATATTCATGTTACCGATTCGGTTTTGCTCATGAATCTAGTGCTTAATGAATGAAGATAACATTTTTCTTTGTTTATAAGGAACAAAATGACATCCCTTGATTTTTCTGATTCAGCTTGAAAAACTGGAGCTGGCAATGTCAGCTCCAAGCTCTTGCACAGATAAGACTATGAAGAGGGCTGTCTCAATGGCAAGTCATGAGCAGAATGTTAGCAGTACTGTGGCAAGAGCTGCATCTTCAACTTCACAGATGGCTGGACCAAACAACAGCTTGCGTTCCCCAATTATGTCTACAGCAGCAAAAACAGGAGGCATTGGAAGCGGTGTAACTGACTTCAGGATTGTTAGCACAGGTATGGAACGCGCTAATGACAATCCGATCTCTAACGAACCTTCTCCAAAGCGGTTTGCAGCAGATGATTCAGCACTCGTGCATGAAATGTGATAGCAGCTAGATAGAGGATCTGGAATTGCAAAGATATGCCTGAAATAATGTCCTAACAGGATGTTACTGCTCCCTGTTCACGTTCCCTCAATAGTCAATACTTGTGTGTTGAATAGTAGTGCGTATACAGGATAGAAGTTTGTGTCATTCAGTATTTGACCTGGTTACTAGATTTTGATCTGATCATCAGTGGCCGTCTGCAGTGAGGTAGTCATCCTTCTGTTGTGTATATCCAATCACATTGTCGTGCTCCGCAAAACCTTCTGGTGTTTGTACTTTACTCTGTGATGTTTGATCAGCTAGAGGAGGTGACCTTGTGTACATATCTCAACCGTACCTACTGCTAATGTGCAGCAACTGCTAAGCTGATTGAGTCGCTTGCTCAACAGAAAGCGACCAAGATTGGGTCGGTTGGGCATTTTCGCGGATCTGCTTGTAAATTCTGCCGAAATTTGTACTTTTTCACGGATCTGTTCCAAGTCATTTATAGTCTACGTGCTGCAACTGTTGCATGATTTTTCCCTTTGTTTCTCAAGACTAGGATTTTTCTACTCTTGCTAATTTTGAGAGACAAAGCAGTACTCCCTCCGTCTGGAAATACTTGTCATCAAAATGGATAAAAGAAGATGTATCTAGATGTATTTTAGTTTTACATACATCTCTTTTTATCCATTTTATAACAAATACTCCCTCCGTCCCAAAATTCTTGTCTTAGATTTGTCTAAATACGAATGTATTTTAGTGTTAGATACATCCGTATCTAGACAAATCGAGAACAAGAATTTTGGGACGGAGGGAGTATTTTCGGACGGAGGGAGTATTTTTCTTTCCAAATGAAATTTGTACGCCGCTTCTTGATCATAACAATTATTTTTTTCTGAAAAGAAATTTCCGTACACGGTACAATGTGTTCTCATCTACTCACTCCGTCCAAAAGTTTTTGTCTTAGATTTGTCTAGATATGGATGTATCTAACACCAAAATGTAACTAGATACATCCGTATTTAGACAATAAGACAAGAATTTTGGGACGGAGGGAGTAAGAGCATCTCCACTCAGGCCCCCAAGAAGCCCCCCAGGCGCGTTTTTGGACGCCGGCGGGCAAAAAACGCTCCACTCAGGGTCCCAGGAACCTGTTTTGCGCCGGATTCAGCGAAAGTCACGGCCGGCACGCCCACCCCAAACCCAGCCCCCTGGGAGGTAGCTGGGAACGCCGGCATTTCTTTTTTGCATGCAACGACCCACTTGCCAGCCCCTCTCTCTCTCCCCTCTCTCTCATCTCTTCTCTCCTTTCTCTCTTTTCTTTCTCCTCTCTCCTCTCCTTTTCCTTCCACCACGACACCACCTACCACACACAGCCGGAATGGGGCTCGCGCTCGCGCGGCCGGAGCGGAGCATGGCCGGGGAGGGGCTCGCGGAGCGCGCATGGCTAGGGCGGGGAGGGACTCGTCTTCTTCGTCCTTGCAGTGTCCGTCTCCGCCCGCGCACTCCACGGCGCCCTCGCCGGGCATACAGACAGCAGCTGGAGGTGTGCCAGATGGGGAGCCATGGCGCGCGGCGGCGAGGGGTGGTGCTCGAAGAGTTCATACCGACGCTAGATGGGGAGCCATGGCGGTGCGGCGGCGAGGACGCCCGCTCCAGGTCCAGGATCGCGCCGAGGCCGCCGCTGGGAAGCGCGGCCGGGCGCCGTCCTGGTCTCGCTGCCGCTGGCCGCCTCAGCGCCGCCGACGCTGAGTCACCGGACGCCGCCGACCGCCTCTGCGCCATGCCAGCATCGCCTCGAGCGCCACCACTGGTCCTCCCGCGCCAAAGCCGTCCCCGTCGAGCTCTGCCTCCTGCTCTCCGTTCTGAGCCGCACTGCAGCCTACGCCAAGTCCGGCCCCACTCGGTTTCGCCCCCAAGCACGGGCTCTGCCTCCTTGAGCATCCCGCACGCTGCCCGACTTAGCAGGGCCTCGCCTCCATCCATGCGCGTCCGCGCCTTCGCCGGTTTGCGAGTCACCGGCAAGCTGCCCCGGCCTCAAGTTGCCTCCGCTGTCAGGCTTCAGTGTTTTTTCTTCAAGATCAGCAACATCGCCCCCCGCCGTGCGCGGGCGTCGTCTTCTCCATGGTCACCCCACGAGTCACGCCCGCATCCACGCTCGCCGAGGTCCTCACCGGGCACGAGGACTATACCTGGCCATACCTCAGGCCGGGCCTAGCCAAGCCCAACACAAAAAACCTAGGCCTGGGCCCGGTCTGGCCATCGGGCCTGTTTTCTGTGCCCGAGCACAGCCCGAACACGTAAAAGCCCGTCGGGCTCCGGGCCGGCCCGGCCCGACCTTAAGGAAAACGCAAAAATGATGGGTCCGGGCCCGGCCCGGCCCGGTCTTCGGGCTCAAAATCTAGGCCCGAGCCCGGCCCGGGGGCAGCGTCGGGCCGGGCCGGGTCGGGCTTTTTTGGGCCGGGCTTCCGATGGCCTGGTATAACGAGGACGGAGCGGCGGCGGTCGAGCTCAGTGGGCACGTGCGCAGTGCGTTCGTCGGTTGGGTGGGTGGGGGGGGGGCTGGAAAATTTGTTGTTCCCGGTGCAAAAAATCCGCCGGTGCCTCCTCAGGAGGCCTCCTGGGGGGCACAAGGGCTGGAGATGCTCTAAGAAATAATAATACAATAATGTTGAAAATAAGCTCAGGTATCTAACCTTGGCAAAGTGAGCAAAACTATTTACAACGAAGGAGAATTAAGCGTATTGGATCAGGAAACAAGGATGTTGCAAACAGGCTCAAATCTCTTAACAATGTCTGGCCGTTTACAGATTACAAATTACTACAGTACTACATTGTTGCAGACTGAGCAAGCAAATGCAGCTTTCTAACATCCGACAGTTAAGCTGATGAGATCTATTAGAGGCCCGACAAGATGGCGGCCATGGATGTAGGTGACGGGGGCCACGGCATCATGCTGCAGATCCGGATCATCTCAGGTGAAAATGCTGGACAAGGCAAGCCGTAGATGGGCTCGTCGGCGGCCGGCTCCTCAGGCTCTGGCTCTGGCTGCGTTCCCTCCTCCATCCGGTGGTGTTCGTCGTTCCCGTCTGCGGTGATGCTCTGCGCGAGCCCGGTGGCTTCCTCCTCAGGCGCGACCACTTGATACAAGCCAGGGAATTCTTGTTCCACGTTGTGGAACAAGTTGCTAGGCAGCGGAGCAGATCCCTCCGGCGGAGCTGCCGGCGCCATGGCCATGACGGCGTTGTTCTGGTATAAACCACCCACGTTGTCGAACAAGTTGCCGTCCATCTCTGCAGCAGCTGCTGCTGTGCCTCCAACCCCGTCCGAGTACCAGTCGTCCTCGCCTTCCTCGACCACCATGTTGTGCAACAAGTTGTTAGGCGACGGAGCAGCGCCGCCGTACATATCTTGCACTTCCGGCTGAGCTGCCGGCGCCATGGCCAGATCGCCTCCTGGCCCAACCATGTTGCCCAACAAGTTGTCACCTCCGTAGAAGTCCTCTACGCCTTCCCCGGTAGCGTGGCGACGGTAGACGTCGGCGTCCTCTGTTGTCATGGCGGCAGCGGCACCCAGGCTCTCCGCCGGCAGTGGGTGTTGGTCTTGGTCGACCGCCGTAATATCCTTCCTCTTTCTCTTCTTGGAGCTGATTGCTGACACCGCATCCGTCGTCGCCGCCGGCGCCTCCTGCCCGGTGCGATCGGACGGGAGGATCTTGCAGAGCACAAGGTCGCCGCCTCCGTGCTTTTCCGAGATGCCGTACTCGTACATGACCCATCCCACCCTCACGTTCTTCTTTTTGCCTGATGACTCGCTCTTCACCATGTAGGAGAACAACTGCTTGTAGCCGCCGACGGCGCTTCCTCCCTCCACCGGCTTCGCGCCGCCCTCCGAGTGCCAGTGCTTCCCGATCACGCCCTCGATGGTGCGCGACTTCTTGGCTGCGCCGCCGCGCGCGTTCTTCTTGCGGCGCACGGGGGAGAAGAAGTACCACACCGGCTGCTTGTCGCCTTTGCCGGTGCCAGGAGCCTTTTGGAACGCGCTGGCCAGCTGCTCCGGCTCGGCGGAGTAGACGTCGGCTTCGTGGATGAAGCGGCCGGTGGCGGCGGGGAGGGGCTCGCCAGCGACCTTGCGGCGCAGGTACACGTCGGTGAGCTCCTTGTGCTGCGGGCAGAAGGTGAAGCCTGGTGCGACGTCGAGATCACGGCGAGACGTCGTCATCGATCGTCTCGGTTGGGCTCCCGGCGGCGAGCGAGTTCTCGTTGGGATTGTAGAGCTAGCTAACTAGCTACCCCCTGGTACGTGGTGAGGTGAGGCCCCCGGCCCCTCCTAGCTACTATATATACTGGCAATACATATACATGCATGGCACACTGTCAAGCTCGGTTTCCGTTTCCTAAACACCTTCGTTGTTTAACAAACGACTTGCTTGACCGCTAAGCAAGTTTTTCAGATGATTATTGCGCGCGGTTACAGTTGGAAACACCTCCGGTTTGACATCTACAATAGGTAATTATTGCAGATGCTAAGCAAGTAGTTTGTCCTTTTCAATTATAGCTTATCATGCATCTATTATAGCTTATCAGACCGATCAAAAATAGTTGAACCACACAAGCACCAGTGCAGAATACATCTAAGCAAATGCAAAAAATTTAAGGGCCCGTTGCAAACACCTGACCAGACCGTGTGCTTGCGATGGTGTGTGGTGTGTGGGGCGAAAATAAATTATAGAGGAAACGGTTTCTACCCGGCTAGGTTGCTACCGTCCGATGATGCGGAGATTCAAACGTAGATGTACTGTAGTCAAACCTCCCGAGGAAGCGTAGACGCGTAGTGTGTGTGTGTGTGGTAATACAGAATGATATGATACTAGTTAGAGTAGAGACTAGCATTTCTCTCTTTTTTTCCAGAAAGAAAGACCAGGTGATCTTGCGCAGCCGCTAGGGCGTCTTCCGCCGCCATCCTCCGGCGGCCCCCCTCCGCCGACGACCTTGGTCGTTGGTAGTGTGGGGGGTCGTCGGATCCACGCGTGTGAATCGTTTAGCTTTAGGTTTTCGGCCCTAGTAGCTTAGGTTTTTAGGACGTTCATCGTCTTGGCTTCAGTGATGATGATGGTAGCGCTGAATAAAGAAGATTCAGATCTTCCTCGATGAGGTGACCGGCCCTATGGTTGGGAATGGATTTGGAAACCAGTCTGTTCAGGTAAGGATGCCGTGACGGCGGCGACATCCTCGTGGCAGACTTGTGTCCTCGAGCTCCGTCGGTGCAACGACGTTTTCTCCAACGTCGACGCAAAGCTTGGTAGGTAGTTCGGAAGCGGATGCAGATTGTGGTTTGCATCGACAACATTTGAAAGATGGTATATCATGTCCTGGGTTCGTTGTTCATGGCTGGCAGGTATGTACTCCTCCGACGTCTTAGTCATGTGGGGGTGCCAAATCTGGAGTTCGATGATGTATGCGGGGTGTTTTCCCGTTCTAATTCGTTCAACATCAATGGTATCACCTTTGGTGAGCCACCTTGGAGGTTCACAAAGATGCATATCAGCAATGGAGCTGCATCGAGCTCGAGTGAGGAGGTGATCAGTAATTTTTTCCATTTGGTGGTTGCTACAGTGGTACTGGATGCTGGTGTCGGACATTGGTGTCAAGCTCAGATAATTCTTCGGTCTTGACTGTTATTTTTCCCTTCTTGGATGGTGTTCTTTTCTGCCAAGACTAGCGTTCTGTTGTCTATTCCGCTTTGTCAGGTCATATAGGTGGCTTGTACTATGATCTTTGTGATATAAATGAGAAACGCATTACCATGCAAAAAAATCCAGATATGATATTGGTTGTAAGCAAACGATACGTCGGGCCCGCATACTGAATTCAGTACCAGGAATCGACCTACTAGCACAAATCGAGCTTGTCGTTTGCTTCACACAGTTCATCATGTCCCTATTCCATCACCTCCGCCGCTTGGATCAAAGCGCGTCCTGGATTTGTTGCCAAAGAAGAAGGTAAGAACTGTTGGGAAACATAGCATGCAATTTCAAAAAAATTCCTACGCTCACGCAAGATCTATCTACGAGATGCATAGCAACGAGAGGGGGAGAGTGTGTCCACGTACCCTCGTAGACCGAAAGCGGAAGCGTTAGCTTCACACGGTTGATGTAGTCGAACGTCTTTTCGATTTAACCGATCAAGCAACGAACGTACGGCACCTACGAGTTCTGCAAACGTTCAACTCGATGACGTCCCTCGAACTCTTGATCCAGTAGAGGTACGAAGGAGTCGATGAGTTCCGTCAGCACGATGGTGTGGTGACGGTGATGGTGATGTGATCCGCGCAGGGCTTCGCCTAAGCACTACGACAATATGACCGGAGGAGTAAACGGTGGAGGGGGGGCACCGCACATGGCTAAGAAACAACTGTTGTGCATTGGGGTGCCCCCTGCCCCCATATATAAAAGAGGAGAGGGGAGGAGGCCGGCCCTAGGGGCGCGCACCAAGTGGGGAGAGTCCTACTAGGACTCCCAGTCCTAGTCGCTGATGTCTACTAGGACACGTGTTGGGCCTCCAAGCACAGAGTTTTATAGGACAGTAGCAATTTTTTCTCAAGTGGATGACCAAAGGTTTATCAATCCGTGAGAGGTGTAGGATGAAGATGGTCTCTCTCAAACGACCCTGCAACCAAATACAAGAAATCTCTTGTGTCCCCAACACACCCAATACAATGGCAAATTGTATAGATGCACTAGTTCGGCGAAGAGATGGTGATAAAAGTGTAATATGGATGGTAGAAATATATTTTTATAATCTGAATAAATAAAAACAGCAAGGTAGCAAATAGTAAACGGGCACAAAAACGGTGTTGCAATGCTTAAAAATGAGGCCTAGGGTCCGTACTTCCGCTAGTGCAACCTATCAACAATGCTAACATAGTTGGATCATATGATTATCTCTCAAAGTGCAATAAAGAATCACTCCCGAGTTCCTATTAGCAGAGAACAAAAGATAGGAATTGTTTGTAGGTCACTAAACCACCTAAAAGCTATTCTTTCCGTTCGATCTATTCAAGAGTTCGTACTAAAATAACACAAAGCTATTTTTTCCGTTCGATCTATCCTAGAGTTCCTACTAGAATAACACTAAAGCAAATTCATATTCATAATACTCAATCCACACAAAGAACTATAAAGAGACCCCAAAGTTTCCGTCGGAGAAAAACGTGCATCAACCCCTATGCGTAGATTACCCCATATCACCGTGGGATCCACGAGTTGAATGCCATAACACATATCAAGTGAATCCATAAGATACCTCATTGTCACCTCAAGTATTCATATTGCAAGACATATATCATGTGTTCTCATCTCTGAATATTCAATCCGACAAGACAAAACTTTGAATGGTAAAGATTCAATTCATCATAACAAGAATATAGAGGGGAGAAACATCATATGAACTGACTATATTAACAAAGCCCATGATATAGATCACGAGAGAGAGAGAGAGAGAGATCAGACACATAGCTACTGATACAAACCCTCAGCCCCAAGGGTGTACTACTCCCTCCTCATCTTGGTGGCCTTTGGGATGATTAAGATGGCCACCGGAGATGATTCCCCCCTCCAGCAGGGTGCTGGAACGGGGTCTAGATTGGATCTCGTGGATACAAGAGGCCTTGCGGCAGCGGAACTTATGATCTAGGTTAACCCCAAAGGGTTCCGGAATATTTGGGACTTTATAGTGCAAAGAAGGGGTAGCCCAGGCGCGCCCAAGTGGGTTGTGCCCCCCCAGGTGCTTTTTTGGCCCATTTTAGGTCTTCTGGTCCATAAAAAATCTCCAAAAAGTTACGTGGTGTTTGGACTCCGTTTGATATTGATTTCCTGCGATGTAGAAAACAAGAAAAAACAACAACTGGCACTGGGCACTGGGTCAATAGGTTGGTCCGAAAAAATGATATAAAGTTGCTATAAAATGATTGTAAAACATCCAAGAATGATAATATAATGACATGAATACTTCATAAATTATAGATACGTTGGAGACGTATCAGCATCCCCAAGCTTAATTCCTACTCGTCCTTGAGTAGGTAAATGATAACAGAAATAATTTATGAAGTGTGAATGCTAGCAAAGTGCATAAGGTTGATCAATGATAATTTCAATCACTTTTCCTAGCATCGTAACATTAGTTCTTTCACATAAAATTTCTCGTTATAGTAGCAACCAATTCACATGTTAAGGTTCAAACAATGAATTCTCTTGAAACCCAACAACCTATGTTCTTAGTCACCAAGCAATTGCAATTCAACTTATTCAACAGAGTTTAAATAAGATCTCCACATACTCAACCATCATATAGTCTTCTATGATTGCTAACACTCACCGCATACACATGAGCAAAACGTTTCAACCGGACACATAGAAATATAGGGGCTTATAATTTCGCCTCCCAACGTATTCACCTTTGGGTGATGTCAAAAATAATAACTCATGCTACCCATATTCAACTGGACATATGTGCCTAGATCTTTCCTCACCACATGATGCTTGCCAAAAGAGAAAAATAAAAAGGAATAGAGAGAAAAACTTTGATTCTTTGCATAAAAGTAAATACTGAAAAGTAAAAGATAGGCCCTTTGCAGAGGGAAGCAAAGGTTGCCATGCGCTTAATTGTTTGTATGCTCAATCCCTTAGTGCAAAAGAACGTCACATTATATTGCCCCTTATGATAGCAACCTTTATTATGTAGTCTGTCGCTTTTATTCTTTGCCATTGTCGTGGTTCTAAGTCTGACAGTAGAATGGGGGGTAGGTATGGAGAGGCAAGATCCTAGCTATGGAGCAGTTGTACACACAAGGGATTTACGAGTACAGGCCCTTCTCGGAGGAAGTAATAGCCCTACGTCTCGGAGCCCGGAGGCGGTCAACTGGATTATGTGTGCGTAGGTTACAGGGGTGCGAACCCTTTACACTGAGGAGGGGGTGGCTTATATAGTGTCTGCCCGACCCCTCCGGCCCTCAGTTATGCAGGGTTTAAAGTACATAAAGATGGGCGTTACTGGTAACGCCTTACATAAAGTGTCATCATGACCATAAAGACTACTTAATTACAGACCGTTTGGATGCAGAGTGGCTCTTGATCTCCTAGTGGTTGAGTGAGTCTTCATGGTCGAGTGTCTTCGAGTCCGTCGAGTGGAATCCCTCTTGGTCGACTGGAAGGTAGCTTCTTCTGAAGATGTCCTTGGGGAGGGTATTTTGGACAGGCCTGTGACCCTACCCTAGGTACATGACTTCATCATTAGCCCTCGAATGGATCGAGGTTTGAATGGGGAAGGAGTTGATAACCTTTCGACTTGATTTTGTGTTCCGTGTATGTCTCATCTTGGATCAATGAGCTTTTTAACGATGGCAGCAACTTTTCTTTCAGTCGCCTTGATCCATTCTTTTCTTCTGTCGAGTGAACTTTTGAACTTGGTGAACTTCCGAGCGACGGATCGTAGGAAATCTACCGTCTGACAGGTTGATCCGCTGTTAGCGGATTTTATGGGATCCAAATTTTGGGGAAGCCTTGGCGGGCGGACTTGATACTCGGATGGGATAAGGCGTAGACGCCTCGATTTCCGCGCCGCCTTTTTCGCCACGTATCATGCGTGCGCGACTGTTTCGGGATGTGACAGGACCGCCAGGGCCTACTTGTCAGCCACTCGGAAGTGTCCTTATATAAGGCGCCAGGCGAGAGTTTTTGAACAGTGCTTCCTCATTCCCCTCGCTGCCCTCTTCACCTCCGCTTGCTGTGCCTGCTCTCGCCTCCGCCCATCCACTCCTCGCGTGCTTCACCGGTGACAATGGTGAAGGAGAAGACGGCAGCCTTGGAGCGCGCAAAGAAGGCGACGGTGATGGGGAAAGAGAAGGGAAGAGCGTCCAGTCGGGGCGGATCTTCGTCGAGGTCCCGCCTGCCGCAAGGTTGGGTCCAAGGGGATTGGATCCGCTCGACCATCACCGAGGCGGATCTCAATGACCTGGCCGACGAGGGTCTGTTCTCCCAGGGGTCAGCAAGGCTTCCGGGGACCGAGTGGCAACCGCAGCCGCAGGAGGGTGAGTGCGTTCTCCTAGCCACTCATGTAGATCGTGGATTCTCTCTGCCGCCGAGTGTTTTCTTCCGAGGGTTTCTAAACTTCTTTGGAACGCAACTCCACCATTTCACTCCCAATTCCATTGCCTATCTTGCTGCTTTCGTGTCCATGTGCGAGAACTTCCTGGGTTGTTGACCGCACTGGGGTCTCTTTAAGCACATATTCACCTGTCTCTCACAGACGGTGAAAAAGGCGAGTCCGGATGATGAGAGGACTAAGGTTATCCAGATGTGCGGGGGTCTTGGGATTCAGATGAGGAGTAAGAGTACTTTTCTAGCCATGACCCTTCCTGAGTCGGTTAGAGGGTGGCAGTCGACCTGGTTCTACTGCCAAAACGAGTCAACACCGGGGCAGTCAACTGGTCTCCCTCCGTTCTCCATGGACCTAGTGAACAAACCCTCTTCTCTGAAGGTGCTTCCTGAGGAGAAAGCTCAGGTAAAAATGTTGATGGAGCGCGTAGTCTAGCTCGTTCGGGACGGAGTAACGGGTATGGACCTTCTGGAGGTCTTCCTTAGACGGCGCATCCAACTGCTTCAGTACCGAGGCCACCCGATGTGGCTGTACTGTGGTACCGAAGACACCACTCGGGTCCATCGAGCGGTCAGCGGCGCCACCGGAGAGGTGGATGGCCGCAATCACAGGGAATAAGGACAACCCTCGAGGGGCTAGGAGGATCCCACCACTCGACCATACCTACACACCGGACACGGTATGACCACTTATCCCCGATTGTAATTTTGCTTTATTCATTCTGCTTTGCTGCAAATTAGTCGATTGACCTTTGTCTTGTTTTGTTGTCTGTTAGGCCACCACTGAGTTATACTCGATGCCCAATGGAGCGCAAGCGCCGACTGAGGAGGAGGAAGGAAGTGGGGGCGAAAGCCCGGAGGAGTGGGATTCGGATGCTGATGACGATGATGAGGGTGATGACTCTGGTGAGGAGGAAGAAGAGGAGGAGGAGGAGGAAGTTGCACCTCCTCGCTCGGAAAGACGTTCGAAGCTTGTCCATGATCCCGCGGCCGAGCGTGGTAAGGGGGTCGCGACCGTCGCAATGATCGATAAGCGTCCTCGGACGACTTCTCCGGTGCCGACTGAGAAAGCTCCAAAGCAATCTCGAGTGGCGCCGTCGAAGCCGGCGAAGGTCTTGCTGAAGATGAAGATGGTGATCCCCACAATCTCAGGGTAATGGTGTAACTTGAGTTTTCCCGTTTCATGAACTTATTCTTGGTCGACTCATGAGCTAATCGGTGACTTACGGAACTGCGGTCTTTGCTACTTCTGATACCTCGGTCAGGGCTGAAGATCAGGAGATGGAGGATGCTGTTACTTCAAAACCTGGTATGACTCTTGTAGTTCCATCTTCAGTCGATTGGCTTCTTGTCTCTAATTTTGATTCTTTTCTGCAGCTTCATCTAACGTCGTTATTGACCTTCCCGACGACGACGAGGAGGAACCACTGAGGCAGAGAAGGAACAGGAAAGTGTCTGCTGGCAAGGCAACTCGGGACGTGCCAGCACCCGAGACGTTGGTCGAGGAGGGAGACAATGTCACTCGGCCTACCGTATCCTTTGCGGTGCCGTTGACGAGTGCTCGCCCTTCATCGTCGAGTGCTGCTCAACCCTCGCTTTTCTCAACCCACCACATCCCAGAAGACCAAGCCAGTGCTGCTAAAGAAGCAATATGCCAGGCAGGGGTCATGATGGAGCAAGTGAAGGCAATCCGAGAAGCCAGCCAGGCAGCTTATGATGCCAGTTCAACTCTTCAGAGTAATGTTCAGGTCAGTCGGTCACCGCCTGTTCTGTTAGGATATGATATTTGAAAACCCTTCTTTCTGAAATTGCTAGTGTTTGTCCTACACCCTTTGGGTGTGTCGATTGAAATTCGGGTTAGTGGGGCACGCTGAGTGCACCCACAGGTGTAATCCCCAAGGCTATGGTGGATCTGCTGGCGATCGACCATAGTCTTTATGTCTTAAGTTTTTCCTTACTCGACTAGGTTGAATGGATTCATAGACCGGTGGGGGCACGCTGAGTGCACCCACGGGTGTAATCCCGAGGCGTGGCCGATGGCGGCGATCGACTACGATCTGAAGAACACCTCCTTTTTTTTTTTGGTCGATGGTCGACTCTAACTGATAAAACTAGTGGGGGCACGCTGAGTGCACCCACTGGGTGTAGTCCCTGAGATTATGGTCGAATGTTTGTATTCGGCCGTAGTCTTAGAAACGCTATGATTTTTCCTTATTCACTCAGAAGTGAATTGTCTTTGACATCTGTCGATTGGTTCTTCGTAGAAATCCTGCGACCTTGCGGCTCGTTATACTGAGTTGGAGAACAAACACATCCAGCTCGAGCTTGATCTGAAACTGGCCCAGGAGAACTTAACGAAGGCGAAGGAGGAAGCAAAATGTATGTTTGGTGAGGCCCTCGACGACTGCCTTTGCCTCTCGTTTGTTTGAGTCGATCTCCTTTGTAACTGCGGACAAAGTGAGGATGCCTGAAGAAGAAAGACCTTGACTTGGCTGAGATGCAGAAAGCGGCTTTAGAGAAGACCAAGCTCGCAGATGAGAAGCTAGCTTCAGTCACCAAGCTTGAAGAAGAAAACACCAATCTGAAAGCTGCTCTTGATGCTGCCAACAAGGAGGTCAGTCGACTGAAAAGTGATAAGATTGCCCTGAGTGACAAGGCCAGTGAATTGGTGGGAAAGAAGAACGATCTGGAGGCTTATCTGGGTGGACTTGCCAAAAAGCTATTCCTCATGCTTGAAGGTAATCTTTTGTATCAAATAGACATTTTAACTGTGATCTCTCCATCCAACTGCTGTCTTGACTCTGGGGTTGTGCTTGCAGAGTTTTGCCAGAACTTTGAAGAGGAGACCGGTCGACTGGAAATAAACCTGGATCCCATCAACTCTCCTGTGAAAGATGAAGTCGCCATGAATGTCCTCCGGCTCGAATCTCGCTTTGCTGCTGTTGTCGACTATCTTGCCAGGCTGAAGGTCGCAACTTCCCGCATCGACATAACACTCTGGCCAAGAGAGACGCTTCAGAACGACCTAGAGTCTCTGATGACCCGACTGAACGAGGTTCCAAGTCGAGTGCAAGAGTGGAAGAAGTCTTCTGCTAGGTGCGGCACGGATGTTGCTCTGTGTCTGGCTCGCGTTCACTGCAAGGATGCACGAGAGGACAAGCTGGCGGCCCTTAAGGTGGCTAATACCAAGAAGCATGATTTCCGATCTTTCATGGAGACCTTCATCGCCGCTGCCACTCGGATTGCAGATGGAATCGACCTGGATGAATTCGTTGCGCCTTCCAGCCCTCCGCAGGAGGGGTAAAAAACTTCTGAGCTTGATACTTTAAATTTGCCTCGGTATGCCGAGTGATTTTTGTAACCGATAAACCTTAACGGGCCTAGCGCCCGAGCACTTTCGGTTCCGTTAGATGTTATCTGAACTTGGATTCGACGTTGAATATGTTTGAATTTGGTTTGAGGTGTCTTTTGCAGGCTAGGGTGAAGCGCTTATCGCAATCGACTTGTTCCCCAAAACACTTAGGCGAGCGCTGGGCTGCAGCTAAGCCCCCGAGTGGGAGGTCTGCTCTCCACTCGGTAGGATTTTCAAAAACTTAGGCGAGCGCTGGGCTGCAGCTAAGCCCCCGAGTGGGAGGTCTACTCTCCACTCGGTAGGATTTTCAAAAACTTAGGGCGGCTGGGCTGCAGCTAAGCCCATGAGTGGGAGGTCTGCTCTCCACTCGGTAGGATTTTCAAAAACTTAGGCGAGCTGGGCTGCAGCTAAGCCCCAGTGGGAGGTCTGCTCTCCACTCGGTAGGATTTTCAAAAACTTAGGCGAGCGCTGGGCTGCAGCTAAGCCCCCGAGTGGGAGGTCTGCTCTCCACTCGGTAGGATTTTCAAAAACTTAGGCAAGCGCTGGGCTGCAGCTAAGCCCCCGAGTGGGAGGTCCGCTCTCCACTCGGTAGGATTTTTTCGGCGTCTCTCTAAGGAATAAGGCATCAATCGACCACGTCTTCCTTATGGAGAACAAATTATACTTGTGGCGTAGCTCGGAAGGAAAGAGTAGCAGTCGACCTGCACCTCGTCCTCCTTGCGGAGCGCACATTGTATTTGAACTTAGGCAAGTGCTTGGACTGCAGCTAAGCCCCCGAGTGGAAGGCTGGCTCACCACTCGGTAGGATTTGATTGAAACTTAGGCGAGTACTTGGACTGCAGCTAAGCCCCCGAGTGGGAGGCTGGCTCACCACTCGGTAGGATTTTATTGAAACTTAGGCGAAACGGATTCGTAGCTAAGCCCCCGAGTGGGAGGCTGGCTCACCACTCGGCAAGGATTTTTTTACAAACTTAGGCGAAACGGATTCGCAGCTAAGCCACCCACTGAGGGGAAATTTTATTTGAACAAATAAAAGTGACAACAATCATTGGGAAAATCATGAAACTATTATTCTGTGAAACATGAACTACAGAAGTGCTTTTATTACATTTCCGGGCGGATACTTAAGTGTAAAAGGGGCGGAGCAACTCCGCGTTCCAAGCTCGGGGCTCGTCGATGTTGTGCTCGACGTTCTAAAGACGGTACGCTCCGTTGTGGAGAACCTTGGTGACGATGAAGGGACCTTCCCAAGAAGGAGCGAGCTTGTGTGGTTTCTGCTGATCCACTCAGAGAACCAAATCTCCTTCCTGGAAGCTCGACTCTTCACGTTTTTGGCGTGGAAGCGACGTAAGTCTTGTTGGTAAATGGTCGATCGAATCAGAGCCATCTTCCTTTCTTCCTCTAAAAGGTCGACTGCATCCTGCCGTGCTTGTTCTGCTTCAGCTTTGGTGTAGAGCTCGACCCGAGGAGCATTGTGGAGCAGGTCACTCGGCAAGACCGCTTCAGCTCCGTAGACCAAGAAGAACGGAGTTCTCCTAGTCGACCTGTTAGGCGTGGTCCTTAACCCCCAAAGCACCAAGGGAAGTTCGTCGACCCATGCTCCAGCCGCATGCTTGAGATCATGCATCAGTCGGGGTTTCAACCCTTTGAGAATCAAGCCATTGGCTCGCTCTGCTTATCCATTCGACTGAGGATGGGCGACTGAAGCATAGTCGACTCGTGTGCCCTGAGATGTGCAGAACACCCTGAATTCCTCCGAATCGAAGTTTGACCCGTTGTCAGTGATGATGCTATGCGGGACTCGATATCTGAATATCAATTCTCTGATGAAGCTGACAGCAGTACCGGCATCAAGGTTCTTGATGGGTTTAGCCTCGATCCACTTGGTGAACTTGTCGACTGCTACCAGCACATGTGTGAAACGCTTCACTTTGTTCTCAAGGGCCCAACCATATCCAACCCCCATACTGCGAAGGGCCAGACGAGTGGTATGGTCTTCAAAGCTGAGACGGGCTTGTGTGACATATTGGAGTAAAATTGACATCCCTCACACTTGTCGACTATCTCCTTTGCCATTTCATTCGCTCTTGGCCAGTAAAATCCGGCTCGGTATGCTTTGGCCACGATGGTCCAAGAGCACGCATGATGGCCACAGGTCCCCGAGTGGATGTCATCAAGGATTATCTGACCTTCCTCTGGCGTTATGCATTTCTGACCAACTCTAGTCGCGCTTTCTCTGTACAGCTGTCCCCTTATCACAGTAAAGGCTTTAGATCGGCGAACGATCTGTGGAGCCTCTTCTTCGTCCTCCGGGAGCTCTTTCCTCAAGATATACGCGATGTATGGTACTGTCCAATTGGGAGTGATCACTAAAGCTTCCATGATCAGGTCGACCACTGCTGGAACTTCAACCTCAGTCAGATCTGTGATACTCTTGGGCTGCGGAGCTTCTTCAGTAAAAGGATCTTCTTTGATTGATGGAGAATGGATATTCTCCAGAGAACATCATTTGAGGAATGGCTTCTCTCTTGGAACCTATCTTCGCCAAATCATCAGCCGCTTGATTCTTCAGTCGGGGTATATGATGGAGCTCTAACCCTTCGAATTTCTTTTCAAGCTTCCTCACTGCATTGTAGTATCTAGTCATGGCTGGGCTTCTAACGTCCCACTCCTTCATCACTTGATTCACCACCAAATCTGAGTCGCCATAAACCATAAGGCGACGGACACCGAGTGAAATGGCCATGCGCAACCCATATAAAAGTGCTTCATATTCTGCTTCATTATTGGAGGAATCAAGTGGATCTGGCGCACATATCTGAGCTTATCTCCTCGAGGGGAAACCAAAACTACCCCAGCACCAGAACCATTTAACATTTTAGAGCCATCAACGAACATGGTCCAATGCTCCGAGTGAACTTGAGTCAGCTGCTGTTGTTCAATCCACTCGGCAAGGAAATCTGCTATCGCTTGGGACTTAATGGCTTTCTTTGCCTCAAACTTGATTTCAAGGGGAAGGAGTTCAATCGCTCATTTTGCCACTCGACCAGTTGCATCTCTGTTGTACAGAATCTCTGAAAGTGGGGCGTCTCTGACGACTGTAATGGAATGATCAGAGAAATAATGAGCAACCTTCTTCATGGTCATGTAGATCCCATACACAAGCTTCTGATAATGAGGATATCTTTGCTTCGATGGAGTCCAAACTTCAGAAAGATAATAGAATGGGCGCTGAACTTTGAAGGCTTTCCCTTCTTCTTCCCGCTCGACCGTAAGCACTGTACTGACGACTTGTCCTGTGGCTGCAATATAAAGCAACAGAGGCTCTTTGCTGATTGGAGCAGCAAGCACCGGCTGGGTGGAGAGCGAGCTTTTAGCTCAACAAGCGCTGCATCGACTTCAGAGTCCACTCGAACTTGTCCGCCTTCTTCATCGATCGGTAAAGAGGCAATGCCTTTTCACCGAGGCGAGAGATGAATCGACTTAACGCGGCCAAGCATCCAGTAAGCTTCTGGACATCGTGCACCCACAGTAGGCGTTTCATTGGAGTATAGTGCCAACTTTTACGGGTTAGCGTCGATTCCTCGTTCGAAATGAGAAAACCGAGTAACTTTCCACGGGAACTCGAATGTGCACTTTGATGGATTGAGCTTGATATCATACCTCCTGAGATTGGCAAATGTTTCAGCGAGGTCAGTCGACAAGTCGGAACCCTTTCATGATTTGACCACAATATCATCCATATGCGCTTCCGTTCCGGTGATTTGAGTGAGTAAACATACGAATCATCCTCATGAGCGTGGCTCCGGCATTCTTGAGGCTGAATGGCATGGTGACATAACAGAAGCACCCGAATGGAGTGATGAAAGCTGTTTTGATCTCATCGGTTCCATACAGACGGATCTGATGGTATCCGGAATAGGCGTCTAGAAAAGACAATCTCTCACATCCCGCAGTCGAGTCGACAATTTGGTCGATGCGAGGGAGAGGAAAATGATCTTTCGGGCAGGCCCGATTTATATGTTTGAAACAATGCACATGCGAAGTGACTTGTGTTGGAAATATGCCCTAGAGGCAATAATAAAAATATTATTATATTTAATGGTTCATGATAATTGTCTTTTGTTCATGCTATAACTGTATTATCCGGAAATCGTAATACACGTGTGAACACATAGACCACAATATGTCCCTAGTGAGCCTCTAGTTGACTAGCTCGTTGTGATCAACAGATAGTCATGGTTTCCTGACTATGGACATTGGATGTCGTTGATAACGGGATCACATCATTAGGAGAATGATGTGATGGACAAGACCCAATCCTAAGCATAGCATAAAGATCGTGTAGTTCGTTTGCTAGAGCTTTGCCAATGTCAAGTATCTCTTCCTTTGACCATGAGATCGTGTAACTCCGGATACCGTAGGAGTGCCTTGGGTGTATCAAGCGTCACTGGCGAATGGCGGGTGACTATAAAGGTGCATTACGGTATCTCGAAAGTATCTGTTGGGTTGACACGGATCGAGGCTGGATTTGTCACCGTATGACGGAGAGGTATCTCTAGGCCCACTCGGTAATGCATCATCATAATGAGCTCAAGGTGACCAAGGTGTTGGCCACGGGATCATGAATTACGATGCGAGTAAAGTGACTTGCGTAACGAGACTGAACAAGGTATTGGGATACCAACGATCGAGTCTCGGGCAAATAACGCATACCGATTGACAAAGGAATTATATCTGGGTTTTGATCGAATCCTCGACATCATGGTTCAACCGATGAAATCATCGAGGAGCATGTGGCAGCCAACATGGGTATCCAGATCCCGCTGTTGGTTATTGCCCGAGAGTCGTCTCGGTCATGTCTGCATGACTCCCGAACCCGTAGGGTCTACACACTTAAGGTTCGGTGACGCTAGGGTTATTAGGAAGACTAGTATGTGACTACCGAATGTTGTTCGGAGTCCCGGATGAGATCCCGGACGTCACGAGGAGTTTTAGAATGGTCCGGAGGTGAAGTTTTATATATGGGAAGTTGTCATACGGACACCGGAATTTTTCGGGGGTCTATCGGTAATGTACCGGGACCACCGGAGGGGTTCCGGGGTCCCGGAGGGGCCACCTCCCGGAGGGCCACATGGGCCGCATAAGGGAGGGAGCCAGCCTGGAGGGCTGGGCGCGCCCCACCTTGGGCCCATGCGCCTAGGGTTGGGGAAACCCCGAGGGCGCCTTGCTTGGGGGCAAGCCTCCTCCTGGCCGCCGCCCCCTCTAGATCCCATCTAGAGGGGCCGCCCCTGCCCCTTCCCCTATAAATAGAGGGGTGGGGGGAGGGCTGCTGTAACCATCTCCAAGGCGCAGCCCCTCCCCTCCCCAACACCTCTCCTCCTTCATAAGCGCTTGGCGAAGCCCTGTCGGAGTACTGTTGTACCAACACCACCACGCCGTCGTGCTGCCGTTGGGCGAGCTTCCTCAACCTCTCCTTCCCCTTGCTGGATCAAGAAGGAGGAGGCGTCTCCCGTCCGTGCACGTGTTGAAGCGGAGGTGCTGTCCGTTCAGCACTTGGACATCGGTGATTCGAATCACGTCGAGTACGACTCCATCATCACCATCCTCTTGCAAGCTTCCGCACGCGATCTACACGTGGTATGTAGATGCAAACTCTCTCCCATGACTCGTTGCTTAGATGAACTCATAGATGGATCTTGGTGAAACCGTAGGAAAAATTTTAATTTTCTGCAACGTTTCCCCAACAATGGCATCATGAGCTAGGTCTATGCGTAGTTCTCTAATGCACGAGTAGAACACAATTTGTTGTGGGCGTGGATCTTGTCAACTTACTTGCCTCTACTAGTCTTTCTTGCTTCAACGGTATTGTGGGACGAAGCAGCCCGGACCAACCTTACACGTACACTTACGCGAGACCGGTTCCACCGATTGACATGCACTAGTTGCATAAGGTGGCTGGCGGGTGTCTGTCTCTCCCACTTTAGTTGGAGCGGATTCGATGAACAGGGCCCTTATGAAGGGTAAATAGAAGTTTACAAAATCACGTTGTGGTTATTCGTAGGTAAGAAAATGTTCTTGCTAGAACCCAATTGCAGCCACGTAAAAGATGCAACAACAATTAGAAGACGTCTAACTTGTTTTTGCAGCGATTGATCATGTGATGTGATATGGCCAGAAGTTGTGATGAATGATGAATTGTGATGTATGAAATCATGTTCTTGTAATAGGATTCACGACTTGCATGTCGATGAGTATGACAACCGGCAGGAGCCATAGGAGTTGTCTTTATTTTCGTATGACTTGCGTGTCATTGAAGAACGCCATGTAAACTACTTTACTTTATTGCTAAACGCGTTAGCCATAGAAGTAGAAGTAGTCGTTGGCGTGACAACTTCATGAAGACACGATGATGGAGATCATGATGATGGAGATCATGGTGTCAAGCCGGTGACAAGATGATCATGGAGCCCCGAAGATGGAGATCAATGGAGCTGTATGATATTGGCCATATCATGTCACAACTATATATAATTGCATGTGATGTTTATTATGTTTATGCATCTTGTTTACTTAGGACGACGGTAGTAAATAAGATGATCCCTTACAAAAATTTCAAGAATTGTTCTCCCCTAACTGTGCACCGTTGCTACAGTTCGTCGCTTCTAAGCACCACGTGATGATCGGGTGTGATGGATTCTTACGTTCACATACAACGGGTGTAAGACAGTTTTACACAGCGAAAACACTTAGGGTTAACTTGACGAGCCTAGCATGTACATACATGGCCTCGGAACACGGAGATCGAAAGGTCGAACACGAGTCATATGGAAGATACGATCAACATGAAGATGTTCACCGACGATGACTAGTCCGTCTCACGTGATGATCGGACACGGGCTAGTCGACTCGGATCGTGTAACACTTAGCTGACTAGAGGGATGTCTAATCTAAGTGGGAGTTCATAATTTGATTAGAACTTTATTATCATGAACTTAGTCTAAAACCTTTGCAAATATGTCTTGTAGATCAAATGGCCAACGCTCATGTCAACATGAACTTCAACGCGTTCCTAGAAAACCAAGCTGAAAGATGATGGCAGCAACTATACGGATTGGGTCCGGAACACGAGATCATCCTCATAGCTGCCAAGAAACAACATGTCCTAGAAGCACCGTTAGGTGACCCACTGCTCTCCAGCCTTTGCAAGACGATTTGAGCGTTTGGCGGACACGTCTTGATGATTACTCCCTCGTTCGATGCGGCATGCTTTACAGCTTAGAACCGGGGCTCCAAAAGCGTTTTGAGCATCACGGAGCATATGAGATGTTCAAGAGCTGAAACTTGTTTTCCAAGCTCATGCCAGGTCGAGAGATATGATGTCTCCGACAAGTTCTACAGATTGTAAGATGGAGGAAAACAGTTACGTCGGTGAGCACATCCTAAAGATGTGCAGGTTGCACAACCGTATGACCCATTGAACATTAACCTCCCGGATGAGGCGGTCATTGACAGAATCCTCCGATCCTCCCACCAAGCTACAAGAGCTTTGTGATGAACTACAACATGCGGGGATGGTGAAGACCATTCTGAAGTGTTCTCGATCTTGAAGTCAGCAGAGGCTGAAATCAAGAAAGAACATCAAGTGTTGATGGTCAATAAGACCACTAAGTTCAAGAAGGGCAAGGGAAGAAGAACTTCAAGAAGGGCGGCAAAGATGTTGCGGCGCCCGTAAGCCGATTCTTGGGAAGAAGTCAAAGAATGGACCCAAGCACGAGACCGAGTGCTTTTATTGCAAGGGAAGGGTCCTCGAAGCGGAACTGCCCCAAATACTTAGCGGATAAGAAGGCCGCAACACTAAAGGTATATTTGATATACATGTAATTGATGTGTACCTTACCGAGACTCGTAGTAACTCCCGGTATTTGATACGGTGCCGTTGCTCATATTTGTAACTCACAGCGGGAGCTGCGGAATAAATGGAGACAAGCGAAGGGCGAGGTGACGGCGGCGTCGGGAATGGTTCGAGTCGATGTGATCGCCGTCGGCACGCTGCCTCTACATTTACCCACTGGATTAGTTTTGAACCTTAATAATTGTTATTTAGTGCCAAGTTTGAGCATGAACATTGTATCTGGATCTCGTTTAATATGAGATGGCTACTCATTTAAGTCCGAGAATAATGGTTGTTCGATTTATATGAGAGATATGTTTTATGGTCATGCTCGATGGTCAATGGTTTATTTTAATGAATCTCGGCGTAATATTACACATGTTCATAGTGTGGATGCCAAAAGATGTAAAGTTGATAACGATAGTCCCACATACTTGTGGCACTGCCGCCTTGGTCACATTGGTGTCAAGCGCATGAAGAAGCTCCATGCTGATGGACTTTTAGAGTCTCTTGATTATGAATCGTTTGACACATGTGAACCATGCCTCATGGGCAAAATGACCAAGACTCCGTTCTCCGGAACAATGGAGCGAGCAACCAACTTGTTGGAAATCATACATACCGATGTGTGTGGTCCAATGAGCGTTGAGGCTCGCGGAGGATATCGTTATGTTCGCATTCTCACTGATGACTTAAGTAGATATGGGTATGTCTACTTAATGAAACACAAGTCTGAGACCTTTGAAAAGTTCAAGGAATTTCAGAATGAGGTGGAGAATCAACGTGACCGAAAGATAAAGTTCCTACGATCAGATCATGGAGGAGAATACTTAAGTCACGAATTTGGTACACACTTAAGGAAATGTGGAATCGTTTCACAACTCACGCCGCTGGAACACCTCGGTAAACGGTGTGTCCGAGCGTCGAATCGCACTCTATTAGATATGGTGCGGTCTATGATGTCTCTTACCGATTTATCGCTGTCATTTTGGGGATACGCTCTAGAGACAGCTACATTCACTTTAAATAGGGCACCGTCTAAATCCGTTGAGACGACACCGTATGAATTATGGTTTGGGAAGAAACCTAAGCTCGTCGTTTCTAAAAGTTTGGGGATGCGATGCTTATGTCAAGAAACTTCAACCTAAAAGCTCGAACCCAAGTCGGAAAAATGCGTATTCATAGGATACCCTAAGGAAAGCGTCGGGTATGCCTTCTACTTAAGATCCGAGGCAAGACCTTTGTTGCCAAGAACGGATGCTTTTGGAAAAGAGTTTCTCTCGAAAGAAGTAAGTGGGAGGAAAGTAGAACTCGATGAAGTACTACCTCTCGAGCGGGAAAGTGGTGCAGCTCAGGAAAATGTTCTGTGATGCCCACACCTGTGAAGAGGAAACCAATGATGATGATCAAGGTACTTCGGATCAAGTTGCTATTGAACCGTGAGGTCCACAAGGACACGTTCCGCACTGAGTGGTACGGCAACCCTGTCCCTGGAAATCATGTTGTTAGACAACGGTGAACCTTGAACTATGAAGAAGCAATGGCGGCCCAGATTCCAACAAATGGCTTGAAGCCATGAAATCCGAGATAGAATCCATGTATGAAAACAAAGTATGGACTTTGACAGACTTGCCCGATGATCGGCGAGCGATAGAAAACAAATGGATTTTTAAGAAGAAGACGGACGCGGATGGTAATGTTACCATCTATAAAGCTCGACTTGTCGCTAAGGGTTATCGACAAGTTCAAGGGATTGACTATGACGAGACATTCTCTCCCGTAGCGAAGCTGAAGTCCGTCCGAATCATGTTAGCAATTGCCGCATACTATGATTATGAGATATGGCAGATGGACGTCAAAACGGCATTCCTTAATGGACATCTTAAGGAAGAGCTGTATATGATGCAGCCGGAAGGTTTTGTCGATCCTCAGAACGCTAACAAAGTATGCAAGCTCCAGCGATCCATTTATGGACTGGTGCAAGCATCTCGGAGTTGGAACATTCGCTTTGATGAGATGATCAAAGCGTTTGGGTTTATGCAGACTTATGGAGAAGCCTGCGTTTACAAGAAAGTGAGTGGGAGCTCTGTAGCATTTCTCCTATTATATGTAGATGACATACTCTTGATGGGAAATGATACAAAACTTCTGGACAGCATTAAGTCCTACTTGAATAAGTGTTTTTCAATGAAGGACCTTGGAGAAGCTGCTTATATATTAGGCATCAAGATCTATAGAGATAGATCGAGACGCCTCATAGGTCTTTCACAAAGCACATACCTTGATAAGATTTTGAAGAGGTTCAAAATGGATCAGTCCAAGAAGGGGTTCTTGCCTATGTTACAAGGTGTGAGATTGAGCTCGGCTCGACCACCGACCACGGCAAAAGATAAAGAAGAGATGAGTGTCATCCCTATGCTTCAGCCATAGGATCTATTATGTATGCCATCTTGTGTACTGACCGATGTAAACCTTGCCGTAAGTTTGGTAGCAAGATACCAAAGTAATCCCAACAAGGAACACCGGACAACGGTCAAGAATATCTGAAGTACACGAAAAGGACAAAGGACATGTTTCTCGTTTATGGAGGAGACGAAGAGCTCGTCGTAAAGGGTTACGTTGACGCTTAGCCGACTCAGATCTTGATGACTCTAAGTCACAAACCGGATCGTGTATATGTTGAATGGTGGAGCGAGAGCTGGTGCAGCTGCAAGCGAGTGTCGTGGCGGGATCTACGTGTGAAGCGGAGTACATGGCAGCCTCGGAGGCAGCGCATGAAGCGATTTGGGTGAAGGAGTTCATCACCGACCTAGGAGTCATACCCAATGCGTCGGGGCCGATCAAACTCTTTTGTGACAACACTGGAGCTATTGCCCTTGCCAAGGAGCCCAGGTTTCACAAGAAGACCAGGCACATCAAGCGTCGTTTCAACTCCATCCGTGAAAATGTTCAATATGGAGACATAGAGATTTGCAAACTACACACGGATCTGAATGTCGCAGATTCGTTGACTAAACCTCTCTCGCGAGCAAAACATGATCAACACCAGGACTCTATGGGTGTTCGATTCATCACAATGTAACTAGATTGGTGACTCTAGTGCAAGTGGGAGACTGTTGGAAATATGCCCTAGAGGCAATAATAAAAGTATTATTATATTTCATGGTTCATGATAATTGTCTTTTGTTCATGCTATAACTGTATTATCCGGAAATCGTAATACACGTGTGAACACATAGACCACAATATGTCCCTAGTGAGCCTCTAGTTGACTAGCTCGTTGTGATCAACAGATAGTCATGGTTTCCTGACTATGGACATTGGATGTCGTTGATAAAGGGATCACATCATTAGGAGAATGATGTGATGGACAAGACCCAATCCTAAGCATAGCATAAAGATCGTGTAGTTCGTTTGCTAGAGCTTTGCCAATGTCAAGTATCTCTTCCTTTGACCATGAGATCATGTAACTCCCGGATACCGTAGGAGTGCCTTGGGTGTATCAAAGCGTCACAACGTAATCGGGTGACTATAAAGGTGCATTACAGGTATCTCCGAAAGTATTTGTTGGGTTGACACGGATCGAGGCGGGATTTGTCACTCCGTATGACGGAGAGGTATCTCTGGGCCCACTCGGTAATGCATCATCATAATGAGCTCAAGGTGACCAAGGTGTTGCCACGGGATCATGCATTACAGATGCGAGTAAAGTGACTTGCCGATAACGAGACTGAACAAGGTATTGGGATACCAACGATTGAGTCTCGGGCAAGTAACGCATCGATTGACAAAGGGAATTGTATCTGTGGTTTTGATCGAATCCTCGACATCGTGGTTCAACCGATGAAATCATCGAGGAGCATGTAGGAGCCAACATGGGTATCCAGATCCGCTGTTGGTTATTGCCCGAGAGTCGTCTCGGTCATGTCGATGACTCCCGAACCCGTAGGGTCTACACATAAGGTTCGGTGGCGCTAGGGTTATTAGGAAGACTAGTATGTGACTACTGAATGTTGTTCGAGTCCGGATGAGATCTGGACGCCACGAGGAGTTCGGAATGGTCCGAAGGTGAATTTTATATATGGGAAGTTGTCATACGGACACCGGAAAGTTTCGGGGTCTATCGATAATGTCTGGGACCACCGGAGGGTTCGGGGTCCACCGGAGGGGCCACCCTCCGGAGGGCCACATGGGCAGAAGGGAGGAGCCAGCCCTGGAGGACTGGGCGCGCCCCACCTTGGGCCCATGCGCCTAGGGTTGGGGGGGAAAACCCTGAGGGGGCGCCCCCCTTGCTTGGGGGGCAAGCCTCCCCTCCCTGGCCGCCGCCCCCCCTCTAGATCCCATCTAGAGGGGCCGGCCCCCCTTGCCCCTTCCCCTATAAATAGAGGGGTGGGGGGAGGGCTGCTGTACCCATCTCCAAGGCGCAGCCCCTCCCCTCCCCAACACCTCTCCTCCTCCATAAGCGCTTGGCGAAGCCCTGTCGGAGTACTGTTGTACCAACACCACCACGCCGTCGTGATGCCGTTGGAGCAAGCTTCCTCAACCTCTCCTTCCCCCTTGCTGGATCAAGAAGGAGGAGACGTCTCCCGTCCCGTACGTGTGTTGAACGCGGAGGTGCTGTCCGTTCAGCACTTGGACATCGGTGATTCAAATCACGTCGAGTACGACTCCATCATCACCATCCTCTTGCATGCTTCCGCACGCGATCTACAAGTGGTATGTAGATGCAAACTCTCTCCCATGACTCATTGCTTAGATGAACTCATAGATGGATCTTGGTGAAACCGTAGGAAAATTTTTAATTTTCTGCAACGTTCCCCAACAACTTGTCCTTCTTGGGGACCATGACGACATTGGCGAGCCACTCGGAGTGGTATATCTCTCGGATAAACTCTGCCGCCAACAGTCGAGCCACCTCCTCGCCAATGGCCTTTCTCTTCTGGACGGCGGACCGTCGAAGATGTTCTTTGACAGGTTTTGCCGTTGAGTCGACTCTAAGGCGATGCTCAGCCAGCCCCCTGGGAACACCCGGCATGTCAGCAGGCTTCCATGCAAAGATGTCCCAGTTCTCACGGAGGAACTGGATGAGCGCTTCTTCCTATTTAGGGTCGAGTGTTGTGGAAATACGAGTCGGAGCTGCGTTGGGGTCAGTCGGGTGAATGTGAATGGGCTTCATCTCACCAGACGACTGAAACGCTGATTCTGTGGCGGGCTTCTTGGCCCGCAACAAATCACTCGGATCTGCATTTTTCTTGTACCCCTCCAGCTCTACCATTGTTATCTGGGCATCCGCAATCTTCGAGCCTTTCTGAAAACACTTTATGCCTTCTTCCGGTTGCCAGTGATAGTGATCACACCTTTGGGGCCAGGCATCTTCAATTTTAGGTACACGTAAGACGGTCGAGCCATGAACCGTGCATAAGCTGGTCTCCCCAAAATTGCATGGTAAGCGCTATGGAAATCCACGACTTCAAATGTCAGCCCTTCTTTACGGAAATGCTTCGAGTCACCGAACACCACATCCAGAGCTATTTGCTGAGTGACTCGGCCTTCTTTCCAGGAATGACTCCATGAAAACTCATGTTGCTGGAGCTAAGTCTGGACATCGGAATGCCCATTCCTTTTAGCGTCTCTGCATACAATATGTTCAGTCCACTCCCACCATCCATCAACACATTCGTCAGTCGAGTGCCTTCAATGACCGGGTCGACCAATAAAGCTTGCCACCCAGGGGTGGCTATATGAGTTGGATGATCGGACTGGTCGAATGTAATGGGAGTTTGAGACCATCTCATATAACTTGGTGTCGCCGGGGTGACCATATTTACCTCATGGTTGATAACCTTCAATCGGCTTTTGCTCTCCACATCAGCGAAAATCATCAAGGTGGAATTAACATGAGGATATCCTCCATCACTGTTCTCCTTGTCCTCAGCTTTATCCGACTCCTTTTCCTTGTCCTTGGGCTGTTTTCCTTGGAACTGCTGGATCAAGAGCCGGCACTGGAGAGTGGTATGTTTCGGGTAGATGAAATTACCCTCTTCGTCTTTCTTCATGTGGATGTGACACGGCATATCCATCACGTCATTTCCTTCCTTATCCTTCACCTTCTTGGGGTTCCAGGATCCTTTGGGCTTCCCATTGAATTTACCTTGAGTCACGGCCAGAGCCTCTCCAGGAGCCGCTGGCTTGGCTTTTCGCTTTTGCTTCCGACTGGAATTTCCTTTTTCCAACTGACTCGGCTTGTACTTGCCACTCCAGAGTTGGTCCTCTTCTTCACCATTGGCGTACTTGGTGGCGATTTCCATCATTCGACTCAGTGTCATATCTCCGGTCCGACCAAACTTCAAACTTAACTCTCTGTTCTTGACACCATCCTTGAAGGCACAAACTGCTTGATGATCAGACACATTCTCCATGGTATGATGCAAAGTGATCCACCTCTGGATGTAATCCCTCAGGGTTTCATTCGACTTTTGCACGCAGACTTGCAATTCTGTCAATCCAGCCGGTCGCTTGCAAGTTCCCTCGAACGTCCTGACAAACACTCGGGAAAGATCTTCCCAAGTGTAAATGCTGCTCGGAGCTAATTGATTCAACCACGCCCTGGCCAAACCTTCCAACATGAGTGGTAAGTGCTTCATGGCCACCTCATCGTTACCGCCGCCAATCTGTACCGCCACTCGGTAGTCTTCAAGCCAAGTTTCAGGCTTGGACTCACCGGTGAACTTACTTACCCCAGTCGCCAATCTAAAGTTGGGGGGATCACTGCGGCTCTGATAGCCCTGCTAAAGCATTCTGGACCTGAAACATGGACTCGGCTGCTAGTGGGCGCATCTCTGTCATGATCACCTCGATGAGCTCTGTTCCGTTTGACCAAACCTTGCACGATGATGGATCTCGCGTCAAAGCCTGGTTCCCTGGGGTCAACTGGAGCTCTTCGCCCAACACTGAACTGGCGCCTGTCATCTTGCTGTCGACGGGCGTAAGACCCACTCCTTGGGGGAGGAGTGGGCACTCGACGCCTATCGTCCCGACCAAATCGGTCATCATGCTGGTCACGTCGACCCTCACGTCCCTCGCGCCGCGGAGGCGATCTTGGGCTATGAGCCGACCGAACTGTATTCGCAGCGACGGATCAACTTTGAATCCTGTTACGCGACTGTGACACAGCTGAATTCTGATCTCCTGCGGCTCGGAGCAGATCCCTGATCTGCATCAGGCCTCTGCCAGCCTCCGACTGAGAGGGCTGAATTGACTCTGCTATACGGGCTGCAGCTGCTAAATTCTGAATCGGGGTTCGATATACCTGAGTTGGTTGTGGGAAGAGCTGATGTCGACTGGAGTCGAGTACTCGTTGCCGCGCACGCTCGTCGAGTGCTCGCTGGAGGTTCTCCAGTCGAGTGCGTTCAGCCAAGTTGGCCAAATGCACCTCTTCCAAGGCACGAGCCTTGGGAGTTTCTCCTGCGATGGGAGTATGCAGGGCATCCATGTTCCTGCGGCGAAGTTCTTCCCTTTGCAGAGAAGTAAGTGGCTCGGGTTGATATTCCTCATGGGCCTGAGCGGGGTCGCCTCCACCGTCCATCCCGTCGTCGCGGGGGAAGCCGGGAGGGCTACGAGGCCCATTGACCATCAGGACCTCCGCCGCTGGATCACTACCATCGCACTCGGATGCAGTCTCTACGGAGCCAGTCGACAGATCGAACAGGCCGTAGAGAGATTCCTCGGGCTCAATTGCCGCGACCTGGGTGGTGGCCGATTGGCGAGCTACCGCGTGTCTCACCCACCGCTGAAGCCTCGACCGACCAGAGCGCTTGCACTGGCGGGAGATAGGGAGGGAGGACGACACGGGAGTCGACCGATACGGAGTCGACGGTTGCCGCAGCAGAACGCCGCGGCACACGCCCGAAAATGCATTGCACCGCGGACGGGGAGTGCATCGATGTCGAGTGGAGCCTCCTGGAGCCAAGCGGAGTCGTCGGCGATGAAAGTGAGCGCGCCGAGACAGATCTCGCGGCCCTCGATCAGAACTCCGCCAGAAACCATGATGAAGGCAATCAGAACAATTGCAACTTCTCGAAAAATCGCTAAGACACCTGCCCCATGGTGGGCGCCAACTGTCGTGGTTCTAAGTCTGACAGTAGAATGTGGGTAGGTATGGAGAGGCAAGATCCTAGCTATGGAGCAGTTGTACAGACAAGGGATTTACGAGTTCAGGCCCTTCTCGGAGGAAGTAATAGCCCTACGTCTCGGAGCCCGGAGGCGGTCGACTGGATTATGTGTGCATAGGTTACAGGGGTGCGAACCCTTTACACTGAGGAGGGGGGTGGCTTATATAGTGTCTGCCCGACCCCTCCGGCCCTCAGTTATGCAGGGTTTAAAGTACATAAAGATGGGCGTTACTGGTAACGCCTTACATAAAGTGTCATCATGACCATAAAGACTACTTAATTACAGATCGTTTGGATGCAGAGTGGCTCTTGATCTCCTAGTGGTCGAGTGAGTCTTCATGGTCGAGTGTCTTCGAGTCCGTCGAGTGGAATCCCTCTTGGTCAACTGGAAGGTAGCTTCTTCTGAAGATGTCCTTGGGGAGGGTATTTTGGACAGGCCTGTGACCCTACCCTAGGTACATGACTTCATCAGCCATCACAAGTACATACAACGCTCAGTTTTCTCTTACACTAAATGATCTAACACTTTTAGAAGCAATTTTTTATTGCCTTATTGCACAGATGACAACTTACTTGAAGGATCTTGCTCAACCCTTAGGTAGGTATGGTGCACACTTGAAGATAAGATATGGGTTCAAGGGGGTTTGGATGCACAAGTAGTATCTCTACTTAGTGCGGAATTTTAGGCTAGCAAACATGGGGGGCAAGCACCACACGTTGAAGGATCTATGACAATATAACTTCTATGTGAATATGAACAAACACTTGTCCAACGTCAACAATTTTGGCATATAATATTTTGATGGGCGCCCACAATCACAAAAGATTTCCAAGATAGTGTATTTGCATGTGAAAGTTCTCTTCCTTATACTAATTATTCGTGAATTGCTTGTATGACCAATATTGTGATTGTCAAGCTTCAAAAGCTTTCACTTCCTAAACCCAATGTTAAGCTACCACTAGTAGAAAACGGAGCTTTAATACCGGTTCATAAGGTCCTTTAATACCGGTTTTGCAACCGGCACTAAAGAGTGGAGACTAAAGCCCCCCCCTTTAGTACCGGTTCGGCACGAACCGCCACTAAAGGCCCACCACGTGGCGTGAGCTTGCGCCATGGTATGGGGGACCTTTAATACCGGTTGGTGCTACCAACCGGTACTAAAGGTATTTTTTTGAAATTTTTTTGAAATTTTTTTAAAAAATGACTTTTTTCGATTTTTGATTTTCTGAATTATTTGATGATTTAGTCTCTAATCGCCCCTCTTAACTACTCAAGTGTGGATCACTCATTCCAAATCGTCTAACTTCCCGAACGGTCACCCATCCTCTCACTCCCCCAGCCTGAGCACGCATAACTTCGGAGTTCTATCCCCCCTACTTTCCAACTCTACACTTGTTGTTTTCCTGACAAATGTAAGCTGTAAATCCTATTAACCCCCAGCTGTTTAGCTTGAGCATTAGGTCACACATTTCACCGTTTGAGTTTGAAATTATTATTCTAAAAAACAGTAATTATTTAGTAACACTAATATTTCTTAAATAAGTTTGACCATAGTTTGACCACAGTTTGACCATAGTTTGACCAGATTTGACCAAAATTCAAAAAATTGAAATAATTATTTAGTAACACTAATATTCTTGAATAAGTATGTAGTAACATTAATACTTCTTGAATAAGTAGTTTGATCATAGTTTGACCAGATTTAACCAAAATTAAAAAAACTTAAATGTGAGCATATCTTTTTCTCCTTTTAGAATTTGAGGATTCTAAAAAATTGCAAACGGGCCATAGGCGGTCAAAATCGGATGCGGATTTTCGTGTTGAGTTTTTTGATATATTATACGTTTTTTCCGACATCGTATGCAAAAGTTATAGCCGTTTTACATTTTCCCTACACTTTTTGCAAAACATGTCCAAATTTAAGTTTTTTAATTTTCCAAACTAGTAGATGTAGTAATATAACTACATCTCGAAGAATTTTATTTTTTGAATTTTTTTATCATTTTCTTTTGTATTTTTCAAAACTAAAATGACGATATACGGGGGTAGAGATTGAAAATTGCCCTTTAGTACCGGTTTGTGCCACGAACCGATACTATAGGTCAAACCCCTTTAGTACCGGTTTGTGCCACGAACCGGTACTAAAGGTGATCGTGGGGCCCCGGCCTGACGCCAGCCTGCCACCACCCCTTTAGTACTGGTTCGTGGCACGAACCGGTACTAAAGGTTCAAAATGAACCGACATTAATGCATAGCCGTTCGAACTGGCACTTTTGGTACCATTAGTACCGGGCCAAAATCGAACCGGCACTAATGTGTCTCACATTAGGTCCTTTTTCTTCTAGTGTACCACTAGGCATGATATGATTTCAACTTCATAACATTCAATTTATTCAACAATTTACTCATAGGATATAAGTGAAGAACAAGAGTAAATGACAAACTACTCCGAAAAGATATAAGTGAAGGTCATGCGAGTAGTTAAGTAAATAGATAGCTATGTAAGGGCTCTCTCTATTTAAAAGTTTCAGATATAAGTATTTTATTAAAACAGCAAGCAAAAACAAAATAAAATGACACTCCAATAATAGCACACATCATGTGAAGAAGCAAAAAGTTAGGTTCAACCGATACTAACCGATAATTGTTGAAGAAAAAGGTGGGATGCCTACCGGGGCATCCCCAAGCTTAGATGTTTGAGACTTCTTGGAATATTAGCTTGGGATGCCTTGGGCATCCCCAAGCTCCCGCTTTTGTGTCTCCTTAATTCCTCTCATATCACGGTTTTCCTAAATCTCAAAAACTTCATCCACACAAAACTCAACAAGACCTCGTGAGATAAGTTAGTATAAATCAATGCAAAACCTTTATCATTCTCTACTGTAGCAAATAACTAAAATTATTATTCAACATTGCATACTATATTCCTCTGCATATTTAATACTCCTATCCTCAAATAGAATCATTAAACAAGCAAACATATGCAAACAATGGAAACATAACAGCAATATGCCAAAACAGTACAGTCTGTAAAGAATGCAAGATTCATCATACTTCACTAACTCCAAAAATTATGAAACAAACTACACACTATAGAAAATTTACCAGAGATTATTTTGAAAATATTTAAACATTTTATCACATTATGACTTTTCTAGGGAATTTTTGCAACGGCGATAAACTTTCTGTTTTGAAACAGCAACATGTATACTTGCAAAATAAGCATGGCAAAGGCTATCATTGCCACTTTTATTGAAATAAAGGATGCAAAACATTATTATAAATAACAGCAAGCAAATCGTAACAAAACAAATTGACGCTCCAAGCAAAACACATATCATGTGACGTATGAAAACATGGCTCCAAATGAGGTTACTGATATTGTTGGAGACAAAAGAGGGGATGCCTTCCGGGGCATCCCCAAGCTTAGTTGCTTGGATCTTCCTTGGATATTAACTTGGGTTGCCTTGGGCATCCCCAAGCTTAGGGTCTTGTCACTCCTTATTCTCCTCATATCGACATGTCACCCAAAACTTGAAACTTCAATCACACAAAACTTAACGGAACTTTGTGAGATAGGTTAGTATGATAAAGAGCAAACCATTTCACTTTGGTACTATCAAAGACAAGATTCATAATTGTTTCCACACAATTCCTACTGTAGAATATCATTTCTACAATTTATATTGAGCAATATAAGCCATAGAAACAAGGAAACAAGCAAACTATGCATTGAAAACAGAATCTGTCAAAAACAGAACAGTCTGTAGTAATCTGTACTCAAACCATACTTATGCTACTCCAAAAATTATGAAAAAACTTGTACCACGTGAGAAATTTGTATATTAATCATATGCAAAAAGAATCAACTCAAAATCACTCTTCTGTTAAAAATGAGAGTTATTATCGTGAGCGCAAAAGTTTCTGTTTTTCAGCAAGATCAAATCAACTATCACCCAACATGATCCCAAAGGCTTTACTTGGCACTTAATTGAAACAAAAGCAATAAAACATGATTACTACAGTAGCCTAATCATGTGAACATACAAAAACAGTATATAAAAGTGTTGGGTTGTCTCCCAATGAGCGCTTTTCTTTAATGCCTTTCAGCTAGGCATGATGATTTCAATGATGCTCGCATAAATGTAAAGAATTGAAACACAAAGAGAACATCATGAAGAATATGACTAGCAAATTTAAGTCTAACCCACTTCCTATGCATAGGGATTTTGTGAGCAAACAACTTATGGGAACAAGAATCAACTAGCATAGGAAGGCAAAACAAGCACAACTTCAAGACTTTCAACACATAGAATGGAAACTTGATATTATTGCAATATGAAAAAGCATATGTTCCTCTCTCATAATAATTTTCAGTAGCATCATGAATGAATTCAACAATATAGCCATTACATAAAGCATTCTTTTCATGATTCACAAGCATATAAATTTTACTACTCTCCACATAAGCAAGTTTCTTCTCATTCATAATAGTGGGAGTAAACTCAACAAAGTAACTATCATGTGATTGAAAATTAAAATCACGATGACAAGTTTCATGGTTATCATTATTCAATATAGCATACATGTCATCACCATAATCATCAAAGATAGGAGGCATGCTTTCATCATAATGAACTTGCTCATCAAAACTTGGGGAGCTAAGTATCATCTTCATCAAACATAGCATCCCCAACCTTATGGCTTTGCATATCACTAGCATCATGGATATTCAAAGAGTTCATGCCAACAACATTGCAATCATGCTCATCATTCATGCCAATCACTTTATTAAATTCTTCTTCTATCAATTGAGCACAATTTTCCAAACCATCATTTTCAAGAAAGATATTATAAAGATGATCAATAATATGATGCAACCTCAATTCCATATTTTTGTAGTTTTCTTCTATAAACCAAACTAGTGATAAAACAAGAAACTAAAAGATTCAATTGCAAGATCTAAAGATATACCTTCAAGCACTCACCTCCCCGGCAATGGCGCCAGAAAAGAGCTTCGTTGACGGGGGCGAGTGTCATTTTCCTAACCTCCCCGGCAGCGGCGCCAGAAAAGAGCTTGATGTCTACTACGCAACTTTATTCTTGTAGACACGTGTTGGGCCTCCAAGCATAGAGTTTTGTAGGACAATAGCATGTTTTCCTCAAGTGGATAAACTAAGGCTTATCAATCCGTGAGAGGTGTAGGATGAAGATGGTCTCTCTCAAATGACCCTGCAACCAAATACAAGAAATCTCTTGTGTCCCCAACACACCCAATATAATGGCAAATTGTATAGGTGCACTAGTTCAGTGAAGAGATGGTGATAAAAGTGTAATATTGATGGTAGAAATATATTTTTATAATCTGAATAAATAAAAACAGCAAGGTAGCAAATAGTAAACAGGCACAAAAATGGTGTTGCAATGCTTAAAAATGAGGCCTAGGGTCCGTACTTTAGCTAGTGCAACCTCTCAACAATGCTAACATAGTTGGATCATATGATTATCCCCCAAAGTGCAATAAAGAATCACTCCTGAGTTCCTATTAGCGGAGAACAAAAGATAGGAATTGTTTGTAGGTCACGAAACCACCTCAAAGCTATTCTTTCCGTTCGATCTATTCAAGAATTCGTACTAAAATAACACAAAGCTATTTTTTCCGCTCGATCTATCCTAGAGTTCGTACTAGAATAATACCAAAGCAAATTCATATTCATAATACTCAATCCACAGAAAGAACTATAAAGAGACCCCAAAGTTTCCGTCGGAGAAAAACGTGCATCAACCCCTATGCATAGATTACCCCAATATCACCACGGGAATCCGCGAGTTGAATGCCATAACACATATAAAGTGAACCAATAAGATACCTCATTGTCACCTCAAGTATTTGTATTGCAATACATATATCATGTGTTCTCATCTCTGAATATTCAATCCGACAAGATAAAACTTTGAAAGGTAAAGATTCAATTCATCATAATAAGATTATCGAGGGGAGAAACATCATATGAACCAACTATATTAACAAAGCCCATGATATAGATCACGAGAGAGAGAGAGATCAAACACATAGCTACTGGTACAAACCCTCAGCCCCGAGGGTGGACTACTCCCTTCTCATCGTGGTGGCCGCCGGGATGATGAAGATGGCCACCGGAGATGATCCCCCCTTCCGGCAGGGTGCCGGAACGGGGTCTAGATTGGATCTCGTGGATACAGAGGCCTTGCGGCGGCGGAACTTCCGATCTAGGTTAATCCCGAAGGGTTTAGGAATATTTGGGAATTTATAGTGCAAAGAAGGGGTACGGGAGGCCACCGAGGTGGGCACAACCCACATGGGTGCGCCTGGGGGCCCAGGCGCGCCCATGTGGGTTGTGCCCCCCTCGGGGCACCCCCCAGGTGCTTCTCTGGCCCATTTTTGGTCGTCTGGTCCATAAAAAATCTCCAAAAGTTACGCGGTGTTTGGACTCCGTTTGATATTGATTTCCTGTGATGTAAAAAACAAGCAAAAAACAACAACTGGCACTGGGTCAATAGGTTAGTCCCAAAAACGATATAAAGTTGCTATAAAATGATTGTAAAACATCAAAGAATGATAATATCATGGCATGAATACTTCATAAATTATAGATACGTTGGAGAGGTATCTGTCGCCCCCCTTCCTTTCCAACGGAGGGGGAAGAGGGAAAGAGAGGGAGAGGGAGAGGGAAAGGGGGGCTGCGCCCCCTCCCCTAGTCCAATTCGGACTCCCCATGGGGGAGGCGTGCCACCTCCTCGTGGCCTGCCACTCCTCTCCCCTATGGCCCAATAAGGCCTATTACTTCCCCGGGGGGTTCTGGACCCCTCGGTACTCCGAAAAATACCAGAACCACTTCGGAACCATTCCGGTGTCCGAATATAACCTTCCAATATATCAATCTTTACCTCTCGACCATTTCTAGACTATGATCTCATTCGGGACTCCGAACAACCTTCGGTCACCAAAACACATAACTCATATAATGCATATCGTCATCGAACGTTAAGCGTGCAGACCCTATGGGTTCGAGAACTATGTAGACATGACCGAGACACCTCTCCGGTCAATAACCAATAGCGGAACCTGGATGCTCATATTGGTTCCCACATATTCTACGAAGATCTTTATCGGTCGAACCACAATGTCAACATACCTATTCCCTTTGTCATCGGTATGTTACTTACCCGAGGTTCGATCGTCGGTATCTTCATACCTAGTTCAATCTCGTTACCGGCAAGTCTCTTTACTCATTCCTTAGTGCATCATCCCGTAACTAACTCATTAGTCACATTGCTTGCAAGGCTTCATATGGTGTGCATTACCGAGAGGTCCTAGAGATACCTCTCCGATACTCGGAGTGACAAATCCTAATCTCGATCTATGCGAACCCAACAAACACCTTCGGAGATACTTGTAGAGCATCTTTATAATCACCCAGTTACGTTGTGACGTTTGATAGCACACAAGGCATTCCTCCGGTGTCCGGGAGTTGCATAATCTCATAGTCAGAGGAATATATATTTGACATGAAGAAAGCAGTACCAACAAAAACTGAACGATCATTATGCTAAGCTAACGGATGCACTACAAAAAAAAAGACACATCCGTGACATTTTGGGCCGAACAATTTTTTCTGTCATACTTATGACACTTCTATGACGATAATTGTGACAAAACCCGATATCATCATAGATGTGGTGGGCTCCTACTTGTGTGACAAAAAATCATGACAAAAAATGGGATTTTCGTCCTGGGCGGGCCGGAGATGCAGCTACATGACATTCTTTGGGCCGTCCATGGTTACGGGGAGTTCCTGGTTACGGTGGGTGCTCGGGGGCCGAGCGATGCGCGTTTCTCTCGTACACGTACACACGTGTGTGCGAGGCGTTGGGCCCTAACTAAACCCAAGCGATTGCACTGCATGCTACGCGTTACTATATTATAAACCCGAGCGATCGATCGATGGTGTTAATCGAACTCGATCAGCGATTCCTCCGTTATCGCCGCTAATCAAGCCGATCGATGCCGCCTTTGGATGAAGCGATGGCGTTGCGGGGCGGGGAGGGGGTTGGATGGGCAGTTCTGGTGGGGGTGGATGAACAGGACCGTGGTGTTGCCTCTGGATGAACAGGACCCGATCGTCGAGCGGTTGGGGCTGGATGAACAGGACCCGTGGAGGGCTGGATGAACATGACGACCCGTGGAGGGCTGGATGAACGATGAGACGATGGAGGGTGGATGAGCAGAGCCCGTGGAGGGTGGTTGAACAGAGCCCGTGGAGAGGGTTGGTTGAGCGATGAGCGGTGGAGAAGCGCGGTGGAGGCTGGATGAACAGGAGCCCGTGGATGAATAGTCGCAGGTGGAGGCTGGAGGAGGTTGACGATGGATGAACAGTAGCCCGTGGAAGCTGGAGGAGGTCAACGGTGGAGATGAACAGTATCCCGTAGAGTCCCGTTTTGTGGTACGCCACACCCCTCCCGATGAATAGGACCCCCATTTCGACCGTAGCGCTCCAACACAAGTCCAGTTCCTCCGTTTTGCGGTACGCCACACCCCCCGATCAACAGGTCCCTGTTTCGATCATAGGAGGTCCAACACAAGTCTGTTTCCTCCGTTTTGCGGTACGCCAGACCCCTCCCGATGAAAAGGATCCCGTTTCGAACGTGGCCGGTCGAATACAAGGCTGTTTCAACCGTTCTGCGGTACGCCAGGCCTCGTTTCCATCGGCTGTTCCGTCCAAGCCGGTCGGCTCCCATGCGTTCTGTTGCCTCCTGATGAACATGACACATTCCGTTGCCTCCCCATGAACACAACGACGACGCGGTTTCTCCGTTTTGACCCAGCGATGTACACGAGCCCTAACCGTACGTATGCGCGAGTAGGCGTTCGAGACCCCTCCCGTATGTACGTATGTGGCCGTATTTTCTTTCTTGCACACTGGCTGTTGTAAGTACGTGTACATGCTACGTGCACGCCTCTACTACGAAACGTGCACGCCTCTACATCAACCAATATGTACGTACATGTTCGCGACCAGAATGACAACGCTACGTATGCTTCGACCAGGTGGGTCCCGGCTGTCAGGCACTTCCTTGCGTGCGAAGATGTAGCTTGTGGGTCCCAGCAATCAGGGGGGGCGAGTCAATTTTTTTTGCTCGGATGCACTTCCTTGCGTGCGAAGATGTAGCTGGTGGGTCCCAGCATTCAGGGGGAAACGTTTTTTGCAAAATACGGTGGCTCGTCCAGTGGATCCCCGCTGTCAGGTGGAGGAATCATTATTTTCCGCGTAATAAGGAGGCACTTCCTTGTGGCTGCCCTAGACCCAGCTGTCAGCCTCTCCACGTATAGTACTCTTCCGATGGAAGTCGGTCATTGACCACATTGACCACGTTGCGTCGAGAGCACCACGGCGGTGGACGACAGCGAGGCCAAGGAAGGGGACAATATGGAGCCGGGGAAGATGCGGCATTGGATGCCCACACGTAGAGGAGTATGAGGGTTCACTGGTTCGGCTGCAGTGTAAGGCTGCCGTCGCTGCAGAATAATAGGGGGTGTGGGTGAGTAGAGGGATGGCCTGGCCAACGGTGGGAGTAGTAGGGGGCGGTGACGCCTCCGAGGCATCACAGCCAGCCACGGGAGGCAGGAGCACACGACACGACCGGCGCTGGTTTGGGCGGCTGGAGCAAGAAGACCAGAGGTTGAAGAAGCACTACGGCCGTTGTATGGACATCGTACGGTCACTGGAGCTAGAATCGTTCATATTGACTAAGTTGACAAAGCCCTTCGTCCCTGTCAACTTAGTTGGCCCACAAGTCAGCCTCCACTATGGTGGGTCCCAGCTAGCAGGGGGGTATTCATTTTTTGTGCGTAATAAGGAGGCATTTCCTTATGTGCGGCCGTGGACCCAGCTATCAGCCTCTCCACGTACAGTCCACGACTGATGGATGTTGTTCGTTGACCACGTTGACCAGGCCGCACCGAGAGCACCATGGTGGTGGATGACGGCGAGGCCTAGCAAGGGAACGACACGGAGCCGAGGAAGACTCGGCAATGGTTGCCCACGTGGTGGGGAGTACGAGGGTTTACTGGTCCGGCTGCCGTCGCCGGAAAATAACAAGAGGTGTGGGTGAGTAGAGGAATGGCCTGGCCAGCAATGAAGTAGGGTGGGGCGGTGCGGCCTGTGCGGTAGCACAGCCAGCCATGGGAGGCGGGAGCAGGCAGTCCCACCTGCGCTGGTTTGGGCGACTGGAGCAAGAAGATCAGATATTGAAGAAGCATCACGGCCGTTGGATTAACATCCAGCAGTCACTGCTGCTAGAATCATTTGTGGACTAAGTAGACAAAGCCTTTCGTACACGTCAACCTAGTAGACCCACAAGTCAGCCTCCAAATCTATCCCAAATAGCATACAGCCCAAAATTTCTAGCCAGATTCAAATTAATTTTAAAATTAAATGTACCTTAATTTAAATTCAATGAAATTTTACCCGCACAAAAACAATGAAATTTAAAATATCAAAATCCGAAAGAAAAAAGTATTTTGGAACTAATTGTCTATTTGCTGTATTTTTTCATTTTATAGTCCATTTATTATTACTTATAGCCCATTTTCTGGGCAAAATGCATCACTTCTCGCCTTGAAAGATTTCTGGCCCAGCTGGGCGTAGAAAAGCAAGTAGGCCTACGTTGGATATTCTGCAAAAAAACAAAATAGCTGGCTAGCCATTTTCAGAAAGGAAAAAAAACAAACTGGGTTGGTCATGTGCTAAACATATGAAATAAAAGCCTGGGCTAGACGGGCCACAGGTCCCGGACAACCCAGTTGATACCCTTCTCCGTCCCAAAAAAACAAAATTACTACGCGCGCTGCTGGGTCCCTACTGTCATCCTCACCATGTACAGTCATCTTCTTATTCCTCTCGGTTGTTGACCATGTTGACAACACTGGAGGGCGGCGCCGCGTCGAGCGAACCAAGGCGGAGGACGATGGTGAGGCCTCGGATGGGAACGAACAGGAGCCGACGAAGATGCGCGGAGTTTTAGGGTGCGATGTGGCCACGATGCGTGCGCGGCAGCACAACAAGCCATGGGAGGCAGGAGCAGGCGGTCCCGCCAGTGCTGGTTTGGCTTTGGCGGCTCGAGGAAGAAGAGACTGAAGAAATACGACAGACGTTGAATGTCAATCCAATGGTCAAGGTTGGCACAATCGTTTGTTGACTAAGCCGACACCAAGCAGCATACACTTTTTTATATAGGAAGAAAAGAAAAACTGGGCTCGTTCGCCTGATAACATTCCCGAAACTGCGACCGTTTGATCTTGTGTCGCAACTAAAACTGCAAGGAAAATGCGTTCGTCTGCCGTCCTCCTCCCAGGGAACTTTCGCCACATAAGTGACTAGCACCCTTGGTTTTCAACCGAGAGGTCTTGGGTTCGAGTCCCAGGAAGTCTCAATTTTGTCCTCCTTCCTTCCTCACAAAAAAGGGAAAGAAAATCAAAGACTTGATAAGGCGTACAGAACAAGCTAGTGTACCAGTAAAGAGACATTGCTGAGTTTTAGAAAAAAGAGAGACGTGCTCCTGTAGCTGGTTCGAATCCTAACCTAGACTATGACTATATATTTGCTATGGTACTCTGCAAGTAATGAAACTTACATATCCAACGTTCGCTTTTCCTCTTCTCTACTTACTCTGCCTAGCATCAGAAGCTCTGGCCGCAGCAACCATGTCCGCTGGCTGCTCGTCCACCTGCTCTTCAGCAGACAAAAACCAGATATGCGCCAAGTCGCCACCCGTACCATCGCCTGTGGGTCTCATCACACCCCCACCGGCACACGCACCACAGCCGATTGCTCATCGCAACCCGCTGCCGTTGGTGTTGTGCCACTGCTGCAAGTCACGCAGAGTCATCCGTCGCGTCTCAACCACAATCCTCAACCCTGGCCGAGTCTTCTACAAATGCCCGAATCATGGGGTAATAATATTTTTAAGTGTTGTTCTGCTACTTTCAGTTGCTAATTTTTTTAATAGTTTGGTTGATGATCTTCCAATTTGATTCGTGCAGAAAAGGGAAGATTCGTGTGATTTGTATTTCTGGGGAGTTGCTGATGTGGGGGAATGCAACTACGTTGATTATTTGGTTAGCCGAGGAATCCCAATACCAGCAGGTTGGGGTGTTGGACAAGTAACTGAAGGAATGGCAAAAGAGGAAGATGCAGAGAAGAAGGTTAAATATGCATTTCCTCTGATCATGGCGAAGCAACAGCTGATGAACGGCCTTGACAGCAATGAGGAGATGAAAGAGCTTGTGAAGATAATGGGAAAAATCGATGTGCTCTGTAGGATGATTGTCTCTTTATTTGCAGTGTATGTAGCACTCGTGATGTATTCAGTGGCTATGACATGAGCACTTTGCTGAAACTAGTAATGAATGAAACCTGTGTAGCAGGCTGGGTGTAGTGTTGTGAACATCTAATGATTTCTATTAACATAAATCAGGGGGTATCCCCTTTTGCTCATAAATAAATAAATAGCAGAGGCCCTTTTGGTAATAAATAAATAAATTAGCAGAGGCCCTGTCGGGTCAGCTTTGTTCTCATTCAAAGACGTCGAGCAAATTGCAGTCCAACAGCAAACTATGTCATCAAATTCAAGTTTCACAGCCAAATATGAGTACAACTAAACAACAATGTCATCATGTTTTTAGTCGTCATACAATCACCAAACACAAATGAGCATACATAACAAGTGATGTTCTCACAGCAAAATACTTAACAACATGTTCATCAGGTTTCAGTTGTCATAGCAAACACAATTTCACATAGTAGATAAAAAACGCCTTCTGACAGGCAAATACGACAAAAGCAATGTAATCATCATCCGCAGCAGCAGCGTCAACATCTTCGCCATGTGTATTAGTCTGAATCATAATTCCCCATGGTGTCATCTTCTTCTTCGTCCTCAACGTCCTTGAAAGTTGGCTTCTTCTTGATCAACTCTTGTATGTCCACATCACGACAGGCAATCTTTTCGCCGGCGTCATTGAAGTGATGGTTCTCAAAGATATTATGAACATCTGTGTTATCTTGTACATCAGGAGGAGTGTAAGCATCATCTTGTTGTGCAAGTTCATTAAACGAATTCCTCTGCTCAAACTTTTTCAATACTCTCCAATCATCGCTACGTGCAAATGTGTCTTCCAAGAAAAATATTTGTGTTGCTTGATTTGCCAAAATAAAAGGCTCGTTGCTCTGGTACGCCGCCTTGACATTGATGGATTTGAAATAATCATCAGCTCTGGGTTTTGCGATCCTGGAAAATAGGTTATACCAACGACAACACAATAGAACCACACACCGATGATCCTCGAAACTGGAGATATACTGCAACTAAACAATGTCTGTTATGTTAGCATACATTTCAGTTGTCTCTTTGTCATACATATCCGTGCTCATGATGGCACTGTTTTGTGTCTTCCTTCCTTCGTCTCGTGCAAGGGTGTTGTAGCGCACATCTCCAACAATGCAAGATTCATAATGTCTTACCCGAGTATCGTGACCCATTGCTAGTGAGTAAAGGGCATCATCAATCGCCTGCCCATCCTCCGCATCTTCTTAACCTATGGTTAGAAAATAGACAAGCTGATCATCTTATGTACTCAATATATTAAAAAGCGACAAGGTAATTCAAAAGCTTACATGGCTCTTGAACCATTTCGCAAATCCTGCCATAACCAGTTTGTCAATATTTCTTGGATTTTGCGGCAGTAACTCCTTTTTGTAGATGCTGCACAACATAGTGATCACGTCAAACATCTAAATATAGAAGAATGTGCTGCAAGTTTAGTGGATTACGATGTATAAGCTGCAGTACTTAGCACTTACTTGATATAAGTAGTATCTCAAGACAGTTATTCAACACATACCAAACCATTTTGTCCAAATCTTTAGGTTTGTCCTCTGGTCGACTCTTCCCTGTAACTCGAACAGAATAATCAAAAACATTGAGCCCGGGATTGTCTTCACCCACCTCTTTGCTAAGTTGATCAGCTGTTTCAATGTATTTTGAGCAGAATGTCAACGCTTCTGTAGCAATGTAGGCCTCTGCAATGGAACCCTCGGGTCTAGCTCTGTTCCTAACATAGCCCTTGAAAGTGCCTAGCCGCCTTTCAATAGGGTACATCCATCCATACTGTACTGGACCTCTAAGTAGTGCCTCATTAGGTAGATGAACAACCAAATGCACCGTCACATCAAAGAAGGCTGGAGGATATATCTTCTCAAGGTCACATAGGATAGTTGGTATCTTGTCTCTAAGACGATCCAAAGCATCTATCCTAATATTTCTACTGCAGAGTTCCCTGAAGAATTGTCCCAACTCTACAAGTACTCTGTATAAGTCAGGGCGGCCCAATCCTCTAAGGATAACAGGTAAAACCCTTTGAAGTAGGACGTGGCAGTCATGAGTTTTCAACCCTTGTACCATCTGCACTGACTCTCCTTTCATGGTTGGAAGCAAATCCATGTGGGAATCTCACACGTGACAGGACCTCGCAGAATTCTGTTCTTTTTACCTTGTCCAAGACGTACACAGCTGGTGCCATATCCCATGGTTTACCTTCATCTTGCACTTGCAAATCCTGTCTGATACCCAGGTGTGTCAAATCAATCCTATATAATGTATCTATCGTCTTGCCTTCAATATTAAGAAGTGTGCCGATAATGCTGTCACATATATTTTTCTAGATGTGCATCACATCAAGATTATGCCGCAGATCCAAATCTTTCCAATACTCCAAGTCCCATAAAGTGGACCTGCGGGTAAACAATAATCTCTCTTCTGCCCTGCCACGCTTCCTTTTCCCGCTACCATTAGCAGGATGGTTTCCTGGTGTAATATGCCTGACCTTCTCTAATCCCACTTGCAACTCATCAGTGGTGAGCCTCTTTGGTGCATCACGGTTTTCATGTTTTGCATTGAACACATGTCTTCTGTATTTTCTAGGATGTGGCTTGTCCTTGGCAAGGAAACGGCGGTGTCCAATGTAACAGATCTTCCTAAGTATTGCGTATGACAGCGGATTCCTGTCACAGCGAACACATGCATTGTAACCATGTGTCATTCGCCCTGACATAGTGCCCAAAGCCGAATAATCATGGATGCACCAAATTATAACAGCATGCGGAAAGAAATCAGCTAGTGGGCTGCTATATAGGTCTCGAGTGAGAACACCCCTCCATAGCTGTTGAAGTTCCTCCACAAGAGGCTCCATGAACAAATCAAAATCCTTTCCAGGACTTTTTGGACCTGGGATGAGCAAGGCCATCATGTAGTTTGATTCTTTGGTGCAGACATTTGGAGGCATATTGTAAGGGATAACAAGTACTGGCCACATGCTATATGGGACGCTCTGGTGGCCAAATGGGTTAAATCCATCTGAAGCTAAGCCAAGTCTAATGTTTCTCGGGTCAGTAGCAAACTTTTTGTGTTTATGATTGAAGATTTTCCACTCGCTATCATGAGATGGATGGCTCATTACATTCTGATCTTTGTACTCCTGGTTCCTAGAATGCCACAGTACATCCTCTCTTGTTTCAACATCATGAAACAACCTCTGCAATCTTGGTATAATTGGAAAATGTCTCAGAACATTATGAGGAATCCTCTTCACAGCATAGCCATCTTGATGATTTGCATTTAGGGCATTCACTTAAGTTGGCATAATCCTTCCGGAACAGAACACAATTATTCTTACAAACATGGATCATATCATATCCAATTCCAACTGCACAAAGCAAATTCTTCATTTTACTGTAGGTGTGTGGCAGCTCAGACGCATCTGCAAAAGATTTGCGGAAAGCAACCAACATCGCATCGAATGATTTGTTGGTCATCTGCTCAGATGTGTTCAACTGAAGAAAGGTGACCATTGCTGAGTATACTGACAGCTTATTTCCTGGGGTGACAGCCACGTTGCATTGTTCCAACATGTGGGCCCACCGTTTTTCTTCTGTAGGTGAAAGTTCACGGAATGCACAAGCATTTCGTAGCATTGTTTCAATGTTGGTCAAACTCACTGGCTCCACCACCACCACCTCCTCCTCCTCTTCCACCTGAGCATCAGGCAGATCAAGATGGTGATCTGCTGCTTCTACGTAGTCAATAACATTGACGTTCACAGTTTCACCATGATGAACCCACCTAGTATATGTGACCGACATCCCATAAAAGCGTAGATGATTTTGCATAGTTGATTGGGGTCTTGTAACTGAATTCATACAACTGCTACGCGGGTAGAGCACATCTGATTTCGGACCACCGTACTCAGCTCTGATAAAGTTCATGAAGTTTTCAACCCCCTCGACATATGCAGCGGAGAATCTTCGAGCAGAAGTTATCCAAGTCATGTCCATCTGTTAGACATACAAATTAGTTCTTCTGCTAGATATTACAGGAAAAACATATATGCTTTTTGTGAAGTCCAGAAAAAAATATCTAGGTCGATGTCTAAAGCTATGTCAAGATATTTGGATGAGCAGATCTAAGTAACGAAATGTATGTAAAGCTAATTCAGCAAACAGATTTGAGTGCTAAATTATGGCAGGCTGTTTCAGCAGTCAATGAGGCCGAGCACACAGCCATCAAACTATCGAAGGCCATCACAGGAACAAAGATCGAGTATAAAACGGTGTAGAGCTATTTCACCTAACAGATTGGCTACTAGACCATGGCAATCTACATCACAATAAATATATGGCAGGATATTTTAGCAACTAATCGGCCTTGGCATGCCATCTCAGCTAAGCAGATTGAGTGCAGAACAAGGCAAGGAAGCTTCTTAAGCAGAGCATATTGACTGTAAACTACTTCGGCAAACAGTGAGATTAACAGCGTCTATCAGCGAACATTCAGCGCTACGCCGACATGCACGAGACCTCAGTCTAGAATGCGTGTAACATGGGAGAAGCTGGCCGCCGTGCGTCTCCACACAAACATCGCCAGCGGTGGCGGCGCTGACCGTCGTGCGCCTCCACAAGAACGTCGCCAGCGGTGGTGGCGCAGCTAGAGGACGACAGTCTACGAGAGCGTACTCTGGGAGCGAGAGGATCGCCGTGCGTCCCCTCGATGAACCGTGGCACCGACGTATCGGGGTGGCGGGGAGGGAGGCTTTGGCGGAGAGAATGGAGTGGAGGGGGATGGGGGGAGGGGGGTTTGGGGAATATTATTGGCTAGTTGGTCGAAGGACGGTTGAATCTAGGATTTGGGGGGAATTTTTGGGTGGGGGGGAGGGGGGAGGATTTTCGCGCGGTGGGCGGGGGAAGTTTGGCGCATGGTCGGTTTCTCCTAGTGCAGTCCCACATGTCAGTGAAGAGGCAAGCCAAAGCGCGTTCCGTTCGCGTGAGCCGTGTGCAGGACCGAACGTGTGTGGGGTGCAATGCGACCGCGGCAGGAGTGATGTGAGTGTTCCGCCTTTTTTCCTTTTAAACTAGGTGCTTTGCCCCCTAAAAAAACTTGTTGCTTCGTGCGATCCATCGCTACTACTACTATTAATCCGGTAATCCCAACTAAAACGGTGCAGCCGGGTCTTTTCCCGCGCAATATGCTGGGAGATTGGCTTAGTTGGGTTTTTTAGGACGTGTAATGCTACACCTACGTAATCCCAGTTATGTAATTAACGTAAGGTGAAACGTGTGAGCTGTTGATTGTAGATTGGGGGGAGGGAGGAGCCCACCACCATTAAAATCAGGGGAGGAGAGAGAGAGGGAGGCAATTTACTTTAACCCTTTCGTAGGTTCCCGTAGATGTAGAAACATGTGAAATGCGTGAATGTGTAGTGGACGTACTATTGGAGTGCCTAAGATAAATTGTGTATGTATAGACCCTATGTGTTTATTTTACTTCGCATGTTAGCTTGGTCTCGGTTCAATAAAAAGCATAGTTGGTGATGATGGTGTGTCTGTCATCCTGCAATATAGGACGTCCGATCTATATCTAACGGATAGGAAGAAAACTATGACAATTTACCCGCACTCCTCTCCACATTTGCAGATAAGGCCTTCCCTCGTTCATCCTTTTCTCCCAAAGATCTTGATCTTCCGTGCAACGCACGGGCATCTTGCTAGTACTCCTACAATATAGTATACTATTGTGAAAGTTCATATACACCGTCCGAGATTAATGCAAACACGGCAGATTTTCATTACATTTTGAACTTTTATAGGATAGAAAAATAAAAGAAACCCGACCCTAAACCTATTCTACGACAGAGACCAACGTCATCCATCTGCAATCTCTATGTATGGGGGCGGGGTTCAAAACCCGTGAAGTGAAGGTGCGGTCTCCGGCGAGGAAGAGTAGAACACGGGATACGGACCGGCCAGTTGGCACACCATGCCCTGCCGCCTCCCATGCCCTACTCATCCTCGGAGGAGTCCCCGACCTCGGCGGTGCCGGATGTTGGACGGCGGCAAGTAAGGACGCGTGGCTGACAGTGCTCCCGTCGTCGGTCGCCAGCGTGGCCACCGCTTGTGCGGTCGTGTCCGCATTCGGCTACGTCGCTATTGCGTCACGAGAGGCGACTTGAGTGAGGGCGGCGACCTCGAGCCTCATCCCCGAAGACAAGCTCTCCCGTAGAGCGTTCGCGCTTGCGGTCATGGCGGATGTGGTGCCAGGTAGGAGGACGATGCGCTATGGTGTGGAGGTTAGCTGGGCATTGCCACTTTAAGTAGCGCATTCCGGTGAGGCCAAGCGTCCGGGTGCGTCATTAAGTCACCGGAGTTGGTTTCTTGAGCACCGAGACTCTTAACAATGGCATACAAATGGACGGCATGAATGCGGGCAGCTGGCACCGGGCTGGGAACGCACCGCGCGACGGTGCGAGGGACGAGGGTTTTTGGTGTGCCAGGGTAGTCAGCTACGGTCGTGGCAACGTTGGAGATGCCCTTTGCTCACATGCGATCCCCGCATGTCATTGAAAAAGCAAGACGACCCGGCATGGTCTCAGGTCCTGAGGATGCAGTTAGCCGTGCTACACCATTCTGCGAACGTCGCAGCGCCCCGTGCATCCTCGACGAGCCGGGTATTGGGGTGTGTTTGGATTGTGGCCAAAGTGCACCTTACCAAAATTTTGGTCATGACCCAAAGATTGGTCTTTGTTTGGATGGTTGCCATTTTTTTGGCATGTCAATGAACTCTAGCCAACTCTAGTTCATTTTTCTTGCCAATGTCGGCCAAATCATGGGCAACCAAAACCTCAACCAAAATTTTGGCTACCCAATTCTTTGATGGGTAACCTTGAGCACAAACCAAACATACTGTTGGTCGTGCCACAACACTAACGCCACCATCGGCACACTGAAACCGGCCGTGTCTAGCGATGATGAGCATGTCGCTCACCGCGGTCTTCATGTCCAGAGGCGGTGCTGGAGCTGCGCCACGTTGTTGGCCCCCACGACCCACATGAACGGTCGTCGGTGGCAAGGAGGTCGTGGAACAGCTCCTCCATTGGACTAGTCCGCGCTACATCATCCTGACGGGTGTGCCCCACATGTCTGTTTCCCTGTTTTCCAGGCCATATTCGAGCGTCAGTGCTCTGCGTTACGCATTAAGCCTTTCACTATGTAGGGCAAGCGAGACAACTTATTGTTTATTTGAGCTATTCAAGTATAATCATGTGGCGTTTGCTTATTTCTCATACCTCTCAAACCCTCTTCTCCATCGATCATGTCGCCCTCCGGTCGAGTCCATCCTCCCGCATGCCTCATTTGAACATTCCGTCGAGTATCATTCGCATGTGGGCCTAGACCATGCTTGTAATTCCAATGTTGTAATTTGTCCGACGTGCATACAAACAAATGGTTCGTTTAAAGTTTCACTTTGCCTCCACTACGAGTCGCTTCGTGTCTTAGTTTTGACATCGCATTCGATTCATGTCCCGACACATGTTGACGAGATCGATTGATGTTGAGAGATCAATTGCGTGTCGTGCAAGGAGATAAAGATTTGGTCTGTTTCTATGATAGAAATGACCCCCCCCCCGGGGGGGTCTGTGGGGATCAGAGGGAGTATATTGTACGTAAGCGAAACAAACATATTGTACCCACCCTAGTCCTCTTTTAATCGATCTCCGGACCCCGAGATGAAATCGAGAGAGAACGAGTGGGGGCACGTGATACCTAAGGCGGATTCAAAATTTTGAACCGGTGATCATAGCATCCGCAAATCATATATAAAGGGTATTCAATGTTCGTTTCGTTTTTGTACGTACTATATACTCCCGCTCCTATCCTTTCTAGTTTACATATAAGTTTTATGTGTAGTCAAAGTATCTCTACTTTGATCAAAAAAGTATCAACATTCAACAACGCCCAATCAATATTGTTAGATTCATACGTACTCCTAGATTTGTACTCGTGATGGTTTCCAATTTGTTTTCAACCACGTGAATGTGCTTGTTCTCGCGCATGCTCTTCCTACTAGGATTTTGCCACGTATAGGTAGTCCAATAGTAACTTTTTTTAAGCTCCCTGTCCAATAGTACTAGTGGAGTACTGACAACATTTGTACTAGAGTATGCAGTGCTCATAGTAGTACTCCCTCCTTCCATTTATATAGGGCCTATGTGGAGGAGAGAGATGTGAAAAAGTAAGGGGAGTGAGCTCTCGTGCAAGAGCCTAGCTATATACGCATTCCTAGTTAAATACAATAAATATGAAGAAAGAGATAGAGAGGAGATGGAAAAAAGTACTAATACAATAGCCAACCTTATAATTTTTTCTGCAGGAAATAGCCAACCCTATAGCCCACACTACTGTATAAGTGCATATAATAGATGATGGCTATAGATGACATGGCAGTCCCTCATAGCCATCGAGTGGCTATATTATTAACCATGCTCTAATGCGTTTTTCAAAACCGCATTTGACTATTGACAAGATTAATAGTACATGAGATGTATAATGTGAAAATTATATCATTGGAAGCTCCTTTCACATATGAATTTGACTGTATGCTTTGTGTAAGTTGCATGTCATATACTATTACTCCAACATTTGGTCAAAGTTAGCGTCGAAAAACGCATTAGGCCCTGTATAGTAAATGGAAGGAGGGAGTAGTAGTGGAAGTGGATCCTCTGACGTAGGTATCCCTGCCTTACCCTCCCTTTCGGTCACTTACTGGCGGACCCATGCTTGCTAGGCCCCGCATGTCAGTTACTCAATGGGTTCGGCCACGTCAGGGGATACTCATCCATAGTATACTCCCTCTGTTTTTATTTACTCCGCGTAAAACGGTGGGAGTGGTAGTATAAATGACGCGAATGGGGGAGGGGGAGGGACGCCGATTTGCTCTCAACTACGATCCCACAAGTGAGCGAAAATGCAAGATGAAGCGTGTTCGATTCGATGAGCGACGTGGAGGGTCCAGCGTGCCGGGCTGCAATGCGAACACGACAAGAGCGATGTACACTCAAAACCGATTGACCGGTCGTCACCAGAACCACTATTCACACTAGAACCTTCGCTGCTCGGCCTACGCTAGCCACTGCCCTAAAACCATACCTAATCTCCAGCCCATTCCCCCACCTTTCGATCCCCTAGCCCGCACCAAGGATCCCCTAGTTCACCGAAAAGCCATGGTGCGCCGCAAGATCACTTACTACAAGATGCTGACGCCGGAGTACCGCACAGAAATTGCAGCGGCGGTCGGCGCCACAGACCTTCGTTCCCAAGCTCGCTTTGCGGCGGGTCAATCCCCGAGTTCTCTGGAGCCAAGCTACGAGGAGGAGGAAGCCGATCCAATGTTCATGGCGGAGGTCGCGGTGTAGAAGTCCCCTGATGGGTATGAGACGATGGACGTCGACTTCGTGCCGGCGTCTGAGTCCCCCATGGTGCAGGCGGACCAGCGGTTTAACATGGCGATACTAAGGGAGGACCGGGAGGCATAGGCTCAACTCAACACAAAGCGCGCGCATGCCGCTGCCATTGAGGCTCTCCTACAGGCGGAACCGGATGTCGTGGGTGTGAACCGGGCGGCGGAGGCTTAACTTGAGGCGGAGCGCGCGGATGCCGCTGCCATCGAGGCCCTCCTGCAGGCCGAACCGGACGTCCTGGACTTGAACCGGGCGGCAGAGGCTCAACTCGACACGGAGCGCGCGGATGCCGCTCTCATCGACGCCCTCCTGCAGGCGAAACCAGACGTCCTGGACTTGAATCGAGAGGCAGAGGCTCGAATCGACGTGGACCGCGCGGATGCCGCTGCCATCGAGGCCCTCCTGTAGGCTGAACCCGACGTCGTTGACTTGAACCAGGCTGTGCTCTCGTCCGTGCAGAGCGCCCGCACATTCCGCATGGACGAGTAGCTGGAGGCTGAGGACAACCACGATGCAGAGACACACGTCGGCAGCTACGGCTGGTTCGTGCCGGTAGCCAAAGACGACGAGGTCGTCTCGTTCTGCGAGCAATGATAGTTTTTCTTTATGTTGTTGTTTTTATGGATCTTTTGCTGTGTAAAACATATATTGTTATGCAAGTCTCCTGACTTGGGTCAGTCTACCATTTCAGGCGGTTGGATGAATATCCTACGTCTACTAACCCTTCTTCCTCACCTCTTCTTCTTCCCCAACAGACCACCGCACGGGCCGTACGGATACACCCCAACATGTGGTTGGATAAACATACTCTATGGATGAAAATTATGTGTCAGCGGTAGGATGGCTGAGTTTGGTTTGTTCACATGCGACAACACGTGTTAGTGAGGGCGTGTTCCCTTGGTTGGCTTTGCGGCGTGCAGGAGCAACTGTGTGAGGGTGCGGTCCGACCGCGGCGTGCAGGAGCGACCGTGTGAGGGTGCGGTGCGACCACGACAGCTGTGCGCAAGTGTGCCTCCTTTTCATTTTGAAAACTTTAGGCAAGCTTGGAAAAAAATGTGTGGCGAAGTATGGAAATGCAAGGCCTAGACCCAAACAGGATAAGTATGTACGTACTAGGAGTACTAGTGTTAAAAAAGAAAGGCAGGGTTTTCCTTCGCGGGATTAATCGATACAAATCCTCGTTTCACGTGTCAATTAATGCGTATTTTTTTCTCCAAAGCCCAAAGAGCTAACCATCTCACTCCTCATCGCTTGATTAATGCAGCGCCATGCAAACCAACCTTCTCACTTCCGCACGCATGCAGGGGATATTAATGTCCTTGGTTGCTAGTAGGCAAACCCCATCAATTTTGCCTCGATTAGTGTTAGTGGCCTTTTGCAAATTGTAATTTTGATATACTGGCCTTGTGTACAAAAAAATGGAGGTAGTAACTATATTTGACTTCCTTCCCCATTGCGGTGACGTCGACGATATCTCGAACGTTGTGGTTTGGCGAACTGCGTTCGACGGAGAACACCATTGAGGGAGACCACGGTAAGTCGTTCGCAAGTGCCGCCTGCAAGCCGAGACAACCGCCTTATTTGCATCCAGGAAGTCCGTTGAACCAAAGGACGTGTAAATGTACTAGTACTACTAGTACACAATAGCGTCGTCCGTCCAGCTTGGTGCGGTGAGATGGTTTCTCAAAGAATACGATGGAGAAGCGGAGTCAGCGAAGAGTGAAATGATGGTTGCTTCGTCCGTGATTTTGTGATTTGACGCCTCACTGCTTTGTGATTTGTGATAGAAGGGACAGGGGAGTAGACTATGTGCTCTATACTGTACATGCGTTCAAGCACAGGAGAAAGAGGAGAGACGTTGCATTTTTCTATTCCTTCAATCAATCAATCAGGGAGCTTCGGTTCCATATTTTTGGATTTGGCAACACCGTCCACAATGGTTCCCACGATGCCAAAAGCTATTCTCAAATTTTGGCTACACATTGTGGATGCCCTTAACCGTAGCACTTGGTTTTGCTCCTATGTGCTATCTATACAAATCTCGATTATATTGATCTAAAAAATTATAGAATCAAGATTAGTAAAAAGGAGGTGATTTTGCTGCGCGGATGGCGGGGAAGGTTTCTTATTTTTAGAGGACGTTGTCCTGGCGGTTTGCTAACATGCGGTCCCACGTGTCAGTGCTTTACCAAGCTGATTCGCGTCCCACATGAGGCAGAACAACGACAAAAGCAACAGTTGGTTAAATTGAAGAACATGAGGGAGAAGCGGATTCAGCAACGAGTGAAATGATGGTTGCTTTGTCCCTCCAACTTCTTTTTTTAGCATTATTACTTCGTCCCTCCAACTTAACTGTGGGAAAGGCGTAGCTTTGTGATTTGACGCCTCATTGCTCATTACTACGCCGGCACCATGACTGGGGTGCTTCACCCCGGCTGCTCTGCACTGTATTCCAGATGGCACGTGGACCCGGTAGCTTGATGTCCCACATGCCGGCGAAAGGGACTAGAAGATTTATGAAAGTGAGCGCTCCACTCTTACGACGGAGGAGTACACGACACAACGGCCCCGTGAACTGTCACTTGTACTGTATAGTACTATAGTTTTGATGTTTCGCACGATCCATCGATACAAACCCGATTAAATAGGAAAGGGCGGGATTTTTCCCGTGCGGTAGATGATACTGGCCATACATTTCAAAGGCAGTTTTAATGTATGCAAACTGAATAATTAAGTAACAATATGATATCAAGTAAAACTAAAAACACATATGACTTATTGTGTTAGAGTGTAGTAGTAGTGCTGTATTGCATAGTTTTTAGATGTAACATGCAAGAACGTGTAGAGATGTAGTTTTGGAGGGGCTACAGAGAGAAAAGCGTAATATGGTCACCGAACTTCAGAATAAGTTGATTACGGTCACTATATACGTTTTGCGGTGATTATACGGTCACTTTCACATGGTTCAACATCGGATTGCACTCTGTTGACCGGCCAAATAGTCTGCGTGGCGCCATGTTGACTAGTTAAATTGACCACGTTCCTTGTGGGTCCCACCTGTCAGTTCGCATAGGAAAAAGGTCAGATAAACACAAATTTACACAGGCGCGACAAGACTCCAACCCGTGCGCGGGAATCACCTAGTTGTGTATGTGTTTGTCAGGGCCTGATGTGTGCGCATGCACGTGTAGGTTGAGCACTTGAGTGTGAGACTGTGTGTTGGTCGTGTGGTGTACTAGTGTGTGCATGCATGCGTGCGTGTGTGCGTGTGAGTGTTGCATGCATGCGTGGCTGCGTGTGTACGTGTGAGTGTTGCGTGTGTGCGTGGGTGCATGTGTTCGTGTGAGTGTTGTGTGCATGCAGTTCGTGTGCATGCGTGCATGTGTGTATAATCACCACACCAGCTCTTGTGTGTTAAAATAGACGGCTCGGCATACCAATACAAGGCCATCTTGTTCGTTGTGCTCGTGGTCATGACTTCGAACCACCATCCAATATTTTATTATTGTTTGTTTTCATTCTTACTAGCAAGATGCCCGTGCATTGCACGTAACATCAAGATGCATGACTAGTTTATCTTGTGAGAGAAAAGGATGAACGAGGGAAGGCCTTATTTGCAAATGTGGAGAGGTGTGTGGGTACCTTTTTGCAAAATTACCATAGTTTCTTTCCTATCCATCAGATATAAATCGGACGGCCTATATTGCAGGATGGCAGGCACACCATCATCACCAACTCTGTTTTTTATAAGAGCGTATTTTATAAGAGTGTAGATGTAGAGTAGATATAAGCTGACAGGTGGGCCCGAAGGTAGTGAGATAATGTGATGCAACACTAGAGGTGCCACGTGGAGCGTTTAGCTGGTCAACTAGTCATGTATTGAGCAAATACTGAGTTGTACGGTGAGCCTGTGACTGTACAATAACCACAAAACGTAAATGGTGACCGTAATGAGTGGATTCTGAAGTCCAATGTACGTATCGTGCTTTAGCTTCAAATACAATGATCGTCATTGTATATATCGCGAGAGAAAGATGAAACATGCGTGAATGTGTTGGGGGCTTACTTTTAGAGGACCTGGAGATAGTTTGTGCGCATATGTGAAAGGGGCATAGAGGGGGGGGTGTATGCGATGAACAGAGAGGTGCTCTTCGTTTCTCTTTATTATGACTAACTTTCTATATAGTATAAAAATATACAAATTCACAGTGCGGAATAAATATCATTGTGGGCACCATGCAATGCAAATTAGGGTTCGTACTCCTCCATATAACTTTGTAATGTTGTATATATGTAGAAATTCTAAAATATTTTTTTGGCCACACTTTATTCAAAAGGAATGTTGTATGCGAAATAAACGTGAAGAGAGGGCTTTTTAGATCAATGGGGTACGTGATGTAACATGTGTGAATGTGTAGTTGATGCATTTGGCAAGGCCTAGAGAGGTATGTGTGTGTATTACATATTCGAGAGAGGCATGGATAGAGGGGCCGGCGGGGGGGGCGTGGGAGAGATAGCACGAGAAATGAGAGTGATCTACAGAGAGAGAGACGAATATGACGTCACGGAGAGAGATTCCCTTGAGTGTGTATATGCAAGGGGGAGGGGATAGAGGCACCAGGAGAATATATTTTTTGTGTGTGGTGTTTGTGTTGGTATGTGTGGGTGTGAGAAGATAACGAGACGTGGGGGCAGAGGGTGTGTCACCGCGTGAGGTCCGGTGGGTCGAGGTGAGGCCTTCGTTCGGTTCCGTCTTGTGCCACTTTGGTCGGCCCGTGACGCATTTAGGGAGACCCATGGATGACTAGTCGTACAAGACAAAGATAGCAGAATTGTGAAGGACTCTTTGTCCATTGACAAAGCCGGCTAGGATTTGTAACCCTAGGTTCTCAGACTAAAGTAACCCTTTTATCTCTGATATTACTATTCATTCAACCTAACTTTAAGGGGCATCCTACAGAATGCTCTGCTAGAATCATACTCGTCGATTAGGAAGAGAGGTGTGAGACAATGTGTGAGAGACAGGCCTAAAGATAATGTGCGTACAGGAGACAAGTAGGCAGGTCTATGTATATAGAAAGGGTCGATGGGGATTATGCGTGTGTATGCTTGCGAGAGGAAGAGTGTTTGTGATAAAGGTTACTGAAAACGGTCGTAAATGGTTACGAGAGGGAGGGAGGGTTATATCGAGAGCATGTGTGCGAGAAAGATACCTCGGAAGAGAGTGTGTGAACATGTGTGAGAGACCACCAACGGAGAGTGAAACTACATGTAAAAGACTGCTGCACACATTGATTAAAGATATAAATTGTATCCAAATATTAGGATGGGATCATGATATTTGCAATTCGCGTAAGGAACGGTCCACATAGGTAGTATTTTGAACTCCACACAATGCATCGCTTTAGCAATCGAATATAAACATGAGTCTAGTTCATGTTGTGTGTGTAAAGCACATTATACATACGGAAGTTACACAATGAACATTATAAATAGCTACCTATGAACTAGCATACATTTGAATTCAACTTAATGTGGTTTTTTTTTAAAATGAATTCAACATGAAGTCCATTCAATTATTTGAATTTGATATCATGGCATTTGTAAATCATACCTAAATTATGGGGGCACCATTGCTCTGATTTTGTACATAATAGCATATGTAGTTGTGTACAAAATAGATTCAAATTTAGCTCCTCCATTGCAAAATAATCTTAGTTATAGGTTTTTCAAGTATCAAAATTTCAAAAAGAAGTGGATAATTTAATGAGGTTTTCAAACATACAAGGTCAAATATAACATTGTCTATTTAGGTCAATCCTCATAGTCCAAGAGTACTCTAAACGTGAATGCTTGTGTTTCCAAATTTCGAACGAAGCGCCTAAAGAGCCTCTACTCGCTCGAAACCGCGTGAGACCAATGTTTGGTAGTACAACAAAATTACTTTTCTAATAACTCCGACCCGTGAAACCTACCGGCTCGACGTCCAAAGGTCTAAACCGGGGTAGGTTTATAGCTTTATCTAGACGCCACGCAACCACCTCCGAAAAACAATCATACACAATGGCCGCCTAAGCACACATGCGCGCGGTCGAAATCGCTCCCGCCCACTATTTGGGACACTGGATTACCATCCTACCCCGACCAAGAGAGGGTCCGAATTTAAGAGGGGCAAAGTTTGTACTTTCCCAAATTTCAAACAAGTGTGTCCCATCTTCTATTCAAAAAGCCAAAACAAGCGTTCTGCATCAAACATGGTCCCCCCCCCCCGCCCGCCCGTCCGATTCCCCATTCAGTACTCCATGGGCGCAAAAACTACCTCTCCACCAGCCGCGAAACCCTGGCATCCTCCGTCCGCCATCCCATCCCACCCATCAACCACCGCCCTCCTCCATCACGCCAGAGCCGATACCCTGAGGTCGTCGTCCACCGCAACCTCAACCACAACGCCCTCTACGGCTTGTAGTTGAAGCCGAGGCCGAGCCGTCTGTACCCGAGCCAATTCAACCACGCTGTCATGTGCCTCACCGCTGCCGCTCCAACTTCGCCACCGTCCACCGCACGAGAGTTGTTCCTGCTACGCCGTCCTTCGCCGCCTCGGATCTGCTTCCCCTCCGCCGATACACGTCCACGGCAACACAGTCAACAATTTGGCCATGGGTTTGTCCAAGGATCCACGGCTCTCCAAAACATCGGTTCCCCCGGGAGAAAAAACAAGATCGCCGCGACATATGGAGGAGACCACACTGGCAATCGATAAGGGTACTCCTCTTCCCTTATTCGTGCAAATCTTACGTGTCTTCTTGCATGGTATTCATCCCACAGAAGACACTAGTTGACCGCTTATTCTTGATACTAGATGTTCCTAGTAACTCGCGATGCATAAGGTTGCTCCTCATATACTATTTCACCTTAGCTAGAGGTCCGTCGCCCCCCCTGAATTTCAATTTCTGGTCAGTTGATTCCCAATTAACGGAAGCATTCCACAGTATAACAGGTGCTAGTACGCCTATTACACCGGGGAAGTAGCACCTTGGTGTTTATCTTAGGGGCGTGTGGGGCCTAGAGCTACTGGTGCCCGATCTGGAGGTCGGCCGGGATTAAAGGGATGGCCTGGGAGCGCTGTCAAGCACGGCAGTGGTGTGAGGTCGAGGGGAGGGCGGGGCGGCGGAGGCAGGGGTCTGGGTCGGTGGTCGCTGGCGGTTCGATAAAGATCATCAAGTGACTGGCGGGTGGTAGACGAAGGCCATCTGCCCGTTCCTTATAGATCAGACGGTTCATTAAAAATCGACTGACCTATTTATTTTCAGTCAACTGTTATCTTAGATATGACCACATGTGGTGGTGTGCTGGATGAGTACCTGCATTTCCTGCGCTCATATATTACAAAATCATACGGAGTAGAATCTAATTTTGTTTGCCATGCAATGTTGTAGAGCTATCATATGTCTCCTGTCATTTATTTTTCAGCCACCTGCTATCTGCTACTTTTACAGTGCACTAGTTCTGCACACACTTCACCCATACTCTCACTATTGTGTTTTTATGCAAGGGTATTTCAGAGTCTGCCTCGAGAAACACGGCAAAGAAAAGAGAGAAGTCGTGCCAGCTTTCTTCGCGGGTAGGCACGACACTTTACAGTGCTATAAAGGGTGCAGTGTCAGCAGACAGAGGTGGTAAACGTAGCTCTGGAGTTGATGACCTCGCTTGCAATGAATCACCATCCTAGGTGCTTGCTTTAACTTCGTGGTGTCATATGTGGTTGCATGTTCCATATGGTGTCTATCTTGTATTCGAAAGGCTGAAGTCGGTCTTTATTAAGATAAGGAAACATATTTATTACATGAACCATCATCCCGTGAGCACCAGAAGACAAATAGCTAGTCAGGGCACTGGCCGAGCCAGTGAAAAGCCCAGCAAAGACAGGCATCACCTGGAAGCCAACTAAAAAGCCGCAATAGTGGCGAAGCATCCCGCCTCCCACCAGGCTCTCAGGTCCTAGATGATCATGCTCACCACTCCAGCCGGATGTCTAGCTTGTATTGCTTCCAATTTGGTTAAATTACATCTGCTTAGCTTACACATTATACCTTTGAATATGACATGCCTTTCTGTTTTTGGTACATACTAGTACATCTGTGTATTAACCATGTTCTTACATCAAACTAATGTTCTTGTGTATCCCTCATCAATCACTTATGATGAGGCAGTTAGGCAAGTGGACTACTCCTCATTTAAAGAATCCAGCGTCAGCCTCCCGACATGATTCTCAAGAAACAGCAAGGCTAGATGAAGATAGTGAACGTAGCTCTATAGTTGATTACCGCATTTCCCCTACACTAGCATCGCAGGTGCTTGCTCTAACTTGGCAGCGTGATATGTGGTTGCATGTTGCATATGGTGTCTAGATTGTAATTCTTCCAATCTGGTTAAACTGCATGTGTTATTCTTCTTAGCTTATACATTATACATGTTAATGTGACATGCCTTCCTGTATTTAGTACATAGTACATCTGTCTATTAAGCATGTCCTTACGTAAATGTTTTTTTGTATCCCGCATCAATCAATATGACGAGACACCTTTAGTATATGTAGTGCAATATTAGTTGCATCTTTCATATGATTTATAGCATGTGTTGCTTCTAATTTGTTGAAATTCCGTTTATGATGGGACGCTTTTAACTTGGCAGAGTCATATTGGTTGCATCTTTCATGTGGTGTCTAGCTTGCATTGCTTCTTATTTGTGGAATGGTTTCTGCTTAGTTTACACAAACTGTTGTGAATATGCCATGCCGTCCTGTTTTTCATACATATTCCATCCTGGTATCATGTGTTTGCCTTACATCAAAGTAGTGATTGTCAGTATCATGCATGAATGAGTTCTGAAGAGAGAATTTTATTGCTTTTTCTTGTCATTTTTACTTGACAATTCAAAATCAATAAAGCGGAGGGAAGTTAGCAAGGCAGCGGATAAAGGTGCTCCTTCCAAACGGAGGGCCTTTACATTTTCTACTCCTCCACCCCCAAGATGATTTCCAAGACAACACATGCATAGGCACTCAATGTAGTTGTGTTTATGATGAGAACGTCTCCCCTAGTGCACCATCACCGGTGCTCCCTCTAACTTGGCACTGTTATATGTGGTTGCATGTTATGTGTGATGTCTAGCTTGTATTGCTTCTAATTTTGTTGAATTCCATCTGCTTACTTTACACATTATACTTGAATAAGACACATGTTCCTGTTTCTAGAACATACAATATCTGTCTATCACACCATGTTCTTACATCAAATTACTACTGTTGTGTAACATGCAACAATCACTTATCATAAGACACGTTTGACTTCGGAGTGTGAATAGGTTACATCTCACATTCTTTTATAGCTTGTACTACTAATTTGTTGAAATGGCACTTATGACGAGACAGTTTTAACTTGGTAGAGTGATATTCGTTGCATTTTTCATATGGTGTCTAGCTTTCATTGCTTCTAATTTGTTGAAATGCCTTCTCCTTAGTTTACACATCATAAGCTGTGAATATGCAATGTTGTGAATATGCAATGGCACTAATGATGAGAGACCTCTAACTTGGTAGTGTGATGTTGTTCGCATCTTGCATATGATTTATTTCTTGTACTGCTTCACATTTGTTTAAACGCCATTTATGATGAGACACTGTTAACTTGGCAGAGCGATATTTGTAGCGTCTTTCATATGGTGTCTACCTTCCATTGCATTGCTTCTAATTTGGTGAAATGTATTTTGCTTAGTTTACACATCATAGTTCTGGTTATCTCTTCCGTCCTGTTTTTCGTACATATTACATCCTACTATCATGTGGTTGTCTAACATCAAAGTTCAGTTTGTCTGCATCACGCATCAGTTTGTTCTGAAGAACTAAATTGTTATTCGTTTTTTCTTGTTGGCTTGACTTAACATGGCACAGAGAAAGAGGAAGAAACACAGAATGGCAGGGGATGAGAAGCGGATGAATTCTGCAGATTCTGCTGGTACTAATGGTGCAATAGAAGTCAAAGTCCAGCGGAAAATTCTACAAACAGGGTATCCCATGCTACACGAGCTACAAAAAAGCCAAACAGAAACAAATAGCTACCACCAAACAAGCAGAGACAGCCCTAGTTCTTGCAACACCTACCATAGTACTACCAGTTGCACAAGTTACTCGCGCGTCAACTGAGCTAGCAGCACGTTCCCAAGCTCCCTTGCCACCTGACACTACTTCCCAAGCACTCTTGACACAAGACGAGTTGGCAAGATCAGATGAACCTTGTGAGCTTCAACAGCAAGAAGGTAGTTCTTTGGAGTCAAGTTACTGATTGCATGCTTCTTTATATGTAGTCTCACAGTTTGATGTACACTAACACTTCCTATGTTCGTTGTTGGACTAGCACCTAGGTGCAAGAGGAAACAAACATCAGGGATAATGCTTGATAGGTTAACTAAATCTAGAGGAGGAAGAATGGAGATCCGTTTTGAGGCAGGTTTAAAAAGGCCACGTGATGCTACAGAGTCAGCCAAGTTAGTATCAGAGGCAGCGGTTGCCGTTAGGTGTCATGTACGTATCCTCCCAACATGGATTCAGTACAGGAATGACAAAGACGAAACCCAGTTCAACACCTTCCTCGACCATTTATCTGTAAGTATGGTTATGTACGGAAACTAGTAATATCGTCTTACTCTGTCCCATACTTTCTAGGTTGCTGATAATGAGACCCCCATAATTTTCAACAGATGAGGTTCAAGTTGGATAGCCAAGATGATTCAACCAGACAATCTTGCACCCATGTTTTCAAGTCTGCTCTGCGACAGTATCGGTATAACTTGAGGAAAATTCACTTTGAAGGCAAGGCCAACAGTGATCTTTCCCAAACATCTCCAGTGGAAAATATATCAGATGAATACTGGAGGGGCCTCGTTAAACAATGGTCTAATCCGAAGTATCAGGTACATTATATATATTTGATCAGATCACATGTTGAAGTCCTATTTACGCATGTGCCACACAAATCTATCTTCTTGTAGGTGAACTGTTCAAAGAACAAGGCCAGCCGTACGAAAGTGAAATTCCAACAGACGACACGATCTCGTAGCTATATTGCACACTGCGAGGCTCTTGTAATTAGCTGTTGTTTCACTCATTTCGTTGTACCATATTATCAGATCTATATTGACTTGTTCCAAATGTAGAGGAAAGCCCGCAAGGACCAAAAAGTACCTGAACCAAATGCTATGGAAATCTTCAGGGACTGTCACACCAACAAGAAGAAGGGCATGACTACACCAGTCAAAGCCGCTGTTGTAAGTCCTTAATCCTCATGCCTTTTAACTACTACTTACTCTGACTTCTGCCTTGAACTGCATGGTTTGCAGCCAATGTCTATTACTCTTTTCAATTTTATACACAATTGTCTTAGCGTATCATTGCACCTTACAAGGTTTAAAAGATAGGAGTGATGTTCTTTTGATCTTGACCTGTAATCTAGTTCCGTGCCCACACAACGTTACAATTGCCTGTTTGTCTGTTCTCAGTTGTTTTGTGATATGAATGATGTCATACTATGCTTACCGTATTATAAACTTCGTCTCTTTATCCGTAGCCCTCAATACAATGTGAAGAAATAGACAATACATTAGCGATGGTACATGGTCATATGTTTGGAACCTGGTTTTATTATGTACTTTGCAATAAAATACAACTAATATTTTACATGGGTTCACCAGAATAAGTTCTGTATATAGACCAAAGCTATTTTGTTTGGTTTTGCTGCCTCCTTAATATCTTCTGTTCTGGTACTACTAATGTAAACACTCAACTTTTCAGTGAGCTATGGAAAAAATGGTGGAACCGCCACCTTCTGAAGGTGGCGAGGCAACTATAATTGCAATGTCAGCTCTTACTGTAGTGGGTCAGTACCTATCCACTAACAGTGCCAAAAGCACGTTCCTGTGTAATATTGGGTTGGTTGTTAAGGCAATCTCGTCCAAACTACCTCATGATCAAGATATGCAAGCTCAAAGCAATGTTGTATCTGCGCTCCAGACACAAGTCCATTCCCTAACAGAGACCCTTTGTGAAACAAGGAGAGACATTGTTCGATGTCGTCAAGATATGCATGGTTTTGAAACCAGACTATCAGACATTTGTTATGTTGTTCAGGAGCCTAGGAGAAATGAAGGCGAGGGTTATGGTGCTCCATCGGACAATACAAAGATGAAAACGTAACGGTCCAGTCAAATGGTGAGCTTGAACTTCTGGTGGTGCATTTATCTGGTAGACTGTTAAGTTTTATGCCAACCTTCCTTTTGTTACATAGTTGTAATTTGTTTTGGTGCGATACAAAATTTGTTATTAACGTGTAGCCACCGGCTGAAGAAAATAGCAAGCCATTTTTGCATAGTGTAGGGTGTTCCCTATATTTGCACTGGTGGCGATCTTTGATGCTGAGTGGATGTAATCTGTGTAATCGCCTTAATAGCCTAGCGTTAGTTTCGGCCTTATTTATTTCTTAGTCTTCTTTTTCCCTGGTTTGCTAGTGGCCGCAACAACCATGGGCCATATACGGGCCGTAGGATCCATGGGTCTCCTACGGGCCATCGATAAATGGGCCTCCAACAGGGCCGTAGAATCGGTGGTCCTCGGGCTGTTGGATAAATGGGTCTATATGGGCCGTAAACAGGCATAATTAGTATCGGCCCAACACGGTAACGGGCCGTTAATAGGTCGGAGGACAGCAAAGGCTTAATTCTGTCACAGGCATAATGGGTCGTTAATGGGCCAGAATATAGGACAGGCTGGAAACGGCGCAACGGGTTAACAGGTCAGAAATGGGCCGACTCTTGCCATGGGCCGAATTTGGCCCATTAGGGGAACAGGCTGGAAACGGCCCATGTGAATCACAGGCTGTTAACGGGTACAAAGAAATTTACTATTCATTATGGGCTAGAGTCACCGTGGGCCTCTAAAGAGCCTAAAGATATGAAGGCCTCATATGGGCTGAAAGACATCGTGGGCCATACATGGGCCGAAAGTGAAATGGGATGGTGTTATATCCGATGGCCCACATGACGTTGTTGGGCCGATTTCCGTTAGGGCCTAACGGGCCGTGAGTTACCGGGCCATAAAATGGGCCATTTGCGAAGAGACCATTAACAAGCTTTTCAAGGGCCAGCCCATTAACTTTTGACCAAGTCAAACGGGCTGGCTTTGTAAGCTAAATGGGCCAGTGGTGTGTCGTGGCACGTGTCGACATATCATAGGCGCCTATCTCACCCACTAACGAGCTAACACGTGTTTCGTCCGGCCAATAAAAATTTTACACGTGGAAATTTCCCATTGGTCCGGGCTGTTAACGGGTTATCGGATCCAAAACCCGACCCGATAGCTTAAGGGCGTTCCGTTACGGTGGATGCCATGTGTCGGTCACCCTTGACGAAAGCACTTCTGTGACGCGCAATTTATCGTCATGCAAGTGGACACTTCCGTGATGATAATTTTGGTAATGTCATGGAACACTTCTACGACAGCACAGGTATGACTATCTTGATTCTGTCATAAAATCGTCATGGATGTACATGCATGACAAAAAACGCGACCTACTGTGACAAACACGTATCATCACAGAAGTGTATTTTTTTGTAGTGATGGGTCTTGTCCATCACATCATTTCACTAATGATGTGATCCCGTTCATCAAATGACAACTCATGTCTATGGCTAGGAAACTTAACCATCTTTGATTAACGAGCTACTCTAGTAGAGGCATAAGGGACACGGTATTTTGTCTATGTTTTCACAGATGTATCAAGTTTCCGGTTAATACAATTCTAGCATGAATAATAAACATTTGTCATGAATAAGGAAATATAAAATAACAACTTTATTATTGCCTCTAGGGCATATTTCCTTCAGTCTTCCACTTGCACTAGAGTCAATAATCTAGATTACATTGTAATGAATCTAGCACCCATGGAGTCTTGGTGCTGATCATATTTTGCTCGTGGAAGAGGCAAAGTCAACGGGTCTGCAACATTCAGATCTGTATGTATTTTGCAAATCTCTATGTCTTCCTCCTTGACCAAATCTTAGATGGAGTTGAAGCGTCTCTTGATGTGTTTGGTCTTTTTGTGAAATCTGGATTCCTTCGCCAAGGCAATTTCTCCAGTATTGTCACAAAAGATTTTCATTAGACCCGATGCACTAGGTATTACACCTAGATCGGATATGAATTCCATCATCCAGACTCCTTCATTTGCTGCTTCCGAAGGAGCTATGTACTCCGCTTCACACATAGATCCCGCCACGACGCTCTGCTTGGAACTGCACCAACTGACAGCTCCACCATTCAATAAAAATACGTATCCATATTGTGATTTAGAATCATCCGGACCGGTGTCAAAGCTAGCGTCGACGTAACCACTTACGACAAGCTCTTTGTCACCTTCATAAACGAGAAACATATCCCTCGTCCTTTTCAGGTACTTTAGGATGTTCTTGATCGTTGTCCAGTGATCCACTCCTGGATTACTTTGGTACCTCCCTGCTAAACTTATAGCAAGGCACACATCGGGTCTGGTACACAGCATAGCATACATGATAGAACCTATGGCTGAGGCATAGGGAATGACTTCCATTTTCTCTCTATCTTCTGAAGTGGTCGGGCATTGAGTCTAACTCAACTTCACACCTTGTAACACAGGCAAGAACCCTTTCTTTGACTGATCCATTTTGAACTTCTTCAAAATTTTATCAAGGTATGTGCTTTGTGAAAGTCCTATCAAGCGTCTTGATCTATGTCTATAGATCTTGATGCCCAATATATAAGTAACTTCACCGAGGTCTTTCATTGAAAAACTCTTGTTCAAGTATCCTTTTATGCTATCTAGAAATTCTACGTCATTTCCAATCAACAATATGTCATCCACATATAATATTAGAAATGTTATAGAGCTCCCACTCACTTTCTTGTAAATACACGCATCTCCATAAGTCTGTATCAGGGCCGGTCCTGAGATTTCAGGGGCCCGGGGCAAAACTACAGTCCGGGGCCCTTAGTATAATTGTCTAACTAGTAATCATCATATGTAGATATAATTGTATCAAAGGAAACAGTTAAGTAAATTCAAAATCAGTGTGCATATCACATAATTACCTTCAAAATTTTCTTCCAACATTTTGAGATGCAAAATCGGTAACGATTGTATCAATATCAATTTCTTCAAGAAATTTTTTCTCAATGCATCAAGTTGCCAAGCCATTTAACATCTGTTGCGACATTGTAGATTTCAGGTAGTTCTTCAATAGTTTCAAGTTTCTGAAATAGAAAGGAATAATTACCTTGCTGAAATTGAAAGGAACAATTACCTTTTACAATTAGCACAAAGCTAATTAAAACATTAGATTAATTATAGAAGATTTTCATCTAATATTATCATGACAAAGCTGATTCCCGAATCAACTGGTCAATAGGGAATTGTTGGCTGGGCGATCAAATCATTGAGGATTTAGCACACGTAGCCAAATTAGATTACAGAGATAAGGTACTATATTGTGCCCTAGCAAATTTCGGGAATCAGCAATTCAGCATAGGGCACAAGGGCGAGGGCAGATGAAAGAGCCACATACGGCGCGAGGAGAGACATACCTGCCGCCTGCTGCAGTCGGCGGCAATCATCGTCTCGTTCATGAGAGGCCGCAGAGACGCGGAGTTGAATACGGCGATTAGACGAACAGCGGCCAGCGGAAGAACGACCGAACGATCCGAAGGAAAAGGAAACCGTGAATCTAGCGATTGCTTTCCTCTACACGTCATGTGCCTGTACGATGTGGAAACATGGGCCAGGCCCACATTTCTCATTTTCTTTCATGTACGCTGAGGGCCTGAGGTGTCGTCGCTGAGTTTGGCTTCTCTTTTTTTCCTCAAAGTATACGTACGTTACTACGTATATACAGATACCTGGGAGGGGCACATTTGGGGGGCCCGGGGCGGCCGCCCCGTTCGCTGCCCCCCTAGGGCCGGCCCTGGTCTGTATAAAACCATATGCTTTAGTCACCTCATCAAAGCGTATATTCCAACTCCGAGATGCTTGCACCAGTCCATAAATGGATCGCTGGAGCTTGCACACTTTGCTAGCACCTTTAGGATCGACAAAACCTTCTGGTTGCTGTTGGGGAACGTAGTAATTTCAAAAAAATTCCTACGCACACGCAAGATCATGGTGATGCATAGCAACGAGAGGGGAGAGTGTTGTCTACGTACCCTCATAGACCGAAGCGGAAGCGTTGATGCAACGTAGAGGAAGTAGTCGTATGTCTTCCCGGTTCAACCGATCCAAGCACCGTTACTCCGGCACCTCCGAGTTCTTGACACACGTACAGCTCGATGACGCACTCGATCTCCGATCCAGCAGAGGCGGGGAGGAGTTCCGTCAAGACGACGGCGTGGTGACGATCTTGATGTTCTCTGTCGCGCAGGCTTCGCCTAAGCACCGCTACAATATGACCGAGGTGTAATATCGTGGAGGGGGCACCGCACATGGCTAAGGAACGATCTCAATGATCAACTTGTGTGTCTATGGGTGCCCCTGCCCCAGATATAAAGGAGTGGAGGAGGGAGGGCGGCCCTCTCTATGGCGCGCCCTAGGGGAGTCCTACTCCCACCGGAGTAGGATTCCCCTTCCTAGTCCAACTAGGAATCCTTCCAAGTATTAGGAGTAGGAGACAAGGAAGGGGAGGGAGAAGGGAAGGAAGGAGGGGTGCGGCCTCCCCTAGTCCATTCGGACTAGGCCATGGGAAGTCTTGCGCCTGCCCTAGGCAGCCCTCTCTCTTTCCCGTATGGCCCAATAAGGCCCAATACTTCTCCCGGCGAATTCCGTAACTCTCCAGTACTCGATAAATACCGAATCACTCGGAACCTTTCCGAACTCCGAATATAGTCGTCCAATATATCGATCTTTACGTCTCGACCATTTCAAGACTCCTCGTCATGTCCGTGATCACATTCGGGACTCTGAACAACCTTCGGTACATCAAAATACATAAACTCATAATGAAACTGTCATCGAAACCTTAAGCGTGCGGACCCTACAGTTCGAGAACAATGTAGACATGACCGAGACACGTCTCCGGTCAATAACCAATAGCGGGACCTGGATGCCCATATTGGTTCCTACATATTCTACGAATATCTTTATCGGTCAAACCGCACAACAACATACGTTGTTCCCTTTGTCATCGGCATGTTACTTGCCCGAGATTCGATCGTCAGTATCCAATACCTAGTTCAATCTCATTACCGGCAAGTCTCTTTACTCATTCCGTAATACATCATCTCGCAACTAACTCATTAGTTGAAATGTTTGCAAGGCTTAAGTGATATGTATTACCGAGAGGGCCCAGAGATACCTCTCCGACATTCGGAGTGACAAATCCTAATCTCGAAATACGCCAACTCAACAAGTACCTTGGGAGACACCTGTAGAGCACCTTTATAATCACCCAGTTACGTTGTGACGTTTGGTAGCACACAAAGTGTTCCTCCGGTAAACGGGAGTTGCATAATCTCATAGTCACAGGAACATGTATAAGTCATGAAGGAAGCAATAGCAACATACTAAAACGATCGGGTGCTATGCTAACGGAATGGGTCATGTCAATCAGATCATTCAACTAATGATGTGACCTTGTTAATCAAATAACAACTCCTTGTTCATGGTTAGGAAACATAACCATCTTTGATTAACAAGCTAGTCAAGTAGAGGCATACTAGTGACACTCTGTTTGTCTATATATTCACACATGTATTATGTTTCCGGTTAATAAATTCTAGCATGAATAATAAACATTTATCATGATATAAGGAAATAAATAATAACTTTATTATTGCCTCTAGGGCATATTTCCTTCAGTCTCCCACTTGCACTAGAGTCAATAATCTAGATCACATCACCATGTGATTAACATCGATAATTCACATCATCATGTGATTAACACCCATAGTTCACATCGTCATGTGACCAATACTCAAAGGGTTTACTAGATTCAGTAATCTAGTTCACATCGCTATGTGATTAACTAAGGTGTGACCATGTTTTGCTTGTGAGAGAATCTTAGTCAACGGGTCTTTCACATTCAGATCCGTTATGTATTTTGCAATTTTCTATGTCTACAATGCTCTGCACGGAGCTACTCTAGCTAATTGCTCCCACTTTCAATATGTATCTAGATCGAGACTTAGAGTCATCCAGATCGGTGTCAAAACTTGCATCGATGTAACCCTTTACGACGAACCTTTTTCACTTCCATAATCGAGAAACATATCCTTATTCCACTAAGGATAATTTTGACCGTTGTCCAGTGATCTACTCCTAGATCACTATTGTACTCCTTGCCAAACTCGGTGCAGGGTATACAATAGATCTGGTGCACAACATGGCATACTTTATAGAACCTATGGCCAAGGCATAGGGAATGACTTTCATTCTCTTTCTATCTTCTCGCCGTGGTCGGGTTTTGAGTCTTACTCAATTTCACACCTCGTAACACGTGCAAGAACTCTTTCTTTGACTGCTCCATTTTGAACTACTTCAAAATCTTGTCAAGGTATGTACTCATTGAAAAACTTATCAAGCGCCTTGATCTATCTCTATAGATCTTGATGCTCAATATGTAAGCAGCTTCACCGAGGTATTTCTTTGAAAAACTCCTTTCAAACACTCCTTTATGCTTTGCGAATAATTCTACATTATTTCCGATCTACAATATGTCATTCACATATACTTATCGAAATGTTGTAGTGCTCCCACTCACTTTCTTGTAAATACAGCTTCACCGCAAGTCTCAGATAAAACCATATGCTTTGATCAACTCATCAAAGCGTATATTCCAACTCCGAGATGCTTGCACCAGTCCATAGATGCACATTTTGTTAACACCTTTAGGATCGACAAAACCTCTTGGTTGCATCACATACAACTCTTCTTTAATAACTCCATTAAGGAATGCAGTTTTGTTTATCCATTTGCCCGATTTCATAAAATGCGGCAATTGCTAACATGATTCGGACAGACTTTTAAGCATCGTCACGAGTGAGAAAATCTCATTGTATTCAACATCTTGAACTTTGTCAAAACCTTTTTCGACAAGTCTAGCTTTGTAGATAGTAACACTACTATCAGCGTCCGTCTTCCTCTTGAAGATCCATTTATTTTCTATGGCTTGCCGATCATCGGGCAACTCCACCAAAGTCCACACTTTGTTCTCATACATGGATCTCATCTCGATTTCATGGCCTCAAGCCATTTCGCTGAATCTGGGCTCATCATCGCTTCCTCATAGTTCGTAGGTTCATCATGGTCTAGTTACATGACTTCCGAACAGGATTACCGTACCACTCAGTGCGCATCTCACTCTGGTTTACCTACGAGATTCGGTAGTAACTTGATCTGAAGTTACATGATCATCATCATTAGCTTCCTCACTAATTGGTGTAGTAGTCACAGAACAGATTTCGTGATGAACTACTTTCAATAAGGGAGAAGGTACAATTACCTCATCAAGTTCTACTTTCCTCCCACTCACTTCTTTCGAGAGAAACTCCTTCTCTAGAAAGGATCCATTTATTAGCAACGAATGTTTTGCCTTCGGATCTGTGATAGAAGGTGTACCCAACAATTTCCTTTGGGTATTCTATGAAGACGCACTTCTCCGATTTGGGTTTGAGCTTATCAGGATGAAACTTTTTCACATAAGCATCGCAACCCCAAACTTTAAGAAATGACAACTTTGGTTTCTTGCCAAACCACAGTTCATATTTTGTCATCTCAACGGACTTAGATGGTGCCCCTTTTTAACATGAATGCAGCTGTCTCTAATGCATGATCCCAAAACGATATTGGTAAATCGGTAAGAAACATCATAGATTGTACTATATCCAATAAAGTACGGTTATGACGTTCGGACACACCATTATGATGTGGTGTTCCAGGTGGCATGAATTTGTGAAACTATTCCACATTGTTTTATTTGAAGACCAAACTCGTAACTCAAATATTTGTCTCCGCGATCAGATCGTAGAAACCTTATTTTCTTGTCACGATGATTTTTCCACTTCACTCTGAAAATCTTTGAACCTTTCAACTATTTCAGACTTATGTTTCATCAAGTAGATATACCCATATCTGCTCAAATCATCTGTGAAGGTCAGAAAATAATGATACCCGCCGCGAGCCTCAACACTCATCGGACTATATACATCAGTATGTATGATTTCCAACAAATCTGTTGCTCGCTCCATTGTTCTGGAGCACGGCGTTTTAGTCATTTTGCTTATGAGGAATGGTTCGCAAGCATCAAGTGATTCATAATCAAGTGATTCCAAAATCCCATCAGCATGGAGTTTCTTCATGCGCTTTACACCAATATGACCTAAACGGCAGTGCCACAAATAAGTTGCACTATCATTTTTAACTTTGCATCTTTTGGTTTCAATATTATGAATATGTGTATCACTACGATCGAGATCCAATGAACCATTTTCATTGGGTGTGTAACCATATAAGGTTTTATTCATGTAAATGAACAACGGTTTATTCTCTTACTTAAATGAATAACCGTATTGCAATAAACATGATCAAATCATATTCATGCTCAACGCAAACACCAAATAACATTTATTTAGGTTCAACACTAATCCCGAAAGTATAGGGAGTGTGCGATGATGATCATATCAATCTTGAAACTACTTTCAACACACATCGTCACTTCACCCTTAACTAGTTTATGTTTATTCTGCAACTACCGTTTCGAGTTACTACTCTTAGCAACTGAACCAGTACCAAATCTTGAGGGTTGCTATAAACACTGTAAAGTACACATCAATAACATGTATATCAAATATACCTTTGTTCACTTTGCCATCCTTCTTATCCGCCAAATACTTGGGGTAGTTCGCTTCAAATGACCAGTCCTTTGCGGTAGAAGCACTTAGTCTCGTGCTTAGGTCGGACTTGGGCTTCTTCACTTGAGCAACAACTTGCTTGCCGTTCTTCTTGAAGTTCCCTTCTATCCCTTTGCCCTTTTCTTGAAACTAGTGGTCTTGTTAACCATCAACACTTGATGTTCTTTCTTGATTTCTACCTTCATCGATTTCATCATCATGAAAAACTCGGGAATTATTTTCATCATCCCTTGCATATTATAGTTCATCACGAAGTTCTACTAACTTGGTGATGGTGACTAGAGAATTCTGTCAATCACTATCTTATCTGGAAGATTAACTCCCACTTGATTCAAGCGATTGTAGTACCCAGACAATCTGAGCACATGCTCACTAGCTGAACGATTCTCCTCCATCTTTTAGCTATAGAATTTGTTGGAGACTTTATATCTCTCAACTCGGGTATTTGCTTGAAATATTAACTTCAATTCCTGGAACATCTCATATGGTCCATGATGTTCAAAACATCTTTGAAGTCCCGATTCTAAGCCATAAATCATGGTGCACAAAACTATCAAGTAGTCATCATATTGAGCTAGCCGAACATTCATAACGTCTGCATCTGCTCCTGCAATAGGTCTGTCACCTAGCGGTGCATTAAGGACAAAATTCTTCTGTGCAGCATTGAGGATAAACCTCAGATCGCGGATCCAATCCGCATCATTGCTACTAACATTTTTCAACACAATTTTCTCTAGGAACATATCAAAACATATGAAAGCAACAACGTGAGCTATTGATCTACAACATAATTTGCAAAATACTACCAGGACTAAGTTCATGATAAATTTAAGTTCAATTAATCATATTACTTAAGAACTCCCACTTATATAGACATCTCTCTAGTCGTCTAAGTGATCACGTGATCCAAATCAACTAAACCATAACCGACCATCACGTGAGATGGAGTAGTTTTCAATGGTGAACATCACTATGTTGATCATATCTACTATATGATTCACGCTCGACCTTTCGGTCTCCGTGCTCCGAGGCCATATCTGCATATGCTAGGCTCGTCAAGTTTAACCTGAGTGTTCCGCGTGTGCAAAACTGGCTTGCACCCTTTGTAGATGGACGTAGAGCTTATCACACCCGATCATCACGTGGTGTCTGGGCACGACAAACTTTGGCAACGGTGCATACTCAGGGAGAACACTTCTTGATAATTAGTGAGAGATCATCTTAAAATGCTACCGTCAATCAAAGCAAGAATAAGATGTATAATAGATAAACATCATATGCAACCAAAATATGTGACATGATATGACCATGATCATCTTGCGCGTTTGATCTCCATCTCCAAAGTACTGTCATGATCTCTATCATCACCGGCGCGACACCATGATCTTCATCATCTTGATCTATATCAATGTGTCATCACATGGTTGTCTCACCAACTATTGCTCTTGCAACTATTGCTATCGTATAGCGATAAAGTAAAGCAATTATTTGGCACTTGCATCTTATGCAACAAAGAGACATCCATAGGGCTTCTGCCAGTTGTCGATAACTTCAACAAAACATGATCATCTCATACAACAACTTATATCTTATCACGTCTTGACCATATCACATCACAACATGCCCTGCAAAAACAAGTTAGACGTCCTCTACTTTGTTGTTGCAAATTTTACGTGGCTGCTACGGGCTGAGCAAGAACCGTTCTTACCTACGCATCAAAACCACAATGATAGTTTGTCAAGTTAGTGCTGTTTTAACCTTCGCAAGGACCGGGCGTAGCCACACTCGGTTCAACTAAAGTTAGAGAAACTTACACCCGCTAGTCACCTGTGTGCAAAGCACGGCGGTAAAACCAGTCTCGCGTAAGCGTACGCGTAATGTCGGTCCGGGCCGCTTCAACCAACAATACCGTCGAACCAAAGTATGACATGCTGGTAAGCAGTATGACTTATATCGCCCACAACTCACTTGTGTTCTACTCGTGCATATTACATCAAACCATAAAACCTAGGCTCGGATGGCACTGTTGGGGAACGTAGTAATTTCAAAAAATTTCCTACGCACACGCAAGATCATGGTGATGCATAGCAACGAGAGGGGAGAGTGTTGTCTACGTACCCTCGTAGACCGAAGCGGAAGCGTTGACGCAACGTAGAGGAAGTAGTCGTACGTCTTCCCGGTTCAACCGATCCAAGCACCGTTACTCCGGCACCTCCGAGTTCTTGACACACGTACAGCTCGATGACGCACCCCCGATCTCCGATCCAGCAGAGGCGCAGGGGGGAGTTCCGTCAGCACGACGGCGTGGTGACGATCTTGATGTTCTCCTGTCGCAGGGCTTCGCCTAAGCACCGCTACAATATGACCGAGGTGTAATATCGTGGAGGGGGCACCGCACACGGCTAAGGAACGATCTCAATGATCAACTTGTGTGTCTATGGGGTGCCCCCTGCCCCCGTATATAAAGGAGTGGAGGAGGGAGGGCGGCCCTCTCTATGGCGCGCCTAGGGAGTCCTACTCCCACCGGGAGTAGGATTCCCCCTTTCCTAGTCCAACTAGGAATCCTTCCAAGTATTAGGAGTAGGAGACAAGGAAGGGGGAGGGAGAAGGGAAGGAAGGAGGGGGTGCGGCCCCTCCCCCTAGTCCAATTCGGACTAGGCCATGGGGGGGGGCGCGGCCTGCCCTAGGCAGCCCCTCTCTCTCTCTCTCCCGTATGGCCCAATAAGGCCCAATACTTCTCCCCGACGAATTCCCGTAACTCTCCGGTACTCCGATAAATACCCGAATCACTCGGAACCTTTCCGAACTCCAAATATAGTCGTCCAATATATCGATCTTTACGTCTCGACCATTTCGAGACTCCTCGTCATGTCCGTGATCACATCCGGGACTCTGAACAACCTTCGGTACATCAAAATACATAAACTCATAATGAAACTGTCATCGAAACCTTAAGCGTGCGGACCCTATGGTTCGAGAACAATTTAGACATGACCGAGACACGTCTCCAGTCAATAACCAATAGCGGGACCTGGATGCCCATATTGGTTCCTACATATTCTACGAAGATCTTTATCGGTCAACCCGCACAACAACATACGTTGTTCCCTTTGTCATCGGCATGTTACTTGCCCGAGATTCGATCGTCGGTATCCAATACCTAGTTCAATCTCGTTACCGGCAAGTCTCTTTACTCGTTCCGTAATACATCATCTCGCAACTAACTCATTAGTTGAAATGCTTGCAAGGCTTAAGTGATATGTATTACCGAGAGGGCCCAGAGATACCTCTCCGACATTCGGAGTGACAAATCCTAATCTCGAAATACGCCAACTCAACAAGTACCTTTGGAGACACCTGAGAGCACCTTTATAATCACCCGATTCGTTGTGACGTTTGGTAGCATGAAAGTGTTCCTCCGTAAGCGGAGTTGCATAATCTCATAGTCACAGGAACATGTATAAGTCATGAAGGAAGCAATAGCAACATACTAAGACGATCGGGTGCGATGCTAACGGAATGGGTCATGTCAATCAAATCATTCAACTAATGATGTGACCTTGTTAATCAAATAACAACTCCTTGTTCTTGGTTAGGAAACATAACCATCTTTGATTAACAAGCTAGTCAAGTAGAGGCATACTAGTGACACTCTGTTTGTCTATATATTCACACATGTATTATGTTTCCAGTTAATACAATTCTAGCATGAATAATAAACATTTATCATGATATAAGGAAATAAATAATAACTTTATTATTGCCTCTAGGGCATATTTCCTTCAGTTGCATCATATACAACTCTTCTTGAAAAAATCCATTAAGGAATGCAGTTTTGACATCAATTTGCCAGATTTCATAATCATAAAATGCGGCAATTGCTAACATGACTCGGACAGACTTAAGAATCGCTATGGTTGAGAAAGTCTCATCGTAGTCAACTCCTTGAACTTGTCGAAAACCTTTTGCGACAAGTCGAGCTTTATAGACAGTAACATTACCATCAGCGTCAGTCTTCTTCTTGAAGATCCATTTATTCTATATGGGTCGCCGATCATCGAGCAGATCCACCAATGTCCACACTTTGTTCTCATACATGGATCATTTCTCAGATTTCATGGCCTCGGATCTGGGCTCATCATAGCTTCTTCATAGTTCGTAGGTTTGTCATGGTCAAGTAACATGACCTCCAGAACAGGATTACCGTAAGTATTTCCCTCAGTTTTTGAGAACCAAGGTATCAATCCAGTAGGAGGCTCCATGCAAGTCCCTCGTAGCTACACAAACAAACAAGAACCTCGCAACCAACGCGATAAAGGGGTTGTCAATCCCTTCACGGCCACTTTGCGAAAGTGAGATTTGATAGAGATAATAAGATAAGATAAATATTTTTGGTATTTTATGATATAGATTGGAAAGTAAAGATTGCAAAATAAAGTAGATTGGAAACTTATATGATAGAAAATAGACCCGGGGGCCATAGGTTTCACTAGTAGCTTCTCTCAAGATAGCATAAGTATTATGGTGGGTGAACAAATTAATGTCGAGCAATTGATAGAAAAGTGCATAGTTATGAGAATATCTAGGCATGATCATGTATATAGGCATCACGTCCGCGACAAGTAGACCGACTCCTACCCGCATCTACTACTATTACTCCACACATCGACCGCTATCCAACATGCATCTAGATTACTAAGTTCATAAGAACAGAGTAACGCATTAGGCAAGATGACATGATGTAGAGGGATAAACTCAAGCAATATGATATAAACCCCATCTTTTTATCCTCGATGGCAACAATATAATACATGCCTTGTTGCCCCTGCTGTCACTGGGAAAGGACACCGCAACATTAAACCCAATAGCTAAGCACCTCTCCCATTGCAAGAAATATCAATCTAGTAGGCCAAACCAAACTGATAATTTGAAGAGACTTGTAAAGATAACCAGTCATACATAAAAGAATTCAGAGGAGATTCCAATATTTCTCATAGATAAACTTGATCATAAACCCACAATTCATCGGATCTTGACAAACACACCGCAAAAAGAGTTACATCGAATAGATCTACAAGAAGATCGAGAAGAACTTTGTATTGAGATTCAAAGAGAGAGAAGAAGCCATCTAGGTAATAACTATGGACCCGAAGGTCTGTGGTAAACTACTAACAACTCATAGGAGAGGCCTTGGGATGATGTAGAGGCCCTCCGTGATTGATCCCCCCCCCGGTGGAGCGCCGAAAAAGGCCCCAAGATGGGATCTCACGGGTACAGAAGGTTGCGGCGGTGGAAATAGGGTTTCGTGGTGCTCCTCGATGTTTTCAGGGCACGGAGGCATAAATAGGCGAAGGAGGTCGGTCAGGGGAGCCATGAAGGTCCCACGAGGGTGGGGGCCGTGCCCACCCCCCTAGGGCGCGCCCTGCACCCTCGTGGCCGCCTTGGCTGCTTCTTGACGTCCACTCCAAGTCTCCTGGATTTTGTTTGTTCCAAAAAGATCGCTTCCGAAGGTTTCATTCCATTTGGACTCCGTTTGATATTCCTTTTCTGCAAAACTGTGAAATAGGCAAAAAAAATTAGCAATTTGGGTTGGGCCTCCTGTTAGTAGGTCAGTCCTAAAAATGATATAAAAGTGTATAGTAAAGCCCATAAACATCCAAAACGGGTAATATAATAGCATGGAACAATCAATAATTATAGATACGTTGGAGACGTATCAAGCATCCCCAAGCTTAATTCCTACTCATCCTCGAGTAGGTAAATGATAAAAACAGAATTTTTGATGTGGAATGCTACCTAACATATTTTTCAATGTAATTTTCTTTATTGTGGCATGAATGTTCAGGTCCAAATGATTCAAGATAAAGTTCATATTGATATAAAAAATGGTAATACTTCAAGCATACTAACAAGTAATCATGTCTTCTCAAAATAACATGGCCAAAGAAAGCTTATCCCTGCAAAATCATATAGTTAGGCTATGCTTCATTTTCGTCTCACAAAATACTCTCATCATGCACAACCCCGGTTTCAGCCAAGCAATTGGTTCATACTTTTTAACGTGCTTCAGCTTTTTTCAACTCTCACGCAATACATGAGCATAAGGCATGGATATAGCACTATGGGTGGAATAGAATATGATGATGGAGGTTGTGTGGAGAAGACAAAAAAGGAGAAAGTCTCATATTGACGAGGCTAATCAACGAGCTATGGAGATGCCCATCAATTGATGTCAACATGAGGAGTAGGGATTGCCATGCAACGGATGCACTAGAGCTATAAATGTATGAAAGCTCAACAAAATAAACTAAGTGGGTGTGCATCCAACTTGCTTGCTCACGAAGACCTAGGGCACTTTTGAGGAAGCCCATCGTTGGAATATACAAGCCAAGTTCTATAATGAAAAATCCCCACTAGTATATGAAAGTGACAACATAGGAGACTCTCTATCATGAAGATCATGGTGCTACTTTGAAGCACAAGTGTGGAAAAGGATAGTAACATTGCCCCCCTCTTTTTTTATTCTTTTTTTGGGCCTTCCTTTTTTTTATTTGACCTTTCTCTCTTTTTTTTGGGCCTTTCTCCCTTTTTTGGCCTTTCTTTTCAAGGGACAATGCTCTAATAATGATGATCATCACACTTCTATTTACTTACAACTCATGGATTACAACTTGATACTAGAACAAAATATGACTCTATATGAATGCCTCCAGCGGTGTACCGGGATATGCAATGAATCAAGAGTGACATGTATGAAAACATTATGAAGGTGGCTTTGCCACAAATACGATGTCAACTACATGATCATGCAAGAGCAATATGACAATGATGGTACGTGTCATAATAAACGGAACGGTGGAAAGTTGCATGGCAATATATCTCGGAATGGCTATGGAAATGCCATAATAGGTAGGTATGGTGGCTGTTTTGAGGAAGATATAAGGAGGTTTATGTGTGATAGAGCGTATCGTATCACGGGGTTTGGATGCACCGGCGAAGTTTGCACCAACCCTCAAGGTGAGAAAGGGCAATGCACGGTACCGTAGAGGCTAGCAGTGATGGAAGGGTAAGAGTGTGTATAATCCATGGACTCACATTAGTCATAAAGAACTCATATACTTATTGCAAAAGTTTTATTAGCCCAAAGTACTACTATGCATGCTCCTAGGGGAAGGGTTGGTAGGAGTTAACCATCGCGCGATCCCGACCTCCACTAATAAGGAAGGCAATCAAAAGAGCATCCCATGCTACAACTTTGTTACACAACTTTTATCATACGTGCATGCTACGAGACTTGCCAACTTCAACACAAGTATTTCTCAATTTCATAATTACCCAACTAGCATGACTCTAACATTACCACCTCTATATCTCAAAACAATTATCAAGAATCAAATTGATCATAGCATCCAATTCACTTTCTATAATAGTTTTTATTATACCCAACTTGGATGCCCATCATTCTAGGACCAATTTTATAACCATAGCAAATACCATGCTGTTCTAAAAGACTCTCAAAATAATATAAGTGAAGCATGAGAGATCAATAATTTCTACAAAATAAAACCACCGTCGTGCTCTAAAAAGATATAAGTGAAGCACTAGAGCAAAATTGTCTAGCTCAAAAGATATAAGTGAAGCACATAGAGTATTCTAATAAATTCTGAATCATGAGTATCTCTCCCCAAAAGGCCTGTACAGCAAGGATGATTGTAGTAAATTAAAAGGCAAAGACCCATATCATACAATACGCTCCAAGCAAAACACATATCATGTGGCGAATAAAAATATAGCTCCAAGTAAAGTTACCGATAAACGAAGACGCATCCCCAAGCTTAGGCTTTTGGTTGTCCTTGAATTATCTTGGGGTGCCATAGGCATCCCCAAGCTTAGGCTCTTGCCACTCCTTATTCCATAGTCCATCAAATCTTTACCCAAAACTTGAAAACTTCACAACACAAAACTCAACAGGAAATCTCATGAGCTCCGTTAGTGCAAGAAAGAAAACCACCACTTAAGGTAATGTAATGAACTCATTCTTTATTTATATTGGTGTTAAACCTACTGTATTTCAACTTATCTATGGTTCATACCCCCCGACACTAGCCATAGATTCATCAAAATAAGCAAACAACACACGAAAAACAGAATCTGCCAGAAAAAGAACAGTCTGTATAAATCTGTAACTTTCGAATATTTCTGGAACTCTAAAAATCCTACCAAAATAGGAAGTCTGAGGAAATTTGTCTATTGATCTACTGAAAAAAGAATCAACTAAAAAGCACGTTTCTGTGATTTATTAAAGTTATTCTCGTGCGTGCAAAAGTTTCTGTTTTTCAGCAAGATCAAATTAACTATCACCGTAGGTTATCCTATAGGTTGTACTTGGCACAAACACTAATTAAAACATAAAACCACATCTAAACAGAAGCTAGATAATTTATTTATTGCTAAACAGGAACAAAAGGCAAGGAACAAAAATAAAATTGGGTTGCCTCACAACAAGCGTTATCATTTAACGCCCCTAGCTAGGCATAAAAGCGAGAAAAGATCTAAGTATCGCTATCCTTGGTTTTAAATTTTTTAGCGGAGTCATGCTCGAATCCGGGGGGGTTCTTTATGTTTCCCTTCATACTCGGAAATTTTTAGATCTAAAGAATCCAACCGCTTATTACAAACGGTAATCAACATATTCATGCGGTGAAGATTTCCGCTAATACTCTTAAGAGGTTCAAGAGACTTCTGTAAAAAAATTGTTACTTCGCAAATCTTTTCAAAAACTTGTGTCTCTTCATGGGTATGATATGGCCCCCCGTTTTGAGATACTGTTCCCACTATTCCCTCTATGATTTCATGTGCAATACTGGGATCAATTTCGATAAAATTTCCTTTGGCAATGCAATCCAAGAGTTGTCTATACGACACATTTAGTCCAACATAAAAATTGCGAAGGACAATTCTAAAATTCACCTCTAAGGTGCAGTTACGACAAGATTCCATCATCCTATACCAAGCATCTTTTAAGTTTTCTCCTTGCCTTTGCTTGAAGTGAAGAACTTCAAACTCGGGAGACAAAGGAGCAGATAGAGGATTAGCCATGATAAACGACCTAACACACGAGCACACAAGAAGCAAGCGAAAAATAGGCGAAGGGAAAAGAGAGGGCGAATAAAACGGCAAGGGTGAAGTGGGGGAGAGGAAAACGAGAGGCAAATGGCAAATAATGTAATGCGAGGGAGATAAGTTTGTGATGGGTACTTGGTATGTCTTGACTTGTGCGAAGACCTCCCCGGCAACGGCGCCAGAAATCATTCTTGCTACCTCTTGAGCACTGCGTTGGTTTTCCCTTGAAGAGGAAAGGGTGATGCAGCAAAGTAGCGTAAGTATTTCCCTCAGTTTTTGAGAACCAAGGTATCAATCCAGTAGGAGGCTCCATGCAAGTCCCTCGTACATACACAAACAAACAAGAACCTCACAACCAACGCGATAAAGGGGTTGTCAATCCCTTCACGGCCACTTGCGAAAGTGAGATCTGATAGAGATAATAAGATAAGATAAATATTTTTGGTATTTTATGATATAGATTGGAAAGTAAAGATTGCAAAATAAAGTAGATTGGGAACTTATATGATAGAAAATAGACCCGGGGGCCATAGGTTTCACTATTGGCTTCTCTCAAGATAGCATAAGTATTACGGTAGGTGAACAAATTACTGTCGAGCAATTGATAGAAAAGTGGATAGTTATGAGAATATCTAGGCATGATCATGTATATAGGCATCACGTCCGCGATAAGTAGATCGAAATGATTCTGCATCTACTACTATTACTCCACACATCGACTGCTATCCAGCATGCATCTAGAGTATTAAGTTCATAAGAACAGAGTAATGCATTAGGCAAGATGACATGATGTAGAGGGATAAACTCAAGCAATATGATATAAACCCCATCTTTTTATCCTTGATGGCAACAATACAATACATGCCTTGCTGCCCCTGATGTCACTGGGAAAGGACACCGCAAGATTGAACCCAAAACTAAGCACTTCTCCCATTGCAAGCAAGATCAATCTAGTAGGCCAAACCAAACTGATAATTCGAAGAGACTTGCAAACATAACCAATCATACATAAAAGAATTCAGAGGAGATTCAAATATTTCTCATAGATATTCATAAACCCAATTCATCGGATCTCGACAAACACACCGCAAAAAGAGTTACATCGAGTAGATCTCCAAGAAGATCGAGGAGAACTTTGTATTGAGATTCAAAGAGAGAGAAGAAGTCATCTAGCTAATAACTATGGACCCGAAGGTCCGTGGTAAACTACTCACAACCCATAGGAGAGGCCTTGGCGATGATGTAGAGGCCCTCCGTGATCGATTCCCCCTCCGGTGGAGCGCCGGAAAAGGTCGCAAGATGGGATCTCACGGGTACAGAAGGTTGCGGCGGTGGAAATAGGGTTTCGTGGTGCTCCTCGATGTTTTCAGGGTACGGAGGTATATATAGGCGAAGGAGGTCGGTCAGGAGAGCCACGAGGGGCCCACGAGGGTGGGGGCGCGCCCTGCACCCTCGTGGCCGCCTCGGCTGCTTCTTGACGTCCACTCCAAGTCTCCTGGATTGTGTTTGTTCCAAAAAGATCGCTCCCGAAGATTTCATTCCGTTTGGACTCCATTTGATATTCCTTTTCTGCGAAACAGTGAAATAGGCAAAAAAACAACATTTTGGGTTGGGCCTCCGGTTAGTAGGTTAGTTCCAAAAATGATATAAAAGTGTATAGTAAAGCCCATAAACATCCAAAACGGGTAATATAATAGCATGGAACAATCAAAAATTATAGATACGTTGGAGACGTATCACACTCTGGTGCGGATCGTGCTCTGTTTGACCTACGAGGTTCTGTAGCAACTTGATCTGTACTTTCATGATCTTTATCATTTGCTCCGGATGATAGGTTGTCGGAGGAAGTCACCGACGTTGAAGCTCCGGCAATGGCTGGGCGTTGAAGATTCGATGACTCTTGTCGAGGAGGCGGCGGGCTCCTCCTCTCGCTTGGCTCTGCACCTCACTTGATCCGTTCCACGCGTGTGCTCTCGAAGCTTGGTAGCCGCATGGATAGAGAGGGATTGACGTGTTTCTAGAGGGTTTGGGCGGTGAAACCTCACATACCAAACAGGTCATCTGACATTAAGAAGTTTCTGGCCCCTCATGAATTGTCCTCCGAAAACCCCTCCAACCCTCGCGTATCAAACGAGGCCTAACTTTTTCAAAAATGGATACATTTTTTCAGATGCACAAACCTTTTTGAATCCATGAACTTTCTTTTCAAACGCGCGAACATCTTTTATAAATTCGTATACATTTTCGAATCTATGAATTTTTTTTTTCTCAAAATTTCACGGCAATGGTCACATAGTCAACTGGTCAATAGGAGACCAGTCGAAGCGATCAGCTCGCGTGTTGGGCCGGGCCACGCGAGTGTGACGCGTGAGCGTAGGCTCGTTAACTGGTTGAGCCCAACCATTCCACCCTCTTCCGCACACACATCACATCCAGACCTAGCCGCCAGCCCGCCACCACCACCATGGCAGCATCGCCGCCCTGCCGCCGGGCCTCGCCGCCGGCGATCCTGGACGAGCTATTCGAAGAGATCCTCCTCCGTCTCCCACCCGACGACCCCGCCTGCCTCCTCCGCGCCTCCCTCGTCTGCAAGGCCTGGAGCCACACCGTCTCCAGCCCCGGATTCCGCCGCCGCCTCCATGAGCTCCACCGCACACCCCCCGTGCTCGGCGTCCTCCACAACTGGGAAGACGATGCCATCCCCCGATTCATCCACACCACCGCATCGTCCTTCTCCCTCGCCGCTCCGGACTCTCGCTCCTGGCGGGCCCTTGACTTCCGCCACGGCCGCGCCCTCTTCCTCTCCAAGGGCCAGGACGCCGAGGAGCTCCTTGTGTGGGAGCCAATCACGGGCGCCCAGCAGCGCGTACCGGTGCCCGCGGCGTTCCAGGGCGACTACCCGACGGCTGTCGTGTTGTGCGCAGTGGACGGGTGCGACCACCGCAACTGCTTCGGGGGCCCTTTTCGCGTGGTCTTCGTCTTCTGTGTCGACGAAGAAGACACTGAGCAAGATCCGTTTCTCACGTCGGCCGCCGTGTACTCGTCGGAGACCGGCGCCTGGGGCGAGCTGACCTCGATGCACGGTCAGTTCGTGATGTACTTTGAATATTGTTGCAGCGTGGTCGTTGGGAAGTCACTGCTGTACTTCTTGTCCGATGGTGGGTTGATCCTGGAGTATGATTTAGTGAGGCATGGCCTGACTGTGTTCGACACACCTGACTGCCAGCACGACTATATGTCCGACGGTGGGTTGGACTACAGGTTTAACCTCATGCTGGCGGAGAATGGTGCACTCGGGGTTAGTGAAGAACTGGGTCAGCGTCTCAAATTGTGGACAAAGGAGCCAAGTTACGGCACTGATGCAATATGGGTACTTAGCCGGGTCATCAACTTGAAAATTTTGCTTCCAAATGATGCTCTCCTGGATGCAACAAATTCAGTGCACGTGTTGGGCTTTGCTGAGGAAGCAAATGTCACTTTCGTGGTGACGGTTGCTGGCCTCTTCTCAATTGAACTGCAATCCAAGCGGGTGAGGAAGGTGTGCGGTCATCGTGGCTTCTGTAATCTCATTCCAGTTGTCAGCTTCTACACTCCGCATTCTACCCATAGCCGCGGCTGAACCCAACTCAGGCGGTCTCTGCTGAACCTTCTCCGAAGAGACCTGTAGCAGGTGGTTCGCCATCCGTGAAATGTGATATCAGCTAGATGGAAGTTCAGAATTTGCCAAGATATGCCTGTAAGGCTGGAACTTTGTAACATGATTTTATTACTCCCCGGTCATATTCCCTCAATGCTTGATACTTATCTGTTGAATGGAAGGCTGGAACTTGATGTCCTTCAGTATTTTTGGTATCAGCACACTATAAGTTTATTTTATCTACTTGCATCTACTCATTCATTGTTTCTAGGTGTTTCTCAGTAATACCTTCCCACCACTATCCAGCTCCATTGTTTGTTGTGGTCTGATTTTTTCATTGTTTCCTCTTTACTGTTTAAAATTAGAGTCGTATTTGCTTTTATCTTGGAGGTTTGTAGAACCATTTTGGATGTTCTTGTTCATGTGCTAGAGGTGCTGCTTAAGTGCGACTCATAGGTACTCCCTCCATCCAGAAATACTTGTCACCAAAATGAATAAAAGGGGATGTATCTAGATGTATTTTAGTTCTACATACATCCCTTTTTGTCCATTTTGATGACAAGTATTTTCGGACGGAGGGAGTACTATTTATTAAGTTCTGCTTTACTTAATTTATCAGCTAGCATTACATGCCTCTTAGAGGAATTAGCCTTCTATAGATATCTGCATTTCTCAATACTTGTTTCTTATTCTTGCCGGTTCTCCTTTAAAAAAATATATATTTAATTCTATAGTATGTGCCGGCCTATTCAGTGTACGAAATGTTCGCTTGTTTGGAGACTAGTTTTCTTCTTTTCAAATCAACATTTGTAATTTTATGTCTCTTAAATTCTGCAACTTAGATTTGTGAATGTAAAAAAAAGATCCAAAAAGAACTGTCAGAAATATAAAAAAAAATCCAAATAGAGCCTAATCTCCTCAAACAGGTTGAGCCGAACCTGTTCAATCCTGCATATGCAAACTTGTAATGGTCTTGTTTGGTAGTTGGAAGGAACTGTTTGCTGTTTGGACTTATTACTTGAATTCTCATCATCATTCCATGGAAGACCATTTAATCAATGCTGGCTTCCTAATGATTCTTATTTAATCTTCCTAATATAGATAGTAGATGATGTTGATGAAAGCAGACAATGCTTTCATTTCTCAAAAAAAAAAAGATTGTGCTGTGGGTTGATCATATCTCAATTTGTGTTTGCTGCAATACATGTCAGCTATTTTCCTTCTAAATTTATGTAAACATATTTTAATCTTTCTTATCAATACATCTGGAATAGCAGTGCCAGTTTGATCATATATGGATCTATCTAAATAGTGTACTTGCACAAGATAGCTTTAACTACACAAGAGCTCTTCTCTTCAGCAATCCTGTCTTACATAAATCATGGAATAATGTGAGAAGTTGCTGTTAAATGAATCAGTCTATTTTCATGATCATGATATAACGATTAAGTTTGATCATTTCCTGTTGCTATTTCTTTTTTCGAACAAGAACACTGACATAGTCGTCGGTTAGGGGGCAACTCAAATGGCAACTACAGGAGCCTAGAAGTACTGTAAATAATCTTAGGGTTGTAGGAAAAGGCTTCAGATGGGGTAATGTCAGGCCTCTGCTGAAGCTTCTCCAAAAGAGGCTTGCAACAGATTGTTCATTGTCTGTGAAATGTGGTTCAGCTAGATATAAAGTTCTGAAATTGGCAAGATATGTTTGAGACACGGTATTAGATGTTCCTACTGCATGTTCATGTTGCTTCAATGGTCGATACTCTTCTTTTAATGTGTATACAAGTTGCTAAATAAGTGTTACCAGAACAACGTCGTCATGGTTGGGCCAGGAGGTGATTTGGCCATTTCACCGGCAGCTCAGCCGGAGGTGCAAGAGAAAGAGATGGACGGATCTGCTCCGCGGCCCAGCAACTTCTTCCACACTGTGGAACAAGAATTCCCTAGCTTATATCAAGTGGTTGTGCCCGGGGAGGAAGCCGCCAGGTTCGCGCATAGCATCACCGCAGAGGGGAACGACAAACACCACTGGATGGAGGAGCGAACGCAGCCAGACCCATAGCCTGAGGAGCCGGCCACCGACGAGCCCATCTACGGCTTGCCCTGTCCAGACTTCTCACCTGAGATGATCCGAATGTGCAGCAGGATGCTGTGGCCCTCACCTACATCCTTGGCCGCCATCTTCTCCGGCCTCTAGTACATACCATATCAGCTTAATTCATTCTAGTTTTGTTGTGCATTTGTTTGCTCAGTCTGCCAATTAATGTTAGAGATCTGAGCTCGCTTGCAACAATGTAATGTGTAATCTGTAAATGCATCTAGTATTTGCAACATTCTAGTTTTCTGATAACTAATTGTTTAACTTCCATTCGGAAAGAGAAAATATTAATCGTCACTACTAGCCTGCCTCTCAGAATTAGCAAGAATAGAACATTCTTCAAACAGTAGAAAATTCAAATGTTTCATTGCAACTGATGCAACACGTACACAGTAAATGTTTCTCAAATGATCACTGACTTGCTAGCTGATCAATTAAGTAAGGCAAAATATAATAATTTAATATGAGTTTTTGCGTAAGAAGTACTACTACATTTTACACATGACATCCAAAATGGTTTGGCAAATACGACTGCCATCAGTAAAGAGCAAACAATGAAAGGTTTGCTGAGCACGGCAAAAATTGCAGTCAGATATACAAGGTGATGGATGGCCAAGGTATCAGCGCAAAAACAGCTACTCCCTCCGTTTCTAAATATAAATCTTTTTAGAGATTTCAACTGAGACTACATACGGATGTATATAGACATAGTTTAGAGTGTAGATTCACTCATAGTGCTCCATATGTAGTCCATATTGGAATCTCTAAAAATATCTATATTTAGGAACGGAGGGAGTAGAAAACAATGGATGAGTATCGCACTGCAGAGAGCCACTGATGATCCAGTTATTATGTGCTAATGCCAAGAACCCTAGTGACCAGATCAAATAATGAGTATACAATTCAGCAGATAAGTATTCACCATTGAGCGAACATGAATGGGGAGTAGTAACACCTTGTTAGGGCGTCCCATGCATATCTTGGCAGTTTCAGAATTTCTATCTAGCTGCTATCAAATTTCATTCACTGATGGTGAATCATCTGCTGCAAGTCTCTTTGGAGAAGGTTCGTAGGAGATCGACTCATCTTTTGCTCGTTTCATGTCTCTGCCAACAATCTCAAAGTCGGTTACGCTACTTCCACTTGGTGCTGCCGTAGACATAGTTGGGGAATGGAAGCTGTTGTTTGATCGTGCCATCTGTGAAGAAGTCAAAGATGCAGTTCTTGCCATAGTATTGTTAACACTCTGCTCATGACTTGCCTGCGAGACCACCCTCTTCATAATATTATCTATGCCGTCGCTTGGGGTTGACATTGCTTGCTTCAGTTCTTCAAGCTGAACCAAAACAATTAAGAGAGATGTTATTGTTCCTTACAAAATGTCTTCTTCGTTCATAGAGCACTAGATTCATGAGCAGAACCAAACTGGTAGCATGAATAAAATTAAGTTTGTTCACCTTCTTCTGGAATCGAGGCAACATTCTAGCAAGGTAAGATATCTCCTCTTCCAGAGTCGACTTTCCTGAGTGTCCTTTAGCAGCAGGTGCTATAAGGTCTTTATCAGCCAACAAAGCTTCCTTGGCAATTTTCAGATTATGTATACGCGACTTGCATAATGAAATAGCCTTTGCACAATATGGGATTGCATCCCCAACCTTGGATGCTAACTCAAAGGCCAAACATATGCGAACGTTTCTAGAACTGAATTAAGGTAATCAACAAAGGAAGAATTGAACTCAAAGACCTAATCATAACAAAACAGCACTATCCACCTAACATTTTATTTTCTGGTGATCACAGTCCTACTCCAAATCTACACTAAAATGTGGATTCAAAAGCAGGTGAAGGCACCTGTGCAAGATTTGGGTCAACTCAAATTATTTGAAACCACACTATTATGCTGATTTGTTCTACTACTATACAGCAGAGTTGCTGACACTCTTATCACCACAAAGAGGATACAAATCGACAATTCGAAAATGGTCAGGCCTAACCAAATGTTCCAAGATCGCTAAAGCTTCGAAGTAGTAACCGATTGAGCTGTCTCTGTCCTCTACAAAAGTGAAAATCAAAAGTGAGGCCTTGAATGACCATTCACCAGCCTAACACATGGTAACTGAGATAGCTGAGATTACCTCTTGTCATGGAGATTTCAGCTAGAACAATCAATATATTAACCTTCTCCATTGTCTTCTCTGGACTCTTGGCAACTATGACCCTTGCAGTATTCAACATTTTCCAGGCCAAATCCAAATCAGAATCATCTCCATCGCCTGTCATGTTCCCATCCGTCTGACCTTTGCCATGCAAGTTTGCCCCTAACCAGCAACAACTATATCAGCACGTGCCATTGAAGGAAGAAAAACATTTTTTTCCTTTAGAAAATGGAAGAGTTTTATTATTCCGGGCCTCTGAATCGAGGATGCACACAGCCCAAGAGGAAACAAACAGCAATGAGATGCACACAAATGCGTACAAGATCCAACTCACTTAGTATACTGTGATCATATAATATTAGTGAAAACATTTCAAGTCCCAAACTATTAGTACTTTGCATTGGCATGGGCAAATTACTAATAAGAAGTTTATTAGGTATACTCTTCATTAGGCATGAACAGACAATGAGAACTTATTGCAACCAGTAGTGTTATCAACTAGATACTACAATATATAGATTTAAAAAGGATAATAATGCCTTTCAGTGTATATGAGTGAATAGGGCAGTAGCAGTGCCTTGTTAAAGTTGTGGGGTCAACTAATCCTGCAGTTTTCTCTAAGAGACCATTCCATAAACCTGAAGAACTATGCAAAATACAGTGATATATTTCAACCTATAGTGGTGAAAGTGATATAAATGATAAAGCATACCTTCTTCACAATCATCTTTGTTGGTTGTAGGTGTGATTGATTCTTCATTTGGTGCACGCTTTGAAACATTACCTGAACGATTGGCTGCCTCCTGAGCTTTGCATAACAAGGCACCTCCATAACGGTAAAACGTGCTAGCACACTCAGGAGCAAGGCCTCCATAATGTCGAACCCTACGTGACAACAACAACAACAATGCATAAATTTGCCGATGCATCATCGTTAACATTATAGCATAAACATGTACTCTAAAGTGGACAAAACCATTTTATGACACAAGGTGCAACTATGTTCTGTTGACTGTCTTTTATAGTTACTAGTGCTTGCACAGATTATGACGTACAAATCTGAGGAAGAGGAGCCATATAAATGAACTGCCCAGTGATCAAATAGGATAATACCTATCCCTCAAGCACTTGGACTTTGATTTAATTCTCATCGCATTACAGACATCACAACAAAATATGATAATACCTATCCCAGGTGGTGTTGTCAGGTCATATTGGCTAACTAGACTCACTAACCCCTCAAAGACCAACACCCACACCATTGTGCTCACTGTCAAATACATGAAACCAAAACACCACCCTTGGTAACCACATTAACATAGAGCATGTTAAATCCTACAAGGTAGCTACAAATGTCGGAACTCAAAAGGCTCTGAGCCACACATGAAAAGAACAATGAACTAACTGGAAGTTTTCTTTCCCACAAACTATCCATATGTTACGCTACAGCAGCATGCCTAGCTAGGAGAACAAGTGGAGTTTGGGAGTAGAATCCTAACCTGATCTCAAGAGCATGTCTGAAGCAGTCAGCCGCATGGGCATAGTCCTTCTCATTGATAGCCTTGCACCCCTTATCAAACAGCAATTGCGCCAATTCTAGTGATTTCTTCTCCCATACCCCTTGCTGACCACCCCTCCTCAGTAGGTTCAGCCGCGGCGCTGGGTCCTCGTGTTCACCCCCGGGCACTTGGAGCCTAGAATGTGGAGTGTAGAAGCTGACAACTGGAATCAAATTACAGAAGCCATGATTATGGCACACCCTTTTCGCCTGCTCCGACTGTAGCTCGATCATGAAGAGACTACCAACAGTTTTCACGAAAATAGCATTTGCTCCCTCCGCAAAGCCCAACACTGGAACAAGTGTGCATGGATCGATGTCCAGGTCGACGATCCGGCTCAGCACCCATCGTGCATTAGTGCCATCACTCGCCTCCCTTTTCCACAATATGAGCTGAAAATCAATGGCTTCGGCAACCCCCAGCCCACCGTCCTCCACCAGCATGAGGTTAAATCTGTGGTTGTCACTGCCGTAATCGTCAGGTGGTGGGCGGAACGCAGCCAGTTCACCACTGCCCAAATTGTACTCCAGGATCATCCCACCGTCGGACAGGAAGTAGAGCAGAGACCTCCCAACCAGCACGCTGGAATGATGCTCAAAGTCCATGCTGAACTCGTATTCCCTCGAGTTCAGCTGGCCCCACGTGCCAGTCTCCGACGAGTACAAGCACGCCGATGTGACAACGTCTGCGTTGGGCGAGATGTCGAGGGTGAAGACGAAGACCACGCCGAAAGGGCCCCCCGCACAGTTGCGGTGGCCGCACCCGTCGGCTGCGCAGAACACGGCCGCGGTCGGCCACGCGCACCTGAACGCCGAGGGCACCGGTATGCGCTGACGGGCGCCCGTGATTGGCTCCCACAGGAGGAGTTCCTGAGCTTCTTGGCCGCGGTCGTAGAGGAAGAGGGCGCGGCCGTGGCGGCAGTCGAGGGGGCGCCAGAACCGGCGGTCTGGAGCGGGGAGGGAGAAGGGCGAGGCGGTGGTGGGGACGAAGTCAGGGATGCGCTCGTCTTTCCAGTCGTGGAGGAAGCCGAGCACGGGGGCCGCCCGGTGGCGGTGGTGCCCGATGTAGCGGCGGCGGAAGTGGGGATGGGTGACGGCGCTCCTCCAGGCCTTGCAGACGAGGGAGGCGCGGAAGAGGCAGCCTGGGTCGTCGGGCGGTAGGCGGAGGAGGATCTCTTCGACGACGTCGTCCGGGAGCGGCGGTGGCGGCGGCGGTGCTGCCATGGCGGCCGCTGGGGCTTGGGTGCGGGTGCGTGGGGAATGGTTCGGTTCAACCAGATCGGAACGGGACTGGGTTCAACTGTTTTTTTTCTCCTGTTGATGAATCCATTTGGAAATTCGTTCCCTGCGGAATCCATTTGGAAATCCAAAAAACATAGCTCCTCCCTCCGTGTCAAATATAATACTCGTTTTTAGGCTAGTTTAGCCTTAGCCTAAAAAACATCTTATATTTTGATACAAAGGTTTATATGTATAGTGAACGCCTATTTATCAGGCACTTGGAAAAATAATGAATTAGACGATTTTTTTCGATTGTTGGATCACCATCCAACGACCAAGATCATAGAACCACTGATTTTTTTTTTCAACTTTCATTTTTTTTTTACTGTGAATGATTATCCTCCTCTGTTCTTTGCAAGTTTTTTCATAAAATATGTCGGATAGACCGTCTGCCCCTCCCCCCTCGCCGCCTTCATCGCCATGTTTGTGTCAGCGAAGGCCATGCCTCTATGGCCAACTCCAACCGGCCGATGCAAAAGGACAACCATTTTATCCGGTTTTTGTTCGTTTGGGCCGGCCAGACGGACACAAGCCTTTGTTTGCGTCAGCCGGCCCGTAGCTGCGCCCAACACGGACCGGGGCGGCCGCATTTCGCAAAATCAAATAAAACCATGCATACCAAAATTCCACGTTCACTATCATACATTAAACATTGAGGTATAAAAACTACTAAAACCTAGATCTAGTACTACCGTCGTTGTCGTGTGGTGAGGTCGACGCACGGAGGTGGCTGCCACGGGTGAGTGGATGGTGCTTGCACCACTGGTGCACGTGGTGGTGACAATGGCCACGCATCCCAGGGCACGGGCAGGGCCGACACGAACTCCGGCGTGCATGGTAGCGTCGACGTCCACGTCCACGTCCACGTCTGCCCTACGATCATGGATCCAGGGCACAGATGGTGGCTCCAAAAGCACCCCGTCCTCCGGCTTCGAGACGGCTCCGTCGCTTGCAGCCAACCAGGCGAGCTGCACGTTCAGGCCTTCCCACTGGTTGCGTCCGTACTCGCCCTTGGAATCCTTGACCACTTTTCGGATGAGATCCTCCTCCTCTTTCACGTCGAGGGCTAGCGCGCAGTGGTGGCAGAGAGGGTGACAGTGCGCACCGCACACGCCCACACGTACTGGGCGGGCTGGGAGAACGCACACGGGGTGGTGCGGGAGCACGAGCAGAAAAAAGGTTTGCCGCCGCATGTCATGCTCGTCCTGGAACCAGGTGTCTCACATTGACGAGTCGGCGGTGAACCTGGGGTCTTAGAGGAGATCTGGAGGCAGCTGCACTCATCGGCGGTTGATCTCCAGGAGACAGACGTGTCCGCTCGCCGGGATTGACGTCACGAACACTCGATCCATGCTCAGATGCCACCCGTTTGGCAAGCGTGCATCGGGCCACGTCAGCAGGGTGGCAATGTCCTAGTACCGCTGGCACACTTCCACCTTGAAGTAGGGCATGTGCCACGGTGCGACGGACGGCGGAGAGATGCAGAAGCCAGCGGCGTTCCTCGGTCCCGATGAGCCAGAGGACGATCCCGCTTTGTGGTCGTGCTTCTCGGACTTTTCAGGGATCCACTTCCACATCTCGATGGTTGTCGGTGAGGGGAGGAGCTTGGGCGGCGCAGCCTAGGGCTTGTTGGGCGCTTGGGGGGCAAAGAAAGATTGTGGAAGACGACGGAAGTTAAGAAGTGGACTGGCCGGTCCACACACGGGGGATAGCTATTAAAAAGACCTCGGCTAGGGCGGCTGTCAAGCAGGCCCGTCCATGCGTCAGATTAATTAGATGGGTCCGGTGGGAAGTGGTTGGACGGCCGACAGACGCGCCCGAGGGCGGACACCGAGAGGACAAGCACCCACCCGTTCAGAGCCCGTTTGGACGCAAATCCGACCCAAATTTGCGCCGAAAATGGGTCCAGCCGTAGTAGTCAACCTGCTCTGCTTCGTTGCCTCCGCCTGAGGCCTCGCTGCGCGCAGTCACTTGCAGCAACGTCGCCGTCTCCAGGAAGGTCCCGTCTCAGCCTCTATTAGACCTCTTCTGCTTCGGCCAAAATCTCAACGTTCGTCTACTGTGCAGCTGCCACCTTAATTTTGTGCTCGTTTATTCACATTCCATAATTCTTGTGATGCAAGTAGGCAGACATGTGCAGGGCCAGCAATTTATGTCTTGCCTAACAAAAACAAGCTGTTTTCATTCTAGTCTCTACTATTAAAGGAGAATCGAACGTCGTGATGGTTCGACCTCCTCGCGCTACTCCCCTGCCTCGATCGATATCCTCGCCTCGCTGGAAAAAAAATCGCAGGAAATAGAACGCCACGTTCCATGGTAGCAAAAAAACCGAGATAACCCACATGTTCTCCACCTTCTCCCCGAGCTGTCCATCTCATCGCCAGATCTCTTTCGCACGAACCTTAATGACCCGGCTCTCTCCTCTCCTCACGACCGCGCAGCGCCCTCCCTCTCTAGGTTGGCCATAGCCCGAGCCCCCGGGCGACGACCGTCCGAGCCACTCTACCGTCATGGATTGAAGGAGGCAGCGGCGGGGGCGGTGCAGATCCCACCTTAACCTCCACCGTCACGTATGGAAGGAGGCCATGGCAACCAGCTGTGCGAAGCCAATCCTCCGCATGGCAGTTATGTGCGGCTCCCTCCGCCGGAGCTTCTCTGCACATGTACGTTGTCTCGTCGGTCTCTTCATCCATTTGGTCGGCACGCACCGGCGATGTTGACCCGTGGTTGACCAGCAGCGGAGGCGTGTGTCACGAGTCTCCAGCCGCTGCATGCTACATTATCAGGTTTGATCTTCTGTTATATCTTGATCCTTTCAGTTTCCATTTGGAATATTCCATTCTTGTTAGTGATCATCAGAGATCCGATCAGCCCTCATATCTGGACAGATATATGGGATTTTTCATCCGTGTGTGGTTCAATTGGCATATTGTTAGGCATCTGATAAAATTGCCTAAAGGTGACCGCCGAATACCATCCCCTCACCGATCAGGCCCAGAAGTTGGTGAAACTCTCACAAGGTGAACGCCATGGGGTAAAGCTAGCTTATAATTTAGCGTCAGCGTTGTGTCATCATGGTCGGAGGAGGCAACTCATATGGGGATGCCAAGGAGATCAATCAGAATTCTATCGCTGTTGTTACACCAAAATATCTTCACAGCTGCTATTTTTTAAATATCCCAAATACAGATTATTTTGTCAATGCAACAACATGATCAATCTCAATCTGGGACAATGCATTAGTCATGGTATACTTAATAATTAAGTGGAGTTCCAAAAGCGACGGTGATGGTTGTGCCACCACCAACAGCAGAGAAGAAAGAGGCGTGGCAGTGGTGGTGCAGAAAGAGTGATAGAGAAGTGGGAGGAAACTAAGTAGCGACATTGGTGTAAGGACTAAGGAAGAAGGGGAGAGCATGGAGAGCAAGATGGGGTTCTGGTGAAATGCGACAGTGTAGTCGCTCCCTAAGCCTATCGGCATGACCCAATTCACTCCAAATTTTTTCTAGGTTCAGTTTTGTTAGCATTGGTATTTACATTCTACTGTTCAGAGAAAAATATATTCATTATTACAGGGTGGAAGTTATCTGTACTTTTGTTTTATAAATTTTTACAGCTATACCTTAGTGGAAGTGAGCCAGGCCCTTGAAAAACACTCACGGTAGTCACTTCGTCCAGTAACATTTTTGCATGTATAGCATGTAGGTTTCATTCAGATCTAGCAAAAGACTCTCCAGACAACGGAAGTTTGCTTTGTAGACTTTATTTTCTAACTAGTAAGCTTGCACGTGCCACGCACGTCAACACTAACACACATTATATTATTAAACATCTGTAGTTCTAAAATAATGCAATATGTGCTATTCGTGCAAATGATGAATGAAAACGTGATTTGTGTAGTGTGCAAGGATTGCATCTAAGATAGTAAGTACCATATTTTGCAAAATATTCCTGGAATAAAAAGTTAATTATTTCAAGTGCATGATTTCACCATTTACACAAAACGAAGTGATGATTTGGATAGTTTACACGAAATGTACCAAAAAACATTCCCACAACAACGTGTGGGGATTCATCTAGTTTAACTAAAATCAACAACCATTTCTTTAAATCAGAAAGGTGCTTCGTCTCTGCACTTGAAAACCTTCATAGCATATGAGATTTAGATAGATACACAAAATGTGTGTGCTCATGTCCTTGCATGTTGGAAACAAGCATCGACAACATTTACACTATTGTAGAGGAAATAGTGTTTGGGCAATCAACAACCGGTCACATGATCTCCTCTACTTTGGATCCAAAAAGAAAAGGAAGATTGAATGAAACTGAAACTCACAAATAGGTAGACATGCTTTCAATCTGTTGGCTAGAATTTGACAAATGCACTTGTCAGGAGTACTCTATCAATTATCTCTCATCTTCTCAAGATTAAGCACTTAAGCTGAGGCGAAGAAACGAAGCAAGACGATGCCATTTTTGAGCATGCTCTTGGTTGTCACCAATGAACCTACAACATCCATCACACCCATTATAAAGATGATGACACACAAACACATGCACAAGTATTATTGTGAAACCTGACCAACTTTGAAAGCATGATCCTCTGTCCCCACTTTATACTGATTCTCACCTTTTCACCATTCTTTTAATACACAGTGAGACAAAACTTACATGCGTGTGAGAAAAAAAAACACTTTATAATGTGACCATCCATATTGTCATCTTTGGTTAGAACTTAAGGTCCTTTGAGTATCAGGTCCAGCTTGCCCACAGAAAAAGCTATCTTAAAAATCTCCAAAAGTTGTCCAAAAGAAAAGGAATGATCTCACAAAACAAATGAAACATTGGTGTTAATTTTTTAGAAGGATACATGCATCTTATCGATGCCAATTTGAAAAACTGATTTACAAAAGTACCTTTCATGTGTACAAAACGCTGAAGAATTTGAACATGAGCAGCCTGATACAGTACAGTAAGAAAAGCGAGCACTAACAATTCACAAAAGTATACCTTCCTATACACACTCTGTTGCGGGTTAATAAAAAACAGAATATACTCAGCTGTGGGATCGATCTTCAAATTACCTTCAAATGGTTACAACCTAAAGAAGCTAGAACAACTAATCTAGTACTGCTATTGTGTAAAAAATTTAACCATCACAAGCTAGAACAACCCATCTAGCTTAAGAAACCTACACAACTAATAATTTCATACGCTCATAGTAATCATCCATAGCCAGTAATTCTTCCTTTGCGTACCTGCATTACCACTGAAGTAAACTGTAGCTAATTGTTAGAAAGTTATACCAAATTAGGAATCACCATTACAAAGTATATATAACCGATTATTGGCACTGGAACATTCATCCGGTGGAACCTAAAGAAGCACCACCATAGAAATTTCTAATAGCAAGGAATATTTCCATTCTTGGTCAGTGAATCACATACGGATGGCATCAAACCAATTGAAAAGTGTAAATAGGTATACCTAAAGCATTCTTTTGTTTGCCAGCACCAATGCTTCCTCAAAGCGCCTGCTGACTGTTGTCCCTCAAATATCAAATGATTGGTTTGCTGCCTGTTGGAGCAGCAATTTCTGCAAAATCGACAGCACCAGATGCAAACACTCCATTAGCCTTTAAATCCAAATTGAAAAGAAAAAAATGAATCAATCCAGCCAAGCAAGGTAGGACAAGCCAAGACGTACAAGGTTCACGGCAAGCTGTGCGCCCGGAATCCATCCAGCTGCCTGAGTGCTTGCTTATGTAGCCGGCCAGAAGGTTCAGACCAACGTCTACGTGGTAAAATCAATCAGCAGCTTGCTTAGCTTGCAGTTGTACGTACGTGTGCTGCTCTGGGGAAGATCCAAGCCAAGTGCCTCACATCTAACATACCCAGGCATATGGAGACACCATGCCGGGATGCAGACACCATGGTCGCCCACGTGATGCCGTCCTTGAAGGGAATTTTCCGTCGAACACCTCGCGTAGGCGAGCAGCGGCGGGCAGGCTAGCTGCGGGGGTAGGCGAGCAGTAGCGTAGCAGCTGCGAGTAAAAAAACATTTAGGCTACATCTGGAGCTATCTATGTATGTCCAAATTTTCATCCAGCAACGGTAGGTACAAAGATGCACAGAATATGAATCGACTGTACTCCCTCCATCCCATAATATAAGATCTTATTACACCCAATTTGTGAGCAAAATGATTGTAATAAGATGTTATATTATGGGACGGAGGGAGTACTTTCATTTGGACGCTGATATAACTGTCAAATACTTTAAAAAAAATTGGAATAGAGGGAACCCTCAAGTCCAGAATTCAGCAAGAACTGCACAATGTTCACAAATGTACATTAGTTCTGGATCACTCTTCAATGAAGCCTGCTCCTTGACTGATTTATGTGCACATAGCCACCTAGTGCAACGCACAGAATAGACAGCTTCCTTAAATCAGAGAGATAAAAGATCTACTTGAAGAAGAAAATATAGGTACTCCCTCCGTAAAGAAATATAAGAGTGTTTACACTACTTGAGTGATCTAAACACTCTTACATTTGTTTATGGAGGAAGTACAATTTACACTCTTTGTAGATCCCTCTTTCCTCATGATGGCGTGTAGATTTCTTCCACGGACTCTCGGTAAATCTCCATTTCATGTGATTCAGATTGAAGGGGAACCTGTCAAACATTTGCTTAGAAGCTGAAATCAGTATGCACTTCCATTTAATTCTAAAAGAACCGGTAATTATAAGCTGTAATTGTGTGGTGGCATCTAGGGTGAGCATGTAAAATAAAATAATATACCTTTTGGACACTGTCAATTCAAAGTGCAGAACAACAAGGTGAGTAGAAATATGTGGAATTGATGGCAATATATTCAATGAAAGTACAGTTTCAATATGAAAAGACATCTGGGCACTTTGAAGATTGTTCAGTTTATGAAACCGCAACAAGATATATCATGGCAAAAACTTTTATATTATCAGAGAGGATAACAGCCATGCATCTTTGAAGAAAGTTCACAATCAAGAGGTCCCAAAACTTCCTTCAACACTCTCTTTCTAGTTGCAAACAAAAGTACACTTGAGTGATGATCCAGGAGTAGGGGCACTGTAGCTAGCAGTGCCACCCACTGCAGTTTCAGGAGTTCTTATTTTCTTGGATGATATCCACTGTAATCTTGCACGTGAAAATTCACGTGTATAAAAAAGATAGTCCAATAGTAGCAGTCAAAAATACTGCAAACAAACTTATACGTGAATTAAGTTTCAGAAAGGCTATTATTTACAACATCTGTTTTTCAATGTACCTAAGCATGTCTCTGTACAAAAGTTTAAAAAAATGGTCATTCTTATTGTTCTGAGCTACTGCTGGCCATACTTCAAAATAAGGTATGCCACATATACATGTGTTCATAACTTTCCTTCAAAATCTCATTAATGAATAAGTGTATCAGAAGAGAACATAACACTCCTTTGGTTAAATCAACGCATCCAGAACACATATATGCTAGCAGAAAAAGTTGCAGATTGTCATAACCTTGATCTCATATGAAGTAACATCAGTAGAAAACGAATAAAATCTTAAATGGCTTGTACATTAGGAGAAGGCAAATAGATATGCCGTGTCCAACTGTCCAGAAGAACGAACATGGTCATCAGGGGAAAAGAAGAAATATACAACACTGGTTCGCTGTTTCCTAATCAAACATATGGTTGGCTTATCTGGATAATCCAAATTGGTGTTGCTTGCCAGTAAAATTCGGGGCCGGGATACTCCGCATAAATGTGATCGATCTTGTGCCTCATTTGCACAAAAGGGTAAGAAAATCATTTAAAGCACAAATCCTAGTAACCTATGGGTTATAACAATTAACCCATAGTAAAGAAAATATGTAGACGCATTATCAACGGCTACAACCAGAACTAAACGATCATTACATTTAAAGGGTCGAGGTCATACTGTTTTTGAAAGTTCAGTGCCCAAGTCCACAATGCGAAGACATAGAGGATTTACTTCAGCTTGTAGCAGAAGCCCAATAACTTAGAATCGTCAGCCTGCATATATCAAAAACAAAGCTAGGGAAATACTTTTGTGATTTGAAAAACTGATATCATATAGAAGAAACAACAGAAGTTGAACCAAATCATTGGTTTGGTTAAGAAATCAGCAAACACATAACACTGGCATTGGTTCGCCATGAACCGTGGTATTGAAAGAGGTACTATTCTTCTTCCTTTTACCTTTTCCTTTCTAGAATAAATAATCTTGGTCTAGACATTTTTTTACATAACCACAGCAATAGGAAATTATAGAAACTGAATCATGTAGGAAAGTTGCATATTCTTTGAATATCATGCAACGTTTTCCTCACCAGAGAAGAGGTGAAGAAGTTGTTGCCAACCAGAGTGCCCATGGCGGCTCTCTGGGAAATTCGTACAGGCACACAATGTAAGAAGCATAGTAATAGGATAGGAGTGGCCGATAATTAAATATGACCACTATCATGTGCATTGGCTGGATCAAAATATGATTTCAGTCAATCCTATCCATTTGTTTCCATTATTTCTGAAGCGGTCAATAAAGCTCAAGCCCTTAATGCGAAAACAATGGAAGATCTGTTTATGCACTTCTTTATCCTTTAAGAGAACACTTTTAGTGTGTTCTGTTGCTTCGCAACGGTAAGCCACAGTAATTGAACTCAGCAATAAGGAGGTAAAAAGATTATCTTCTCGATGAGGCCAAGCCATAGCAGAATGAATAAGATCTCCAAAACCCAACAAATCGTAAACGAATTTAAAGAACTCATAAGTGAACCACGGAGATATAAATGGGATATGTAATCACCTTGAACTGTAAAAGATCTTACTGGATTTGGAGAGTAAAAGGAACTTACAAATGATTGGCTACAATCAAGCATTGGTGGGGGAGCAACAGTCTCTGGGTTCCCCATAGATAAAAGCGGCTTTACATTTGTTGATCATTGTCATTGTCTGAAACAAAAAGGGTGTTACTGTTAGCATGAAGATATAATCGCATCAATTCACCTCACTGTAAATGGGGCTTGGGCGACGTGAACATCATCAGAGAAAAGAGCCACTAATAAAGCAAAAGACCTACCAGAAGTTCTAGTTTACAGAGATAATCTTCTCTTCATCTTTTGAGAAAACACAAATGACGAGTTTAGGCATTGGTAAGAAGCATAGTAATAGGATAGGAGTGGCCGATATATTGCGCATCTGCTACCACCTAGTTGCTCAATCCCTTTGGTGGAAAGTGTAAAAGAAACTTACTTGCATTAGGCCGTCGGGAAGCAGAAGAGGAACGGCGGGCGGCGGGGCGGACGCCAAGCTGGGCGGTCGGGCGGCTTCGGCGGAGGGCTAAGGGCGCGGCGGCTCCCGCGGGGCGAATGCCAAGCTGGGCGGTCAGGCGGCCGGGCGGGCTAAGGCGCCGTGGCTCCAGGGCTAACGCTAAGCTGGGCGGTCAGCGGCGCGGCGGGCTAAGGCGGCGGCTCTGTGGCGAGCGCCAAGCTGGGCGGTCGGGCGGCGGGCTAAGCGTGGGCGGCTCCGTGGGCGACCCGCAGCGACCTGCGGCAGCGGCTCCATGGCGACCAGGCGAAGAAGTGAGGCGGGGCGGCGAAGAGGCGGCGAAGCGTGGCGGCGCGAGGCTGCGAGAGGAACGACGGGGCGGCGACGGTGCGAGACGAAGAGGATGGGGCGAGAGGTCGTGCGGTCGTGCAGGCAGCGGTTTTTGTTTTAAGGCGGGGCAGGTTAGCGATCGATGGATTAGCTTAATGCGTGGTTGATAGCGTTAAACACCGGAGAATTAAGGGCCATTAGATCTTGACAACGGATGGGTGTGATTGTTTGGATCTGCACCTCTCTTCCTTTTATAGTGGTAGTAGATACAGTCAAACTTCAAGATCTATGTACTTTTTTTGATAATCAACACACACATTCAATTGAACATACTACCCACAGAAAAGTAGTCAGTCAAACATGCTTGCATTTCCGTAGATGGTATATAGGTCCGAATTAATGATTGTATATGTTGACGTACTATCACTAGTAGAAAAGGGGCCTGTTGTCCCGGTTGGTAAGGGCCTTTAGTCCCGGTTGTTGAACCGGGACTAAAGGGTCGGTACTAATACCTCCCCCCTTTAGTCCCGGTTCTTGAACCGGGACTAAAGGCCGCGGCCACGTGGGGCTCCACTTTTAGTCCCGGTAGGTAACACCAACCGGGACTAATGGAAATTTTATGATTTTTTTTTTGAAATTTTTTTTTGAAATTTTTTTTGAATAATTTTTTATTTTCAAATTTCTGAATTATTTTAATCTCTAATCTCTAATCTGCACCCCTCATCACTGCTCAATTTATCCTCTTCTCTAATCACCCTTATCATTCCAAATCACCTAACTTCCCGAACGGTCACCCATCCTCCCACTCCCCCAGCCTGAGCACGCTTAACTTCCGGGTTCTATTCTCCCTCGTTTCCAAGTCTGCATTTATTGTTTTCCTGACAATAGTAAGATGTCAATCCTATTAACCCTTAGGAATTTTGCTTGAGCATGAATTGACACATTTCATTGTTTGAGTTTCAAACTATTGTTTTCAAAAACAATAATTATTTAGAAAACAATAGTTATTTTAAATAATTAGTTTGACCATGTTTTGACCATAGTTTGACCACAGTTTGACCAGATTTGACCAAAATTCAAAATAACTGAACAAATTGTTTAGTAACACTAATATTCTAGAATAATTAGTTTGACCATGGTTTGACCATGTTTTGATCATAGTTTGACCACAGTTTGACCAGATTTGACCAAAATTCAAAATAACTGAATAAATTATTTAGTAACACTAATATTCTAGAATAATCAGTTTGACCATGGTTTGACCATTGTTTGACCACAGTTTGAAATTTTTTCGATTTTTTCCACTCTAGATATTAAAAGCCCGTAACTTTTTTTTCTGTTAGGTTTTGAGGATTTTGAAAATGTTTAACGGGTTCCCCGGTTAAATTTGGATGTAACTTTTCGAGTAGATGATTTTTCATATAAAAAACTTTTTCATCCGAGTTAGTATGCAAAAGTTATGCCCATATTTACAACTTTCAGAGAGATTTTGCAAATAAAGTCGAAATTCACATTTGCAAATTTTCCCAACAACTAGACCACATATCACATGGGAAACTTATTTTCTTTTATTTTTTTGACATTTCCATCATTTTCTTTTATTTTTTTTAAAATTGAAAAGGCGATCCAGGGGGGTGTGGAGAGTTTGAAAATGGGACCTTTAGTACCGGTTCGTGGCACGAACCGGGACTAAAGGTCTCAACCCCATTAGTCCCGGTTCGTGCCTACCTTTAGTCCCGGTTTGAGGCATGAACCGGGACTAATGGGCATCGTACCCTTTAGTCCCGGTTTGAGGCACAAACCGGGACTAAAGGGCACAGGTGAACCGGGACTAATGCCTTAGCCGCACGAACCGGGATAAATGCTCACATTAGTCCCGGTTCTGGATTGAACCGGGACTAATGGGCTAAACCGGGGTGGACGATAGCCCCTTTTTCTACTAGTGTATGTACAATGTAAGAGAACGGCATGGATGATATATTATTAGAGAAAAAAATGAAAGAATTAGGGTGGAGGTTAATTTGCTGGAAGTGGGTACTCCACTGCAATGCTTCTAATAGTTTTATAGTTCTATATATAATGCGAACCTATGTGTTCAGGAGCCGTTTTTGCTACGGAACTCTGAAGTATGTGGTTGAAGTTTACACTGGACGGAGAAAGACTTCGCATATTCAGCAGCAGACTCAAAGCTGCTGGTGCGAAAACAGAATTTGCACCGTACAACAGGCAAAGCCTTCTGCATGGGGATATGCTTTTTGCAAAGGTAATTGAGATTTTTTTGAATGATGATAATAAAGATTTATACTTCTAATACATGTTTCAGCTATAGGAGGATGCCAAGGAGATCAATCAGATTGCTACTGTTGCAGCACAATAGTTTCAGTGTCGCTATTTTTCAGAAAAATATCCCAATTTACACATTTGTTTTGTCAATTTTAATTTTCAAACGGAAGTTTGCTTGGTAGACAATACTTTCTAAATATAGTTAAACTTTAACAGATATATAAATTGAGCAGAGTCAACTGAACATGGTACCGGCAGAAAGAGTCAATTAAAACATGATGTATTTTCTTAGCTCTTAGATGGTATGTAGGTCCTGGACTTATAATTGTAGGTGTTGACATACTATTTCTATTGTAAGAGAACTATGTGGATGATGCATCATTAGAAAAAATTGACAGAATTAGGATTGTTGTTATTCTGATGGACGTGATTACTCCACTACAATGCTTCTAATAGCTTTATAGTTTTATGATGCAAACCTATGTGTTCGGGAGCCTTTTTTTCTACGGAAATTTGAAGCATGTGGTTGAAGTAAATATTGTACGGAGAAAGAGTTTGCATATTCAGCAGTAGTGTAGGCTGCTGGTGCGACAACAGAATCTGTCCAAGCTGAAGTGAAACACATACGGCAAATTGTCAACCTTGTATCGAATGAGAGCCAAAAATTGATGTTAACTTCCTTCATCTTATCAGGACCAGATAGGAAGATCTCCCGAGTACACGGTCCACAGGAAGCTCGGCAAAGGGGGGCTCGACCATGTTTTCGTCGGCCGGCATTTAGCTGGTGCAACAGGATGGTCCACATGTGCGAGTGCTCAACAGGTGGGTGCTATTTTTACATGTTCCCTGTTTTCTTACTATACCCTTTGCCAAAAAAAAACTTTGGCGTCAGGTTTTGTACTCAATGATGTGAAGCCAGAGGAAAGCTAATTGCACATTTGCTCACGTTACAGTTTCTGTTTGTGGGTTGCAAGGACTTTGAGATTACCACATGTCCCCTGTTTAATTATCTATATATATTAAGGCGTGGCCTTCATGTGTAGCCATTTTTTCTAAGAAGCAACAAGAACCGACAATTCATTGGAGTTGGATAAAGAGTGCATATGTAACAAAAGCAGCTGCGGGCCCGAGGCCGAGATGAGGAAGGACAGAGAGATGTACCATCGTCATGCTTTATCTTCTTCAGGGTTGGGAGGGAGAAAGGGAAATGGTGATTTCCGGAGAGGGAGCAAGCGGGAGAACTGTAGGTTTTCAACGAATGTTGAAAACTGAATGAACGCCTACTGGATAAATTATATGATCTGAAAACTTGACGCTATGTTGTTGCATATAAATAATTTATCATCCAGTATTCACCAGTCTCCCTGTGTTGTTCAAATTCCCTTCAGTGATGACAAAGCATGCATGCAACTTTGAGTATATGTTTCTTATATATCATTGTCAGATTGTAAGATGTTGACGTGTTGTCCATATTTCATTTTCAATGTCTCCAACACAGTATGGTTTCGAAGTTTCTGCACTTGCTTTGACCAGACAAAGGCAATAACTCCAGGACTTAGCCAAACAGGAACACAAGGGAAAGAGGAATAAAAATTTATATTTGAATGGCCTGGTTAGTCCAAAATCCGATGGATATCTTCCCAAGTCCTACTTATTTTGTAACATTCTATAGATTGATTTGTTATGCTGATTATATATCAAATGTTCCTCTCGGCTCTTGCACAGATTATGTACTTAATTCTGGGAAAAACGGTGGGAACAAATTCCACGATAAAGATATTTGTATATGAAAGAACCAACGTGTGTAGTGGCAAGGATCGAAGGAATGATCAACACAATGATATTTTGCATGGTAGGCACAATAGAATGAGATGTCGCACGGATAAAGTGGGTTACAAGGCGTACACGATAATTGATGAGGGACAAGGCGCTATTTTCCTAATGCATTATATATTTTATTACTGTTGTCACCGTAGCAACGCACGGGTATTTAGCTAGTTTTGCTTAGTCTGTGAATCTTAAGAGACTGAGCTTGTTTGCAACATTGTACTGTGTAATATGTACTCCGTCCGTCTCATAATATAAGAGCATGTTTTACAATATAAAAGGAAAAATATTGACACTGAAACATCCTGTAAGTTGTTACGATGCAGAATCACATGAGATACAAATTACAAATGTTGATCTGGAAAAAAAGAATACTATCCCAACAGGCGAGCATATCATTTACCGAACACCAAACCATTCCAATTCTAGTTAAGCATCATTGCACACAAACTGTAAGATAATGCATACAGTTTTTCAATGCCGAGGAGATCAATCCCCCACACAGCAGCTATAAGATAATGCATACACTATTAAATGAGATAATTTCAAACAGAGAACTGGTAACAGTAGAAGAAGCGGGTCTTGCAAAATAGATTAATAACAGAGTACTTCAACTGCTAATTACTCCCTCCGTCCGAAAATACTTGTCATCAAAATGGATAAAAAGAGATGTATCTAGAACTAAAATACATCTAGATACTCCCTCTTTTATCCATTTTGATGACAAGTATTTCCAGACGGAGAGAGTATTTTCTTGCAACCGAGGAAACATGCAGCCCATAGTTATCATGTTTCTCACAGATGAAATGTTACTCAGATAGTCAGATGACCACCAATTTACAGCACAAGGTCACCATTCACTACAGAGTTTCATCGTTCCAATATTAAGCTTTGCATCAGACTCAGGCTGGCACAATCATGAGATCCAGGGGCATATAGCAACGAGCCGGCGACCATGTCTTCTTCGACGAAAAGATACACAACCTGAAAGCATTCACTTCTTCGATATGCCGAACCCTACGAAACCCATCATAGCAACACCAGGGTCAATGTTCTCAGGTCATTCTGCCCAGCCTGCACTTTCTAAAACCATTTAAATCCAGTCATTATGAATTCTAATGATTTTCAACAGCTCATGGACTGTTGACAGTAATTTTCATGTGAAACAGAAAACTAATGGTAAAACAAGGCAGTAATATACACAAACTGTTGCATTTACCTTCTTCACTTTTCTTTGTATTGATGTTTCCTCTTCTCTTCCTCTTGCTGTTGCTCTGAAGAACAAGGCGAAAGAGGACATGTTAAATTGCGGACAGCAATCTGATAGACATTTCAGTTTTTAATGAGAATTTGGGATATACTCCTTATCGTTTGCTAGGCATATATGAGAACACAATCAAAGGAAGTATCTCCAAAGGTGATAACAAAGATAATGTTATGTACGTCTAGTTGGCCCACCAAGCACCAAGTTATGTACATCTAGTTGGCTGTCTGCATCATCTCATTGTTATGTACTCCCTCCGTTCCAAAATAGATGACTCAACTTTGTACTAACTTTAGTACAAAATTGGGTCATCTATTTTGGAACGGAGGGAGTATGTACATGGAATACACAAGTTGTCTTTGTAGCACTGATAACGTTTTGTACGTCTAGTTGGCCCACAGAGCACCAAGTTAGGGAGAGGATTCCCATGGTCTCTCAGATAGGAGTTTATCATTTAAATTAGGAATATATCTTTTAGCTTGAGCCTTAGACAATTTGGGATAATATCCATGATTCTTACTTAAATCGGATTGTTAGGCTTTTATATAAAGAGGACCCTTGTGAGGAATAAATCAATAAAGCAAGCAAGAATTAGAAGAAATGCTCTTCCATCTTGCCTGAGAGCCTCTCCTTAGCCTAGCACACAACCGACAACCATTGGATATTAACATTATTATGTAAATTTGTAACGCATTATTGCTATAAAAGTAACTATATTATGCAGCAAAATCTACCTGATACAAGTACAAAGTTTAGACAGTTAACTGCAAGAAACAAAAAATAATGAAGCCGTCAATGGTAAGAAAGGTAAAAATAACTAAATAAGTATATATAAACTTATAAGGCAAGTACTGGCATACACGTTAAAAATATGATCCAACCAATAAAACAAGCATATTATTAAGCCTATCGTTTTCTCCAACATCAGCGACTATCTATATTACAGTACAAAACAGAATAACAACACTAGTAAAAATTAAATGACCCCTTACAGAATAATGGTGTAAATTCAAGATATAAGTTCTATCGAGTTCATAGTCTAAACACACATGCAGGAGTATATGACCATTGTCTATGTCGGTAATATGACTTTCTCGGGTGAATCGCAACTCCACGCTAAAATTGTGGTTTGAGTTAATTTGACAACTTCTTTGAGAAATCTTTTCATACAAAGCCTAGAGAACAATGCAACCTCAGCGGAAATTATGCATTTCACCACACAAGGGTGCAGCCCTGGCACCGACAATAGTCCCGAGGAATGAACAGTGAGATACAGTACATTATTCAGACTCACCTTTCTCCAAAGGTGGATCATCCTCAACATTGCTTTCAGAGGTCGTCGAGTTCCTGGCATCATCTCTCCTGGTTGTACATTCACAAACTCCTGGGAACCCTAGGTGAAAACAAATGCATAAACTTGGTGCACTCTTGGGAACATCACCTAAAGAATCTTTCGGTAGCAAGGCACATCCAGGTTTGTTGAGCGTGCCAGCACCCTCCAGAGCACCTTCTCCATAACACGGAACCCTAAGTGAAAACAAAGGCATAAATTTTCAGTCTGTAATTGTTAAGGTTACAAATAACAAAAAGCCATCAAAGTTTTGTAGCGCAGCTACAATTATTCCATCATCTGTTTTAATGACCCAAGTTGCTGTATGTTTTGTTGAATGTTGAGTTCCATTTCTAACAACTGGTTAGTGTTTGCACAGGATTATCAAGTACAATTACGAGGTACCAAGTACCATAAAAATAAACCGCACATCGATGAGATATTTACAATAAGCCAGCACCAGAGGCATATAACTCTTCTCAAATAGGATAACATCTATCACTCTAATAATTGCACTTTGATTAAATGCACGTCAAAATAGACATATCTTGACAGAAGATGCCAAGTCCTAACTCTAAAGTATTGCTATCTAACAACACTAATGCTAACTCGACTCAATTAGCCGCGCAAACTTCAATACACACAGGGTAGGGCTTGCGCCAACCAAAAGAAAGATAAACATCGCTTGGAAACCACCTCGTTGTAGAACATGTAATGCCCTTCTACACACATCTCCTAAACAACAAAACTCGAAGGCCCAAAGCAAGTAAGGACATATGGAAACCAAAAGCTGATCCGTAAAGAGTGCCGAACTAGATAGAAGTTTCTTTCAACAATGCCATTCTTACAAATGTTTGAGCGTGGCTCGGAGTTCAGGAGTAGAGCTCTAACCTGATCTCGAGGTCATGGCTGATGTATTCGAAGGTGTTAATAAAAACTTCCTTGATAGCATTGGACCCCTTGTTCAACAATTGTTGTGCCTGATCCACTTTTTTTTCCTCCTCTTCCCCCTCCTCACCACCTGGCTTCCCACTAGGCTTCGACGCTGGCAGATTTTGGTGCTTGCCTCGGGGTACTGGAGTGTAGAAGCTGACAACTGGGATCAAATTGCCAAAGCCATGATCACTGCACACCTTCCTCACACGCCCCGATTGCAGCTCTATTATGAAGAGGCCAGCAACCGTGTCAACAAAAATCACATTTGCTTCCTCAGCAAAGCCCACCACTTGCACTCTATCTTGTGCATGCAAGAGAGCATCCATTGGGAGGAAATGTTCCAAGCACATGACCCGGTTCAGAACCCATCCTGCTTCAGCACTCGGCTCTCTTCTCCACAATTTGAGACGCGTATTCAAGCATTGGATTACTCCGATTCCACCGTCCTCCACCAGCACGAGGCTATATGCAACGTCGTAGTATGTGTCCGGTAGGCCGAACACAGTCAGGTCATGGCTTGCCAAGTCATACTGCACGACCGAAGCAGTATCCGCGTTGCCGTCGAACATGAAGTAGAGCGCAGATCTGTCAACGAGCACGCTGTAGCTTAATCTGAATTCCAAGAACTCGTGGTTGGAGTGAACTGAGGTCAGCTCGCCCCAGGCGCCAGTCTCGGACGAGTATATGCACGCCGACGTGGCGTGCGTCCCCTCGCCTACCTCGACGGTGAAGAAGAAGACCACGCGGAAAGGACCACCGAAGCAGTCTCGGTGGTCGCACCCGTCCGCTGCACAGAACACGGCAGCCGTCGGGAAATCGTCGCTCTTGAACGCCGCGGGCACCGGTATGCGCTGCTGGGCGCCCGTGATTGGATCCCACAGGAGCATTTCCGGACCACCGAATTCCTGGGGGAAGAAGAGGGCGCGTCCGTGGCGGCAGTCGAGGGCCTGCCAGGTGCGCCAGACCGGGGCGGCGAGGGAGAAGGACGATGCGGTGGTGTGGATGAATCGGGGGATGCGCTCGTCCGGCCAGTTGTGGAGGAAGCCGAGCATGGGGGGTTTGCGGTGGAGCTCGTGGAGGCGGCGTCGGAATCCGGGGCTGGAGACGGTGTGGCTCCAGGCCTTGCAGACGAGGGAGGCGCGGAGGAGGCAGGCTGGGTCGTCGGGTGGGAGGCGGAGGAGGAACTCTTCGAAGAGCTCGTCCGGGATCGCCGGCGGCGAGGCGCGGCGGCGCCGCGGCGGCGGCGGTTCCATGGTGGCCGACCCTAGGTCTAGGTCTAGGTCTGGGTGAGAGTGTGTGCGGGAGAAAGTGGAGAATGGTTCGGTAGATAGGGTTGGACTTGGGCCGCTCCTTTTTCCACTGTTCGATTTTCTTTCTTTTTTTCGATTTTCTTTTTTTTCCACTGTTCCATTTTTTCAGTTGGGTAGAAATTAATTTCCTTGAAGGCAAACGGTCTCTTGCGGCGGGGTGTGGCGTGGCGGGGTGCCGAAGCTGTGCGGCGACGGCGGCTTGCTGGCTGCGCGACGTGCGTCATGGTGGCGGAGCGTGCTAGGCGGCCGGGGACGGCGGACAGGGCCGGTGCAGCACGGCTCGGCCAGATCTGGTCGCGTGGTGACGCGGGCTGCGGGGAGGCAAGGGCTGCGGACGACGTCGTGGTTGTGGTGCGGCAATGGTCGTCCATGGCAGCGGTGAGGCCTCGGCTGGTTTGGGCGGCCGGCTTGGGCGGTGGGTGGTGACCGAGGTGATGGTGCGGTCTATGGAGCTCAGGCGTTGCATATCTAGCGGCTGGGCTTGGGTAGGCGGCGGCGGTCCTCCTTCTCCTGGGATCAAGCCGGCGGCACGCGGGGCTAGGCGGGTGTCGGACATAGGGCCAGCTTGTCGCACGCGCAACAGCGGCGGCTTGGGACTAGGGTTCGCGCTCAGGTGGGCCTGATTTGGACCCAAGGCGGATCGATGCGGTGGCGTCGGGGTAGGTGGGATCGGGCTTGGACAGGGTTGTGCTCGTGGGCTGATGTTCCTCTCCTCATGGTTATGGGGGTCGTAGGTGGTGGTTGGGACCCCATTAAGACATCGGGCATGGCGTTGTGCGAGCTTGCTCGGCAATGACCGTCGGTAGCCGCGGAGTTGTGTCTCCCCTGGTCCACTTGGACTGGTTGGAGACACAGGTGTCGACACCTCCTGCTGTGGAGGCGTTGACCCAGACTCCATTGCTGGTGCGGGGCTAGGAGTGAAAGGAGTCGTCTTTTACTCCTCCTACCGGGGTGGTGCACTATGATGTGGACGGGTGGCGGTGTCTCGGACATGGATGCCGAAGCGGCAATCTCGGAGGTGGTCCGCATGGTTGGCTCTCTGGCGGGCTCCATGATGGAGGTGGTGTGCTTTTCCCTCTTGACCGTGCGAGAGATAAGAGGTGGAGCGGCGGGTGGCTTGGGCGCGCTATCTGTCTTTGGCGGTGGCGTTGCCTCGATCTGGATCTGGAGTTTCGATCTCGGCGTGCTCATCCTGGAGACCTCGTGGTGGCACGGGGAGCATCCAAGCGAAATCTTAGTGTCATGGCGCCGACGATGACGCCGCTTGCGGGGGCCGCTCTCTTCTTAAAGACGTTGTCGTGGTGCTCCTCTTCGTGGCTGGGTTCCGGGTGAAAACCTTAGTCCGTCTGGACTTGGCAACGACGACTCTCTCCGCTGTTCTCCCTCCTGTTGTCATGGAGCTTAGGTGTTTAGAGCATAGCATGGCATTGTATCTGGTCCTACATGTATTCTCTTTCGGTAGTGTAGTTGCGTGCGTCTGGCGTGATTCGGGTATTCTGGGATCGACATTGTATGAGGGTCACCCCATCATCCTGTATTATTCGATGTGTACTCTATTCAGTTGTTGCTTTATATATAACGCTGACGTTGACTTGGGTGAACAGGTCAGCCGCAGGCGCACTAGCGGGGTGTAGGGAGGGCAAATCTGTCGTCATGTCTTGTGCCCAATCATGTGGATCTTCTAGCTTAATAATCGGCTCTCCCTTGATTGGTAGCCCCATAAGCATGCTCACATCCTTGAGGCTCTGTGAAGAGCGTCTTCAGAGGGGGTGTAGAGGTGTGTCTTCGACGACTCTCTTTTACTTTGGTGCCGCCAGATAATACTAGGAGAGAAAATCCTTCAAAAAGTTCACTTTACTTTCGGCTTGCAGTTAGTTTCTGCGCCAACCACACAACAAGTCATCGAGTTGAGATAACAATTATGAAAAGACAGAGACACCGCTACATAGTCCAACCATCACCAAGATGACCTGACAATAAAGGGCTGACCAAATGCGGTGCTAGGTTGGAGTTTGCCTAAATCTCCCGACCACCTGTTCTCCAACGTTGGCAGCCCCAGAGCCGCACTAGTCAACCTGTCGTTGCCTCCCCGCCTCGGCCTCTATTAGACCTCTTCTGCTTCATCTAAAATCCAAAATGTTCGTCTACTGTGCAGTTTGCCACCTTAATTTTGTGCTCGTTTAGTCACATTCCATAATTCATGTGATGCAAATAGGCAGACAAGTGCAGGGCCAGCAATTTAAGTCTTGCCTAACAAAAATCCTAGCTTAGTTTTGCTCAGTCTGTGAATGTTGAGAGACTGAGCTTATTTGCAACATTGTACTGTGTCATATTAGCAATCAATTGTTTTTTAGCAAGTGATTTTTATGCCACGGATGGAAGGAAATGTTGGCACTGAAACATCCTGTAAGTTGTTATGATGCAGAATTACGCGAGATACAAATTACAAATGTTGATCTGGAAAAGAAGAATACTATCCCAACAGGCAAGCATATCATTTACCGAACAGCTAACCATTCCAATGCTAATTAAGCATCATTGCACACAAACTGTAAGATAATAGTGCATATAGTTTTTCAATGCCTAGGAGATTAATCCCCACACAGCAGCTATAAGAAGTGGTGACAGTAGAAGAAGCGGGTCTTGAGAAATAGATTAATAACAGAGTACTTCAACTGCTAATTATTTTCTTGCGACGGAGGAAACATGTAGCCCAGATGAAATGTTGCTCAGATGGTCACCAATTTACTGCACAAGGTGACCATTCATTACAGAGTTTCATCGTTCCAATATTAAGCTTTGCATCAGACAGCTGTGAACCAGGAGCATATAGCAACGAGCCAACGACCATGTCTTCTTCGACGAAAAGACACACCACCTGAAAGCATTCACTTCTTCGACATGCCGAACCCTCCCAAACCCATCATAGCAACAACACCAGGGTCAATGTCCTCAGGTTCATTCTGGCCAGCCTGCACTTTCTGAAACCATTTAAATCCAGTCATTATGAATTCTAATGATTTTCAACAGCCCATGGACTGTTGACAGTAATTCTCATGTGCAGCAGAAAACTAATTGTAAAACAAGGAAGTAATATACACAAATTGTTGCATTTACCTTCTTCACTTTTTTTTGTATTGACGTTTCCTCTCCTCTTCCTCTTGCTGTTGCTCTGAAGAACAAGCGAAAGAGGACATGTTGACTTGCAGACAGCAATCTGGTAGACAGTTCAGTTCTCAGTGAGAATTTGGGATATACTCCTTATCGTTTACTAGGCATATATGACAAGACAATCAAAGGAAGTATCTCCAAAGGTGATAGTAACAAAGATAATGTTAAGTATGTCTAGTTAGCCCACCGAGCACCAAGTTACGTACATCTAGTTGGCTGTCTGCATCATCTCATTGTTATGTACTCCCTCCGTTCCGAATTACTTGTCGCACGTATGGATGTATCTAGATGTATTTTAGTTCTAGATACATCCATTTCAGCGACGAGCAATTTGGAACGGAGGGAGTATGTACTACATGGAACACACAAGTTGCCTTTGTAGCACTGATAATGTTATGTACGTCTAGTTGGCCCACAGAGCACCAAGTTAGGGAGAGGATTCCCATGATCTCTCAGATAGGAGTTCATCATTTAAATTAGGAATATAGTATCTTTTAGCTTGAGACTTAGACAGATTGGGAAAATATCCATGATTTGTTACTTAAATCGGATTGTTAAGCTTCTATATAAAGAGGACCCTTGTGAGGAATAAATCAATAAAGCAAGCAAGAAATAGAAGAATAGCTCTTCTATCTTGCCTGAGAGCCTCTCCTTAGCCTAGCACACAACCGACAACCATTGGATATTGACATTATTACGTAAATTTGTAACACATGATTGCTATAAAAGTAACTTTTATGCAGCAAAATCTACCTGATACAAGTACACAGTTTAGACAGTTAAATGCAAGAAACAAGAATAATGAAGCCGCCAATGGTCAGAAAGATAAAAATAACTACGTAGCTGGCATACACCTTGAAAATATGATCCAACCAATAAAACAAGCATACTATTAAGCCTATTGTTTTCTCCAACATCATCGACTATCTATATTACAAAACTGAATAACAACTCTAGTAAAAATTAAATGACCCCTTACAGAATAATGGTGTAAATTCAAGATATAAGTTCTATTGAGTTCCAAGTCTAAACACACATGCAGGAGTGTATGACCATTGTTTATGTGGGTAATGACTTTCTCAGGTGAATCGTAACTCCACGTTAAAATTGTGGGTTGAGTCAACTTCCTTGAGAAATCTTTTCATACAAAGCCTAGAGAACAATGCAACCTCAGCGGAAATTATGCATTTCACCACACAATGGTGCGGCCCTGGCACCGACAATGGTCCCGAGGAAGGAACAATGAGATATGGTACATTATTCAGACTCACCTTTCTCCAAAGGTGGAGCATCCTCAACATTGCTTTCAGAGGTCGTCGGGTTCCCGGCATCATCTCTCCTGGTTGTACATTCACAAACTCCTGGGAGCCCTAGGTGAAAACAAAGGCATAAACTTGGTGCACTCTTGGGAACATCACCTGAAGAATCTTTGGGTAGCAAGGCACATCCAGGTTTGTTGAGCGTGCCAGCACCCTCCAGAGCACCTTCTCCATAACACAGAACCCTAAGTGAAAACAAAGGCTTAAATTTTTAGTCTGTAATTGTTAAGGTTACAAATAACAAATGGCCATCAAAGTTTCGTAGCGCAGCTACAATTATTTCCATCATCTGTTTTAATGACCCAAGTTGCTGTATGTTTTCTTGAGTTTTGTGTTCCATTTCTAACAACTGGTTAGTGTTTGCATAGTATTATCAAGTACAGTTACGAGGTACCAAGTACCATAAAAATAAACGGCACATCGATGAGATATTTACAATAAGCCAGCACCAGAGGCATATAACTCTTCTCAAATAGAAATAGGATAACATCTATCACTCCAATAATTGCACAATACACATATCCTTACAAAAGATGCAAGTCCTAACTCTATAGGATTGCTATTGAATAACACTAATGCTAACTCGACTCACTTAGCCGTACAAACTCCAGCACAGTAGGGCTCGCACTGACCAAAAGAAAGATAAACGTCGCTTGACAACCACCTCATTGTAGAACATGTAATGCCGTTCTGCACACATCTCCTAAACTACAAAACTCAAAGGCCCAAAGCAACGAAGGACACATGGAAACTACCAGCTGATCTGTAAAAGAGTACCAAACTAGATAGAAGTTTCTTTCGACAATGCCACCCATACAAATGTTTGAGCATGGCGAGTTCAAGAGTAGAGCGCAAACCTGAACTCGAGGTCATGGCTGACGTATTCAAAGGTGTTGATAAAGTCAACTTCCTGGGTAGCATTGGACCCCTTGTTCAACAATTGTTGTGTCTGATCCACGGTTTTTTCCTCCTCTCCCCCCTGCTCACCACCTGCTTCCCCACTAGGCTTCGACACCGGCAGATTCTGGTGCTTGCCTCGGGGTACAGGTGTGTAGAAGCTGACAACTGGGATCAAACTACAGAAGCCTCGATCAGTATCACTGCACACCTCCCTCACATGCCCCGATCGTAGCTCTACTGTATAGATGCCGACAACCGTGTTAACAAAAATGACATTTGCTTCCTCAGCAAAGCCCAGCACTTGCACTGCATGTAAGAGAGCATTCATTGGGAGGGAATTTTCCAAGCACATGACCCGGTTCAGCACCCATTCTGCTTCAGCACTGGCCTCTCTTGTCCACAATTTGAGCTGCGTATCCAAGTATTGGATTACTCCGATTCCACCGTCCTCCACCAGCACGAGGCTATATGCATGGCCGTAGTCTCTGTCCGGTAGGCCGAACACAGTCAGGTTGTGGCTTGCCAAGTCATACTCCACGACGGACGCACAGTTCGCGTCGCCGTCGGACATGAAGTAGAGGACAGATCTGTCGACGAGCACGCTGTAGCTTTCTGTGAATTCAATGGAGAAGTCGAGGGTGCACTGAACCGAGGTCAGCTCCCCCCAAGCGCCAGTCTCGGACGAGTATATGCTGGACGAGCATATGCTGGTCTCCTCATCTACCACGACGGCGAAGAGGAAGACGACGCGGAAAGGACCCCCGAGGCAGTCGCGGTGGTCGCACCCGTCCGCTGCGCACAACACGGCCGCGGTCGGGTAGTCGCACTTGAACGCCGCGGGCACCGGTATGCGCTGCTGGGCACCCGTGATTGGCTCCCACAGGAGCAGCTCCAGACCACCAAATCCCTGGGGGAAGAAGAGGGCGCGTCCGTGGCGGCAGTCGAGGGCCCGCCAGGCGCGGCGGTCCGGGGCGGCGAGGGAGAAGGACGATGCAGTGGTGGAGATGAATCGGGGGATGAAATCGTCCTTCCAGTTGTGGAGGAAGCCGAGCACGGGGGGTACGCCGTGGATCTCGTGGAGGCGGCGTCGAAATCCGGGGCGGGAGACGATGCCGCTCCAGGCCTTGCAGACGACGGAGGCGCGGAGGAGGCACGCGGGGTCTTCGGCCGGGAGGCGGAGGAGGATCTCTTCGACGAGCTCGTCCGGGATCGCCGGCGGCGGCGCTTCCATGGTGGCCGACCCTAGGTCTACGTCTGGGTCTGTGTGTGGAGAAAGTGGAGAATGGTTCGGCAGCGTTGGCCCGCTCCTTTTTCCACTATTCGATTGGATAGAAATTAATTTCCTTTTCCAATCCCAAAGGAAATTCGTCCTAGTTAGGCCTGGTTTGTTACCGGTGTATTTTAGGGAATTGGTGGGGATTATCCCGGTCAAACCCCTAAATCCCCACATACATCAAAACACCGTTTGGTTCTAGAGTATTTGACATGTTTCATCCTCACATTTCCCCACAAATCCCCAAACTTTAGTGTATTTTTCTTAATACCCAATACACTACCCCTATCTAGTGGATTGGGGATAAATGAGGATTTGAAGGGATTGGGTGAAGGTTGGGGTGGGGATTATCCCCACCGATCCCTTCAAAGACCCTAGTACCAAACAAGGCCTGAGCGCAGGTGGTGGGGGGATCGAGCGATGGTGCGGGTCGGGGCGAACCCTTACCCGTAACCGCCCTGCACCCCTCGCCTCCTCCGACTGCCCCTTTCTCCCTCCGCGTGGCTGTGGGTTGAATGGCTGTCTGAGCTGGATTTCGTTGTTTATTAACAATGGTACTAATTACTGTGTTTATGCAGTTTTAGACCCTGCTAATTACTGTATTTTTTGTTGAGTTCAATATTTCAGAAAATATGTGGTTATTATATGTGGCATGTTCAATGTGTTTGCTTTTTAGCAATTCCTATAACATGTCCTGTTAGTACAACAATATTGTTTTGCGATTGAGATTAAGTTTTCTCGCACAACATTTGCGATTGAGAAAAAATCTTTTCCTCGCAAATCAATCTCATTGCGATGGAGATTGATTTTCTCTCGCAAAATATTAATTCACCCAGCTTAATTATCTTGCAATTTGATACAGGATCATCTGATTTAATTTGAGGTATATACAATTCAAGTTTTTTTATTTGAGCATCAAGTTTGCAACATCATTACTATTCATTACAATAATAGTGTATTTCTGTTGAGTACAATGTATTCCGGAATGTATCTATCTCCATGTTCGCTACATGTCGAGATTAATACGTCAATTTGCAATTGAGATTTTTAATTTCTTGCAAATAAAAAGGCAAAAATTCAAAGTGATTTCTTTCAATTGATGTATCGGGATCACAAGGTAGTATGTAGATCTACTGCTTTGTAGATTATCACCACTATTGTTTAAGCCCACATTTTGTCATATTTGACATTATGATTACTAAACGATGTGTTCTCCCATGCATTTTTATTAAGTTATGACATAAGGTACTAGAAATATGAGTATCTACTGATTTCATCAGATTATACTCTCTAGTGCTGAGAGATGGACCCCAAAATTTATTTTGGAGAGTATCTACAATGTGTTATGCTTAGCAATTTGAAGTTCACACTAATGGTTTCAAGATAACTTCTTGAAATACCCATTAATTTTGCAAAATTCATTGCAACATTACCATGATGGTCTTTAATTTACTAATTATAAATTAATTATCTGTGGTAACCGGTGGGTAGATAATTTGAGGCATTCGCCTAGTGGGTCGGACGCTTCCCTGGCTTAAACTTTCTTCGGTATCTGCACAATCTTTTTTCGGTATCTACACAATCTTTCTTAGACATCTGCACTCAATAAGCGGGAGCTTTGTCCAGTTTTTTTATAACCACAATATGCAGTATTAGTTAATTTCATTTTATATTATCCCTAAAATCTCATGGTTGTGAAAGAAATTATTTCATTTAGTAGTTTTTTTTTTTACATTTTCACCTAATTTGAGTAAACTTGTGCCACAAATTATTCATTTCAATTGCTTTCCCGGTCTGACTGCTTGGGCCCATGCCTCCGCGCCGACGGGGCTTGCTATGCCAGCGGCTTATTTCCCTGATTAGGTTTTGCGGCCCCCCTTCTTTTTCCCGCCGCCGCTAAGAGGGGCACGCCAAAGCAGAGGCACTACGCCGACGAGGCGCTGCAGACGGTACCCCGTGGAGCTTGAAGACGAGGTACCTCGTGCGGTGAGTGCCATGGAGAGCTCCTTACTGATAGTGATGCCCAGCAAACCGACACACCAGTTATGCCTGCCAAACAAAATAAAATCCCCTACGCCACCGATCTAAATTAATTGTCGCAGCTTTATTATAACTTTACCTACATACTGTATTACTTCAATTGTTGTACAGCACCTAAAATCCCCTTCGGCCAAACTAATTAACTGTTATGCTCCAGGAACAAGTGTTGATTCGGGAATAAGAATGCACTGCCTGTCGGAATTAGCTGCAATGCATATGCTAGTATTTACTTGCTCTGAAACGAAATCCTTTCTAGGAAACAATTCAGACAGTTATCACATTTCTTTAACCAGAAAAAGAGTAGAACAACCAGAGCCTTGAGAAACAGATTACTTTAACCACCAATTGTCTTCTTGCACACAGTTATCATGGAATGCTTCTCAGATGATCGCAAGTTTGCAACAAGGTAACCCGTTCACTACGGAGTCTGATCGCTACAATGTTAAGCTCCCTTGCATCGCAAACATTTTCTTTTCAAAATCCACAGCTCCGCAGCTTTGCATCATATAGTTGTGTCGGGCGCTAGCTATCTTCAGATCAAGCTGCATATAGCAACAAGGCCACAACCATGTCCTCAGCAGCCACACGCCGACCAAAAGATACCACCTGAAGCAGCATTCACGTCCACTCCAAAATCCATAACAGCAACAACATCATGGGCCAATGCCCACAGCCTGGCCAGCCTGCCCCTTCTGGAAACAGTTTATATCACTCATTATGAATTCTACCGATTTTCAACAGCCCACTGGACTGTTTTGGCAGTAAGTCTCATGTTGAATGGAAAACTAATTGTAAAAGCAGGCAATGATATGCACAATTGGTTGCACTTTACCTTCTTTGCTTTGTGTTGAAAGCTTATTCTCCTCATCCTCTTGCTGTTGTTTCCATATCCTCTCTGAAAAACAAGTGAAGGAGGCATTTTTAACTTGCGGACAGCAGTCTGATCGACAGCTTGGTCTTCAATGGGGCATTTGGGATATATTCCTTATCATTTGCTAGATATATATGAGAACACAATCAAAGAAATTATCTCCACAGATGATACTAATGCATACCAGTAGCAATGATTGGTCGTCTGCATTATCTCATTGTTATGATAGAATACACAGCTTGCCTTCATAATAACACTGATAACAATTGGGTATTCACATTATTGCCTAAATTTGAAACACATGATTGCTAAAATAAGTTACCTTTATGCAGCAAAACCTACCCAATACAAGTACACGATTTAGATAGTTAACTGGGAGAAAGAAAAACAGTTAAGCGCCCAAGCTGATGGTTCATATATCATATCTATAATTCAATAGTAAGAAATATAAATATAACTAAATAAATATACAAAAACTTATAAGGCAGCTAGCTCATATATCGCATACACGCTTGAAAATATGATCTACTCCCTCCGTTCCTAAATATTTGTCTTTCTAGACATTTCAAATGACTACTACATACGGATGTATATAGACATATTTTAGAGTGTAGATTCACTCATTTTGCTCCGTATGTAGTCACTTGTTGAAATGCCTAGAAAGACAAGTATTTAGGAACGGAGGGAGTAACCGATAAAAAAGCTTACCACAAAAGCATATAACAACCACTAGTAAAAACTAAATGGTCCCAGAATGATGGTGTAAATTCAAGAGATAATTTATATTGAGTTGCAAATCCCAAACAAGACTATTAATTTGCACATGTACAAGTACATGACCATTGTCTTAAGTAGGTAATATAACTGTCTAGGGGCGATTGAATGTCAAGTTAAAATTGCGGGTTCAATTAATTCAGCAACTTCTTTGAGAAATCATTCCATATTCCATATAGAGCCTAGAGAACAATGCAAACCTCAGCGGAAATCAAGCAGGCATTTCGCCACACAATAGTGCAGCAATGGCACCGACAATGGTCTCAGGAGGGAAAAATGAGATACAGTAAATTATTTAGACTCACCTTTCTCTGAAGCTGGAGCACCCTCAACATTGCTATGAGAGGTCATCGAGTTCCCGCCATCATCTTTGCTGGTTGTACCCTTTGCGGATTCTTCATTTGGTGCACTCTTGGGAATATCACCCGAAGAATCTTCCATTAGCAAGGCACATCCATGTTTGTTGAGAATACTAGCACCCTCCAGAGCACCTTCTCCATAACAAGGAACCCTAGATGAAAACAAAGGGGTAAATTTTCAGTCTATAACTGTTAAGGTTATAAATAACATGAGGCCATTAAAGTTGTGCAGCGCCGCTACAATTATTCCATCGTCAGTTTTAATGACGCTAGGTGCTAACTATGTTATGTTGAGTTCAGTTTCTAACAACTAGCTAGTGTTTGCAAATATTATGAAGTACAATTACGATCTACCATACCAATAAAGGGTACATCGATGAGATATTTACAACTAGCTAGCCAGCACCAGAGGCATAGAACTCTTCTCAAATATGATAACATCTTCACTCCAATAATTGCACTTTGATTAAATGCTCGTCACATGACACTAACCATCACAAAAGATGCCACACTAACGCTAATTCAGCTCATTGAACCCCTGAAACGCCAACACACTTTCGTGCTCGCAGCAGAACAAGTAAAACAAAAGAGATAAATACCGCTTGGCAACCTCCTTGTCGTAGAACATCTAATACCGCTCTAAACTCATCTCCCAAACTACAAAACTCAAAGGCCTAAAGCAACTAAGGATACAGGGAAACCAAACGCTGATCCTAAAGAGTACCGAACTATTGAGAAGTTTCTTTTGAGAATGCCATCCATACAAATGATGTGTGGCATGGAATAGGGGAGGCGTTTGGGACTCACCTGATATTGTGGCCGTTGCTGACACATTCGAATGTGTTGACAAAGTCCCCTTCCTTGGTTGCATTGGACCCCTTGCTCAACAGCTGTTGTGCCCGATCTATTGTTTTCTCCTCCTCTCCCCCTGCCTCATCGTTAGGCTCCTCACTAGGATTGCCTCGGGGTACAGGAGTGTAGAAGCTAACAACTGGGATCAAATTACCGAAGCCATGATCGCACACCTTCCTCACATGCTCCGACTGTAACTCAACTGAGAAAACGCCATCAACTGTGTCGATGAAAATGACATTTGCTCCCTCAGCGAAGCCCATCACGCACACTCTATAATCTTCATGCAATGGGGCACTAGTTGGTACCAAAGTGGCGAGGTCGATGACCCGAGTGAGCACCCATCGTGCATCAATGCGGTCACTCACCTCTCTTGTCCACAATTTGAGATGCGAATCCAAGTCTTGGACTATGCCCAGTCCACCATCCCCAGCCAGCATGAGGTGGCGTTCACAGTAGTTGTCGTCCCGTGGGCTAAAGGTAAACACATTCAGGGCATGCCTTGACAAGTCATACTCCAGAATCGATGGATCGCCGTAGTCTAGGTTGAACCAGTCGTAGAAGAGGAAGTAAAGCAGAGAGCTCCCAAGGAGCACGCTGGAAAAGTTTGTTCGGATTATGGTGAAGGCCAGGATGGAGGTCAGCAGCTCGCCCCAGGCGCCAGTCTCCGACGAGTATACGCACACTGATATGAGAGGCACGCCAGGGACTTCATCCTGGATGTCGACTAGCACATGGAAAGGACCACCGAGGCAGTGGCGATGGTCACATCCGTCCGCTGCGCAGAACACGGCCGCCATAGTCGGGTAGAAGCGGGACGGGGACGGATACGGCGCGGGCCACGGTACGCGCTGCTGGGCGCCCGTGATTGGCTCCCAAACAAGGAGTTCCCGAGCATATCTATCCTCGGAGACGAAGAGGGCGCGGCCGTGGCGGCAGTCGAGGGCCCGCCAGAAGCGGTGGTCCGGGGCGGCGGGTGAGAAGGAGGAGGCGATGGTGGGTATGAAGCTGTGCTGGTGGGGCACGTAGCCCCCGCCAGGAAGGAAGCCGAGGAGGGGTGGTGTCGGGTGTCGCTCGTGGAGGCGGCGGCGGAAGGCCGGGCATGAGATGATGCCGGCCCAGTCCTTGCAGACGATGGAGGCGCGGAGGAGGCATGCGGGGTGGTTGGGCGGGACGCGGAGGAGGATCTCCTCGACGAGCTCGTCCGGGAGCGGCGGCGGCGCCGCGGCCATGGCGGTGGCTACTGGCGTGGCTAGATCTGATCTGGGGCGTGGGTGTGGAGCGGAGGGCTGGAGGAGATTGGGTATTTTGGAATTTGGAGCCTGAGTTTTCCACTGTAGAGCGAGCGAGATCGTGAATCTGGGCGTGGCTCTACCCAATCCAATCGGCATAGTACATCTAACATACTAGCAGAACGCCCGTGCGTTGCTACGGGCTATTCGCAATATCTGTAACATCCGGGTTCAACACAAAAACCCTATTTAATGACGCACCTTCCCTTTTTCTGTCGGAACCTCTCATTCTTGACCGATTTTCCGCCGTAGCGAGATATTTCTCGTTTTTTCTCTCATTGGCGCCACCTCCATTAAAAGTATATGACAGCCAACTCATCTTCGCCATGCATTGCAGTAAGGATGAAATTTTCTTGTTTACGATATAATAGAGTGGGTTAAACTAACACATACTATTAACACAAAACAACAAATAACTACAGAGATCTTTCCTAGTCACCAATAAGCTCCACCTCCATCCATATGCTAGAAGGGATAATTGTCGTTCTTCTCTTCTTCATATTTCCCTACGTCTTCTACTCCATGCCTCTTCGCCAATCCGTTTAATTGGCACCAACCAGCACCACGTCAACATTAATATGTTCATCATCGATGCCTCATCTTCTTCTTTCTCATTCCTCGGCAACTTTAGTTCTCGTTCCTATTTATTTCATAGAATACTCTTTCTTTCTTTTTGTTTCTCTTATTATTTGGAACACTCTTACTTTCTCCAACACCATGCACCACTTTGGCTTCAGTTCTTTTTCCTTCTTGTTTTTGGAACACTCTTGCTTTTTACTATAGCATGAACCACCTAGCTAGTGTTGTGTCATGTTGTCCTCACCATGAACATTTCGCCACCGTCATCGAGTGGACATCCCATGAGCATAGACTTCATCCATCTTGGTGAATGCTAGGTCGCCCATGTCGCGAGCGCATGGTGGCCGGTGTCCATGTTGGCAAGCGGTGCTCGGTGGTTTGCAATGTAACTGAGAGCCCGTTGATTGTTTCATCTCTATGTTCGATCAGACATTGGATTACAAAGATCCATCGTGAGTTGTAAGAAGCCAATTAGCAAGTTTAAAATGGACCAAAAGTGAATTTATTCACATAGTCTTTGGATGTCCATGTGTTGCCACATGCTAAAAAACTATATGTACAACAAGAAATGTGCTAACAAAATGTTTTTACAAAAGAAAGGTTGTGTGATATGAGTCATATACTATTTATATGTGATGATATCTCATGCTCATGATGTGGTAGATAAATGCATCTCCTCGTCATCTTCATGCCCTCCCTCTTCTCGGCCAGCACATGACACGCCACTTCCTCCCACAATCCTTCTTCTTGTTGTTTTCTTCCCCACCTCCACCTTGCATCAAAATATTAAATGCCTAAGTGTGGAACAAGACAACCAGAGAAAATAGCGATCAAAGGAGGAATTAGCTAGTTAGATTGTAGATGCATGCATGAGTCACCGGCGCAAGGGAAGTTCTTGTGAGCGCCATGACGAACTTCGAGTCTAGGCCCAAGCCGTTACGCCTCGGCGGCAGACAATGGCCAAGACACCACGCTCCATTGGTCGCTACTCGCTAGTGCCCATGCTATTTGTTGAATCCGCCATTGATCAGAGCCATCTTGATACGATGTGTTCGCCGCCATGATGGTGCCCGACGAGGGGCACAGCATGCAAGTGAGTCGTGCATATCCGGCGGTGAGATCGAGCAATGAGGCGAGGTGACCGGCAATGACAGGCGGGGCTGCGGCGTCATTGCAGATCTCCGAATGAGAAAAGAGAGAGAGGTAGAGACCGAGGAAGGAGAGGTAGAGGCGCAGGAAGAGGAGAGGATATGGTGTCCATGGCGAGGCCTCCGTTGTCCACAAGCAAACCTCCATGGCTAAGGTAAGGTGCACCTACACCCGTGACACACCAAAGATGACTCGACGGTGAACGGGTTCACGGACGAGCGCTGGGTGGCAATCACCATTTCTGGTCCTCCTCGCCGATGCATAACGAGCACACATTTGCTGGGTCGCTCACCATGAAGAAGAAGATAGTGTGGAGGAATTGAGCGAGGATGAGGAATCAAGCGGCTTGTACGGCGGGGGCCAAACCATGATAAAAATCAAGACAACCCGTGCGAGGTGGAGAACGAAATGACTTACCTATAGCTCATGATTCGATTGAGATGATAGGAAGGAAGGAAAATTGTGATTTAGTCGACAAAGTTTTGGAAAGTTTCGATTCATTGAGAAATAGATGGAAATAATGCCTCAGGATGAGAAGGTCACGATTAGGGTATGGCAAGAAGAACTTTTCTGGAAAGCTTTGATTCTGGTGATAATTACCATATTCGAAATTTCCTTAGTTATAGCCTTACCCTAATCGTGGATTAATTGTGATTGATTAATTGTGATTCTGAGTTTATAGCTTTACCATACGTGGATTAATTGTGATTGATTACCATAAATACGTTGGGTATTGTCGGCCAAATTATAGCCTTACTATACATGGATTGATTTATTACTATAATTATCATATTTGAGATTTCTGAATTTATAGCCTTACCATACGTGGATTAATTGTGATTGATTACCATAAATACGTTGGGTATTGTCGGCCAGATTATAGCCTTACCATACATGGATTGATTTATTACTATAATTATCATATTTGAGATTTCCAAGTTTATAGCCTTACCATACGTGGATTAATTGTGATTGATTACCATAAATACGTTGGGTATTGTCGGCTAGACGAGAAAAAGAAAAACCGGTGGGAGGGGGGTGGTGGGAGGTGGGACGAAGAAAAACCGGTTGAAAAAAAACCGGTTGAAAGTGGGGGGGGGGACTATTCAACCAATTGGTCCATTAGGAGTAGAGATAAAGCCTCCTACGTTACCCGCCGTTCTAGCGCACTTGCATCGCGAGATGGATCCGGTTCACACGATTCACCTCGCTGTCAAAATTCTGCTCCTTTTTACCTCTCTCTCAAAGATCTGGCCGTAGGTTTTACTTTACATTGTGGCTTCAAGTTTCAGTACATGACGACTGGGCCATCGTTGCACACGGGCCCAACATTTCAGTCACGGCGCGCGTGTGTGTGAGTTGTGCCACGACGGTGGGAGAACCTGAGAGCGAGGTGAAAACCTAGCTAGCCCCCACTTTCCTGCCTCGAGCCCCACGCCCACCCATTCTCCTCTCCCCTCTTCCGCCGCCCCTTCCTGCCTGGTAGCCCGTGGTCGCCGCGGCAGCCTCCCCTCCACCTCGCCTTCCTTCTCTTCCCCGTCCACTCGGCCATCAACGACACCATGGAAGGACAGGGCGGTGGGATCTTCAGAGATGACCAGATGGGGGGCAAGGAGAAAGGGATCCCGTCGGTGAAGGGAAGGAGAAATGGAGCCCGGGGAGGAGCTCGAGCCGACGAGCGCGGCCTCGATCCAGACTCAGCAGGAGCAGAGGAGCAGCAACCACGCGAGCCGGCGCGCACCTCGTCGCAAATCGTGCAGCAAGCTGAAGACGCGGCAAGAGCGATGGTCTTGACGGCGACGGCGGCAGGGAGATAGAAGATGAGGAAGAGTGAAGGAGGGGGAGGAGGGACAAAGAGAGGACAGAGGAGAGGGAGGTGCAGCGGCGTGAGAAGAATACTGCAGGGAAAGAGGAGGAGGTCAATCGTGTCCCTGGGGTGCCGAGCAGATCCCCACCAGGGGTGGACTGGCACTTGGAGCCGCCGCCGCCGCCATTCCGCCCCCCTCCTCTCTACCCGACGACCACGCAACCCGGAGGAAGCTGCCGCCCAAGAAGGTCCGGGGACGCCCGTTGGCGAGCTTCGGCCACCCACATCGGGGCAGAGGGAGCCGCACGTGTGGCAGCAAGTGGACCGACGGGAAAGACGCGCGCCGCGGGCTCGATAGGGAGAAGAGATGAAGGGGGCGCGTGTGGGCGGCTGGCCGACGGGGAAACCATCGCGTCTCTACCGCGTCTACGAACTGCAGGTCAGTTTTGGCACAAGTGAGCTTTTTCTTCATTGTTTACTCATCTTTGCATTGTAACCTGAGCTCATCTCTTGATTCGTGGGAGATCAGGGCAGGCATGTCTTCATGGTGCTTGCGGAGGGGCAGGGCCCCTGAGGAAAAGTGGTGGTTGGGGAGGAGGACGCCCTTGTCCTTGGTGTCCGGGCCGCCATGGCTGACGCCGGAGCCGTTGGTTGGCCTTGAGGTCATCCGTCGTTGGCGTCCTCGCCATCCATCCAACCACCAGGTCCTCGATCCATCTGCGGCCGCTGCACCTCCACAATACGGCCGCTGCCTTTTTGTTTCCCTCTTGTGTTCATCATCTCAGAATTTTTTTGGCATTGGATCATGCAGGGAGGAGATCCCTGAGGCATTTGATTCTTGTGGGATCCCCACACATCTTGCAAGATCAACAACAAGTGGCTGGGCCTTTACATTATTCAGAAAAGCTATTTTTATCTTTCATTTATTTGTCTAATTTATGTGCCCGTGTATTCGCCTCCGTTCCACTCTTCTTGAAGTTCCAACGAATTTCTGTGCTACCTAAGAGATACTAATGCTCATATATGACAATTTGGTACCCACGACCTTCAGTCACGGGATCTTGAGAAAAGCAGTTTAGGCATTTTGTTTGTGTCAACTATACAGAATCCCTGCGGTTCGATTTTTGGTTTGTAGGCAACCAACACAATATGCAGGCAAACAGAGATGAGGTTTTGCTGTAGTAGGCAAATATTCATTGTCCATTTTATGTGTTTGTAGGCAACTGAAGTACTCAACCTGTATATATCCATTAATTCATGTATAAGCCAATCTTTTTTGGCATATCCATTGCATGATCAACCTATGTATGTTTGTAATTTTGCCTTACTAAGCTGCTATACATATACTCAGTTTGTCTTTACTAAGCTGCTATACATACACTCAATCTTGTGGTGATTCCAGCTTTGAGCTTGCAACTGAACCTTAAGACTACTAATTATTTTTGTGGATGGTTAAACCTGAAATCTGAAACAAAATCTGGTAGCAGTCTTGCCCCCCTCAGCAAAAAAATATGCATTGAGGTCAGCTATCTTCAACGTCCCTTTTTTCGTTTCAGTGATGCATGATCATAGCGTGACATGAAGTTCTATCTTGATCCTTGCCATGCTACTGCTTTGTTGAACCATCTCAAGGCGTATGGACCTGGTTCTTTTTAAGCACAATTTTCTTTTATTGTCTTTACATGCTCATTTAATTCGTTTATGTTTCCTTTTCCGTTGCGGTGGTGGATGATATATTCTCTGCCATGAATGGATGTTTTTGGCGTTGTGAGATGGCGTAGGTCACTGATGAGGCAAGTGACCGAGGTGAGCTCATGAAGACAAAGCGGCACAAATAAACTTCTGGTAAAAAAATGTGGTTTGAAGTGAAATTTCAATTTTTGGCTTTCCTTGTTAAATCCAAAAAGGAATAAGAATATCATACTGAATGTGGACCTTTATTTCATCTACATTTCTAGGAATGGGCGCCTCCCCAAAACTTCGCCGTGATCCGCCACAACCGGCAACGGCGAGGCCAGAGGTGACCGTATCCGGCACAGGTTGGTCTCTCCCCTCCTTCGCCCACCCTCTCCACATCACCTCACGCCATTTTGTCTTCCCTTTTTTGCAGGTTGCCATGGCACGGACGTCGACGACGACAGGAGGGGCGCGCACATCCATGGGACGGGACACCGCCATAGAGATGGAGCTCCTTCTCCACATCATGCAGAGGCCCCATGGAGCCCCCCTCCTTCTCCGGTGACTCTTCTCAGGCCCGACCCCCTACCTCTCCCCCTCCCTCTCCTGTACTTTGAGCTGTACCAGCTCTGTTTCAGATTCTGAAGGCCTCTGTACCATACTTTTAGCTTCATTTGCAATCACATACAATCTTCTTGTTTTGTTTTTCTGATTCACTTCTCTCGACATTTGTTTGTGTGCCACTTATTATGGCCAGCTTGGCCATTTTCTCTGGAAGGAGTCACTCAACTCACAAAGAACAAAGAACAAATAATAAAGACTATTTTATCTTTCTTGCAATAATTCAGGTTGATTGTTCCGACCATTCAGGTTGCAGGATTTGAGGTGTGGTCGTTGAGGTGGGGCAGCAAAGATAATTAGCAGTCTGTATGCTAATGAGGAGAACGTCCCTCTATTAATTTTGGGTGTTGGGTTCTGTTTAGTGAAATTTTGAAAATAGTTGGCCTGGTAAAACACCACTGTTTGCCCTGTGGGTCAATAGGGACTTGACAAACAAAAAATGCATCACTCTCCATTTAATGGCCTAAAAACACTGGCATGTTTGGATGAAATTTTCATCTATATGTATAAGCCGTGGGCTATTCCAAGAAGAGGGTGACTATGCATCAGTTGTACAATCATGTGTCCATCTGCTGCTTTTTTGAATCGTATAAAATCTAGAGCTACCTTACAAAACTATTCTGTTTACTATGGAGTAAAATCTAGAGCTAGCTTATAATACTGCTTGAAAATAGCTTTGGCTCTTCACACCTGGGAGTAATATGACAGTTTGCATTCCTATTTTTGTTTTCTCTGTATATATATACAGTTTTCATATTCTATTTGTTTGCTCCTGAAGCTTATGTTTTCCTTTTCAGAATTGAGTGTGTATGAACAAAGCAATAGAGGTTGTGTTAATTCCTAGAGCCTAATATGTTCTTTTGTCTCCTGGTGATTAGTTCGAATGGCCGTGTGAGGTAATAGAGCTTTCTATTGTTGTTTCCTCATCCTTCTCCGCCCCGCCATGATCTTCCTTGCATAGATGACCTACTCCCAATCCTCCTTACCTCCCCTCTGACTCCTTTATGTCTCAGTGGTTGCCCAGGCTTTCGTTCAAATTTGGCATGATTTTTTTGGTACACATTACCCAACCAACGCCCTCCCTTTCAAAGGAAAATGATGATTTTTTGTACTTAAGTGTGTTGTGTGCTGTCTGTGGCACTGTGTTGGATTTTTAGAGAAAATATCATTGTTGCTTCACTGCTATATGTGGTTTGAGTTGATGCTCTGTTCAGAAAGAAACAAGTTTAGAATAGGTAAATTTTAGTTAAGCCCCATTGTTTTGCTTTAGGCTATCCTTTGTATTTTCCTTGTCATGTTTCGTGCTTCATAGCATGTGTATGGAAGCATATAAATACAGCAATATAAACTGCAGTTGTAGTATCACATTTTTCTATCATAAATGTGTAGAAATTTGAGAGCTTAACAGGAGAATAGAATCAAGGAGAAGAATGAATGCTTAGTTCTATGCGTATGCATGTAGAAGCATCTCCTTGATCATTGATCACGGCAACTAGGAATCCATCATACATCTATACTATCTGCACAAGCACACATAATTCGGTTTAAACTATTTATGGTTTCTGAGAACACCAATAGCTAGCTAATATATCTACTTGTTGAGTTAATGAGGTGACCTGCATGTCCATCTCTGAAAAATACAGTAAATACCTATCCTGAAGTTAAAACTTATGTACCATTTTACCCTATTACCGGTAAACACCTATCTTAATAAGCGCGTAGTTTAGAAATGAACTTCACGGATAATTGTTCATGTTGTTTGAATCATAATTGAATGAGGTGTGGTTATTCTTAATTTTAACTGAGTGGTACGACTGCAAATTAACGGTAAGCTGTCGGTAAACCCTCTTTTGGTAACTTGATAGTGCTCATTGGTTTTATTGCTATATGCTGACATTATAATTCTCTGTTGACCTGCTCATGCAAATCCTACCTTTCCGGTCAGGTCACTACTACATGTTGGTTGACTGATCCTATGATCCTATCCCAAGATCGGTCCCCTCCTGAGCCATTTGATCACCAAATGCGCACGCAAACGCCTCCCTCCCATCCCCATCTTCCGCAGCGCTCGCACGCTACTGCGTGGTGCGCTCCCTGAGCCACCCTCGTCGGCCACACACAACCTTACGACCAAACTTTTGTACCATTACTATATTACGGGTGTTCTCTGTTCTCAGCATTCTCTGTTAGTTTTCTATCTCTGGTCTTATAGTTATATTCTTTAGAATATCGCCAAGTCATGGCTGTAATCGAACATATAAATCACGCTTCATTTAGAGTCAACAAAAGAATGGAGTAACAGGGCATGGGCTTCGTTTAGAGTCAACAAAAGAAAAGTTTTTTTCAGAGTAATTTTCAGTTCACTGTTTGCTTCGACTTTTGTGACTTATGATGTTTGGATCAAGGATTTCAAGATTTCCTGTTTTATTATTGATGATGGAAGATGGATCAGATTTATGCCTGTTCTAAACCATTTATTCTCTGTTTGGGCTGTAATTTCTAAGTTAGCTTTCTTAGTAAAGAACTTAATAAAGCTTTGTTGCTGCGGACTATTTTATCTTTTCTTGGATAAGATTATATTCTTTAGCTCGTGAGCTGACCTATTTGTGATTTGTACCTCAGTTCACGGGATATCTCATAACTGAAACCATGAACAACAAGTGCTTCGGTTATGGTGTTGGCGATCCATTGCTTGAGGCGACATCGTGTGCAAGATTATTCTTGTGGAGGCCACTGGCATGGTGGCACCCTCCTGGGCCTGCTGATCCCATTACCCAGGTTAGCTTATTCCCCTTTCCTCATGCCTGATTCCTATTTTTTGTGTTGCTCTGTTCGATTTGGAGTTTCCCCATGTTCCATGAGATGCCTTGGCGATGGCTGAGGCCTCCTGTTAGAATGTGATTGATGTGGTGTTCACGGTGAGATAAAGTTCGAGATCCATTTGATCCGTAGTTATTCTTCCAACATATTTTGTGGCTCTCATAAAATTTGGATGACATCCCGAATTTGAACTGGGCGAGGTATGTCATGAACGACATTATATCAGTAGCACGGGCATTGGGCAACAAACTCACTGATGAGACAAAAGCCACCTTTTTCCTATAAACATCGCTAGGCTACCCGCTATTCTAAGGCTCCCGCGTGCACTACCCTCTGTCCCGAATTATTTCCCCATTTCTCCTTGGTCTAAACTCTAAAAATCCACATAAGATTCCAGGAAGGTTTAGCTCAGCTAGATTTTGTCATGTATTTAAAACAAGTTCATGTATAATGTTTTATAAATAATTCAATTGAGGTAAATCAACAAGTCTATATTTGGTTTAGCATGGATTTTTGGGGATTCAATCTTCGTCTTTGCTAGCTGGAATTTGAGTCAAGAAATCTGATATAATGGAATTTGCTAAGCTAAATTTTGTATTGTTGCACCAATAGCAATTGTAATTTCTTTCTCACCTTCCAGCTAAGTCCCTATTTAATATGGTTCTATATTGGTTTCTTTAATCTGATACTTGTCTAAAGAGATCATTTTAAGTTCTGCTAATCACAAGTTGACATCAAAATTCCTTCGAGTCTCATTCAGTATTCTTTCTTACTATATTACCTAATTAAGTGACAATAAGGCAAAAACAAAGTTGAAGCATCAGAATGTGCCGTCGATCAATATTATAGTTAATAGATCGTGAAATTGAAAAGGTTAGTTTGCTCTCTCCAAGAAATATCATATCTTAAACCATGTTCACACGCGCCATCTAAACCTATGTGATGCCTCTTGGTTCAGTTTTGATGAGGTGTGTGCAGAGAAAAGGCAGCATAAAGTTGGTCCAAAGAAAGCAGTGAATATTAACCTGGGAAGGGTGTGAAAATTGAGCTGCAAGGAAAACCGTATCAACTTTTTTCTTTTTTCTCTCCTGAAAATTTATATACAATGAGAAAGTTGATATTAGCATGTGGCATACGTCACGAAGGAAGCTGCACTGAATGAGTCAAGGGAAATCTGAAACTGCAGGTCGAACCTTCATCACCGCATTCGCGCCAAAGTGAGCTCAAATGAACCATGGGCTATCAGTCAACATAATATCCATAGATATATCATCAACCCTGTAACCAAAACTATTATAACCTTTCCAAGATGCACTATAACTTTATGGATCATAATTTAGCAACTGAAGAGTGGACAAGGAAAAAAACTCTTTAGTTTAGTTAGTTTGAAGCCAAATTCTAATCATACAACTGAAGCCGAAAAGATTCTATGGGGTCCAGCTCCTAATGATTGATGATGTACAATGTGTCTAATTCCAGTTCAAAAGTCTTTCACTTGATTGGTTTGACCTCTTATTTTTAGATGGTATTAGTAGTCAGTTGAGCATTGATTTTTGGATGGTATTAGTAGTCAGTCAAGCATCTCGCATCTTGCATATTTTGAGATGGTATTAGTAGTCAGTCGAGCATCGATTTTTTCTGTGTTCACTGCAAGTTTTTTTTTCTCAAAATTCATCTTTCTTTGTGCTAAATGTTCTTTCTTACTGAATCATCACTCCAATTGTAGGTTGCGTGTTGCGCCTAAAGGTTGGATATACGGTGATATGGTAATGCCGATTTGGGAAAGCAGGTGTACAGTGTGTGTAAATTAAGAAAACAATTTATAATCTGTTATGTGATCACTGCATTTTAATTTAGTATATGCGATCCCCTCAAGTAGGGAAGTATTGAATGCACCTCTCTGGCAAGTGCACGCATAAGGGTGTCATTTTTTACTCAATCGATTTCAAAGCAAGGCATGAGACTGACATACACTCTTTAATTGCATCGTGTAAAGATATGTGGTGTGAGGGGAAGGAGAAATGTGGGAGCTCATATTTTAAAGTGATGGCCGAGTTGACAATGCAGCCATTATTTGGGCAAGTATTCTTAAAACTGGAAGTGCATGCAGTTTAATGACTATATAGTTGGTGAATCACTATCAGTATACTGGATCTAGCAACTGGTGAGATCATGGTAATGTAGGTGACTGATGTTAGCAAAGTTTAAATTGATGACCCCTGGGACGATGATCTCCATCTCCTTATTGTGGACGTGGTGGTTCAGTACTGGGGGCCTGGGGGCAACTCTCTTCCACCATGTATGTTGAATGCATTCCATCTGAAACAACGTTAAGTGCGTGCTTAGAGCAGGTAAGACAATGGTGGCTGCGTGGTTGGTTGACGTGTCGCGACGCTACCCGATGCCATGTATTGCTGGATTGACGAGCTTCATTGAGCTCTATGCGGTGGGTGCATCAATCCTATCTACTTCTGTCAAAGTTGGTAACTAAAGCAGTAAGTTAAGCCTGAAGGGAAGCTCCAGCCAACAACAATCTGCCATTCTCCTCCACGGTGCACGGTGCCCCCCACAACAAATGTAGCACATAAGCGGCGCCCATAAAAATCAGCGCCTAATCCAACGACATCGTTGCTCAGGAAACACCGTACCGAACACAGCCCACGACAACAAATCTAATACCAGAGGAAACAATACAAACCAGATCGCACGCAGGGCAAAGCAGCAGGCCGAGCAGACGCAGGGCGAGATGGATGACCAGAACAGCAACGACACAATTCACGTGGACGGCGAAGCAGCGCCCAAGGAGCAGCCGCGGAAGTAGCACCGACAGCCGGAACAACACGACGGCGGGGATCCTCCAGCCACAGCGTGGAACCGAGGCGTATCCAGCACCCCAAATCGCCAATCTCCACTCTTCAGAGCTGCGCCGAGTCGCTAGCCCGTTGAGAAGACACGCTCACAGGGAAACCCATACACATACCCGACACGCGGCTTGGACCAGCGGCCAGCTGGAGATTAAAGCTTGCTGAGAGGACACGCGCACACACACCTGACACACTGCATGCATCAATGCGCATCCTGGGTCCTTGCAGCCACAAGGCGACGAGCGCACTACAGCTCTACCTGCCTACGCATGGTCACGGGCGGACATGCCTTTTTCTAGAACATGGTTGTTGTGATTTTTTAGTGGGATGATAGTATGGTTAATAATACAACAATCGGCTATAAGGCCACATGTACAAAAGTAAATTTTAAGTGTGTACTACTCCCTTTGTTTTCAAATGTAAGTCCATAAAGTAAAATGGATGAATCTCCACTTTAAACTATGTTTATATACATCTACATCCGTATGTAGTTCATTATGAAATATCTGCAAAGACTTGCATTTAGAAACAGAGGGAGTACGTTATTAATAGTTGGCCTACCATACAACCTCACAAAGTGTCTTGAGTCTCGTGCTGCAACTGGCTAATAATCAACAACCCGCTTCTCTTCTCTCTCCTCCAACTAAGCAAATATATAATATTTTAGTCCTTATAGCCTGCTTATGTCACCTTATTGTACTTTCTTTTATGCCGGCGTGCGAAACGGGCCGTCGTGCCAGCCTGTTTAGCGAGGGGCTGATCCTGGACTAGGGAGGACGCGACCCGAGTACTTAGCGTGCCTGACCGGGTCATGCCGTGCCTGGCCCTTTTAACCAAGGCCGGTCCGGTCCATTTGGCCAGGTTTGCACACACACGGAGCCCACACACACCCGACATGCGTAACGTTGTGGCCCACCACGCGTCCACCCTTGAACAGCGGACGCCACCAAGCAAACACATTTAAGAGCGCTCCCAGCCATCTATTTACAGTGAGTTTTTTAAGGTCTATATTCTCAGGGATTGTTTTTCTCATAAACAAATGTAACGATCCAGTCAAAATCATACCGCTCAATTGAACGAGGGAGTTCCTACCCATATGAACTTTCTTTCCAAAAAATTTAGATCTATTATAATAGTTCATCAGAAGTGCAAAGCATCTCAAACATACTACAAATTACAGAGATTCCGAGACCACCAGACGATAATTACTGTTGTCAGAACTCCTAGATAAAGCCACACACAATTAGATAAACTTCATAATCTTACTGCTTTTTTGAAGATGCTCCCAGTCAAACAGGCGGAACTCGACGGTACCGATGATGTTGATATCAACCATATGACTCAGGCTCATGCCAATAGTTATCGCTATGTAACTGTGTTATTCCAATTCTATATAATTCACATCATTTCACCCCAGCTTAATACCCCTCTTGTCATTTATAGAACCGCCACCCCGCCGCGAGCACAAGCAGCCCCTAGAATATATTCATCGCCCACGCAAGGCTGGGTAAGTCCCAAAGTTCAAAGGGAAAAAATCCATTTGAAAGATGGAAAGTACATTACTCGCGGTAAAAACTCTTATTACTTTCCTGTTTGCAGCAACTCCTCCGACAAATACTAAATACTATAGTTCTGTGTAAATTGGCAGGCAAGCTTGGTGAGAACTACTTAGACGAGTTCGCTGCCCACTGTGTGTGGGCAAATACATTTAAGCTGTATAACAAAAATATTCGCAATCTTTGAAATATCATCAAAGACAAGAAAACTCCTAACCATTACCATGTATGCCACATGACAGAAACATTTGCTACTGACGGCAAAAGAATGGTAATCTTAAACAAATGCATTCTTGTGTTTCCTATAAGAACATGCCAACAAACCATATACTGAATAACCTTTATCTTCATTTGCAGTACTTTAGTACACACTTTTCTAAGAGAAGCCTCTTCCTGCACATGGATGTTGAACATGATGAGCTACCGATCAGTACAGGAGATGGGACCACCAGTGTCATGGCCCACTTTATCAAGGGTGTCGACAACAGGGCTACACGCACAAAGAACTGGAGCAGCTTCTTCATAAGGCAAACATGAAGAAAGGGTATGCATATGCTTTCGCCTTCAAGTGCACGTCTAAAAGCCTCTGCATGCATGATTGTCTATCCAATCTAAGCAGATCACAATAGTCCTTTGCTACGTAACTTGGTATTACTAAAAGTACCTATCAAGACTTTTATATCTGGCATCATTTTGGATCTTATGTAAAAAGATTATGACAATCCTGTCTGTATGACTATCATCAATCCGTATTTATTTTTATATGTTTCCTTCTATGTTTACATATTTTGATGCACACTCTTTCTATAATTGGCTTGCTCTCGGCCTTTGCGCCATTGGCGCAACGGGTCATCTAATATTCAGAACAGCAGCCTATGTCCGATCTGAAAAAGTCCACCGTGAAGATGCACTGAGTGCTTTCTTTCAATGTCTTAAGAGTGGCTGAGATTTGGGATTACTTTGGTCTATCTGCTCAACCAATGGACTTGATGACACAGGTTCATTAGTGTTTGGATCTCTTCTAATGAAATAGTTTTTTTTTGTTGAAATTGTTTATTTTGAGGTTGCTTAGAGCATCTCTAGCAGACCCCGCATAATGGAACTGTAAAACGGAATATTCGCGGATATTCCGTTTTACAGTTCTGCTGGTCTGCTCGGCCGCAACCCGTGCAATCCGCAAATTAGACGGTTTTTTATCTGAATTTAACACATATGCCACATATTCAGAATTATTAATTCAATATAAGATCAAAATGTCAATATTACAATAAAACAATCATCCAAATTACAATAATTATTGAAATCACCGAAGCAAACTAAATAATTCAATACAATACTTGTCCTGAATACAAATCACACATGAATTAAAAATTAAATGAATGCAAAAGTGGAATGTGTTACCGCCCAGCACTTTGCCAATAGTGCTCAATGAGATCCTCCTGAAGTTGAAAGTGGGTGTTTGCATCTTCTATCTCCCGGTAGGTCTAAAGAAATGCTCTAATGCGGTTAGGGGTCTCTAGCTAGTTTGACACGACTACCCACATTGTCGTAGAAGAACTCCAAGTTCATGCCTCTCTCATATTCGAGAATCATATTGTGAAGAATCACACAACATGTCATGATGTTTTTCAAGGATCACTTGTCCCAAAAACGAGGAGGACCACGAACAATGGCAAACCTAGATTGCAAAACCCTAAACCCTAAACCCTAACCCTAAACCCTAAACCCTAAAACCCCGAATGCTCTTTCAATGTCTTTTCGAGCTGCCTCTTGTACCCTTGCAAATTCACATTGTTTCTTAGTTTTGGGCTCTTTGATACTCTTGAAAAATATGCACCAAGAAGGGTAGATACCATCTGCAAGATAGTACCCCTTTGTGTATTCATGCCCATTGATAGTGTAGTTGCAAGCAGGAACATCACCACTAGCAAGCCTACCAAACAAATGAGACCATTGCAACACATTGATATCATTGAGAGTACTTGACATACCAAAAAAGCAATAGCCAAATCCATAAAACATTGGATGCTACGGCCTCTAGCACAATTGTCGCATCATGAGATTTGCCACAATACATTCCCTGCCATGCCTTCGGGCAGTTTTTCCAAGTCCAATGCATACAATCAATGCTTCCTAGCATGCCAGGCCAACCTCTTCTCTCACTTGATGCCATCAACTTTTTTGTGTCTTCCTCGTTGGGTACCCGAAGATATTCAGGACCAAAGACATGGATGATCACTTTCGCAAACCTACGCATTGACTCAATTTTAGCATCTTCACCAATGCGAATGTACTCATCGGCATAGTCAGCCGGAATGCCGTATGCAATTACCCGCATAGCTGCCGAGATTTTCTGATATGCACTAAAACCCTTCAAGCCCGCGACATTTCTTCTTTGAGTAAATACCAACAATAGGCCTCACAAGCTTGCACTATTTTTACAAAGAGGGATCGGCGCATTCGGTACCTTCTCTGGAAGAGGTGCCGTGGATATGTTGGATTGTCCGCGAAGTAGTCTTGCATCAACATCTCGTTCCCGAGATGGCGATTGCGAGGAATACAAAGACGACCGACGATCGATCCTCGCCATCTCTTTCGGTTCTCATCGTCGTGCTCCTTCACGGCGAGGGCCATCACCAACATCTGTCGCCGATGGTTCTCAAGCAGCATCTCAACATCCGAGTCGTCTAAATCAAACTAATCCTCGAGCAAAAACCTCTCGCGAGGGCTCAATTCCATCTAAAATCACAAATACGAACACCGCATGAACCAACTATGCATATCGCATCCGAAAGCACAAGAACAAGTACTCACTAGCTGCTCGGGGCGGTGGCTCTACGGCGGTCGATCCCGGGGCGGCTGTGACGCCCCCGATTCAATCGTACACTAATCATGCACGCAAATGTGTACGATCAAGTTCAGGGACTCACGGGAAGATATCACAACACAACTCTAAAACATAAATAAGTCATACAAGCATCATAATACAAGCCGGGGCCTCAAGGCTCGAATACAAGTGCTCGATCATAGACGAAGTCGGTGGAAGCAACAATATCTGAGTACGGACATAAGTTAAACAAGTTTGCCTTAAAGAGGCTAGCACAAACGGGATACAGATCGAAGAGGCGCAGGCCTCCGCTCGGGATCCTCCTAACTACTCTTGGTCGTCGTCGGTGGGCTGCACGTAGTAGTAGGCACCTCCAATGTAGTAGGGTCGTCGCCGACGGTGGCATCGAGCTCTGGATTCCAAAGATCTGGTTGCGACAACCGTAAAGAAAGGAAAGGGGAAAAGGGGAGAAAGCAACCGTGAGTACTCATCCAAAGTACTACGCAAGCAAGGAGCTACACTACATATGCATGGGTATATGAGTAAAGGGCCATATCAATGGACTGAACTGCAGAATGCCGTAATAAGAGGGGATAGCTAATCCTCGTCAAGACTACGCTCGGCGACCTCCGTCTTGCAAACATGTAGAAGAGGGTAGATTGAAGTCCTCCAAGTAGCATCTCCAAGTAACATATCCAGTAGCATCTCCAGAGCATCGCATAGCATAATCCTACCCGCGATCCTCTCCTCGTCGCCTGTTAGAGAGCGATCACCGGGTTGTTTGTGGAACTTGGAAGGGTGTATTTTATTAAGTATCCGGTTCTAGTTGTCATAAGGTCAAGGTACAACTCCGGTCGCCCTTTACCGAGGGACACGGCTATTCAATAGATTAACTTCCTGCAGGGTGCACCACATAACCCAACACGCCGATCCCATTTGGCCGACACACTTTCTGGGTCATGCCCGCCTCGGAAGATCAACACGCCGCAGCCCCACCTAGGCACAACAGAGAGGTCAACACGCCGGTCTAAATCCTATGCGCGTTAGGGTTCGGGCCCATCGCCCATTGCACACACGCACGTTGCGACGTGCCGGTGAGCGCACCTAGCAACCTCCATTACAAAGGAAGTTGCGTTAAGCGATCCAACCGGGCGCGCGCTCGTCGCCGACGCCAAGAAGGCTTGGTGATACCACGACGTCGGGATACCCATAACTACTCCCGCGTAGATGGTTAGTGCGTATAGACCAACCGGCCGACTCGGATCAAATACCAAGATCTCGTTAAGCGTGTTATTATGAAGCAATCATGACGCCGACCAGGCGTGCCCACTGCCTCCTAGGTGGTCTCAACCTGCCTGTCGCTCCGCCACAAAGTAACGATCGGGGCCGTCGGGAACCTGTGCCCACCTCTACCGGGATGGAGCCACCGTCCTTTCAACCCCTCATCGTAATCACTTGCGGGTACTCAATGAGTGACCCGACTTTAGTCACCATCTGTATAGTATGTATGTATGTATAGTAGATATCCGTGATCACCTCCCAAGTGATCACGGCCCGATAGTATAGCAAGGCAGACTGACAAGAATGTAGGGCCAATGATGATAAACTAGCATCCTATACTAAGCATTTAGGATGGCAGGTAAGGTATCAACAGATGTAGCAACAATGTCGCTATGCATCGTAATAGGACCAACGAAAAGCAAGAACATGCTACACTACTCTAATGCAAGCGGTATAGAGGAGAATAGGCGATATCCGTGATCAGGGGGGGGCTTGCTGGTTGCTCGAGACAAGGAGGGTCGTCGGTGACGTAGTCGACCACGAGTGGGCATCAAAGATCGCCACGGGTCTACCGGAGAGAAGAGGGGGGAGAAACAGTAAATACATAGCAAGCAAGTGCGTAACAGGACAACAAGCAGAGCTAGACGTGTTCTATCGCAGTATGAGGTGATACCGGTGAAGGGGGGAAACATCCGGGAAAGTATCCTCGGTGTTTCGTGTTTTCGGACAGATGAACCGGAGGTGAAATGTTGCAGGTTCACTATGCTAGGGACGCGTGGCGGATGAACGGGCTGCGTATCCGGATCCGTCTCATCATTCTGAGCAACTTTCATGTTGAAAATAATTTAATCCGAGTTACGGATTAAAAGATATGATTTTCTAAAGATTTTAATAATTTCTGGAATTTAATTAATTATTTAATTTAATTCGAAAATGTATTTATGACATCGGCGTGATATCATGCTGACGTCAGCAGTCTACAGGGTTGACTGGTCAACCCGACGTGTGGGTCCAGTGGGACCTACCTGTCATACACTGATTAGTTTAATTAGGGTTTAGCTAAACTAATTACTGTTTAATTAAAATAACAAGTTAATCAGATTAATTATGTAGGATTAATTAATTTAATTAATTCACTAATTAATTAATTAATTATAAATTTTAGTGATTCATTTTTTTTAAATCGTTCTAGAAATTTGGGCCCATTGTCGAGGGCCCATAGGCCATTGGATCGAAGCGTCTTTGGTTGGCGAGATCCGGGTGATGGGCGCCGACCATCGGGGCGCGTGCCGAGCCAAGCAACAGGTGCCGCCGCCAAGGACGGCACCAGGCGAGGGCGGCGTGGTGAGGTGGGAGGTAGGCGGTAGCGCGGTTGCAAGCCGGGCCGGGTGGAGTGGCCGTGGGCAGCCGTGGCGGGCGGCGAGCACGCATCGAGCGATGGGGCTCGCAAGGCGTTATGGCGACGCGAGGTGAGTGAGAGGAGGCGGGTTCGCGGCGGCGGCGACAAAACCGGCGGCGCTTGGTGTACGCGAAGCGAAGGGCTGCCGCAAGCGCTTTGTCTGTGAGGCAGCGGAGACAGTCGGATGATGGCGCTGTTGCAAGAACGGCAGGCCGAGCGCGCCGACCATGGGCGGGGTGGTGGTGACCGGGCGACACAGGAGAGAGGGGCGAGGGGATGGCGGCGCCACTTGCGGCGAGGAAGGAGGGCGACGGGCGCGTTGGCGTCGGCGAGGGAGAGGCGATGGAGCGCGACGACGAGGTGGCGAGCACAGCAGCGACGAGGCGGCACGGGATGGGCGCCGGCGTCGCGAGCTGTGGCGGCGGGATCTCGCCCCTTCCGATCCGGTCGAGTAAGGCGCTGGGAGGAGGCGGCGATGGTGCGGCGGTCCGGCGAGGTGGCTCCGGCGGCGGCGACGGATGGCGACGGGCGCAGCGGCCGGGTCGAGGCGATGGGGAAGGGCGCCAAGCGCCGCACGTCGTGGGCGCGGTCAAGCCCCGATCCAGAAGGGGATCGGGGGAGTGGGAGGGAGTGTGTGGGGAGTGGGTTAGGGTTTCTGCGTCCAGGGGGTTATGGGGAGGTCGGTTGGGCCAAGGGGGAGCTGGGCGGCTGGCGAAGTCGTGGCTGATTGGGCGGTGGCCTGCTGGGCCGGAGCCCGGGGGGGGTTCTTTTCCTTTTTATTTTCTTTTATTATTTGTTTTCTGTTTTAATTCATTTAAAAGTATTTAGGCAATTTATAAAAATGTGTTTACTACACTATAATTACCTATGCCAATTTTGGCACAGTCCGAACATTTTAGTTTAATTTTTTTAAAACTTTTGTCGTTTGATTGATTTAGGATTTAAATTTGAAACGGTTTCGAATTAACCCGAGATTAACTACAGTGACAGGGGTGACGTGTCATCATTAGTAGGGGATTACTGTAGCTTGATTATGCGGGCGTCACAATTCTCCTCCACTACAAGAAATCTCGTCCCGAGATTTAAGAGGGGAGTAGGGGGAAGTTCTGGTTAGGAATTTCTAACATGTCTTCTCGGTCTTGGTTGCCCTTCTTGAAGAGGTTGATCCATAGCGTTGATGTCTTCATTTCTCTGCATCGATGCATCATGAGGAAGCTGTCGTCCTTCCTTTGGGAACTCCATCGTACTTACAGAGGAGTAAAGGATGGGTATACCGGAAGAATGGAATTCTGCATGGTTGCTTATCCGGTAGATAATCATTAGGGAACGTGGCGAAAAGTAATTCTCGAATTGAAATTTACGAAATTATCGAGAGCAAGGTAAGGAGGTATCATGGGAAGTTTCGAGCGAGCAGGCAACCGTTCGATGCCTGAACAGGGCTTGAAAGGGGCTCAAAGCAATCGGGACTAAGTATTGCGTCCGGTAACAGACTTGGTGATGTCTCGGAAGGCGGTTCGTGAATTACATACGAGGCCACACGCGAGGAAGAACCTTGGGAACAGGGGGTGCAGGAGAGTCAAGTTTTGATCCTGTGGAACTGTGGGTTATGGGCCCACCATGTGGTCTAAAGGTAGGAAGGGGGGGCTGACATCTTGCACGGTCACAATAGCAAGGCATGCTAGAGGGTAGCCTGTTAGTTATGTCGGCAACAACATCGATACCAAGGGCGAGGGACGAAGAGAACCATTTTCCCGCTCGTTGAATGAGGCGGACCAATAGGCAAGGTTCCCGTTCATCGGTGTATTTCGGAAATGTCATCAACAATAGTAACAGGGTTTTGCTGACGGAATTGCGCACCGAGGTGTTTACATAAGCAGTGAATCATTACTGCTTAGATTATATAGATCACAAGAGAGGTCAAACAAACCAATGGAAAGGAAAAGTGATTATCAGGTTTAAACAGAACAATGGAAAGGAAAATGTGTCTAAACACATATTTCAAGGGTATATCCTTACCAAGGACAAGTAGAGAATGATATCCTTGACAGGATATAAGGTAGAAAAGCCTCTAGGTGAGGGGAGAGAAATTTTCACGACATTATCCATACAGTGGTGTTTGGATAATTGAGCAGGAAACATTTAGCATTGGGCTTCAAATGTCCTTGTTGAAAAGCGGAGTACCACGAACATGCTTCGAGATAGCAATGCATGGTGTTTCAATCAAGGGCCAGACTTTAGAAACACAAATGATCCATCAGGGGCAACTTATAAAATAGGTCTTACAATTTCCTCCGGGGAGAATGGTTATCCTTGCAAAGGAAATTATAATGATAGGTCCTCCAGCAGGGGCGGGGGTGCTAGGCATGACATCATGTTACCGGGTCATCAAAGGACCAACATCATAACTACTGGAAAAGTTGTCCCAACCATTATATCTGACCGAGATTCAGATCCGATTGGTGTCATGATACCTCAGACTCAGGATGTCCGAGAGAGGAAGAAAAAAAAAGGTGCAACACAAATCGACGAAATGACATTGCAAGATTCTCAGGAAATGAACTATGAAGTAATTTCCGTTAACAAGAGTTCATCATTAACCCAAGGAGAGGACAAGGAGGTGGCTGATGAACTCCGCGACAATTCATCAAAATTTCCAAAGGATGGATTTCCACAATTATGTGAACAAGGAGATAACAATTGTCGATCAAATGATATATTGATGTATGCTCGAGGGAAACATACACAATTAACATTGGTCGAGAGGTGCGCCCGAAATATGGGTTGGGTTGCACGAGCAATGTCAGAATGGTGATTCAATAATCAATAGTCTAAGAATGAACGGCCGAACATTAACTTCAAAGCAATAGGGTTGCTAGAAGTGCGGAATCCAAACAGCATCGTTCACTTGTTGGTACCCCGGTCGGGATCAACACAAGGACCAAGAAAAATGGTGATGGTGAGAAGTATCACTATACCAAGAATCCTTAAGAGGTGGTGAAATTCCCACGGCATTCTTGACATAAGGGTGGTAATACTCCAAGGTAAAGAAGAACAATGCTGGGTAGCAAGGAATTCAAGGTATAACACGAAACACGAACAAGTTTGTGTTGGAGGGAAGGCAATAAGTGGCTGATGATAACACAACTCATCGAGGGCAAGGATGGTATTTCTCATCACGAATTGAATTGATATCTTGGAAAAGCTCGGAATACTGATGATGATCACGACACATTTGTCGAGAGATTTCACGAAGATGTAATCGATCGACAATGACATCAAGTCAAAGGAGTGATGAAGCAAGAGGTTATGGGAACCACAGTTACGACACAAACTCGAACTCAAGCTTGTTGTTTAAGGTGAAAGGGTATGACGAGGAAAATTGACGTAAGCTTAGCTGTTGTCGCAATTTGGTGCTCCGAGAATAAGGACCAGGTAGGACAGTTAGAATCATCACGACAATGATATAGCCAAACAGGCTAGGAAAGTACAAACTCGTACTTATAGAAGCTTACTGAGAGAGTTTTTTTTTGAACCGTAGTGCGGACTTGGTTTAGTTATCGGTGTCTCTGAGTGTTTAATAACTCAGAGCCTGTGAAAAATTGGAATCAGTGGGAAGGTAGCACTTGATGAAGAACTCATAAGAAGTTATGCAGTTCCATGATAATCTCGAGATATCAGGGGGGTAATACTCGACGACGAATCGAAGTAGAGGTTGGACTGAGGTATTAATCCGCAGAAGACAATTGTTTAAACTTGCCCAAGAAATGGGAACAAAGAAGAACAATATGGTCGAACCACGACTGAAAAAGGCTAGATCCTAGATATAAGACGAGCTTATACCAAAGGAATAATTAATTTAAGAGAAGCTTTAATGATAAGATCTACATCGTGTCCATGGGCATGAACGCAAGGTTCAAGGTCGACTCCCACTTCGTCAATGTATAACCTTCCATTCACTTCCCGCTTTGATAAAGGCATTAGTGTTGAAAGCTTTACCTGGTGAAATACCAGATGAGCATGACTCGTGAAAACTTCCGAGTTCACATATATTACGGAAGGCATAGGTTCAACCCGTCAGGCTATAATGGAAACATATACCACAAGCTTCAATAGTAAATAACACAAGCTTGATAGTAGAGCATGGTTGACAAAAGGAGGGGATACCATTTACCAAAGGCAATGTATCGGGTAAAGAACTCATAAGAATTTTGGTTGTGAAGGACACTGTCGGATAATAACCCGACAATGGGTATGGCGGTCCACAACAGGGCTGATGTGAGTATCGGTACTCAATCAGAGGAAGAAAGAATGCAAATGCATCGAATTATAGAACATCGGAATAATTTGATGCTTAGATAACAAAGGAATTATGATTTCCAAATCAAAGGATCAGAAGCAAAGTTCTGATTAGGGATGGATAAGTTGAATAGCCTTAGGGGTAAAACCGACGGCAATTGGATTGGTTAAGAACCAGCTCATATCCAAATGACTTCTGAGCTAGAAGGATGAATTCTAGGATCTGATTGAGGATTGCGAGCATTCGCAACATATTGAATCAACGGACTTAAAATGATAATGACAAGGTATGCCATTAAGATTACGAGACTTATGGGATTAACCATAATGCAAGCAAGCAAGAATTTCAAGAGCAATAGGCTGCTCGGGATTTTCGGAAGATCGGGTAGTATTTGAATGTATTTTTGTGAAACACACGAACAACTTTGGACGAACAGATACTCGACAAGCGCAAGTAATTATCTGTAGGGGTATTCATGCAGCAAGGAACTGCAGGGCAGTAAGCGTAAAGAATTATCAGAATATCGAGGAGTATTTCAAGACATCTTGTAATAACAAGAGCAACTGGGGATGACAATATGAACGATAGGTATAAGTAGTTATCCAGAGGGATTTATCGATGGAAGTGAATTGCAAAAGCGATGGCACATAGTCTCGAGAGTACATCGTAGAGTATCTTCGAAATCTTCTGGTGCAGCAGGCGGTCGTCGGTAACAAGAGGCTCTCTGGGAGAAAGTACTTGCGAGAACCTAAAGTTAGTTTTGTTTTTAGCAAAATCATTTAACCCGAATAGAAGAGAGCTCAGAGTCCCAGAATAAAGATCGAGGAGTAAAAGATCCTAATACCACCCAATGGCGACGTGGGCCCGTAAGGCACACAGCCATGTTAGTAAAAGTTTTGCAATGACTAGACTCGACTTCGGCCAAGGAGTACGGAAGGGGGATTCCTACAGGCAGTCGGCTCTGATACCAACTTGTGACGCCCCCGATTCAATCGTACACTAATCATGCACGCAAATGTGTACGATCAAGTTCAGGGACTCACGGGAAGATATCACAACACAACTCTAAAACATAAATAAGTCATACAAGCATCATAATACAAGCCAGGGGCCTCGAAGGCTCGAATACAAGTGCTCGATCATACATGAGTCGGTGGAAGCAACAATATCTGAGTACGACATAAGTTAAACAAGTTTGCCTTAAGAAGGCTAGCACAAACCGATACAGATCGAAGAGGCGCAGCCTCCCGCAGGATCCTCCTAACTACTCCGGTCGTCGCCGGGCCGCACGTAGTAGTAGGCACCTCCAGTAGTAGGGGTCGCTGCCGACGGTGGCGTCGAGCTCTGGATTCCAAAGATCTGGTTGCGACAACCGTAAAGAAAGGAAAGGGGAAAAGGGGAGAAAGCAACCGTGAGTACTCATCCAAAGTACTCGCAAGCAAGGAGCTACACTACATATGCATGGGTATATGAGTAAAGGGCCATATCGATGGTGAGCTGCAGAATGCCGTAATAAGAGGGGATAGCTAATCCTGTCGAAGACTACGCTTCTGGCAGCCTCCGTCTTGCAGCATGTAGAAGAGGGTAGATTGAAGTCCTCCAAGTAGCATCTCCAAGTAACATATCCAGGTAGCATCTCCAGTAGCATCGCATAGCATAATCCTACCCGGCGATCCTCTCCTCGTCGCCCTGTTAGAGAGCGATCACCGGGTTGTTTGTGGAACTTGGAAGGGTGTATTTTATTAAGTATCCGGTTCTAGTTGTCATAAGGTCAAGGTACAACTCCGGGTCGTCCTTTTACCGAGGGACACGGCTATTCAATAGATTAACTTCACTGCAGGGTGCACCACATAACCCAACACGCCGATCCCATTTGGCCGACACACTTTCCGGTCATGCCCGGCCTCGAAGATCAACACGCCGCAGCCCCACCTAGGCACAACAGAGAGGTCAACACGCCGGTCTAAATCCTATGCGCCGTTAGGGTGCGGGCCCATCGCCCATTGCACACTGCGTTGACGTCTGACGTGCCGGTGAGCGACCTAGCAACCTCCATTACAAAGGAAGTTGCATTAAAGCAGTCCAACCCGGCAGCGCGCGCTCGTCGGCCGACGCCAAGAAGGCTTCGGCCGATACCACGACGTCGGGATACCCATAACTACTCCCGCGTAGATGGTTAGTGCGATAAACCAAATGGCCGACTCGGATCAAATACCAAGATCTCGTTAAGCGTGTTATTATGAAGCAATCATGACGCCGACCAGGCCAGCCCACTGCCTCCTAGGTGGTCTCAACCTGCCTGTCGCTCCGCCACAAAGTAACAATCGGGGCCGTCGGAACCTGTGCCCACCTCTACCGGGATGGAGCCACCGTCCTTTCAACCCCTCATCGTAATCACTTGCGGGTACTCAATGAGTGACCCGACTTTAGTCACCATCTGTATAGTATGTATGTATGTATAGTAGATATCCGTGATCACCTCCCAAGTGATCACGGCCCGATAGTATAGCAAGGCAGACTGACAAGAATGTAGGGCCAATGATGATAAACTAGCATCCTATACTAAGCATTTAGGATGGCAGGTAAGGTATCAACAGATGTAGCAACAATGTCAGGCTATGCATCAGAATAGGACCAACGAAAAGCAGTAACATGCTACACTACTCTAATGCAAGCAGTATAAAGGAGAATAGGCGATATCCGGTGATCAAGGGGGCTTGCACGGTTGCTCGAGACAAGGAGGGTCGTCGGTGGCGTAGTCGACCACGTGGGCATCAAAGATCGCCACGGGTCTCACCGGAGAGAAGAGGGGGAGAAACAGTAAATACATAGCAAGCAAGTGCGTAACAGACAACAAGCGAGCTAGACGTGTTCTATCGCAGATGAGGTGATCGGTGTGGGGAAACATCCGGAAAGTATCCCGGTGTTCCGTGTTTTCAGACAGATGAACCGGAGGTGAAATGTTGCAGTTCACTATGCTAGGGACGCGTGGCGGATGAACGGGCTGCGCATCGGATCCGTCTCATCATTCTCGAGCAACTTTCATGTTGAAAATAATTTAATCCGAAGTTACGGATTAAAAGATATGATTTTCTAAATTTTTAATAATTTCGAATTTAATTAATTATTTAATTTAATTGAAAATGTATTTATGACATCAAGATGATATCATGCCGACGTCAAGCGATGCTGTGGTCGATCGTCAACCCGACGTGGGTCCGATGGGACCTACCATCATACAATCGATTAGTTTAATTAGGGTTTAGCTAAACTAATTACTATTTAATTAAAATAACAAGTTAATCAGATTAATTATGTAGGATTAATTAATTTAATTAATTCACTAATTAATTAATTAATTAATTATAAATTTTAGTGATTCATTTTTTTTAAATCGTTCTAGGGGCTGGGCCCCGGCTGTCAGCGGCCCATAGGCCATTGGATCGGGCGTGCTGGTTCGGCAGATCCGGGTGATGGGCGCCAGCCCATCGGGGCGCATTGCCTGTGCCAAGAAGAGGTGCGCTTGCCAAGGACGGCACCAGCGAAGGCCGCGGCCGCGCGTGAGGGGGGGAAGGTAGGCAGCGGCGGCGGTTGCAAGCCGGGCGTGGTGGAGTGGCCGTGATACCGCCGTGGCGGGCGGCGAGCACGCATCGAGCGATAGGGCAAGAAGCGCTGGTGGCGACGCGAGGTGAGCAGAGGAGGCGGGTTCGCGGCGGCCACGACAAAACCGACGTCTTGGTGTCGCGAAGCGAAGGCTGCCAAGAAGCGCTGTGGCGCGGGAGCGACGGGGACAGTCTTGTGATGGAGCGCGAACGGGCGGGCCGGAGCGCGTCGACCATGGGCGGTGGTGGTGGACCGCACGCGGCGACACAGGAGAGAGGCGAAGGGGATGGCGGCGCTCACTTGCGAGCAGGGAAGGAGGGGCGACGGGGCGCGTTGGCGTCGGCGAGGGAGAGGCGATGGAGCCGCGACGACGAGGTGGCGGAGCATAGCAGCGACGAGGCGGCACCAGGGATGGGCGCCGGCGTCGCAGCTCAGTATGGCGCGGATCTCGCCCCTTCCGATCCGGTCGAGTAAAGGCGCTGGAGGAGGCAGGGGCGATGGTGCGGCGGTCCGGCGAGGTGGCCGGGCGGCGGCGGCGGATGGCGACGGGCGCAGCCTGGGTCGAGGCGATGGGGAGCGGGCGCCTGGCGTCGCACGTCGTGGGCGTTGTCAAGCCCGATCCGAAGGGATCGGAGTGGGAGGGAGTGTGTGGGGAGTGGGTTAGGGTTTCTGCGTCCAGGGGGTTATGGGGAGGTCGGTTGGGTCAAGGGGGAGCTGGGCCGCCCTAGCAGGTCATGGCCCAGTTGGGCCGGTGGCCTGCTGGGCCGGAGCCGGGGGGGGGGGGGTTCTTTTCCTTTTTTTATTTTCTTTTATTATTTGTTTTCTATTTTAATTCATTTAAAAGTATTTAGGCAATTTATAAAAATGTGTTTACTGCACTATAATTACCTATGCCATTTTTGGCACAGTCCGAACATTTTAGTTTAAATTTTTTTAGACTTTTGTCGTTTGATTGATTTAGGATTTAAATTTGAAACGGTTTCGAATTAACCCGAGATTAACTACAGTGACAGGGGTGACGTGTCATCATTAGTAGGGGATTACTGTAGCTTGATTATGCGGGCGTCACAGCGGCGACGACGACTCGGGGCGGCTCGGCTCGGCGGATTTGGGGAGCCGGTGAAGCAGCTAGGTGGAACCGGGTGAGGGGCGCCCCGGTGGCGTGATTCCGTCCGCAGATATGGCCGGAATCGCCCGCGGCGAACGGGCGAAACCGATGGCGGGCGGCTGCGGAAGGGGGTGGGGAACACGCGCGGGCTGAAATGTCCCTCCCGCCAACCGCTTTTCGGAGATACAGGGCACCGTCGGGTCGAGGGGGAACCTGTGTTTTCATGCGGTGGAGGTGGGATTTTACCGCGCCCCTTATAAAAAATTTACGGGTCCGACGCGTTTACAGTGTCTGATCGGGCGGCTTTTTTCGCATGGACCCGTATTTTGACGGTTATTTTGCGGGTCGGGGCATTATACTGGGTCCTCTAGAGATGCTCTTACCACATACACCATGTGGTCTTCTAATGAATTAGTTTGTAACATGGAGTTGGGTGAATTAGTTGCAACCACCATATGGTACATGTGGTCGGAGAGACGCTAGGTAGACCACGTACGGCAAAAATATTCAGAAACATGTGCAATCGGCACAATCCATTGTTACATTGGTTCTGGATCAGTAGTACTTGTATGCTAGTACTCCCTCTGTAAACTAATATAAGAGCGTTTAGATCACTATTTTAGTATTCTAAACGCTCTTATATTAGTTTACGGAGGGAGTAGTTTGTTATGAAGAAACTTCACGCACATGATTAAAACCGAGAACCTCCAGCAAGAGTAGTAGGAAAAGAGGGATTCTCACGAGGAAACAGCGGGGGAAAGACAGAGTACGTACATGTGTTGTTTTCTCCGGTGATGCTAGCCCGATCCTCGACACAGATCGGGACGTGGCCCCTGCCGATTCGGTTTCTTCCCCTAGACCCCGTCGTACACAACGGGTGGCCACTGCGGCAACATGAACGAGGAATTTCCCTCTACAGGCCTACGTGGGTGACACCATTGCTGCTCTCTTGCGGCGATGCGACAACAACGAAACGAGCGGCGGCAGATTCCGACAAAAAAATTTATTAGGGGATTAAATTTACTTCTAAGTTTTCTCAAGATATTAACTGACACAATTCAGATTGGTCTAATGACTACCTGGAACAGCCCTTGAGAGAAATTTTGTTTGTCATGAAAATGATAGAATTATGATAACATGGGCTGTCTTCAAAGTTTTTTTTTTACGCTGATATCAATAAGGAAAGCAAATATACAAGAGAAATATGGAGATCTAGGGTAGTTGTCATCAAACGTAGAGATCTTCCCAGAAAAAAAAAAACCGTCGAGATCCACGATGATGTCTTGAGCAGCATTCACTTCTTCAAGATCAGGAAATGACATTGAAGATCTGTTTAATTAGTTGTGTCCCATAGTACCTTTTATTGTTACAACTAAGATGTACAAATAGTTGTATGGATGCCAGAACTTAACCAGTCACTTAGTTTCATCCATACCACCGTCGTTGCGCGTGCGTGTAGGCTGTACCTTCAACCAATCCCTGTAGTTTTACTCTACTGTGTATAGATGAAAATTCATTTCAGTACTAGTACTTGCTAGTATTTCGTTATGATGAAACTTTTACACGCATGATTAGAACAGAGAACCTCCGGCAACAGTAGGGGGAAATCACATTATTGTTTTCTCACAACCGATGAAACATGTCGACGATGGTTATCCTATTTCTTGAAGATGAAATAGGATAACATGACAAACAAATAGGGTCTGAATCGACATCACTCCACAGAAACAATCAGGTTACAGGTAGGAGCTACAAATAGTTTTTTAAGTCCAAGTAGCAAAGTCTTCAGCAGCATTCACTTGCTTTCGGGTGCCACTTTTGCTTGCTCCGTTTAGTCTGGACCCTCAACTCCAATTTACCATGATAAATGAGAGGTAACACTCATGATTCCCATCTGCAGAAAAGAAAGGGATCCTACTAACAGCGCTGATGACTTGACTCATGAGATGTCCGGCCTGACCATCGGCGTAGCACTAGCAGCACATAGCAATAGATTGAGATGTTAGTACATCAGCTATATATGGAAAGCTAAATTCCTTCAAAAGGCATGTAATACTGAATAACTCGAGTGAGGAGAAATAAAATAAATGCGAGTTTTCCTCAAAAAGCAACAGATTATACGTGCACGAGAACAAGCAAAATGGTTTTTACAAACCTCCCAGACAAAAGCAAACACACTCTCATCACAGCAAGGAGCAAACAATGACAGTCGTTTAGAAGCATGAAAGACACGACTGATGACAGACCTTGCAATGGGATATGGAACATGGCAAACATTGAAACATCATAAGGAAAGGGTCGCGCTAACTACCACACGTGTGGGAGAAGTCTCTAATGTAAACAGATTGCCACGTCATCGCATGCATGCAGGAATCTTTTTGGATTTTCAGTTTTTAAAATGTTTTATCTCTTAAACGAAAAATCCGATTGAAAATCCGTTTTCACCATTAAATCCCTCGCGATGAGATCTTCGAAACTAGATCCCATGTTGATATGTTTTGATGAATTTTTTTTTGGATTAAAAGTTGCCATGTCTATTGCATATGAATTGCCATGATGTTTACACTGAAGTTGCCATGATATGTTTCAGCTATTTTTTTCTGCATTTAAAAGTAAATTTTGACATTTATAAAACGGGGAATTAAGAAACTAGACTTGCCATGAACCATAAACTAAATTGCCATGATACATGCACGTAAAATTGCCATGTTTCATACAAAAAATAATTTTCATGGTCAAAGTACTGGAGTTGCCATCATCAAAATACTAAAATTGTCATGATCTACAAACTAAAATTGCCACATGGCAACTTTAGTTTAAGCCCTATGGCAACTATAGTGTAAACATCGTGGCAACTTCTGGGCAAAAAAAAAAATTCGTCAAAACATATCAACATGGGGTCTAGTTTTGAAGATCCCGTCGAGACGGATTTAATGGTGAAAACGGATTTTTAGTTCACTTTTTTATTTAGGAGATAAAACATTTTTAAGCCGAAAACCAAAAAGATTTCTGCTGATGCCATCTATTCATACGTGGCAAAATGAGTGGTGGTTGAGGCGTGTGGGCGATGTGCAAACGCCCACACGTGTGGGCGTTAACATTTCCGTAAGGAAAAAATAACAAGTCAAATAATGGTTAGTCTAGCTGAATCACATTTCACAGGCAGTGAACAATCTGTCGCTAGTCTTTTTGGAGAGGGTTCAGCAGAGACCCGACATTATCACATTTTAAGCCTCTGCCTGCAACCCCAAGGCTATTTATAGTGCTTCTATTGTTGCCATAAACAAATATCTCAACAGAAAGAGATGCATACAAATGCTTAAATGGTCCAACTTAATCATCATAGCATGATCATGATAATAGATTGGTTCATTTCACATCAACTATTGACATTATTGCATAACTTATGTAAGACATTGCTGAAAATAGTAGCTCTTATGTAGTGAAAGCTACCTTGTGCAAGTACACTATTTAGATAGATCCATCTATGTCAAAATGGCATTGCTATTTAAGTGTATATATAGGAAAGATAAAATATATGTATACAAATTTAGAAGGCAAATGGCTGACATACGACACCAGACACAAGTTTAAGATATGGCCAACCCGAACAATATTTTTTCCCAGAAATGGAATTATTTTATGCTTTCAGCAACATCGTCTACTATCTATATGATTAAAAAAGAATTGTTACCAGAACAACATATATTAAACGTGATTCTATTGAATGATGACGAGAACTAACGAGAAAAGTCCAAACAGCAAACAGTTCCTTCCAAGTCCCAAACAAGACATTCTTTTGTATATGATTAAATGGCCATTTTATCTGTGTGTATCTATCCGGTGGCAGTGGCAGTGGCTCGTTAAAACTGCAGGGCTGGTTAATCCCAATTATTTTTTTGTGAAACTATTCCATAGAATTGAAATTTCATGCAGAAAGCTAGAGAAGAATGCAAATTTCACTGGAAAAAGTATTTCACCACACAGTTGCGCAGCCCTGGCATCACCACTGGGGCAAAGAAAGGGACAATGATGTACAATACCTTCTTGATAATCACCTTTCTCAGAAGATGGAGCAGCTACCTCAACATTGCTACCAGAGGTATTTGAGTCCCCAGCATCATCTTTGCTGCTTGTGCCCTTCAACGATTCTTCACTTGACACACTCTTAGTAACATCATCCAAAGAATCATTCACCTCTTGAGCATTGTATGTGCATCCATATTTCTTGAACGTGGCAGCACATCCAAGAGCAACTTCCTCATGATGCGGAACCCTTGGTGAAAACAAAGGTTTAAGTTTTCAGCCTATAATTGTTAAGTTTGTAGATAACACAAGACCGCAAAAGTTACTCAACCTGAGGTAGAACAGCACAACTACAACTATTCTATCAATCATTTTGGCATGAGGTGCTAACTATGTTCTGTTGACTGTTATTTATAACAACAAACTAAACATCACCAGAGGTATATAACTCTTCTCGAATAGGATAACACCTACCCTTTAAATAAATGCACTTTGATTTAGTGTTCATCACAACACACATATCATGAAAAAAGATGCCAAGTCCTAACTCTTAAGTACCACCATGGAAAAACACTAAGGTTAATCCGACTCAGTAAACTCCTCAAATGTAGTTTGGCTCGTTGTAGAACAAAAGATAGACCACTTGGCAACTACATTGTCCTAGAAGGCTAAAACATCTAAAGCTCTTCTGAACTCATCTGTTGAACATAACGACTTAAAGTCCAAAGCAACTAAGGGCACATTGTGCTATTCTTAAAGAGCACTGAACTAAGGGGAAGCTTTATTCCACAATCACATCCATACAAATGTTTCAGCATAGCTCGGAATAGGGGAGGTGTTTGGGAATGGAGCCCTCACCTGACATTATTGTCGTGGCTGATGCATTCAAAGGTGTTGACAAATTCTCCCTCATTGATAGCATTGGACCCCTTATTGAACAGCTGGTGTGCCTGATGTATTGTTTTCTCCCCCTCTCCCCCCTCCCCACTACATGCCTCCTCACTAGGCTTCGATAGCAGTTGATTCTGGTGGTCGCCTCTTGGCGCAGGAGTGTAGAAGGTGACAACTGGAATCAATTTATGGAAACAGAAGCCACAATGGTCGGACACCTTCCTCACCAGCTCAGATTGTAGATCAATTGCAAAGAGGCCGGCAACTGTAGTAACAAAAATAGCATTTGCTCCCTCGGCAAAGGCCTTCAGTGCCACTACATAACATTCATCCAACAAAACACTGGTTGGGAGCAAATTGTGAGGGTAGATGACCCGGCTCAGCAACCATTTTGCATCAGCGCCATCACTCGCCTCTCTTGTCCACAACTTGAGATGCTGACGCAAGTCTTGGATTAATCCCAGCCCACCGTCCTCCGTCACCATGAGAGTGCATGTGCAGTCATAATAGTTGTCTGGTACGCCGAACATAGTCAGAACATGCCTTGACAAGTCATACTCCAGGATTGACTCAGTGTCCACGTAGTCGTAGACGATGAAGTAGAGCAGAGAGCTGTCAATGATCACACTTGAATATTTTGTGAATCCTATGAACTCGCCGTGCATTGTGGTCATCCTGCCCCAGGCACCAATCTTTGACGAGTATGCACATGCCGACGTGACATACTCGTCGGCGTCTTCCTTGGAGGAGAAGACGAAAAACACGCAGAAAGGACCCCCAAGGCAGCCGCGATGGTCGCACCTATCCACTGCGCAGAACACGATCGCCGCCGAGTAGCCGAATTCGAATGCTACAGGCAGCGGTACGCGCTCTTGGGTACCCGTGATTGGCTCCCACACGAGGAGTTCCTTGGCATCCTGGGATCTGGACAGGAAGAGGGCACGACCATGGCGGCAGTCGAGGGCCCGCCACGAGCGGTGGTCCGGGGCGGCGAGGGAGAAGGACGACGCAGTGGTGGGGATGAAGTAGGGGGTGCGCTCGTTGGCCTCGTCGCGGAGGAAACCGAGCGCGGGGTGCCTCGTGGATCTCGTGGAGGCGGCGGCGAAAGTTGGGGCGGAAAATGATGCTGCTCCAGCCCTTGCAGACGAGGGAGGATCGGAGGAGGCAGGTAGGGTCGTCGGTCGGGAAGTGGAGGAGGATCTCTTGGATGAGATCGTCCGGGAGCGACAGCGGCGCTGCTGCCATGGTGTGCTAGATCTGGGTGTTGGTGTGGAATATGGAGCGCATAGGTGGGCTGGAATTTGGAAAAGATAATTCCTTATTTAACATCATCTTAAATTTTCTTTACCTATCCGACTCAGATTTTTTTCTTTCTTATCCAACACTAAGTTATGCCTTTTGTTATCGGACTCATATTTTTTTCTTCCTTATCTAACACTAAGTTATGTCTTTTGTGACACTTACGTCACTTCCGTTATCCTCTGCCCCCTAATTTTTGTCAGCCTTTTAGGATTTATTTAGGTAGTGAATTTTTTAGGTGGACGAATTTACCCCTATCTATACCACTTCCAAAAAAGAGGGGCCAAACTGGCCCTCTCTCCCGGCCCGACTCATCTCTCTCCTCCGCCTGATTCCCCCAAACCCTATCAAGCGGCGGCGACGCAATTATAGCCACTGGCGGACCTCCCCGGTGGGCAGGGTATGGCGTCTGCCATACCTTAATTTTGAGGGAAAAAAATTATAACTAGTACTCCCTCCGTCCGAAAATACTTGTCATCAAAATGGACAAAAAAAGATGCATCTAGAACTAAAATACATCTAGATACATCCCGTTTTATTCATTTTGATGACAAGTATTTCCGGACGGAGGGAGTATGCATCAATCGCTAGCAGAATAGGTTGCCTCGTCGCTGTTAATACGTGATGGGCCGACGGCCCGACGCAGCGAGCGGCAAGATGGGTCCATCAGCCAGCCAGGTTCGAGCGTCCAGGCGAGGCAGCCAGCAGGTTCCAGCATCCACGCGAGCAAGTAGAGACGCAACACATCCTAGCAGCAGCAACAACAGTCGGGCCGTCCGGCCAGGTCCGGCCGGCGCAGTCACGGCCAGATTGCCCGAAGATGGAAAGGAAGAGGAAGGCAATAAGAAATCCAAAGGAAAGGGGAGGAGGTGATTTCTCAATTTTCCTGAAATTTTGTCGCAAATTTTAACAGTAGTTTGAAGCCTCAAATAGTCAAATCCAAGCAGATTGTAGTGACATATTAATGTTGTGAACACGCTGGTTGTGAATTGCAGATTTGAAAAGATATTTTGAAGTGCTTGGTAGTGGCAGCAGCTCAAAATCGAACCCAAGTACCCGTGAAAGTGTCCATGTTCCGGCAGCACATGCCACTCATCAAGATCAAGTGAGTTCGGTGGAAGTAGAGCATGAAAATTTGATGCAAACTGAACAAGTGGAAGAACAAACTACAGATTCTCTTGAAGCTATAGTGGAAGAGAATGTTGAAGTTCATGAAGTTGAAGGTACATCTGTTTTTAGTGAAGATTACATAAATGATTATCCTAGACTTCGCATTCCACTTGATAGATGTCTGATGGCTGGCTTAATGACTTGATGGTGTGTTACATTGAGCGAGAGATCTTTAAAAGTATCGATCTTGGTAAAATTAAGGAGATTTTCAGGAGGGTAGGGCACTGCCATTGCCTGGGTCTTCTAGACGCCATTAAATGCTTCATTATCAGTATGTTTTAGGTTGTTTTCCTATTGAAACATGTCTACAATTTCATTGTATTTGGTTATTTGTTTGTAGTGTAGAAGTTCATTCCTTTTATTCGCATAAAGAAAAATCTTAATGAGACTTCGCCTCACCTTAAATTTTTTTCGTGGTCCGCCTCTGATTGTAGCTCATAGCGGCCGCTCTGCAGAATCGCCACTCTGGAGCTTTGCATCATAGAGTTGTGACTGACTGACGCTATCTCGAGACCCAGGTGCATATAGCAACAAACCGACAACCATGTCTTTCGGCAGAAGCACCTGACAAGAAGATAGCAGCTGAGCAGCATTCACATCTTCAAGGTGCCCAACCCTCTGAAACTCATCGTAGCATCAACATCAGGGTCAATGTCCTCAGGTCCATTCCGGCAAGCCTGCTCACCCTGAAACCATTTGATACCCAGCAATTATAAATTCAAACAGGCAATATATTATATACATATACAAACATGGTTGCACTTACCTTCTTCTCTTTCTTTTTATTTGTGTTGATGCCCCCCTCCTCCTCATCTTGTTGTTTCAATATTCTCTCGTCCAAATCTGAAGAACAAGCACAAGCCAAGGATGTAATTTTAACTTTCAGGCAGGAATCTGATAGGACAGTACAGCCTTCAGTGGGACTGGGAGATTAGCCCCCCCCCCCCCCCCCTTTTTTCTTTTTCTAGGAATAAGTCTATGAGGCTCATATGTGATGTGAATACTGAGTAAACAATCATAGGAAGTATCTCCACAAATGATACTGATGCCTGCCAAATTGTCTGTCTCCATCATCTCCTGCAACTAGTTGCCTTCGCAACACTGATAACCAACGGATATTTCTTGCAACTAGTAAATCTAACTTGTTGAGCCGTGATATCAGTTTGCGAAGAAATTATGCATACACTGTTACATTGCCATTTTCAGGTATTGCAAATAGCCTGTTATAGTGGTGCATCATTTTGCAACTTTAACTCAGGACTGCAGCACTGGCGGTACGAAGATGTAAATTGACAGGGTCATCATTGTTGTCAAGTTATTGTGACTGTAACTATAAGATTCGACATGTAATCTTCAATCAGCTTAACAGTGTTGCTTTATTTATAAGTTCACTATCCAAACCCTTACAAGTTTTAACAAGAGAAATATCTGTCGGTTGCACTGCCCTACTTTTGTCCTGACGATAATGATTTGTAGTACCAAATCTTCATATTTGGTCAACAGTATTTGTTCTTTTGTTTTGTGTCAAACCTTTTGCTTAAATGCTACTGAAATTTTACCAGTAGATTATATGGCTAGGCAGGAAACTGTACTTGCCTTTGGCCTTGTATTCACTACTTGCTACAGTATCCGGCATTTTCAGACCATATTGTAGGAGGAAAAGCACGGCCATCAGATATTGTACTACTACTAGACTACTCTTTAAAGAAAAGCAACACGAAATAATGAGATCTACACAGATGCGGGAGTATCCAACTATAAAGGTAAGAAAGATAAAAGGAAATACATATAAACTTAGAAGACAAGTTGCGAATATGGTCAACCAACAAATCAAATTTTTTATGAGCATTAGATCGTTTCTTCTGTACGTCATGTACTACCTTTTGACAAAGTTGAATAAGAACTACTAACAAAGAAAGCATCAATTAAATGGCCTCCTAATGAAAGACGATGCGTATTCAAGAGATCAGTGTGAATCAGTTCCAAGCCCCAAACAAGACTATTATTAATATGCAACTTGTATATGCGGGAGCACATAGTCTTGGCGCGGTAACAGTGCCACGCTCAAATTGTGGTTGCAGTCGTGGCACCGACACTAGTCTTGTGTAAAGGGCAGAGTATACAGTACATTATTACAAATCACCTTTCTCTGAAGGTGGAGCACACTCGACATTGCTACCAGAGGTTGTTGAGTTCCTGACATCATCTTTTCTGCTTGTACCCATAACTGATTCTTCATTTGGTACAGCTTTGGGCAGCAAGGTACATCCATATATGTTGAGCGTGCTTGCAGCCTCCTGAGCAACTTCTCCATAACGCGGAACCCTAGGTGAAAACAAAGGCACAAATTTTCAGTCTATAATTGTTAAGCTTGTAGATGACAAAGGCTATGAAGGTTACGGCAATCTGAGGTTGAACAAACAGCTGCAATTATTCCATCAACAATTATTCTGTTGACGGTGCTTGTGCAAATTATGATAGTACCATACAAATCAACTGCACATCGATGAAATATTTTTAACTAGCCAACACCAGAGGTATATACCTCTTCTAGAATAGGATAACATCTATCCCTCCAATAAATGCACTTTGGGTTTATGTACATCGCAAAGCACATGTCATAACAAAAGATGCCATGTCCTAACTCTCAAGTACTGCTATGAAAGGAAAAAGTTACTAGGGATAATTCGACTAACTGAATCCCTAAAACACAGTTGGGCTCGCCGCCAAACACAATAAAGATAAACATCGGTTGGCAACCACATCGACGTGGAACATCTAAAACCGTTGTAAACTCATCTCCCAAACTAAAGGACTCAAAGTCACAAAGTAACTAAGGGCACATGGAAACCAACAGCTGATCTTAAAGAGCACTGAACTAAGGTAAAGTTCTTTTTTCCACAATCACATCCATACAAATGTTTGAATGTGGAGGCGTTTTGGAGTAGAGCCCTCACCTCATATTGTGGCCATGGCTGATGCTTTCGAAGGTGTTGACAAAGTCCCCCTCCTTGAATGCATTGGACCCCTTGTCGAACAGCAGCTGCGCTTGATCTACCGTTTTCTCCTCCCCACCACCTACTTCCTCACTAGGCTTCAATGCCAGAAGATTGTGGTGCTCACCTCTGGGCCAAGGAGTGTAGAAACCAACAACTGGATCTTCCTCACGTGCTCTGATTGTAGCTCAATTGTGAACAGGCCAGCAACCGTGCTAACAAGAATGACATTTGCTCCCTCAACAAACCTCACCACATATGACCCTCCATAGCGTGCATCACTACGAGTATCAATAGGTAGCAAGTTGTACAGGTCGATGACCCGACTCAGCACCCATCCTGCATCAGCGTCGCCAATCGCCTCCCATGTCCACAATTTGATATGCTCATTGAACGAGTTTTCGATAACTCCCAATCCACCATCCTCCGTCAGCATGAGGTTACATCCATGTTCGGAGCAGTCACCTGGTGGCTCGGACACGGTCAGGGCGTGACTTGCCAAGCCATACTCCATGATTGACGTATGTTCGGTCCTGCCCCTGAAGTAGAGCAAAGAGCTGCCAACAAGCACGCTAGCACATCGTTGGTAGCTAATGTTGAACTCGCTGTGCACCGAGGTCAGCTCTCCCCAGGTGCCAGTCTCCGACGAGTAAACGGTCGCCGACCTAACCCACTCCTCCTCCTCCTCTGGGTCAAAATCCTCAAGGAGGTCTGAGAAGGAGAAGACCACGCGGAAAGGACCACCGAGGCAGTCGCGATGGTCGCACCCATCCGCTGCGCACAACACAGCCGCCATCGGGTAGTTGTTCCAGCTCCCGAACGCCGCGGGCACCAGCACGCGCTGCTGGGCGCCCGTGGTTGGCTCCCACACGAGGAGTTCCAGAGTAGGCTGGCGCATGGAGAAGAAGATGGCGCGGCCATGGCGGCAGTCCTGGGCCCGCCAGCAGTGCCAGTCCGGGGCGGCAGGAGAGAAGGACGAGGCCGCCGACGAGGTTGGGCGATTCTTGGAGACGAAGCGGCAGCACGCCAGCGCCGACTTCCTGTGCAGTAGCGGCGGCAGCTCCCAGGAGCCAGATGCGGCTTCCGATATCCCCGTGACCGCCACGGCAGGCTTCTTCGCGTCCAGCGTGCCCATGGCCGGCGCCACCGCATCCTTGGCCCGCATCTCCTCTTCCCTGGCCGGCTTTCTTGTCGGTTGTTAACGCCCGCGTCGAGTTGGAACAGAGGAGGCCGGCGTACTAGTACTAGTACTTCTTGCACATGGGTTGGGGACTTTCTCGTCTAAAATTTAGTGCCAGCGCACGAATTGGTACCTTTGCTGAAAACCATGTGCACTATATTGCAGAACGGAGGGAGTATTTTCAAGCTTCCAAATGGCAGAGGCCTTCGGTGCCCTCTCAATGCAACCCAAGTAACTACATTTTCTGAGGAGAAGGTATACATATACTCCGTACTTGATACTTCTAATTTGCTAAAAAAACTTACTTCATATATGGTTTTTTAAGCAAATATGGCCGGGTTGCACACTTTCAACTTCAGAAACACCGCCAAAGCCGTCGATCTCTACCTCCTCACGGTGGCAAGACCGGTGATTCCCCTCCCCTCTATCCACCGCTCCTGCCGCGTGAGGAACTTCGATTTTGCGTGTTCAATGTGTAGTAAGGGTTAGCTGTTGGTTTTGTGGTGGCGTCGTTCAAATGGAGGTGGTGGCACTGCGTCGAATAATGGTGCCCCGGCTTCAAGCCCATTTCACAGGTGTATGGTCGATCCACAACATCGACGAGGTTGTGGGTAACATGTGCTTCAACATCGTGTGGTGTTGGTTTGATCGTCGACTTGTTGTCGGCGGCCTCTGTGCAGGTTGTTCCCATCCACAGGCGATCACGGGTCCGGTCACCAGTTCTCTCCACTGACGCTAGCCCAACCGTTGATAGACCGGGGGGGGGGGGTCACGCCTATTCGGATTCTTCCCCTAGACCCCATCATACATGGCAGGTGGCTCTTGCGGAAACATCAAGGAGTTTCCATCTACAGGTCTATGTGGGTGATACGGTTGTTGCTCTCCTCCAATGGTGCAATGGTAACAAAGCGAGCGGTGCCAGATTCCAATACAATATGATACTTGTAAGTTTTCTTAGGGTCTTTTCTGTAAATTTGGTCGCACTTGTCCTAGATCCGGATATTCTTTTACCTTAATTAATATAATCCAGATATTAGCGTAAAATAAACTTTGAAGACAGCCCATGTTATCATAATTCTATCATTTTGGTTACAAATAATTTTTTCTCAAGGGCCATTCCAGGTAGTCATTAGACCAATCTGCAGATCCACGACGATGTCTTCAGCAACATTCACTTCTTCAAGATCGGGAAAGGACATTGAAGATCTTTCTAATTAGTCATGTCCCTTCTCGTGTAGATTGACTTTGACATACTTTATTATTATTATTACAACTGAGATGTCCAAATAGTTGTATGCCAAAACTAAACCCGGGCCGTCAGTTTCATCAAATCAATGACAGTGTTGATGTGTCCGTACCTCTATAGGCTGTAGCTTCAACCAATCACTGTACTTCAACTAATCTTATCTCCTGCTAGTATTACACACATTTCACTACGATCGAACTTTCACACTCATGATTAAACTAAGAACCTCCTTGCAACTGATGAAACTGATCTTTGATGAAACATGTCAACAAACGGAGTCTTAATTGGCACCACTCCACAGAAACTATCAGGTACAAATAGGAGCTACAAATAGTTTTTAAACTCCTAGCCTTCAGCAGCATCCACTTCTTACTTCTTTCAGGTGCCAACTTTTAATTTGGTGCCTCCATTTAGCTAGTCTGGACACTAACCTACAATTTACCATGAAAATGGGAGGTGACACTCATAATTCCCAGCAACAGAGGAGAAAGAGATCCCACTGAAGGCGCTGAATGACTTGACTGATGAAACATCCGGCCTGACCCATCAGCGATTCAGCGTAGCACTAGAAGCACATAGCAAAAGATTGAGATGTTAGTACGCCAGATATATTGGATGGAAAGCTGAATTCCTTCAGAAGGAATGTAACACTGACTGACTGAGTGAGGAAAAATAAAATACATGCGAGTTTCCCCCCAAAAGCAACAGACTATATGTGCACGAGAACAGGCAAAATGGTTTAGATATATGACCCTCCCAGAGTAATCCAAAGACACTGTCATCACAGCGAAGAGCACAGAATGGCAGCCTTTTCAGAGCATAACAGACATTACAATTGCATAAGCCAAAAAATTGATAGATCAAATAATGAATGGCAGCAGCTTCCCTCTAGCAACTTGTATAGACATCAACAGATTTTGCTTATTGTAAATCATATCACACTGCTTCCTTTTTGCCGCTGAGACTAATTTTTAATCTAAAAAGAGAATCTGATTTTGCATTTATTTTTTTCCAAAATTTGCTACTACTTTATACTCCATTGACATTGATGATCTGCAAAAAATTCAAATTAAGTTATTTGCAATTTGTTTTCTCAGATTACACTAGTATATTGGACCCATCTTACGAAATATTTGTGTTTTTAACATTTGTCATAATGACTTGTCTAGTTATCTTTCAATGCTTCTGTTCTGGTTTTTCTTTGTATATTCCATTAATGGGACATTGCGCTTGTGCAGACTCGAGGTCTCAAGCATGGGAGGGCAATTGTTGTGTCCACATGTACATCAGTGGCATCTATTGTGTCTGGTGTTGTGGCTGATGAGCATTGCCCATTGAGGCAACATGAACTGCAGCAGGAACATCTAATACCATGTCTCAGGCATATCATGGCAACACGGTGAACAATCCGTTGCTAGTTGCTTTTGGAGAATGTTCAGCAGAGACCTGACATTATGATATGGATAGATCCATATTTTATTCAAACTGGCATTGGTATTCCTATATGTAAGAAAGATAAAATTATATGTATTTAAATTTAGAAGGCAAATGGCTGACACATAGCACCAGACACAAGTCCAAGATATGGTCAACCCATGGCACAAGTTTTTTTTTTGAGAAATGAAAGCATTTTATACTATCAGCTATGTCGTCTACTCTCTATATTGTTATATAAGAACTTTTAGCATAACAGCATTGAGTAAATGGTCTTCTATGGAATGATGATGAGAATTCACGAGACAAGTCCAAACACCCAAACATGAAAGTAGTGGCTACTCTCGGGTGTAGTACACCCGAGTTCGCAAAAGATTGAAAAAATGTGATCAAACATTGTCCAAAAAATCTGAACTTTTGGGATATGAAACATTATCAGATGTGTGAGGTTCTTGCAAAATTTCATCTAAAACTAACATCTGAGGAGCTCTCACCAAAAATAACAAAATCACTGCTCAAACAGTGCACAAAACTTTCAGCAGCGATTTTGTTTTTTTCAGTGAGAGCTCCTCGGATATTATTTTTCGATGAAACTTGGCAAGAACCTCAAACATATGATAAAGTTTGATGTAGCAAAATTTCAGATTTTTTGGATTTCCTTTGATAAACTTTTTTCAAAGTTTTTGCTAACTCGGGTGTAGTACACCCGAGAGTAGAAAATCCAGTCTCAAACATTTACTTCCAATTTCCAAACAATACTACTAGTTTGCATATGCAGGATCATGTGCCCATTTGTTCTGTGTATATGACTATCCGGTGGTAGTGGCAGTGCCTCTTTGATCCCAAAAGTTACTATTCCATAGAAGTGAAATTTCATGCCTAGAGAGCAATGAAAACTTCAGAGAAAATAAAGCATTTCACCACACAGTTGTGCAGCCCTGGCACCACCACTGGTCCAAAGAAAGGAACAGTGATATACAATACCTTCTTGAGAATTACCTTTCTCCGAAGATGGAGCAGCATCTTCAACACTGCTACAAGAGGTCTTTGAGTCCCCAGCATCATCTTCCCTGCAGGTTGTGCCCTTCACCAATTCTTCAATTGGTGCACTCTTGGGGACAGAATCCAAAGAATCATTCACTTCTTGAGCTTTGTATGCACATACATATTTGCCAAACATGCTAGCACAGGCCGGAGCAACTTCCACATGGCATGGAGACCTAGGTGAAAACAAAGGTGTAAATTTTCAGTCTATAATCGTTAAGTTATACTAGATAACACAAGGCCATGGAAGTTACTGCAGTCTGAGATAGAACAACACTGCTACAATTATTCCATCAACCATTTTTGATGAAACGAAATCTAACAATATTCTATTCTCCGCTGTTTATAACAACAGACTAGCCAGCACCAGCGGTATATAATTCTTGTTGAATAAGATAACAACCTATCCTTCCAATAAATGCGCTATAATTTAATGTACATCGAAATACACATATCATGACAAAAGATGCCAGGTCCTAACTCTCTGCCATCGGAAAAAAGTACTGAGGTTAATTCGACTCAGTGAATCCCTCAAACGCAGCTGGGCTCGTCGCCAATCACAAGATAAACTGCTTGGCAACCACATCGTCCTAGAACATCTAAAACTGCTCTTAACTCATCTTCTGAACAAAACGACTCAAAGCCTAAAGCAGTGAAGGGCACATTGCGCTAATCATAAAGAGCACCACTCAAAGCCTGAAGCAGCGAAGGGCACATTGTGCTAATCATAAAGAGCACATTTGGGAATGGAGCCATCACCTGATATTGTGGTCGTGGTTGATGCATTCAAAGGTGTTCACAAAGTCTCCCTTACTGATAGCATTGGACCTCTTGTCGAACAGCTGTTGTGCCTGATCTATTGTTTTCCCCCCCTCTCCCCCCTCCTCACCACCTGCCTCCCCACTAGGCTTTGACACCAGCAGATGCTGTTGGTCGCCTCGGAGCATAGGAGTGTAGAAGGTGACAACCGGAATCAAATTACCAAAGCTACTAGGAACAAACACCTTCGTCACCTCCTCTGATTGTAGCTCAATCGTGAAGACACCAGCAATTGAGTTAACGAAAATGACATTAGCTCCCTCGGCGAAGCCCATCACCCACACTCCATAACCTTCATTCAAGCGAGCACTAGCTGGGAAAAAATTGTGCAGGTAGATGACACGGCTCAACACCCATTGTGCATCAGTGTCGTCACTCGCATTCTCTATCTCTAGTGTCCACAATTTGAGATGCGGACACCAATCTTCAATAAGTCCTAGTCGACCGTCCTCTGTCAGAATGAGATTAAAACATACGTTCTCGTCATTGTCTGGTGGGACGAACAGAGTCAGGGCATGCCTTGCCAAGTCGTACTCCAGGATGGACGCGCTGGCCCGGAAGTAGAGCAGTGAGCTGCCAACGAGCACGCTGGAATTGTCTGTGATTTCTATGGAGAGCTCGGTGTGCAACGTGGTCAGTTCGCCCCAGGCACCGGTCTCCGGCGAGTACACGCACGCCGACGTGACATTCTGCTCCTCTTTTGTATGCTCCTCGAAGATGAAGACCACGCGGAAAGGACCCCCGAGGCAGTCGCGGTGGTCGCACCGGTCCGCTGCGCAGAACACCGCCGCGTTAGAGTACATCAACGCGTTTGGATATGGCTTGGCGCTGTCGTACGCCGTTGGCACCGGTAGGCGGTTCTGGTCGCCGGTGATGGGCTCCCACACGAGGAGTGTCTCGGCGTGCTGGTTCTCGGAGACGAAGAGGGCGCGGCCGTGGCGGCAGTCGAGGGCCCGCCACCTGAGGCAGTCCGGAGCGTCGAGGGAGAAGGATGAGGCGGTGGTGGGGATGAAGCTGGGAGTGCCCTCGCTAGCCCGGTTGGGAAGGAACCCAAGCAAGGGGGGTGGTCGGTGGAGGTCGTGGAGGCGGCGTCGGAAGCTGGGGAGGGAGACGGCGCAACCCCAGGCCTTGCAGACGAGGAAGGCACGGAGGAGGCAGGCTGGGTCGTCGGGCGGGAGGCGGGCGAGGATCTCTTGGACGAGATCCTCCGGGAGCTCCGGCGGCGGCGGCGGCGCTGCTGCCATGGTGGTGGGTGGCTAGGCCTGGGTGTGTTTGCGGGGGAGTGAGGGGAATGGTCGGCCGCACAAACGTCTCGGTCCTACCCTACAGAGACGGAGTGGGCTGGGATGGGCAGACGCTCTGGGCTGGATAGGCAAGGAGACTTTTTTTTTCAAGCCCGCCCCATGAAGCACAGAGAACTTATTATACAGGCACTCAAGAAAAAATATGGGCCAAATATATTCATTTTTTATTTCGAAAAATGTTTTCCTAAAATATATTTCTCATTTCTAAAATATAGTTTTATTCCCCAAAAAAGTTTCAAGCATATGCATTGCTGAAAAAAAATCAAATAGTAAAATAAAATCTTATCTCATGTTTAAAACAATGCTCATGTGTTTGAAAAAAAACATCTTTTAGAAAATAAATTATGTATTTTGAAAACAAAGTGATAATTATATGAAAATATAAAATATGGGAGAGAGAATACAGATGATCCAATGGAGATGGAAGAGTTATGGAGGGAAAATCTTATTCTTTTTTTGTGAAAATATGGAGGAAGAATCTATCCAAACAATAAGTCGTATGGAGATAGGATTGATTTTGGTCGATCTATCGGAGACGCCTAATATTGTCCAGCCAATCCAAATGTCTATTCATTACATATATAAAAGGTCAAGTATGTGTAGCACTGGCATGAGTGGAAGCACTCCAGCACACAAAACTTTTCCCTAAGTACCAATAAGAACCAGTAACCATTCCCAAAGGTGTATATAGTATAGTAAGTTTAGGTTCATACATAGTTTGTTTCTATTTGAATTAAATTTTGCATACGTTAAGCTTAATCAATATCTTTGGTTTGAAGGAAAAAAAACTAGAAAATTAATCCACCAGCCAATGTGTTCTTTAGTGGATCGGATCTGACAAACTGGAAACACTTCACCCGCAAAAAAATAAAAATAAAAAATAATTGGAAACACTTACTTCCTGTAAGTGCATCTAGTGCCACCCCTAGTTGCTTTTGGAGTATTGACGACAAACCTGGTTGAGGGACTAATGTGTTTGTGAGAATTGCAGGATAACATAGGTAGTAGTCCCTCGTTGATTCGGTTTACCTACCGAAGATGACCCTTAAAAATGTGTGAAGACATTGAAGACAATGATGGTCTGTGAAGCTATTCAGGTTGAAGACTATGACATGAGAAGACATCGCATGAAGACTATGGAGCGCGAAGACTTAGTTGTTTCGTTGTTTCCTTTTCTTCTTTGTTGAGTCATAGGAACCACCGTGCTGTTAAGTGGGGTCCAAGTGAACAAAGTCAGAGTGACCGAAGTGATGCTCAACCAAATCCTATGTCTTCGAGCGAAGACAATTAGAGCAAATATTATCCAGAGTCGGATGAGTCAGCTTTACTTGTAGCCCAAGTCAAGCTACCGCGTGTGTTTGAAATCTGACCGTTGAGACACGTGCCAGTTCCTTAGTGACCCAGGGTCATTTCGGACAAATCAGGTCGGGTTGCCCAGTGGCTATAAATAGCCCACCCCCTACACCATAAATTGGTGGCTGCTCAGAGTTAGTGCATGGCTTTTGTCCTTTGAGAGCAACCCACCTCCGAAGCTTTTGAGATAGAATCCTTGCAAGGACAAAGCCCAAACCACCCAGATCCTAAAAGAGTGTTTGGCATCACTGAAGTCTTTCTATCCACGTGATCTGAAGACTTGTTACACTTGAGGACTGTGAATCCTCCAGCCGGTTAGGCATCACGTTCTGAGCATCCAAGAGTCATTATGGATTGCTGGTGAACGAAGTCTGTGAATGTTTGGAAGTCTACCTTGAAGACTTACCAGAGTGATTGGCCGGGGACTAGGTGTCCTTAGCTCAAGGGGAATAAGGTGAAGACGCGGTCTTCTGAGTTGAATCTAAGCCTCCCTAACCAGACGTACAATTGTCACAACAACTGGAACTGGTCAACAAATCTTTGTCCTCCTGAAGCTACTGGTTCTATCTCTCACTTCTCTTTACTTACAATTTGTCTTTGTGAAGTCATTGCCCACTTGCATTATCTGATTGACTTCACTGCGTGACTACTTGTTCTGATTGGCTTCATACTATCTTCCATCTTGATCCTTACTACCTAGCTGCTGATAGTCTTCGTGCTTTCACTTCATTGAATACTTGACTATGGCTTGCCTAGTGTAGTCTACCTTCCGCTGCATACGAATAGTGTCATTTCTATTGTTTGTCTTCGAAACTCCCATGTTTTGAAGACTTTAATAAAAATCGCCTATTCACCCTCCTCTAGTCGATAACTAGCCCTTTCAATTGGTATTAGAGCAAGGTACTCCCTTGTTCTGTGTGATTCGGTTTAACCACCTGGAGTTTTAGCTATGTCGACTGTAGGGATAATCAAAGTCTCTGCTGCGTGCCCCCTCTTTGATGGCACTGAATATCCCTATTGGAAGAATAAGATGCGCATGCATCTTGAAGCCATTGATGTCGATCTGTGGTATGTCGTCAAGAACGATGTTCCCAAGACCGGTGAAGGTGTCACCCCTGCTGATGTCAAGAGGTTCATTCAACTGGACTCTACCGCCAAGAACATCATCTGTGGTCATCTGACCAAAGGACAGTATGGTCGTGTGAGTGCTCTGGAAACATCAAAGCTAGTCTGGGATTGGCTCTCCAAGGTCAGTGAAGGCGTCTCAACACAGCCAGATCAAAGGATCATTGTCCTCTGCAACCTCTTCAACCACTTCAAGCGACACGACAATGAGAATGTCCAACTCACATTTGATCGCCTCACTGATATCACAAATGAGCTCCAAGCACTCGGCGCCATTGAGATCACGAAGCATGAAATAGTCAAGACACTACTGAGATCACTTGACAGCTCATTTGACACCTTAGCCTCGATGATACAAGAATGCCCTGACTTCAAGACTCTCGATCCGTCTGACATACTTGAGAGGCTAAACACACATGAGTTTCAGCTATTTGAGAAATGAGATATCTATGGCCCCAACTATGGCCGAACTCGCGCTTTGAAGGCAAAGGTTGTTTCCTCATCTAAAGAAGAATATGACTGCAGTTCTGCTGATCCTGAAGACATTGGAAATGAGCTTGCTATGCTTGTGAAGAAGTTCCAGAAATTCACCAAGAAGAAAGGCTTTAGAAAGTCTTCACGATCCAGCTCAAGAAATGATGAAGTTTCCACCCATGACAGCAAGAAGAGAACCTGTCACAAGTGCAAGAAACCTGGTCACTACATCTCTGAGTGTCCACAGTGGGACAATGAGAAGAAGAAGAAGAAGAGCAAATAATATGATTCTGATGACAACAACAAGAAGAAATCTTCAAAGTCTTCTTCCAAGTCTTCTTCCAAGTCTTTATCACACAAGAAGAGCTCATCTGGCAAGGCTCGTGCTTTTGTTGGCAAGGAGATGGATTTAGAGGAGGATTCTGCTTCTGAGAAGGCGGTGGTGGGTTTGAGGAGGAGTCTGACTCTGGTGTTGCGAGTGTAGATCTAGCTACAGCTTACGTCGCCAAGTCCATCTTGAGCACTGAAGACAATGGCTCCGTCACCAACACTGATGATAATGACAAGGATGACTCGGCTCCCACCTACTGCTTCATGGCATGTGGTGCCAAGGCTACGGCACATCGTGCTTCAGAATGGATTATGGACAGTGGATGCACTAATCACATGACTGGCGATCGAAGTCTTCTGATGGATTCAACGCTACGTCCATCAGACAAGAGTCACATCACATTTATTGACACTGGTAAAAGCAAGGTATTGGGTCTAGGTAGAGTTGCAATATTAAGGGATCAGCACATGGATAAAGTGATGCTTGTTGAATCCCTTGGTTTCAACTTAATGTGTATCTCTATGCTTTGTGACTTAAACATGATTGTGCTATTTGGAAAATATTGTTTCCTTGTACTGATGGAATCTGACAAGTCTCTAGTCTTTGAAGGGTATCGAAAAGATGATATGTATATGGTAGACTTCTCAGCAGGACCGCAGATGGTTGTATGTCTTCTAGCAAAAGCTTCAAAGTGTTGGCTTTGGCATCAAAGGCTAGGGCATGTTGGCATGAGGAGCTTGCACACTCTCGTGAAGAAGAAGCATGTTGTGGGCATCGAAGGCGCGAAGTTCAAGAAGGATCATCTATGTGGTGCCTGTGAAGCTGGAAATATGATAAGAGCCAAGCATCCCTCGAAGACAATCATGACTACATCTCAACCCTTCGAGCTGCTACACATGGACTTATTTGGTCCTACTCACTACTCTACTCTCAATGCCACTGCTTGCCTTTACGGCTTCGTCATTGTTGATGATTACTCTAGATATACTTGGGTGCATATAATCCTCTACAAGACTGAAGTGCAGGATGTCTTTAGATGCTTTGCCAATCGTGCCATGACGAACTATGGCGTCAAGATCAAGCATATCAGAAGCAACAACGGCACTGAGTTCAAGAACACCGGCCTCGACCTTTATCTGGATACTTTGGGTATCACTCATGAGTTCTTTGCTCCTTACACACATCAGCAGAATGGCATCGCGGAGCGCAAGAACAGAACTCTTATTGAGATGGCCCGAATGATGCTTGATGGGTACAAGACTCCACGAAAGTTCTGGCCTGAAGCCATTGATACTGCGTTCCACGTCATCAACCGTGTTTATCTTCACAAGCTCCTGAAGAAAACATCCTATGAACTCCTAACTGGTAAGAAGCCAAATGCTAGTTACTTCAGAGTATTTGGTGCTAGGTGCTGGATCAAGGATCCACATCACACTTCAAAATTTGCACCGAAAGCACATGAAGGTTTTATGCTTGGTTACGGAAAGGATTTGCACTCCTACAGATTCTTCAACCTCTTTCGCTATAAAGTGGTTGAAACTGTGGATGTGCGGTTCGATGAGACTAACGGCTCACAAAGAGAGCACCTGCCAAATGTGCTAGATGAAGTTCCTCCTAGTGAATCTATCAAGCTCATGGGTACTAGAGAGATCATACCGTCCGAACCTCAGGCTGAAGATGAACTCATCATTGCACCAAGTCAACCAGAAGACAATGCTCAGCCTGAAGTCAATACTGAAGCTGAAGATAATGATCCTCAAGGGAAAAATCTCCGTCCAGTACATCCCCGTGTAGCTAATGAAGTACAGATTGAGAAGATAATTGATAGCATCAATGCACCTGTCCACTCACTCGTTCAAGGGCAACGCAAAGAGCAACGTAGCAAACAAACTTCTGTGGGCATTTTGCATTCGTTTCAATCACTGAACCCAAGCAAGTTGCTGAAGCCTTCATGGAATCTGAATGGATTCAAGCCATGCAAGAAGAGCTTCAACAGTTCGAGCGGAATAATGTCTTGGAACTGGTCAAGTGTCCTGATCCTCGTAAGCACAATATCATTGGCACAAAATGGATATATCGCAACAAGCAAGATGAGCATGGTCAAGTTGTCAGAAACAAGGCTCGTCTTGTTGCACAAGGATACACACAAGTGGAAGGGATTGACTTTGATGAAACATTTGCTCCGGTGGCTAGGCTTGAAGCCATTCGCATACTGCTAGCCTATGCAAATCATCACAACATCCTTCTGTATCAAATGGATGTGAAGAGTGCTTTTCTGAATGGAAAGATAGAAGAAGAAGTATATGTCGCACAACCTCCTGGCTTTGAAGATCCAAAACATCCTGATATGGTATACAAGCTCAACAAGGCACTGTATGGCCTCAAACAGGCCCCTCATGCTTGGTATGACACACTCAAAAACTTCCTGAAGAGCAAAGGCTTCAAACCTGGTTCACTAGATCCTACTCTCTTCACGAAGACATATGATGGTGAACTATTTGTGTGCCAAATCTATGTGGATGACATTATCTTCGGCTACACCAACAAGAAATACAGTGATGAGTTTGGTCACATGATGGAAGAGCAATATCAGATGTCCATGATGGGCTAGCTGAAGTTCTTCCCGGGTCTCCAAATCCGTTAGCAACGCAACAGCATCTTCATCTCTCAAGAAAAATATCTCAAAGATTGCCTGAAGAAGTTTGGAATGCAAGATTGCAAAGTATACACGATGCCAATGCCAACCAAAAGTCATTTGAGTCCCGACGCCAATGGTAAAGAGTCCGATCAAAAGGTATACCGCTCCATGATTGGTTCTTTACTTTATTTATGTGCATCTAGGCCAGATATAATGCTTAGTGTATGCATGTGTGCCCGATTCCAAGCGGCACCAAAGGAATCGCATCACTTAGCTGTGAAGCGAATTCTTTGATATTTGGTTTACACCCTAACACTAGGATTATGGTATCCAAAGGGCTCGGAGTTTGATCTAGTTGGATTCTCATATGCTGATTATGCTGGTGACAAGGTTGATCGCAAGTCCACATCAGGCACATGTCACTTTCGGGGACGCACTACTAGGAAAAGGGCTATAGATGATATGGCCACTAATGGCGCACCAGACATGTGGTGCGCCATTACTATATACTAATGGCGCATCATGTGTCGGTGCGCCATTAGTAATATATTACTAATGGCGCACCTGGTGTGTGGTGCGCCATTAGTAGTTTTGAAAAAAAAATAAAAAAAAATTTGTTACTAATGGCGCACCGTGGTATAGTGCGCCATTACTAATTGACATAGTAATGGCGCACCACACCCACCGTGCGCCATTAGTAGTTTAAAAAAAAAATAAAAAAAATTTGTTAGTAATGCCGAGCCCCACCTCCCTCGCCCGCCGCCTCCCTCGCTGCCCCTTGCCCCACCTCCTCGCCCGTCGCCCCAACCACCGCCGCCGCCACCCGCCACCGCCTGCCCCACCGCCCTCGCCTGTCGCCCCACCACCCGCCATCGCCTGGCGCCTTCGCCTGAACGGCGCCCCACCTGGCGCCCGTCACCCGAACGGCGCCCCACCTGCCTGCTGCCCTGCCCGCTGCCGCCCAGAGAGCTGCTGCCGCACAGCGCCGCGCGCCACTGAGCAGGCTGCTGCGCGGGCCTGCGCCTCCTCGCGCCCCCTCGGAGCCAAGCCCGCCGCCGCTGCCCTAACCAGGGCCGTCCACCACCACCCCCTGCCCCCGGAGCCAAGGTGAGCATTTTTTTGTTTTTTCTATTGTTTTTTTGCTATTTAGGTTTAATTAGGTTATTGATAGGTTTAGGTTAGTGGTTGGTTTAGGTTAGTGCAAGATTTAGGTTTAGATAATTAGAAGAAGAAGAAGAAAGTTGAAAAAAAGAAGAGGAAGTAGAAGAAGAGGAAAAAGAAAAAAAAGGAAGAAGAATAAGAAGAAAGTTGAAAAACAGAACAAGAAAGGAAGAAGGAGAAGAGGAGGAGGAGGAAGGAGAAGAAAGAAAAAGGAGAACAAGAAAAGAAGAGAGGTGGAGAATAAGAAGATGGAAAGGAAAAGGAAGAATGCATCATTGTTTAATTGTAGAGGCTGATTATCGAAAAGTTGACATTTCTTAGGAGTAGCATCTTCAAATAAGTAACCCTTCATGTCTTCAAATAAAATAACAGAACAACATAACTCAGAATGGTAATATAACTAAGAAATCATACAAAACATTAAAACAGTGGAAACTACGGCAAGGTTTTGACATCATTAAACCCACCCACACTATTGAAATAAAAAAACATAACTCTACATATGCAAAGACAGAAGGCATAACAGAGAAAAAAATCATTATAAAGAAACTAGTTGCTGACATTAAGCTTGCACATTCAATAGGTCACACCTTTATTGCTGAGCCGGATATAACATTGGAACTCTGTTTTGGGGTCACTGCCATACTCCATGACATCATTAGGCTGATGGTTCTGAACCTATAGAAAACAATATAATTCATACAGACATAAAAAAGGCTCAAGCAGCACTCCATAATTAATTGAACATGGGGAGGAAATTGTCAAGGCCAACCTTGGGTAAATCAGATATTGCATCTTCGAGGACAAGAGCTTTTTTCAAGTGTTTATTTGCTGCTTCCTCATAAGCAACAAGACATCTCTGAGGACAGAACATCATTTTAGTAGGATTTAACAATCATTAGTCTTCGAGAAGAATGATATTAAATAACATAGTGGCCTGTGATGTATTTTTGTACCGAAAATGCATTTGGCACTAGTCCTCGCTTAACAACATCATGGGTGGGAAGCGGGAACTTCGGAAGTGCATTGGTGTAGTTGATTATCTTCTGCACAAAATTTATGCTGCTATAATGTTGTATGATAATGTTGTAAGGGTACTAATTGGTCTCTTCTGCTACTTATCAAAGATGGGGGGAAGCAGCTACCGCCGCTCTGCCTCACCGGAGTACGAGTTGGATGCTTTCGAGTTCTTCAGTATCATACTTGGGACTTCAGTATCAGCCACGAGGCAGGTATATAAAACGAGAGATCTCCCCTTCACCCATCTCATTATGATAACCCTGTTGTTTGCTACATCACTCCTTGTCCCAAATTGCAGAGGCTGCCTGACACTTTTATGAACATGCTGGGTGAAGATCCGCTAGATAATGTGAAGCTCCGACAGGCCGGCAGCAGGGTTCGCAGGTTGTGGGACGTGGAGTTGGTGATCGAGGAGGGCCACATGTACCTGTGCCGTGGCTGGGAGAAGTTCTACAGTGCCTACGACCTGCGGACCGGGTACTTTCTTCTCTGCAGGTAAGACGATGACGCCACAATGCTCATCGTGAAGGTTTTCAACGCGACTATGTGTCGCATGCGCTACGCTGACGACGAAGATGCCAGTGCGTTCTGCCTCTTCTTATTCCTCTACATTTGGCTTTGTCTCACATCGATTGTTAGCGATCATTGTTGCATTTGGACAGGCAATGGGAGCAGCAGCAGCGACACTGGCTATAGCCAAAGCAACAGTGATTATGGCTGTAGCAAAAGCAACAACGATTCTGGCTTTAGCGAAAGCAGCAGCGATTCTGGCAGCAGGAAAGACAACAAGAAGGATGATCCGTACTGGAGTGGGGGAGAAGAGGAGCAGAGTGGGGATGAGGAGCTGCAGGATGACGATGGGCATCAGGCTGAGGATGACCTAGCGCTGGTGGTGGCTTACCAAGGGCAAGAGATGGTGGTGGCTGACCATGGGCAAGAGATGGTGGTGGCTGACCATGGGCAAGAGATGGTGGTGGCTGAGGATGACCTAGCGATGGTCGTGCCCCGCCCCGCCTGAATGTGGCCTCGCGATGGTGGTGGTGCTCGACAATGACCACGACGGTGGTGGCGCCAGCGATCCCACACTGGGCGACATGACCACGCCAATTATGGTAGAAGACTACATCCCACAGTTGTTTCCACCGCCCGCCGCTCTTGGCGCATCAAATGAGGAAGGAGAAGGAGAAGAACAATGAGAACTGAACTATGTCGTATGTCGATCTCCAAAATGATATATATATATATATATATACTTAGTTACCTATGTTATCTCTAATATGCTTAGTTTCCTATAGGTTAGCTCCAAAATTACTTATGTTAGCACAAAATGATCAAGTTTACATAATAAGCTTATAGTCTTCTTCTTATTCTTCTTCTTCTCCAAAATGACATATGTTAGCTTCATTTTACCTAAGTTGGCTCTAATATGCTAACTTATAGCTTATATGCTTAGTTTCCTATAGGTTAGCTCCAAAATAACTTATGTTAGCACAAAATCATAATAAGCTTATAGTCTTCTTCTTCTTCTTCTTCTTTTCCAAAATGACATAGGTTAGCTTCATTTTACCTAAGTTGGCTCTAATATGCTAACTTAGAGCTTATATGCTTAGTTTCCTATAGGTTAGCTCCAAAATTACTTATGTTAGCACAAAATGATCAAGTTTACATAATAAGCTTATAGTCTTCTTCTTATTCTTCTTATGCTTCTTCTTTTCCAAAATGACATAGGTTAGCTTCATTTTACCTAAGTTGGCTCTAATATGCTAACTTAGAGAGCTTATATGCTTAGTTTCCTATAGGTTAGCTCCAAAATTACTTATGTTAGCACAAAATGATCAAGTTTACATAATAAGCTTATAGTCTTCTTCTTATTCTTCTTATTCTTCTTCTTATCTTCTTCTAGTATTCTTCTAGTGTTCTTCTTCTTCTAGTATTCTTCTAGTATTCTTCTAGTCTTCTTCTTATTCTTCTTCTTCTTCTTCTTCTTCTTCTTCTTCTTCTTCTTCTTCTTCTTCTTCTTCTTCTTCTTCTTCTTCTTCTTCTTCTTCTAACTTCTTGTTTATCATTTTGCAGATTTGATTTAATTCACGGAAGCTTGCATGGATGGAGTGCTTCTTTTCCATTTGTGTTTTTATTTTGTATCAATGTGAAACTTTTGTGAATTGATGGATAACAGTGTTGGATGAACAATGTGAAACTTTTGTAATATGTAACGATGGAACTATGTGTTGGCTATGTATGTATATATGATGAAACTTGTGTGTTGGATATGATTGTTATATGGATGCTTGTTGTATATATATGTGTTGGATATCTCATATGTGAAATAGTGACCTGAGATTAAGAAAAAACGATTTTTTTTTTAAAAAAATTGTTACTAATGGCGCACTTCCATGTTGTGCGCCATTAGTATACCAGATACTAATGGCGCACCTGTGGTATACTAATGGCGCACCACCTGTGGTGCACCATTACTAAAATATACTAGTGGCGTGGTACTAATGGCGCACCTGTAGTGCGCCATTAGTAGCCAAAACAGGTGCGCCATTATTAGGCCTTTTCCTAGTAGTGACGGTCACTTGTCTGTTGGTCTTCAATGAAGCAGAACTGTGTATCTCTCTCCACTCCTGAATCTGAATACATTGCTGCTGGATCTTGTTGTGCTCAGCTTCTCTGGATGAAGCAAACTCTCAAGGACTATGGTATCTTACATTCTTAAGAAGTTGATCCCCACTACTACCAATTCTCTCAACATGCACACTATCCACATCATCATCATGCCATGTCATCATTCAGTTTTGCAATCCATTTCTCCTCATCCAGCCACGTCATCACTAATCCTCCGCCTGCACGATGTACTAATCGCCAATCCTCCTGCTGCTGCGAAGTTTAGTCGATAACCTGGGCCTATATAAAGGCCAATGGTGTGGTACGTGAATCTAGAGATGGGCTTGGTCGGTCAAGCCAAGCCCATGTAACTGATCGATCTAGCTTATCAAAGTTGGGGGCTGAAGGGTTCATCTTCCCCGCCGCTCTCTCTTCCACCTGGCGCCGCCACGACCAATACGGCATGAAACGGCACCTACAAATGCACACGAAACGCCAGCATTCACAACCTCTCATTACCTCACCCTCCATTACCCTGTAAATACGGAGGAAATGAGCAGTCGTCGCCTCACATCTCATATTTTCAACAATTCTTATCGAACTGCAGCGGCGGGGATCGAGCTCCGGCGCACGCGACCCGTCATCATGGCAATATGCGGCTCCATGCCGAGCCTCCGCGCCGCGCCTGCACGGAACCGTCGGAAGCACCCAGCGGGTCGCCGTTGCCCTGCATCTGCTTCACTCGGCCGCCCGTAACGCATGAGTTCACTCGGCAGCAGCCCGCAGGTGCAGTCCACACCCCACCCGACGCCGTCGTGGCGCTACCAAGAATCTTGCCGCTGGCTGTCGTGCAACCCCTCAGACCCTCCCCTACCTAGAGTGCGACGAGCCGGTCGGCGTGGAGCCGTGGAGTGATGTGCGAGAGGAATAAGGGGGCTTTTCTTTTCTGTACTTGCCTCTACCAACTCATTTCCTTACTGAAATTCATGTTTCTTTTGTTTTTCTCAACGTCACTAGCACCGCCGGAAGCCTGTGAAAATTTATTGCAATGTGCAAGTTGGACTCCTATCATTGGCGTCGATCTTTCGATCAGCAAGGTAAATGGGATTCTGTAATCCATGTCTCTTTCAGTAATTACTTTTAAAGTATCTGAAGGCCGTTGTTATTACTGATACATACATACTCCACTCAGCGTTCGGTAAGCAATTGACCAATACGCTTGAATGATTCGTCCTGGTGCATTTCATTCAGATCTGTGCATTGGCTTTTGTTCAGAGAAGTTCTAACCTATACTGTCAGCAGCAGTCCACTGGTTGATCTCTTCGTGTCTATTGTCTATCAATCAACCAAATATTGTGTTAATTAAGGAGGAAAGAATGGATGAAGTAGAAGGTTAATTAAGTTCATTTAAGGCATCCAAGATTACTCCCTTCAGAGTAACGTTCCTTGCTGCATCCATGGTGATGGGTCATACATTCTAAGCTGGACACTTTCTGGTAAGACAAAGATCAGTAACATATCACTTGCATGATAGTGATTGAGTCTTTTGTCCTGGATGGTTACCAATGCAGTCCATAGAGAGTAAATATATGTGACGCGGTCAGCTTATGTGTGACCACTTACAAAATTTATAGTAAGTAACAAATGGAATCTACAATATCATATCATAATTTTATCTGTTTGCATAAATTAGTGTGCTCTTTTTATGTGTATTCTGCAGGGAGCTCCATTCTGAAGTTCACAACTTCGCCCTTGGTGGCTTCAAATGAAAAAGTCAGCGCTTAATTTAAAGTATTGTCAAAAGAATACCTTATATGATTATTGGTTAGTATGTTGATGTCACTGTAATTTTTACTAGCTACATGGGTAATAAGAATAACTGATCATGAATTTTTTTATATAGTGCAATTGTACGGCTACACGATGCTTTACAATATGTCCTGCTTCATAGTTGAAACATGCTTGAATAAATTTTATTGTGAAAATACTGTATCACTTATTTTTGTTATAATACTTCCATATATTATTATATGATTTTTCTTATAAAGTAGATCCACATTTCTTTGTAAAAATTAGTTGCAAACTTATTTCTTTTGTTAAGAAATTTCAAGTTAGTTGTGGTTGTTAGTGGTATCGATCCCAAGTTCCTAACTGTAACATTTTATTCTATTATAGGTAACATGAAACTTTCACATTCGTAGGATGGTTCTTCATCGAGAGTGTGACTTATCATGACAAATAGTAACATTGGTCCACATTTTACAAGTATTTGAACCACTTTTTTATTTGGATACTTGGTTCATTTCTTTGTACTTGAGACTTCTTATGCATGTGATTCATTATGCACCTGCGGCAATCCACAAGAATCCTAGCAAATGGTTTTCTTCATTATTGTATGTTTCAATATTTTATAACTTTTTATCTGTAAATCTATAGATGTATACCTCCACATTTCCACAACAACGCGCGGGGTGTCATCTAGTTCACCTAAAGAATGTGCCACTCTACTGCGACAATGAGAGTGCCATCAAGATTGCCAACAACCCAGTTCAGCACTCGAAGACAAAGCACATTGAAATTCGTCATCACTTTCTCAGAGAATCATGTCATGAAGGAAGATATTGATATCATTCACGTCAACACTAAAGAGCAATTGGCTGATATCTTCACAAAGCCCTTGGATGAGAAAAGGTTTTGCAAGCTGCGGTGTGAGCTAAATATCTTGGAATCCTCAAATGTCCTGTGATTGGACACACATCCTAACACTTATGCATTTTGATGACTTAGATGTGCAACACACGAAGTAATGTATGTCTTCAATCAATGAAGACATACACTCTAAGTGTGAATACATTAATGCCGAATTTGACTTCGGAGCGCCACGATAATTGTGCGCCGTGTCTGGGTCTAATACTTCCTATACGGTGGGTAACGCCACAACCAAACTTTTATTTGAAGTGTTTCCCTTGGTGTTATGGTTGCAAAGTCTTCGTACTTGATTTGTCTTCATGTTTGACCTAAGTTCATGTTTATCTTCATCTTGTTGATTTGGTCTTATACTAGTTATATACATATTTGTGTTCTGTCCTCTAAAGCATTCACTTATAGCTATGGCTTCTTGCTGAATCGTTTGATCTAAGTGAATGTGATCGGACCCTAACCTATCTATGCTTCTACCTCAACTCTATCTGTCCAAATCATATGCATTCTATTGAAAACTGTCTATTGTCTTCACTGAGACCTTGTCAGCTGAAGTCAATCTGACAAACATTTATATCCGTTTTAATGCTATATCCTTATTGCCTGAAAGCCGGAGAATTCGGAACGACCACCCCGACAATCCAGACATGCGTGGGAACATGGAACAACTTCTAAGGTGTTGCATGCTTGCCACGTGCCCTTCAGATGTGAACCGCTAGGGGCACCTGCGTAATTGCGCTGTGCTATCCCTTTCCTTATAAATACCCATCCCATCATGGTAAAAAACCCTTCTTCCACCTTGCCACCTATCGCAAACCCTAGCGCCTCCGCTAGCTCTCGACGACGCCGGCGACGAAGCACTTAGCCGCCATGACTTCACCGACGCCGTCCTCACGCCGGCTGCAGACCTCATCTTCTCTGCCGCCACCGTAGGCGTCTTCTGTCGCCAAGTTAGGGCACGGGAGATCGAACCGCTCGGCCTCCAACTTCGCTCTGTCTAGCAGTTCATCGTGTGATAATTAAAACTTACTTTTTACCATCCTTTTGATCTAATAGATTCATCCTTCTTCACGAAAAGCGGTTTCTAGACCTCAAAAGTTGAATCTACCCCGTTCTGCATCTCATATTATGCCTGGTATGTTCACTTATGCTTCTCTACAAGTTAGATTCCTCATTTGTACTTATTCTTGGATTCGTACAAATCTGGAACCAACTCACAACAAATAAGTGAATGTCTTCGCGGTATGAGGTCAATGTCTTCAAACTGATTTATCTTCAAAATCTTCTGAGAATGCATATGACCTCTTCCCTTTCCCTCGCACCTCTAATGCTGTCACAGGTACATGTCCGTGGGAGAATCCCTTGGTTCTCATATTCTGCATTTTGCAGAATTCTTACAGAGTCACATAAATTCTCCTGAAGCCAGTTCTTGTCTGACCAGCCGTTAGAAGCATTTGCAAGTTCTGAAGCCTTTCAGGTTAAGCTTCATTGCTACTGAGAAGTCGGCAAGAAAGGGTGGCAGACAGCACCGTGGGAATACATCTAAGGATTTGCCACCAGATCTGCATGAAATGTACAAAACAGACCCTAAAGAAACCTATGGTGAACGCAAAACTCGAATCCAATGGATTCGAAGATATTGGGCTGAAGAGTGGTACAAGTACAGATTTGTCACGGCTGAGTATGCTGAGAAGAATGCCATCAAGCAGCCCTGGGGAGACATATTGTACAAAAATCTTCAACCCCAGTCCCGGTCTGAAGCCATTAAGCAAGGCTTCTATCCGTGCATGGTACGCGGCCCACAACCAGAGAATGCTGACCCTTCTTCTCTGCTGCGGTGTTGTGAAGACAATCTGTTCAAACACAACTTCCAGTTTGCCAAAGATTCTGCTGTGAAGAACAAGAAGGCATTTGAACTTGACTTCAACCCAGGCCCGTCTCCACCTCGGGAAGATGGCACCCGTGAAGCCAATCAAAACAGAATCGGCCCCTTCTACAATCTCGAAGGCCTCATCACACACATTGCCGTCCAAGGTGCAAATGTGGATCACTCTGCTGTTGATGCTGACTCTGATGAAGCCCTAGCTCCTCCTAAGCCGCAGAAGCAGAAGAAGTGTAAGGCTTCAAAACCTACTGCTGCACCAAAAGCTTCACTAGTGAAGCCACTGGTAACTGCTCCTCCTGCACCAAGTATTGACTCTGAAGGTCTATCTCGAGTCTCCAAGAGGAAAGAGAAGCCCCAGAAGAAAAATGTTCAGATTTCTAGTCAAGCCCTGACACGTGCTGCCGTTCTAAGGAACGAGACTGAAGCCATTGATTTGTCAACAGATGATGAGTTTGGTGATGATGCTCTTGAGCAGCTGATAAAGAGCAAGCAAGAGGCGGAGATCTTCAATGATCTTCCCCTCTTCGACGTAAACATTCTGGATACCTTCATTGATGAATGGTTTGATAACCCCAATCTCAGCTTTGATGATCTTCAGCTCCCAATTGGCATCAGCGTCGCCTTTCAAGGTGCCATTGCTCCTGAGCTGGCTCTGGCTTAGAGGATTGTCGAACTGAAAAACAAAATTGACTAGGAGAAAGAACAGTTCAAGAAGAACATGGCCAAGCTCAGTGTGGTTGATGTTCAGAAATTTAAACTGATGTTGAATGACCTCAAGGATGCATTTCGCAAGAAGTGTGAAGAAGCCAAAGGTTCACACGAGCGCATGAAGAATCTAGCTGCCAAGTGTGTACAAGCTTACAATGAAGCTGAAAAGCGCAAGGCACTTGGTCGTCCTGGAATTGACCCCAAGCTGGATGCCAAGAAGAAGAAGTCTGCTGTGGCCCAAACTGAAGCATCAAGGCAGGAAGAACCTCGCATTGTCTTACCTACCAGCATGACAGGCTCGAAGACTAAGGTCCCCACAGTGGCTTCAGAACAGAAGAAAACCAGGGCAGCTGAAGCCGAAGCCAGAAAGCGCAAACTCAAGAACACAACTGACGATGCACCACCCACCAAGAAGAAGAAGACCAAGAAGAAAGATCGGGCTGCTCCCACAGAGCCCCTTGTTGTCAAGCCCATCGCTTTTGATCGTCCTGCATCCGAAAACCAAGAGCGTCAATTGATAGTTAACGAGCCTACTTCCACCGAGGCTCTTGAAGCTAAAGAAGTTCCAGTCGTTGACCCCATCACGACTGAAGACATTGGTCCGCAAGACAATGTAGTTGATGATGAAGTCCTTCCTCAGATCGAGCGCCAAATGGTATCATCGCCGGTTCTCACGAACAGTGAACTCATCAGTATTGGTCGTCCTTTGACGCCAATCTCTCGGGATGCCTCATGGGCTGATCGCCCCCAACCATGAACTCCTAGTCAGGACTCACCAAGTACACCCCGTCCTCCACCAGCGCAAGTCACCAGCCCAATGGTGAATGACGACAATTACATGGAGACCACACCATCACCAGAGGCGTCGCCCGTGTTCCAACGGCTTTGCAAATGCCTAAGGCCATCGATCTCCATGACAACCATCACAAAAGAAGATTCAAACCAATCCACCTCAGTGGCACGTCAAGTGTTCCCTGAAGACAATCCTTCTATGACGGTTCCCGTGTCTAAAGTCAATACCGCTGAAGACATTCCGGCTACATCAGCCAATGAAAGACAAGAAGAAGAACGTGTTGCTACACCCCCTACCAACCAAGAAGTTGTTCTCGAGGAGAATGTTTCTGTGCCCAACCCTCCAGCTACTCAAGTGGAGGTTGAAAATCCCGAGGCAGCCACCACCAACACTACTGACGCCAATGACATTGTCATGGCTGAAGCTAATGTGGTGCCTACACTCAACACCGTGCATGAAGCCAATGATGCACCTGCAACAAATGTGCAGCCTGACGCCATTGCAAATGCCTCTGCTCCTGTACCGCCTCCAAGGCCTCATACCATTGAGCAAGCATTTTATCAAGGCGAGCTGGTCACTGTCGGATGGCCTATTCTGGTTCCTCTGCCTGCTCCCGGACCTCAGTTTGATTATCATGTGGAGCACATGTCTCAGGTTCAGAAGCCAAAGCCAAGGTTGCCAAGGTTCCCAGGTACTGCATCTGCACCAGGATCATTCAATGTCAATGGCTTCATTGCGCACAACACCTTCTTTGATAGCTCCAAGAACCCATATTCCAAGCCATAAATATCATCTGATCAGTTATGGAGTTATCAACAGCGCATCTATTACTCATGTGTCCTATACAATCAAGGGCACATATTTCCCCATATGCATCTGGACTGCGAAGCCATTGCTGTCCTGCCCTGCTTAGAAGAAGCACTTGACTATTTCAGAGATGCAGGCCTTCTCCAGTTTGTCACTGATAAGGAGAATTGGAATGAAGAGCTTCTGCTGCAATTCTATGCAACTCTCCACATTCGCGGCTACAACAGGGATCCGAAGACATGGGTCCTTGAGTGGATGACATGCAATGTACACCATGAAGCCAAAGCTCTTGATCTCATTGAGCTTACAGGCCTGTCCACTCCAGGTGAACTATATGAACCTAGTTGTCAACTTCACCGCAATATGTTGGAAAGCATCTTTCAGAAGCCAGAGCCAAATATGAGCCAAATGCTGAATATCATGAAGCCATTGCCACAGGATGCTGAATATCCCAAGGAATTCTTTGTTGATGACCTAGAGTATCTGCCCCGCACCATCTATCACATTATAAGGAAAACTCTATGGCCCATCAAAGGACATTCTTCCTCAGCAAAGCTTGAAGGCGCAATGACGACTTTGGTCTTCTATATTCCCAATGGCATCAGCTTCAATGCTCAGGATTTCTTCATTCGTCAATTTGCTGCATCTGGCTCAGGCATATTTGGACTGAAATTATATGCTCCATGGGTAATGCGTCTGATCAAGCTTCACTCCGCGCTTAACTATCAGCCCTCTGCAGGCAACCATCTCATATTCCTGCCAGAGGTTGATATGTCAGTCGAAGCCATATTCCGGGAGCCTGCCAAGGAGGCAATATATCTTCACAATGCCGATCGTCAAAGTTTCTCTCAGCATGTTAAAGGCATTCAAGCTGCTGCTCAAGTTTATCCGCTTGCTAGCAATACTCGTCATGCTCGCACTGAAGCCACTGATAGCACTATTGCTCCAAGGCCTCGAAAGCGATCTCGTGTGCTCAATGACCGAGAGCTTCTTGTGGCCTTGCATCAAAAACACGACAAGCATCATTACTGTCTAAAGTGTCAGATGCAAAGCCTCTTGGTGGATATCAATCGCATTCGCAACCTTGCCACCAAGAATGGCTTTGTCACTCATGAAACCTGTTGGCGGTCTTGGAAGAGTTTGACATTGCTCAGTGCTGAAGCTGATCTTCAAGACGATGGCTTCACAGAGAGATTCAAGTTCGACACCATTCCTCCTAGGAATGCTGTCTTGCGTCGAACCCCTTTCCTTGAAGATTCAGAGTACTCCTCCGCGGCAACTATTAATGCCAGAGTCCTTGATGACGCTAATGATGCTACTTCACCACCTCCAACTTCAGCGCGGGTCGACACTGCACCAAGTTCTTCTGCACCACCAAACCTCAACGACGACCCTGCTACCTCACCTACTCCTCATGGGAACAAGTAGAGACTATGTCTTCAAACACTGTTGGTCCTTACTGACAAAAGGGGGAGAAACATATGTTGATAGTCTTCAAGCGGGTCCATATGGGTGGTTTCTATACTTTTGACGAGTGTTTAAAACTCTCGCTTTTGATACATTTGGTTCTTTGGGTTGTAACACTTAAACTTGATGGTCGTCCGCTACCTTTTCTGATATTCTGTGATGCGATGATAAATCCCACATGAAGCCATTCCGCAAACATCCATTTTTCATTATGCATGTCATTATTCTTGCATATCTGTTCATGCATGATGTATTGTCTTCATATGGTGAAGAGGATCTCCACAAGTACAACCTGCCATGTGCAAATGCATTCCAACGCAAAATAGTTATATGCACATCTTTAGGGGGAGCCTTTTTACCACATATGAAGACAATATCTTAATCCTTTACAATTTCACATACTTTTATCCCCGTTGAAAACTTCAACCAGTTTGTCATCAATCACCAAAAAGGGGGAGATTGTAAGTGCATCTAGTGCCACCCCTAGTTGGTTTTGGATTATTGACGACAAACCTGGTTGAGGGACTAATGTGTTTGTGAGAATTGCAGGATAACACAGGCAGTAGTCCCTCATTGATTCGGTTTACCTACCGGAGATGACCCCTAAAAATGTGTGAAGACATTGAAGACCATGGTGGTATGTGAAGCTATTCACGTTGAAGACTATGACATGAGAAGACATCGCATGAAGACTATGGAGCACGAAGACTTAGTTGTTTCGTTGTTTCCTTTTCTTCTTTGTTGAGTCATAGGAACCACCGTACTATTAAGTGGGGTCCAAGTGAACAAAGTTAGAGTGACTGAAGTGATGCTCAACCAAATCCTATGTCTTCAAGCGAAGACAATGAGAGCAAATCTTATCCAGAGTCGGATGAGTCAGCTTTACTTGTAGCCCAAGTCAAGCTGTTGCGTGTGTTTGAAATCTGACCGTTGAGACACGTGTCAGTTCCTTAGTGACCCAGGGTCATTTCAGACAAATCAGGTCTGGTTGCCCAGTGGCTATAAATAGCCCACCCCTACACCATAAATTGGTGGCTGCTCAGAGTTAGTCCATGGCTTTTGTCGTTTGAGAGCAACCCACCTCTGAAGCTTTTGAGAGAGAATCCCTGCGAGGGCAAATCCCAAACCACCCAGAGCCCAAAGAGTGTTTGGCATCACTGAAGTCTTTCTGTCCGCGTGATCTGAAGACTTGTTACACTTGAGGACTGTGAATCCTCCAGCCGGTTAGGCGTCACGTTCTGAGCATCCAAGAGTCACTGTGGATTGCCGATGAACGAAGTCTGTGAAGGTTTGGAAGTCTACCTTGAAGACTTACCAGAGTGATTGGACATGGACTAGGTGTCCTTAGCTCAAGGGGAATAAGGTGAAGACGCGGTCTTCTGAGTTGAATCTCAGCCTCCCTAACCAGATGTACAATTGTCACAGCAACTGGAACTGGTCAACAAATCTCTGTCCTCCTGAAGCTACTGGTTCTATCTCTCACTTCTCTTTACTTCCAGTTTGTCTTTGTGAAGTCATTGCCCGCTTGCATTATCTGATTGACTTCACTCTGTGACTACTTGTTCTGATTGGCTTCATACTATCTTCCATCTTGATCCTTACTACCTAGCTGCTGATAGTCTTCGTGCTTTCACTTCATTGAATACTTGACTATGGCTTGCCTAGTGTAGTCTACCTTCCGCTGCATACGAATAGTGTCATTTCTATTGTTTGGCTTCGAAACTCCCATGTTTTGAAGACTTTCATAAAAATCGCCAATTCACCCCCCTCTAGTCGACAACTAGCCCTTTCACTTCCCCGCTACTGCGCTCTGGCCTCCCATAAAGAAGGTTTTCTAACAGGCAACCGCAAGGTCCATGTTCCCTCACCTACTTCAAATTGTGTGTGAGTGAAGTACACACCGCTGCATTTGCTTAAAAGATTTTTCACAATCCATGTTTTACATTTTTGCACGAGATAGATGAACACAGGTGTGGGAGGCGTCAGGAGTTCTTCATATGTTGAGGAAGTACATCTTCCTCGAATATGGTGCAAGATGAAGGAGTAATCATGTTAAAGCACAAAATATTAATTCTGCTAGCTGTTCCTTGGTTGTGCAAGATCATCCTTCTGTGCAAATTAGGAAGGTCACGCCTTATTTAGCCCATGTACAGAGAAGAATATTACTACAGGGATACCATACAACTCAAATGATAGTTATATTATATTATTAAAATATAGGAGGGATAATATGGATGATGAAATGTGGACGATCGTATTGGAATATCCATTCGAGGTGCTCTAATAACGTACAATATGCCATCTTATCTATTTAAATCAACAACTTTTATCTATCAGACAACCTGAGGTGATTTTACAGTTTCTTTGATGGCATGTCTTGATCTTCCCGAAGGAACTGAATAGCAAATTTGTCAACAAATTATGTTTTTTTAGGAACAAGAAATTATATTTGAAACAAACATAATAGTCCAGCAGATCCAAGTATGTATTTACTGCCTAAGAACTAGAAGGGCTGGGCACGCTTTGTTGCGCCGTTGATGTTGTTGGATTTTCATAATTTTTTTGCTCCATCTATTTTAAAATATAAACTGTATTAGTTTTTTGAAAAGTCAAACCTCTTTAAGTTTAACCACATTAATTTGTGTAGAAATATATCAATATCCATAATATCAAATTGGATTTTTAGATTCATCATGAAATGAATTTTCATATTTTATTTAGTATCGTGGATGTCAATAAATTTGACTTTTCAATAAACTATTGCACCTTATATTTTGGAACAGAGGGAGTATTTGGTTTCGGGGAATGTATCTGGTGCACCGGGGCGATTGGTGCTATCGGTGCACCGGTGGCCCGTTGCACATTCAAAAATGTTAGAAAAAAAATCACAATTGTTTTAGTGCATTGACACAACATCAATGTATGTTGTCGCAAATTTTCAAAACACTGCTCGAGATACAAAAATGATAAACTTGACACCGAATAGTACATAACACAAGTTGATTTTCAGTTTTGGCCCATTAGCACAATGATGTCAAAATTTTCATTTTTGTATCTTGAGCAATGTTTTGAATTTTGGTGACAACATACATTGATGTTTGTTGGGGAACATGGTAATTTCAGAAACTTTCATACGATCACGCAAGATCTATCTAGGTGATGCATAGCAACAAGAGGGGAGAGTGTGTCCACATACCCTCGTAGACCGAAAGCGGAAGCGTTTCAATAACGCGGTTGATGTAGTCGAACGTCTTCGCGATCCAACCGATCCAAGTACCGAACGTATGGCACTTCTGTCTTCAGCACACGTTCAGCTCGATGACGACCCTCGTGCTATTGATCCAGTTGAGGACGAGGGTGAGTTCCGTCAGCACAACGGTGTGGCGACGGTGATGATGATGCTACCGGTGCAGGGCTTCGCCTAAGTACTATGATGGTATGATCAAGGTGTGTAACTGTGGAGGGGGGCATCGCACACAGTTAAGAGAAACTTGTGTGTTCTAGGGTGCCCCCTGCCCCCGTATATAAAGGAGCATGGGGGAGGCCGGCCAGCTGTGACTCCCCCGATTCAATCGTACACGAATCATACACGCGAATGTGTACGATTAAGATCAGGGACTCACGGGAAGATATCACAACACAACTCTAGACACAAATAAAATAAAACAAGCTTTATATTACAAGTCAGGGGCCTTGAGGGCTCGAATACAAGCTCGATACACAAGAGTCAGCGGAAGCAACAATACCTGAGAACAGACATAAGTTAAACAAGGACGCCTTAATTAAGAAGGCTAGCACAAAAGCAACAACGATCGAAGAGGCAAGGCCTCCTGCCTGGGACCTCCTAACTACTCCTAGTCGTCGGCGATCTTCACGTAGCAGCATCCATCGGCGGTGGCATCTGGCTCCAGGGATCCACCATCTGGTTGCATCAACCAGAAAGAAGAAAGAAGGGTGAAAAGGGGTAGCAAAGCAACCGTGAGTACTCATCCAAAGTACTCGCAAGCATCAGATCTATACTAAGTATGAATTTGGTATCAAATGGAAGGTTTGTATCTGTGGGCTGAACTGCAGAATGCCAGAATAGAGGGGAAAGGACTAGCCTATCGAAGACTAGCATCTTCAAGCAGCTCCAAGCATCTTGCAGCATATAGAAGAGTAAAGAATAGCAGTTTAATATTTAACAAACATGTTGTAACATTAATGCCTAGAGATCCTTCCTCGACTCCCTGCGAGAATGCAATCCCGGAGCCACATATCTCAAGTATCCATTTGTAGTTGTATAAGATCAGGATATAAGTCTGAACGTCCATTACCGTGGACACGACTATTAATAGACAATCTTCCCTGCAGGGGTGCACCACGTTTTCCAACACGCTCGATAACTCTGGCCGGACACACCTTTCTGGGGTCAATGCCCGACCTTGGAAGATCAACACGTCGTAGCCCTACCTAGGCTTAGCAGAGAGGTCCCCGCCGTTCTACATCCTAAGCACTCTGGGGTCTGGGCCCATCGCCCGTTGCACTCCGGGTCGTTGTGCAACGAGCCGAGACGAGCACCACCTCATACTAGATGGCACTGGCCCGACAGGCCCACAATGCTGAACTGGACGTCTGACAAAGCTTCGACTGATACTGTGATGTCGAGGCCCATAACTATTCTCACGTGGTGGCTGGTGCGTAAAGGCCAAAGGCCAACTAAGAACAAATACCCAAACCATAGTGTATCATTAGCTTGCGGAGACGAGCAGAGACTCACAATCGAAAGTGACCCCGTCGCCCGTCTCGTGGACTTACGACAAGGGCCTAGAATGCCTTGCCGTGCCACGTAACCATCTTGCGGGTGCTCTCCGGGCCCACCCGACTTTCACCAAGGTCTCAAGTAAAGTCAGGGTAACCGTGTGTCCAAACATCAAGGGGAAAACCCGAGGAATCACCATGGAGGATTCCACTCAATGTAATCATCAAGCTGAACGTAAGAGGGACCACCCTCGAGGTTCACACTTGAGGTGTTGAACGACAGAGCCGTATCGGGAATGGTGAAAGAGGAAATCACCCTCGATGACCACGACCGAATAGCTACGCTTCAGAATTATCATCAGGAGTGCGTCATGAGGGATCACCCTCGCCACTCGATAGTAGCTCTGCAGAGTCGAGCAACTAAAGGGGCATGATGTGATGTGAGGTGTCGGGCTCTGGTCGTCAATCACGCTGATCGAGTCGTTGATGATGAAGCAGGGGCAACAAGGACAAGTACTGGGGGTCACTAATGAATCACTAACCAACCTATACTAAGCAGTTTAGGATGAGCAGGTAGTTACCAATAGCAAGTACAAAAGCAGGCTATGCATCAGAATAGGAGCAAACAATAACAGTAGTAAAATCTAATGCAAGCAAGAGAGTATATAATGGGCGATATTGGGATGATCAAAGGGGGGGCTTGCCTGGTTGCTCAGACAAGGAGGGTCGTCATCGACGTGGTCGATCATAGGGACATGAACATCGGTCTCGGGGTCTACCAGAGAGAAGAGGGTGGGAGAAACAGTAAATACACGCAAACATATGCATAACAAGACAATAAGCGGGGTTAGAGGTGTTCTAACGCGTTGCTAGCCGATACTGGCGAAGGGGGAAACATCCGGGAAAGTTCTCCCATTCCGGACGTCTATCAGATAGATGAATCGGAGGGGAAATGTTGCATGTTTGCTATACTAGGGACCTGTGACAGATGAACGGAGTGCGTATCCGGATTCGTCTCGTCGTTCTGAGCAACTTTCGTGTAGAAAGCATTTTCATCTGAGCTACGGTTTATTTTCTATTATTTTTCAAAGTTTTAATTATATATTGGAATTAATTTTAATCTGAAAACAAATGCAAAATTGCTAAGTGCACACAACACGATGTACACATAAGTGTACATAGGTTGACATGTGGGTCCAGGAGGGGTTGAGTCAGCAGCCCAGTCAGCAGTCAATAGTTGACTGTTGACTAGTCAAACTGACAGGTGGGGCCCGTGTGTAAGTGACACATAATTTAACAGTTTTTTATTTAAATAAGTTATTGCCTCAGATTAAGTTAGTGGCCTTGGGCCCACGGGTCAGTGAGCGGTTAGGGAGTGGGTTAGTGTAAGGGAGGGGGTTATCCCCACTAACCGAACAGGGCCGCCCAGCAGAGGCGGTGGCCCTTGGGTGGGCTGGGCTCATGTGGCACAAGGCACCGACAGCCACGGCGCGGCCAACGAGGGCACGGGCTGGGCACGCAGGGGCTCGGGCGAGCGCGACCAACGACAGGTGAGCACGAGCACCGACGGCATCGGGCACGATGGTGACGGCGGCCTACGGAGGTGGTTCGATGGTGGAAAATAGAGGGAACTGGAGGAGAAGCTCACTACGAGCCTGTAGAGGTGCTAAGTGGGCTCAGGGAATGCTCGACGGTGCCGGAATCGAAGACGAACGCCGGTGGTGGTCTGAGGTAGACGAAGCTCGATTCCGATGATGTAGGGGCTCCCGGCTTGAGCTCATGGTCGAGGAGGACGTAGCAGTCGACGACGAAGCTTCTGGACACCTCAGCGGGGCGCGGGGACGACGGTGGCCGCGGGATCAATGGCGACAAGCACGGGCGGTCTCGAGTGGTGACGGGCAGAGTAAAAAATGCACGGGGGAAGAGGGAACGGCACGGCTAGGGTTTGGGGGAGAGGAAGAGGGGGCCGGGGGTAGCTCTTATCCGCCGGGGAAAACAACGGGGAGGCGCGGGATGGCTGCCACGGCGTCATCGGTGGCCAGGGCGCCAGTGGATAGTTGCCACGATCCCTTTGTGTGAACAGGGAAGGGAGATGAGGGCAAGTTGGGTTGGGCTGGACCTTCTACTTTTGCTAAATGGGCTGATGGAGTACAATATTTCTTCCTATTTCTTTCTCTGAAATTGGAAGTAGCTATTGTCCTCTAAAAGTTTAGTCATCAAACTAATCTTGTTAAATATAAAACATTGCATAAAACTCCAGGGCATTTATTATTGAGCCACACACAAGCCTCTAGAATATTTGGAAAAGGATAATTTTTTTAGGATTCAAAATGGCCAACTTATGTGTTGTTGGACCACTTATTAATTTCCTAGGAACTAAACTGTGAGCCAAATGAAGTTGTTTTCATGATGAAGATGATCATGGGAATTAATAGAATTATTTGAACATTTTAGTTTACTTCTTGAAGAAATAATTTGTTTGACTTTATTTTAAAATTTGAATTTGAACTCGGTTAGGATCAAAGTGACATTTAGCAAATCAATTGTGATGATATGACATCATTAACGGGGGATTACTGTAGCTTAATTATCCGGGTATCACACCAGCCCTCCTAGGGCGCACCCCCACAAGGGGAGTCCTAGTAGGATTCCAACAAGAGGGAAAGAGGGGGAAGGAAGGAGAGGGAGAGGGAGAAGGAAAGGGGGCGCGACCCCCTCTCCTAGTCTAATTCGGACCCAAGGGAAAGGGGGCGCGCGGGCTGCCCTGGCCGCCCCTCTCTCTCTCTGCCAAGTCCCATGTGGCTCATCGTTCCCGGGGGTCCGTAACCTCCCAAGACCGATTTTATTCGAAACTTCTCGGGAACACTTCCGGTGTCCGAATATAGCCGTCCAATATATCAATCTTTATGTCTCGACCATTTCGAAACTCCTCGTCATGTACGTGATCTCATCCAGGACTTCGAACGAACTTCGGTCATCAAATCACATAACTCATAATACAAATCGCCATCGAACGTTAAGCGTGCGGACCCTATGGGTTCGAGAACTATGTAGACATGACCGAGACACATCTCCGGTCAATAACCAATAGCGGAGCCTGGATGCTCATATTGGCTCCTACATATTTTACGAAGATCTTTATCGGTCAAACTGCATAACTACATACGTTGTTCCCTTTGTCATCGCTATGTTACTTGCCCGAGATTCGATCGTTGGTATCATCATACCTAGTTCAATCTAGTTACCGGGAAGTCTCTTTACTTGTTCCGTAATACTTCATCCCACAACTAACTCATTAGTCACAATACTTGCAAGGCTTATAGTGATGAGCATTACTGAGAGGGCCCAAAGATACCTCTCCGAAACACGGAGTGATAAATCCTAATCTTGATCTATGCCAACTCAACAAACACCTTCGGAGACACCTGTAGAGCACCTTTCTAATCACCCTTTTACGTTGACGTTTGGTAGCACACAAAGTGTTCTTCCGGTATTCGGGAGTTGCATAATCTCATAGTGTGAGGAACATCTATAAGTCATGAAGAAACCAGTAGCAATGAAAATGTAACGATCATAATGCTAAGCTAACGGATGGGTCATGTCCATCACATCATTCTCCTAATGATGTGATCCCGTTCTCAAATGAAAACACATGTCTATGGTTAGGAAAGATAACCATCTTTGATTAAGGAGCTAGTCTAGTAGAGGCATACTAGGGACAATATGTTTTGTCTACGTATTCATACATGTACTAAGTTTCCGGTTAATATAATTCTAGCATGAATAATAAAAATTTGGGCTTATTCCATCTGTGCCCCCAATTCCTTAGTTGTGCTTAGTTTTCCCCATGCTTCAAACTTTTGCTCACTTTTCCCCATTCCCTTAGCTGAAACTCTCACAAATGTTCATAACAGACGTTTGCCGTCTTGGCCGTTAACTGACTTGTGGGGCCACGTTGGACTCTGTTGACTTTTTTTTGAGACAAATTGGACTCTATTGACTCTGGCTTTGGCTTCGCTGGTTGGGCCATGTTTGTGTTCATAGGACGGGCCCGTTAGTTGGCTGGTAATAAATTAAAAAGGGAGCCCAATTAAAAAAGCCTGCTATGGATGGATGCAGCCTGCAATGCATGCCCTGCTTCGACATCGATGTAGCCTGCTATGCATGCGAACACCGCCATGCACGCATCTAGTGACCTAGACCTAATCGCATGCATGCACGCCGACACGCACGCATCGATCCGTGCCACACGGTTGCCGGTGGATTCAGTCGCTCCGCAGCGTCGTTTCACGCGTCGCAGCCATACATGTCGGTGGCAGAAGGGGCAGGCTGCACGCATGGTTGCATCCATATGTCGAGGCATCGGTTCACGCCGCAGGCTGCACGCACGCTCGTGAATGGGAGGCACGCAGCCGCCAACGCAGAGCACGCAGAAGGGGGAGGCAGGCAGCCGCCAACGCACAGCATGCAAAGCACGCTCGCATCGATTCACGTTCAGAAATTGATGATCGCATCGGTTCACGCACGGACTGAATCACCATCTACGCCGGTTGCGCGTGTACCCACTTCGTCTCCCCCGGCAATTTAAACTGCCCTTCATTACCTCTTCTTCTACAGATCTATCGGCGCCTCCAACTTCTCTTCTTCCCCCAAAAGCCAAAGCCGTTCCACTCAGCGAAGCGAGCAAGATGCAATACAATGGGCCGACGTTCCAAGCGCCGCCCACCGTGCCGGAACGGCGGTACCCCGCCAACATCGTCGTCGAGGAATCCCTCCGTGTGTGGGCGTTCTCCCGCTGGAGGGGAAGCACTGAGCTTGCACGGGGGTTCCTCCGTGCGGGCTTCCACCACCTCCCGGCGGGCTCGCCGCCCATGTTCAACCTCGTGGAGCAGCGTCCCCACGCCAACGCTCTAGTGGTAGGGCTCGTCGTCCACTTCACCAACAGGTTCGATGCCTACTACCTGCTCAGCAAGGTGTATTGGTGTGGGTGTGAGTTCATCGCATTCACGACCTATAACATCTTCACCGACTTCGAAAGCGTCTTCCCACTCGCAACTGCATGCACAGCCTCCCGTACTACGTCGGCGACAATGGCCTTGAGGAGGAGGAGTACTGAAGCCGGCAGCGACGAAGACGGTGAAGCCGGCGGTTAAGGTGAAGACGACGGTGAAGACATGGCGGTGTTGCCCTAGCTACCCTACTACTATGTAGTGTGAGTTTGGTGTGTGTGCGTTGCCCTAGCTAGCTACCCTATCTATCTAAGTTAAGTTATGTGTTATATGTATTGGTGCTGTGTTATATGTAAGAACTTGTGTTGCCCTAGCAACTCTATCTAAGTTAAGTTATGTGTGTTATATTAATGATTTGTTATGTTTGTATTTTGTTTGTCCCAAGTTTAGACACGGCTAATTGACATGGGCAAAATTAACCAAACTAACTAAAAATGATGTGTTTATAGATGCCTTGTAAAAATAAGAACATATTGTACACGGCTTTGGTTTGGGAGCTCAGATTTTTAGGTATTCCAAGAATACTTTGGTTTCCAGAAATATTGAAGTATCAAATACTTTGGTCAAAAGTGTAGTTTTATATACTTTAATATCTAGAAAACTACACTATTTTTGAAGTATATAAAAAAGAAGGTTGGACCTCTTTTTCAATACTGAAGTATTGGTTTGCTAGGCATAATAATACCGATGTTTGCAAATACTTTGATTCTAAAATTACTCCACTGCCAAACTAAGCCAGGTTGTGAGAAAGCAAAACAAAAGCAAATACGGTGAAGAGAAATCAAATCAAAAAAGTGAAGGGACCCATAAAGGAAAGCCAAAAAAATTCCTCAATGAAATAGAAGAGGTTGGGCAATCAAATTAATGAAAAAATCAATCAGAAACAAGAAAGAACAAAGCAATCATTCCACAAAAAAGAAACATCACTTGTTTCTGGCCTCATTTATCCTTTGTGGGCCTATTGCAGCTTGATTCTCTTTGGGCCCGCGAACTAGGTTTTTTTTCTAGCAGAACTGACAAACTCGAGGACAAAAGTTTGGCAAGTGCGAGAGAGAATAGATGAACTTGATGTATATCCCTTGTGCTGCTCAAGTACTGCTTACTGTCATCTGACGAGCTAGGGTATGATCCAACACTCGAGGTTATTAGCTAACAAAATAATCCTATCATCACTGAACTGGTAGTTGTCTTCTGCCGAAACTAAAAGTGTCGAAACATAATAGTAAACTACATACATTCAGAGATCGACAGTTGCACTAAACAGAGTTGCATTCAGAGATCAACAGTTGCACTAAACAGTAGACAAACATCTCTAACGAGAGATGGCCATCAAGTAAAAAATTCCTAGAGCAAGTATTCCTAAAGCTATCAGATTGGATTGCTTCTTCAACTCAATAAGCTCCTTGAAGTTCTTGTTCATCTTCTTCAATTCCGTATTCAGTTCGAACACCGTCGGGTATTCGGACCTTACCATTGTTGCGAGCAGCACCTTGTCATGGGGCAGATTGACTCGGGATTGCATTCCCCTCGAATCCAAAGAAGCCCGACCCTTGAAGCCTCTGGATGTAATCATCCATCCACTCGAAATGGTGGCATTTCTTCACGATCTGAAAACGAAATCATGTATCCTAAATTCAAATCTGACAGATTTTTTGAGAAATTAGAGATAAAGGATGCGTGGAAAACTCAGATCTAACCTGCCCCTCCGGCTTGCTCTCGCATTTGATGAACTCGCGCCCAAAGTTCCCATTCTTCTCCTCCTTCGAAGTCAACCGCTTCAGTGGCGCAGTCCGTGGGCAGTCAGGGCATCGAGTCATCGGCACTGGACCATACACCGGCCATGTGGAACGGGGGGCTGACGAGGAGGTCGACATATCGCCCGAGAGGAAGAAACAGAGGAGTTGCTCGAGAGGAAGAAGAACGAGAAGATGGGGAAAGAAACAGAGGAATTGCTCGATCTGCTCGATGCCTTTGTCTGTCAGATGGAGAAGAGGAGAAGGGAAAGCTATATTGACGATTTGCCACATTGTATTTTGCGGTTTGAATATTTGAACCAACTCTTAACACTGACATGTGGTGGTCATGTGCGAAAAATACAATTTCATATGTAAAGTGGGGCAGATCGTAAAAAACCCGAGAAGGACAATGCAATAGCCAATCAGGATGGATCACGCGGATCGCGCATGCCTGCCCTACATCTGATGGGTAGTGTTTGACGCTTGGTAGGATCCGACGGCGCACGTTCGACACTAGGGTTTGGAGGATTTCTGCGGGGTTATGAGCGAGTCAACGGGGTTATTAGGGTTTGACCAGATTTTAAATGGCCATAACTAAATTAGAAAAAATCACAAAAATATAAAACAAATGTAGTTCGTCCGTTTATGAGACCTAGTTACCATAAAAAAAATATAAACTCGGTATAGGGGCGTTTTTTCGAAAAATCATTTTTTGAAGTGATCTGTCGAAATCAAGTTCAAATGTTTTTAAAAAATTCAAAAAAATTCAAAATGTTGTAATTCTTGCGCACATAGCCGTCATATGTGACAAGGTTATGAGAAAAAATATAAACTTGGTGTAGGTCATTTTCATGAAAAAAGTCTTCACACAAATGAGCTATCACCTATGAACATTTTCAGAGTTCATAGAATAGGGAGAGAGGGTTTAGGGTTTGAATTTTTTTTCAAAATAATTAAAAAAATCAGAAAAATCTCCATAGCTTCATTTTGGAGTGAGTAAGAAGGATCTGAACTTACTTTTTCATTTTCATATGTAAAACATGTTATTTGTGGTTTTGAAATAAAAGCATATTTTTCAAAAAATGTAGTAATATGAATATTAATCAATAAATAGTGAGACTTCGTTTTTACCCTATATACATGGAACAAGTGTTAATAAAAATATATATGCCTCATTTAGGCTAGGTCAAGAAAAACTTGATTTCAAATAGGGCTGTTTACCCTAGCTTTCGAGCTCGTTTCTAGCACATTTCTCATTTGGACTGTTCACCTACGAATATTGGACTTCAAATGCTCGATCAAATACACCGCACAGAGCACAGAGCAATGAACCTCCAATGTTCAATTTCAACTTTGACTCGGATCCAAATTTGGCCCAAATTCAAATATTGATTTAAATTCAAATTTTGATGGAAATTTGAATTCTGACTCAAATAAGAAACCAAAGTAGAAGCAACATTATTACAACTGATAAGTTTTCACAGTAGCTCAAATCTACCAAGTTTTAAGATGCCAACATCTTAATACAAATCTACCAAGTTTTAAGCGATCCACTCGCCCTCAAATTGACAACACATACATTTCCCAACAACTTAATTCAAATTTTCGACTTGCTCCTTGTGTTTGCAGCTGGCTTCACTGTCTTGCTCCTAGTTTCCCTAGTTGAGATGCTCTTTTCTTTCACACTCTTGTTCCTTTTGATCTTGGGCTTTACTTGGGGTTTTCCTCGTGGAGGTCTTGATGGAGTAGTTGCACTCGCCGAGCACTTGACGCACCATTTGACGGTCATCTATGGGTTCAAGAATCTTTAAAGGCACAATTGGAATAATTACGCCCTCCTCTTCCTCTCTTATAGATTCAAAACCATCAAAGGCCATGGTTTCAAAATCTTCTGCTTCTTCATCTCTTGGCCTTTTCTCCCTAGAGCTGGTAAATAAAATTATAAGCCATAGGCAAAAAAGAGAACAAATGCAAACAAAAAGGGTAGCTGCATTATACAAAGTGTGCAAACACATACCAAGATGCTTCATTTGCTGCTGCATTCTCCACTGCTTCATTTGCTGCTGCATTCTCCACTGCTTCAATTGCTGCTGCATTCTCCACTTCATCTTCAGTCTCCATTGCTGCTGCATTATCCTCAAAGCATTGGCTGCTGTCCATCTTTCCTCCTCTCCAAATGATGCATCCTTTGCATTGGTACAAAGCCTAGCAATATGCCCCGTAACTCCACATTTTTGCAAGCACGCTTCTTTGGTAGACGACCCTCCTCACCGCTCTAATCCTCCGTTCCTTCGTCTTCTGGTGGTCTAGTAATGACAGAGCGTGGAGTTTGAACCTGGATCTACTATGTTCCATTGATCTTTCCCCAATAGTGCAGGCACATTGTCAGCATAAGCAGCCATAAATTTGGCAACAGAGAAATACTCAGAGCAATATTGATCAACTTCACCATCTGCACCCCCGATAACGGTCATCAAATGTAGGGCATGTATGCATGGCTTCCCACGGATCTGCCATTGCCTACAACTACATTCTCTAGTACTTAGGTTCACAGGATACCTCCATACCCTATTTTTAGTGTCAGTATAGGTAACCTCTCCCTCATATGTACCAGATCGAATACATTTCATCTCCAGTCCTCTTGCCTTCAAGTGCAATGCCTTAATCGATGATGGGAGCATTTGATGACCAACATATTGTGTTTCTGCAATTCTTTTGCGAAGAGCCATCTTTATCATGATCATTTGCCTCATCTTGTCAAATGCTTGCCACAACAAGAGCCCTTTCACTGACTTGAACTTTGAATTGAAGCATTCTGCAAGGTTACTGGTCACATAATCTACTTTGCAGATTTCGTTGAATTTGCTTCTTGACCACACCTTGCCATGATGTGCATCCATGTACTCCTTCACAAGAGGATTTTGAGCATACAACACTCTCAAATGGTGTTCATGCTTCCTTTTGCTGCATGTGTATGATGCTGGCCATAAGTTCTCATCATAAACTTTACCTTTGAACTTCTTTTTGAAATTATGCGCTAGGTGTCGCATACATTCCCTATGCTCCACTCCAGGGAATACAATTTCCACTGCACTCTCTAAACCCTTGCAAGCATCTGTGTGTATAGCTAAACCTGGGGGTGTGCCTATAATGTTCAAGAATCGCTGCAGAAACCAGACCCAACTTTCCTCAGACTCTGCCTCCACCACACCAAATGCAACTGGGAATAGCCAGTTGTGTCCATCAACTGCAGAAGCTGCTACTAGCTGTCCTCTCCATCTTCCAGTCAAATGTGTAGCATCTACTGACCAAATAGGGCTGCAACCATCTAGAAACCCCCGCCAAGAAGCCTTGAAACAAACAAAAGACCTTCTGAAGCACTCCTTCTGAAATGACTTCCTTTTTATTTTGAATGGAACTGTATGCTTGTCAATCTCCACAACACTCCCTGGACTTGCCATCTCCACTTCAGCTTTGAAAGTGTAAAGCAGCTGAAAACTGTCATTCCATTGACCATTAATTCTGTCAAGAGCCTTTTCCCTAGCATTGAAAATTCTCATGTAAGGAATTTCTATCTTGTACTTCTCAAAAAGCTTCCCATGGAGTGCTGTTGGACCAAGTCCAGGTTCTTCTCTCAGCCAATCCAATATAGCATCTGCCACCCACCTAGTTTTTGCTAGCTTGGTTTTGGCCTTCCCCCCTCCCCCTCCAGGTGGACAAGTGTGCTTGTGTGCGTTTTTCTTTATCTAAAACAAAATAAAAGGGTAAAGAACAGTTAAGAAACCTTACTCAACGATCTGAAACATAAATTACTAACTAAACTTGGATTACCTGAATATATTTGCTCTTTCTCATACGAGATGCATGCAACTTCCACCTACACCTAGGATATGGACAAAAAGCGTGAACCTTGCTGGCTCACTCCTTTTGATCTTATAGGTGTTTTCAGATATAATGCACCATGTTGTCCTTTGATTCCGACAGTCCACCATTGATTGGAAAATGGTACCTCAAGAAGCTCAGTTTTTCTCTGCTCCACTCAATTGTTGGCATGTCATCACCATCGATTCATCCTCGATTAAGCTGTCCATGTTCTCCACCTTCTCTTCATCGTCAGTGTTATCAAACCTAGCTTGGCTGATGGGCTCCTCCATATATTCTTCATCCACTGCTTGCTGACTGGCTACATCGACCAGTTCAGGAAACATCATCTCGTCTTCATCATCATTTGTAGGCACTGCCTCGTCAGGTTCTGCACCTTCTTCTACACCAACTGCAGAAGGTACACGAGAAGCAGCAACTGAATCGGAACCAGAATTGGCAGCAGGCATGTTGTGGCTCCACGAACCACTTGCTTTACTTGGTGTCGACCTACAAAGAGTGCCGGGGTGCTGGCTATTAGCACGCATGATGATGTCGAACTCCTTCCCTTCGCCCGTTCTGCGCGTGGCTGAAGCACATCGATTTGGAGTTTACCGAATCGGCAGCCAGCAATCCCAGCAAAAAGCAACGACATATGATCGTCACAAGTTAGTGGGAGAAATCTTTGCTCGTCACTGCTGAAGTAATTCAGTTCAACAGCATCGGCATCACTCCAGGGATAGGTGTTTCGGAGCTCAGCTCGCAAATCTTTGAAAGATATGCTGGTTTCTACCACTTTGGGATAGAAAAATGATGAAATCAAATGCGGTTTAGTACCACGCAGCACACTAGTTTCCGTTCTAATCGCCAGCCGGAAAGCCAGCGCGGGATCAATCCTATTTTGTTGGGGAAGGAAACAAAGGCTTCAGTTAGTCGGGTAAAATCGAGCACAAATTCGAACGATTCAAGCAAATAGAAGTCCAATACGGCCTACAATACGACTTAGAACGTCAATTCGAGAGGAAACAATGCTTACCCAGGTTTAATCCATGAATTATCTGCCGCGGATTCGACCCAATCCTTTCCATGGTCGACTGCATTCCGGGCGTCCTCACTCAACATCGCTATGTAATCCCAGATGGGGAGGTGGGCTATATCTGGCGGAGACGCGGCGTCGCTGACGAACGGAAAAGGGCATAGGGTGGAGGAAACAACAGCGGTGGACGCGGAACGACGCCGGCGGAGGGGGCGGGGCGGCGCGGTGCAGTGCGGCCTGTCTAGATCTGTTTCAGATTCAGACAAGCTGCCCAATACGTGTCTCCTTCCGGTCCCACCCGTCAGCAAGCAACAGTCAGACGAAGACTCGGCCCCACTCGTCAGCAATTAACGGTCAATGGACGTTCAAGACGGCAAACGCCCGCTATGAGCATTTGTGAGAGTTTCAGCTAAGGAAGAGGGGAAAAGTGAGCAAACATTTGGAGCGTGGGGAAAAGTGAGCACAACTAAGGAACCAGGGGCACTAATTTAAATATCCCTAAAAATTTATCATGAAATAAGGAAATCAATAATAACTTTATTATTGCCTCTAGGGCATATTTCCTTCAGTCTCCCACTTGCACTAGAGTCAATAATCTAGATTACATAGTAATGATTCTAACACCCATGGAGCTTTGGTGCTGATCATGTTTTGCTCGTGGAAGAGGCTTAGTCAACAGGTCTGCCACATTCAGATTCATATGTATCTTGCAAATCTCGGTGTCCCCTTTCGACACTTGAGGACGGATGGAATTGAAGCGCCTCTTGATGTGCTTGGTTCTCTTGTGAAATCTGGATTCCTTTGCCAAGGCAATTGCACCAGTATAGTCACAAAAGATTTTCATTGGACCCGATGCACTAGGTATGACACCTAGATCAGATATGAACTCCTTCATCCAAACTCCTTCATTTGCTGCTTCTGAAGCAGCAATGTACTCCGCTTCACACGTAGATCCCGCCATGATGCTCTGCTTGAAATTGCACCAACTGACAGCTCCTCCATTCAATAAAAACACGTATCCGATTTGTGACTTAGAGTCATCCAGATCAGTGTCAACGCTTGCATAGACGTAACCATTTACGACGAGCTCTTTTTCACCTCCATAAGCGAGAAACATATCGTTATTCCTTTTCAGGCATTTCAGGATTTTCTTGACCGTTGTCCAGTGCTCCACTCCAGGATTACTTTCGTACCTCCCTGCTATGCTTATAGCAACGCACATATTAGGTCTGGTACACATCATTGCATATATAATAGAACCTATGGCTGAACCATAGGGAATGTCTTTCATTTTCTCTCTATCTTCTCTAGTGGTCGGGCATTGAGTCTGACTCAATTTCACACCTTGTAACACATGCAAGAACCCTTTCTTTGATTGATCCATTTTGAACTTATTCATAACTTTATCAAGGTATGTGCTTTGTGAAAGTCCAATTAAGCGTCTTGATGTATCTCTATAGATCTTGATGCCCAATATGTAAGCGCTTCACCGAGGTCTTTCATGGAAAAACTCTTATTCAGGTATCCCTTTATGCTATCGAGAAATTCTATATCATTTCCAATCAACAATATGTCATCCACATATAATATTAGAAATGCTACAGAGCTCCCACTCACTTTCTTGTAAATACAGGCTTCTCCAAAAGTCTGTATAAAAACCATATGCTTTGATCACACTATCAAAGCGTTTATTCCAACTTCGAGAGGCTTGCACCAGTCCATAAATTGATCGCTGGAGCTTGCACACTTTGTTAGCACCTTTTAGATTGATAAAACCTTCTGGTTGCATCATATATAGCTCTTCTTCCAGAAATCCATTCAGGAATGCGGTTTTGACATCCATTTGCCAAATTTCATAATCATAAATTGCGGCAATTGCTAACATGATTTGGACAGACTTAAGCATCGCTATGGGTGAGAAAGTCTCATCGTAGTCAACTCCTTGAACTTCTCGAAAACCTTTCACAACAAGTTGAGCTTTGTAGACAGTAACATTACTGTCAGCGTCTATCTTCTTCTTGAAGATCCATTTATTTTCAATGGCTTGCCGATCATCGGGCAAGTCCACTAAAGTCCACACTTTGTTCTCATACATGGATCCCATCTCAGATTTCATGGCCTCAAACCATTTCGCGGAATCTGGGCTCATCATCGCTTCCTCATAGTTCGTAGGTTCACCATGGTCTAGTAACATGAGTTCTAGAATAGGATTACCATACCACTCTGGTGCGGATCTTACTCGGGAAGACCTACGAGGTTTGGTAGTAACTCGATCCAAAATTTCAAGATCATCATCATTCGCCTCCTCACTAATTGGTGTAGGAATCACTGGAACTGATTTCAGTGATGAACTACTTTCCAATAAGGGAGAAGGTACAATTAACTCATCAAGTTCTACTTTCCTCCCACTCACTTATTTCGAGAGAAACTCCTTCTCTAGAAAGGATCCATTTTTAGCAACAAAGATCTTGCCTTTGGATCTGTGATAGAAGGTGTACCCAACAGTTTCCTTTGGGTATCCTATGAAGACACACTTCTCCGCTTTGTGTTCAAGCTTATCAGGTTGAAGCTTTTTCACATAAGAATCGCAACCCCAAACTTTGAGAAACGACAACTTCGGTTTCTTGCCAAACCATAGTTCATAAGGCATCGTATCAACAGATTTTGATGGTGCCCTATTTAAAGTGAATGCAGCCGTCTCTAAAGCATAACCCCAAAACGATAGCGGTAAATCAGTAAGAGACATCATAAATCACACCATATTGATACGTCTCCAACGTATCTATTATTTTTTATTGTTCCATGCTATTATATTACCCGTTTTGGATGTTTATGGGCTTTACTATACACTTTTATATCATTTTTGGGACTAACCCACTAACCGGAGGCCCAGCCCGAATTGCTATTTTTTTTGCCTATTTCAGTGTTTCGCAGAAAAAGAATTTCAAATAGAGTCCAAACGGAATGAAACCTTTGGGAGCGATCTTTTTGTAACAAATGCAATCCAGGAGACTTGGAGTGGACGTCAAGAAGCAGCCGAGGTGGCCACGAGGGTGCAAGGCATGCCCTAGGGGGGGGCCTGCCTCGTGGGCCCCTTGTGGATCCCCTGATTGACTTCTTTCGCTTATATATATCTACATACCCCGAAAACATCCAGAGGCACCACGAAAAACTATTTCCAATGCCGCTACCTTCTGTACCCATGAGATCCCATCTTGGTGCCTTTTTCGGTGCTCCTCCGGAGGGGGAATCGATCATGGAGGGCTTCTAGATCATCGCCAAGGCCTCTCCGATGAGTTGTGAGTTTACCATAGACCTTCGGGTCCATAGTTATTAGCTAGATGGCTTCTTCTCTCTCTTTGAATCTCAATACAAAGTTCTCCTCGATCTTCTTGGAGATCTATTCAATGTAACTCTTTTTGCGGTGTGTTTGTCGAGATTCGATGAATTGTGGGTTTATGATCAAGTTTATCTTTGAGAAATATTTGAATCTCCTTTGAATTCTTTTATGTATGATTGGTTATCTTTGCAAGTCTCTTCGAATTATTAGTTTGGTTTGGCCTACTAGATTGATCATTCTTGCAATGGGAGAAGTGCTTAGCTTTGGGTTCAATCTTGCGGTGTCCTTTCCCTGTGACAGCAGGGGCAGCAAGGCACGTTTTGTATTGTTGCCATCGAGGATAAAAGGATGGGGTTTATATCATATTGCTTGAGTTTATCCCTCTACATCATGTCATCTTGCTTAATGCGTTAATTTGTTCTTATGAACTTAATACTCTAGATGCATGCTGGATAGTGGTTGATGTGTGGAGTAATAGTAGTAGATGCAGGCAGGAGTCGGTGTACTTGTCGCGGACGTGATGCCTATATACATGATCATGCCTAGATATTCTCATAACTATGCACTTTTCTATCAATTGCTCGACAGTAATTTGTTCACCCACCGTAATACTTATACTATCTTGGGAGAAGCCACTATGAAACCTATGGCCCCTGGGTCTATTCTCTATCATATAAGTTTCCAATCTATTTTATTTTGCAATCTTTACTTTTCAATTAAAAATACCAAAAATATCTATCTTACCATATTATCTCTATCAGATCTCACTTTCGCAAGTGGCCGTGAAGGGATTGGCAACCCCTTTATCGCGTTGGTTGCGAGGTTCTTGTTTGTTTGTGTAGGTACGAGGGACTTGCATGGAGCCTCCTACTGGATTGATACCTTGATTCTCAAAAACTGAGGGAAATACTTATGCGACTTTGCTGCATCGCCCTTTCCTCTTGAAGGGAAAAACCAACGCATGCTTAAGAGGTAGCAAGAAGGATTTCTGGCGCTGTTGCCGGGGAGGCATTCGCTCAAGTCAAGACATACCAAGTACCCATCACAAACTCATCTCCCTCGCATTACATTATTTGCCATTTGGCTCTCGTTTTCCTCTCTCCCACTTCACCCTTGCCGTTTTATTCGCCCTCTCTTTTCCGTTTGCCTCTTTTTCGGTTGCCTCTTGTGTGCTTGTGTGTTGGATTGCTTGTCACAATGGCTCAAGATAATACTAAATTGTGTGACTTTTCCAATACCGATAATAATGATTTCCTTAGCACTCCGATCGCTCCTCTTAATAATGTTGAATCTTGTGAAATCGATGCTGCTTTGTTGAATCTTGTTATGAAAGATCAATTCTCCGACCTTCCTAGTGAAGATGCCGCTACTCATCTAAACAACTTTGTTTATTTGTGTGATATGCAAAAGAAGAAAGCCATGGATAATTATATTTTTAAATTGAAGTTATTTCCATTTTAGCTTAGAGATCGTGCTAAAACTTGGTTTTCATCTTTGCCTAAAAAATAGTATTGATTCATGGAATAAGTGCGAAGATGCTTTTATCTCTAAGTATTTTCCACCCGCTAAGATCATCTCTGTTAGAAACGATATTATGAATTTTAAGCAACTTTATCATGAGCATGTTGCACAATCTTGGGAAAGGATGAAATTAATGATACATAATTGCCCTACACATGGTTTGAATTTATGGATGATCATACAAAATTTTTATGCCGGATTGAATTTTTCTTCTAGAAATCTTTTAGATTCGGCCGCGGGAGGCACTTTTATGGAAATCACTTTAGGAGAAGCTACTAAACTCCTAGATAATATTATGGTTAATTATTCTCAATGGCACACCTAAAGATCTACTAGTAAAAAGGTTCATGCAATAGAAGAAATTAATTTTTTGAGTGGAAAGATGGATGAACTTATGAAATTGTTTGCCACTAAGAGTGCTCCTATTGATCCTAATGATATGCCTTTGTCTACTTTTATTGAGAATAATAATGAATCTATGGATGTGAATTTTGTTGGTAGGAATAATTTTGCTAACAACGCGTATAGAGGAAACTTTAACCGTAGGCCGTTTCCTAGTAATTCCTCTAATAATTATGGTAATTCCTACAACAACTCTTATGGAAATTATAATAAGATGCCCTCTAATTTTGAGATTAGTGTTATAGAATTTATGAATTCTCAAAAGAATTTCAATGCTTTGCTTGAAGAAAAATTACTTAAAGTTGATGAATTGGCTAGAAACATGGATAGAATTTCTCTTGATGTTGATTCTTTGAAACTTAGATCTATTACACCTAAGCATGATATCAATGAGTCTCTCAAAGGCATGAGAATTTCCACTGATGAGTGCAAAGAAAGAACCGCTAGGATACGTGCTAAGAAAGAATTGCTTTATAAGAGCGTGTTCTTCTAATTTTCGTGATAATAATGATGAAGATCTAAAAGTTATTTATGTGTCTCATATTAAATCCTTGTTTTGCAATATGAATCTTAATAATGATGGGACTGGAGATGAGTCAACTTTAGTTAAAAGGCATCCCAATGATTTGGAGTTTTTTGATCTTGATGCTAAAATTGGTAAAAGTGGGATTGAAGAGGTTAAAACTTTACATAGCAATGAACCCACTACTTTGGATTTCAAGGAATTTAATTATGATAATGGTTCTTTAATAGATTGTATTTCCTTGTTGCAATCCGTGTTGAATTCTCCTCATGCTTATAGCCAAAATAAAGTTTTTACTAAACATATCGTTGATGCTTTGATGCAATCTTATGAAGAAAAACATGAATTAGAAGTTTCTATCCCTAGAAAACTTTATGATGAGTGGTAACCTACAATTAAAATTAAATTAAAAGATCATGAATGCTATGCTTTGTGTGATTTGGGTGCTAGTGTTTCCACGATTCCAAAATCTTTATGTGATGTGCTAGGTTTCTGTGAATTTGATGATTGCTCTTTAAACTTGCACCTTGCGGATTCCACCATTAAGAAACCTATGGGAAGGATTAATGATGTTCTTATTGTTGCAAATAGGAATTATGTGCCCATAGATTTTATCGTTCTTGATATAGATTGCAATCTTTCATGTCCTATTATTCTTGGCAGACCTTTCCTTAGAACGATTGGTGCAATTATTGATATGAAGGAAGGAAATATTAGATTCCAATTTCCATTAAGGAAAGGCATGGAACACTTTCCTAGAAAGAAACTCAAATTACCTTATGAATCTATTATGAGAGCCACTTATGAATTGAATACCAAAAATGGCAATACTTAGATCTATTCTCGCTTTTATGCCTAGCTAGGGGCGTTAAACGATAACACTTGTTGGGAGGCAACCCAATTTTATTTTTGTTCCTTGATTTTTGCTCCTGTTTAGTAATAAGTAATTCTTCTACCCCCTGTTTATATGTGGTTTTATGTTTTAATTAGTGTTTGTACCAAGTAGAACCTATAGGATCATCCTGGGTGAAAGTTAATTTGATCTTGCTGAAAAACAGAAACTTTTGAGCACACGAGAAAAATTCTAATAAATCACAGAAACGTGCTTTTGGGTTAATTATTTTTGCAGTAGATCAATAGACGAATTTCCTAGGACTTCCTATTTTGGTAGTAGTTTTAGAGGTGCAGAAGTATTCGAAAGTTACATATTGCTACAGACTATTCTGTTTTTGACAGATTCTGTTTTTCGTGTGTTATTTGCTTATTTTGATGAATCTATGGCTAGTATCGGGGCATATGAACCATAGAGAAGTTGGAATACAGTAGGTTTAACAACAGTATAAATAAAGAATGAGTTCATTACAGTACCTTAAGTGGTGGTTTTTCTTTCTTGCACTAAAGGAGCTCATGAGATTTCCTGTTGAGTTTTGTGTTGTGAAGTTTTCAAGTTTTGCGTAAAGATTTGATGGACTATGGAATAAGGAGTGGAAAGAGCCTAAGCTCAGGGATGCCCATGGAACCCCAAAATAATTCAAGGAAAACCAAAAGCCTAAGCTTGGGGATGCCCCAGAAGGCATCCCCTCTTTCGTCTTCGTCCATCGGTAACTTTACTTGGAGCTATATTTTTATTCACCACATGATATGTGTTTTGCTTGGAGCGTCTTGTATGATATGAGTCTTTGATTTTTAGTTTACCACAATCATCCTTGCTGTACACACCTTTTGGGAGAGACACACATGATTCAGAATTTATTAGAATACTCTATGTGCTTTACTTATATCTTTTGAGCTAGATAGTTTTGCTCTAGTGCTTCACTTATATCTTTTTAGAGCACGACAGTGGTTTTATTTTGTAGAAATTATTGATCTCTCATTCTTCACTTATATTATTTTGAGAGTCTTTTAGAACAGCATGGTAGTTGCTATGGTTATAAAATTGGTCCTAGAATGATGGGCATCCAAGTTGGGTATAATAAAAACTATCATTGGAAGTGAATTGAATACTATTATCAACTTGATGCTTGATAATTGTTTTGAGATATAAAGGTGGTAATGTTAGAGTCATGCTAGTTGGGTTATTATGCAATTGAGAAATACCTGTGTTTAAGTTGGCAAGTCCCATAGCATGGACGTATGGTAAAAGTTGTGTAACAAATTTGTTGCATAGGGTGCTCTTTTGATTGCCTTCCTTGTGTGTGGAGGTCGGGATCGCGCGATGGTTAACTCCTACCAACCCTTCCCCTAGGAGCATGCGTAGTAGTACTTTGCTTTGAGGGCTAATAAAACTTTTGCAGTAAGTATATGAGTTCTTTATGACTAATGTGAGTCCATGGATTATACGCACTCTTACCCTTCCATCGTTGCTAGCCTCTACGGTGCCGCGCATTGCCCTTTCTCACCTTGAGAGTTGGTGCAAACTTCGCAGGTGCATCAAAATCCCATGATACGATACGCTCTATCACACGTAAACCTCCTTATATCTTCCTCAAAACATCCACCATACATACCTATTATGGCATTTCCATAGCCATTTCGAGATATATTGCCATGCAACTTTCCACCGTTCTGTTTATTATGACATGCTTCATCATTGTCATATTGCTTTTGCATGATCATGTAGTTGACATCGTATTTGTGGCAAAGCCACCATGTTAAATTTTTCATACATGTCGCTCTTGAGTCATTGCATATCCCGGTACTCCGCCGGAGGCATTGATATGTCTCCAACGTATCTGTAATTTATGAAGTATTCATGCTATTATATTACCTATTTTGGATGTTTAATGGGCTTTATTATACACTTTTATATTATTTTTGGGACTAACCTATTAACCGGAGGCCTAGTCCAAGTTGCTGTTTTTGCCTATTTCAGTGTTTCGCAGAAAAGGAATATCAAATGGAATGAAACCTTTGGGAGAGTTATTTTTGGAACGGAAGCAATGCAGGAGACTTGGAGTAGACGCCAGGGAAGCTTCGAGGTGGCCATGAGGGTCAGGGGTGCGCCCTACCCCGCTGGGTGCGCCCCCCGCCCTCGTGGGCCCCTCGTGGCTACCCTCACCGACTTCTTTCGCCTATATATGTCCATATACCCCGAAAACATCCAGGAGCACAATAGATCAGGAGTTCTGCCGCCGCAAGCCTATGTAGCCACCAAAAACCTCTCGGGAGCCCATTTCGGCACCCTGCCAGAGGGGTAATCCATCACCAGTGGCGATCTTCATCATCGCAGCGCTCTCCATGACGAGGAGGGAGTAGTTCACCCTCGGGGCTGAGGGTATGTACAAGTAGCTATGTGTTTGATCTCTCTCTCTCTCTCTCTCTCTCTCTCTCTCTCTCTCTCGTGTTCTTGAGGTGATACGATCTTGATGTATCGCGAGCTTTGCTATTATAGTTGGATCTTATGATGTTTCTCCCCCTCTACTCTCTTGTAATGGATTGAGTTTTCCCTTTGAAGTTATCTTATCGGATTGAGTCTTTAAGGAATTGAGAACACTTGATGTATGTCTGGCTGTGCTTATCTGTGGTGACAATGGGATATTCACGTGATCTACTTGATGTATGTTTTGGTGATCAACTTGCGGGTTCAATGAACTTATGCATAGGAGTTGGCACACGTTTTCGTCTTGACTCTCCGGTAGAAACTTTGGGGCACTCTTTGAAGTACTCTGTGTTCATTGAATAGATGAGTCTGAGATTGTGTGATGCATATCATATAATCATGCCCACGGATACTTGAGGTGACATTGGAGTATCTAGGTGACATGAGGTTTTTGGTTAATTTTTGTCTTAAGGTGTTATTCTAGTATGAACTCTATGACAGATCGAACGGAAAGAATAGTGTCGGTGTCAAAACCGGCGGATCTCGGGTAGGGGGTCCCGAACTGTGCGTCTTGGTGGATGGTAACAAGAGACGAGGGACACGATGTTTTTACCCAAGTTCGGGCCCTCTCGATGGAGGTAAAACCCTATGTCCTGCTTGATTAATATTGATGATATGGGTAGTACAAGAGTAGATCTACCACGAGATCAAGGAGGCTAAATCCTAGAAGCTAGCCTATGGTATGATTGTTGAGATGTATGTTGTCCTACGGACTAAAGCCCTCCGGTTTATATAGACATCGGAGAGGGCTAGGGTTACACAGAGTCGGTTACAATGGTAGGAGATCTACATATCCGTATTGCCAAGCTTGCCTTCCACGCCAAGGAAAGTACCATCCAGACACGAGCCGGAGTCTTCAATCTTGTATCTTCATAGTCTTGGAGTCCGACGGATATTGATAATCCGGCTGTCCGGACACCCCCTAGTCCAGGACTCCCTCAGTAGCCCCTGAACCAGTCTTCAATGACGATAAGTCCGGCGTGCACAATGTTCGGCATTGCAAGGCGGGTTCCTCCCTTGAATAATCCAGAGAAGATCATGAACACCAAGATAGTGTCCGGCTCTGCAAAATAAATTCCACATTCCACCGTAGAGAGAATAAAACGTACACTTAGCTCAATCTGCTGACGTATTATGCGGCGTGACATCACACCGCAACCAAGCCTTTGTTTGAATCATTTTTTACTATACCACCTCAAAGACGTTTAGCGGCGGTTTCTTGGCACGTCTTGTCGAAGTAGAGATCGTGTTCCCCTTATTCCGGGATCCTCATCAATACGTGCGTGGGTAACCCAACCGTTCCCGTCGCCACGCCTCCTCTATCGAAGGGGAATCTCAAACGGTCACGGAGACGGCCCTTGGTATTTCTTCCCCTTTATAAGAGGACCAGGGCTCGTCCTTGTTCTTCAATCTCGCATCGAATCCTTTCCCTGCTCCCAGTTCCAACACCCAGAGCCTCAGATTCGAGCGCTTCGGATCCTCAATCATGTCCGGCTCCGACCTCTAGGGCTGGTGGATGCCCTCCTCCGTCACGGTGGAGGACATATTGAAGTTGCGTGAGGCCAAGCACAGCCCACGAGGTTTCAAGACAGGTTGCTCGCCCATGGGCAGGCTGTGCCCCCGAGCCCGTGAATACGTCGTTTTCGTATCCCACCTCCGTCGGGGTTTAGGCTTCCCGACGGATCCCTTCGTGAGAGGGCTCCTGTTTTACTACGGGCTGGACTTTCATGACTTGGCTCCGGAGTCTATCCTCCATATCTCCGCATTCATTATCGTCTGCGAAGCCTTCCTCCGCGTCATCCCCCACTTCAGCCTATGGCTGAAGACCTTCAAGGTGGAGCCGAAGATGATCGGGGGGCGTCAAGCGGAGTGCGGTGGGGCGACCATAAGCAAGAAGGTCGATGCCCCGTGGCCTGAGGGTTCCTTCCAAGAGGAACTCGGACTGTGGCAGCAGGAGTGGTTCTACATCACCGCTCCAAGGGGCAGTAGGCAAAAGCCACCGCCCTCATTCCGCCCGGGACCTCCACGCCAACTGATGCCGTGGGTCAACCAAGGGCTCAACTGGGGGCCGTCCGAAGACGTGCCCTCACTGCAGGCAGATTCGAGATCTCCAAGCGAGGAGATCGACTGATCAAGGTCGAGTTATGCTAATCGAGCATCTCCCGCCTGCAAACGCCGTCCTCTCCGTCTATGGGAGTTCAACCCGGAGGGACCTCGGATTCTCCAACACTTCATGGGTGCGACACCCGTGGAGATGTACAAGTTTTTCTTCGGACCGCAGGTGGCGTGTCTGGATTTAGCCGAGGATGCAGGCCTAAGCCGCGATCGCCCGGATACTCAGGTAAGTAGCTCAGAATCCGGACATTCTGTGTATGTGTCTTTCTAGAGTTCGCCTCCTGACCCTTTGCTCTTTACATGAATGGGTGGCGCGATCAAGGCTGATAAGGTGTCCGGCCCCCCTCCCAGAGACCGCACTGGAGCCCGTGCTGGTCAGAATATTGGAGGTTGCGCCCACAGAAGGGGGTGACAGGGAAAATAGAGGAGCTAATATTTCACCCAAAGGGGCGACTGAAGAGGGGGGAACCAAGAGCCCCTCCCTTCAGGGGGAGAAGAGGACCGCCTCCGAAGATCCGGAGGCCAAAGCCCCTAAGCGTGGGAAGAGATCTTCCCCGTGGGGTCCGGCGCCCGGAGAGAATCCGGACGCACAATCATCACCAAAGGATCAGCCCTCCAGCGACCCGTGAGTATGGAAGAGGGAGTTAATTAGTAAGGAAATACCTTCATTTGTGCTTCTGTAGGTAACCGAAATATTTATATTGCAGTTCGGATCCGCAGCCTTCTCAGTCGAGTTCATCTTCGGGGGACCTTCTTCCGGAGATGATGGAGAGCGATACGCCTCCATCCGCAGCGCCGCCAGATGAGGCAGGCGAACCCGAAGTGTCATCACGGAGGGTATCCCCGAGTCCGGAGGGGCCAGAGTGTTCGGCACCTACTAGTGTCCGGCCGGGAGAACTGAAGAATCTGCTTGAGAGGGCGTCCATTTCAGAAGATCACCGTGCGTTAATGCATATGGTGATTGGAAGGATTTCGTCCGCCGAGAGCGGATTGCGTAACGCCGCCATGAGTTTGCTGGCGGGATTTGAGGTATGCAAAAAAGACACATCCTTTTGTTTTTTAACAGTTTTGCACATAAAAATGTGCCCTGTATAGATAGTAGCCCCTGAGACTCAGTAGGTTGTCGGAAACGATAGCGTACCGAGGATCGAAATCTAAAGTAATGAATTCCGTCATTCCTATGCAGGTGGCGGATAGTCCGGGGGCTAGTCGGACTAGTGAGTTTGCCGAATTAAGTCGGCAACTTGACATGGCAGATGCTGATATCGCACTTGTCAACCAGCGACTTGACGAGTCGCAAGGTAAATAAATTCTCCACAGTTGCTTTATTTAAGGAGGTCGAATCCTTCCTTTGATAAATTGTATGCTGTTGTACAGACGGTGCTGCTGCTGTGGAGAGCCTTCGGGGCGAACTTGCTCGAGCTAAGGAGCAAGCCCGAAGGAGTGACTCGGCTGCCTCAAAGGCGGCCGAAGAGTTGAAAGCCGAAAAGGCTGCGCACTGCCTAAGCAGGGCGGAGGTGGCCGAATTGGCCATGAAGGTAAAGGATGCTGCCGACCGCTATGAGGCTCTTGAAAAGGAGCGCTTATCGGAGTGGGAAGACCTGAAGAAGGCCACCGCCGAAGCCAAGTATGCCCGCTCTGCAATGCGGGCTATGAAGGAGGAACTGTGCCAGGCCGAAGAGATCGTGGCTGGCAAGCCTTTTCTGCTATGTCGCCGTTTTATGGATGCAAGGTATGCTCAATTTGAGCGGCTGTGGAGTCTGGAAGATCTGTATATGGACTTAGCTGCAAGTGCAGCCGATGCCGTGAAGCACTTCCGGAGCCAGGAGGATCACGAGACGGAAGAGCTATATTGGTCTCAATTCCATAGTCCGGATCGCTCACTTCCATTGACAGACCGGTTGGCCGAATGGGCCAAGCTAAATAGATTGTCCGGACTTGCCATGACTGACATCGTGGCCCATGTCTGGCCAGAGTGGTCCAAGGCGACGAGCTACTTCGGCTTACTGCAGCAATTCCTTGGAGCGGTGCCGCATATGAAGGACATGAAGCGGTCGGCCTACATCGAGGGCGCGCGGATGGCTCTTGCCCGTGTGAAGGCGCATTGTCCAGAGATGGACGCCACCGCTGTTGCTGCCCAGGGTTCGGATAAAGACTGGCTCCCTGCCGAGCACTATTTTGGGGAAGTTATGCGTGGCGCTCGTGTAATAGAGTCGCAGTGCTCGAAGAATGTAACATTCAAATGAATGTATTAGCTTGTAAATCGATGATTATGTTATAACTGCTTTTTATACTTGTGCGTCCCAAGTAGTAAAACTTCTCCTGTGCGGCCGTTTACGTATACTTTTGTATAACTTGAAAGATTTCAGTCTTTGGCTTCAGCCCCCACACACAGGGTGCGGGGGTGTTCACAAAAATAGCGCGTTTTCACACTTAATCCGACGTCTCGGTCCTGTTTAAGGAGGTGGTAGCGTAGCGAACTAGGCAATCCGGACTATGATGCTTTATCACTTTCACTTAGCCAGTGGAGCTCGAGGGTGGGGCTACGATATAGCCCCTGGTGGCACCGCACATATCCGGATTCGGGGTGCGTATGTGCCTGACCGGGAAACGGTCCTTCGTCAAAGCGGGGAATTCTAAACATTCCGATAGTCGATCGAGTGGTTGACCAGACTCTCGCTGTATCATGACAGTCAGTTTTCGGCTTTCTCTACTGAGGTGCTCGCCCAGCCGAACTAGGGCACAATCGCAGTAGTTCTCCTGGTGCCGCGTTAGCCGATGATACGGAACGTACGGCAACAAAACACAGGAGCCGGGCAAACCCAACATTTGACCAAAGACATGATTCGGAGCTGATGCATATAATGCCTAACTCGAGACGCCGAACACTCCCTAAGGTGTTCGGTCTTTATAATAATGGGCGAACAATGCCCTAAGCCCCTAGTGTCCGTGTGCGGGCATGGTCTTCGACGCGCCGATGCCAAAGCGTCGAGCTCCTCTTTGGCTATAGGAAGAAACCAAGGAGAGTAACAACAAGAGCGATAAAAAAAGGTCTACGCAGGGTCTTAATCTGAAAAGAATCCTTGCAACGGGTCCCTACTGCACGTCTGCGCCTGTGTCTCCGTTGCGCCGTTATCCTGGACGGGTATGGACGTTGTTCATCTGTAGAAAGAGAGGAACGTTTAGTTTTAGAAACAATTCGTGCGAAAAATATGTAAAATAAGAAATATAAATTATTAAAGCGAGGTTTATATGAAACCGCGATTGTTTGTGCGCGCAGCCCCCCTGTGAAGGGGTATGCGGCTAGGGAGCCCCTAGCCTGCTGAGGCCGGATTCGTCTATCCGAGTCCGGGGTCCTTGAGTGACCCTCGCACTGAAATGGCGCCATGCGGACCAGGCATCTTGAGTGTAAGAGACGCGTAATGCGGTATGGCGTTGAAGCGGACAAAAGCCTTTCGTCCCAAGAGTGCTTGATATTCACTTTCAAATGGGACGATATGAAAAATTAATTTTTCGCATCGAAAATTGTTCGGCGATCCGAACACGACTTCTAGTAATATAGAGCCTGTGCACTTGGCGTAAGGGCCTGGCGTCACTCCTTTGAAGGAAGTGCGGCTGTGTCGAATTTTGGTAGGGTCTATCCCCATCCTACGGATTGTGTTTGAATATAGCAGGTTTAAGTCACTGCCTCCGTCCATTAGGACGTTAGTAAATTGTAATCCATCTATTATGCGATTCAATTCAGGGGAGTCCGTCCCGCATTTCGAACGCTTCTGGAATAGTCCAGGTGGTCGAAAGTGATTGGTTTTGATATCCAATCTCTACGGTCTGCTGGGTTGGACCGTGCGAAGCTCCTTTTAGAAAGTGCCGCACTATTTTTCCGTGTTATCACATGAAGTGAGTTTACTGCTTTGACCCCTTGTGGGAAAGTCTTTTGTTTTCCGGTGCCCTGCTGGCGGGGTTTATCTTCTTCGCTTGACGCGTCGAGCCCCTTGTGTTCGGCATTTAGTCGGCCGGACTGTTTAAAAACCCAACAATCCCTGTGGGTGTGATTTGCAGGCCTTCCGGGGGTACTGTGGATTTGACATATCCGGCCCAAAATTTTGTGTAAGTTGGACAACTCGTCACTGTCATCCTTGAGAGGCTGTGTTTTGTTATTGGTCCGCGAGCTTTTGAATCCGGCGTTGACTGCCGTGCTCTTTGGGTTTTTCTCTTTATTCCGGCGCTGCTCTTTTCTGCGTCGTGATTTTCCGTTTCCATCTCTTATCTCGGATGTACTTGGGTCGCTGGTGCTGCTTCTTGCTAACCAGCTATCCTCTCCCGCACAGAAGCGGGTCATGAGGCTTGTTAGTGCGGACATTGTCCTCGGTTTCTCTTGACCGAGGTGCCTGGCGAGCCATTCGTCTCGGACATTGTGCTTGAAAGCTGCTAAGGCTTCGGCGTCCGGACAGTCGACTATTTGGTTCTTTTTGGTAAGAAACCTGTTCCAGAATTTCCACGATGACTCTCTGGGCTGTTGAGTTATATGACTTAAATCGTCTGCATCCGGAGGACGGACATAAGTCCCTTGAAAATTCGCTCTAAACGCGTCCTCGAGCTCTTCCCAACTTCCAATAGTGTTTTCTGGGAGGCTTTTGAGCCAATGACGGGCTGGCCCTTTGAGCTTGAGGGGTAGATATTTTATGGCGTGGAGATCATCTCCTCTGGCCATGTGTATATGCAGTATATAATCTTCTATCCAGACTCCAGGGTCTGTTGTTCCATCGTAGGCCTCTATGTTTATGGGTTTAATCCCTGCTGGGAATTCATGGTCCAGCACCTCATCGGTGAAACATAGTGGGTGTGCGGCGCCCCTGTACTTGTATGTGCCGCTATCATCGGACACTTGACGTGTTACTTTGCTTCATGGGGCCCTCTTTTTGGGTCCGTAGATGGACCTGGCTGGGCCATTTGACGGTGGAGGCTCTATGGCCTCCTCATCGAATTCTGGTAGCAGCTTACGCTTCGGGTAGCTTTTCGATTGGTGGCCATTGCCGTATTTATCTGCGGTTTTGAGCACTTTGCTCCATCTCATTCTGAGCGTGTCTTCCGCTGTTTTGAGCTTCCGCCTTTCCTTCTTCAGGCTTCTTGCTGTGGCGATGAGCCTGCGCTTAAAAAGCTCTTGCTCGACGGGGTCCTCGGGCACGACGAATTCGTTGTCATTGAGGCTTGCTTCATCTTCGGAGGGAGGCATATGGTTATGATCCTCAACCTCTTAAATCGCCGCCTCTCGTGAGGGCTTGCTTCGCATCCTTCTCGCTGAGTCTTCTTTGGAGGGATTGTCTTGCACTCTCGGGGTATTGTTGTCTCTGTGCGGAATCTCCATTCTTCTTTGTGGCGGGATTTAGAGCGGCGCCACGACGCCGGTGTTTGGGCTGCTTCTTTAGAGAGTCCGCCTCCGCCGCTTCTTCGCCATCCCCTTCTTTTGGGGTGTCCACCATATATATGTCGTATGACGAGGTGGTCTTGATTGCCTGAGGCGCTGGCTCTGTTCGTCTCCGCATCGTCATCCATAGCATCGATGTCGTCGGAGTCAAAGTCTAGCATGTCGGTTAAATCCTCGACAGTGGCTACAAAGTGGGTGGTGGGTGGGCTCTGAATTTCTTCGTCGTCCGTACTCCGACCATCCCGCCATAGTCCGCCAGACTCTCCGATAACGAGAGATGCTTTAATGAATTCAGGATATCGCCAAAAGGCGAGTGTTGGAATATGTCCGCGGCAGTGAATTCCATAACCAGCGCCCAATCCTGATCGATTGGTAGGGGCGCGGGAGGTTCGGAGTCCGGTGAGGAGTCCGGCGCCTCGGAATTACGAGTTTCGCGGGGGACAGGATTGGTGTTCGGCTCCATCGCCGTGGATGTTGAAGCCCCCAGGGCGGCGTCTATCCACCGACCCTCGATCTGGGCGATCGGCTCCGGACTAATGGCCGAAGCAGATCCGTGTACGGCCACCAAGGCGCTGTTCAGCGGCAGAGCTAGATCGTGCCCATCGTCACAGTGCGGCGCGCTCGGCTGTGGCTCGAGTCCGTCGAAGATCAAGTCCCCGCGGACATCGGCCGTGAAGTTTAAGCTTCCAAATCTGACCTGACGGCCAGGGGCGTAGCTTTCGATCTGCTCCAGATGGCCAAGTGAATTGGCCCGCAGTGCGAAGCCGCCGAATACGAAGATCTGTCCGGGGAGAAAAGTCTCACCCTGGACAGCATCGTTGGTTGAAGATGCCATCAAGCCTATTGGTGACGACACAGAGGAACTCTCAATGAAAGCACCAATGTCGGTGTCAAAACCGGCGGATCTCGGGTAGGGGGTCCCGAACTGTGCGTCTAGGCGGATGGTAACAAGAGACGAGGGACACGATGTTTTTACCCAGGTTCGGGCCCTCTCGATGGAGGTAAAACCCTACGTCCTGCTTGATTAATATTGATGATATGGGTAGTACAAGAGTAGATCTACCACGAGATCAAGGAGGCTAAACCCTAGAAGCTAGCCTATGGTATGATTGTTGAGATGTATGTTGTCCTACGGACTAAAGCCCTCCGGTTTATATAGACACCGGAGAGGGCTAGGGTTACACAGAGTCGGTTACAATGGTAGGAGATCTACATATCCGTATTGCCAAGCTTGCCTTCCACGCCAAGGAAAGTACCATCCGGACACGAGCCGGAGTCTTCAATCTTGTATCTTCGTAGTCTTAGAGTCCGGCGAATATTGATAGTCCGGCTGTCCGGACACCCCCTAGTCCAGGACTCCCTCAAATAGCTTTCTGTTATTTTACTACAGAATCTTGAATAGATCGATCAAAAAGGATAACTTTGAGGTGGTTTCGTACCCTACAATAATCTCTTTGTTTGCTCTCCGCTATTAGTGACTTTGGAGTGACTCTTTGTTGCATGTTGAGGGATAGTTATATGATCCAGTTATGTTATTATTGTTGAGAGAACTTGCACTAGTGAAAGTATGAACCTTAGGCCTTATTTCCTAGCATTGCAATACTGTTTGTGATCACTTTTATCATTAGTTACCTTGTTCTTTTTATAATTTCAGATTACAAAAACATATATCGACCATCCATATTGCACTTGTATCACCATCTCTTCGCCGAACTAGTGCACCTATACAATTTACCATTGTATTGGGTGTGTTGGGGACACAAGAGACTATTTGTTATTTGGTTGCAGGGTTGTTTGAGAGAGACCATCTTCATCCTATGCCTCCCACGGATTGATAAACCTTAGGTCATCCACTTGAGGGAAATTTGCTACTGTTCTACAAACCTCTGCACTTGGAGGCCCAACAATGTCTATAAGAAGAAGGTTGTGTAGTACACATCAAGCTCTTTTCTGGCGCCGTTGCCGGGGAGGTGAGTGCGCTAAGGTATATCTTTAGATCTTACAATCAAATCTTTTAGTTTCTTGTTTTATCACTAATTTAGTCTATAAAAGAAAACTAAAAAAATGGAATTAAGGGTGCCTCGTATGCTTCATCTTTTTAATGTCTTCCGTGAAAATGATGGGAAGGAAAATTGTGCTCAGGTACTAGAAGAAGAATTACATAGAATGCTTGGCATAAAGTATGTGAATGATGAGCATGATTGCAATGTTGTTAGTATTAATTCTTTGAATACCCATGATTCTAATGATATGCAAAGCCACAAGCTTGGGGATGCTATGTTTGATGAATATGATATTTTTTGTCCCCCAAGTTTTGATGAGCAAATTTATTATGATGAAAGCATGCCTCCTCTTTATGATGATTATTGTGATGATACGTATGCCATAAAGAATAAACATGAAACTTCTCATCATGATTTTAATTTTCCATTGGATTATGCTTCACATGATATTTATTTTGTTGAGTTTGCTCCCACTACCATTGATGAGAATAAATTTGATTATGTGGAGAGTAGTAAAATTTCTATGCAAGTAGATCATGCAAAGAATGCTATAGTTGCTGGTTATATGGTTGAATTCATTCATGATGATACTGAAAATTATTATTAGAGAGGATCATATGCTTCTACATATTGCAATACTATCAAGTTTCATCTCTATGTGTTGAAAATCTTGAAGATTTGCTTGTTTTACCTTCCTATGCTAGTTGATTATTGTTCCCATAAGTTGTTTGCTCACAAAATCCCTATACATAGGAATTGGGTTAGACTTAAATGTGCTAGTCATATTCTTCATGATGCTCTCCTTATGTTTCAATTCTTATCTTTTATGTGAGCATCATTGAAATCATCATGCCTAGCTAGGGGCGTTAAACGATAGCGCTTGTTGGGAGGCAACCCAATTTTATTTTTGTTCTTTGCTTTTTGCTCCTGTTTAGTAATAAAAATTCATCTATCCTCTGGTAAGATGTTGTTTTATGTTTTAATTAGTGTTTGTGCCAAGTAGAACCCGTGGGAAGACTTGGGTGAAGTCTTTATGATCTTGCTGTAAAAAACAGAAACTTTAGCGCTCACGAGATTAGCTGCCATTTTTTACTGGAGAGTGATTTTAGGTTCATTCTTTGTTCCTATGATTAATACACAAATTCCTAAGGTTCACTAATTTATTTCAGAATTATTTGCGTTACAGAAGTATTCGAATGATACAGATTACTACAGACTGTTCTGTTTTTGACAGATTCTGTTTTCTATGTGTTGTTTGCTTATTTTGATGAATCTATGAGTAGTATCGGATGGTATGAACGATAGAGAAGTTTGAATACAGTATATATTACACCAATATGAATTTAGAATGAGTTCACAACATTACCTAAGTGGTGATTTATTTTTCTTATACTAACGGAGCTTACGAGTTTTGTGTTGAGTTTTGTGTTGTGAAGTTTTCAAGTTTTGGGTAAAGATTCGATGTACTATGGAATAAGGAGTGGCAAGAGCCTAAGATTGGGGATTCCCAAGGCACCCCAAGGTAATATTAAAGAACAACCAAGAGCCCAAGCTTGGGGATGCCCCGGAAGGCATCCCCTCTTTCGTCTTCGTTCATCGGTAACTTTACTTGGAGCTATATTCTTATTCACCACATGATATGTGTTTTGCTTGGAGCGTCATTTTCTTTTGTTAGTATTTTCTTGATGTTATTTAGAATAATGTTTTGCATCTATATTTTCAATAAAATTGTCAATGATAGCCTTTACCATGCTTATTTTGCAAGTATACATGTTGCTGTTTCAAAACAGAAAGTTTACCGCTGTTGCAAAAATTCCCTAGAAAAGTCAGAGAATGATGTAACATTGAAACTTTTTGCATATTGAGATATGATAAATCTTCTACAGTTTAGTATTTTTATATTAATTATTGGAGTTAGGGAAGTATGATGAATCTTGCATTCTTTACAGACTATACTGTTTTGGCAGATTGCTGTTATGTTTGCATTGTTTGCATATGTTTGCCTGTTTATGATTCTATTTGAGGATAGGAGTATTAAATATGCAGGGAAATTTGGTATGAAATGTTGAATAATAATTCTAGTGATTTGTTACAGTATTGAATGATAAGGTTATTGCATTGGTTTATACTAACTTATCTCACGAGTCCTTGTTGAGTTTGGTGTGGATGAAGCTTTCGAGATCTAGGAAACCGAGATATAAAAGGAATTAAGGAGACACAAAAGCTCAAGCTTGGGGATGCCCAAGGCACCCCAAGATAATATTTCAAGAAGTCGCAAGCATCCAAGATTGGGGATGCCCCGGTAGGCATCTCACCTTTCTTCTTCAACAATTATCAGTTAGTATCGGTTGAACCTAAGTTTTTGCCTCTTCACATGATGTGTGCTATCCTTGAAATGAAATTTTATTTTGTTTTGCTTGCTGCTTGAATAAAATACATTAGATCTGAAAATTCTTAAATGAGAGAGAGTCTTCACATAGTTACATAATTATTTAACTACTCATTGATCTTCACTTATATCTTTTTGGAGTAGTTTGTCATTTACTCGAGTGCTTCACCTATATCCTATTAGTAAATGGTTGAATGATTTGAATGTCATAAATCTGAAAATATACATGTTTCATATGCTTATCCCATGGGGAGTAATGACTTCACATATAAGAAGTAGAGGTGGTAAATTTATTGAATGTTAGCAAACTTTGTATTGATCACTTGAACAATTCATGAAAGAATATTGAAGGAAGAGAGATTTCACATATAAATATACTATCTTGGACATCTTTCATAATTGTGAGCACTCATTAAAATATGACATGCTAAAAGGTTGATGTTGGACAAGGAAGACAACGTAATGGGTTATGTTTTCCTATAGCTGAAAAGTTATATTGTCTTGGATCATCTAACATGTTGAGCTTGCCTTTCCCTCCCATGCTAGACAAATTCTTTGCACCAAGTAGAAATACTACTTGTGCTTCCAACATCCTTTGAACCAGTTTTGCCATGAGAGTCCACCATACCTACCTATGGATTGAGTAAGATCCTTCAAGTAAGTTGTCATTGGTGCATGCAATAAAAATTGCTCTCTAAATATGTATGATCTATTAGTACGAAGAAAATAAGCTTTATACGAACTTGTGATAGGGAAGAAATAAAAGCGACAGACTGCATAATAAAGGTCTTTATCACAAGCGGCAATATAAAGTGATGTTCTTTTGCATTAAGATTTTGTGCATCCAACCATAAAAGCGCATGACAACCTCTGCTTCCCTCTGCGAATATCTTTTACTTTTATCTTCTACCCTTATGCAAGAGTCATGGTGATCACCACCTTTCCTTTTTACATTTTTCCCTTTGGCAAGCACTTTGTGTTGGGGTGATCTGGATATATATATCTACTTGGATGTAGGCGTTCATAAATTATTATTGTTGACATTACCCTTGAGGTAAAAGGTTGGGAGGCGAAACAATAAGCCCCTATCTTTCTCTGTGTCCGATTAAAACTTTAAACGCATAAATATCAGGTGAGTGTTAGCAATTGTGAAAGATTAAATGATAGTTGAGTATGTGGAGTTTGCTAAATCAAAGCTCTGACATAGACCCTTCCTGAAAATAAGATGAATTGCAATTGTTTGATGACTGAGAATGAAGTTTGCTAGTTTTCAAGAAAGTTTATGGTCTATGCTTTAACATGTGAATAGCTTGTTACTTGATCATGAGAAGTTTTATGAGATGATCTACTGTTATGACATATAATGATGCTAGAAATGGTGACTTAAATTATCATTGATCAAACTTATGCACCTCCTAGCATTCACACTTCATAAATTCTTTCTTTTATAATTTACCTACTCGAGGACGAGTAGGAATTAAGTTTGGGGATGCTGATACGTCTCCAACATATCTATAATTTATGAAGTATTCATGCTATTATATTACCTGTTTTGGATGTTTAATGGGCTTTATTATACACTTCAATATTATTTTTGGGACTAACCTATTAACCGGAGGCCCAGTCCAAGTTGTTGTTTTTGCCTATTTCAGTGTTTCGCAGAAAAGGAATATCAAACGGAATCCAAACGGAATGAAACCTTCGGGAGAGTTATTTTTGGAGCGGAAGCAATCCAGGAGACTTGGAGTAGACGTCAGGGAAGCTTCAAGGTGGCCACGAGGGCCAGGGGTGCGCCCTACCCCCTAGGCACGCCCCCACCCTCGTGGGCCCCTCATGGCTCCCCTGACCGACTTATTTCGCCTATATATGTCCATATACCCCGAAAACATCCAGGAGCACAATAGATCGGGAGTTCCGCTGCCGCAAGCCTCTATAGCCACCAAAAACCTCTCAAGAGTCCGTTCCGGCACCCTGCCGGAGGGGTAATCCATCACCGGTGGCCATCTTCATCATCCCGACGCTCTCCATGATGAGGAGGGAGTAGTTCACCCTCGGGGCTGAGGGTATGTACAAGTAGCTATGTGTTTGATCTCTCTCTCTCTCTCTCTCTATCTCTCTCTCTCGTGTTCTTGAGGTGATACGATCTTGATGTATCGGGAGCTTTGCTATTATAGTTGGATCTTATGATGTTTCTCCCCCTCTACTCTCTTGTAATGGATTGAGTTTTCCCTTTGAAGTTATCTTATCGGATTGAGTCTTTAAGGAATTGAGAACACTTGATGTATGTCTTGCCGTGCTTATCTGTGGTGACAATGGGACATTCACGTGATCTACTTGATGTATGTTTTGGTGATCAACTTGCGGGTTCAATGAACTTATGCATAGGGGTTGGCACACGTTTTCGTCTTGACTCTCCGGTAGAAACTTTGGGGCACTCTTTGAAGTACTTTGTGTTGGTTGAATAGATGAATCTGAGATTGTGTGATGCATATCGTATAGTCATTCCCCAGGATACTTGAGGTGACATGTAGTATCTAGGTGACATTAGGGTTTTGGTTGATTTGTGTCTTAAGGTGTTATTCTAGTATGAACTCTATGATAGATCGAACGGATAGAATAGCTTTGTTTTATTTTACTACGGACACTTGAATAGATCGATTAGAAAGGATAATTTTGAGGTGGTTTCATACCCTACAATAATCTCTTCGTTTGTTCTCCGCTATTAGTGACTTTGGAGTGACTCTTTGTTGCATGTTAAGGGATAGTTATATGATCCAGTTATGTTATTATTGTTGAGAAAACTTGCACTAGTGAAAGTATGAACCTTAGGCCTTGTTTCCTAGCATTGTAATACCATTTGTGCTCACTTTTATCATTAGTTACCTTGCTATTTTTATAATTTCATATTACAAAAACCTATATCTACCATCCATATTGCACTTGTATCACCATCTCTTCGCCGAACTAGTGCACCTATACAATTTACCATTGTATTGGGTGTGTTGGGGACACAAGAGACTCTTTGTTATTTGGTTGCAGGGTTGTTTGAGAGAGACCATCTTCATCCTATGCCTCCCACGGATTGATAAACCTTAGGTCATCCACTTGAGGGAAATTTGCTACTGTCCTACAAACCTCTGCACTTGGAGGCCCAATAACGTCTACAAGAAGAAGATTGTGTAGTAGACATCAGGCATTCATATAGAGTCATATTTTCTTCTAGTATTCATGAGTTGTAAGTAAATAGAAGTGTGATGATCATCATTTTTAGAGCATTGTCCCGTATAAAAAAAAGAAAGGCCAAATAAAAAAAGGCCGAATGAAAAAAAAAGAGAAAGGCCAAATAAAAAAGGCCCCCAAAAAGGGGGACAATGTTACTATCTTTTTCCACACTTGTGCTTCAAAGTAGCACCTTGGTCTTCATGATAAAGAGTCTCCTATGTTGTCACTTTCATATACTAAGTGGGAATCTTTTATTATAGAACTTGGCTTGTATATTCCAATGACGGGCTTCCTCAAAATGCCCTAGGTCTTCATGAGCAAGCAAGTTGGATGCACACCCACTTAGTTTCTTTTGTTGAGCTTTCATACATTTATAGCTCTAGTGCATCCGTTGCATGGCAATCCCTACTCCTCATGTTGACATCAAATGATGGGCATCTCCATAGCTCGTTGATTAGCCTTGTCAATATGAGACTTTATCCTTTTTTGTCTTCTCCACACAACCTCCATCATTATATTCTATTCCACCCATAGTGCTATATCCATGGCTTACGCTCATGTATTGCGTGAGAGTTGAAAAAAAGCTGAAGCGCGTTAAAAAGTATGAACCAATTGCTTGGCTGAAACCGGGGTTATGCATGATGGCAGTATTTTGTGTGAAGAAAATGAAACATAGCCTAACTATATGATTTTGTAGGGATAAACTTTCTTTAGCCATGTTATTTTGAGAAGACATGATTACTTGTTAGTATGCTCGAAGTATTGCTATCCTTATGTCAATATGAACTTTTATTTTGAATCATTTGGATCTGAACATTCATGCCACAATAAAGAAAATTACATTGAGAAAAATGCTAGGTAGCATTCCACATCAAAAATTATGTTTCTGTCATTTACCTACTCGAGGACGAGCAGGAATTAAGCTTGGGGATGCTTGATATGTCTCCAATGTATCTATAATTTTTTATTGTTCCATGTTATTATATTACCCGTTTTGGATGAATATGGGCTTTACTATACACTTTTATATCATTTTTGGGACTAAGCTACTAACCGGAGGCCCAACCCGAATTGCTGTTTTTTTTGCCTATTTTAGTGTTTCGCAGAAAAGGAATATCAAACAGAGTACAAACGGAATGAAACCTTTGGGAGCGATCTTTTTGAAACAAACACAATCCAGGAGACTTGGAGTGGACATCGAGAAGCAGCCGAGGCGGCCACGAGGGTGCAAGGCGCGCCCTAGGGGAGGCTTTGCCTTGTGGGCCCCTCGTGGCTCCCCTGACCGACTTCTTTCGCCTATATATATCTACGTACCCCAAAAACATCCAGGGGCACCACGAAAAACTATTTCCATCGCCGCAACCTTCTGTACCCGTGAGATCCCATCTTGGAGCCGTTTCCGGCGCTTTGTCGGAGGGGGAATCGATCACGGAGGGCTTCTACATCATCGGCAAGGACTCTCCGATGAGTTGTGAGTAGTTTACCACAGACTTTCAGGTCCATAGTTATTAGCTAGATAGCTTCTTCTCTCTCTTTGAACCTCAATACAAAGTTCTCCTCGACCTTCCTGGAGATCTATTCGATGTAACTCTTTTTGCGGTGTGTATGTCGAGATCTGATGAATTGTGGGTTTATGATCAAGATTATCTTTGTGAAATATTTGAATCTCATCTGAATTCTTTTATGTATGATTAGTTATCTTTGCAAGTCTCTTCGAATTATCAGTTTGGTTTGACCTACTATATTGATCATTCTTGCAACGGGAGAAGTTCTTAGCTTTGGGTTCAATCTTGCGATGTCCTTTCCCAGTGACAGTAGGGGCAGCAAGGCACGTATTGTATTGTTTCCATCGAGGATAAAAAGATGGGCTTTATATCATATTGCTTGAGTTTATCCCTCTACATCATGTCATCTTGCTTAATGCGTTACTTTGTTCTTATGAACTTAATACTCTAGATGCATGCTGGATAGCGGTCGATGTGTGGAGTAATAGTAGTAGATGCAGTTAGGAGTTGGTCTACTTGCCGCGGACATGATGCCTATATACATGATCATGCCTAGATATTCTCATAACTATGCACTTTTCTATCAATTGCTCGACGGTAATTTGTTCACCCGCCGTAATACTTATGCTATCTTGAGAGAATTCACTAGTGAAACCTATGGCCCCGGGTCTACTCTCTATCATATAAGTTTCCAATCTACTTTATTTTGCAATCTTTACTTTTCAATCTATATCATAAAAATACCAAAAATATTTATCTTATCATATTATCTCTATCAGATCTCACTTTCACAAGTGGCCGTGAAGGGATTGACAACCCCTTTAACGCGTTAGTTGCAAGGTTCTTGTTTGTTTGTGTATGTGCGAGGGACTTGCGTGGAGCCTCCTACTGGATTGATACCTTGGTTCTCAAAAACTGAGGGAAATACTTACGCTACTTTGCTGCATCACCCTTTCCTCTTCAAGGGAAAAACCAACACATGCTCAAGAGGTAGCACATATCTAATAAAGTATGGTTACGACGTTAGGACACACCATTTCGCTGTGGTGTTCTAGGTGGCGTTAGTTGTGAAATTATCCCATGTTGTTTCAAATGAAGGCCAAACTCATAACTCAAATATTCTCCTCCACAATCAGATCGTAGAAACTTTATTTTATTGTTATGATGATTTTCCACTTCACTCTGAAAGTCTTTGAACTTTTCAAATGTTTCAGACTTATGCTTCATTAAGTAGATATAACCATATTTGCTCAAATCATCTGTGAAGGTAAGAAAATAACGATACCTGCCATGAGCCTCAACACTCATTGGACCGCATGCATCAGTATGTATTATTTCCAATAAGTCAGTAGCTCGTTCCATTGTTCCGGAGAATTAAGCTTTAGTCATCTTGCCCATAAGGCACGGTTCGCAAGCACCAAGTGATTCATAATCAAGTGATTCCAAAAGTCCATCAGCATGGAGTTTCTTCATGCGCTTTATACCGATATGACCCAAACGGCAGTGCCACAAATAAGTTGCACTATCATTATCAACTTTGCATCTTTTGGCTTCAATATTATGAACATGTGTATCATCATGATCGAGATTCAATAAAAATAGACCACTCATCAAGGGTGCATGACCATAAAAGATATTACTCATATAAATAGAACAACCATTATTCTCTGATTTAAATGAATAACCGTCTCGCATCAAACAAGATCCAGATATAATGTTCATGCTGAATGCTGGCACCAAATAACAATTATTCAGGTTTAAAACTGATCCCGAAGGTAGATGTAGAGGTAGCGTGCCGACGGCGATCACATCGACCTTAAAACCATTTCCCACGCGCATCGTCACCTCATCCTTAGACAATCTCATTTAATCCTTAGCTCCTGTTTCGAGTTGCAAATATGAGCAACAGAACCAATATTAAATACCCAGGCGCTACTACGAGCATTAGTAAGGTACACATCAATAACATGTATATCAAATATACCTTTCACTATGCCATCCTTCTTATCCGCCAAATACTTGGGGCAGTTCCGCTTCTAGTGACCAGTCCCTTTGCATTAGAAGCACTCAGTTTCAAGCTTAGGCCCATACTTGGGTTTCTTCTCTTGAGCAGCAACTTTCTTGTTGTTCTTCTTGAAGTTCCCCTTCTTCCCTTTGCCCTTTTTCTTGAAACTAGTGGTCTTATTGACCATCAACACTTGATGCTCCTTCTTGATTTCTACCTCTGCAGCCTTTAGCATCGCGAAGATCTCGGGAATAGTCTTGTTCTGGTTATGGTACCCAGACATTCTGAGTATGTGTTCACTGACAGAACTATTCTCCTCCATTTTGCAGCTATAGAACTTGTTGGAGACTTCATATCTCTCAACTCGGGCATTTTCTTGAAATATTAACTTCAACTCATGGAACATCTCATATGCTCTATGACGTTCAAAATGTCTTTGAAGTCCCGATTCTAAGCCGTAAAGCATGGCACACTGAACTATCGAGTACTCACCAGCTTTGCTCTGCCACACGTTCTTAACGTCATCCGTAGCATCTGCAGTAGGCCTTGCACCCAGCGGTGCACCTAGGACGTAATTCTTCTGTGCAGCAATGAGGATAATCCTCAAGTTACGGACCCAGTCCGTGTAGTTGCTGCCATCATCTTTCAACTTAGCTTTCTCTAGGAACGCATTAAAATTCAAAGGAACGGTAGCACGGGCCATTGATCTACAATAACATAGACATGCAAGATAACTATCATGACTAGGTTCATGATAAATTAAAGTTCAATTAATCATATTACTTAAGAACTCCCACTTAGATAGACATCCCTCTAGTATCTAGATGATCACGTGATCCAAATCAACTAAACCATGTCTGATCATCACGTGAGATGGACTAGTTTTAAATGGTGAACATCACTATGTTGATCATATCTACTATATGATTCACGTTCGACCCTTCGGTCTCAGTGTTTCGAGGCCATATCTGCATATGCTAGGTTCGTCAAGTTTAACCTGAGTATTCTGCGTGTGCAAAAACTGGCTTGCACCCGTTGTATGTGAACGTAGATCTTATCACACCAGATCATCATGTGGTGTCTCGACACGACAAACTGTAGCAACGGTGCATACTCAGGGAGAACACTTTTACTTTGAAATTTAGTAAGGGATCATCTTATAATGCTACTGCCATACTAAGAAAAATAAGATGCATAAAAGATAAACATCACATGCAATCAAAATATATGTGACATGATATAACGATCATAATCTTGTGCTCATGATCTCCATCACCGAAGCATTGTCATGATCTCCATCGTCACCGACGCGACACCTTGATCTTCATCGTAGCATCGTTGTCGTCTCGCCAACTATTGTTACGACGACTATCGCTACCGCTTAGTGATAAAGTAAAACAATTACATGGCGATTGCATTGCATACAATAAAGCGACAACCATATGGCTCTTGCTAGTTGCCGACACACTTTGTTACAAAACGTGATCATCTCATGCAACAATTTATATCACATCATGCCTTGACCATATCACATCATAAGAAGCCCTGCAAAAACAAGTTAGACGTCCTCTACTTTGTTGTTACAAGTTTTATGTGGCTGCTACGAGCTTCTAGCAAGAACCCTTCTTACCTACGCATCAAAATGACAATGATTTTTCGTCAAGTGTGCTGTTTTAACCTTCAACAAGGACCGGCCGTAGTCAAACTCGATTCAACTAAAGTAGGAGAAGCAGACACCCGCCAGCCACCTTTGTGCAAAAACACGGTCATGTAATGTCAGTCCGGGCCCCTTCATCCAACAATACCGCCGAATCAAAGTAAGACATTGGTGGCAAGCAGTATGACTATTATCGCCCACAACTCTTCGTGTTCTACTCATGCAAATAACATCTACGCATAGACCTGGCTCGGATGCCACTGTTGGGGAACGCGGTAATTTCAAAAAAATTCCTACGATCACGCAAGATCTATCTAGGTGATGCATAGCAACGAGAGGGGAGAGTGTCTCCACGTACCCTTGTAGACCAAAAGCGGAAACGTTTCAATAACGCGGTTGATGTAGTCGAACGTCTTCGCGATCCAACTGATCCAAATACCGAACGTACGTCACCTCTGCGTTCAGCACACGTTAAGCTCGATGATGTCCCTCGTGCTCTTGATCCAGTTGAGGACGAGGGTGAGTTCCGTTAGCACGACGGCGTGGCGTCGGTGATGATGATGCTAGCGATGCAGGGCTTTGCCTAAGCACTACGATGTTATGATCGAGGTGTGTAACTATGGAGGGGGGCACCGCACACGGTTAAGAGAAATTTGTGTGTTCTAGGGTGCCCCCTGCCCCCACAAGGAGCAAGGGGGAGGCCGGCCGGCCCTCCTAGGGCGCGCCCCACAAGGGGAGTCCTACTAGGACTACTAGTCCTAGTAGGATTCCACCAAGAGGGAGAGAGGGGAAGGAAGGAGAGGGAGAGAGAGAAGGAAAGGGGGGCACTGCCCCCCTCCTAGTCCAATTTGAACCCAAGGGGGAGGGGGCATGCGCCTGCCCTTGCCGCCCCACTCTCTCTCCACCAAGGCCCATGTGGCCCATTAGTTCCCACGGGGGGTTCCGGTAACCCTCTGGCACTTCGGTTTTATTCAAAACTTCTCCGGAACACTTCTGGTGTCCGAATATAGCCGTCCAATATATCAATCCTTATGTCTCGACCATTTCGAGACTCCTCGTCATGTTCATGATCTCATCCGGGACTCCGAACAAACTTCGGTCATTAAATCACATAACTCATAATACAAATCGTCATCGAACGTTAAGCGTGCGGACCCTACGGGTTCGAGAACTATGTAGACATGACCGAGACACATCTCCGGTCAATAACCAATAGTGGAACTTGGATGCTCATATTGGCTCCTACATATTCTACGAAGATCTTTATCGGTCAAACCGCATGACAAATACGTTGTTCCCTTTGTCATCGGTATGATACTTGTCCGAGATTCGATCGTCGGTATCATCATACCTAGTTCAATCTCGTTACCGGAAAGTCTCTTTACTCGTTCCATAATACTTCATCCCACAACTAATTCATTAATCACAAAGCTTGCAAGGCTTATAGTGATGAGCATTACCGAGAGGGCCCAGAGATACCTCTCCGAAACACGGAGTGACAAATCCTAATCTTGATCTATGCCAACTCAACAAACACCTTCGGAGACACCTGTAGAGCACCTTTATAATCACCCTTTTACGTTGTGATGGTTGGTAGCACACAAAGTGTTCTTCCGGTATTCGGGAGTTGCATAATCTCATAGTCTGAGGAACATGTATAAGTCATGAAGAAAGCAATAGCAATCAAACTATATCAATCATAATGCTAAGCTAACGGATGGGTCATGTCCATCACATCATTCTCCTAATGATGTGATCCCGTTCATCAAATGACAACACATATCTACACTAGTAGAAAACAACCCATTAGTCCCGGTTCGTAAGGGCCTTTAGTCCCGGTTCATGAACCGGGACTAATGGGTCGTTACTAATGCCACCAGACATTAGTCCCGGTTCAAAGACGAACCGGGACCAATGTGACTCCACGTGGCGATGTGCACCGAGCCCAGTCAGAGGGTCTTTGGTCCTGGTTGGCGGCTCCAACCGGGACCAAAAGTCTTTTTTTTAAGAAAGTGGCTGCTTTAGGGGTTTTGTGGTTTATTTTTAGGTTGTTATTTATAGCTAGCTAATAGAGAGAAGTGTCCTCTCTTATCTTCGTCCTTGGTTTATCAACGCTGCTGCTATATGTTCATTGCACCCTTGATATATGACATGGCTCATGCATGCTTTGCATCATACATCATCATATATATGTATATAATAAAGTCCTACTAATCATGCATCATCATACTACTTCTACTCGTTATTAATAATAAGTCATCGATCATCATCCTCATATATAGTCATCGAACCCAACCCTACATATATAATTGTTCTTAGCACATGATCATCGATTACGGTATAGGACCTAAAACACCCTTAAGGTAAAATAGCATAAAACAATATAGACCCTGACTCTCCATTATGAAGAATGGCGATCATCCTGTCTCCAATTCTTGCCTTTCGCTGCTTATTGCTTCCAAGAAGCTCCTTACGACTGTCCATACATTTTTCCATTCTTTGATTGTTATGTCTCCACTTCTTTTAGAAACCCGATATGGACAGTTGAGATTAGTAGGGACGACCTGGTAGTATGTTCAAAACATGAAGGCTACCACGCGTATACATCGATGAGGGACACACTCATTCGGGATTATCTGTTGAAAAACATAGTAATAACCGTAGTTAGCAATGATGTACTAGTTTAGAAGTGTGCAAAAAGATGCACGGATGTTGTAATAGTAAAAATAATCGTACCAAGGTATCTCCATGGTAGTTACCGTAGTTCAACACGTGCACTAGTGGCACGTATTGACCATAATGTTGAGGAGTTTGATTGTAGATATTGTAATTCTCAAGATCTCTACAAAATCCGACTAGATGTCGTTCTCCCGATAAGTTAATTCGCAGCCTTCGTGTAGTATGTTCTGTCTACCATCTTCCGCACATTCTTTGAAGAATGAAAATAAGCTGTCAATGGAGATAAGTTGTCAACTATATATTTTGAAATAAACAATATAAATTACTTAATAACTATGTTTAGCTCACATGAGGGAAGAACTGGAGGTGTATGCACAAAGACCCAAATCGTAGGTGTCTCTTGCTCGATTGTAGGATCACCAAGATCCATGGTGATAATCATACCCTCATCAAGACCATACATCTTGCAAAATGCATCCCAATTTTGCAACCAAAATGGGTTACACTCTGAGCATTGTACAGCTTTACTTGAAAATCCACATCATGTTCGGTACTTAGGACAATTTTTTGGTTTGAAATTTTCATGGTCTTCAAAATCCATCCTCTCCAAGACATAGCGTCTTGCAAAGCATGGGATAAGCTAGTCGAATTGAAAAAGATGAAAATTACACGTTAAAATAGTTGAAGTCGTGCTTAATTACGAAAAAAACTATTGTAAATGCGTTGCATCCGTATGAACATCGCAAGTCTCCTCGAGCTTAATCTTTGAAGCGCCGATCTTCCTCCAGCTCAATGAATCATCGCACATACCTCGGTCATCGTGGCACGATCGCACTCCCGAGGCGATTTTAGGTCGTCGAGATGAGGACGACATTTCGACCACGTTCATAATTCAAATATTAAACTAGATCATTATTATAAATCACGGGTTGACTATAGATGATCGATGTACGTCGGGTTGAATATTATACCAAATTGTCTAGCACACGGAATGAAGGAGAACTTATCCAATATGAGCATTCAATAAGCAAAACCAAATCACATAATAAAGTATAGTATTCAAATTAGCATGCATTCAATAATTATAAGCAAAACTACATCATCTCTTGGTGTCCGTACATCATCGAATATTATCACTAATAAAACTAGAACCGTGGCGCTCGACGGTATCGACGCGGGCGGTGGACACCCAAAGATAAGGAACCATCACAGGATCATAGCTCGGTGAGATCCACGAAGAACATGCCGGTATTGTCGAACCTCCTCCAATGCAACCATGTAGCGACGGACGTGCTCGTCCTCCTCGCTGGCACGATGACGTACCACCTCCGCGGTGTCCGGATGCCTCACCACCGTCACTGGCCCACGCGACCGCCACCAAACAAGGATCGGGTCAACAACGGGCTGCCTCCTCACCAACCTACTACGTCCCCAAAGGTAGCACCTCCCAATACCAACCGCGGAGCCAGGTCCCGAACATGACCCGATCAAGCAGGCCTCCATCGCCGACTCGACGACGACGAGGATCTTGGGATAGGCATCGCCGACGTCGACGCGGGAACTACTTCTATATATAGTTAAATAAAAGTAGTCTTATTAATTAAATCTATCTAGCTCAACTACTAAACACTTACTATAAATAAATAAGTAGTACTTACTAAAAACAAACTACTTCATATATAAACTACTTCTTCTTTTATTCCTTTTTCTAAATAACTACACATCTAATCCTACATAAAGATCTAAATTACTACACATCTATTTACAGAAAAAAATCTAACATAAAGAAACTAACATAAAAAACTAACATAAAAATCTAACATAAAAACTTACATAAAAAATCTTACCTAATATGAACAAATTTTACAGAAAAAAAACTAACATAAAAAATCTAACATAAAAATCTTTTTACAGAAAAAAACTAACATAATATAATACATATCTAAATTACTACACATCTAATCCTACAAAAGATCTAAATTACACAATATGAACAAATTTTACAGAAAAAATCTAACATAAAGAAACTAACATAAAAAATCTAACATAAAAATCTTACATAATATGAACAAATCTTTTTACAGAAAAAAATCTAACATAAAAACTAACAAATTAATTACACAATCTACATTAACTACATATCTAAATTACACAATCTAATCTAACAAAAATATCTATGAACTACAAAAAATCTAAAAAAATCTAACATAAAAACTAACATAAAAATCTAACATAAAACATCTAACATAAAAACTAACTAAAAATCTTTTTACAGAAAAAAATCTAACATAAAGAAACTAACATAAAAAACTAACATAAAAAATCTAACATAAAAACTTACATAAAAAATCTTACATAATATGAACAAATTTTACAGAAAAAAAACTAACATAAAAAATCTAACATAAAAATCTTTTTACAGAAAAAAACTAACATAATATAATACATATCTAAATTACTACACATCTAATCCTACAAAAGATCTAAATTACACAATATGAACAAATTTTACAGAAAAAATCTAACATAAAGAAACTAACATAAAAAATCTAACATAAAAATCTTACATAATATGAACAAATCTTTTACCAAAAAAATCTAACATAAAAACTAACAAATTAATTACACAATCTACATTAACTACATATCTAAATTACACAATCTAATATAACAAAAATATCTATGAACTACAAAAAAATCTAAAACAAATCTAAGAAAAATTAAAAAAAGGCGACGACCGCGACGGCGACGGCGAGTCTTGTGTGGCGGTGACGGCGGCGTCAGGCGGCGGCGCAGGCGGTAGGCGTCTGTGTCCGGGGGCGGGCGGGCAGCGTCAGGTCGTGGTCAGGTCGAGGCGAGGCGGCGACGACGGCGGCGTCAAGGCGTGGGCGGGACAGCGACGACGCGAGGCAGGCGGCAGGGCGGCGATGGGCAGCAGTAGAGGCGAGGCGGCGGCAAGGCGGGGCGGCGACGGTGTCGGGAGGCGGGGGGGGCAAGGCGGCGTGAGAGGAGCAGAGAGATCGAAGTGGGGATGCGGTTCGAAATTTTCCTAAGTGCTACTTATATAGCAAAGGCTTTTGTCGGTTTGTGCCTGGCGGGATAATCTCATCTTTAGTCGGTTGGTGCCACCAACGGGACCAAAGACCTCTTTTCAAAGCAGCCCAAAGGCGGAAGCGAGACCTTTGGTCGGTTGGTGGCACAAACCGGACAAAGAGGCATTGGTCCGGTTGCAGCCACGAACGGGACAAAAGGCATTGGTCGGTTGGAGCCACCAACTGGGACCAATGGACTCTGCAGCTGTTTTTTGTTGATTCTTCCAGCAGCTTTCGTTTTAGTCCCACCTGCAAGCGAGAGGCACTCGCACTGTTTATAAGCCCCGAGTGCGAGATACAATGACGAAGAGGCTCAATGCTCTCAAGACGTTAGTTGGCTTCAACCCTTGCGGGATACGGTAGACCGCAGAGCTATGTGCGGTGCAGATTGACACTATCCCGAAAGGATTGAAGCAGATTAACGAGCATTGCGTCTCTTTTTTATTTGTAATGACTTATTATAACTCAGAAAAAATAATATAGCAGAAAAAGAAAAAACTATATAAAAAACTACTCGGAAATGAATAGAAGCAAAAAATAGTTGTGATTAACTATAGTAAAAAGGAGCATATATGCTTATTTTAATGACTTATTACAACACGAAACAAAAAGAAAAAATAATAATAGCAGAAAAAGAAAAACTATATAAAAACTACTCAGAAATGAATAAAGCAAAAAATAGTTGTGATTAACTATAGTAAAAAGGAGCATATATGCTTATTTTTAATGGCTTATTACAACACAGAAATAAAAAGAAAAAATAAATATAGCAGAAAAGAAAAAAACTATATAAAAACTACTCAGAAATGAATAGAAGCAAAAAATAGTTGTGATTAACTATACTAAAAAGGAGCATATATGCTTATTTTTAATGGCTTATTACAACACAGAAATAAAAAGAAAAAATAAATATAGCAGAAAAGAAAAAAACTATATAAAAACTACTCAGAAATGAATAGAAGCAAAAAATAGTTGTGATTAACTATAGTAAAAAAGGAGCATATATGCTTATTTTTAATGGCTTATTACAACACAGAAATAAAAAGAAAAAATAAATATAGCAGAAAAAGAAAAAACTATATAAAAAACTACTCAGAAATGAATAGAAGCAAAAAATAGTTGTGATTAACTATACTAAAAAAGGAGCATATATGCTTATTTTTAATGGCTTATTACAACACAGAAATAAAAAGAAAAAATAAATATAGCAGAAAAGAAAAAACTATATAAAAACTACTCAGAAATGAATAGAAGCAAAAAATAGTTGTGATTAACTATACTAAAAAGGAGCATATATGCTTATTTTTAATGGCTTATTACAACACAGAAATAAAAAGAAAAAATAAATATAGCAGAAAAGAAAAAACTATATAAAAACTACTCAGAAATGAATAGAAGCAAAAAATAGTTGTGATTAACTATACTAAAAAGGAGCATATATGCTTATTTTAATGGCTTATTACAACTCAGAAATAAAAAGAAAAAATAAATATAGCAGAAAAGAAAAAAACTATATAAAAACTACTCAGAAATGAATAGAAGCAAAAAATAGTTGTGATTAACTATACTAAAAAAGGAGCATATATGCTTATTTTTAATGGCTTATTACAACTCAGAAATAAAAAGAAAATATAAATATAGCAGAAAAAGAAAAAAACTACTCAGAAATGAGTGCAGATGCGCTTATAGAGAAATTCAACTTAAATTCATAACAATTTCAAGAGAAATCCGTATGAATTTATGCTAAATTACCTATATAAGCGCATCTATTTTCATTATCGGAGGAGCTCAATAAAGTAGAGAGGAGGGCTTATAAACCAGTCCGTTCCCCTTGATTGGCGAGGTGGGACTAAACTCAGTCGCAACAGCACCAACCTTTTAGTCCCGGTTGACGGCTCGAACCGGACTAATGGAATCCTTTGGTCCCGGTTCAAGCCACCAACCGGGACCAATGGGTTAGGCCAGGCGAGACCATTGGTCCCGGTTCGTCCCACAAACCGGGACCAATAGGTCTAGATGAACCGGGACCAATGGCCCACGTGGCCTGGGCCGGCCCCGGGGCTCACGAACCGGGTCCGATGCCCCCATTGGTCCCGGTTCTGGGTTGAACCGGGACTAATGGGCTGGACCGGCCTGGACCATTGGCCCCGTTTCTACTAGTCCTATGGTTAGAAAACATAACCATCTTTGATTAATGAGCTAGTCTAATAGAGGCACTAGGGACAATATGTTTTGTCTATGTATTCACACATGTACTAAGTTTCCGGTTAATACAATTCTAGCATGAATAATAAACATTTATCATGAAATAAGGAAATAAATAATAACTTTATTATTGCCTCTAGGGCATATTTTCTTCAATGTTGGGTCAATGCACTAATGTTTTTGGATTTTTTTCAAATATGTTTTAGTGTGCAACGGGTTCCGGTGCACCGGTAGCACCAATTGTCCTGATGCACAAGGTACATTTCCTTTGGTTCGGTTAGTGGGAAGGATGATGGAGTGTGTTTCCTTTTTTATTCATATAATGCGCTCTTTTGATGGTCCTTTCACGATGTGATTTTGTGTTTTCTGCTAATCCATTCATACTTATGTGGGGAAATTTTTTGCATCGACGACTACATTTACTATATTGGTGCTACAATGTCACATGTTAACGCTTCTTTTATCCTAGTGATGGAAGGGTGCATGGGATTGATATTTTTATAGGCCAGTTGCTTCCTATTAATTTGAAAAACTGTTGACCAGTCAAAATCATGAACCAAAATCAATATTGAATTTCTCAATGGAATGAGAGAGCTCCAAACTTAGAGAACATAGTGAATTAAGAGAATTGAGCGAGAAATTGTTTACCTGGTTAAAATCAATGACCCAAATTGATGATTTCAATTGCATGAGAGGTCTCCAATCCAAGGGAGCTTAGTGATATAGTACCAACACATATCCCTTTAGTTATTAGCCCACCGCCACCGGATGGATAACTTTGTAAATTATGTCAATATGGTTTTCAAAATTTATGGGTGTAATTTTGAGTTGAAGCAATATTTTGCCCTGTTGCTCTATGCAACTTTGTTCCCTGAGACTTAATAGTACACAACTTGACCTCTTATCTCTTCAAGCCATCAACGTTGATCTATCATATTAACACGAAGGGGGTTTTGGATGACATGTATTGTTCTTCGACTTGAGCTGATGCAAAACTAACTAGAACCAGACCTCACGTAATAAATAAAAATCAATAAATTATGTTTTGAAGAAGGTAAATTGTCCAACTGATCAACTTATATAATTGTCCAAGTATATATTCATTATCACAAGGTAGACAAATGTGCTTAGCACTAGTATTAGTATAGTATGTCTATGTTCATACATAGTTTTTTTTAATCAAATTTTGCACTAGGTAAATCAGTCGATGTGATCGGAAGGAAGAACAATAGGTTAGAAAACCCACCAACACATTTGTTATTGTACTGGATGAAATCTGATATATTGAATGCACTTGTTGCCCACCAAGTGTGCTTCTTTTGGTTGTTAAGCTTTCATACAGAATGTGTGCCTATAAGAGAACCACCAACTCCGCACTCTCTCACCTACTTCAAGTTGCACAATTTATAGTAAAGCACGCACACACACCGCTGCACTCATAACTCAAATTCTCTCAAGAGAAAACAAATGCTCGTTCTTGTTCTGAAAAATAATCAAGTTTGCTCCTTGTTCCAAAATGAAATTGGGAGCTTTGCTCCTTGTTCTGAAAAATAATCATGTTTGAATCTTATGCATGTGTAAAAGGCCTAAAAGGTAATGCCTAAGTGTAAATAATAACAATACTAGAACTTGTGTGTTATGCGTGATTCTCCAATTTTCCACTTGTATGTTGGAGAGTGATATAGGAAGCCACAATAGTCAACATTTCTTCTCTAATCCTCCATGCAATCTCCTATAATCAGGGAGCATAAAAGTGCACCAGGGAGGCTGCTGTATAGCTAGTAAATGCCAATAGTACTATAATGAAACGGCTCTAAGTGACACTGGTATTTACTTGCATATTTTGTCCTTGGATGATCTATGCAAAAACCGACAACTTTAAAGCAAAACAACTTTTGTACAGTTGTATGAATGAGTTTAGGCCCATTCAGAGCACAAATCCATCACTGCTAACTGAGGATTTGGGCTTGGAGATGGATCTGATCATGTTATTACATTTCGTACATGGATCTGCTTCTATTATGGAATGCGAATAAGTCCCAGCATCTATAATAGCACCATCATATAAAACATATATGTCAGTGCATGCTTAGGTCCATACGAGTAGCTTCTTTTTTTGGTGAATTGGATTTCGCACTAAGCATATGTCCTTGGTTGGAAGAAACTACATGTTCAGAACAATATGCCACCAACCAAATGTATTTTCGCAATATACCAAGTCCAACGGACTAGCATAGTTTGCAGACATACAGAAAGGCATACCTACAAGAGAACCACAAATCCAGTGTTTACTCCGCACTTCAAGATGTACAGTCAAGTGAAGCGGCTGGCACACAACAACCCCTGGAAAATTACTCTCCGAGAAAGAAGATCAACATAGGTATGTGAGGCATAGGGAGTTCTTAATATGCAGGGGAGACATATCACATATGCTACTCAAGTATTCGGTGGAGGCACATTAGTTATAACTTATAAGCACGCAATGTGAATTCTTTTCTTTTGGAAATGGAGGTGCGCCCCGGCCTCTGCATCATAACGATGCATGCAGCCATCCTATTAAAAAGTTTCAAAGTAGCACAAAGTCATAAAAGTATTACAGCTTGCAAGTGGAGCGAAAAAATAAAAGGCAAAGTACATGCTCAAGACCACAATCGGTATGAAAATGTAGAGGATAAGCTCCCTAGACTCCTATCCTGTTATGCAATGTGAATTCTGCACAAATGATCTTCTTAGAAGACTAGCTAGATGAACTTGCCGACCTTCTAAACATGGAAGCCTACACCTTGTTGGGGCGATGTAGATGAGCTTGAAGGGCAAGGCAATCACATGTCATGATTCGATAGCAGGCAACACCACCGTCACGGCAGAGCTGATATGGTATGGCCGGCGAGGACTGGATGTCGATAGTTCCCATCGTTGTTTGTGGCTATTAAAAAGCAAATAAATTGTTAATATGTGTCCCTCGCTGATGGATAATTAGTTTGAAGTTTTCTCTAGAAATATTCTGTATTTTTTAGTACAGTATTTAGAGAAGCACATATTTTGTTATTTTGCCCATGAACATATTTGTTGCCCGATAAGGGTGACATCATGGTTATTGTGCCCATGTAGAGCAGAAATCCTTTGCTGCATGCTAACTGAAGATTTGGGGTAGGATCACCGACATATATGCTAGTATATGTTTAAGTTCACATGTAATTGTTTTTTGTTGAACTCGATATTTCACCAGGCTTGTGTCCTTTGTTGGAAGGAACAACATGATAGAAAAACATTCCACCAACTAAAAGAGTTTTTAGATGTAATTTTTTTCTTGGAGAGAACAAACTTACACTACTAGGGAAAACCCTAGCAGTAGCGCGCGTTTTGTGCCTACTAGTAGCGCGGGAATCCGCGCTACTAATAAGGCGCTACAGCTATTGCTTAGCAGTAACGCGTGCCGTCACGCGCTACTGCTAGTACAAATAGCTGCAGCGCTTGTTCAGTACCGCTCTACTGCTAAGTTATCTACTTGCAGCGTGTTTCCTTTCCATCGCTACTAGTATTTTTTTATAATTTTTTTTTAGTGTATTTATGCGCCATCATACAAATATTGGTACAATACCAGCTGTTATGAGGTTTACATCATTATGTCCATAACAGTGTATTAAATGAAGGTGGATTAGGTTCAAGTGGAGGCAATATGTGGTGCATGTCAAAAGTATACTACTAATCCAAACTTGATCTACTTTGGATTAGTAGTACTTTCGATGTGCACCACATGTTGCCTCCACTTGAATCTAATCCGCCAGCACAAGATATTTAATCATCATCATGGTCATTACCACCAACATTATTTATTTAATCACCACTAACACTAGCTAATAATAATCATCATAGTCATTACCACCAACACTAGCTATTTTATCATCATAGTAATAGTGTAGCACATCATCATCCTGAAACTCATTTCTAGCCAGCTACTCACTCCTGCTACTCACTCCTGCTGCTCTCTCTTAGGTAAAAGAACATAAAACATGTGTAGCTCTCCTCCTTGATCAAGTTGGAGCATGCAGATAAACATGTCTCCTAATCGTGGAAGGCGTCTCTGGTTGCTGCTCCCTAGTACTTCTCTGCGCTCCCCCAACACATATTTGGTCCAGTCTTGCACTATTAAGCATCCGTCTCTTGAATGCACTAAAGTAAGCTGTAGGATATCTTGGCCGCAAGTTGATAATACTCATGATATCTTTAGTCTCGATCCCATAAGGCACAATATTCATCGGGAGTCCCTGTTGAAGAACATCGTATGGTAACATACTTAGCAATGAAGTTTAGCTTCAAAAATAATGTATGGAAAATATGCAATGAGGATAAAAAGTAAAAATCTTACCATCCTTCCTAAATGGATGTGACCGTAGTTCATTACGAACACTATTGGTCGCACATTTTCAGTACTAAGATTTCTAAATGCAGGAAGAAAATTTGTGTTGACAGTATCAAGATCCTCAAGCCATGAAACATAATGGTGAGCTCCTCGCAGTTGAGTTCAGCCCCGTGACGATATACGGTCCTGTCTACCAAGCGCTGGACATGTTTGCTTGCGGAAATAAGCTGACAATACAAATTAGTTGTCAACTATTTTGAATAAACAATATCAAAGACATAAATATGGTTGAGAAACTTACATAATGGTATAAGCTGGAGGCATTTGCACATTGACCCAGATGTCGGTATTACCTTCAATATCATCTTCGGACGAATATCAAAGGTGATAACCATATCAGGCTCAAATGCATAAGTCTTGCATAGTGCTCTCCATGTTTTGCATCCAAAATAGGTGTAGTCGTCTGAATTGTATAACCGCATGGAAAATATAACCATGCTCGGTCTTCAAGTAAACTTTCTTTTCCTCCATACTATGACTGAAACCTATCTTATCCAATACAAAACTCTTGCATGGCAGGGGATACGCTAGTAGAATAGTAAAAAATATAAGTTGAAGCAAATGAAGCGGATGTCATGCTTAATTACGAAAAAAGACTTGTCGTTGTGACTTCTGTATCCACTTGAAGTTCTCGTCCAGCTTGATGCTGAAGCGCCTATCATCATCTAGGAAGATTCCGTCAAGACAGGCGCTTTCGTCTTCGCAGTATTTGCAAATACCGAAATCCTTCTCGTAGTCAGACATTTCCTATGTTCATAGTTAAAACATTAATTGAAAATCGATCGAAGACAACTACCAAGATACTCAACACACAAATTCGGGGCACTCGATATTTTCTACATATTCTAGCACAAGTCATGCCAAAATTCACGGAAAAATCCGGCATGACCTTTGCTAAATAGGACATATCGGCGCCTGAAATTTGCCGGAGCGAAATGAATCAACACTCCGGCAAAACATAGGCCACTCGAAGGTATAACCTGCAAACATGACCGCCACTTGGATATTGAGCAACACAAGATATACATTTCAAAATATCTTATAGGACTCAAATTAGCATGCATTCAATAAGCAAAAGTAGATCATCTCATGCGTCGATTACATCGTCGAATATTATCACTAATACATCACGAATAGTGTCATACATATAACATCACTAATACAACTAAAACTCTAGCACACGACGGGTATCGGGCGGCGGTGGACACCACAGAGAAGGCACCATCACGGGATCATAGCTCGGTGAGATCCCGGAGAACCTGCGGTATTGAAGAACGACCTGTGCTCCAACGCAAACAAGTAGCGACAGACGTGCGCGTCCTCCTCACTGACACGATGACGCACCACCTCGCGGAGTCCTCGAGCCTCGGATCGCCATCGCCCACGCGACCGCCACCAAACAAGGTTGGTCAACGACAGGCTGGCTCCTCACCAACCTGCGCCCCGGTGAGGTAGCGCCTCCAGTACCACCTGGCGGAGCCAGGTCCCAACATGGCCGATCTGGTCAAGCAGGTGTGTCCTCCGCCGACTCGGCAGCGAGGATGCGGGATAGGCATCGCCCACGTCGAGGCGGGAAAAATTGATTTAACTAAAAATAGAAACAAGTTCTTACTAACTAGTTCTATTAATTCAACTAGTTCTTACTAAAAATAATACTATAAATAAAAATATTCTAGTACCTAATTAGTACCTAATTCTTACTAACTAATTAGTACCTAGGAACTACTGCCCTAATTACCATCTAAGTAATTAACTAACTAGCACTAAAAATAGCCTAGTGCTCATACTAACTAGCACTAAATACCTAGGGTTCATACTAAGCAGAGAAGAGGATCGGAAGGGAGAGGGATCGAAGGGAGAGTGCTTACAGAGGGCGGGAGAGAGATGGGGTCGGGAGGCAGGCGGCACCGAGGCGCGGTGAGGCGGGTCGGGGAGACGGCGCGAGGCGGGTCGGGGAGACGGCAGCGAGGCGGGTCGGGGAGACAGTGGCACCGAGGCGGGCGAGGCGGGTCGAGGGAGACGGCGGCGAGGCGGGTCGGGGAGACGGCGGTGGCGAGGCGGGTCGGGAATTGGGGAGGAAGCAGAGAGAGGGAATCAGGCAGCAGGGGTTAGGTGAAAATAGCTTTAAGCTGTGGCGTGGGAAGGAAAAGCGCTGCTGCTAAAATCCATAGTAGTAGCGCTGTCCGTGAAGGCGCTACTACTATACCTAGCACGCCGAGCGGTGTGGCAATAATAGTAGTAGCGCTTTCTGCAAGGACAGCGCTACTGCTAATCTGCTAACTGTAGCGCGGTTCTGCCGAACGCGCTACTGCAAAGTAGCAGTAGCGCCTGTGTATAAGGTTTTCCCTAGTAGTGTTAATGGCCTGGCAACCGTAAAAGATGGCATGTCTATAAGAGAACCACAAACTCTGTGCTTGCTTACCTAATTCAAGTTGCACAATTGAGTGAAGCGCAAAGCGCCACCACATTTGCAAAATTTATGTCCAATGTCTGTTGCTCAATGTTTTGCGTACGTGACAGATCAAGATCAACATAGGTGTACGAGGCATCAGCAATTCTTAATATGCTAGGTTAACAGGAAGTTCTCTCATGTAGATTATTCCGTGCAAGAAGAAGAACAAGTCTTGTTGAAGCACGCGAAGTGAATTATGTAGAAGAAAAATAACCTCTCATGTTGAACCGGAGTCTGAGCTTTCTTCCTTGATTTCTTTGTTGCAAGGCTTCCCACTATGGATGCAACCAGACTCATGAAAGTTATTGGATGAGTCGAGCTTCACAACGAAGAGCACCTAGACCGCTTTTTCCTTTAGATCATCTGGGACTCTAGGGTCTCAACCAAGGTGAAACTTTGTGGATGGCTCCAGAAAACTCTTTGACAATACTTGGTTCCAGACTGAAAACTCCTGGGCTAAAAAGTCATGCCAGATTGTGGCAACGCCCTTGACCATCTTGAGCCGCGTCCTCCAGTGCACCATCGCCTTCTTCACCCCATGCACCCTCGCTGACGAGGAGGTGACTGAGGCTCTTGTTGGGGACATAGTCGGTGCAGGAGGAGCTTCTCTTCCTTATAGTAGTAGTAGTAGTAGTAGTAGTAGTAGTAGTAGTAGTAGTAGTAGTAGTAGTAGTAGGTGAGTGGGCGGAGATAGATCAGCTGTTTTATGCACTTAACAAAATCCTCCATGCCCATGGTGTTAATCTCCTTAAACCGTTCAACGGTGATAGACTGCCCACCGGCGAGAGCGGTGTCGTGGCACACCAACGTTTGAGTTGGCGTAGCCGCCGAGCACCCCCATCGCCGCCTTGAGCAGGTCCTGAACCTGGGTCCAAACAAATCAGGGGCTAAACACTCTTTCTTTCTTTTCTACCATTTTTAACACATGAATTATCCATATTATACCTTTTTAAAGTAGGCTCTCATAGAAGAGTTCACCATACGAGACATCATGCCAAAAGGAAGTGCTATGACCATTTTTAACTGACATTCTCCTACATTGAGTGTTATTCTTATTTTTAAATATACCAGCCCACACATAAGAGTATGATTGTTTATGTCTCACAGAATCAATATCCTGGTTTATTAAGTACTTGGCTTTCACAATAGATTAATTATCATGAGCCAGATTCAAATTCTAACTTCCACCACTATTAACACATCAAACTTGTGTTTAACAGTTTCAGACTGTCATGCCCAAACCTCCTTTCGCTTTAGGCTTGCAGATCACCTCCCATTTGACCATATGATACATCTTATTCCACCCTCCTTGACAGATAAATTTTTGATGATCTTGTGCAGCTATTCCAAAATTGTACGTGAAAATTCTATGGCCGCGTACCGACAAGGTGACAGTTGCAAAGTGCAAGGTCAATCGGGAGACCCTTTGTAGGCCCACCAATATTGGGTATCTCGGTCTGCCCAACCTCGACAAGTTCCCTAGGGCTCTCTATGTGTGTTGTCTATGGCTCTAATGACGCGAACCCGCAAAAATTTGGGTCGGTTCAGGCAACCCGTGTGACGGAGTGGACATGGACCTTTTTTATGCTCTCACCACCATCAGTGTTGGTAGTGAGGATAGGACCCCTTTTTGGGATGCCCCATGGTTGCCCGATCGCAAGCTGAAAGACATCGCCTCGCTCAACTACATAACCTCAAAGGGCAAGAAGTGGAAGGCCTGAGAGGCCATGAATGAAGACGCCTAGATTAAAGTCATTGACATGACTAATGGTCTATCTTGGAATCACGTCGCTGAATACATCGAGCTTTGTTCCCGACTTGCTCTGGTTACTTTGCATGAGGATGTCCAAGACTCCATCATTTGGAAGCTCTCTACTAGTGGGGACTACTTGGTGGCGTCGGCCCACAAGGCCCAATTAATGGGCGCTATCCTCACCCCACGAACAAGGTCATTTCGGTATAGTAATTTGCATGGCTTTCTATAAAAAAATAGGGTGTCGACGACCGAGTGCCTGGAGCAACGCGGTCGGCAAAATTGTGGCGTTTGTCCCTTGTGCAAACACACATATGAGTCTGCCACTCACCTCTTCTTTAAGTCTTATTTCACTTTGTGGATTTGGCAGATGATCAAGGCTTTGTTGGTGCTTAAGGGCATCCACCCCTCCCAATGGGTGACTCATCATTCTATTGGTAGTTTGTGTGTTCACTTGGTGACATGTAGCAAGGCGATGACATCACTCACAATGCTCACCAACTGGACCATATGGAATGATATAAATTCTAGGGTTTTCCAGAAGAAATTTATACCACCCCCAATCATCATGGCTGATCTCAAGTGTGAGGCCAAGCTTTGGGTTCTCACAGGGGCGAAGCATTTGAGTAACTATTTGTCGGGAGAGTAATGGCCTTCGTTTATTTTTTGTTTGGTGCTTCCATGTTCCGAACCTTGAACTTTGTCTCCCCTTCTTCATTAATGAATGAGACAAGTCTGTTGCCTTCGTTTCAAAAAAATTGTATCATGCAACATATACATGGACATATTGTAAGTAGGTGTACTAACTAGGGCTGAGTTAGTGAGACCACTTAGCGATATCCCAATTATCGTCACAATATCATGGAAGAAAGCAAGGAAATCCAGATACCTAACAAAAAATCTTTACCTACCATGAATTAATTTTATGTTTCATAGTACCCAACTGTCCTCTAAGGATCAGCGAAGAACAAGCCACCACATTTTGTTGCGTGTGAGCTTATTACCAATCAAGCTCATTGCGATGTCATCTCTTCATGAAACTCACACCAATAGCTCACCTCTCTGCGGCATATGCCATCCCAGTGTGTTAAAACAGCTCCCTCAAGATCATAGTTTGGATTAATGCAAGTGAAAAAGAAAGAATATGAATCCATATACTGACAGGCTGGCTGCAGTTACGATGAAGACCGTGGTGCTAGGATTTACAAAACAAAAGAAAGGGAGGCTGAAGCACATCCATTTGCTAACACATCATATATTAACTTGGTTTCAGCCATCAACAAAAACATAGACCAAAATGTGTTATAGGTGGCCCAGGTCAAGATCCAGCCAAGTGATAGGAGATGTAAATAAAGTAGAGCCATCAGATTGTAGAGCAATTTATGGAGCGATGCATAGAGAAATGCAAGACTATACAGCTGAAAAAAGATAATTATTTTCTGCTATCTTTCCCGACAAGACTAAGAAAATCTGCCCTCATTAAAGTTATCAAGAACAGGAAACATTTGAGACAAAGAAAATTTGCCTATCATATGACCTGAAGCGGTTTTGCGATTTCTTTGATGGACATGTCTTCATCTTCCGAAGGGAATTAAACAGAAAAATACTCCATCCATCCCAAAATAAGTGTCTGACTCTAGTACAACTTTGTACTGAAGTTAGTACAAAGTCGAGACACTTATTTTGAGACGGAGGGAGTAGTTAATAATCAATGTCCTTTATGAACAATAAATTTGTTTGAACCGGATACAATTGTCCAGCTAATCTAGGTATGCATACTTTTTTTTTGCGAGAAATCTAGGTATGTATACAACGGACAAATCTAGCTATGTACTCCCTCCATTCCTAAATATAAGTCTTTTTAGATATTTCAATAAAGACTACATACAAATGTATATAGATATATTTTAGTTTGTACATTCACTCATTTTGCTCCGTGTGTAGTCTGCATTGGAATCTCTAAAAAGACTTATATTTAGTAACGGAGAGAATATTCATTATTGGGAAATGCTCCAGTATGCTTAGCAGTAGCATGAACGACAGCACTCGGGCACACACACATTTTTTTATGTACAAAAGCAACAAGCTGCCGTGCCAAACAGTGGAGATGGTATAAATATGTTTCGGTTTATATCTACTAGTTCCTCCGTCTGGAATTACTTGTCGAAAAAATGGATGAAAATGGATGTATCTAGAACTAAAATACGTCTAGATACATCCATTTCTCCGACAAGAATTTTGGGACGGAGGGAGTACTAGTTATTTTCGTTGAATTAGGTTTTACAGGTAAGATTGATCAATGTCCTCGGTTTTAAGAAACAAGTTGAAAAGTAATTCACCCGCCCATGTGTTCTTGGAGTGGATCGGATTTGACGCACTGAATGCACTTGTTGCCCTGCTAGTGCACTCCGGCCTCATATAAAGTAGTCTGATAAGAAAACTACAAAGTGTGCGCTCACTCGCCTACTTCGTGTTGTGAGTGAGTGAAGTATGCACACACCACCACACTCACTCACAAGATTTATCTCGATGGAAGATCCGCCGTTTGTTATTTTGCATGGCAACAACTTAGTTTATTTTATTTATGAACAAACCAGAGTAAGGTGTAACCACCTTAAAATTTCTTTCGCATAGTTAAACACCATTGAAAATAGTCATTCCTACTTTTTTTTTTCGAAAAGGAGGTTATCCCCCGGCCTCTGCATTGAAACATGCATGCAGCCATCTTATTAATAAGAAAAATGTTCAACAAAGTCTCCAGGTCTTAAAAGGTAAATAAAGGCTCCCAAAGAGCGAGATAAACATGAAACAGGATAGCCACAACCGGCGGAATAAAAGTAGATAGGAAACTAAACATCTATCCTATTAGATGACCGTCATCCAAAGCGGTTGAAAATAGCCCGTGCTACCATCTCCCACCGGATAAACCCAGTAACCATACGCTCTCTGGTATCCATCGGAGTGAGTAGCGATCACATATGGAGCAGTGTAGTGGCCCAAAATATAACCTGCAAGAAATGAATATGTGTTGTCACTTTCATATACTAAGTGTGAATATTTCATTATAGAACTTGGCTTGTATATTCCAACGATGGGCTTCCTCAAAATGCCCTAGGTCTTCATGAGCAAGCAAGTTGGATGCACACCCACTTAGTTTCTTTTGTTGAGCTTTCATACATTTATAGCTCTAGTGCATCCGTTGCATGGAAATCCCTACTCCTCATGTTGACATCAATTGATGGACATCTCCATATCTCGTTGATTAGCCTCGTCAATATGAGACTTTATCCTTTTTTGTCTTCTGCGCACAACCTCCATCATTATATTCTATTCCACCCATAGTGCTATATCCATGGCTTACGCTCATGTATTGTGTGAGAGTTGAAAAAAAGCTGAAGCGCGTTAAAAAGTATGAACCAATTGCTTGGCTGAAACCGGTGAGGGAGTCCCGGACTAGGGGGTGTTCGGATAGCCGAACTATCATCTTCGGCCGGACTCCTGGACTATGAAGATACAAGATTGAAGACTTCATCCCGTGTCCGGATGGGACTTTCCTTAGCGTGGAATGCAAGCTTGGCGATACGGATATGTAGATCTCCTACCATTGTAACCGACTCTGTGTAACCCTAACCCTCTTAGGTGCATATATAAACCGGAGGGTTTTAGTCCGTAGGACGAACAACAATCATACCATAGGCTAGCTTCTAGGGTTTAGCCTTTCTGATCTCGTGGTAGATCTACTCTTGTACTACCCATATCATCAATATCAATCAAGCAGGAGTAGGGTTTTACCTCCGTCGAGAGGGGCCGAACCTGGGTAAAAACATCATGTCCCTTCTCTCGTTACCATCCGCCTAGACGCATAGTTGGGGACCCCATATCCGAGATCCGCCGGTTTTGACACCGACATTGGTGCTTTCATTGAGAGTTCCTCTGTGTCGTCATCTTTAGGCCCGATGGCTCCTCCGATCATCAACAACGATGCGGTCCAGGGTGAGACTTTTCTCCCTGGACAGACCTTCGTATTCGGCGGCTTTGCACTGCGGGCCAATTCGCTTGGCCATCTGGAGCAGATTGAAAGCTACGCCCCTGGCCATCAGGTCAGATTTGGAAGTTTGAACTATACGGCTGACGGCCGCGGAGACTTGATCTTCGACAGGTTCGAGCCACAGCCAAGCGCGCCGCACTATCACGATGGGCATGGTCTAGCTCTGCTGCCGGACAGTGCCCTGGAGGCCGCACAAGTATCCGCTCCGACCCTTAGCTCGGAGCCGACTGCGCCGATCGAGGATGGGTGGCTGGACACCGCCTTGGGGGCTGCTATCTCCACGACGATTTAGCAGAACACCAACCATGTCCTCTGCGAAGCTCGCGACTCCAAGGTGCCGGACTCCTCTTCGGACTCCGAACCTTCCGCGCCCCTGCCAATCGAATCCGATTGGGCGCCGATCATGGAGTTCACCACTGCGGACATCTTTCAGCACTCGCCCTTTGGAGACATCCTGAATTCACTATAGTTTCTCTCTTTATCAGGAGAGCCCTGGCCGGATTATGGTCAGGACGGTTGGGATGCGGACGACAAAGAAATTCAAAACCCACCCACCACCCACTTTGTAGCCACTGTCGATGATCTAACCGACATGCTCGACTTCGACTCCGAAGACATCGACGGTATGGACGATGATGCAGGAGACGACCAAGAACACGCGCCTACAGGCCACTGGAAGGCCACCTCGTCATACGACATTTACATGGTGGACATCCCAAAAGATGGGAATGGTGATGGAACAACCGAGGATGACCCCTCCAAGAAACAGCCTAAGCGCCAGCGTCAGCGGCGCCGCTCTAAATCTCGCCATAGCAAAAACGGTGATTCCAGCACGGGAGACAATAACACCCCGGACAGTGCCGAAGACAACTCCCTCCAGCAGGACTCAGTGCGGGAGGATGGATAAGCCAGCCCTCATGAGAGAGCGGCAGGCAGAGAGGTAGATGACGATAATTACATGCCTCCCTCCGGAGACGAGGCAAGCCTCGACGATGACGAATTTGTCGTGCCGGAGGATCCCGTCGAACAAGAGCGTTTCAAACGCAGGCTTATGGCCACGACAAGCAGCCTAAAAAAAGGAGCAACAACTTAGAGCTGGCCAAGACTTGCGAGCCGACAGATGGACTGAAGTCCTTGCGGCCGAAGAGTATGAACTCGAACGCCCCTCCAAGAGCTACCCAAAACACAGGATGCTACCCCGATTAGAGGAGGAAGCACCTAAACCTACATCACCAGCGCATAATACGGCCGACAGGCCTCTCGGCCCTCCACTCAAGCCACACCCCAGCGCCGCTCAAAAAATACCAAGGCACGGAAAAACGCGCCAGACCCGCAGGATATATTGGAGGACAAGGCAAGGCAAACAAGATCGATCTACGGATCGTGTGGGCGCCCCATGATGCGTGACGATAACCGTCATGCCGGATATGGCAATTCCGACCGGGCCGAACACAGTAGACAAAGCTCATTCGAGCTACGTCGTGATATAGCCCAATACAGGGGCGCCGCACACCCACTATGCTTCACAGACGAAGTGATGGATCATCAAATCCCCGAGGGTTTCAAACCCGTAAACATTGAATCATACGATGGCACAACAGATCCTGCGGTCTGGATCGAGGACTACCTCCTTCATATCCACATGGCCCGCGGTGATGACCTACACGCCATCAAATACCTCCCACTCAAGCTTAAAGGGCCAGCTCGGCATTGGCTTAACAGCTTGCCAGCAGAGTCAATTGGTTGTTGGGAAGACCTGGAAGCTGCATTCCTCGACAATTTCCAGGGCACTTATGTGCAAGCACCAGACGCCGATGACCTAAGCCACATAATTCAGTAGCCAGAAGAATCGGCCAGACAATTCTGGACACGGTTCCTAACCAAGAAAAATCAAATCGTCGACTGTCCGGATGTAGAGGCCCTTGCAGCCTTCAAACATAAGATCCGCGACGAGTGGCTTGCCCGACACCTAGGACAGGAAAAGCCGAAATCCATGGCAGCCCTCACAACACTCATGACCCGCTTTTGCGCGGGAGAGGACAGCTGGCTAGCTCATAGTAACAACATGACCAAGAGCCCTGGTAGTTCGGATACCAAGGACAGCAACGGCAGGTCGCGTCGCAACAAACACAAGCACCACATTAATGGCGATAATGCTGAAGATACGACAGTCAATGCCAGATTCAGAGGCTCTAAACCTGGTCAGCGGAAAAAGTCATTCAAAAGAAATACTCCGGGCCCGTCCAATTTGGACCGAATACTCGATCACTCGTGCCAGATACACGGCACCCCCGAAAAACCAGCCAATCACACCAACAGGGATTGTTGGATGTTCAAGCAGACAGGCAAGTTAAATGCCGAAAACAATGACAAGGGGCTGCATAGCGACGACGAGGAGGAGCCCTGGCCGCCGAACAATAGAGGATAGAAGGGTTTCCCCCCACAAGTGCGGACGCTGAACATGATATACGCAACTCACATACCCAAAAGGGAGCGGAAGCGTGCACTAAGGGACATATATGCGATGGAGCCAGTCGCCCCAAAGTTCAATCCATGGTCCTCCTGCCCGATCACTTTTGATCGAAGGGACCACCCCACTAGTATCCGCCATGGCAGATTCGCCGCATTGGTTCTAGACCCAATCGTTGACGGATTTCACCTTACTAGAGTCACGATGGGCGGCGGCAACTGAACCTGCTTTATCGGGATACGGGCGCAAGATGGGCATAGACCCTCAAGGATTAAACCCACAAATCGACCTTCAAAGGCGTCATACCAGGTGTAGAGGCCAAGCTATGCAGGCTCGATTACACTTGAAGTGCTCTTGGATCACGGATAACTTCCGGCGAGAATTAATCTTGACATAGTCCCATTCCGCAGCGGCTATCACGCACTGCTCGGACGAACCGCATTTGCAAAGTTCAATGCGGTGCCGCACTATGCATACCTCAAGTTCAAGATGCCAGGCCCTCGAGGAGTCATTACGGTCAACAGAAACACCGAGTGCTCTCTTCGAACGGAGGAGCATACGGCGGCCCTCGTGGCAGAAGTACAATGCAGCCTCTAAAGGCAATTCTCGAGTCCGTCTATTAAATGTCCGGACACCGTCAAGCGTGCCCGGAGTAACCAACAACAAGACCGCCTGGCACGTCTCGAGCACGTGTAGCAATGCGGCCCCAACCCCAGCCCCTCGCGAAACTGCAAAACCAGTACTACGCGTACACAATTACGCTCTGGAAATACCATGGGCATAGGGGGAGGGGCACGACCACGACAGGGCTATAATGCGGCTCAACCGCACCAGGGGCTCCCAATTGTGTCATTCTTCTTTTTTTATCTTACTTTCAGGACTCCTTTCTTAAGAAGCCCTGTCCGGCAGTAGAATCGTGGAACACACGATGCAATAGCCAGGGAACCAGAAAGCTACGTCGAGTATCCAGGTGGTCTCTATAATGAGAAGTATACTTGTTTTACATATCATCACGCAGCTCGCTCCTGGAGGGAGACATGTCAAATAGTCCCGTCCCTTGCTTATCGTAATATTTGTACCGTTCAGCTTTTACCGCAGCCTTTTTGAATAAACAATGCATAGCTTTCGCCTATTATTGCATTCCTTTTTTATTATTTTATCTATACATGTTCACTTACGACGTGTTGCACCCGTACCCTTTGGTACGACCAAATACACCAGGGGCTTAAGTACCCCAAAATATGGTGTGATAAGTCCGAACACTTTCACAAGTGCGGCACCCCGAACTTATAGCATTATATGCATCGGCTCCGAATCATGTCTTGGGTCAATAGTTGCGTTTGCCCGGCTCCCATGTTTTGGTACCTTACGTTCCATTATATCGGCTAAAGTAGCGCTAGGAGAACCACTGTGATTGTGCCCCGGTTGAGCTGGGTTGAGCACCTCAGTGGAGAAAGCTAAAACTGACCGTCATGATAGGGCAAGAGCCGGTCGCTGTTCGAGAGGTTTTTCAAGTCCCTAAAGACTTATGCCGCTTAGAGCGAGGAGTCGGCTTTGTCCGGCCCAGGCGTGGATAGCGCCCCAAATTCGGTCTTTCGAATACTAGGGGCTTCGCTGAAATTTAAAATTGTAGAATTCTATGGCTAAGTGAGAGTGTTCAAGCATTATAGTCCGGTTGCCTTGTTCGTTGCGTTGAGCGCCTCCCTCGAAGGACCCAAGAATGGGAAAAAGAGCGCTCAAGTTTATCCCGAACACCACAACACTCGTGGCATGGGGGCAGAAGCCGACGACTCGCCATCTCTGAAATTTGATAAACGGCCACACAGAAGGTAATATTTTAAATTCACAAGCGTTTCTTAGCGCATATGAATAAGTTTTCAAGCGTACAGGATAACAAATGCGATGTTACTCAAAAATTACATCTTTGGAGCATTCACCCGCTATAAGGCGGGCACCCTTCAGGACGTTCTCATAATACATCTCAGGCTTGCGATACTCCCTGCCCGGCGGTGGAGCATCCGTCACAAGCTTCTCAGCGTCCATCTTGCCCCAATGCACTTTAGCATGGGCAAGGGCCCTACGGGCACCTTCGATGCAGACGGAGCGCTTGACGACTTCAATCCATGGACAAGCATCCACCAGCCGCCTCACCAGCACGAAGTAGCTCCCAGGCATGGTTTCTTCAGGCCACAGCCAAACTATGAGGCCCTTCATGGCCTGTTCGGCCACCTTATGGAGCTCGACCAGCTGCTTCAGCTGGTCGCTCAAGGGCACCGGGTGTCCGGCCTCAGCATACTGAGACCAGAACGCCTTCTCTGTCGAGCTCCCTTCCTCGGCCCGGTAGAATGCGGCAGCATTGGACACACTGCGGGGCAGATCTGCGAATGCTCCTGGAGAGCTCCGGATTCGGGTAAGTAACAAGTAATTCACTTTCACGTGCTTTCTTTGCATGAAGAATGCCTTACCCGCCGCTATCTTCTTCATTGCCTCAATTTCCTGGAGGGCTTTTTGGGCTTCGGCCTTAGCGGTTTTGGCGCTCTCAAGAGCCGAGGTGAGCTCGGACTCTCGAGTCTTTGAGTCACGCTCCAAACTCTCATGTTTTTCCACGAGAGCCTGGAGCTCTTGCCGCACCTCCGCCACCCGCGCCTCCTGCTTCTCTCGCTCGGTGCGTTCCACAGCTGCATTGCTTTCGGCCCTGGACACCGCTTCCTTCAGGGTTGCCACCTCGTTCGTGGCCCCTGCAATTTTCAAGTTATTCATGTTATTTTTTGCAACCACATCTTTTATATACTTCCATAAGGTATTACTTGCCTTCCTTGTCCTAGAGCTGCTTCTTGGCAAGGCCGAGCTTGTTCTCTGACCGCTCAAGGCTCTGCTTCAATGCATCGACCTCCGCAGTCAGTGCGGCAGAGGTCAGCAGCGTAGCCTGCATTCCCATATTGACATACTTATGTTAGACTCATGCATACATCTTTTTCGATCCTCAATTCGGGTTTTCTTTCCGAACACCAAACTGAGCATCAGGGGCTACTGTCTATGCGGTAATATTTTTACATATCTTAAGTACATACTTCAAAGCCTGTTAGAAGGCTAGCACAGGCTTTAGTCAGCCCGCTCTTGGCGGACTGAACTTTCTGGACCACCACACTCATAACAGTGTGGTGCTCCTCGTAGATGGGGCGCCGTTAAGCGCCTCCAGCAAATATCCGTGCCTCGGTTGGGCGGAGGTCACGGTGTCATGATCTCGCCCTTCGGACGAAGGGCGCTGCGAGACTCGGAACCACTGAAGGTTCGGTCGGAGTCTCGCCCAGGGCGGACTTACACTACTAGGGAAAACCCTAGCGAGAGCGCGTGTTTGTGCCCACTAGTAGCGCGGGTGGCAGCGCTACTAATAAGGCGCCACAGCTATTGCTTAGCGATGTGCGTGCCATCACGCTCTGCTAGGACAAATAGCTGCAGCGCTTGTTCACTACCGCGCTACTGCTAAGGTATCTACTTGCAGCGTGTTTTCTTTCCATCGCTACTAGTATTATTATTTTTATTATTTTTAGTGTATTTATGCGCCATCATACAAATATTGGTACAATACCAGCTGTTATGAGGTTTACATCATTATGTCCATAACAGTGTATTAAATGAAGGTGGATTAGGTTCAAGTGGAGGCAATATGTGGTGCATGTCAAAAGTATAGTACTAATCCAAACTTGATCTAATTTGGACTAGTAGTACTTTTGATGTGCACCACATGTTGCCTCCACTTGAATCTAATCCGCCAGCACAAGATATTTAATCATCATCATGGTCATTACCACCAGCAGTATTTATTTAATTACCACTAACACTAGCTAATAATAATCATCATAGTCATTACCACCAACACTAGCTATTTTATCATCATAGTAATAGTGTAGCACATCATCATCCTGAAACTCATTTCTAGCTAGCTACTCACTCCTGCTGCTCTCTCTTAGGTAAAAGAACATAAAACATGTGTAGCTCTCCTCCTTGATCAAGTTGGAGCATGCAGATGAACCTGTCTCCTAATTATGGAAGGCACCTCTGTTTGCAGCTCCCTAGTACTTCTCTGCGCTCCCCCAACACATATTTGGTCCAGTCTTGCACTATTAAGCATCCGTCGCTAATCTTGAATGCACTAAAGTAATCTGTAGGATATCTTGGCCGTAAGCTGATAATACTCATGATACCTTTAGTCTCGATCCCATAAGGCACAACATTCATCGGGAGTCCCTGTTTAAGAACATCGTATGGTAACATACTTAGCAATGAAGTTTAGCTTCAAAAATAATGTATGGAAAAGATGCAATGAGGACAAAAAGTAAAAATCTTACCATCCTTCCTAAATGGATGTGACTGTAGTTCATTACGAACAATATTGGTCGCACATTTTCAGTACTAACATTTCTAAATGCAGGAAGAAAATTTGTCTTGACAGTATGAAGATCCTCAAGCCATGAAACATAATGACTGAGCTCCTCGCAGTTGAGTTCAGCCCCAGGACAGTATACGGTCCTGTCTACCAAGCGCTGGACATGTTTGCTTGCACGGAAATAAGCTGACAATACAAATTAGTTGTCAACTATTTTTAAATAAACAATATCAAAGACATAAATATGGTTGAGAAACTTACATAATGGTATAAATGGAGGCATTTGCACATTGACCCAGATGTCGGTATTACCTTCAATATCATCTTCTGGACGAATATCAAAGGTGATAACCATATCAGGCTCAAATGCATAAGTCTTGCATAGTGCTCGCCATGTTTTGCATCCAAAATAGGTGTAGCCATCTGAATTGTAACTTCGCATGGAAAATATAACCATGCTCGGTCTTCAAGTAAACTTTCTTTTCCTCCATACTATGACTGAAAACTATCTTATCCAATACAAAAACTCTTGCATGGCAGGGGATACGCTAGTAGAATAGTAAAAAAATATAAGTTGAAGCAAATGAAGCAGATGTCATGCTTAATTACGAAAAAAGACTTGTCGTTGTGACTTACTGTATCCACTTCGAAGTTCTCGTCCAGCTTGATGCTGAAGCGCCTATCATCATCTAGGAAGATTCCGTCATACACAGCGCGCTTCGTCTTCGCAGTATTTGCAAATACCAAAATCCTTCTTGTCGTCAGACATTTCCTATGTTCATAGTTAAAACATTAATTGAAAATCGATCGAAGACAACTACCAAGATACTCAACACACAAATCCGGGGCACTCAATATTTCCTACATATTCTAGCACAAGTCATGCCAAAATTCACGGAAAAATCCGGCATGACCTTTGCTAAATAACTTTATATCGGCGCCTGAAATTTGCCGGAACGGAAATGAATTAACACTCCGGCAAAACATAGGCCACTCGAAGGTGTAACCTGCAAACATGACCGGCCACTTGGATATTGAGCAACACAAGATATACATTTCAAAATATCTTATAGGACTCAAATTAGCATGCATTCAATAAGCAAAAGTAGATCATCTCATGCGTCAGTACATCGTCGAATATTATCACTAATATATCACGAATAGTGTCATACATATAACATCACTAATACAACTAAAACTCTAGCACACGACGGGTATCGGCGCGGGCAGTGGACACCCACAGAGAAGGCACCATCACGGGATCATAGCTCCAGTGAGATCCCCGGAGAACCTGCCAGGTATTGGAGAAGCGGCACGTGCTCCAACGCAAACAAGTAGCAACGGACGCGCGTCCTCCTCATCGACACGGTGGCGCACCACCTCCGCGGAGTCCTCGAGCCTCTGGATCATCATCGCCCTGCGACCGCCACCAAAGAAGGTTGGTCAACGACAGGCTGGCTCCTCACCAACCTGCGCCCCGGTAGGTAGCGCCTCCAGTACCACCCGGCGGAGCCAGGTCCGGACATGACCGATCTGGTCAAGCAGGTGTCGATCCTCGACGACTCGGCAGCGAGGATGCGGGATAGGCATCGTCCACGTCGAGGCGGGAAAAATTGCCTTAACTAAAAAATAGAAACAAATTCTTACTAACTAGTTCTATTAATTCAACTAGTTCTTACTAAAAATAAGTACCTAGGAACTACTGCCCTAATTACCATCTAAGTAATTAACTAACTAGCACTAAAAATAGCCTAGGGTTCATACTAACTAGCACTAAATAGCTAGGGTTCATACTAAGCAGAGAAGAGGATCGAAAGGGAGAGTGCTTACAGAGGCGGGAGAGAGATGGGGTCGGGAGACGGCGGCACCGAGGCGCGGTGAGGCGGCGTCGGGGGAGACGGCGGCGAGGCGGGTCGAGGGAGAGGCAGGCGGGTCGAGGGAGACGGCGGCGAGGCGGGTCGGGAGACGACAACAAGCGGGTCGGCGGAGACGCACGGCAAGGCAAGGCGGGTCGGGGAGACGACACGGCAGGCGGGTCGGGGAGAGGCAAGCAGGCGGAGGCGACGAGAATAGTAGAGGAGAATTGGGGAGGAAGCGGAGGAGAGGGAATCAGGCCAGCTGGGGTTAGGTGAAAATATCTTTAACTGTAGCGTGGGGAGGAAAAATGCGCTGCTGCTAAAATCCATAGAGTAGCGCTGTTCGTAGAAGGGCGCTACTACTATACCTAGCACGTCGGGAACGGTGTGGCAATTATGGCAGTAGCGCTTTCTGTACCTGTCGCGCTACTGCTAAGCAGCTAACAGGAGCGCGGTTCTGCCAGACGCGCTAGTGCTAAGTAGCAGTAGCGCCTCATTTTGACAAGCGCTACTGGTAACATTCTGTGTATAAGGTTTTCCCTAGTAGTGTTAGAGCCCTTTGGGGTTTGATCCCCCTTATGCCCGGAGTCCGGGAGGTTGCCTTGCGGCGCCTCCGGGACCTCCTCCTCCTGGCTGGGCCCCTTTTGGGACCCTACCTTGGCGTCATCCGCAGCGCGAGGAGAGGAGGCGGCCGGAAGTAAAGTGCTATTCACGTCCGACGGAGCCAGGGAGCCGCTCGTGGAAGTGTCGAGCCCGTCCTTGGGCGGGCTGCAGGGTTGTATTTGGCGTTAGGAGATTCCATGCGACAAACGAAATGCCATGAGTTATTCTGGTATCCGGACACTTACAACGTCGCCAGGAGCTTAGCCCTCGGTGGCCACTCCTCTTCGCCGTCATCGGGGCTGGTGGAGTAGTCCGGATGAAGGGTCCTTCCCTTCTTGGACCCCCCGGCCTCCCCAGTTGGGGAGGCCTTCCTTTTCTTCTCTCCCCCCGCTGGGGGATAGGCCTCTTTTTTCTCCTCCTCGTCTTCGTGGGAGGAGTCCGCCTTAGAGTCATCAGACGATGAGTCTGATAACACCTGACGCCGAGAACTCTTTCGGGTTCCCATGGCCTTCTTCTTGGACTTCTTCTCCGGCACCACGTGAGGTGCCGGAACTAGAAGCCCCGTCAATCGGACGTCCGCTGGGTCTTCTGGTAAGGGAGCCGGATAGTTAACCTGCCCGGACTTCTTCTGCCAGGCCTGTCAAAGGTAGGGGAGTTTAGATCCCGCATAGAGTCAAACTATGAACAACAAGTTTCCTATAAAGGGTAAAATAGCTTACCTCGCCGGCTTGACGCTGTGAGCTGAATCCGCGATCTTCGGTAGCGGATGCGGGAGCCTCGGCACCCTTGAACATCACCTTCCATGCATCTTCGTACGTAGTGCCGAAGAGCCTGCTCAAGGTTTGGTGCTGTGCCGGATCAAACTCCCACAAGTTGAAGGCCCGTTGTTGGCACGGGAGGATCCGGCGGATGAGCATAACCTGGACTACGTTGACAAGCTTGATCTTCTTGTTCACAAGGTTTTGGACGCAGCTTTGGAGTCCAGTCAGCTCTTCCAAATTACCCCATGCCTGACCCTTCTCTTTCCAGGAGGTGAGCTATGTGGGGATGCCAGATCGGAATTCGGGGGCCGCTGCCCATTCAGGATCACGCGGCTCGGTGATGTAGAACCACCCCGATTGCCACCCTTTGATGGTTTCCACGAAGGAGCCCTCGAGCCATATAACATTGGGCATCTTGCCCACCATGGCGCCTCCGCACTCCGCCTGCTGGCCGCCCACTACCTTCGGCTTGACATTGAAGGTCTTCAGCCATAAGCCGAAGTGGGGCTTGATGCGGAGGAAGGTCTCGCACACAACAATAAACGCCGAGATGTTGAGGATGAAATTCGGGGCCAGATCGTGGAAATCCAGGCCGTAGTAGAACATGAGCCCCCGGACAAATGGGTGAAGTGGAAAACCTAGTCCGCGGAGGAAGTGGGTGAGGAACACCACGCTCTCATGGGGCCCGGGGGTGGAGATGAGCTGCCCCTTGTCGTGAAGCTGATGCGCGATGTCGCTGGACAAGTATTCGGCCTTCTGCAGCCTTTTGATGTGCCCCTCTGTGACGGAGGAGGCCATCCACTTGCCTCCCGCTCCAGACATGACTGGGGAAGGTTGAGGGCGAGATGTGCGGACTTGGGCGCTGGAGCTCGAGTGCGCGGAAATGGATAAGCAAAGGAGGAAGAAGGCGTAGGTAAAAAGGTGGATCCTTATCCCCTTATATGGATAGACGAAACTACGCGTCCCCACCAGCCTAGTAAAACTCGCTTATCTCCCAAGCGCCGTAATCAATGGCGCGGTTGGGTTACGCACGCCCGTATTCATAAGAATCCCGGAATAAAGGGACACGATCTCTGCTTTGACAAGACGTGCCAAGGAAACTGCCTCGCTAAACGCGCTGAGCTGAAACAGTAAAAACAATTCGAATAAAGGCTTGGCCATGGTGTGATGTCACGCCATGAAATACGTCAGCAGATTGTACTTGTGTAAATATTATTCTCTCTACGGTGGTATGTGGAACTTATTTTGCAGAGCCGGACACTATCCTTGTGTTCAAAATCTTCTATGAAGTATTCGGAGGAGGAACCCGCCTTGCAATGCCGAAGACAATATTCGCGCCGGACTCGTCGTCATTGAAGCCTGGTTTAGGGGCTACATAGGGATCCCGGACTAGGGGGTGTCCGGATAGCCAAACTATCATCTTCGGCTGGACTCCTGGACTATGAAGATACAAGATTGATGACTTCATCCCGTGTCCGGATGGGACTTTCCTTGGCGTGGAAGGCAAGCTGGCGATACGGATATGTAGATCTCCTACCATTGTAACCGACTCTGTGTAACCCTAACCCTCTTTGGTGCTTATATAAACCGGAGGGTTTTAGTCCGTAGGACGAACAACAATCATACCATAGGCTAGCTTCTAGGGTTTAGCCTCTCTGATCTCGTGGTAGATCTACTCTTGTACTACCAATATCATCAATATTAATCAAGCAGGAGTAGGGCTTTACCTCCGCCGAGAGGGCCCGAACCTGGGTAAAAACATCGTGTCCCTTGTCTCCTGTTACCATCCGCCTAGACGCACAGTTCGGGACCCCCTACCCGAGTTCCGCCGGTTTTGACACCGACAACCGGGGTTATGCATGATGGGAGTATTTTGTGTGACGAAAATGAAACATAGCCTAACTATATGATTTTGTAGGGATAAACTTTCTTTAGCCATGTTATTTTGAGAAGACATGATTACTTGTTAGTATGATCGAAGTATTACTATTCTTATGTCAATATGAACTTTTATTTTGAATCATTTGGATCTGAACATTCATGCCACAATAAAGAAAATTACATTGAGAAATATGCTAGGTAGCATTCCACATCAACAATTCTGTTTCTATCATTTACCTACTCGAGGACGAGCAGGAATTAAGCTTGCGGATGCTTGATACGTCTCCAACGTATCTATAATTTTTAATTGTTCCATGTTATTATATTACCCGTTTTGGATGAATATGGGCTTTACTAAGCTACTAACCGGAGGCCCAACCCGTATTGCTGTTTTTTTGCCTATTTCAGTGTTTTGCAGAAAAGGAATATCAAATGGAGTCCAAACGGAATGAAACCTTCGGGAGCGATCTTTTTGAAACAAACGCAATCCAGGAGACGGAGTGGACATCGAGAAGCAGCCAGGCGGCCACGAGGGTGCAAGGCCCGCCCTAGGGGGGGCGCCCCCTACCTTGTGGGCCCCTCGTAGCTCCCCTGACCGACTTCTTTCACCTATATATATATCTACGTACCCCGAAAACATCCAGGGGCACCACGAAAAACTATTTCCACCGCCGCAACCTTCTATACCCGTGAGATCCCATCTTGGAGCCTTTTCCGGCACTCCGTCGGAGGGGGAATCGATCACGGAGGGCTTCTACATCATCGCCAAGGGCTCTCTGATGAGTTGTGAGTAGTTTACCACAGACCTTCAGGTCCATAGTTATTAGCTAGATAGCTTCTTCTCTCTCTTTGAACCTCAATACAAAGTTATCCTCGATCTTCTTGGAGATCTATTCGATGTAACTCTTTTTGCGGTGTGTTTGTCGAGATCCGATGAATTATGGGTCTATGATCAAGTTTATCTTTGAGAAATATTTGAATCTCCTCTGAATTCTTTTATGTATGATTGGTTATCTTTGCAAGTCTCTTTTAATTATCAGTTTGGTTTGGCCTACTAGATTGATCATTCTTGCAATGGGAGAAGTGCTTAGCTTTGGGTTCAATCTTGCGATGTCCTTTCCCAGTGACAGCAGGGGCAGCAAGGCATATATTGTATTGTTGCCATCAAGGATAAAAAGATGGGCTTTATATCATATTGCTTGAGTTTATCCCTCTACATCATGTCATCTTGCTTAATGCGTTACTCTGTTCTTATGAACTTAATACTCTAGATGCATGTTGGATAGCGGTCGATGAGTGGAGTAATAGTAGTAGATGCAGGTAGGAGTCGGTCTACTTGTCGCGGACATGATGCCTATATACATGATCATGCCTAAATATTCTCATAACTATGCACTTTTCTATCAATTGCTCGACAGTAATTTGTTCACCCACCGTAATACTTATGCTATCTTGAGAGAAGCCACTAGTGAAACCTATGGCCCCCGGGTCTATTCTCTATCATATAAGCTTCCAATCTACTTTATTTTGCAATCTTTACTTTTCAATCTATATCATAAAAATACCAAAAATATTTATCTTATCATATTATCTCTATCAGATCTCACTTTCGCAAGTGGCCGTGAAGGGATTGACAACCCCTTTAACGCGTTGCTTGCGAGGTTCTTGTTTGTTTGTGTAGGTGCGAGGGACTTACGTAGAGCCTCCTACTGGATTGATACCTTGGTTCTCAAAAACTGAGGGAAATACTTACGCTACTCTGCTGCATCACCCTTTCCTCTTCAACGAAAAAACTAACACATGCTCAAGAGGTAGCACATATCTAATGAAGTACGGTTATGACGTTCGGACACATCATTTCGCTGTGGTGTTCCAGGTGGCGTTAGTTGTGAAATTATCCCATGTTGTTTCAAATGAAGGCCAAACTCATAACTCAAATATTCTCCTCCACAATCAGATCGTAGAAACTTTATTTTATTGTTACGATGATTTTCCACTTCACTCTGAAATTCTTTGAACTTTTCAAATGTTTTAGACTTATGCTTCATTAAGTAGATATAACCATATTTGCTCAAATCATCTGTGAAGGTAAGAAAATAATGATACCTGCCATGAGCCTCAACACTCATGGGACCGCATGCATCAGTATGTATTATTTCCAATAAGTAGTAGCTCGTTCCATTGTTCCGGAGAACAGAGTTTTACTCATCTTGTGCATAAGGCACGGTTCGCAAGCACCAAGTGATTCATAATCAAGTGATTCCAAAAGTCCATCAGCATGGAGTTTCTTCATGCGCTTATACCGATATGACCCAAACGGTAGTGCCACAAATAAGTTGCACTATCATTATCAACTTTGCATCTTTTGGCTTCAATATTATGAACATGTGTATCATCATGGTCGAGATTCAACAAAAATAGACCACTCATCAAGGGTGCATGACCATAAAAGATATTACTCATATAAATAGAACAAACATTATTCTGTGATTTAAATGAATAACCGTCTCGCATCAAACAAGATCCAGATATAATGTTCATGCTGAATGCTGGAACCAAATAACAATTATTCAGGTCTAAAACTGATCCCGAATGTAGATGTAGAGGTAGCGTGCTGACAGCGATCACATCGACCTTGGAACCATTCCCCACGCGCATCGTCACCTCATCCTTAGCCAATCTTCATTTAATCCGTAGCTCCTGTTTCGAGTTGCAAATATGAGCAACAGAACCAGTATTAAATACCCATGCACTACTACAAGCATTAGTAAGGTACACACCAATAACATGTATATCAAATATACCTTTCACTTTGCCATCCTTCTTATCCGCCAAATACTTGGGGTAGTTCCGCTTCCAATGACCAGTCCCTTTGCAGTAGAAGCACTCAGTTTCAGGTTTAGGTCCAGACTTGTGTTTCTTCTCTTGAGCAGCAACTTTCTTGTCGTTCTTCTTGAAGTTCCCCTTCTTCCCTTTGCCCTTTTTCTTGAAACTAGTGGTCTTATTGACCATCAACACTTGATGCTCCTTCTTGATTCCTACCTCCGCAGCCTTTAGCATCGCGAAGAGCTCGGGAATAGTCTTGTTCATCCCTTGCATATTATTATTTATAATGAAATCTTTATAGCTTGGTGGCAATGATTGAATAACTCTATCAATGACACTATCATCAGGAATATTAACTCCTAGCTGAGTTAAGTGGTTATGGTACCCAAACATTCTGAGTATGTGTTCACTGACAAGACTATTCTCCTCCATTTTGCAGCTATAGAACTTGTTGGAGACTTCATATCTCTCAACTCGGGCATTTTCTTGAAATATTAACTTCAACTCATGGAACATCTCATATGCTCTATGACGTTCAAAATGTCTTTGAAGTCCCGATTCTAAGCCGTAAAGCATGGCACACTGAACTATCGAGTACTCATCAGCTTTGCTCTGCCAAGCGTTCTTAACGTCATCAGTAACATCTACAGTAGGCCTCACACCCAGCGGTGCTTCTAGGACGTAATTCTTATGTGCAGCAATGAGGATAATCCTCAAGTTACGGACCCAGTCCGTCTCGTTGCTGCCATCATCTTTCAACTTAGCTTTCTCTAGGAACGCATTAAAATTCAAAGGAACGGTAGCACGGGCCATTGATCTACAATAACATAGGCATGCAAAATAACTATCATGACTAGGTTCATGATAAATTAAAGTTCAATTAATCATATTGCTTAAGAACTCCCACTTAGATAGACATCCCTCTAGTCATCTAAATGATCACGTGATCCAAATCAACTAAACCATGACCAATCATCATGTGAGATGGAGTAGTTTTAAATGGTGAACATCAATATGTTGATCATATCTACTATATGATTCACGTTCGACCTTTCGGTCTCAGTGTTCTGAGGCCATATCTGCATATGCTAGGTTCATCAAGTTTAACTCGAGTATTCCACGTGTGCAAAATCTGGCTTGCACCCGTTGTATGTGAACGTAGATCTTATCACACCCGATCATCACGTGGTGTCTCGGCACGATGAACTGTAACAACAGTGCATACTCAGGGAGACCTTGAAATTTAATAAGGGATCATCTTATAATGCTACCGCCGTACTAAGAAAAATAAGATGCATAAAAGATAAACATAACATGCAATCAAAATATATGTGACATGATATAACCATCATCATCTTGTGCTCATGATCTCCATCACCGAAGCATTGTCATGATCTCCATCATCACCGGCGCGACACCTTGATCTCCATCGTAGCATCGTTGTCGTCTCGCCAACTATTGTTACTACGACTATCGCTACCGCTTAGTGATAAAGTAAAACAATTACATGGCGATTGCATTGCATACAATAAAGCGATAACCATATGGCTCTTGCTAGTTGCCGATAACTTTGTTACAAAACATGATCATCTCATACAACAATTTATATCACATCATGCCTTGACCATATCACATCATAAGAAGCCCTGCAAAAACAATTTAGACGTCCTCTACTTTGTTGTTACAAGTTTTATGTGGCTGCTACGGGCTTCTAGCAAGAACCCTTCTTACCTACGCATCAAAACGACAATGATTTTTCGTCAAGTGTGTTGTTTTAACCTTCAACAAGGACTAGCCGTAGTCAAACTCAATTCAACTAAAGTAGAAGAAGCAGACACCCGCCAGCCACCTTTGTGCAAAAACACGTCGGTAGAACCAGTCTCATGAACACGGTCATGTAATGTCAGTCCGGGCCCCTTCATCCAACAATACCGCCGAATCAAAGTAAGAAGTTGGTGGTAAGCAGTATGACTATTATCGCCCACAACTCTTTATGTTCTACTCATGCAAATAACATCTACGCATAGACCTGGCTCGGATGCCACTGTTGGGGAACGCAGTAATTTCAAAAAAATTCCTACGATCACGCAATATCTATCTAGGTGATGCATAGCAACGAGAGGGGAGAGTGTCTCCACGTACCCTTGTAGACCAAAAGCGGAAGCGTTTCAATAACGCGGTTGATGTAGTCGAATGTCTTCGCGATCCAACCGATCCAAGTACCAAACGCACATCACCTCTGTGTTCAGCACACGTTCAACTCGATGACGTCCCTCGTGCTCTTGATCTAGTTGAGGATGAGGGTGAGTTCTGTTAGTCACAATGCTCGCAAGGCTTATAATGATGAGCATTACCGAGAGGGTCCAGAGATACCTCTCCGAAACACGGAGTGACAAATCCTAATCTTGATCTATGCCAACTCAACAAACACCTTCGGAGACACCTGTAGGGCACCTTAATAATCACCCTTTTACGTTGTGACGTTTGGTAGCACACAAAGTGTTCTTCCGGTATTCGGGAGTTGCATAATCTCATAGTCTGAGGAACATGTATAAGTCATGAAGAAAGCAGTAGCAATGAAACTATAACAATCATAATGCTAAGCTAACGGATGGGTCATGTCCATCACATCATTCTCCTAATGATGTGATCCCGTTCATCAAATGACAACACATGTCTATGGTTAGAAAACATAACCATCTTTGATTAATGAGCTAGTCTAGTAGAGGCGTACTAGGGACAATATGTTTTGTCTATGTATTCACACATGTACTAAGTTTCCGGTTAATACAATTCTAGCATGAATAATAAACATTTATCATGAAATAAGGAAATAAATAATAACTTTATTATTGCCTCTAGGGCACATTTCCTTCAATGTTGGGTCAATGCACTAATGTTTGTCGAAATTTTTTAAAATATGTTTTAGGGTGCAACGGGTTCCGGTGCACCGGTAGCACCAATTGTCCTGATGCACAAGATACATTTCCTTTGGTTCGGTTAGTGGGAAGGATGATGGAGTGTGTTTCCTCTTTTATTCATATAATGCGCTGTTTTGATGGTCCTTTCACGATGTGATTTTGTGTTTTCTGCTAATCCATTCATACTTATGTGGGGAAATTTTGTGCATCGACGACTACATTTACTATATTGGTGCTACAATGTCACATGTTAAGGCTTCTTTTATCCTAGTGATGAAAGGGTGCATGGGATTGATATGTTTTTATAGGCCAGTTGCTTCCTATTAATTTGAAAAACTGTTGACCAGTCAAAACCATGAACCAAAATCAATATTGAATTTCTCAATGGAATGAGAGAGCTCCAAACTTAGAGAACATAGTGAATTAAGAGAATTGAGCGAGAAATTGTTTACCTGGTTAAAATCGATGACCCAAATTGATGATCTCAATTGCATGAGAGGTCTCCAATCCAAGGGAGCTTAGTGATATAGTACCAACACATATCCCTTTAGTTATCAGCCCACCGCCACCGGATGGATAACTTTGTAAATTATGTCAATATGCTTTTCAAAATTTATGGTTTAATTTTGAGTTGAAGCAATATTTTGCCCTGTTGCTCTATGCAACATTGTTCCCTGAGACTTAATAGTACACAACTTGACCTCTTATCTCTTCAAGCCATCAACGTTGATCTATCATATTAACACGAAGTGGGTTTTGGATGACATGTATTGTTCTTCGACTTGAGCTGATGCAAAACTAACTAGAACCAGACCTCACGTAATAAATAAAAATCAATAAATTATGTTTTGAAGAAGGTAAATTGTCCAACTGATCAACTTATATAATTGTCCAAGTATATATTCATTATCACAAGGTAGACAAATGTGTTTAGCACTAGTATTAGTATAGTATGTCTATATTCATACATAGTTTTATTTAATCAAATTTTGCACTAGGTAAATCAGTCGATGTGATCGGAAGGAAGAACAATAGGTTAGAAAAGATACCAACACATTTGTTATTGTACTGGATGAAATCTGATATATTGAATGCACTTGTTGCCCACCAAGTGTGCTTCTTTTGGTTGGTAAGCTTTCATACAGAATGTGTGCCTATAAGAGAACCACAAACTCCGCACTCTCTCACCTACTTCAAGTTGCACAATTTATAGTAAAGCACGCGCACACACCGCTGCACTCATAACTCAAATTCTCTCGAGAGAAAACAAATGCTCGTTCTTGTTCTGAAAAATAATCAAGTTCGCTCCTTGTTCCAAAATGAAATTGGGAGCTTTGCTCCTTGTTCTGAAAAATAATCAAGTTTGAATCTTGTGCATGTGTAAAAGGACTAAAAGGTAATGCCTATGTGTAAATAATAACAATACTAGAACTTGTGTGTTGTGCGTGATTCTCCAATTTTCCACTTGTATGTTGGAGAGTGATATAGGAAGCCACAATAGTCAACATTTCTTCTCTAATCCTCCATGCAATCTCCCATAATCAGGGAGCATAAAAGTGCACCGGGGAGGCTGCTGTATAGCTAGTAAATGCCAATAGTACTATAGTGAAACGGCTCTAAGTGACACTGATATTTACTTGCATATTTTGTCCTTGGATGCTCTATGCAAAAATCGACAACTTTAAAGCAAAACAACTTTTGTACAGTTGTATGGATGAGTTTAGGCCCATTCAGAGCACAAATCCTTCACTGCTAACTGAGGATTTGGGCTTGGAGATGGATCTGATCATGTTATTACATTTCGTACATGGATCTGCTTCTATTATGGAATGCGAATAGGTCCCAGCATCTATAATATCACCATCATATAAAACATATATGTCAGTGTGTGCTTAGGTCCATACGAGTAACTTCTTTTTTTGGCGAATTAGATTTCACACTAAGCATATGTCCTTGGTTGGAAGAAACTACATGCTCGGAAAAATATGCCACCAACCAAATGTATTTTCGCAATATACCAAGTCCAACGGACTAGCATAGTTTGCAGACATACAGAAAGGCATACCTATAAGAGAACCACAAATCCAATGTTTACTCCGCACTTCAAGATGTACAGTCAAGTGAAGCGGCTGGCACACAACAACCCCTGGAAAATTACTCTCCAGAGAAGACACACCTTTGTGGTTCAAATTTTCCTCCAGAAAGAAGATCAACATAGGTATGTGAGGCATAGGGAGTTCTTAATATGCAGGGGAGACATATCACATATGCTACTCAAGTATTCGGTGGAGGCACATTAGTTATAACTTATAAGCACGCAATGTGAATTCTTTTCTTTTGGAAATGGAGGCACGCCCCGGCCTCTGTTAGAACTAATCTTGTCATATGTAGGTGCATGTCTATTTTGTTCTGCATGTACTCTAGTCTAGTGTGTTGTTTGTCCGGCGAAGCTTCAGCGACGACGTGCGGAGGAGGCGAGATGCCGGGCTGCCGTGCGATACGGCGAGTATGGCAAGATGACGATGCGGCGTGAAGCCGTGGTGCTGCGTGAAGCGGCAAGTCGCACAAGAGACTGGAGCGTGATAGGTTGAGCCGGGTCATCTGGTCAACTCTTGTAGTGATAAGTGTATGCGTTCGGTTCAGGTAGTTAGCTGCATGCAGATAGTTGCTAGCTTCATGCGTGAGTTAGTTGGGATGAGAAAAGTTCCCAGTGGGCTACGTCGTGTGGCCGTTGAGAGTATGCGTGCATGGAGATCGTGCCGTTAGTGGGGCTGCCGATAGCGGTGGCTGGTTCGTGTGTGCATAGTCCCTTGTATAAATAGTGCTTTGATTAATGAGGAAAGAGGCCGTGAGGGCTGTAGAAAAGATGTAGCGTTTATGGTGCCAAGGAGAGTGCTTCATTGCAAAGCCCTTTGTGCTCTTCCTTGGTTGTGTGTGTAGAGTTTCACCATGTGTGTGTGTTCTTGTGTGAGAGAAACCAACAGATAGAGAGAGAGAGGAGCGGAGCGAGGCAGCTCGAGGAAGAAGAAGAGCGGCGCCGCGAGGAGGCAGCCAACATTTGGTATCAGAGCCTCGTCGATTCGAGGCGGCGACGGCCGCGCGGCCGACTCCATGTGAGATGGAGGACAGCGGCGTGAGGCGGAGGCTGTCGGTGGCGCGATCTCGCAGGTGGCCCGGTGTGGTGCGATGTCGCAAGATGATGATGGCGTCGTGATCGGCGTCGCGACGACATCATCCTCGATGATAGGTGGCCGCTGCATGCGGCAAGAGGGCGTGGTGATGGGCGCTGCGACGGCGTCGACCACGATTAGATGGAGACGACGTGGTGACCGGCACTGCGACGGCGTCGTCCACGACAAGGAGGTGTTTGCCGGTGTGATGCCGCGTGAACAGGTGCTTGCGGTGCGATACCGCTAGGAGAAGATGGCAGTGCGACGCTGCCATGACGACGGTGCGATGCCGACAAGACGATGATGAGATGCCGCTGAGAAGATCGATGTACAGCAGGTGAGGCCATCATGAGGATCGATGTGAAGCTAGCCGCGGAGGTGTTCTGGGTGGTATGACGCCATCCCCAAGATGAGGTGCTGCGACGACGACGGCAAGACGTACGTGACCAGTGGTGTGATGCTGCTGAAGAACGTGCAAGTGGAGATTGATGATGCACCATGGTGAAGCTGCAGCGTGAGGCAAGGTGGTGTGATCTTGCCGCTGCAAAGTCTTGGCAAGATGTTGCGGGTGATCCGCATGAGGTTTTGGCAAGTTGGCATGACAAGATTAGGGAGGTGATTGTTAGAACTAATCTTGTCATATGTAGGTGCATGTCTACTTTGTTCTGCATATACTCTAGTCTAGTGTGTTGTTTGTCCGGCGAAGCTTCAGCAACGACGTGCGGAGGAGGCGAGATGCCGGGCTGCCGTGCGATGCGGCGAGTATGGCAAGATGACGATGCGGCGTGAAGCCGTGGTGCTGCGTGAAGCGGCAAGTCGCACAAGAGACTGGAGCGTGATAGGTTGAGCCGGGTCATCTGGTCAACTCTTGTAGTGATAAGTGTATGCGTTCGGTTCAGGTAGTTAGCTGCATGCAGATAGTTGCTAGCTTCATGCGTGAGTTAGTTGGGATGAGAAAAGTTCCCAGTGGGCTACGTCGTGTGGCCGTTGAGAGTATGCGTGCATGGAGATCGTGCCGTTAGTGGGGCTGCCGAGAGCGGTGGCTGGTTCGTGTGTGCATAGTCCCTTGTATAAATAGTGCTTTGATTAATGAGGAAAGAGGCCGTGAGGGCTGTAGAAAAGATGTAGCGTTTATGGTGCCAAGGAGAGTGCTTCGTTGCAAAGCCCTTTGTGCTCTTCCTTGGTTGTGTGTGTAGAGTTTCACCATGTGTGTGTGTGTTCTTGTGTGAGAGAAACCAACAGATAGAGAGAGAGAGGAGCTGAGCGAGGCAGCTCGAGGAAGAAGAAGAGCGGCGCCGCGAGGAGGCAGCCAACAGCCTCTGCATCATAACGATGCATGCAGCCATCTTATTAAAAAGTCTCGAAGTAGCACAAAGTCATAAAAGTATTATAGCTTGCAAGTGGAGCGAAAAAATAAAAGGAAAAGTACATGCTCAAAATCACAATCGGTATGACAATGTAGAGGATGAGCTCCCTAGACTCCTATCCTGTTATGCAATGTGAATTCTGCACAAATGATCTTCTTCGAAGACTAGCTAGATGAACTTGCCGAACTTCTAAACATGGAAGCCTACACCTTGTTGGGGCGATGTAGATGAGCTTGAAGGGCAAGGCAATCACATGTCATGATTCGATAGCAGGCAACACCACGGTCACGGCAGAGCTGATATGGTATGGCCGGCGAGGACTGGATGTCGATAGTTCCCATCGTTGTTTGTGGCTATTAAAAAGCAAATAAATTGTTAATATGTGTCCCTCGCTGATGGATAATTAGTTTGAAGTTTTCTCTAGAAATATTTCTGTATTTTTTAGTACAGTATTTAGAGAAGCACATATTTTGTTATTTTACCCATGAACATATTTGTTGCCCGATAAGGGTGACGTCATGGTTATTGTGCCATGTAGAGCAGAAATCCTTCGCTGCATGCTAACTGAAGATTTGGGGTAGGATCACCGACATATATGCTAGTATATGTTTAAGTTCACATGTAATTGTTTTTTGTTGAACTCGATATTTCACCAGGCCTATGTCCTTTGTTGGAAGGAACAACATGATAGAAAAACATTCCACCAACTAAAAGAGTTTTTATATGTAATTTTTTTCTTGGCGAGAACAAACTTAATGGCCTGGCAACCGTAAAAGATGGCATGTCTATAAGAGAACCACAAACTCTGTGCTTGCTTACCTAATTCAAGCTGTACAATCGAGTGAAGTGCAAAGCGCCACCACATTTGCAAAATTTATGTCCAATGTCTGTTGCTCAATGTATTGCGTACGTGACAGATCAAGATCAGCATAGGTGTGCGAGGCATCAGGAATTCTTAATATGCTAGGTTAACAGGAAGTTCTCTGGTGTAGATTATTCCGCGTAAGAAGAACAAGTCTTGTTGAAGCACGCGAAGTGAATTATGTAGAAGAAAAATAACCTCTCATGTTGAACCGGAGTCTGATCTTTCTTCCTTGAGTTCTTTGTTGCAAGGCTTCCCACTATGGATGCAACCAGACTCATGAAAGTTACTGGATGAGTCGAGCTTCACAACGAAGAGCACCTAGACCGCTTTTTCCTTTAGATCATCCTGGACTCTAGGGTCCCAACCAAGGTGAAACTTTGTGGATGGCTCCAGAAAACTCTTTGACAATACTTGGTTCCAGACTGAAAACTCCTGGGCTAAAAAGTTATGCCAGATTGTGGCAACGCCCTTGACCATCTTGAGCCGTGTCCTCCAGTGCACCATCGCCTTCTTCACCCCATGCACCCTCGCTGGCGAGGAGGCGATTGAGGCTCTTGTTGGGGACATAGTCGGTGCAGGAGGAGCTTCTCTTCCTTATAGTAGTAGTAGTAGTAGTAGTAGTAGTAGTAGTAGTAGTAGGCGGTGAGCGGGCGGAGATAGATCAGCTGTTTTATGCACTTAACAAAATCCTCCATGCCCATGGTGTTAATCTCCTTAAACCGTTCAACGGTGATAGACTGCCCACCGGCGAGAGTGGTGTCGTGGCACACCAACGTTTGAGTTGGCGTAGCTGCCGAGCACCCCCATCGCCGCCTTGAGCAGATCCTGAACCTGGGTCCAAACAAATCGGGGGCTAAACACTCTTTCTTTTTTTTCTACCATTTTTAACACATGAATTATCCATATTATACCTTTTTAAGGTAAGCTCTCATAGAAGAGTTCACCATACCAGACACCATGCCAAAAGGAAGTGCTATGACCATTTTTAACTGACATTCTCCTACATTGAGTGTTATTTTTATTTTTAAATATACCAGCCCACACATAAGAGTATGATTGTTTATGTCTCACAGAATCAATATCCTGGTTTATTAAGTACTTGGCTTTCACAATAGATTAATTATCATGAGCCAGATTCAAATTCTAACTTCCACCACTATTAACACATCAAACTTGTGTTTAACAGTTTCAGATTGTCATGCCCAAACCTCCTTTCGCATTAGGCTTGCAGATCACCTCCCATTTGACCATATCATACATCTTATTCCACCCTCCTTGACAGATAAATTTTTGATGATCTTGTTCAGCTATTCCAAAATTGTATGTGAAAATTCTATGGCCACGTACCGACAAGGTGACAGTTGCGAAGTGCAAGGTCAATTGGGAGACCCTTTGTAGGCCCACCAATATTGGGTATCTCGGTCTGCTCAACCTCGACAAGTTCCCTAGGGCTCTCTATTTGTGTTGTCTATGGCTCTAATGACGCGACCCGCAAAAATTTGGGTCGGTTCAGGCAACCCGTGTGACGGAGTGGACATGGGCCTTTTTTATGCTCTCACCACCATCAGTGTTGGTAGTGAGGATAGGGCCCCTTTTTGGGATGCCCCGTGGTTGCCAAATCGCAAGCTGAAAGACATCGTCTCGCTCATCTACATAACCTCAAAGCGCAAGAAGTGGAAAGTCTGAGAGGCCATGAATGAAGAGGCCTAGATTAAAGTCATTGACATGAGTAATGGTCTATCTTGGAATCACGTCGCTGAATACATCGAGCTTTGTTCCCGACTTGCTCTGGTTACTTTGCATGAGGATGTCCAAGACTCCATCATTTGGAAGCTCTCTACTAGTGGGGACTACTCGGTGCCGTCAGCCCACAAGGCCCAATTAATGGGCGCTATCCTCACCCCCACGAACAAGGTCATTTCGGTATAGTAATTTGCATGGCTTTCTATAAAAAAATAGGGTGTCGACGACCGAGCGCCTGGAGCAACGCGGTCGGCAAAATTGTGGCGTTTGTCCCTTGTGCAAACACACATATGAGTCTGCCACTCACCTCTTCTTTAAGTCTTATTTCACTTTGTGGATTTGGCAGATGATCAAGGCTTTGTTGGTGCTTAAGGGCATCCACCCCTCCCAATGGGTGACTCATCATTCTATTGGTAGTTTGTGTGTTCACTTGGTGACATGTAGCAAGGCGATGGCGTCACTCACAATGCTCACCAACTGGACCATATGGAATGATATAAATTCTAGGGTTTTCCGGAAGAAATTTATACCACCCCCAATCATCATGGCTGATCTCAAGTGTGAGGCCAAGCTTTGGGTTCTCACAGGGGCGAAGCATTTGAGTAACTATTTGTCGGGAGAGTAATGGCCTTTGCTTATTTTTTGTTTGGTGCTTCCATGTTCCGAACCTTGAACTTTGTATCCCCTTCTTCATTAATGAATCAGACAAGTCTTTTGCCTTCGTTTCAAAAAAAATTGTATCATGCAGCATATACATGGACATATTGTAAGTAGGTGTACTAACTAGGGCTGAGTTAGTGAGAGTTAGTCTGTACTGAAAGACCACTTAGCGATATCCCAATTATCGTCACAATATCATGGAAGAAAGCAAGGAAATCCAGATACCTAACAAAAAATCTTTACCTACCATGAATTAATTTTATGTTTCATAGTACCCAACTGTCCTCTAAGGATCAGCGAAGAACAAGCCACCACATTTTGTTGCGTGTGAGCTTATTACCAATCAAGCTCATTGCGATGTCATCTCTTTATGAAACTCGCACCAATAGCTCACCTCTCAGCGGCATATGCCATCCCAGTGTGTTAAAACAGCTCCCTCAAGATCATAGTTTGGATTAATGCAAGTGAAAAAGAAAGAATATGAATACATATACTCACAGGCTGGCTGCAGCTACGATGAAGACCGTGGTGCTAGGATTTACGAAACAAAAGAAAGGGAGGCTGAAGCACATCCATTTGCTAACACATCATATATTAACTTGGTTTCAGCCATCAACAAAAACATAGACCAAAATGTGTTATAGGTGGCCCAGGTCAAGATCCAGCCAAGTGATAGGAGATGTAAATAAAGTAGAGCCATCAGATTGTAGAGCAATTTATGGAGCGATGCATAGAGAAATGCAAGACTATACAGCTGAAAAAAGATAATTATTTTCTGCTATCTTCCCGACAAGACTAAGAAAATCTGCCCTCATTAAAGTTATCAAGAACAGGAAACATTTGAGACAAAGAAAATTTGCCTATCATATGACCTGAAGCGGTTTTGCGATTTCTTTGATGGACATGTCTTCATCTTCCGAAGGGAATTAAACAGAAAAATACTCCATCCATCCCAAAATAAGTGTCTGACTCTAGTACAACTTTGTACTGAAGTTAGTACAAAGTCGAGACACTTATTTTGAGACGGAGGGAGTAGTTAATAATCAATGTCCCTTTATGAACAATAAATTTGTTTGAACCGGATACAATTGTCCAGCTAATCTAGGTATGCATACTTTTTTTTTGCGAGAAATCTAGGTATGTATACAACGGACAAATCTAGCTATGTACTCCCTCCATTCCTAAATATAAGTCTTTTTAGATATTTCAATAAAGACTACATACAAATGTATATAGATATATTTTAGTTTGTACATTCACTCATTTTGCTCCGTGTGTAGTCTGCATTGGAATCTCTAAAAAGACTTATATTTAGTAACGGAGAGAATATTCATTATTGGGAAATGCTCCAGTATGCTTAGCAGTAGCATGAACGACAGCACTCGGGCACACACACATTTTTTTTATGTACAAAAGCAACAAGCTGCCGTGCCAAACAGTGGAGATGGTATAAATATGTTTCGGTTTATATCTATTAGTCCCTCCGTCTGGAATTACTTGTCGAAAAAATGGATGAAAATGGATGTATCTAGAACTAAAATACGTCTAAATACATCCATTTCTCCGACAAGAATTTTGGGACGGAGGGAGTACTAGTTATTTTCGTTGAATTAGGTTTTACAGGTAAGATTGATCAATGTCCTCGGTTTTAAGAAACAAGTTGAAAAGTAATTCACCCGCCCATGTGTTCTTGGAGTGGATCGGATTTGACGCACTGAATGCACTTGTTGCCCTGCTAGTGCACTCCAGCCTCATATAAAGTAGTCTGATAAGAAAACCACAAAGTGTGCGCTCACTCGCCTACTTCGTGTTGTGAGTGAGTGAAGTATGCACACACCACCGCACTCACTCACAAGATTTATCTCGATGGAAGATCCTCCGTTTGTTATTTTGCATGGTAACAACTTAGTTTATTTTATTTATGAACAAACCAGAGTAAGGTGTAACCACCTTAAAATTTCTTTCGCATAGTTAAACACCATTGAAAATAGTCATTCCTACTTTTTTTTCGAAAAGGAGGTTATCCCCGGCCTCTGCATCGAAACATGCATGCATCCATCTTATTAATAAGAAAAATGTTCAACAAAGTCTCCAGGTCTTAAAAAGGTAAATAAAGGCTCCCAAAGAGCGAGATAAACATGAAACAGGATAGCCACAACCGGCGGAATAAAACTATATAGGAAACTAAACATCTATCCTATTAGATGACCGTCATCCAAAGCGGTTGAAGATAGCCCGTGCTACCATCTCCCACAGGATAAATCCAGTAACCATACGCTCTCTGGTATTGATCGGAGTGAGTAGCGATCACATATGGAGCAGTGTAGTGGCCCAAAATATAACCTGCAATAAATGAATATGTGTTGTTCTGTTAAAAACCAAATCGTTCCTGCAATTTCATACTGCCTATAATAAAGCACATACTCCTACACGGATATGTTTCTCTGTTTCCGACTCTACTTCATTAAGCACGTCCCAAATAACGTGTGTATATTAGTTGGAGGAGTAATGTTAAACGCTATGCAAACTGTCCGCTATATTTTTTTGCCATTGGGCAATCAAGAAAGATGTGTTTGATAGATTCATCATGATCACAAAAGCTACATCTTCGAGATCCTGTCCAGTTGCGTTTTGCCAAATTGTCCTTAGTTAGAATAACTTATTTATGTGAACCACATAAAACACTTTAATTTTTAAGGGCACCTTTGACCTTCCAAATATGCATCGATCGCGGGATAGAGCCAGAGTTGACAATATCCAAGTACATGGATTTTACCGAAAACACTCCCTTCTTGGTTAGATTCCATTGCAACTGGTCTGGCTGTTGAGAAAGTTGAACATCCATCAATCTTCTCACAATATGAAGCCAAACTTTTCAACGATTTCCCGCTAAAGTCAAGCCACCGCCCGCCAGGATCACAAATTTCATAAAAGGAACGGCAACTGAAGCTTTAAATCCTACACACCGGTGAAGATGTAGAACAAATAGTGGCAAAGAATGTTGTGGCTGGGAGCAAACCTTTTGTCAAAGTCCATGTCGGAGGCTTTTCGCCACCATGATCGACGAATTGCTGAAAAGAGACCGGTGAAGATGCAGCTACCGTTTAGCTTGGGATGGTGTTTAAATTGTTCGGCAGTCTTTGCACGACACTAGATGTTTGTAATCTGATCTTTTCTCGCCTCCACATCCAATTCCATCCCTTAGCATTTATCTTCCGTGGTTAATCCCATTACAGTTTGCAAGATCTGGCTCCATCTATACAGCTAAAGATTACACATTTGTAGTACAGCAATACAGTACCAGCTACCTTCATTAACAGCACTGGACAAATGCAGCTGAAAAGAGACGCTAATAGTTCGTGCTATGTTTTCAGATGGCAAATAGTTACCCATGGTATACTTTGCAAAGAATAGACACCATTCATACAGCCTGCGTTTTGGAATGTGCTTCTTTCCGCCCCCGCGTCGCTCCAACAGGGGCGACACGGGCGGCTAACCCTTGCCGCCGCCGGCGGCCTCCCCTCCCCTTACTCTCCTCCTCGTCGCCACCAGAGGAGCCGCCGATGCGTCGCGCGGCTGCCGAGGAAGGTGGCGGCGAGGCCTTCGTCGTCCCTTCGCGGAGATCCGGATCCACGGGGCGGCGGCCCTTGCTGGTTCGGCGCCGCCGTTCGTGCCCTGGACGGTGTGCGCGGGGACTCTGCCCGGCGTCCTCGACCGCTAAGGTGGTGGGGAGTCGGCGCTTGGCGGCGGCAGTTCGGGGGCCTTCGTCCTCACCAGATCTGGAGGCCTTGCTACCTCGTTCCCGCTCCATCCCCTTTGTGCTTGATGCCAATGGATGCTGCTGGTTCCGGTGCTTCTGGGGATGGTGGTGCAGATTGGGACCGGGGGAAACCCTAGGCCGGCTGGTTCGGCTCGACAACGGCGTCGGCTTTGGGCGACGCATCCTTCCTAAAGGCGGTGTCGTGCTCCTTATTCTTGTAACCTCCGGTCCTCTCCCGGGTGAAAACCCAAAATCCGGCCTGGATTGGGCAGCGGTGGCGCCATGGGCGTCATCCCCTCCTTGGAGGCGTTGCCTGGGAAGCTAGGAATCGGTTGTGGGCTCATGAAGGTGGGGGCTTTGGCCGCCGGCTGGATCTCTGCAGCTGCTCGCGGCGGCTTTCATGTTGTGCAGAGTGCCCCTTTGTATCTTTAGGCGTTTCCTGTTTTTGGTGTTCGCATCAGAGGAGCGGTGTGGCATCTGGCACGTCGACAACGGCGAGTCTCAGCGGCATGGAGCAGTGGGGGTATCGCCGGTGGGCGTGTGATGATGGACGAGCGCAGGATGGTGGCGCTGTCTGGCGTCGTGGTGGCGTCGATGGCAGAGTGACCTGGCACGGTTCATGCAACAGTACAGCTCTGAAGATGGATTGATGGTACGTGGCTGCGGCGGCCTCATACTCGGAAGGAGTCCTGGTTGAAGAGCACGCCGGACTGGTGGGTGCCCATACCCGGCAAGCGGCCTGGTTGGGACCTCAGGTCTTAGATGTTAGGTTTGGCTGCGAGGTCTATTTGATATTAGGCCCAGACCATCAGCGCCCCTTCATCAATTAGATAGGAGTAGCGACAGAGGTTGCGAAGATGGTGGCTTTGGTCTTACAGTTGTACGACTTTGTAAGGTCTTGTGTTAATAATTTATAAATTGGCCGTATGCATCGTTCAGATGCAGAGGCCGGGGGTTTTCCTCCTTTTCGAAAAAGAAAAAAAAATACAGCCTGCATTTTGATTTTCGGATTGTTTTTTTTTTCGCCCCTGAATGAGATGGCCGAATTTCGGTCATTTGAATTTTTTTGGCAAAATCTCGGATGAAATCGCAGAAACAAAATTTGAATTTTTAAATGAAATTTGACCGCAATGTGGCCCGAATTTGAGAGAAAATTTGAAATCAACAGAGGAAAAGCATAGCAGATCGAGCTCTAGGAATTAAAAAAACTGAATCAGTCCAATAATATGCATCAGAGAAGCGACAAAGAAGGAAGTCCCCTGATGCTACCTGCGCATCAGTCCCATACTCCCCCCGTCCCAAAATAAGTATCTCAACTTTAAACTAACTCTACAGGGAGTATAAAAATAATCTTCACTGCCGCAGACATCAAACAGCATGTCGGGGCCTTGGAGAAGCAACAGAGAAGAAACTAGATGTGGCGGAGGAGGCACGAGGTGGCCCATGACGGAGGCTGTGCGTCACGCGCACGGATGCAAGCGAGCGGGGGGGAGGCACCAGTCAACGAGGCGGCTTGATGCAGCGGCGGCGTGCAGATTCTTCACTGGAGGAGCTCGCGACGAGCATGGGAAGGCAGCAGGCGGGCAGCAGCGCCGCACACGGAAAGACAGACGAGAAGTTTAGGGTTCAGGTGTTCAGTTTCATCGTGTTTTCTCAGCCGAACCATAGTGGAAGCCTTCTAGATGTTGGGCCGGCCCAAAACATTCGCATCGGGCCGAAAAATTGAACGAAAATATTCCGAAAAATTGAACGAAAGGAGTTCTTAATATTCCGAACCATAGTGGAAGCCTTCAGTCCAGCATCTGCCCTTCAATGTTTTGTGTATGTGACAGATCAAGATCAGCATAGGTCTGAGAGACATCAGGAGTTCTTAATATTCCGGGGGAGGGAAGAGGTCTCTCGTGTAGACAATTCTGCGTAAGATCAAGAACTGGTCAGTACAACTGTTCAAGGATAGTGTCATGATGGTTGAAGATGCTCTAGCTCCATTTAATCCATGAAATCATTATCATACTTCACCGATTGAGATGGCTGGCCATCATATAGGTTGTGTCTGAAGCTATCTTGAGACCCAGGCGCATACAACAACGAGCCCATTACCATGTCTTCACCAGACACATGCTGACGAAAAGATACTCCCTGAAACCATCATTCACAACTTCGAGGTGCCGAGCCCTCCAAAACTCATCATGGCAGCAACCTCAGGGCCAATGTCAACCATGAACCTGCTCTTCCTGAAACCATTTGGTATCCAGTGATTATGAAATCAACCACTGTTTCCCTTAGCTTCTTATTTATTTTCCCTTGTCTTGATGCTTCATATCCTCCTCATCTTGTTTCCATATTCTCTCAGTCTCATCCAGATCTGAAGAACATGCCACACATGTAAATTTAACTTTTCAGACAACAATCTGATAGAAATACAGTCTTCACTGGGCTACTAATAAGTGTACGAGCCTTACATGCGATTCATATATTAGCAAATAGTCCAAGGAAGTACCTCCACAAAAGATACTAATGCATGCCAAACTGGCCGTCTCAGTCCTCTCCTGCAACTAGTTGCCTTCACAAGACACGTAACCATTGGATATTTCTGGCAACTACTAAGCCTAACTGGTTGAGTCGTGGTCACCTACATCGACGGCGTAACCATTTGCAACAGGTTAACTAAGTTAACATGTGTTCTTTAATCATGACTGATTCACTACATGAGTATGATGATAAGATTCTAAACAACACTTCTCAAAGAACAATGAAAGGGTAGAAACAGAGAAACAGGAGGAAGAAAAACAGAGTATTGCAGTACAGTAGTTGATCAGAAACGTTTTAGAGAAAGATGAAATGTTCTTCAAATGATTGCTTGCCTCCGGCAGAGATAAATGTTACTTAGATTGTAAGATCTCTATATAAAGAGGACACCCCGTGAGGAATAAAGCAAGTAAGAGTAAGAAGAATAGTTCTCCTATCTTGCCTACGGGGCAAGAGCCTCTCCCTGACCCTAGTACACAACAAATAACCATTGGATATTGACATTGTTGCATAAGTTAACACAAGATTGCTAAAAAAGTAACTTTTATGTGGCAAAATCTACGAGATACAAGTAAAGGAAAAATAATGAAGCCATCAAAGGCAAGAAAGATATAAATAACTAACTATATATAACTTATAAGGCAAGTAGCTGGCATATGGCATGCACGTTGAAAATATGAGCTAACCAATAAAACAAGCAAATTACAAAGCTTATTGCTTTCTGCAACAACATCTACTATGTATACTTCAAATTGAGTAACACCATCAGTAAAAAGTTAAATGGTCAATGATGGTGCTTTAAGAGATTCCATGTCCAAAGTTCAAACACACATGTAGGAGTACATGACCACAGTTTTATGTTTCCCTACAAATATGACCATTGTTTTTGTGTTTCGCTAAAAAAATGACCATTGTTTTATGTGGGTAATATGACTGTCTAGGGTGAATCGCAATGCCACATTTAAAAGTTAGAATTATGGGTTCAATTAATTCGACCTCTTGTTTGAGGAATCATTTCATACAAGTGAAATAACTACATACTCTATGGGGCTTAGGAATGTTGCGTCTGCTACATCGTGAAAGTTTCCCATTTCTTTCACATTGCTTTTCGCTGATGTCTTTCTGTTAGCCCATTCTATCAGAGGTAGGATGACCAATCGGCCACACTAGCTACACGACAGAATGCTTTGGTTGGCATTAGCTGTCTAGTTCATCCGAAACGTTTTCTCACACCACGTGGCAAAATGCTTTGGTTGGCACTGACTTTCTGGTTTTCCTATCTGTGGCATTCCAGGCGTTCGCTGTCACGTTGTGGGTGGTGCCACAGCCCGACCGAAATGTTTTCCTATGTAGTTAGTCAGATTCTTGGGGATTAGACCACGTGATGTAACCGTCTCCATTTGCTTTTTTTTTTTGAGGGAAATCATGGTCTCTTTATTGCATTATAATATATGGTACAATTGTAGTGTCATTCGGCTGCAACAGCCAGTTATATCGGCCATGAGCTAACGATACAACGCTTTTTACAAAATTGTGAGCCTCCATATTGGACATTCTGCATTCATGAATAATCTGGACCACTTCGAACTCCTGACGACGAATGTTGATCTCACGTATAATCTGGCTGTAGATAGCTTTACTTCCTCCATTAATCTGTTTAACTACCACTTCCGCGTCGCATGCAATAATAAGCCTTCGAAGGTTCAGATCAGCTGCGAGGGAAAGAGCCTCCAAACATGCCATTGCTTCAAGCGTTCCGGGGTCATCACAATTGTCAATGATGCGTGCGGACGAGCCAAGGTAAACTCCTTGGGGGTCTCGGCACACGGCGGCCGCCGCACCCTTGCAACTGTTCTTCGCTATTCCTCCATCTACATTAATTTTGACCATACCTTCCATTGGAGGGATCCACTTTGGCACCTGCACTGACCGTGGCATAGTTGTACCTTGCTTCTGTGAAGCGTCTGCGATGATGTCCAGGTCTGCTAGATATCTCATGATGAAACCATGAATTGCCTCCGGGCTCTGGAAGATCGATTCGTGGATTGCTTTCCGTCTTGCGGTCCAAATTGCCCACAAAGTAATGATGAGCTTTGTAAATTCTGCATGTGGTAGCGTTTCCAGCATGTGAAATAGCCATTCCTTCGCTTCCGGGCACGTTGTCATGCTCATATGCTCTGTAAGTGAGTCGTCGACGAGTGCCCACGCGCATCTCGCCATGGTGCAGTCAAGTAATGAGTGTCGCCATGTGTCGTTCTCTGCACCACATAGTTCACACCTTGCTGAAGTAGCCATCTTCCGGTGGTGCAGCACTGCTCCTGACGGCATGGATCTCTGGGCTAGCCGCTACACAAACACACGTATTTTTGACGGAACTTTGATCTTCCATAAGGTTGTCCACGCCTTCTCTGAGCGGCTCGAGCTTGAACTTGGCCTACCTTCTAACCAATCCTCTCGCACTTTTTTCGTTGTAACCAACATACGGTAACATGATCTTACCGAAAATACTCCTGTTTTCTCATGATGCCATGCCCAAAAATCCTCCTGCTGAACCGAACTGATGGGAATGCGTAGTATTGCTTCAATGTCCATGGGAAGGAAGTTCCTCGCTAGTTCCGTCCTGTCCCACCATCCCGATGTTGCATCAATTAACTCGGACACGAGCTCAGGTGGAGAAGTCGAAATTACCGCAACTGGAGTCAAGCGTTCTGTACGCGGGATCCAATTTTGTCGCCATACATATGTGGAGTTCCCGTTTCCAATCCTCTTGATGAGGCCCAAATTGAGAATGTCTCGCCCCTCCACTAGTGCGCGCCAAATTTGCGAGGGCGAAGATCCAAGGTTCGCTTGCAAAATGTCTGTTTCCGGGAAGTACACAGACTTAAGAATTCACTGGGTGTCATGGGATACTCTCACGATGCCGAAATATATGGGAGGCTTAGGGTTTCGAGATTTTGAGTTGTTCAATTTGGCTATGTTGGCTCGGCAAGTCTGGAGAATATTGATTACACCGGAGTCTCCACTTGCTAATACACCTACAGCTACATAGCCACATTATGTGCCGGTTCTCAGTTGACCATAGCGAGCCCGCCTAATACGTATCCCGAAAATGAGACATATCTTCGGCCCATGCATGCCCCAGACAGATAAAAATAAATAACAAAGGCCCATCAATAACCCCATCGAACCAAACCGCCCAATAATTTGAACCAAAAGGAAATAGTATAGACCTGGAAAAAAATACCAAATACTATAAAACAAATCGGGGTAACAAAGGCACGTGACAAATTCTAGTTTTGTACAAATCCTAGAGACTTCTATGGCGGTGCTACTCGAGCACCTGTTTTCGAGTTCTAGGGTGAAAACCTAGGCCAGACCCTGGTGGTTATACTTGGCAATGGCAAAGTATTTCTTATTTCATTATCTGGTTGAGGGCAATGCTTAGATATGTCCGGACAGATTCTTCAGGGTGAAAACTTAGATTCTAGCCTTGGAGGTTGGATCTGGTGACGATGGCGCTTGAATGTCGCTTCCTTCTGAAGGCATTGTTATTGAAGAACCTCGTCGTTCATGTGGTGTCATGCGATGGTTGATACGGATATGGTCATTAATTGATGTAGTTTGTCCATCGTAGATCTGATCGCTTAGGGGCCTTTCTTTTTCTTTTTCCTCGCATACGCATAACTTTAGTCTTATATGACTTTGTTAGTTGTCGGCGTGTTTTCATGTGTGTGTGTGTGTGTGTGTGTGTGAGAGAGAGAGAGAGAGAGAGAGAGAGAGAGCTGGTATTGGTTGTGTGCATCCTAGCTATGGAGAGGTCGAGTGTGTTCTCACTGTGTTATGTATCTTCTTGACCTAATAAAGTCCACACTTTGTCGAAACACAAGTGAAATTTCATACGATCTAGACTCGTCAGAAAGCATGCATTTCACTATAATCACTACTGGAAAACGCTTACAGGTGGTCAGAAATCAGTGGCGAGCGCGACCAAAGACCCGCCACTGTTATTTTGGAAAAAAATTCCATTGGCGGGTAAAATTATACGCCACCACTGGTGTGGCGTAAATTACCACCTGCCACTCCTAAACTCCTCTGAATTTCTTTGCGGGCGAAAAATAGCAGTGCTGGGCACGACTAGACTAGCCGCCAATGATGCCTAGCCAACCAGTGGCGGGCAACAAAATGAGCCCGCCACAGCTATACTTTGGGGACCTGCACCCAATTTTTACAAATTTTCCAAGAGTTTGCAGTGGCTGGTTTTCTAGGCCGCCCGCCACACATATTGCAAGTTTGAAAATCCCTTTCGGACCTCCTTTGGATGCTATTTGACCACGTGGCTTTGGTGGGGTGTTTTCATCATAGAAAAAGTTTGAAGTTCAGTTTTTTTAAGGAGTTGTGTGGGGCAGGCCGCGGTTTCAGTTTGAAACCCTGACACTTCGGGGGAGAGTGTTCGGTTTGTACACCAGGTGCATCAAGTTTGTGCCATAACTCTCACAAAATTTCACAACACCCTACATGGGTGAGATGAAATGACCATGCAATGTTTCATCCCTTTCGTAACTCATTTACGCGCTATTTCCGACCAAGGAGTGTTTTTACCATTTCTAATGGCCGATAAATCAGCTAGTGCCTCGAAAATAGCAAACCAACCCGAAAAGTGTCCAAATGTGAGTCTGTGGCTTGGCATGGTGTGATTTAGTCACAGAAAAAGTTTAAAGTTCAGAATATTTGAAAAAAAGGAGTTGCGTGTGGCAGGTGGCGGTCTCAGTTGAAACTCTAACACTTTGGGGGAGATTGTTGGATTTGTACACCAGGTGCATCAAAATTTTGCCGTAACGCTCTCAAAATTTTGCCACACCCTACATGGGTAAGATGAAGACACCATGCTAAGTTTTATCTCTCTAGGAACTCGTTTGCATGCTATTTCTTACGAAAGAGCGTTTGTCATTTTTAGTGCCCAGTAAATCAGGTAATGCCTCGACAATAGAAGACCAACTCGAAAAGTGGCCAATTTGAGCATGTGGCTTTGGACGGTGTGTTTTAGTCATCATAGAAAAAGTTTGAGGTTCAAAAGATTTCAAATAAAGGAGTTGTGTGTGGCAGGCGGCGATTTCAGTTTGAAAGCCTGACACTCCGTGGGAGAGTGTTCAGTTTGAACACCAAGTGCACCAAGTTTTTGCCATAACGCTTTTGCCACGCCCTACATGGATGAGATGAAGACACAATGCTATGTTCCAACCCTTTAGGAACTCGTTTGCACACTATTTCTTATGAAAGGGCGTTTTCTTATGTAGTTGTGGCGGGTGATTTGGGCAGCCCGCCGCTTGATGTTAGTTGTGGCGTGTGCTTATTGATGCCCGTCGGTGGTCAGAAAACATTATCCACCGAAGCCGCTCGTGCCCACAGCCGCCCACTTCTTATCCGCAAATCTCTCTCTCTCTCTCTCTCTCTCTCTCTCTCTCTCTCTCTCTCTCTCTCTCTCTCTCTCTCTCTCTCTCTCTCTCTCTCTCTCTCCTCCCTCCCTCCCTCCCTCCCTCCCTCCCTGACAGGCCAGATCCTCAATTCGCAACAGACGTCGGGCGCCCCCATGTATACAGGAATGGGGGGGGGGGATATCTTCATCATGTGTCTTGTGTGTCTAGTATTGAGAGCTAGTACCAACCCATAACCCTTTAGTTATCTGTCTACCGCAATCGGATGGGGATAACTAATTTGATAATTATGTCAATATACTTTTCAAAATTTATGGGTGCAACTTTGGGAGGGAGCACATTTTCTGTCCTATTATCCTGAACAACTTTGCTCCTGAGACTTTTTTTCATGGAAGTTCCCTGAGACTTAATCGTACACAGCTCGACCTCTTATCTCTTCAAGCCATTGATGTTGATTTATCGTATTAACACGGAGGGGATTCTGGATGATATGTATTGATCTTTGACAACCAGAACCAAAACTCACATAATAAATGAAAATAAAAAACAATAAATTATCTTTTGAAGCAGGTAAAAGTTTCCAACTGATCAACTTGTGTATATAATTGTCCAAGTATTTTTTCATTATCAGAAAGAAGCCAAATGTGCTTAGCATTAGTATTTGTGTATATAGTATGTTTATATTGATATATATTTGATTTTTGTTTAATCAGATTTGAACTAGGTAAATCGGTAGGAAGAAACAACAGGTGTTCTTCTACTGGATCAGATCTGATAGATTGAATGCACTTGCTGCCCACCTAGGGTGCTTAATTTGGTGGGTAAGCTTCCATACAGAAGGCGGTCCTATAAATGAACCAGAAACTCCACACCCTCTCACCTACTTCAAGTTGCACAATTTAGAGTGAAGCACGCACGCGCCACTGCACTCGTTACTAAAGTTCTCCCTAGCGAAAACAAATGGTCGTTATTCAATTTTTTCCGGGCGTGACAGATCCGAGCCCTAAGCGTGGAGACATCAGGAGATCTTAATATAGAGAACAGGGTTTCTGGTACGTGGTCCTGCGCAGATTATTCGGTGCAGGCTCATGACAAGAAAAAACTAAAGCATGATAGATTTCTGCAACAAGGAGGAGTGAGTGCAAGATAAAATCAACGTCTGGTGGATCAGCCATCAAATCCTCTACCCCTGGACGGTGCCCATGCATCTCGAGCAGCACATCATACACATATGGAGGACGCCTTCATATCCTCGACAAACCGCTCGGAGGCTTCTCTCCGGCCACCTTCCTCAGCCACCTCTCCCAACGTAGGTGTTTCCTTTCTCCCGCGTCTTCCCTCCTACACTACGCGGCAAGACCGCTCCTCCAGCACCGCATTTGGGAGGCATTCTGGTCCACTAGAACAGAAGGGCCTATGTCGGATCTGGAGGGTGGAGTGGGGAAGGCGGCTTGGTTGAGTCGCCCAACGGATCCACGATCGATTGCTGGAGGGGGAGGGGCATGAGGTAAGGTGTTGTCGCTGCTCACGTTTCCGCTCAAAGGAGAGGTAGAATTGATCAACGAGGGGTGGGGTTCATGCATGCCTCCGCTACTCCTTGCTGGGGCTAGGGAAGCTGGTCGTTCGGGAGCAGAGCTTCATGGCAGAGGAGAGGGGGAGGTGGCAGCGGGAGGGAGAAATGGCTTTTGATATGCTTCTTGTTACTGCTGAACGCTGCTATTGGTGGTTTTTTATCTCTTCACTACTACTGCTAGATAATAGTAGCTAGTTTGTGTCAGCTTGGTCCAGATGGTATAAGATGATAGTTTTCTGCACACGTTGAGTGTTTGAATCACCGAAGGCATGAACGGGGGTACCTCCCAACTCAAACACTTTCAAAATATAGGAGAGAGATAATGGATGATATTTGGATGATCTGGTGGAGATGAAAGAGTTATAGAGGAAGAATATTTTCAGATGATAAGCCGTATGGGGATATAGAGGATCTACTCTGGACAATCCACTGGAGATGCTCTAATACCACACTACAACTTGACCTCTAGAGTGTGGTGAACACATGGCGACCGACCTCCTAATCATTGTTGTTTGCCGACTTCTTCCACTAGGCTCTCTGCAAAGATGTGCCACATGGCAACCGCCGTCTACGTCCCAGGTCTGTGAAGTTGCTTTATTTTGCCTTCATCCTCTCTTTAGTTCTGGGCAAAGGGTTTTCCGAGTACCTAACAATCAGTTCTCGGCAAAGATTAGATTGCCCGAGAGGTGTATGCCGAATGGCCTTTGTCGAGAACCGTACTCGGCAAAGGCCTTGCAGAGTTTGTTGGGTCGCCGAGTTTCTTGAGCACTCAGGCAAAGCAGCGGATTCCAGCAGTGTCCTATCTCTTCAAATCAACTTTGATCTACTGTATGACGTGAAGCGGTCTTGTGGTTTCTTCGATGACATGTCTTAATCTTCCTAACGGAACTGTAAAGCAAAATAATCAATGAACTACTCTCTCCATTCCAATGACTAAGGCGTGCCCAGATTCCAAAATCCCACTTTGACCATAAATTAAATATATATTTTGTGATTTAAAAATTATACCATTAAAAACTTCTTTCGAATATGAATTAAACGGTACATTATAATTTTTGTCCCATATAACCCATCTTTAGTTGGTCTAATTTATGGTCAACAAAATGTGTGCGCGCCTTATTCTTGAAATGGAGGGGTATGCCTTCTTAGGAACAATAAATTATGTTTGAACCGGATACAATTGTCCAGCTAATCCAGGTCTATATGCAATCATCCAGCTAATCCAAGTATGTATTCACTATCAGAAAAAGGAAGATATGTTTAGCACCAGCATGAATGGAAGCAACCCGAGCACACACACTTTATTTTTAAGTATAAAGGAACAAGTAACCATGCCCAAAAAAAGTGCATATGGTGTGGTATATCTAGGTTGATATATGTAGTTGTTTTTCTTAATTCAGATTTTTCTCTGCGTAAAGTCTGCAGCACAAGTGAGGAAAATAATTGACCAACGCATGTGTTTCTGCAGAGGATCAGATTTGACTCACATAATGCACTTGCTGCCCCAATAGTGCATGCTGGCCTCCTATAAATGAGGGATCCTACCATACTAGATAACCATAATGTCTACACTTACTCTCCTACTTCAAGTTCTGAGTGAAGTACGCATGCACCACCACACTCACTCGCAGGAGTTCTCGAAAGAAGAAGATCCATTGTTTAGTTTTCAGCATGAGATAGATCAACATAGGTGTGTGAGGCATAGAAAGTTCTTTCATATGCTAAGGTGGAATATACAACCACTATGAAAGAACTCTCTATGCCTCACACACCTATGTTTGATCTGCGCTGCGAGATGGATCATATGGATCATATGGTGCGAGATGGAGCAGTCTTGTTAAAGCACATGATATTAGCTTTGCTCCGAGTTCCTCGGTTGTGCAACAATACTGGCAAAATGAACGCACCTTCGATCAATAAGTGAGCCTAACTCAGTTGGTTAGGAGAATGGATGTACAACCCAACAATCTGGATTCATGTCGTAGGAGAGTTTTCCCCGGCATTCCTTTGATTTTTTTGGATATTTGTGTTCAATCCACCTGGAATCAGATTTTAGCATTAAATGAAGAAAGAGACATGTGGTATCATATCATGATTCCATATCATAGTGCCTAATTTGAGAAAACAGTAATTTGAATGATTCCATGCATTCATCTACCTTTGGATTCTACAAAAATAATAAATGATGATGTCTAAAATACAACCACTATGATACAATGCATTGTGGAGGTAGTATCATGTGCATGATACTACCCAACATGAGAGGTCTAAGCGCTCGTACATCAAAACACTAGTGTGGAGGATGCGGGCAGGTGGGGATGGTAGGGACGTAATAAAGGTGATCGGGTGAGGGTGCTGGGCTCACTATGGTGCAGCAGAAGCTCTAGAGCATGGGCAACGGTAGCATATTACAGAGGTTCTGTTCTAGAGTCACATCCTGTTTTAGGTCGGTCTGGATCCTCTCTGTGTGTGTGCGTGTGGATCATGAGGGGGGGGGGTTATGATGCCGGTGGATAGTAAACAGAAAAGTCAGCCACAGATGGGATGGATTTTGATACAAGTTCACTTTGTTGGCCTTTTGATAGGTATCAAAATGGAAATAATGTGGCCATACATGTCGCTAGAGATTGATAACTAATTATTTTTTTCCTCAAAATACCTTGGAAAGTTTTGAGTTTTAAATTTTTAGAGGGAACACATTTCAGCAATGTTGTTCATGAACAAATTTGGCCCTTGTATTTAAGAAATTTAATTGTTTACATGTGTTTGTTTTTCCGTGAGTTATTGCACTAGGCATACTCAATTGATGTCCTCATGAATTTTTTATTAGATCAAATCAGATGGACCGAAAGCACCTTTTGCCTACCTAGTGTGCTCTAGTGCACTCAATAGAGAAGACATCGTGTCCATAAGTAAACAACAAAATTCCACTCTTGCCCACCTCTGCACAGTTGAGTGAGCACATGCGCACCACCACACTCATAAAAGTTGTCTTGAAACAAAGAAGTTTTTGTTGTTCAATTTATTATCTAAGAAATAGAAGATCAAAGTAGGAGTGTAACGCATTGTGGGCACTTAATATGTTGGGGGTGATGCAACAAATTGTTCCCTTGATTACTTGGTGTAGAAAGATCAATATAAGCATGTGATGCTAATTATGACCAATATCCGCACCCCATGCGAGAAAAATTATCCATTGCATACTGTGGGACGTCCCTCATGTGCTTTGTATCTAGCAAATATGCACATTGATAGTTGTGGTCGGATCTAGAACTTCATAACCATAAGTATCCATGTTTTATGAAAATACTACAAAAAAGTTTTTATTTTTTGTATATTAACATATATAGAGAGGAAAATTACAATAAGAGAAACCATTGTTCAGTGTGGCTAATCAATGCATAAGCATTTTTCGCTCTACATCAGTAACCTAGAGTGTGTTTACCGTAAAAATCTTTCTGCGTGGCCAGACATGGTTGAAAGTAAATAATTCTGATTGTCCAAGATTTTCAAGACACAATGATTGCAATTCCATGAAGGACTAATTGAAGCATTAGGGCATGAACATTGAGCCCCACCATCTACCTGGTTCCGGTATGTATTAGTTATGACACAAACTAGAAACTAAAGAGATTTTATGCAGAGCTAGCATCATAAAAAAATATTAGCATTTTGCATGTTGATAGCCTTCATGGTTTACATACACATGATGTTGAAAATGAATTGGAGGAATATATGAGCATTGCAAGAAAGAAAGTCGCGACCCTGAAATCTTTTGCACTAAATGCACTTTTCATACTACCTCCACATTGTTCCGTCTTCATATGCATATTTTATTAAAAAATATTATTATTTTCATAAGTGAAAAAATAACCCAGCATTTTATAACACATGTAAATTTTTTGTTTAGATGCCCACCTCTAAAATAGCCGTAACTCTAGGACTTGTGAGTCATGCTCGTATAGAATTGAGTGAGCACTGATGAATTTGAGTATAAAGTATTTTGGCTTTGCATGTGTTCCCTATCCAAACATCATGAATTTTAAATCAAAGAAAATCTTGTATGAATAAACAAAGTGTTAGCTGATGGTCACTACAACCACATGGTTATTATTCCCCTCATTTAGAGCATGAATTCTTTACTGATAAATGGGGTTGAGATATGACTAATCTTGTAATTAATCACATTTGATTTGGTACGTGAACTTGCATCCATTAGGAAATGCATTTTAGGCCCCACATATGTTGAATCACCGTCATTTATGCAGATCAGTGTGAGTCATTATGAGTATATCTTTATCTGTCGAATGGACATACAAATACATTCCTTGATGGTGAGATTGAGAAATTGATATATGACAAGCAACCTCTGGGTTTCAAAGACCCTAAGCATTGTACCAATGTATACAAGCTTCACAAGGTACTCTATTGCCTCAAATAGGCACCCCACTCATTGTACGATTGCCTCAAGAAGTTCCTGATGACAATGGACTTTAAACTAGGAAATACTAATTCAACTCTCTTCACTAATCTATGGATGGTGATTTGTCTACTTGCCAAATAGACGTGGCCAAAGTTTTCTTTGGTTCAACTAAATTTTTTAAGTGATGAATTTGCCAAAATTATGGCCATAAAATATGAAATATCCATCATGGGAGAGATCAAGTTCTTCCTAGGTCTTCAGATTAGGTAAAAAAAGAACGAATCTTCATCTCACAGGAAATGTACATCAGAATATGTTGAAGAAATTCGACATGGAGAATGCCAAAGGGCTGCCCACCTCGATGCAAATGAATGGCCACCTCAACACTGATGAATGAGGTAAACCCTTTGATCAAGGGTAACACATGTTCTTCTGAAGGGGTGGATCATCAAGGTTCAATGTATGTTGAAGCAATACTGATGTTCTATATCTTGTGTGTTCTATATCGGCAACTAGTCCGTGTTATATATCATTTTAGTTATGCGTCCAACGCCACCAAAATTGTAACTGATTTAATAATTTTCTAAATATACTATTTTCAAATTTAGAATTGCAATTTTGAGACACAACACATCTTTTGTCAGGTTGCTCATGAGTTCGGAAATTACACAACTTGACCTCTTATCTCTTCTTGCCAACAACTTTGATCTACCATATGATCAGGAGTGGTTTTATGTATGACATGTATTGATCATTGACTTGAGTTGACACAAAATCAAATCGACACCTAATGTCACAGAAGATTTGAACAAAAAAAATGGAAGTCAAATTCTAAAAAAATAATAACCATAATTAAATTTAGGTTAAAAAATTATAACATAAATGAAACCAAACAGAAATAATAATGAAACCATCTAAAACATGTAATAGCGAAGAATAACAAACACATGTAAATGTGTGATGAGACACACATGAACCTGTAATGAAAATATGTAAACAACTTTTGTGAAACTGCAGCCAAATCGTGAAAGATTATTAAACCAAATCATACGTAAATTTGTTAAGATACTATGAAACATAAATTAATTCCGAATGAAAACTAGTCAAACTTGACAAATTAATTTCTTTATAGGTTCACATTTTGTTTTTAAAAACGTGTTCAAGACTGATCTTGTTTGGAGATTTAAATACCATGAATTTGGATATCCAAACGGATCATAAATCAGATATTTGATTCAAAAGATAGAAATGAAAGAAACTAAAAAGCATGGTTGGGTTGCCTGTGCATGTGTGTCTGTTTGAGTTTGTTGCCCTGAGCACTACCACATTGGTGGGTCCCAGGTAGAAAAAAGAAATGGAGGTTACATGGATTACACAATAAAAACCAGCGTATGTATGATGTAAGCACAAATCTTAATGATATTGAGCTGGATTCTTGTCCAGTAAGAAGCGGTTCCGCTAGACATATCATTCTCGGACTGTTGGGTCAACACATATTTTGCTTTGCAGGAGAAAGAGAGATATCAAAAGGTTGCAATCTATATAGAGGAAGTATTGCAAAATTAATCTTCTTCTTCATTTCGTTCTTGATGGAAAAACTAGAGTGTATCCACATTAAATTCCCTCCGATATGGGCAGGCATTGTTGAACCCGAGGCACAAAGATTACAAATTTCATTAAAGGAACAACTAATTGAAGCTTCAAATCACGAACACCGACTAAAATGAGTAAGACATGCGTGGAGAGAACATTGTGTTGCGTCTGGGAGAAAACATTTTTCAAAGGATGTGTGCGAGGCATTCAATGGTAGACAAAGATGGACGCTTCAAACAAGACGATTGATGAAGTTAAAGAAAAACCAAGTGTATGTGATGCAGCCTTTGAATGCTCATACCATGGAGGTTTGGATGTTGAATAAATTGTTCTACAATCTTTGAACTATACTATAGATGCTTGTAATTTGAATTTCTAGGGTTCTCATTTCAGGAAGGTGTAGCTGATCCTATGCTAATTAAGTACATATGGGACCAAAAAACTCAATGCAGGGTGGTTGTGATACCTTAATGTCTGGCTTTTCTCCTTCTAAAAAATAATTATGGACCCCGAGTCCTAGTCCTCCGCCCGTGTAAAAAGCCTAAAAAGGCAACCCCTAGTTGTTAATAACAGTAACACTAGAACTCATGGGTCATGCCCTTAAATGATTTCTCCAATTTTCCGTCACCTACTCGACTTGCATGGTGGAGTGATATAGGCACTCGCAACAACCAACATTTTATCTTTAATCCTCCCCGTGCAACCTCCCAAAATTATGGAGCATAGAAGTGCAACGGGAAGGCTGTAGCTAGTAAATGCCAGTAGTACTATAGTAATACGGGTCTAAGTGAGCACTAATGTTTATTTGCATACTTTGTCCTTTGGTGCTCTATGCAAACACTGATAGCTTTACAATTGTATGGATGAGTTTAGGAATATCCAGAGCATAAATCCTTCATTGCTGACTGAGGATTTGGGCTTGGAGATGGATCTGATCGTGTAATGACGTTTCATACATGGATTTGCCTCTATTATTCAATGCAAATAGGCCCCATCATCTATACGAGCACCATCTAATCTTACATATATGTCAGTGCATGTTGAGGTTCGTACAGGTAATTGTTTTCTTGTGAATGAGATTTTAAACGAAGCATATGCCATATCAAGTCCAACAGACTAACATAGTTTTCAGCCGTACAAAAGGCATGCTTATAAGAGAACCACACACTCCGTGTTTACTCCACACTTCAAGATGTACATTCGAGTGAAGCAGCCACAACAACCCTTGGGGAATTTCTCTCTAGAGCGAAGAACATTCTTTTAGGAACTGGGCTGGAGCGCTGCCTTTCTTTCATTAGAAAGAGGGAAAGATGTACATGTCGACATGCTTTTGAAAGAAAAGGGTCATGTCGAAATCCAACAAAAACTGAGGCGGCTCGGTTTTCTTGGAAAAACGAGATCAACTTAGGATTGTGAGGCACCAGGAGTTAAGTAATATGTAGGGTGTCACGACCAAGAACCGGAGACCATGCAACACTTGCTCGCTGGTTGTTCCTTCACCCGGCAAGTTTGGCATGAGATCCTGGTGTGGTGCCGCTCCACCACCAACCTGCTAGTATGACTTGTGAAATTACCATATTACCCTTTATACGTTTTAGGAGGGGGGGTTGTACCGAAGCGGGTCTCCTCTATATAAAGAAGGCCCCCTGTGAGCAATAAAGCAAGCAATAATTAGAAGAATAATTTAGAGGATCAATACCTCTTGTCCGATTTCAGGAAACTTCAAGACTTAATATTAGGCCAGAAACACGTATAAGTTATGTACCTTTAGTCTGTTATGTATTTGCAGATCTGAAGACACCTCGATAATGCTTGCTATCTACAGTAAAAATCAGTTGTGGACTACAAACCCACCTGCCTTCATTTTGAAAGCCTTGCTCTTAGATACGGGAACCCTAGTCATCTTAAACCTAATCAAGATGAGTGTAATTGTTTAGCATAGTTTACATCTATTGATTGATTGGTCAGCTTGATAGCCTTTTGGTATCCTTTCTGAATACTCTCTTTTGGATTGCATGTATATCTCTCGAGTCGTGAGAAGAAGCCTCGTGAATCTTTGCGATCCGTACAGAATATGCAAACGCTATCCATTACATAAATAAGGGTTACCACTTACCGGATGACAAACGCCGTAACTTTTTACACGTGGATCTCAGTAAGCTTTCCCAAGTAATCTATTGTATTCGAAGAGGATACTCTATCTGATCTGAGCTTGCCCCTGTAAGAACCGTTGGTTATGCGTGAAGTACATACTTATGATATATTAATCTACATGTCATTTGCAGGGAAGGCAGCAATGTGCTTGGACTGTGAAATGGCCCTTGGCGTTGTTGAGCGAGGCACCCCAATGCGGATCAGATGTCACCTCGAGGCAATTAACCTAAATGGTTTTCATTTTGTTAAAGAGAATATCCACAGAGGCAATTTCCTTTTGCCACATCCACATGGTACTCATAGCTTGAACTCATGTCTGTTAACTTGAATTACAAATTCACAAGTCATGTAGACTGAAAACTAAGGTTTGGGTTTGGAACTCCATAGTGTTTCTAGACGACGATGTTAGTTGGAAGAAAACCATGGCACTGCTAGTGCAATGCGTTGCAACATATAAATACAAGGGGCAACTACACAACATGTGGTATAGCCACTTCAATGGTATTTTACTCTTCCATGTCTTATTGTTTTGTTCCTAATGTCAATTTCACGTGGTGGAAACATTTTCCATGCGATGACATTTTTACCAATGATGAATACACGCCCGACCATAAGCAAGAATCACACATACTTTTATAAAACGTCTTAGGATGTGTGTGTGTGTGGGGGGGGGGGGGTGCAGAAACCTCCCACCCGATAATGTAATTTGGCAAGATAAGTTATAGAATACAGGGGCAGAGTGATGGCTGGTATTATCAGCCCACCCCCTCACACACACATCATGCTGAGCCAGAGCACATGACATAAGAAGAAAAGAAGATCAAAATGAGGGAAGGTTGGCAACAGAAGCCACCCGAACTCCTCGACACCAAAAATCTCAAGAAAATGGCATCTAGAGCCTGAACAAAGCAGTCAACGCCATCAAAAGACCTATTCAACCGAGACCACATTGCAGACACCGGTGTGCTGCCAACGCCGTTGAACCGCATCACAAAGCCAAGACCAAGCAACTAGCAAACTCATGAAGCAGACGAGTAGATACACCACCTCGAGGACTCGGAGCCACGACCGAATAAGGATCACTAACGACTAGATTCTGTTATGCACTATGGGGCAATTGTGGAAAAGTATCATAGTAAGTAATATATTATGTTACACAATAATAGCAAAAAATAGAAAAAACATAGCAGTGGAGGGCATAATCTAGGGCCCGCCACTGGTACCACTTGCGTTCTGATTGGCCAATCCAATATCCCACAGATTATTGAGGTGGCTATCATCCAACCATCCGCACCCAACATGCATGCACAAATCGTCATCGTCAATCCCTTCGCCTATCTCCCCCTTATCCTCTCCCTTCTCCTCTCTCTCTCTCTCTGTGTGCGCGCATGCGCTCTCTCTCTCGATCCCTTTGATCTACTTGAGCTCCAGCATGTCTCCTCCCATGGACGTTTACACGTGTTTAGCATCGACAAGTAGCGAGTTCGACGCCACCTCTCATGCGGAGGTTCTTCTGCTAGCGAGGACGGCGGTGAATGTAGCGGCGCGGCAGATCTAATGGATGCGGCGGTCGATGCGGTGGGGTGGCAGATCCAGCGAGTTTGCAGGCGATGGATGCAGCAGTATGCGCAGGCGGCGGATCCGGCATGTGCGGAGACAGATCCAGCGAGCATGGTCGATCCAACGTGTGCGATGGGGATCTGGCGGGTGGTGGATCTAGAGGTGCAATGCTCCGGCGATGGATCTAGTCGGCTCGTGGCAGCGAAATTAGCAAGCGTGCGTGCGGCGGTGGACCACCGCCGCTGCGCTGCCAGCTGGCACATTCTTTTTTTATTTTAGAAAATTATACCAGTGGCAGGTGAATATTGACACCCGCCATTGGTAGTGTGTGCCGTTAGTGGCCATTACTAGTGGCGGCCAGTAGGTAATATCCGTCACTGCTATGTCTTTACCACTGGAATGTCATGTTAGTGGTGGCTGGAGGCCCTAAGAGCCTTGCCCGCCACTGCTGGGCTTGTAACACCCCAAAAATTTAACCAGGTTTTGTTATTAAAATTTTGCCAAGAGTTTAAAATTTTTGCCTGCAAAAAATATCCCTGTTGATTTCAAAACTTTTCTTTTAATATTAAGGAGTTTTTCCCAAGTGGATCCTTCCAAAACATATTGGACATATATGCCCTCTCATTAAAAACATCTCCCAATCAGGAGATTTATTTATTAAATTATTTCACCCTGAGCTTTATTCATTAAATGACTTGTTTTAAGTTTTGGAGCTCTTTTTGTACTACAACCATTTGATATATTTATCTAAAAATCTAACCAAAATTTGGAGATGTCATGTGATGTTTTTAAATCACTTTTATACAAAAATATCTTTTATTCTTGAAATATTTTGAGCTCTACACCCAATTTTCTTCTCTGGTCCAGAGAGCAATTTTGCACTACAACCCTTTTAAATATTTGTTTCTAGCTTCCACCAAAATTATGGGATGTCAGTAGGAGCATATGATTCCATTATATGCAATAATCCAGGGATGATCTTTGAAAATTTTGAGTGAAACAACCTCATCTTCATTCTGGTCCAACATGATGGTTTGTACAGCATCCATATTATTTCTTACTCCTTGGCCATATATTCTTTCTCCTACTTGTAGTCCTCCATGTTAAACCCCTAAGTCCAGGAGCATACACTCATTTGATCATTTTTGATTCATGAAATGATGCCAATTACTTCTGTCCAGAATGTAGTTTTGCAAAACTTGCACTAGCAAGTTTCCCCTTTTGTCCAAATAACCACACCACTCCCTCTTGCATCCAAAGAGACACCGATCTGGAAGATTTGGCCCTCCAAGAAAAGCCTAGGTGCTGTGGCATTTTCTCAAACACAGAGTGCATGGTCGGTTGGCATGGATTTTAGTTAGCAGTGTGAACCTGATCCTCTGACCCCTCAAGCTTGTCCATTGATCTCCTTGCAAGCCATAGCCTAGACCTGCTAACTCCCAGCTCCAACCAAGCGCTCTGGAGTGCCATGGCATTTCGCCGAGCACCTGGTGGGCGTGCTCTGGGCGTGCCCAGAGCGTGCATTTGGCACGCACGTGCGCCCGAGCCGCCGCTTCGCGCCCGCTTCGCGCCACCTACCCCCGCTCGCCCGCAGAGCCACGCCCGACCTCATCCACTCGCAAGAACCGTCCAAAGCCGCACAGCGCCACCGTCAGGGCACTTTTGGCGGCACACCGGCGTCGACCGACAGCCTCTGCTCCGTTCGGCGCCGCCCAAGCCACCTCGGCTCGCCACTTGGCCCCTTCAACAGCTCAAGCTCATCCGCAGCCTTGTCCGCAAGCTCTCGTCGCCACCACGTCGCCCTGCCGCACCGTAGGGCGGTTCGCCGGCGAACTTATCCCCGGCCGCCGCAACCGACATGGCCACGCTATAAAAAGGGACCCCGAGCCCCTCTGAGCACGCACGCAACCTCAGGCTGCCCCCATGGAACCCCCATAGCCCGCAATCGTCAGGGAAACGCCGCCTTCTTCATCTCCGGCAACTCCTGCCGCCGCCACTGTCTCGTTCACTCCGGTGCCACCAGAGCTTCCCCCTCTCCATTCTCTTCACCAAGAACACCTCCTTCCTTCCAGGAACCCAACCCCCTACTCGATTTTGATCGGGAACCACATTCGCCCCAAAATCACTTTGTTCCCCGAAGCCCCCTCCGCCGCGAAGCTCGCCGCCGGCGACTCCCTCCACCTCCGGCGACCTTGCGACCACCGGGAGGACTGCCTAGGAGTGGCAGATCCATTCCTGCACTCGGATACCCGCGAGGAGCCGCCTAACGCCGGCGACGATCGCCGGAGCCCCCGCCTCTGTTCGGCCAGAGGAAGGGGAGGGAGGGCGACTGGTCAAACCTGACCAGTGAGCCCCCTGGACCCACTGTCAGTGACCCCCGCACCGGTCCACGTGTTTTAAGTGGAGGCGTAAAACGTCAAGTACGCCTCCTATGACCGAAAGCGTATTTCTATCTGAAACGTTTTTCTTTTTCTGTTTTATTTAAAATCAGATTTGACCAAATCTTTGACTGGCTCTATCTTTTTAAATATAAGTCCAAATGAACTGATTCTTTTTCCTACCTCTCTCAAATAATGTCTAGTTTATTTTAAGATTTATTTGAAAAAATTTCAAAACAACTTTTTGTGCTGTTTTGATTTTGTGTGTTAATTCAAATATATTCTTTAATAGGATTTTTGAAGATTTCAAGATGTTTTGGAATGCACCCTGTTTTCCCATGACCTAAAGGCAAGTATTCTGAACCCCGGCATAATATTTTTGTGTGTTCGGTGACACGTTTATAACATCACCTCACTTTGGACAAACTTGTTATTTCATGTGATATGATCATATGCATGGGCGCATGTGATTGATTTCCATGCTGTTGGAAATGAACACACTTGTGATGATAATCACCCTCATGTGCCTCGCATGCATACCGGCAGGAACCCGGGAAAACCTCAGCCTTGGGTAGGCATGAGTTTGTCGCCGGTCTCCGTCGGGACGGTTATGTCTGGTATGGCATGGTAAGGTGATATGAGCGGTGACTCTGTTGGTTGAAATATATTCGTTATGCTAATCATGCAGGGAATACTTAAACCTCCTGAGTCGATCGTAGATCGAGTCTTGTTCCATTAACCCCCATACTTGTTTTGTACTACCACTCGTCTCTACAGCAAGTAGAGTACGGTTCAGTAAGTTGTCAACCTCTTTCTAGCACACACCGTACAGAGAGGCCAGGATGGAAGATACCGGTTGTAGCTGGTAGGCAGGCCACCTGGTCCGGGGGCATGGGTGTTTCCGGTTGGGACCGAGAGGGGAGGCCACCCCTTAGAGCGCGCGATATAAATTTGATCCCATGCTACGCGAGGTTGTAGCCTCCCCACTTAGAGTTTGCTTGACAGGTGTCGTGGGTGATTCCAGACACGTGTGAGTTAAGCTGGTGTGTGCAAGTTAGGTGTGTTTTCAACTAAAAGACCGTAGACGGAATTAGTCCCGATGGACTAAAGGAATCCATTACTCGTGGGTAAAGAGTACACCTCTGCAGAGATTAAACCTATTGAATAGCCGTGTCCATGGTTAAGGATTACGATGCAGGATGGGTCAAGTGTCGGTCTTAGTGTCGGTCTTTGGAGGAGAAACTGTTAAACCGAACGGAATTACTACTTGTGACTTGTGATAATTATGATTATTATTATTATTGACTAACCCGTGATATTATTGTTATTATCGAGTATCTCTGGGATGGTTCTACCTCCGGGATATTCACTATGATTGTTATTTTAAAGCCCTTTATGTGGTGTCGCTCGACGCCTTCATTGTGGCAATTTTTTAAAGCCCTTTATGTGGTGTCGCTCAGACGCCCGACTGTGGCATTTCTTTTAAAGCCCTTTATGTGGTGTCGCTCAGACGCCCGACTGTGGCATTTCTTTCATAGCCCTTTATGTGGTGTCGCTCAGACGCCCGACTGTGGCATTTCTTTTAAAAGCCCTTTATGTGGTGTCGCTCAGACGCCCGACTGTGGCATTTCTTTTAAAAGCCCTTTATGTGGTGTCGCTAAGACGCCCGACTGTGGCATTTCTTTTAAAAGCCCTTTATGTGGTGTCGCTCAGACGCCCGCGACTGTGGCATTGCTTGTTACTTATTTCATAAATTTAAATACTACTATGTTATTGCATTTTTATAAATAACTTGCTTGCACGCATCAGAGTTTCATTTATCCTTTGTGACCGACGTCATGAGCATAAAATATTTTAGCACATCATTGTTATATTATACCTGTGTTCATAATGTTTTGAGTACATTCAAAGTACTCACCGGCTTGTCCTGGCTATTGTCTTGGCCAGATTTTCTTGCACGGAGAGGAGCGACGCGATGATAGCCCGGAACCTAAGCAACGGTGATAGCAGCCTCGTGAAGATAGGAGTTAGCCTGGTCACTGTTCTGTGGGAAATGGAGTCCCATAGACACTGATGTTTCACAACCCGCTTCCGCCATCAACCACTAGAAACCATTTGTTGTACTCACAGGCCAGAATGGTCTTGTGCTACATATTTTGTATTTTGCTTGGAATTTCTGTATCAAGTTGGAGCCTCATCAGCTAACAGTAATCCTGGGGCTGATGAGCACGACGGTCTTTTCTGGAAATTTATTACCCGGAAAACCGGTCGTGACAGACTTGGTATCAGAGCCAGGCTGACCATTGGCTAATCCTATCTTAGCCAGGTCGAAAAACTTAGGCAAACCAACCCACCAGACCTTAACCAAACCCCAGCCAAGCTTCTCGTGCAAGATAGCCACACAGTAATCCCGACACTTTTGGCAGTCGGTGCCCAACCTATCAGCCTAGCCTGTCGATCGCACACCAGTGACCGATGGCAAAAATGTCTCATTCGCAAGCGTGCGAAGGAAGACTCCGTTCCCTTTTTCTATAAAAAGGGCACGCTAGCCCCAACCAAGCACAGCAAAGCCTCGAACCTAGCCACAATGCCCGGCCCCGTCGTGCACAATGAGACCACAGCAACCAACCTTGGAGGTTTTGTGACCATACTCGCAAACCTCACCCGTCGTGCCTATGCATTAGAAGAGCCCCCTGAATATGTTGTGTACCAAGGACCCATGAGCGGTGAAGACCGTCAATTCTGGGCCACTGTACACATCTACGGTAGGGGTCTAGCACCCGAGCGCCCCTACAGGTTCACCGGAAGAACAACTTCCTTTGAGCCACAAGCCATACAACTAGCTGCTCGAGAGGCTATAGTTCATCTCAGGCACTTGTCGCCCAGAGTTAACTGTCGCTCGTTCCACTACTACCCCAGACGTGAAGGGTATGGTAGACCACCCCAAGTTGCCAACGGAGATCACGAGACGGATCCCGCATTGTTGCACCTAGTGCGCTATGTAAGTGCACTAGAGGCACTGTTCGACCAGATCACCATTGATCTGATCGCAGCTCGAGGAGAGCTGGTTCGTCGAACCCCAGCTAGAAGAGAAGACGAGCCCGACGCCGACAACCCAGTCGTGCTGTTCGGACAACCGATCGAGACCCTGAGATCAGCTCCAGCCACCAACCGAGATGCTTTGATGACCCCAGAAGTGCTTCGTCGCCTTTTGGGAGCACACTCCAACGGGGTTGTGGCCAACAATCCCCGCGATGGTCATCATCGCTACCCCGACCCTGTCGTTCCTCCGCCATCTCCGACTAATCCCGGCAGTGAGACACGTGGAGAAGCCTCGACATCCACCAGGCACGCCCGTTTAGACATAAACGAGGTAGACTAAGCCGTACGAGTAGTACCGAGTCTCAGTGTATCCTTACTTTGTAATTGTGCGACCATGTATATTAACGCAGCCTGTCGTTGTGCCTCTGCTTTAGTGGTAGCCTTGCGTATTTTCTTTGTCGCATAGTTGCACATTTTCCGGGCACAGCTACCAAAACCAACCCGACGACAACCACAAGAATACGCCTCTTTATGAGATATGTGTATCTCGACACTGACCGACCTTTGGAACTAAGCTGGCAAATTTATTACCTTCCACCACGGTAAAAATGACCCAGCTCCATTGCTATAAGAAGGCCACCTTGTGACCTTACCCAGCAACCCTCACCTCGTGCACCATCCAGACAACCATTTCCTGCCATGCCGAGCCCCAACATTCATCTAAGAACCCCAGATGCAACCCCAGGTAGCTTTGTCAAAATATTGTGGGATTTTACCCGCAGTACCATGGGTTCTACCCAGCCACCCCAGTACGAGCTGTTCAAATCAAGAATCACCCCTTCCACCTCGGAATATTGGGCAGCAGTGCACATTCCTCCCGTAGACCCCAACCAAGATCCAACGGAAGTTTCCTTCGTGGGGAAATCTATGCCAACCCCACACTTGGCCATAGAAGCTGCTGTGAAAGAAGCGATTATCCATTGCATACTGTGGGACGTCCCTCATGTGCTTTGTATCTAGCAAATATGCACATTGATAGTTGTGGTCGGATCTAGAACTTCATAACCATAAGTATCCATGTTTTATGAAAATACTACAAAAAAGTTTTTATTTTTTGTATATTAACATATATAGAGAGGAAAATTACAATAAGAGAAACCATTGTTCAGTGTGGCTAATCAATGCATAAGCATTTTTCGCTCTACATCAGTAACCTAGAGTGTGTTTACCGTAAAAATCTTTCTGCGTGGCAGACATGGTTGAAAGTAAATAATTCTGATTGTCCAAGATTTTCAAGACACAATGATTGCAATTCCATGAAGGACTAATTGAAGCATTAGGGCATGAACATTGAGCCCCACCATCTACCGGTTCCGGTATGTATTAGTTATGACACAAACTAGAAACTAAAGAGATTTTATGCAGAGCTAGCATCATAAAAAAATATTAGCATTTTGCATGTTGATAGCCTTCATGGTTTACATACACATGATGTTGAAAATGAATTGGAGGAATATATGAGCATTGCAAGAAAGAAAGTCGCGACCCTGAAATCTTTTGCACTAAATGCACTTTTCATACTACCTCCACATTGTTCCGTCTTCATATGCATATTTTATTAAAAATATTATTATTTTCATAAGTGAAAAATAACCCAGCATTTTATAACACATGTAAATTTTTTGTTTAGATGCCCACCTCTAAAATAGCCGTAACTCTAGGACTTGTGAGTCATGCTCGTATAGAATTGAGTGAGCACTGATGAATTTGAGTATAAAGTATTTTGGCTTTGCATGTGTTCCCTATCCAAACATCATGAATTTTAAATCAAAGAAAATCTTGTATGAATAAACAAAGTGTTAGCTGATGGTCACTACAACCACATGGTTATTATTCCCCTCATTTAGAGCATGAATTCTTTACTGATAAATGGGGTTGAGATATGACTAATCTTGTAATTAATCACATTTGATTTGGTACGTGAACTTGCATCCATTAGGAAATGCATTTTAGGCCCCACATATGTTGAATCACCGTCATTTATGCAGATCAGTGTGAGTCATTATGAGTATATCTTTATCTGTCGAATGGACATACAAATACATTCCTTGATGGTGAGATTGAGAAATTGATATATGACAAGCAACCTCTGGGTTTCAAAGACCCTAAGCATTGTACCAATGTATACAAGCTTCACAAGGTACTCTATTGCCTCAAATAGGCACCCCACTCATTGTACGATTGCCTCAAGAAGTTCCTGATGACAATGGACTTTAAACTAGGAAATACTAATTCAACTCTCTTCACTAATCTATGGATGGTGATTTGTCTACTTGCCAAATAGACGTGGCCAAAGTTTTCTTTGGTTCAACTAAATTTTTTAAGTGATGAATTTGCCAAAATTATGGCCATAAAATATGAAATATCCATCATGGGAGAGATCAAGTTCTTCCTAGGTCTTGATTAGGTAAAAAGAACGAATCTTCATCTCACAGGAAATGTACATCAGAATATGTTGAAGAAATTCGACATGGAGAATGCCAAAGGGCTGCCCACCTCGATGCAAATGAATGGCCACCTCAACACTGATGAATGAGGTAAACCCTTTGATCAAGGGTAACACATGTTCTTCTGAAGGGGTGGATCATCAAGGTTCAATGTATGTTGAAGCAATACTGATGTTCTATATCTTGTGTGTTCTATATCGGCAACTAGTCCGTGTTATATATCATTTTAGTTATGCGTCCAACGCCACCAAAATTGTAACTGATTTAATAATTTTCTAAATATACTATTTTCAAATTTAGAATTGCAATTTTGAGACACAACACATCTTTTGTCAGGTTGCTCGCGAGTTCCCGGAAATTACACAACTTGACCTCTTATCTCTTCTTGCCAACAACTTTGATCTACCATATGATCAGGAGTGGTTTTATGTATGACATGTATTGATCATTGACTTGAGTTGACACAAAATCAAATCGACACCTAATGTCACAGAAGATTTGAACAAAAAAAATGGAAGTCAAATTCTAAAAAAATAATAACCATAATTAAATTTAGGTTAAAAAATTATAACATAAATGAAACCAAACAGAAATAATAATGAAACCATCTAAAACATGTAATAGCGAAGAATAACAAACACATGTAAATGTGTGATGAGACACACATGAACCTGTAATGAAAATATGTAAACAACTTTTGTGAAACTGCAGCCAAATCGTGAAAGATTATTAAACCAAATCATACGTAAATTTGTTAAGATACTATGAAACATAAATTAATTCCGAATGAAAACTAGTCAAACTTGACAAATTAATTTCTTTATAGGTTCACATTTTGTTTTTAAAAACGTGTTCAAGACTGATCTTGTTTGGAGATTTAAATACCATGAATTTGGATATCCAAACGGATCATAAATCAGATATTTGATTCAAAAGATAGAAATGAAAGAAACTAAAAAGCATGGTTGGGTTGCCTGTGCATGTGTGTCTGTTTGAGTTTGTTGCCCTGAGCACTACCACATTGGTGGGTCCCAGGTAGAAAAAAGAAATGGAGGTTACATGGATTACACAATAAAAACCAGCGTATGTATGATGTAAGCACAAATCTTAATGATATTGAGCTGGATTCTTGTCCAGTAAGAAGCGGTTCCGCTAGACATATCATTCTCGGACTGTTGGGTCAACACATATTTTGCTTTGCAGGAGAAAGAGAGATATCAAAAGGTTGCAATCTATATAGAGGAAGTATTGCAAAATTAATCTTCTTCTTCATTTCGTTCTTGATGGAAAAACTAGAGTGTATCCACATTAAATTCCCTCCGATATGGGCAGGCATTGTTGAACCCGAGGCACAAAGATTACAAATTTCATTAAAGGAACAACTAATTGAAGCTTCAAATCACGAACACCGACTAAAATGAGTAAGACATGCGTGGAGAGAACATTGTGTTGCGTCTGGGAGAAAACATTTTTCAAAGGATGTGTGCGAGGCATTCAATGGTAGACAAAGATGGACGCTTCAAACAAGACGATTGATGAAGTTAAAGAAAACCAAGTGTATGTGATGCAGCCTTTGAATGCTCATACCATGGAGGTTTGGATGTTGAATAAATTGTTCTACAATCTTTGAACTATACTATAGATGCTTGTAATTTGAATTTCTAGGGTTCTCATTTCAGGAAGGTGTAGCTGATCCTATGCTAATTAAGTACATATGGGACCAAAAAACTCAATGCAGGGTGGTTGTGATACCTTAATGTCTGGCTTTTCTCCTTCTAAAAAATAATTATGGACCCCGAGTCCTAGTCCTCCGCCTGTAAAAAGCCTAAAAAGGCAACCCCTAGTTGTTAATAACAGTAACACTAGAACTCATGGGTCATGCCCTTAAATGATTTCTCCAATTTTCCGTCACCTACTCGACTTGCATGGTGGAGTGATATAGGCACTCGCAACAACCAACATTTTATCTTTAATCCTCCCCGTGCAACCTCCCAAAATTATGGAGCATAGAAGTGCAACGGGAAGGCTGTAGCTAGTAAATGCCAGTAGTACTATAGTAATACGGGTCTAAGTGAGCACTAATGTTTATTTGCATACTTTGTCCTTTGGTGCTCTATGCAAACACTGATAGCTTTACAATTGTATGGATGAGTTTAGGAATATCCAGAGCATAAATCCTTCATTGCTGACTGAGGATTTGGGCTTGGAGATGGATCTGATCGTGTAATGACGTTTCATACATGGATTTGCCTCTATTATTCAATGCAAATAGGCCCCATCATCTATACGAGCACCATCTAATCTTACATATATGTCAGTGCATGTTGAGGTTCGTACAGGTAATTGTTTTCTTGTGAATGAGATTTTAAACGAAGCATATGCCATATCAAGTCCAACAGACTAACATAGTTTTCAGCCGTACAAAAGGCATGCTTATAAGAGAACCACACACTCCGTGTTTACTCCACACTTCAAGATGTACATTCGAGTGAAGCAGCCACAACAACCCTTGGGGAATTTCTCTCTAGAGCGAAGAACATTCTTTTAGGAACTGGGCTGGAGCGCTGCCTTTCTTTCATTAGAAAGAGGGAAAGATGTACATGTCGACATGCTTTTGAAAGAAAAGGGTCATGTCGAAATCCAACAAAAACTGAGGCGGCTCGGTTTTTCTTGGAAAAACGAGATCAACTTAGGATTGTGAGGCACCAGGAGTTCGTAATATGTAGGGTGTCACGACCAAGAACCGGAGACCATGCAACACTTGCTCGCTGGTTGTTCCTTCACCCGGCAAGTTTGGCATGAGATCCTGGTGTGGTGCCGCTCCACCACCAACCTGCTAGTATGACTTGTGAAATTACCATATTACCCTTTATACGTTTTAGGAGGGGGGGTTGTACCGAAGCGGGTCTCCTCTATATAAAGAAGGCCCCCTGTGAGCAATAAAGCAAGCAATAATTAGAAGAATAATTTAGAGGATCAATACCTCTTGTCCGATTTCAGGAAACTTCAAGACTTAATATTAGGCCAGAAACACGTATAAGTTATGTACCTTTAGTCTGTTATGTATTTGCAGATCTGAAGACACCTCTGATAATGCTTGCTATCTACAGTAAAAATCAGTTGTGGACTACAAACCCACCTGCCTTCATTTTGAAAGCCTTGCTCTTAGATACGGGAACCCTAGTCATCTTAAACCTAATCAAGATGAGTGTAATTGTTTAGCATAGTTTACATCTATTGATTGATTGGTCAGCTTGATAGCCTTTTGGTATCCTTTCTGAATACTCTCTTTTGGATTGCATGTATATCTCTCAGAGTCGTGAGAAGAAGCCTCGTGAATCTTTGCGATCCGTACAGAATATGCAAACGCTATCCATTACATAAATAAGGGGTTACCACTTACCAGATGACAAACGCCGTAACTTTTTACACGTGGATCTCAGTAAGCTTTCCCAAGTAATCTATTGTATTCGAAGAGGATACTCTATCTGATCTGAGCTTGCCCCTGTAAGAACCGTTGGTTATGCGTGAAGTACATACTTATGATATATTAATCTACATGTCATTTGCAGGGAAGGCAGCAATGTGCTTGGACTGTGAAATGGCCCTTCGGCGTTGTTGAGCGAGGCACCCCCAATGCCGGATCAGATGTCACCTCAGAGGCAATTAACCTAAATGGTTTTCATTTTGTTAAAGAGAATATCCACAGAGGCAATTTCCTTTTGCCACATCCACATGGTACTCATAGCTTGAACTCATGTCTGTTAACTTGAATTACAAATTCACAAGTCATGTAGACTGAAAACTAAGGTTTGGGTTTGGAACTCCATAGTGTTTCTAGACGACGATGTTAGTTGGAAGAAAACCATGGCACTGCTAGTGCAATGCGTTGCAACATATAAATACAAGGGGCAACTACACAACATGTGGTATAGCCACTTCAATGGTATTTTACTCTTCCATGTCTTATTGTTTTGTTCCTAATGTCAATTTCACGTGGTGGAAACATTTTCCATGCGATGACATTTTTACCAATGATGAATACACGCCCGACCATAAGCAAGAATCACACATACTTTTATAAAACGTCTTAGGATGTGTGTGTGTGTGGGGGGTGAAACCTCCCACCCGATAATGTAATTTGGCAAGATAAGTTATAGAATACAGGGCAGAGTGATGGCTGGTATTATCAGCCCACCCCTCACACACACATCATGCTGAGCCAGAGCACATGACATAAGAAGAAAAGAAGATCAAAATGAGGGAAGGTTGGCAATGAAGCCACCCGAACTCCTCGACACCAAAAATCTCAAGAAAATGGCATCTAGAGCCTGAACAAAGCAGTCAACGCCATCAAAAGACCTATTCAACCGAGACCACATTGCAGACACCGTGTGCTGCCAACGCCGATTGAACCGCATCACAAAGCCAAGACCAAGCAACTAGCAAACTCATGAAGCGCATTTAGTAGATACACCACCTCGAGGACTCGGAGCCACGACCGAATAAGGATCACTAACGACTAGATTCTGTTATGCACTATGGGGCAATTGTGGAAAAGTATCATAGTAAGTAATATATTATGTTACACAATAATAGCAAAAAATAGAAAAAACATAGCAGTGGAGGGCATAATCTAGGGCCCGCCACTGGTACCACTTATGCTCGATTGGCCAATCCAATATCCCACAGATTATTGAGGTGGCTATCATCCAACCATCCGCACCCAACATGCATGCACAAATCGTCATCGTCAATCCCTTCGCCTATCTCCCCCTTATCCTCTCCCTTCTCCTCTCTCTCTCTCTCTCTGTGTGCGCGCATGCGCTCTCTCTCTCGATCCCTTTGATCTACTTGAGCTCCAGCATGTCTCCTCCCATGGACGTTTACACGTGTTTAGCATCGACAAGTAGCAGAGTTCGACGCCACCTCTCATGCGGAGGTTCTTCCTGCTAGCGAGGACGGCGGTGAATGTAGCGAGCGCGGCAGATCTAATGGATGCGGCGGTCGATGCAGTGGGGTGGCAGATCCAGCGAGTTTGCGCGGGGCAGTGGATGCAGCGAGTATGCGCAGGGCGGCGGATCCAGCATGTGCGGAGACAGATCCAGCGAGCATGGTCGATCCAACGTGCACGATGGGGGATCTGGCGGGGTGGTGGATCTAGAGGGTGCAATGCTCCCGGCGATGGATCTAGTCGGCTCGTGGCAGCGAAATTAGCAAGCGTGCGTGCGGCGGTGGACCACCGCCGCTGCGCTGCCAGCTGGCACATTCTTTTTTTATTTTAGAAAATTATACCAGTGGCAGGTGAATATTGACACCCGCCATTGGTAGTGTGTGCCGTTAGTGGCCATTACTAGTGGCGGCCAGTAGGTAATATCCGTCACTGCTATGTCTTTACCACTGGAATGTCATGTTAGTGGTGGCTGGAGGCCCTAAGAGCCTTGCCCGCCACTGCTGGGCTTGTAACACCCCAAAAATTTAACCAGGTTTTGTTATTAAAATTTTGCCAAGAGTTTAAAATTTTGCCGCAAAAAATATCCTGTTGATTTCAAAACTTTTCTTTTAATATTAAGGAGTTTTTCCCAAGTGGATCCTTCCAAAACATATTGGACATATATGCCCTCTCATTAAAAACATCTCCCAATCAGAGATTTATTTATTAAATTATTTCACCACGAGCTTTATTCATTAAATGACTTGTTTTAAGTTTTGGAGCTCTTTTGTACTACAACCATTTGATATATTTATCTAAAAATCTAACCAAAATTTGGAGATGTCATGTGATGTTTTTAAATCACTTTTATACAAAAATATCTTTTATTCTTGAAATATTTTGAGCTCTACACCCAATTTTCTTCTCTGGTCCAGAGAGCAATTTTGCACTACAACCCTTTTAAATATTTGTTTCTAGCTTCCACCAAAATTATGGGATGTCAGTAGGAGCATATGATTCCATTATATGCAATAATCCAGGGATGATCTTTGAAAATTTTGAGTGAAACAACCTCATCTTCATTCTGGTCCAACATGATGGTTTGTACAGCATCCATATTATTTCTTACTCCTTGGCCATATATTCTTTCTCCTACTTGTAGTCCTCCATGTTAAACCCCTAAGTCCAGGAGCATACACTCATTTGATCATTTTTGATTCATGAAATGATGCCAATTACTTCCTGTCCAGGAATGTAGTTTTGCAAAACTTGCACTAGAAAGTTTCCCCTTTTGTCCAAATAACCACACCACTCCCTCTTGCATCCAAAGAGACACTGATCTGGAAGATTTGGCCCCTCCAAGAAAAGCCTAGGTGCCTGTGGCATTTTCTCAAACACCTGGAGTGCATGGTCAGATTTGGCATGGATTTTAGTTAGCAGTGTGAACCTGATCCTCTGACCCCTCAAGCTTGTCCATTGATCTCCTTGCAAGCCATAGCCTAGACCTGCTAACTCCCAGCTCCAACCAAGCGCTCTGGAGTGCCATGGCATTTCGCCGAGCACCTGGTGGGCGTGCTCTGGGCGTGCCCAGAGCGTGCATTTGGCACGCACGTGCGCCCGAGCCGCCGCTTCGCGCCCGCTTCGCGCCACCTACCCCCGCTCGCCCGCAGAGCCACGCCCGACCTCATCCACTCGCAAGAACCGTCCAAAGCCGCACAGCGCCACCGTCAGGGCACTTTTGGCGGCACACCGGCGTCGACCGACAGCCTCTGCTCCGTTCGGCGCCGCCCAAGCCACCTCGGCTCGCCACTTGGCCCCTTCAACAGCTCAAGCTCATCCGCAGCCTTGTCCGCAAGCTCGCCGCCACCACGCCGCCTCGCCGCATCAGAGGGCGGTTCGCCGCGAACTTATCCTCGCCGCCGCAACCGACATGGCCACGCTATAAAAAGGACCCCGAGCCCCTCGAGCACGCGACGCAACCTCGGCTGCCCCATGGAACCCCCATAGCCCGCAATCGTCGTGGAAACGCCGCCTTCTTCATCTCCGCAACTCCTGCCGCCGCCATCGTATCTCGTTCACTCCGGTGCCACCAGAGCTTCCCCTCTCCATTCTCTTCACCAAGAACACCTCCTTCCTTCCAGAACCCAACCCCTACTCGATTTTGATCGGGAACCACATTCGCCCCAAAATCACTTTGTTCCCGAAGCCCCCCCTCCGCCATGGCTTCGCCGGCGACTCCTCCACCTCCGCGACCTTGCGACCACCGGAGGACTGCCTAGGAGTGGCAGATCCATTCTGCACTCGGATACCGCGAGGAGCCGCCTAACGCCGGGGACGATCGCCGGAGCCCCCGCCTCGGTTCGGCCAGAGGAAGGGGAGGGAGGGCGACTGGTCAAACCTGACCAGTGGGCCCCCTGGACCCACTGTCACTGACCCCCGCACCGGTCCACGTGTTTTAAGTGGAGGCGTAAAACCTCAAGTACGCCTCCTATGACCGAAAGCGTATTTCTATCTGAAACGTTTTTCTTTTTCTGTTTTATTTAAAATTAGATTTGACCAAATCTTTGACTGGCTTTATCTTTTTAAATATAAGTCCAAACGAACTGATTCTTTTTCCTACCTCTCTCAAATAATGTCTAGTTTATTTTAAGATTTATTTGAAAAAATTTCAAAACAACTTTTTGTGCTGTTTTGATTTTGTGTGTTAATTCAAATATATTCTTTAATAGGATTTTTGAAGATTTCAAGATGTTTTGGAATGCACCCTGTTTTCCCATGACCTAAAGGCAAGTATTCTGAACCCCGGCATAATATTTTTGTGTGTTCGGTGACACGTTTATAACATCACCTCACTTTGGACAAACTTGTTATTTCATGTGATATGATCATATGCATGGGCGCATGTTATTGATTTCCATGCTGTTGGAAATGAACACACTTGTGATGATAATCACCCTCATGTGCCTTGCATGCATACCGGCAGGAACCCGGGAAAACCTCTGCCTTGGGTAGGCATGAGTTTGTCGCCGGTCTCCGTCGGGACGGTTATGTCTGGTATGGCATGGTAAGGTGATATGAGCGGTGACTCTGTTGGTTGAAATATATTCGTTATGCTAATCATGCAGGGAATACTTAAACCTCCTGAGTCGACCGTAGATCGAGTCTTGTTCCAGTAACCCCCATACTTGTTTCGTACTACCACTCGTCTCTACAGCAAGTAGAGTACGGTTCAGTAAGTTGTCAACCTCTTTCTAGCACACACCGTACAGAGAGGCCAGGGTGGAAGATACCGGTTGTAGCTGGTAGGCAGGCCACCTGGTCCGGGGGCATGGGTGTTTCCGGTTGGGACCGAGAGGGGGGCACCCCTTAGAGCGCGCGATATAAATTTGATCCCATGCTACGCGAGGTTGTAGCCTCCCCACTTAGAGTTTGCTTGACAGGTGTCGTGGGTGATTCCAGACACGTGTGAGTTAAGCTGGTGTGTGCAAGTTAGGTGTGTTTTCAACTAAAAGACCGTAGACGGAATTAGTCCCGATGGACTAAAGGAATCCATTACTCGTGGGTAAAGAGTACACCCTCTGCAGAGATTAAACCTATTCGAATAGCCGTGTCCATGGTTAAGGATTACAGTCTGGGATGGGTCAAGTGTCGGTCTTAGTGTCGGTCTTTGGAGGAGAAACTGTTAAACCAGAACGGGAATTACTACTTGTGACTTGTGATAATTATGATTATTATTATTATTGACTAACCCGTGATATTATTGTTATTATCGAGTATCTCTGGGATGGTTCTACCTCCGGGATATTCACTATGATTGTTATTTTAAAGCCCTTTATGTGGTGTCGCTCAGACGCTCGACTGTGGCAATTTTTTTAAAGCCCTTTATGTGGTGTCGCTCAGACGCCCGACTGTGGCATTTCTTTTAAAGCCCTTTATGTGGTGTCGCTCAGACGCCCGACTGTGGCATTTCTTTCATAGCCCTTTATGTGGTGTCGCCGACGCCTCGACCGTGGCATTTCTTTTAAAAGCCCTTTATGTGGTGTCGCTCAGACGCCCGACTGTGGCATTTCTTTTAAAAGCCCTTTATGTGGTGTCGCTAAGACGCCCGACTGTGGCATTTCTTTTAAAAGCCCTTTATGTGGTGTCGCTCAGACGCCCGCGACTGTGGCATTGCTTGTTACTTATTTCATAAATTTAAATACTACTATGTTATTGCATTTTTATAAATAACTTGCTTGCACGCATCAGAGTTTCATTTATCCTTTGTGACTGACGTCATGAGCATAAAATATTTTTAGCACATCATTGTTATATTATACCTGTGTTCATAATGTTTGCGAGTACATTCAAAGTACTCACTGGCTTGTCCCTGGCTATTGTCTTGGCCAGATTTTCTTGCACGGAGAGGAGCGACGCGATGACAGCCCCGGAACCTAAGCAACGGTGATAGCAGCCTCGTGAAGATAGGAGTTAGCCTGGTCAGCTGTTCCTGTGGGAAATGGAGTCCCATAGACGCTGATGTTTCACAACCCACTTCCGCCATCAACCACTAGAAACCATTTGTTGTACTCACAGGCCAGAATGGTCTTGTGCTACATATTTTGTATTTTGCTTGGAATTTCTGTACAAAGTTGGAGCCTCATCAGCTAACAGTAATCCTGGGGCTGATGAGCACGACGGTCTTTTCTCGAAATTTATTACCCGGAAAACCGGTCGTGACAGACTTGGTATCTGAGCCAGGCTGACCATTGGCTAATCCTATCTTAGCCAGGTCGAAAAACTTAGGCAAAACAACCCACCAGACCTTAACCAAACCCCAGCCAAGCTTCTCGTGCAAGATAGCCACACAGTAATCCCGACACTTTTGGCAGTCGGTGCCCAACCTATCAGCCTAGCCTGTCGATCGCACACCAGTGACCGATGGTAAAAATGTCTCATTCGCAAGCGTGCGAAGGAAGACTCCGTTCCCTTTTTCTATAAAAAGGGCACGCTAGCCCCAACCAAGCACAGCAAAGCCTCGAACCTAGCCACAATGCCCGGCCCCGTCGTGCACAATGAGACCACAGCAACCAACCTTGGAGGTTTTGTGACCATACTCGCAAACCTCACCCGTCGTGCCTATGCATTAGAAGAGCCCCCTGAATATGTTGTGTACCAAGGACCCATGAGCGGTGAAGACCGTCAATTCTGGGCCACTGTACACATCTACGGTAGGGGTCTAGCACCCAGCGCCCCTACAGGTTCACCGGAAGAACAACTTCCTTTGAGCCACAAGCCATACAACTAGCTGCTCGAGAGGCTATAGTTCATCTCGGGCACTTGTCGCCCGAGTTAACTGTCACTCGTTCCACTACTATCCCAGGCGTGAAGGGTATGGTAGACCACCCCAAGTTGCCAACGGAGATCACGAGACGGATCCCGCATTGTTGCACCTAGTGCGCTATGTAAGTGCACTAGAGGCACTGTTCGACCAGATCACCATTGATCTGATCGCAGCTCGAGGAGAGCTGGTTCGTCGAACCCCAGCTAGAAGAGAAGACGAGCCCGACGCCGACAACCCAGTCGTGCTGTTCGGACAACCGATCGAGACCCTGAGATCAGCTCCAGCCACCAACCGAGATGCTTTGATGACCCCAGAAGTGCTTCGTCGCCTTTTGGGAGCACACTCCAACGGGGTTGTGGCCAACAATCCCCGCGATGGTCATCATCGCTACCCCGACCCTGTCGTTCCTCCGCCATCTCCGACTAATCCCGGCAGTGAGACACGTGGAGAAGCCTCGACATCCACCAGGCACGCCCGTTTAGACATAAACGAGGTAGACTAAGCCGTACGAGTAGTACCGAGTCTCAGTGTATCCTTACTTTGTAATTGTGCGACCATGTATATTAACGCAGCCTGTCGTTGTGCCTCTGCTTTAGTGGTAGCCTTGCGTATTTTCTTTGTCAGCGCATAGTTGCACATTTTCCGGGCACAGCTACCAAAACCAACCCGACGACAACCACAGTAACACGCCTCTTTATGAGATATGTGTATCTCTGACACTGACCCGACCTTTGGAACTAAGCTGGCAAATTTATTACCTTCCACCACGGTAAAAATGACCCAGCTCCATTGCTATAAGAAGGCCACCTTGTGACCTTACCCAGCAACCCTCACCTCGTGCACCATCCAGACAACCATTTCCTGCCATGCCGAGCCCCAGCATTCATCTAAGAACCCCAGATGCAACCCCAGGTAGCTTTGTCAAAATATTGTGGGATTTTACCCGCAGTACCATGGGTTCTACCCAGCCACCCCAGTACGAGCTGTTCAAATCAAGAATCACCCCTTCCACCTCGGAATATTGGGCAGCAGTGCACATTCCTCCCGTAGACCCCAACCAAGATCCAACGGAAGTTTCCTTCGTGGGGAAATCTATGCCAACCCCACACTTGGCCATAGAAGCTGCTGTGAAAGAAGCGATTGCTCGTCTTCGATCCGCAGTACCTTATGCCCGCGAACAAGGATATTATTACTTTCCGAGCCGTGCAGCATCCGGAGAAGTTACATCTTTTCCCGGTGGACGGATTGAGAAGGACCCAGTACTAGCCAACCTTATCCAGTACATCATCGCTCAAGAGCATTTGAACCAGCGAGTAATGGATTATCTCCAGAGTCTCGCTCATTTAAATCCTCAGATTGCAATCGGCAGATCATTGAGGCCCGACCCGGAGAGACGCATACATCGACTGGTCAATCCACTTCCTCCGATAGAAGAGGAGTGTATCCCTTTACCAGAGACATTTTATCAGGACCCCACCCAGTTACCGTTTTCATTTTAGATATCACTACTGTATTTGTTTTTGTAGCATTTATATTTGCGTGTATCTTATGCATGGTACCTCAGATTTGTGCGACGAGTCGAGTATTTAGTTTCTACTGGTATGAGTAATTTCCTTCGCGAATAACTTATGTAACCGCGAAAAATCCTAGTATGAGTTTTCTTCTTACCGAATTGCTGCATCCATTATCCCCTCACTACGTGGATTATTTTTTTTATTCACGCAGCACCACGGCAGCAGTTTCACAACCGCTCGAACGTATATGGAATATTTGTTTTTCTCAACGGCTCTTAGCAAATCTCGAGGACGAGATTTTTCTTAAGGGGGGTAGTATTGTAACACCCCAAAAATTTAACCAGGTTTTGTTATTAAAATTTTGCCAAGAGTTTAAAATTTTTGCCTGCAAAAAATATCCCTGTTGATTTCAAAACTTTTCTTTTAATATTAAGGAGTTTTTCCCAAGTGGATCCTTCCAAAACATATTGGACTTATATGCCCTCTCATTAAAAACATCTCCCAATCAGGAGATTTATTTATTAAATTATTTCACCCAGAGCTTTATTCATTAAATGACTTGTTTTAAGTTTTGGAGCCCTTTTTGTACTACAACCATTTGATATATTTATCTAAAAATCCAACAAAAATTTGGAGATGTCATGTGATGTTTTTAAATCACTTTTATACAAAAATATCTTTTATTCTTGAAATATTTTGAGCTCTACACCCAATTTTCTTCTCTGGTCCAGAGAGCAATTTTGCACTACAACCCTTTTAAATATTTGTTTCTAGCTTCCACCAAAATTATGGGATGTCAGTAGGAGCATATGATTCCATTATATGCAATAATCCAGGGATGATCTTTGAAAATTTTGAGTGAAACAACCTCATCTTCATTCTGGTCCAACATGATGGTTTGTACACCATCCATATTATATCTTACTCCTTGGCCATATATACTTTCTCCTACTTGTAGTCCTCCATGTTAAACCCCTAAGTCCAGGAGCGTACACTCATTTGATCATTTTTGATTCATGAAATGATGCCAATTACTTCCTGTCCAGGAATGTAGTTTTGCAAAACTTGCACTAGAAAATTTCCCCTTTTGTCCAAACAACCACACCACTCCCTCTTGCATCCAAAGAGACACTGATCTGGAAGATTTGGCCCCTCCAAGAAAAGCCTAGGTGCCTGTGGCATTTTCTCAAACACCTGGAGTGCATGGTCAGATTTGGCATGGATTTTAGTTAGCAGTGTGAACCTGATCCTCTGACCCCTCAAGCTTGTCCATTGATCTCCTTGCAAGCCATAGCCTTGACCTACTAACTCCCAGCTCCAACCAAGCGCTCTGGAGTGCCATGGCATTTCGCCGAGCACCTGGTGGGCGTGCTCTGGGCGTGCCCAGAGCATGCATTTGGTACGCACGTGCGCCCGAGCCGCCGCGTCGCGCCCGCTTCGCGCCACCTACCCCTGCTCGCCCACAGAGCCGCGCCCGACCTCATCCACTCGCAAGAACCGTCCAAAGCCGCACAGCGCCACCGTCAGGGCACTTTTGGCGGCACACCGGCGTCGGCCGACAGCCTCTGCTCCGTTCGGCGCCGCCCAAGCCACCTCGGCTCGCCACCTGGCCCCTTCAACAGCTCAAGCTCATCCGCAGCCTTGTCCGGAAGCCCTCGTCGCCGCCACGTCGCCCTGCCGCACCGTAGGGCGGTTCGCCGGCGAACTTATCCCCGGCCGCCGCAACCGACATGGCCACACTATAAAAAGGGACCCCGAGCCCCTCTGAGCACGCACGCAACCTCAGGCTACCCCCATGGAACCCCGATAGCCCGCAATCGTCAGGGAAACGCCGCCTTCTTCATCTCCGGCAACTCCTGCCGCCGCCACTGTCTCGTTCACTCCGGTGCCACCAGAGCTTCCCCCTCTCCGTTCTCTTCACCAAGAACACCTCCTTCCTTCCAGGAACCCAACCCCCTACACGATTTTGATCGGGAAGCACATTCGCCCCAAAATCACTTTGTTCCCCGAAGCCCCCTCCGCCGTGGAGCTCGCCGTTGGCGACTCCCTCCACCTCCGGCGACCCTGCGACCACCGGGAGGACCGCCTAGGAGTGGCAGATCCATTCCTGCACTCGGATACCCGCGAGGAGCCGCCTAACGCCGGCGACGATCGCCGGAGCCCCCGCCTGCTCGGCAGAGGAAGGGAGGAGAGGCGATGGTCAAACTGACGGTGGGCCCCTGGACCCACTGTCAGTGACCCCCGCACCGGTCCACGTGTTTTAAGTGGAGGCGTAAAACCTCAAGTACGCCTCCTATGACCGAAAGCGTATTTCTATCTGAAATGTTTTTCTTTTTCTGTTTTATTTAAAATCAGATTTGACCAAATCTTTGACTGGCTCTATCTTTTTAAATATAAGTCCAAATGAACTGATTCTTTTTCCCACCTCTCTCAAATAATGTCTAGTTTATTTTAAGATTTATTTGAAAAAGTTTGAAAACAACTTTTTGTGCTGTTTTGATTTTGTGTGTTAATTCAAATATATTCTTTAATAGGATTTTTGAAGATTTCAAGATGTTTTGGAATGCACCCTGTTTTCCCATGACCTAAAGGCAAGCATTCTGAACCCCGGCATAATATTTTTGTGTGTTCGATGACACGTTTATAACATCACCTCACTTTGGAGAAACTTGTTATTTCATGTGATATGATCATATGCATGGGCGCATGTTATTGATTTCCATGCTGTTGGAAATGAACACACTTGTGATGATAATCACCCTCATGTGCTCAAGATGCATACCGACAGGAACCCGGGAAAACCTCTGCCTTGGGTAGGCATGAGTTTGTCGCCGGTCTCCGTCGGGACGGTTATGTCTGGTATGGCATGGTAAGGTGATATGAGCGGTGACTCTGTTGGTTGAAATATATTCGTTATGCTAATCATGCAGGGAATACTTAAACCTCCTGTGTCGACCGTAGATCGAGTCTTGTTCCATTAACCCCCATACTTGTTTCGTACTACCACTCGTCTCTACAGCAAGTAGAGTACGGTTCGGTAAGTTGTCAACCTCTTTCTAGCAGACACCGTATAGAGAGGCCAGGGTGGAAGATACCGGTTGTAGCTGGTAGGCAAGCCACCTGGTCCGGGGGCATGGGTGTTTCCGGTTGGGACCGAGAGGGGAGGCCACCCCTTAGAGCGCGCGATATAAATTTAATCCCATGCTACGCGAGGTTGTAGCCTCCCCACTTAGAGTTTGCTTGATAGGTGTCGTGGGTGATTCCAGACACGTGTGAGTTAAGCTGGTGTGTGCAAGTTAGGTGTGTTTTCAACTAAAAGACCGTAGACGGAATTAGTCCCGATGGACTAAATGAATCCGTTACTCGTGGGTAAAGAGTACACCCTCTGCAGAGATTAAACCTATTCGAATAGCCGTGTCCATGGTTAAGGATTACGATGCAGGATGGGTCAAGTGTCGGTCTTAGTGTCGGTCTTCGGAGGTGAAACTGTTAAACCAGAACGGGAATTACTACTTGTGACTTGTGATAATTATGATTATTATTATTATTGACTAACCCATGATATTATTGTTATTATCGAGTATCTCTGGGATGGTTCTACCTCCGGGATATTCACTATGATTGTTATTTTAAAGCCCTTTATGTGGTGTCGCTCGAGGCCCCGATCGGGCAATTTTTTAAAGCCCTTTATGTGGTATCGCTCGACGCCCGATTGTGGCATTTCTTTTAAAGCCCTTTATGTGGTGTCGCTCAGACGCCTCGACCGTGGCATTTCTTTTAAAGCCCTTTATGTGGTGTCGCCAGACGCTCGACCGTGGCATTTCTTTTAAAGCCCTTTATGTGGTGTCGCTCAGACGCCCGACTGTGGCATTTCTTTTAAAAGCCCTTTATGTGGTGTCGCTCAGACGCCCGATTGTGGTATTTCTTTTAAAGCCCTTTATGTGGTGTCGCTAAGACGCCCGACTGTGGCATTTCTTTTAAAAGCCCTTTATGTGGTGTCGCTCAGACGCCCGACTGTGGCATTGCTTGTTACTTATTTCATAAATTTTAATACTACTATGTTATTGCAGTTTTATGAATAACTTGCTTGCACGCATCAGAGTTTCATTTATCCTTTGTGACTGACGTCATGAGCATAAAATATTTTTAGCACATCATTGTTATATTATACCGGTGTTCATAATGTTTGCGAGTACATTCAAAGTACTCACTGGCTTGTCCGTTGCTATTTTCTTGGTTAGATTTTCTTGCACGGAGAGGAGCGACGCGATGACAGCCCCGGAACCTAAGCAACGGTGATAGCAGCCTCTTGAAGATAGGAGTTAGCCTGGTTAGCTGTTCCTGTGGAAAATGGAGTCCCATAGACGCTGATGTTTCACAACCCGCTTCCGCCATCAACCACTAGAAACCATTTGTTGTACTCACAGGCCAGAATGATCTTGTGCTACATATTTTGTATTTTGCTTGGAATTTCTGTATCAAGTTGGAGCCTCATCAGCTAACAATAATCCTGGAGCTGATGAGCACGACGGTCTTTTCTGGAAACTTATTACCCGAAAAACCGGTCGTGACAGACTTGGTATCAGAGCCAGGCTGACCATTGGCTAATCCTATCTTAGCCAGGTCGAAAAACTTAGGCAAAACAACCCACCAGACCTTAACCAAACCCCAGCCAAGCTTCTCGTGCAAGATAGCCACACAGTAATCCCGACACTTTTGGCAGTCGGTGCCCAACCTATCAGCCTAGCCTGTCGATCGCACACCAGTGACCGATGGTAAAAATGTCTCATTCGCAAGCGTGCGAAGGAAGACTCCGTTCCCTTTTTCTATAAAAAGGGCACGCTAGCCCCAACCCAGCATAGCACAGCCTCGAACCTAGACACAATGCCCGGCCCCGTCGTGCACAATGAGACCACAGCAACCAACCTTGGAGGTTTTGTGACCATACTCGCAAACCTCACCCGTCGTGCCTATGCGTTAGAAGAGCCCCCTGAATATGTTGTGTACCAAGGACCCATGAGCGGTGAAGACCGTCAATTCTGGGCCATCAGACACATCTACGTAGGGGTCTAGCACCAGCGCCCTACAGGTTCACCGAAGAACAACTTCCTTTGAGCTACAAGCCATACAACTAGCTGCTCGAGAGGCTATAGTTCATCTCAGGCACTTGTCGCCCAGAGTTAACTGTCGCTCGTTCCACTACTACCCCAGACGTGAAGGGTATGGTAGACCACCCCAAGTTGCCAACGGAGATCACGAGACGGATCCCGCATTGTTGCACCTAGTGCGCTATGTAAGTGCACTAGAGGCACTGTTCGACCAGATCACCATTGATCTGATCGCAGCTCGAGGAGAGCTGGTTCGTCGAACCCCAGCTAGAAGATAAGACGAGCCCGACGCCGACAACCCAGTCGTGCTGTTTGGACAACCGATCGAGACCCTGAGATCAGCTCCAGCAACCAACCGAGATGCTTTGATGACCCCAGAAGTGCTTCGTCGCCTTTTGGCAGCACACGCCAACGGGGTTGTGGCCAACAATCCCCGCGATGGTCATCATCGCTACGCCGACCCTGTCGTTCCTCCGCCAACTCCGACTAATCCCGGCAGTGAGACACGTGGAGAAGCCTCGACATCCACCAGGCACGCCCGTTTAGACATAAACGAGGTAGACTAAGCCGTACGAGTAGTACCGAGTCTCAGTGTATCCTTACTTTGTAATCGTGCGACCATGTATATTAACGCAGCCTGTCGTTGTGCCTCTGCTTTAATGGTAGCCTTGCGTATTTTCTTTGTCAGCGCATAGTTGCACATTTTCCGGGCACAGCTACCAAAACCAACCCGACGACAACCACAGTAACACGCCTCTTTCCCTTCTCTAACCTCAGCTCTTCACTTCTCATGTAGACATGCGGGGAGGAACGGCCAGTGGACAATCTTGCTGCGGCTCGGGATGAAGCAGCCACGAGCTTCCTCCTCCTCCGGCTTCAGGTGAGTTGGTCCACTCCTCCCTCTACTCTGGTTCGTGGCACATCAGGAGACATACATTGTTGTTCTGGTAGTCTTAGGATTTTCTATTGTCTGGGATCAAGTGCCTGCTTGTTGAGGTCAATTTGATTTTGTTTTGCTGCCAAAGTGTCAAAGCAGAGGACGACCACATGCTGGACTGAGTCCTGATGTGTTGAGGCTTGTAAGGTCGGCATGGCCTCCAACCGTGGCAATACACCTACGCTGCTGGTGCCTTGCAAGAAGTAGTGGCTGTAGGGAGGGATCCTGAAGCCCATCTACGCAGTAACGAGTGTGTTTGAGGCAATTAGTACAAAAAAACCTAGGTATAGTTAAAAATTAGGTTAGGGTCTAATTAATACAGTATATATCTCCAAGGCCCTGATTATTTTCTTTTCCAATCTTTAGTATTCTCCTGTTTCAAGTTTTGACCATGGCCAACATATATTCTTTTAGGCTAATTACTAAATCAATCTAACGATGGTTCATGTGGCAGCTGAGGTGTAGCAACGGCAGTTTGAAGCAGCGGCCGCGGGCATCTTTGGTGGCAAGGCTGTCGAGTGAAGGAAGTGCCGGTGTGGCGATTTGTGTTCTATTCTCCATCTTTTAAGCTCATAACAGAAGAAAGAACTGTACAATTGACTGTATCACTATTGTTTTATTAAGAAAAAAACATGTTCTGTACGCATGTATTGATGAATACTCCTCTTCACTCGATTGTGTTGTAGGGAGTGAAAGCATCCAGTTGGGGTGGTCTGCAGCTGTGGTCGCCTCAGGGATAAATTCATTGAGCAAGATGTAAAGTTGCCAAGATAGTAACTAGGACACATAGAATGGGACGGATATAGATTCTCTTCTTTTATTATATAGGAACTTGATGAAGCTTTACTTGTGTTGCGCTGTTCTAGAGATGCATGAGACACCTGTAACCTTTTTCCCTTGGCTTTGCAGCTGCACGCACTAACTTGATGTTGGGGGACACCATGGAAGGTATACACTCTCCCTCTCCCTACCGTACTACTGCTCATTGTGTTCATGACCATTGAGCTATGCTAGGTTCTATGCTGTTGTTGATGCAAATTTATAGGATTTGGGGCTGTAGGCTTCAATAGATATATTTAGCAATAAATAAATCTGTCAGTTCACACAAAACTTTTTGACTGTAGGTGTACAAAATTAGCAATGGATCTCTAGGCTGGTGATGACCATGTAAATTTGTTTTAGTGGACTTGGGGCTGTAGGTTCATTCAAAAGCGTGGTGAGCACCTGTAGGTTTGTCTATTTCCTGTTGGATGACTCAAACCAACTAGAGCTAAATGTTTTTGTTCAGTTTCAGATGACAAACTGTTTTGGTTCAGTTTGCTAATTAAATGGAGAAGAGAAGAGAAGTAGCACAATAGCGCTTAGGCTACTGTCCATATATTGTTATTGAGCCATGTTGTTCTGCAGGCTATGTCGTATATTGTGGAATCTTTATTAATCATCAATGGTCACTAACACTCATGCCAGTATATTTTCAGAATCATAACAGGGACGTAGTTCTTTCTATAGTTCCAAGTTATGATCCTAAATTTAAACTCGATGGTGCTGAAATTAAAATGCATTTTGGGCAGTGTAATACAACACTTGCGAAAACTGAAGATTTCGTACAGTGTCGCAAAAACTGCAATCATATTGGTAATGTAGAAAAAAATATTGCATGGCCTTCAACCTTTGTACGTGTCTAATACCCTGCCTTTATCACTACTTGCATCATGTCAATGCATTATGTTTTAACAGTTTATTTTGTTAATTTTCTTTGTAGATTCAAAGGATATATGGATGATTATATGGTTGCGTAACAAGTATACTGCAATGATGATGACGATGAGACGACAACGACGATGATATTCTGGTTCATGATGCTGATGTTGATGGATGCTTTCAATTTTAGTTAAGTTGTGGGATGTTCCTTTTGGACGATGTTCCTCAGTTAGTTTTAGTTAATTTGTAGGGATGTTGATGGACAATTTTAGTTTAGATTTTCCTGTCAAGAAAATATTAGATTATGCATCACATTTGGATGATGTTCCTCTTGTAATACCCGTTGTTGTAATCCAATAGTTTTAACTGATATATGATTTCTTCCGCTTGTGAATATTTTCTCTTATTTTTTTCCTCACTTGATACACATAATTATCATCATTATGCGGAGCATTAATTTAAGTGCTGGCATTATACAATATTATTCATGTTATATATGCACCAACACCTGAAGCCTTGCAAATTCTTTGTTGCCTAGCAATCACCAACGTATAGGAGTGTTGTAACAATCGGTTTTATGTGTTGTACTCTTGCAACGGTCCCTTTTACCAACGGTAGTATAAGCATTGCATTATGCGCTAGCAACGCCGGATAAGGCTACGCATCTGAATCCGTTGGTAAAGACCATAACAACGCATATATGGACTTTTAGATACGGAAAAAGCGTTGTTATAGGTGGTGTCATGTTGTAGTGCCGACTGTGGCATTGCTTGTTACTTATTTCATAAATTTAAATACTACTATGTTATTGCATTTTTATAAATAACTTGCTTGCACGCATCAGAGTTTCATTTATCCTTTGTGACTGACATCATGAGCATAAAATATTTTTAGCACATCATTGTTATATTATACCTGTGTTCATAATGTTTGCGAGTACATTCAAAGTACTCACTGGCTTGTCCCTGGCTATTGTCTTGGCCAGATTTTCTTGCACGGAGAGGAGCGACGCGATGACAGCCCCGGAACCTAAGCAACGGTGATAGCAGCCTCGTGAAGATAGGAGTTAGCCTGGTCAGCTGTTCCTGTGGGAAATGGAGTCCCATAGACGTTGATGTTTCACAACCCGCTTCCGCCATCAACCACTAGAAACCATTTGTTGTACTCACAGGCCAGAATGGTCTTGTGCTACATATTTTGTATTTTGCTTGGAATTTCTGTATCAAGTTGGAGCCTCATCAGCTAACAGTAATCCTGGGGCTGATGAGCACGACGGTCTTTTCTGGAAATTTATTACCCGGAAAACCGGTCATGACAGGGCTTTTGGCGCATGCCACTGGTAGCCATTCCTGCGGAAGTGTGCCTCAGGAACAGACGAACTCTATGCTACAGTGGTCTTCGGAGACACTAGAGTAGATGGCGGTGACCAGCTCGACGCGGTAGAGTCCCTAGTGGCGGCGGCTACCCTTGGGGATGACGTAGTCCATGGTTGGGGCTCGCCGGAGTTGGGGGTGGTGGCGGGTTTCCTTGGGTGCAGATGCATTGCTCGATTGTGTGCTCTCCTAGTCACGCAAAAGGGTTAAACTGGTGCGGTGGTACATGACGATGCCAATATTTGGATTAGGAAGGTTATCCTTTGCTGTAACCTGACATTTTCCATCTATTATCGCAACAGGCACACTCACTATATCTTCAATGTAGTATACATGGATTTGAACAAAAAAACAAAGAAAACAATGATTAAAGACGACATGTATAAAACACAAAAGGTGGAATAAAAGGCATATGATGCATCGATAAAGATGACCAAATGTATTAAACATATGGCAAAGTGACAAACCACTCTTATGTCTGAAGAGTATGATTTCTCTGATGAAATGTCATCGGGCCTGTATCGCCTTCTTAGACTCACATTTGTTGATTCCAGATTAGCTTTCTTAGATCTAGCAAGAGCAGCATTGATACACTACAAAATGGCAGGCCACATAGGGCTTCGGCCCACATTTCTTCCACCCTATTGGTCCCATGCCCCTCGATGGCAGAGAAAAACTCAGGCCTGATATCTTGATGACAAAGCTAGGCTCTGCTAGCATTTTGAATTCATGACCAACCACTTCTCGCTCCTCGCAAGAACTACAAGTGCCAGTTCCATTACCCATTTTCTCATATGGGAGGGACAAAAAGGTTCCTCTCTCTGGATAATATAAGCTTTTTCACATATACTCTTCCAGCAAATCTCTCTTCTTCCTATCCTCTGCCTTGTCGCATTCCACCCTAATAGCTTCTAACTACTCTTTTCACACTTGTGGCCCCAAGAAATCAGCTAGAAGTTGACAGTCGCTGATTCTTTCATGTCGCCTACTTTGAATTCCAAACAGTCATTGGTAAAGAACACCTCCCTTTCATTTGCGGCATTGCCGAGAACAGTATGTGAAACATTTTGCAGAACTCTTCCATGAATCATTTGTGTGCCATCATGTGTCTCATACATATACTCAATAAAGCACATAATGTCTTTTCTCGAATCTTCTAATTTGACTGTTCCACCAACAGCAACACTGAGATCTCCAACTCTCACACTTTTGTATAATGCTTCTCCAGATGGTGTATTTCCAACTGTTTAACCTTCCCATTCAATTACCTCACAAGCATCTGATGATGGGTTTCTAGACCTTGTTGATGGCGAGGTCATCAAAACTATATTCCTCATCAACTTGAACCTCCCCTTCAACATCATATTCTTCATTTTGTTCTTTTTCCTCCACAATGTCCTTTGGCTCATCATTTTCGTCTCCCTCCATTGAGTCCTCTGGAAAATGGGTTGCATAGGAACCACCCCATATCCTGCTGATCAACTTTGTGATTGTCGCACGCACAAGTGTTTGTTTTGATATTGGGGCCAGTTTAGCACTTGAGTTCAGATTCTCTCCTCTCGCTGCTTGAGATTTGTTCTTCACCACCTACTTCGTGTGCCCTTTTTCTATCATCTACAAGGCCTGTGAAAAAGGTGCACCACCGAATAGACTCCTCTGGATAGTTTGTTAACTGCTGAAGGATTATTTGTCCATGCACCACAATATCTTTTAACAAGTGTTGCATTTGTTGAAATGAATGCAGGATATCCTCTCTCAAATTCTGCTACCCTCTTGATAATATCAGCAAAATAAAGTTTGAAGCGCGAGCTTGTTCTTTTAAAATGGCGATGACACAGGCAACAAGTCTTGCTGTTTGAAGGACAGTGTCACACCATGGCGCATACTGCTTTGTTGGCTGGCGTAACTTGTACCTGACATAATTAAAATTCTGATGTACGTTAGAGGGAGGTTTAATATCAATGAATTGCAAGATTACATGCATAAATAAAATGCAAATTTCAAGACATGATAATATCCGAAACGCATGGCAAGAAATTGTAATAAGTGTTTCATATATATATAATGGATTAGAGCTGCATGAGTACTTACCAAGCTATGTCGGTTGGATTAGATATGCAGATCATTGAGCCACCAAATTCTACAACCCATTCCTTGATTGGACTTAGATAAATTGGAATCCGTTGATCTTCCTGGTCAAATGTCTCGAGGAAGAAGATAACTCTGCTAGCTCAGCTATTGAATAGAAAGTGCCTTCATCATCTCTCATATAACCAGACCCAAAGATCTCTACATCATTGTCAGCACCTAGTTTCATAGGGATGAGCTCCAAAGACATGAATCTAGAGTCTGAATTATATAGAACCCACTTGTTGAATATTTTTCCTGGCATGCCATCTTCATTGTCAAACATGTACTCATCCATTTCTAAATCGCATGGTGTATAGTATGCGGGCAGTGGGTAGTCGTTGTCAATCTTAGCTTCGTTGATCTTGATGTAGGCATTTTTAATTTTCTGTGAACTTCCACTCTTGGCTCTCATCTTCTTCATTTTCCACTCTTCCTCTTCTTGCAATAGCCTTGCAAGTTTCTCTTCTTCATCCTCATTCTCGATCACCTGCACCTCCTAGCACTGCCCACCCTTGATCGCCAGATTTCCCTGTGAGGCCAAAGCTGCTGGCTTGCTGAAACCCACCATAGATTTACACTCATTTCTTAGTGCACCATGAGCAGGCAGCGCAGACATCATTTCATCATCATTGTTTGATGTATGATCTAGTCCAGTGGGCTGGTTATGAATGAAATCACCCATGGAGATCACAAAGCCATTCCTCACCATTCCGTTGAAGCTTTTGCTTGAATTGCTGGAACGGACTACATTAGTAAGCAACACTTCTAGACTCAACAAGGGATTTCCGCTGACCGATCTAGCTAGGTTCCTGTAAACTTCAACACATACACGAGCCTCTTGTCGTGGGGAACCACAACCACTGCTACCACTTGAGCGCTGGGTTGGATTTCCCCGAAGAGGAGAGGATGATGCAGCAAAGTAGCGTAAGTATTTCCCTCAGTTTTTGAGAACCAAGGTATCAATCTAGTTGGAGACCACGCACAAGTCCCTCGTACCTACACAAAACGATAGATACTCGCAACCAACGCGATTAGGGGTTGTCAATCCCTTCACGGTCACTTACGAGAGTGAGATCTGATAGAGATGATAAATATTTTGGTATTTTTGATATATAGATGCAAAGTGAAAAGTAAAAGGCAAAGTAAAAACAAAGCAAGTAATAAAGCGATAGAGATTGATATGATGAGAATAGACCCGGGGGCCATAGGTTTCACTAGTGGCTTCTCTCAAGAGAATAAGTATTCTATGGTGGGTGAACAAATTATTGTTGAGCAATTGACAGAATTGAGCATAGTTATGAGTATATCTATGTATGATCATGTATATAGGCATCACGTCCGAGAAGAGTAGATCGAAACGATTCTGCATCTACTACTATAACTCCACTCATCGACCGCTATCCAGCATACATCTAGAGTATTAAGTTAAAAACAGAGTAACGCCTTAAGCAAGATGACATGATGTAGAGGGATAAATTCATGCAATATGATAAAAACCCCATCTTTTTATCCTCGATCGCAACTGTCGGTGTCAAAACCGGCGGATCTCGGGTAGGGGGTCCCGAACTGTGCGTCTAGGCGGATGGTAACAGGAGACAAGGGACACGATGTTTTACCTGGTTGGGCCCTCCGATGGAGGTAAAACCCTACTTCTGCTTGATTTATATTGATGATATGGGTAGTACAAGAGTAGATCTATCACGAGATCAGAGAGGCTAAACCCTAGAAGCTAGCCTATGGTATGATTGTTGTTCTTCCTACGGACTAAAACCCTCCGGTTTATATAGGCACCAAAGAGGGTTAGGGTTACAAAGATTCGGTTACAATGGTAGGAGATCTACATATCCAGACGCCAAGCTTGCCTTCCACGCCAAGGAAAGTCCCATCCGGACACGGGACGAAGTCTTCAATCTTGTATCTTCATAGTCCAGAGTCCGCCAAAGGCTATAGTCCGGACATCCGTCACCCCTAATCCAGACTCCTCAAGAGTAGCCCTCGAACCAGGCTTCAATGACGACGAGTCCCGCGCATATTGTCTTCGGCATTGCAAGGCGGGTTCCTCCTCCGAATACTTCATAGAAGATTTTTAACACAAGGATAGTGTCTGGCTCTGCAAAATAAGTTCCACATACCATCGTAGAGAGAATAATATTTACACAAATTCAATCTACTGACGTATTTCGTGGCGTGACATCACACCATGGCCAAGCCTTTATTAGAATTTTTTACTATCCCACCTCAGCGCGTTTAGTGAGCCGGTTTCCTTGGCACGTCTTGTCAAAGCAGAGATCGTGTCCCCTTATTCCGGGATTATCATTAATACGGGCGCGGGTAACCCAGTCGTGCCCGTTGGCACGTCTCCTCTATCGAAGGCGAGTCCCGAACGGTCACGGGGAAGGCTCTTGGTATTCAACCTCTTTATAAAGAGACCAAGGCTCCACTCCTTTCTTTCAATCTCAATCGAATCCACCCCTCGCCTCGAGTTCCAACACCCAAAGCTCCAGATATAGGCGCTTCAGACCTTCGATGATGTCCGGCTCCGACCTGCAAGGCCGGTGGACGCCTTCCTCCGTTATGGAAGAAGACGTGCTAAAGCTAAGAGATGCCAGGTATCTAACCAGCGAAATTTCGCATAGGCTGCCTACCCAAGGGTAGGTTATTCCCACTCCCAAGCCTGGCAAAAGCGTAGTGTTCGCATCTCTTTTTCTTCGAGGGCTAGGCTTCCCGACGGACCCCTTCATGAGGGGGCTCATGTTTTACTATGGGTTGGAATTTCATGACTTGGATCCGTAGTCCATCCTCCACATCTCATCGTTCATTGTCATATGCGAAGCCTTCCTCCGCATTACCCCTCACTTCGGATTGTGGCTCAAGACCTTCAAAGTGGAGCCGAAGATGATCAAGGGGCAGCAGGCAGAGTGCGGAGGGGCTGTTATAAGCAAGAATGCTGATGCTCCGTGGCCCAAGGGCTCTTTTCAAGAGGAGCTCAGCCTATGGCAACAAGAGTGGTTTTATATCACAGCTCCCAGGGGCACCAAATGGGTGGCGCCACTTGCCTTTCGCTCGGGTCCTCCACCACGGCTGGCGTCATGGGTCAATAAAGGACTTGACTGGGGGCCGTCCAAGGATGTGCCCTTGCTGCAGGGCCGCATTCAAGATCTCCTACAGAGAGAGATCACTCTGGTCATAGTAGCGCAGGTCATGCTGATTCGTCGCATCCTGCCCTGCAAACGTCGCCCCCTCCGCCTGTGGGAATTTAACCCGAAGGGACCACGAGCTCTCCAACATTTTATGGGCGCGACGCCCGTGGAGATGTACGAGCTTTTCTTCGGATCACAAGCAATGTGTCCGGACTTGACCGAGGACGCAGGTCTGAGCTGCAATCGCCCGGATACTCAAGTAAGTAGCCCTGTACCCGGACACACTATCCCATATTTATCATGAATTTGCCCTCAAAAGAGCTGTCCCTTGAACAGGAGTGGATAGCGAAAGCAAAGCTGATCAGGTGTCCGGCCCCCCTCCCTGAGACCACGCCGGATACTGTGTTAACCAGGATGCTGGAGGTTGCGCCTTCGGAAGAAGGTGAAGGGGGGAATAAGGAAGCTACCGCCTCCGCAAAGGAGGTTGTCAGGAAAGGAGGGATCGAGAATCCCTCCATCGAGGGAAAGAAGAGGACCTCCTCTGAAGACCCGGAGACCATGATCTCAAAGCGGGGGAAGAAATCTTCGTCAGAGGGTCCTGCGCCGAGGGTTGCCTCGGCCGCATTGTGCCCCCAAGAGGATCAGCCCTCCACCGAGCCGTAAGTAAAAAGGGGAGTTCTTTTTTTAAAAATAATGGATATCCCTACCCTATTTCTGATGAAGATAACCGAAATTTTACCTTGTAGTTCGGATCTCAGCCCTTCTCAGCAGAGCTCATCTTCGGGGGATCTTCGTCCGGAGATGATAGAGAACGAAACGCCTCCCCCTGCCGTACCGTCTTGCGAGGCGGGCGACCCTGAGGTGTTGTCGCGGACGGTTTCTCCGAGTCCGGCGGGGCCAGAAGGTAGTCATATGTCCCCTAAAAGCCCTCCGCGTCCGGCCTTCGAAAAAGGCCATCGGACGAGTCCGGCACCATATGGTGTACGGTCGGAGGAGCTGAAGGATCTGCTCGGGCGAGCGTCTATCTCAGAAGATCACCGTGCGATAATGGGTACGGTGATTGAAAGGATTTCATCCGCTGAGAGCGGATTGCATGAAGCTGTCAGAAGTTTACTGACAGGTTTTGAGGTACCCAAATTGATGTACCTTCTGACAGTTCCACATAAAAAATGCGCCCTGTGTAGATAGTAGCCCCTGAGGCTCGGTGTGTTGTCAAAAAATGATAGCGCGTCGAGGATCATAATCCCAGGTATAATATGTCGCACTTCCTATGTAGGTGGCGAAGGGTCCGGTGGCTGGCCGGACTGATGAATTTGCCGAACTAAAGCAGCAACTTGACGTGGCGGATGCCGACATCGCGCTTGTCAATAAGCGACTTGACGAGTCACAAGGTATGCAATTTCTCCGCGGACACCTGGTAAGGGAGCTTGATGACCGTGCCTTACAACATGTATGCTTGATGCAGATGGTGCCGCTGCCATGGAGAACCTGCGGGCGGAGCTCGCCCAAGCCAAGGAGCATACCAGAAAGAGTGACGCGGCTGCCTTAAGGGCGGTCGAAGAGCTAAAAGCCGAACAGGCTGCTCACTGCCGAAGCAACAAGGAAATGGCTGAGATGGCCGTGGAGTTGAAGAATGCTGCCGACCGCTGCAAGCTTCTTGAAAAAGAAGATCAAGCGGTACAAGAGGACCTAAAGAAGGCCACTACCGCGGCCAAGGATGCTCGCTCTGCGACGAGAGCTACGAAGGAGGAGCTGCGTCAGGCCGGAGATATCGCGGCTGGAGAGCCCTTTCTGCTGCGGAGGAAATTCATGGATCCTGAATATGCTTAGTTGGACCGGCTGTGGAGTGCGGAGGATGCTTATCTGGACTTGGCGGCAAGTGTGGCGAACGCGGCCGAACACTTCCGAGATCAAAAGGATCACGAAATGGAAAAGGTTTTTTGGTCACAGTTCCATAATCCAGTGCGCCCACTTCCATTAACTGATCGCTTGGCCGAATGGGCGGAGCTGAATAGGTTATCCGGACTTGCCATGTGTCACAGCCTTAGAATTTGACTGAAATAGTTGCACAAGAATCCATGCATCATGTCTAAAATTCTTTCAAAGTTGAAATGGGGATTGCTCAAACCCTAGCACCAGATCAAATCAACTAGGTTCAAATAAAAATATTCTCAATGAACCCAAAATGCTCTTCAGAAAAGTTCATTATTTTTGGATTGGTCTAGAACCTCTCCCAAAAATGGTGCACATTTTTCTAGGTCATTCTGGATTTTTGAATTAAATCATATGGTATTTGCATTTGGGCATTTAATTGCTAAATAATATTTTAAATGCTCAAATAATCACAAACTGAAATGTTTGCTGTTGGAAATATTCCAAACAGTGACATTGAGCAGTTTCATGATTTTTGGAAATTCCCTAACATTTTTAATAAAGCCCTGAAGTTACAAAAATAATAGAAACATGAATTAATAAAAAGAAAGGAACTTACAGCAAGGCCCACTGGCCGGCATCAGAGCACCACCGGGCAAAGCCAGCCCAGCCCACCTGGCCCCTCCCCTGTCGTCTTCCTCGTGATAGAAGGACGCCGGGCGTGTGCCCAATGCGCGTGGCCACGCGCCCCGGCCCCTCCTTGCTTGCCGCTCCCCCTCGACGCTCTGGACGCCCTGGATGTCGACACGCACCCCCGACCCCTCTCACTCTTCCCCGAGGCCCTCTGCCCCTCTGCTCCCTCTCTCTCGCCCGAAACCGAGCGCCGCCATCGCCACCGACGACATTCGCCGCGGCCATGGCCATCGCCTCGCCTCTCCGTTATGTCCAGACGCCCCGCAGACGTCCGTATCGTCCCCACGCTGACGCATGCGAGCTCGGAGGAATTGAATCATCGACATCGTCTTCGTCTTCAAGCTCGGGCATCGTCAACCGCCGCCACCGATTCGTCTGCGGCCTTCCCCGAGCACGCAGAGCCAACCCGTCGACGCGCTGTGAGATCTTCGTCCTTTCCCCCTCGTTACCTCCGTCCCTTTCGACCCCTAGCATCAGCAACCGCCGTGGCCGAGCTTCCCCTGCCGCCGGCCATGACGCCGCTGTCACTGCAGCCGCTTGAGCTCGATTCGGAGCGCGTCACCGCGCTCAGGAAGCCACCATGAGCCTAATGCACATGCTAACTCGCCCTCCCGTGCACCACAGCGCCAACCCTGCACTCACCCGAACTCCGGCGCCGCTGCGAGCTCACTTCCGGCGAGCTCTGGCCGTCCCCGCTGCTGCCACATGCCGCCTTGGATGCGGGCGGCCCCCAGCTCCCCGCCTGTGCCCTCCGCTGCTCGATTGGGCGCTGGAGGAGCAATCCCGAGCCCTCCGCCGCGTTCGGCCTCGCCGGCGGCTAAACGTCGGCGGGTTGACCGTTTTGACCGCCGGTGGTTTAGCCCCGGTTAACCAGGGGATTTGACCTCCCCTGGGTCTATGACATGCGGGCCCCACCCGACTAATTATCTAGTTTAAGTTAAAACTTAATTAGAATGACCCAGGTTAGTACTAACTAAACTAGATTAGTTTATAGCTAACCATTGACACACTGGCCCCACAGGTCAGATTTGACTTGGACCGGCTCCGTTGACCTGCTGACGTCACACTGACGTAGTAAACCATTTTCTAGATTAAAATCAATTCAGAAAATCCAGAAATTTCTATAAACTTCAAAAATTCATAGTAATTCAACTATAGCTCCAAATGAAACAAGTTATATATGAAAAATGAGCAGAAAAATCCAATCAATCCATCTATACTGGTTTCATGCATGTTTAAACAACTTAACCTTGCTGTTTAGTGCAAAACATGATAAGCACTATTTAAATTCATAAGATGAGTTTGGGGTTGAACCATTGGTTCAAAATGACTCAAACCCATCTGGTTCTAGTTGCATTAGCCCAACTCACTCATTTTTCCATGTCATGATCATGCATCATATTGTGCATTGCATTGATTGTGCTTGCTTCTCCGTTGCCGGTAATTGTCCCCTCTCGATAGACGTGGTTTCGACGATGAGATCGATGACACCGATGAAGAACTATATTATCTTCAGAAGTGCCAGGCAAGCAAACCCCCCTTGTTCATTCTGATACAATCCCACTCTCTAGCTCCTGCTGTCTTTTACTGCATCAGGACAACAACGACATATTTGTTAGTTGCTGCGGTAGCTGAACCCCTTATCCTCTGCATGACCTGTCATTGCCACAGTAAATAGATGAAAAACCACTAGCATGAGTAGGAGTTGTTTGAGCCCTGATGTGCCCGCTGATTCATGTTTGTTTGTCATGCTGCTACTGCTTAGAGTTGAGTCAGGGCTGATTCATCGGGGATGAATTGGAGGTGTGTAAACATGTCCTACTGTGTGTGAGCTAAGTGTGTGAACACGATTTGGTAAAGGTAGCGGTGAGAGGCCATGTAGGAGTACATGGTGGGTTGTCTCATTGAAGCCGTCCTCAGGAACTGAATTCTGTGTTTGTGATCCATGAACAGCTATACCACACATTGGAATGCTTAAGTGCCCCTCTCGACTTATTAATCAACCTGATCTCTATCCAGGAGTTGCAACTAGTTTCTAGTGTTTGTAGGTAGTGTTAGTAGTCTACCAAGTGGCACCCGGTACAGGTGGCCTTGGGACAGACTAGGCACCGTGGCATGGTGTACCGAGCGTAGATCCTCCCGTCGAGGTGGGCTTGGGAACCCAACACACATCGTTTGGGGCCGTGAGCGACACCCCGGCCGGATCTCCTTGCGGATGGAACCCGAATAGGCGATAAACCTGGACTAGAGACCTGCCTGGTTAGTCAGGTCGTGGCCGACTCCCTCGCCAGGCTTCCGCTTGAAGGTTGCCGAGATACACGAGGTGTACATGGCGGTAAGTGGCGAGAGCGTGTGTGAAGAAGTACACCCCTGCAGGGTTAATATGATCTATTCGAATAGCCGTGTCCGCGGAAAAGGACTTCTAGGTTGCCTGTACAGTTCATAGATAACTTGAAGTGGATACTCTAAAATACGCAAGATAAGCGTGAGTGCTATGGATGGTGTTCTCGTAGAGGGACGGGAGCGGATCCATAGTGGTGTATTGATATGGTGAATATGTGGACTCGTGTGCGCCACCTCAAAAGAGTTACTTGTAGTCCTAGTTCAAGATAGCCACCGAGTCAAAACTGGCTTGATGCAGTCAAACTCCACCATCCCGTTTGTTGATAATGATGCATATGTAGTTAGTTCTGATGTAAGTCTTGCTGGGTACATTTGTACTCACGTTGCTTAATTTCTATTTTTGCAGAGAGACTTCAGTCTCGCTAGTAGTTCCACGTGGGCTTCGACGTTTAGCTTGTTACCTTTGCTACGATCTTGTGCCCTCGGCTGGATCTGGTAGATAGTCAGGCTTCTCAGCCTTTTTCATTTGTAGATGTCTGTACTCAAACATGTTAAGCTCCCGCATGTGCTTTGACTTGTATGCTCTGAATGCTGGGTCGAGAGACCCATGCTTGTAATATCTCGCTCCTCGGAGCCTACTGAATAAAATACTTGAGTTGTAGAGTCATGTTGTGATGCCATGTTGTATTTGCACATATCGAGCACATTGTGTGTATGTTTTTGAAATGCTTGGTATGTGAGGGATCTGACTATCTAGTTGTTTATCCTTGGTAGTCTCTCTTACCGGGAAATGTCTCCTAGTGCTTCCACTGAGCCATGGTAGCTTGCTACTGCTCCGGAACACTTAGGCTGGCCGGAATGTGTCCTTCTTCGTTCCTGTGTCTATCCCTTCGGGGAAATGTCACGTGGTGTCTACTAGAGTCCTGTTAGCCTGCTACAGCCTGGTTTACCGGAGTCCTGCTAGCCCAGTTGCTACAGCCCGGATTCACTCGCTGATGACCGAAACATTCGTTGCTGGGTCATGTATGCCTGTCCCTGTAAGTTAGTGCCACCTTGGGTTCACGACTAGCCATGTTAGCCCGGGTTCTATGTCGTATGGATGCTAGCGACACTATCATATACATGAGCCAAAAGGCGCAAACGGTCCCGGGCCTGGTAAGGCGGCACCCGTGGGAATACCGTGCGTGAGGCCGCAAAGTGATATGAGGTGTTACATGCTAGATCGGTGTGGCATAGGATCGGGGTCCTGACACCATGAAGGATGTCGTGAATCTTTTGCGGCCGAAAAGGCCCGAGCCGAAGAGTTATTTTGGCTTGGTGCAACAGTTCCTTGGTGCGGCGCCGCATATCAATGCAATGAGGAGGTCGGCATGCATAGAGGGTGCGCGGATGGCTCTTGCCCGTGTCAAGGCATACTGGGCGGAGATGAAGGCCACCGATGTTGCATCCCAAGATTCGGACGGAAGCCGAGTACCTGTCGAGCACTATTTTCAGGAAGTTCTGCAGGGCGCTCGTTTAATAGAGACGCAGTGCTCAAAGGATATTATGTTCGAATAACATGTATTATTGTGAAACCATGTATTGATGGAATATAAAAGCTTTTTATACTTGTGCCTTCAAGAATTAAAATACCTCCTGTGCGGCCGTTAATGTATATGTGTATATAACCTGAAAGATGGCAGTCTTCGGCTTCAGCCCCCACGCATATAATGCGGGGTTGTTTGCGAAAGGCGCATTTTCACACTTGATCCAACGTCTTGGTCCTATAAAGGAGGTGGTAGCGCAGCAAACTAGGCAACCTGACTATAATGCTTTATCACTTTCACTTAGCCATAGGAGTTTGACAGTGGGGCTACTATATAGGCCCTAGGGGCACCCCGCTCACCCGAATTCGGGGCGCGTATGTGCCTGACCGGGAAACGACCCTTCGTCTATGTGGAGGAATCCTAAAGATTCCGTCGGGTCATCGAGTGGTTGACCAGTCTCACGCTATATCATTATAGTCAGTTTTCGGCTTTCTCTACTGAGGTGCTCGCCTGGACGAACCGGGGCACAATCGCAGTAGTTCTCCTGGTGCCGCGTTAGCCGATAGAGCGGAACATAAGGCAGCAAAACACAGGAACCGGGCAAACCCAACATTTGACCAAAGACATGATTCGGAGCTGATGCATATAAGGCCTAACTCGAGACGCCGAACACTCCCTAAGGTATTCGGTCTTTATAAAAATGGGCCGAACAACGCCCTTGGTAATAAGCCCCTGGTGTCCAGGTACGCGCAAAATTCTGACGTGGCCCATGCCAAAACGCCAGCCTCCTCCTTGGTTATAGCAAAAACCAGGGGATGTGTATCAAGAAGAGATAGTAAAAAAGGTTTACGCAGAGTCTTAATATGAAAAGAATCCTTGCAACGGGTCCCTACTGCACGTCTGCGCCTGTGTCTCCGTTGTAGCACGGTATTCATCTGTAAAAGAGATGAATTTAGTTGAAAAAGATCGTGCAAAAATGTACGTTATATTAAATAAACGAAGTACGTTTCAAAAATTGAATAAAATTGAGCTTTATTGTCTCTTTGTTGTATATGCGCGGAGCCCCTTGTGCGGGGGTATACGGCTGGTAAGCCCTTGTATGTTTACGCCGGACTCATCTAACCGTGTCCGGGTTCTGAACGACCTGTTTAGGTGCTTGGATTAGTGAAGCCGGTTTAGTGTGTGGCTGCCAAGGCAGTCACACCATCTTCCGCGCTGGAGGAACACTCAATATTTCCCTTTAAGGAGATGATGCCTCGTGGACCGGGCATTTTAAGTGTAAGGGATGCATAATGCGGTATTGCGTTAAAGCGGGCGAAAGCTTCGTGTCCCATTAGTTCTTGGTAGCTACTTGTAAATGGGGCGAGGTGGAAGGTTAACTTATCGCGGCGGAAGTTGTCGGGTGAGCCGAACACAACTTCTAGCAATAGAGAGCCCGTACAATGGGCATATCGGCCTGTCATTACCCCTTGAAAGGAAGTGTTGCTATGGCGAATTTTGGTTGGGTCTAACCCCATTTTGCGGATTGTGTCCTGGTATAGCAGGTTTAGATCACCGCCGCCGTCCATTAGGACCTGTGTAAAATGGAGTCCGTCAATTATCGGATTTAATATCAAGGCAGTCCATCCTACATTCCGGATACTTCTAGAGTAATCCTGATGGTCGAAGGTGATTGGTTCTAACAACCAGTGGCGGGACTCCTCTGGGATAGGCCATATGGCGCATACCTCTATGGGCGCCACTCTATTTTTCCCTTTTGTCACGCGAAGTGAGTTTACTGTTTTGACTTCTTGTGGGAAATTCTTTTGTTTTCCGGTGCTCTGCTTGTGGGGTTCGTCATCGTCCTCGCTTGGTGTGTCGAGCCCCTTGTGTTCGGCATTGAGTTTGCCGGACTGCTTGAAGACCCAACAATCTCTGTGGGTATGGTTTGCAGGCTTCCCGGGAGTACTGTGGATTTGGCATATCTTGTCCAAGACTTTTTTTAAGTTAGATAGCTTGTCCCTGTTATCCTTAGGGGGCAATTTTTTATGATTCCACCGTGAGCTTTTGAATCCGGCGTTGACTGCCGTGCTCTTCGGGCTGTTTCCCTTGGTCCGGTGCTGGTCCTTGCTGCGTCGCGGTTTCCCATTTCCATCCCTGACTTCGGATGTACTTGGATCGCGGGTACTGCATCTTGCCAGCCAGCTATCCTCTCCCGCGCAAAAGCGGGTCATGAGGCTTGTTAATGCGGCCATTGTTCTTGGCTTCTCTTGGCCGAGGTGTCTGGCGAGCCATTCGTCTCGGACGTTGTCTTTGAAAGCTGCTAAGGCTCCGGCGTCCGGATAGTCGACTATTTGGTTGTTTTTAGTAAGGAATCTGTTCCAGAATTTTCGGGCTGACTCTCCGGGTTGTTGTGTTATCTGACTTAAATCGTCTGCATCCAGAGGTCGGACATTGGTCCCCTGAAAATTTGCCCGAAAAGCATCCTTGAGTTCTTCCCAACTTCCAATGGTGTTTTCGGGGAGGCTTTTGAGCCAATGCCGGGCTGGCCCTTTGAGCTTGAGGGGTAAGTATTTTATGGCGTGGAGGTCATCTCCTCTAGCCATGTGTATGTGGAGGTCTCCATGTTTACGGGCTTGAATCCCGCTGGAAATTCATAATCCAGAACCTCATCGGTGAAACATAGGGGGTGTGCGGCACCCCTATATTTAGGTGCACCGTAATATTCGGATACTTGATGTATTGCACTGCTTACTAGAGCTTGCTTTCTTGGCCCGTAGATAGATCTAACTGGGCCATCTTTTTGATGCAAATCCGAGTGCGGATCGCGTGCCAGCTTGTGTGCGGCGCCGTTTGCCGCTCTATGTTTGCCATGGGGTCGTCTATCCGACTAGGTGGTCTCCTTGTTCTTTGATTGCGGGGGCTCTACGTCCTCCTCATCAAATTCAGGCAGTAGTTTTCGCTTCGGGTAGCTCTTTGTTCGGCGACTATCGCCGTATTTGTCTGCGGTGTTGAGTACTTTGCTCCATCTGATTTTGAGCGCATCTTCCGCTGTTTTGAGCTTCCGCTTCTGCTTTTTTAGGCTACGCGCAGTGGTGACGAGCCTTTTGTGGAGGTTCTTCTGCTCCAGCAACTTGTCCGGCATGAGATCGTCCGGACTATTATCTTCACTGGGGACGGATTGTTTATCCATATTGTCCTGTTCGGACGGTTGCTCGATAGCATGTTCGTCCTCCACCGGTTCGCCCTGCTCTATGGCTGGGTCTGTATGGATGCTGTCTTTGTCGAGGCGGGATTTTGAGCGGCGCTTACGTCGCCGTTTTGACTGCTTTTCGAGGGAATGATCCCTCGTGGCATCCCGTTGTCCCTCGTCGTCGCTTCCTTTAGGTGTGTCAACCATGTATACATCGTCAGATGAGGTGGCTGTCTAGTGCCTTATAGGTGCTGGTTCATGCTTATCTCCTACATCGTCGTCCATACCGTCGATGTTTTCTGAGTCAAAATCGAGCACATCGTCTAAACTTTCGATAGTGGCTACGAAGTGGGTGGTGGGTGGGCTTTGAATTTCTTCGTCGTCCGCATCCCAACCTTGCTGACCATAATCCGGCCAGGGCTCTCCTGATAGAGAGAGAGAGACTTTAGTAAATTCAGGATGTCGCCAAAGGGCGAGTGCTGAAAGATGTCCGCGGCGGTGAACTCCATGATCGGCGCCCGATCGCATTCGATTGGCAGGGGCACGGAAGGTTTGGAGTCCGGTACCTTCGAGTCACGAGCTTCGCAAAGGACAGGGTTGGTGTTCGGCTCAATCGCCGTAGAGATAGCAGCCCCCGAGGCTGTGTCCAGCCACCCGTCCTCGATCGGCGCAGTCGGCTCCGAGCTAAGGGTTGGAGCGGACACCGGTGCGGCCTCCAGGGCACTGTTCAGCGGCAGAGCTAGATCATGCCCATCGAGATAGTGCGGCGCGCTTGGCTGTGGCTCGAACCCATCAAAGATCAAGTCTCCGCGGACGTCAGCCGTGTAGTTCAAACTTCCAAATCTGACCTGATGGCCAGGGGCGTAGCTTTCAATCTGCTCCAGATGGCCAAGCAAATCGGCCCGCAGTGCAAAGCCGCTGAATACGAAGATCTGTCCGGGGAGAAAAGTCTCACCCTAGACCGCATCGTTGTTGATGATCGGAGGAGCCATCGGGCCTAAAGATGACGACATAGAGGAACTCTCAATGAAAGCACCAATGTCGGTGTCAAAACCGGCGGATCTCGGGTAGGGGGTCCCGAACTGTGCGTCTAGGCGGATGGTAACAGGAGACAAGGGACACGATGTTTTTACCTGTGTTGGGCCCTCTCGATGGAGGTAAAACCCTACTCCTGCTTGATTGATATTGATGATATGGGTAGTACAAGAGTAGATCTACCACGAGATCAGAGAGGCTAAACCCTAGAAGCTAGCCTATGGTATGATTGTTGTTCTTCCTACAGACTAAAACCCTCCGGTTTATATAGGCACCGAAGAGGGTTAGGGTTACACAGAGTCAGTTACAATCTTAGGAGATCTACATATCCGTATCACCAAGCTTGCCTTCCACGCCAAGGAAAGTCCCATCCGGACACGGGACGAAGTCTTCAATCTTGTATCTTCATAGTCTAGGAGTCTGGCCAAAGGCTATAGTCCGGACATCCGGACACCCCCTAATCCAGGACTCCCTCAGCAACAATACAATACGTGCCTTGCTGCCCCTTCTGTCACTGGGAAAGGACACCGCAAGATTGAACCCAAAGCTAAGCACTTCTCCCATTGCAAGAACTACCAATCTAGTTGGCCAAACCAAACGGATAATTTGAAGAGATTTGCAAAGATAACTCAATCATACATAAAAGAATTCAGAGAAGATTCAAATATTGTTCATAGATAAACTGGATCGTAAACCCACAATTCATCAGTCTCAACAAACACACCGCAAAAAGAAGAAGATTACATCGAATAGATCTCCACGAGAGAGGGGGAGAACATTGTATTGAGATCCAAAAAGAGAGAGGAAGCCATCTAGGTACTAGCTATGGTGACCCGATGGTCTGAAGTAAACTACTCACACTTCATCGGAGGGGCTATGGTGTTGATGTAGAAGCCCTCCATGGTGGATGCCCCCTCCGGTGGAGCTCCGGAACATGCCCCAAGATGGGATCTCGTGGATCTGTAGCGTTGCGGCGGTGGAATTAGGTTTTCGGCCCTGCTCGATCGCTTGGGGATACGAGGTATATATAGGAGGAAGGAGTACGTCGGTGGAGCAACAGGGGGCCACGAGGCAGGGTGCGCGCCTGTGGGCGCCCCACCTCGTGACCGCCTCATTACGCCTTGGAGTAGGGTCCAAGTCTCCGGATCACGTCCGTGAGAAAATCACGTTCGAAGGTTTCATTCCGCTTGGACTCCTTTGATATTCCGTTTCTTCAAACACTCAAATAGGCAAAAACAGCAATTCAGGTTGGGCCTCCGGTTAATAGGTTAGTCCCAAAATAATATAAAAGTGGAAAATAAAGCCCAATATGGTCTAAAACAGTAGATAAAGTAGCATGGAGCAATCAAAAATTATACATACGTTGGAGACGTATCAGGCATCCCCAAGCTTAATTCCTGCTCGTCCTCGAGTAGGTAAATGATAAAAAAGAATTTTTGATGCGGAGTGATACTTTGGCATAATTTCAATGTAAATCTTCTTAATTGTGGCATGAATATTCAGATCCGAAAGATTCAAGACAAGAGTTCATATTGACATAAGAGGTAATAATACTTCAAGCATACTAATCAAAGCAATCATGTCTTCTCAAAATAGGCAAAGGAAAGTTCATCCCTACAAAATCATATAGCTAGGCTATGCTTCATTTTCGTCACACAAAGATGTTCCCAACTTCTATACCCCTGATGACAAGCCAAACAATTGTTTCATACTTAAATAATCTCAAACTTTTTCAATCTTCATGCAATACATGGACGTGAGCCATGGATATAGCACTATGGGTGGAATAGAATATGATGATGGGGGTTGTGTGGAGAAGACAAAGAAGGAGAAAGTCTCACATTAACGAGGATAATCAACGGGCTATGGAGATGCCCATCAATTGATGTCACATGTGGAGTAGGGATTGCCATGCAACGGATGCACTAGAGCTATGAATGCTCAACAAAAGAAAACTAGTGGGTGTGCATCCAACTCGCTTGCTCACGAAGACCTAGGGCATTTGAGGAAGCCCATCGTAGGAATATACAAGCCAAGTTCTATAATGAAAAATTCCCACTAGTATAAAAAGACAACTTATGAGACTCACTACATGAAGAACAAGGTGCTAATTTGAAGCACAATATATGAGACTCACTACATGAAGAACAAGGTGCTACTTTGAAGCACAATATATGAGACTCACTACATGAAGAACAAGGTGCTACTTTGAAGCACAAGTGTGGAAAAGAGATAGTAGCATTGCCTTTTTTGGGCCTTTATTTTTTCTTTTTCTTTTGGCCTTTCTCTTTTTTTGGGCAATGCTCTAATAATGATGATCATCACACTTCTACTGATTACAACATGAGGATTACAACTCGAAGCTTAGAACAAGATATGACTCTATATGAATGCCTCCGGCGGTGTACCGGGTGGTGCAATGAATCAAGTGTGACATGTATGAAAAATAATGCATGGTGGCTTTGCCACAAATACGATGTCAACTACATGATCATGCAATGGCAATATGACAAAAGTAATGTATGTCATGATGATGATGATGGAAGTTGCATGGCAATATATCTCGGAATGGCTATGGAAATGCCATGATAGGTAGGTATGGTGGCTGTTTTGAGGAAGATATAAGGAGGTTTATGTGTGATAGAGCATACCGTATCGCTGGGTTTGATGCACCGTGAAGTTTGCACCAACTCTCAAGGTGAGAAAGGGCAATGCACGGCATCAAGAGGCTAGCAAAGGCGGAAAGGTGAGAGTCGCGTATAATCCATGGACTCATCATTAGTCAAAAGAACTCATATACTTATTGCAAAAATTTAGAAGTCATCAAAAATCAAGTAGTACGCGCATGCTCCTAGGGGATAGATTGGTAGGAAAAGACCATCGCTCTTCCCCGACCGCCACTCACAAGGATGCACAAGCCAGGTACACTTCATGTTTCAAATTTGTTACACAACTTTAACCATACGTGCATGCTACGGGACTTGCAAACTTCAACACAAGCATTTCTCAAATTCATAATTACTCAACTAGCACGACTTTGATATTATTACCTCCATATCTCAAAACAATTATCAAGCATCAATCTTATCTTAGTATTCAACTCACTCAAAAGAAAGTTTCACATATCTTGAATACCAAGTATATTAACATTAAGAAAATTACTATGCTATTAACGACTCTCAAAATAATCTAAGCGAAGCATGAGAGATTAATAGTTTCTTTAAAATAAATCCACCACCGTGCTCTAAAAGAACTAAGTGAAGCACTAGAGCAAAAATTATCACGCTCAAAAGATATAAGTGAAGTACTATGAGCAAAAGCTATCAAGCTCAAAAGATATAAGTGAAGCACATAGAGAATTCTAATAAATTCCAAATCATGTATGGCTCTCTCAAAAGGTGTGTACGGCAAGGACGATTGTGGTAAACTAACAAGCAAAGACGCAAATAATACAAGACGCTCCAAGCAAAACACATATCATGTGGTGAATAAAAATATAGCTCCAAGTAAATTACCGATGGAAGTGGATTTAAAGAGGGATGCCTTCCGGGCATCCCCAAGCTTTGACTTTTTGGTGTCCTTGGATTATCTTGGGGGTGCCATGGGCATCCCCAAGCTTAGGCTCTTGCCACTCCTTGTTCCATAGTCCATCAAAAGAATTCACCCAAAACTTGAAAACTTCACAACACAAAACTCAATAGAAATCTCGTGAGCTACTTAAGGTACTGTAATGAAATCATTCTTTATTTATATTGGTGTTAAACCTACTGTATTCCAACTTCTCTATGGATTATAAACTATTTTACTAGCCATAGATTCATCAAAATAAGCAAACAGCACACGCAAAACAGAATCTGTCAAAAACAGAACAGTCTGTAGCAATCTGTAACTAACGCAAACTTCTGGAACTCTAAAAGTTATACCAAAATAGGAAGTCCTGGACAATTTGTTTATTGAACAGCAGCAAAATGAATCAACGCAAAATCTCGTTTCTGTGATTTAACAAAATTATATTCGTGCATGCAAAGTTTCTATTTTTCAGCACAATCAAATCAACTATCATCGTAGGTTATCCTATAGGTTCTACTTGGCACAAACACTAATTAAAACATAAAACCACATCAAAGAAGAAGCTAGATGGATTATTTATTCCTAAATATAAGCAAAAACAAGAAAAGACAGAAAAAATTGGGTTGCCTCCCAACAAGCGCTATCGTTTAACGCCCCTAGCTAGGCATAAAAGCAAGGATAGATCTAGGTATTGCCATCTTTGGCACTTGGAGAGGAGGATCTCCTTTCTATGGCATTCATTCTTCTATTTAAGTTAAGCACATGGCCATTAATGGAAGAAGTAAGATTAAGCACGTTACGGAAATTTGCCTCTAAACTAGACTTCATCTCTTTAATAATTTCATTTTGATAAAAGCACAAGAGAGTAGTTGATTCAACCTTATCATTCATGGGGTGCCCAAATATAGTTTTCATTCTTTCATAGGTATCTATAGAATCCCCTTCAAGAAAACCTTCTTCAAAGATGGAATCTAAAACTTGTTTGAAGGAAGAGGGCAAGCGAACATAAAAACTTTTTAGGTAAATTTCAATTTGATACTGTGGTACATAACTAGCCCGAATCCTAAGTAACCTATCCCAAGCATCTTTTAAAGACTCATCAAGTAAATAGCGAGAAATTCCAGAGTCATCCTCATAAAAATTATTCAAGCTCTCATTGGAGACCCCGGTGGGTCTTTCTATAGCATCATTATTTATGAGCTTAGAGAGGATAGAGGGGTTGTCCAAGGCACTAGATTTCGGGAGAAAACCTGTAGTTCTTTTTGATTCGGCCATGGCAACGGGAAGGCAAACGTTAAAGAGAGAAGGAGGTTGGGAAAGAGAGGGCGAATAAAATGGCAAGGGTGAAGTGGGGGAGAGGAAAACGAGAGGCAAATGGCAAATAATGTAATGCGAGAGATAGGGATTGTGATGGGTACATAGTTTGGTTCACTTGCTTGCGTGAGCCTCCCGGCTACGGCGCCAGAAATTCTTCTTGCTACCTCTTGAGCACTGTGTTGGATTTCCCCGAAGAGGAGAGGATGATGCAGCAAAGTAGGGTAAGTGTGTTTCCCTCAGTTTTTGAGAACCAAGGTATCAATCCAGTAGGATACCACGCACAAGTCCCTCGTACCTACACAAAACGATATCTACTCGCAACCAAAGCGATTAGGGGTTGTCAATCCCTTCACGATCACTTACAAGAGTGAGATCTGATAGAGATGATAAATAATATTTTTGGTATTTTTGATATATAGAGGAAAAGTGAAAAGTAAAAGGCAAAGTAAAAACAAAGCAAGTAATAAAGAGATAGAGATTGATATGATGAGAATAGACCCGGGGGCCATAGGTTTCACTAGTGGCTTCTCTCAAGAGCATAAGTATTCTACGATGGGTGAACAAATTACAGTTGAGCAATTGACAGAATTGAGCATAGTTATGAGTATATCTAGGTATGATAATGTATATAGGCATCACGTCCGAGACAAGTAGATCGAAACGATTCTGCATCTGCTACTATTACTCCACTCATCGACCGTTATCCAGCACGCATCTAGAGTATTAAGTTAAAAACAGAGTAATGCCTTGAGCAAGATGACATGATGTAGAGTGATAAATTCATGCAATATGATAAAAAAACCCATCTTGTTATCCTCGATGGCAACAATACAATACGTGCCATGCTGCTCCTTCTGTCACTGGGAAAGGACACCGCAAGATTGAACCCAAAGCTAAGCACTTCTCCCATTGCAAGAACTACCAATCTAGTTGGCCAAACCAAACGGATAATTCGAAGAGATTTGCAAAGATAACTCAATCATACATAAAAGAATTCAGAGAAGATTCAAATATTGTTCATAGATAAACTGGATCATAAACCCACAATTCGTCGATCTCAACAAACACACCGCAAAAAGAAGAAGATTACATCGAATAGATCTCCATGAGAGAGGGGGAGAACATTGTATTGAGATCCAAAAAGAGAGAAGAAGCCATCTAGATACTAGCTATGGACCCGAAGGTCTGAAGTAAACTACTCGCACTTCATCGGAGGGGCTAGGGTGTTGATGTAGAAGCCCTCCGTGGTGGATGCCCCCTCCGGCGGAGCTCCGGAACAGGCCCCAAGATGGGATCTCGTGGATACAGAAGGTTGCGGCGGCGGAATTTGGTTTTTGGCTCCTGTTCTGATCGTTTGGTGATACGTAGGTATATACAGGAGGAAGGAGTACGTCGGTGGAGCAACAGGGGGCCACGAGGCAGGGGGCGCGTCCATGGGGGCGCGTCCATGGGGGCGCCCCCACCCTCGTGACCGCCTCTGTTACATCTTGGAGTAGGGTCCAAGTCTCCTAGATCACGTTCGGTGAGAAAATCACGTTCCCGAAGGTTTCATTCCGTTTGGACTCTGTTTGATATTCCGTTTCTTCGAAACACTAAAATAGGCAAAAAAAAAACAGCAATTCTGGGCTGGGTCTCTGGTTAATAGGTTAGTCCCAAAAATAATATAAAAGTGGAAAATAAAGCCCAATATGGTCCAAAACAGTAGATAAAGTAGCATGGAGCAATCAAAAATTATAGATACGTTGCAGACATATCAGCCACTTATGGGGCTACGAGCCCCTTTTGGTTCGGCGTGGTGATGGACACGTTGTACAAAGAGCAGAGAAGCATAGCGCAGCGCGGCAGAGATCACATGGGCAGTTTACCCAGGTTCGGGCAGCCGCGAGGCATAAAACCCTACTCCTACTTTGGTGGATTGATGGTGGAAAAGGTGGTGGTGGGCGTAGCACACTTGCCTGGCAGGGTCGCCTCGAGGCGAAGTGGCTACGTGCGTATGGATATGTGAGAGCTGTACTTGCCAACCCCACGAACCCTTTCTACGGTTGCCATGGGCCTCCTTTTATAGGTTAAGGGTCACCACAGTGGCAAATCAGTCTTTACATACTGATTAGATGGCAAACAGTGATATCATACCTAACTCTGCAGGCTAACAGGGGTGCATTAAATGTGATGTCTAGTTTCACATCACAGCGTGCCTAGTAGCCCTTGCCGGGCTATTTTGCCAGCTCCGCGCCTGCTTGCTTGACACATCTCATGAAATGTGTCATATGGAGGTGTTTGCTGTAGGAAGTGTCTGCCATGTGGCAAAAAGCAGCTACTTAGTCAGCTTGGGCTTGACACCGCACTGATCTATGACTTGCGTTGCTAGTGAGGTGGAGTAGTGAAGTGGCTAGACTTCGCAAGCCCTAGCAGGGCCTGCAGGGACGATCTGGGAATATGCTTCCGGGGCAAACCCAAACTCACCAGGCTCGCCTGCCCAGCAAGGGAGGTTCTTCCCTTCAAAGCATCTCGCTTCTTTGGCTCATTGATCTTCTTTATCTGCACCTGGACCCTTTGATGAACTGGTCCTACTTGCTTGGTTTGATCTTGATGTTGTAATCTTTGCATTCATGCCTATTGGCCATGCTGTCCATGCACGAATCAAGGCGAAACATAGACCCCTGTTTATGTGCCCTAACACTTTTAGACTGAAATGGTCACAATAAGACCCGCGGCTTCTTGTGGGCTTCACACATTTATAGTCAACTAGCTCTATTGAGAGTCAAATTATTGAAGTGCCTTCTTTGTACCCAAAAATTGCCCAACACTTGATTGCCCAAACCCACACAGGGTATTCCATTTTTCGTCTGCTTTTCCATCTCATCATCAAAGGGCATGAAAATCGCTATCATGGAGACACCATCACTCTAGAACATTTCAAACAGTTGCACATTATCATCTCTACCATGTAGGATGAAATCGAGGAGTTTCCTACGACATATCTTATCTACAGTTCATGTTCATGTCAACCTAATAGCCTCTATTTCTTCTTTAGTATGAAATTCCTTGATTTTGACAAATGAAGCTTCTTCAGATAAGTCAATTGCCTTCTCGTTGAAATTTGGACAAGTAACAGCTCTCTTTTGTCTCTTGCTGGAAATTTCCTCATGACCAATGTTTGTGGTAGCATTTCTCTCCTCAATGAACGCATTATCCCTCTTATGAGGCTTTGCTTGTTGATGTATAAATGCATATGTATGCGTGTGTAGAATTTTGTTTCAAATCTGGTCACTCTCGCCGCAACCCCGGCAAGCTCAGGTTTTACCCCATACCCGTGTATCCATCCTATTCTGGAGATGGCAGAGCCGGAGCACATGGACATCGTCGAAGCAACGATGACCGCGGCTGTGCTGGTGGAGGCGTGGATGCCTGGATTCAGGCCTGACGTCGGGTGCGTGTTCGACTTCAAGAAGTTTTCCAACTTGATGTTGTAGATAGAGGTCCTCGCCGAAGGAGGATCTTTACCCTACTCAGTGAGCAACAACAATGAGAAAGCTGATAAAGGACATACAATTGACTCTTCCTCAACAATGGCAGGCACACTAGTACACTAAAGATCATTCTTATAAATCCGCTTATTCTTGCCGGAAGAAGTCCTTTCTTTCTAAAGCTTTTCATTAATGGCATGAAAGAATCCGATGAGATGCATCCAAGAATTAGGATTACAGATTTAGAGGAAAATGCCCTTATGTAGCTTCTAAGATTCATCTATAGTGAAAATTTGACAACAATTGAGCCTACTCTTCTGCTCGACATCTGATGGTTGCGTGTAAATTTGAGGTTCTTGCTTGCATGAGGCACTATAGTCAGTTGGTCACGAGGCTTCCTATGACGACATAATTTGCATTGCTATACCTAGACATCCATGCTTCTGTTTAATGGTTGCTGAAGTTCAGAGTGTAGTACGTGTAGCCAAGGAATTCCTTGCCAACAAATACAAGGATTTTCATAAGTTCGAAGATGAAGTGATGAACATCTCTCTGGTTGGGATCGAGGCCATCTTTTCGAGTACTGACCTGATGTTACCATCTGAAGATGAGGCATATTTGCTCAAGTGGACTAGTCTGTGATACCCAGAATTTAAGGAAAGACGGAAGATCTAGAGTTGTCGTTTACTTCTGCTGGTACGCTTCAGTTATATGATAGGTTTGTCGCTCCAGAATATCCTAGCATGCACTAATGATGATATAGACCATGAGCAAGTAGCTCCATGTATTGCTGAGGTACTTCTATACAAAGCTTAGCCAACATAGTTGGAAGGTATTCCTGCAGCTGAAGTATCAACCCATCACAATTTCCTAAGCAAATTTACGATTTGAGGACCATGAAAGTTGTTGCGTTCGGTCGACCCTACCCACAGGTTACAGTTTACTTGGTATCAGAGCCAAGTGGTCTTGAGTTCAAGATCCGGCTACCACAATTTAAAAATAAAAATTGCAGCCCACTTCCGATCCAAATTTAGGCCTGAGGGAGCCACACGTGAGGGGGAGTGTCAAATGTATAAATGCGTAACCCATCTTTCCCCATCAACTTTTGCTTTTGGGTGAACTGGCTTTTGCGTGCAGTTCTACATTGCTTGGCGCCTCCTTGTTCCTGAAAACCAAAAAAATGTTGGCTACACTTTTTGATACTAGGAATGTTGGACACATTTTTTTTCGAAAAAATGTTGGATGGATTGAAAGAAATGAATGCAATGCAAGTATGTATGCATCAGCTGAAACCCATACATAAAAAATATTAACATGACTAATGTTTAATTACTCATTCTTTGATCGACCAAATATAATTATGCTTGATTAGTTAAGTGCAGGAGATGGCAAATATACCAATAAATAACAATGGTGTCTCGATCCATATCGTGCAGGAGATGGCAAATATACCAATAAATAACAATGGTGTCTCGATCCATATCCTCATATACTACACTCCACATCAAACTAATAAAAATAATAATATTATGAATGCGTACTTTGATATATGAAGAAGTGTAATGTTGCGTAAACTAAAGCATTTCCATGAATAAGTTAATGTCTAAAATTTGGGAACAAAAATAGCAAGGTAAACATACGTACCTGTAGTACCCACAGAATGTGCAGAGTGTGGCATAATTCCCCTATAAAGTTGGAATCAAGTACATATGTCAATTAGGAGCTCATATAAGTGTAGAATCAAACTGCAAAATCAAGAGTCTAGCGGTTACACCGCAAAGCAACAATTTGTTAACACATTTTCAAACAAGGACAAATCATCGGCGAAGTGGCCAACCATGAAGTCGAGACCGCAAGATCCTCGACCAAAACACACCGAAAGAACAGAGAAAAGCACACACAACACGTGATTCCAGCCCTCTGCCTGGTCGGCTATCATTCATCCAAGGTTACGATGCCCCAACAAAGATCCAGGAGCACACACACTTTGACCAGCTGGCAAGACCCACACCTTCTAGGCAAGACCACAAAGGTTCATGATCAAATGTTCAAAACATGCCAAAAAATTGGAGAAATCGCATTGCGTCAAAGGAGTACACGCCGACACGATCAGCAAAGCAAATGAAAAAGCAGAAACCAGATCCGATCCTCGGCAAAACGCCCCAAAAATCAAAACAACATGGCGAAGCAACCAAATCGAGACAAAAGACGGTGAGCAAGCATGCACCGGACACACGCCACACGATCATATGTATGTCTTACGAGGCAAGCGAGGAAGGAGCCGGCCGGCTGATTCCTTCGGCCTCTGGAAGTGAGAGAAGAAAGCATGTGTGTGAGCGGGGGAGGAGGGATGGTGCATCTCGTCAACTAGCTAGCCTTGCAGGTTTTGAAGGAAGCGATGAGCGAGTGGAAAGGAGACGCGTATGGGGGAGTGAGGATTGGAATGCAGGCCGGGCAGGGGTATAAATAGAGGCGGGCGCGGTCTGGTGGGAGAGAGAAGTGGAAAGATGCCCGTTCGTCCATCCGAAGGCACATGGTGCGGGTTTGGATTTTCGGGTGAGTTAGTTGGACAGGAGGGCGCTTTCCTCCGCGAAGGGCACGGGCTCACGCTCGGGATCGACCTCGCGGAGGAGTAACTCCTTTTCCTTTTTGTCGTGACGCTGCGGGTTTCTTTCCATTCTTGTTGGTGACCACCCTCCTGAAGTTGTTATTTTATATTTCCTTATTTCATGATAAATGTTTATTATTCATGCTAGAATTGTATTAACCAGAAACTTGATACATGTGTGGATACATAGACAAAATACCGTGTCCCTAGTAAGCCTCTACTAGACTAGCTCGTTGATCAAAGATGGTTAAGTTTCCTAACCATAGACATGTGTTGTCATTTGATAAACATGATCACATCATTAGGAGAATGATGTGATGGACAAGACCCATTCGTTAGCTTAGCATTATGATCGTTCAGTTTTTTTCTATTGCTTTCTTCATGTCAAATACATATTCCTTCGACTATGAGATTATGCAAATCCCGGATATCGGAGGAATGCCTTGTGTGCTATCAAATGTCAAAACATAACTGTGTGATTATAAAGATGCTCTACAGGTATCTCCGAAGGTGTTTGTTGGGTTGGCATAGATCGAGATTAGGATTTGCCACTCCAAATATCGGAGAGGTATCTCTAGGCCCTCTCGGTAATGCACATCATAAGAAGCCTTACAAGCAAAGTGACTAATGAGTTAGTTGCAGGATGATGCATTACGGAACGAGTGAAGAGACTTGCCTGTAATGAGATTGAACTAGGTATGAAGATACCAACGATCGAATCTCGGGCAAGTAACATACCGATGGACAAATGGAATAACATATGTTGTCATAACGGTTCGACCAATAAAGACCTTCGTAGAATATGTAGGATACAATATGAGCATTACGCTATTGGTTATTGACCAGAGAGGTGTCTCGGTCATGTATACATAGTTCTCGAACCCGTAGGGTCCGCGCACTTAACGTTCGATGACGATAGGTGTCTCGGTCATGTATACATAGTTCTCGAACCCGTAGGGTCCGCGCACTTAACGTTCTATGATGATATTGTATTATATGCGTTATGTGATTTGGTGACCGAATGTTGTTCGGAGTCCCGGATGAGATCACAGACATTACGAGGAGTCTCAAAATGGCCGAGAGGTAAATATTAATATATAGGACGATAGTAGTCGGACACGGGAAGTGTTCAGGAGTGTATCGGGTATTTATCGGAGTACCGGGGGGGGGGGTGAGGGAGTCCTGGATTAGGGGTATCCGGATAGCCGGACTATATGCTTTGTCCGGACTGTTGGAGCGTGAAGATACAAGACTCAAGACTCCGTCCCGTGTCCGGATGGGACTCTCCTTTGCGTGGAAGACAAGCTTGGCGATCCGGATATTATATTTCCTTCCTTGTAACCGACTCCATGTAAACCCTAGCCCCCTCCGATGTCTATATTAACCGGACCGTTTGGTCCTTAGAGGAACGATCACAATCATAATCATCATATGCTAGCTTCTAGGGTTTAGCCTCTACGATCTCGTGGTAGATCAACTCTTGTACTACTCATATCATCAATATCAATCATAGGAAGCCTCCTTCCCCTCCCTCCAGATCTCGCCGCCACCAGAGATAGCCACCGGCAAGCCCGAGTGGCAACGAGGAAGGTGGTAGCGGGGCAGGCTGCCGCTGCCTCGCGCGAAGAGCTTGGTGTACCGGGGTGGCGGCCCTGGTCAAGCTGGGTGGCGCCTTCCCTGTGGACGGTGGCTACGGGTGTGTGGCCGGTCTTCGTCGGCTTGTGTGGGCGTCGAGGACCCGATGGTGGGAGCTCATGGCGGCCGTGATTTCTGTCGGCCGTCTGCCAGATCTGGGTCGACCTGCGCCAGCTTCATCTCCTTCACCTTATCCCGCTCGATCTGGGCTTTGGTGTGGCCTTGCTCGCCGGATCCGGGTGGTGGGCGGTGATTGGATGGTGGGGCTCTTGGGATCAGGGGAAACCCTTGGCCGGCGATGGCGGCCACAACGACGACGACGCCGCGGCGCCGATCCGCTCCTTGGAGTCTTCGTTGAGATCCCGGCAGGGATGGCGGCGGCCCATGCATGAGAGATGGAGGTCTTTGATTAGATCTGGGGTGAAAACCTGCTATTGGCTATTGCCAAGGCCTGCGATGGCGACACTGTCTGCGTCATTCCTTTCCTAAAGGCACCGTCGTGGAGAAGTTCAAGGCCACTCTCTGCTACCTCCAGGGGAAACCCTAGATCAACAGATCAGATGACGGCGGCTCTCTGGTGTCGTTTCCCTCTTGGGGGCGTCAGTCTTGGAGGTGCATACGGGCTCGAGGGACTAGACGACAGTGTCTTTGGTGAATCAGTGCTTCATCTTCCACACTGATGGTGGCGGTTCTCGGCGGCGTGGCACTGTGGAGACTCGGCATCTGATGCGCGGAGATGGACTCGCGCCGGAGGAGGAAGCTGTCTGTCGTCAGGGTGGCGTTGATAGCAGAGGCCTGGCAAGGTTGGTGCATCAGTTCTGCTCTGAGGATGGACCGAGGGATGATGGAGGTGACGGCCCTTGCAGCGTGCGGTGCTCATTGGGAATGTGCCAGACCGGTGTCGGACCCAATCCAGGTAGTGGCTTGGATGTGACACCCGGCTTTAGATGTTAGGCTTTGGTGCGATGTCTGTTTGGTATTAGGTCCGGACATTCGGCACGGCTTCATCAAGGGGATAGGAGTAGCAAAGGTGTTGCCAAGATGCGGTGGCTTCAGGCTTATTGATGTATCACCTTGTATGTTCTTTGTGAATAATTAATAATCATACTATCACCTTGTATGGTTTTAAAAAAAAAGAACATTACAGAACATTTTGGTTCCAATTGCACCATGCGTGCGTTCCGCTGCAAACTCACATCCTCTTCCACCTCCATGGCTGATGCACAGCCCAGAATAACCGAATGAACTGTAAGGAAATGAAGTAGGAGATGGATATCCAATTATAATGTCGTAGTATTAATTAGTGTATGTGAAACAATGGAGGTCGACTGGAAGATCTTGGTTAAATTCTACATGACTAATGATAGTATGAATTTTCAGATAATTCGAAAATAACCTACTCGGGTTGCAGTGGCCCGATTAATGAACTCAGGCGTAAAACTTGCAATGTGTGTTCAGAACAGTTAGTATCTTGTCAAAAAAAAAACAGTGAAAAAGGACAGATAATTTGAACCTACAAATGATTACAGCAACTCCAACGCGGCGACCCAAATGGTCCACGTGTGTCCATTTACATCAGAACAATGTTTTAAATAGCGGGCAATAAAAAATAGCAGCGGACCTCCAAATTAACTCTAGCGGAGCTATAGCAGGCTATAGCACACTATAGCGGGCTATTTGTGAAGGCGAACATTTAGCGGCACCCTCCTGAAAAGGGTATAGCCGGCTATTTAAAACTATGCATCGGAACGGACCAAAACGACTTCCCAACGCGCATACTCTTCTGCAGCCCTCCTTCTGATCCCTGTGCACCACCGTTAGCTGCCCCAGTATGTGAAAGGTCAATTAACTTAACTTTCTTCTTTAATCATGATTAAGTCCTGGGATGTGTGTTAAATCACGAAATTGACTGGACAACTGTCCCGTTAAATAAAAGCAGAGTATTTGCAGTACAGTAGTTGATCCGAATGTTTGGCCTCGTTTGAGAAAAAGATGAAATGTTTATCAAAGGATTGATTGCCCAGACATTACGACATGAAACGTTTTGGCTTACAACACTCACCAAGCATTGTTTGCCCAGACATTACAGAGATCCACAAAATATCTTAGAATTAACTATAATGCATATGCTATTTAGTTACTAGGAATGATTTGCTTCCAAACGGCAAGAGTAGAATAAACGAGCAACCGCCAATTGTTTCATAGAAGCTGATGCAACATGTGTGCGACAGTTATCCAAATTTCTCAAAGATGAAATGTTCTCAGATGATCGCCAACTTACAACAATGTAACAGTTCAGTTTTCGTTCCAACAATAAGCTTACAGTCATTTTGTTTCAAAAACCTCACCCTGCAGCATACATAATAGAGTTTCCTCTGGCGCTATCTTGAGATCCAGGCAAGTTCTGATACACGCGGACGAAGGACAGACAGACAGACAGACAGACAGACAGTTCACCTAAAAGCATTCAGTTGTTCCACATGCCAAACCCTCTGAAACCCATAATATGGCAGCAACATCAGGGTCAATGTCCTCAGGTTCAATCTGGCCAGCCTGCGCTTCCTGAAACCATTTTAGTCATTATGAATTCTACTGATTTTCAACAGCCCATTGTACCGTTGACAGCAAGTCTCATGTGAAACGGAAAACTGATAGTAAGCGCAGGCAGTAATATACACAAACTGTTGCATTACCTTCTTCACTTCTTTTCTTTGTGTTCACCCTTCCTCTTCTCCTGTTGCTTTTGTTTCGAAATTCCCTCTTTCAAATCTGAAGAACAAGCAAAGGAGGTAATGTTAACTTGCGGACAGCAATCTGATACAGTTCAGTCTTCAGTGAGCATTTGAGATATACTCCTTAACGTTTGCTACGTATATGTGAGAACATAATCAAAGGAAGTATCACCACATATGATACACATGCATAGCAGTAACAAAGATTGGCTATCAGCAACAATTATCATAGTTATGTATGTACATGGAATATAATACACAATCAAGTTGCCTACGTAACACCGATAATGTTGTTGTATGTTTACATGACCCGCCGAGCAACAAGTTAGGAGAGGACCCCCTTGATCTCTCAGTTAGGAGGTTTATCATTCAAATTACGAACATATCTTTTAGCTTGGGCCTTAACCCAACTACGGATAAGATCCGCAATTTGCTACTCAGATCGGATTGTTAGGTCTCCTATATAAAGAGGACCCCCCGTGAGAAATACAGCAAGCAAGAACTAGAAGAAGAATTTAGAGGATCAATACCTCTTGTCAGATTCAGGAAACTTAAGACTTATATTAGGCCAGAATACATGAAAGTTCTGTACCTTTAGTCTGTTATGTATTTGCAGAGCTGAAGACTTCTCTGATAATCCTTGCTATCTACAGTAAAATGAGTTGTGGAATACAAACCCACCTGCCTTCATTTTGAAAACCTTGTTCTTAGATACGGGAACCCTAGTCATCTTAAACCTAATCAAGGTGAGTGTAATTGTTCAACGTAATTTACATCTATTGATTGGTCAGCTTGATAGCCTTTTGGTATCCTTTCTGATTACTCTCTTTTGAATTGCGTGTATATCTCTCAGACTCGTGAGAGGAAGCCTCGTGAATATTTGCGATCCGTGCAGAATATGCAAAGGCTATCCATTACAAAAGTAAGGGGTTACCGGATGATAAACTTCTTAAGTTTTTACACATGGATCTGAGTAAGCTTTCCCGAAGGTAATCTATTGTATTCCCAGAGGATATTCATATTCTATCCGACCTCGGCCCTGTAAGAACCTGTTGATTATGCCCGAAGTACATACTAATGATATATTAATCTACATGACATCTGCAGGGAAGGCACCAATGTGCTTGGACTGTTAAACAAGGTAGCATCAGATGTGTTGGATGGAACTGACGGACCTCATCCATTGTGAGATAACTACATCATCAAAACCATTGGATGCTTCAAAGTAATTTGTATACCTACTTAGGAAGAGGCAATTGCTTAAGAATCGATAAGTTCGACTTAGCAAATCCATGAAATGAGCCCCTCAAGCAAATAAAATACAATATATTTTCTTAATGTTTGGCCATATATCTACATTGCTGTATAGATTTGACACAGAAAAAACTATCCAATGTTATTTGTATTAAAATAGTATTTCATAATATATGTGGTCAGTGTTAGTTCACAACAGGGGTAACCATTCGTATGAGAGTAGAACATGGCCATGTGAAAGGAGAGCACTGATTTGGAGAGGAACAGATGCAGTACAGCTGCCCAGATAATAGATGATTGCAGGGACTTGCTTACTAGAAGATTTTGCTATTCCATTGCATAAACTGAAAGATAGCTTTCACACCCTTCCTATAGGAACTGATTTTGAATTGCATATATCTAAAACTAGTATGTAATTTAGTGCAGATAAATGGAAACTACTAACCCAAAGGAAACAAATAACCTAATGTGCAGATAATGGACATCCTGCTGGCTTGCCGCTGGAAGTACTATGGGGGTGTTACCAAGTCATGTAACATGAAAAGCAATGATGATTTCTGCGCAGCTACAATGGTAACTCTTTTACTATAAGGGTGTCCTCAGGACAAACTGCATAGACTGCTTAGATCACACAAATGTTGCGCAGTTTGCATATGGATTAGCTGCTTTAGGGCGTCAGCTTCAAGTGTTGAAGGTCACTGAAGAACCTAAAATTGAACAGCGTGCTCCTTTGGCCGATGATCTGATGGATTTCTATGAAAGATGGGTGATACATTGACCATCCAGTATGGTGGTTCTTCTGCTCACAGCAAGGATAGCATCTTGTTATATCTGTAACTCGTGAGTAACATAATCTGCATAACACAAATCTTGAAATAGCGCTTTTTTGAACTAAAACTTAGTATGCATACACTGGAAGGTGTGCAGTTGTGTACTACTATTTTAATGTATTCTTTACCACCTCTGGAGTAGTTCTAATTTCCCCAAGTAGTTGTAAACTTCTAATTGTTGCATCACTCTTCCCTTTTTCTATCATTTGATTTGTACATCTATTTTCCCCTCCCTGCTATTGTGTTCAGCTATTTAGCCACACATTTAAGTCAAATAAACATTAAGCCCACCTATCACCTGAAGATAGGGCTATGAAAGAGGAGTTGCTAGCTACTGTCAAGGGTCAGGTCTGTCATGCTTAGCATTTTAGCAAAGGTCATGCTTACCAGGACAGTTGATACCAAATATCAAACGTTTGCTCTAACAGGTCTTCCAATGATTAAATGAACTACCTAAATCAATTGGTACATGCACCTTTGTTCTTTGGGAACAAGTTTAGCAGTAGAGGTTGTTAATAGTGCGACGACATCTGCCACACCCAAGCACCTTGAGTGTATTTTATGAAAATGTAAATCTCAAGTGTTTGTATCTGAAATTTTTGTGACTAAAATAGCAGGCATTTCTTACTGATTATAGTTTTTGATAAAAAAACTTGTAGTATTTTTTTCCTTTTAAGTGTTTGCTGTTGTAATCTTGAATATGTTTATTTCAGAATGATTTGTTGGTGGGCAGTCAATTCAGTAGTCAACACAAGTCCAACTTGGTATTTTGAATGCTCAGTGTAACTCTTCCACTGTAAGGGCAACTCTAACCGATCCACCTAAAAAATAGAGGAGGATCCGGCCGAGCCAAGCTTAGTGGAGTATTTTTACTCCACTAACTTTTGGTCGGACCTAGCCAAGCTCCTAAATTTAACGGAGTAAAAACCAGATTTGCAAAGTTCAACCTAGTTTCAACCGAAATTTGCATAAGTTCAACCTAGCCAAACACATTGTCTTGACAACCGAAATTTAAACTTAAACCCTAAACTAAACTACTCTTCATCATCATCATCATCCATCATCATCATCATCACCATGGTAGAGGGAGAGCCAATCTTCCCTCAACATTCCACCGCCCATGGGTCCGGATCAGTGTCGTCCTCGCCGGAGTCGGGGAAGATGCGCCACCACTCCTCAACGTCGAACTCCTTCTCCTCCTTACCACCGTTGTTGCCGCCTTGCTACTCGTCGTCGGAGATGGCGATGACCTCCCCGTCCACCGCCTGCTCCGCCTCCACGAGCTTGAGATACTTGCGGCGGAGGTCCTTCATGTACTCCTCATCGGAGGACTTCGCCGTGATGTGCTCCCGCGCCTCCCAGTCCTCTCGAGCCGTCGCCACATCCACCACCCCCAGCGGCAGCGGGACGAGGTCGGCGGGCGTCTTCCCCACGGGAAGTTGAGACGAGCCTCCGCATCATGGAACCACACCTACCGTTCATATTCCATGGCGGCAAGCTCCACCATGTGGAACGACCCGATCCACTTCCAGTTGTGGTTCTTGCGGTCGGTGATCAGCGCCACCCACATCCCCCATGCTCGCTGGCGAACGCTGAGGTATTTCCTCTGCGGCTAACGAGGCGGAGGGATGTCGGGGTAGTAGGCGATGCGGCGGGTGGGGGCCGCATCGGCGGGGCGGCGGCTTAAGGACGCGTCGCTTAAAGACGAACCACGGGCATGGAAAGCGGGGAGCGTCGGTGATGGGATCCAACCATTGGGAGGAGGGGGCGTCGAGCAACGGCGGGGGGAGTCACCGGCGGCGGGGACAGGGAAGGAGAAGAGGTAAAGGAGGCAGAGAGGAAGACGAGGAGATGTGGCATAATTTTACTCGTCCTCCGAGCGGCGGAGTAAACATGGGGTCGGCGGAGGCGGCTGAGGATAATTATTCCTCCACTGTGGGGTATAGGGGATCGGCTAGGTCCCGGTTAGAGGAGTAAGACCGGGTTTTACTCCTCTAACTGGTTATTGGGGATCGGTTAGAGTTGCCCTAACATGCCACAGATCTTCTGTGAGCAAACAGGGCAGTGGAAGGCAGCAACCCAATCCCAGTTCCTTCGAACCCTTCAGCGTTACTGAGAAGCAGGATGCTATAAATGTGTGAGCTTCTTCATGTCTGCAAAAATATCACACTCACAAAACCAATCGAAAATGCCGACATTGGTCTAATATTATTTCACACAAGATTTATCTGTTGTGTTTCCTTAAAACGCTTGTTCTTGAGTCATTTCCAGCCTCAACAAGGCGGACCGCCTCGGTGGAAGTTGGACTCAGATCAGCATTACAATATCGGCAGGCAAGGAACTTTAAGTTAAGAAACTGGAAGGTGCTGCTCTTCCATTAACAACAACATTGCTTGATGAGCTGCTGTCCAACATGTTCTGTACGCGATTAGCTTTTACTTGGACACTTTTCTTGGACAGTATATCAAAGTAGAATTTCCTTTCCGATAAAGGGCGATTTCATTACTTAAAAGGTTTAAGCATTACAACCGGCGCATTGTTTCAACAGTAGAAATTGTTAAATATAGTAACTTGATCCATTCCCTCATTCCATGGGCTCAAGGCCAATATGAGTCCCTACAACAATACAACCGTCTCTAACAAAAATGACATTGTGGTTCTCACTTCTTGGTCCATGTAATATTTGTCGATAAGTTGTTACCAATCAATAAATACCCCCTAAACACAACAGATAACCATTGGATATTCACATTGTTGCATAAATTTGCAGCACATGATTGCTACAAAAAGTTACTTTCACGGCAAAACCTACCCAGTACAAGTACACGACTTAGTTAACTGCAAGAAAAAATAATGAAGCGACCAATGGCAAGAGAAATGAAAATTACTAGATAAGTAGTATATATGTACTGTATACCTTATAATTATAAGGCAAGAAGCTGACATAAGGCATTCAGGTTGGAAATATTATGTAACTAATAAAACAAGCATATTATAAATCTTATTGATTTCTGCAACGTCGTCTACTATCTATATTACAAAATTGAATAACAACCACTAGCTAGTAAATAATTAAATGGTCCCCTACAGAATGATTTTGTGATTCAAGAGATAGGTTCTATTGAGTTCCAGCTTCCAAGTCCAAACACACATGCAGGAGTCCATGGCCATCATTTTATGTGGGTAATATAGCTGTCTAGGGTGAATCGCAATGCCACGTTAAAAGTGTGGTTTCAGTAATTCGACAAAATCTTTGAGAAATCATTTCATACAGGTGAAATAACTACATGCTCTATGGGGCTTAGGAATGATGCGGCCTGAGTTTCCTGTTTCTTTTGCATTGCTTTGCGTTGATGACTTTCTCTTTGCCCATTATGTAAGAGGTAGCACGACCAACCGGACGCACTACACGACAAAATGCTTCGGTTGGCACTGACTGTTCCAATTTGTGGTTGTCCACGGGCTCGCTGTTCACGTTGTGAGCCATAGCCCGTTCGAAACGTTTTCTCATACCACACGGCAAAATGCTTTGGCTGGATTTGGCTGCCTAGTTTTCCTATCTGTGGCAGTCCAAGCGTTCGCTGTTCATGTTGTGGGTGGCGCCACAGCCCGACCGGAACGTTTTTTCCATATAGTTAGTCGGATTCTCGGGGATTAGAGCTCGTGATGAACCCACCTCCACTTGCTAACGCACCTACTACTGACAGTTAGCCATAATATGTGATGGTTCTTAGTTGACCATACCATGCCGGCAAGCCCACTTAATATGTCTCCCAAAAAAGAGATACATATATTCAGATCATGCATGCCTCAGGCACAAGGAGCGAATAACAAAGGCCCGTCAATAACCCCATTCAATCAGGTCAGACAATAATTTCAACCAAAAAGGAGAAGTATAAACCCATCAGAAAATACCAAATGCTATCAAAACAAATAGGCGCAACAAAGGCTCGTGACACCTTCTAGTTTTATACAAAGCCTAGAGAACAATGCAAACCTCAGCAGAAAAAATGCATTTCACGACATAATGGTGTAGCCCCGGCAAGGACAATGGTCGTTATGAATTATTTAGACTCACCTTTCTCCGAAGGTGGAGCACCCTCAACATTGCTGTATAAGATCATCGAGCTCCCATCATCATTTATGCTGGTTGTACCCTTCACCAATTCTTCATTTGGTGAACTTTTGGGAACATCGCCCGAAGAATCTTTGGGTAGCAAGGCACATCCATGTTTGTTGAGTGCGCTAGAACCCTCCGGAGCACCTTCGACATGACATGGAACCCTAGGTGAAAACAAAGGCGTAAATTTTCAGTATATAGTTGTTAAGGTTATAAATAAAAGAAGGCTATAAAAGTTTTGTAGCGCAACTAAAATTATCCCATGGTCCATTTTAATGACCTCAGGTGCTAACTATGTTCTGTTGAGTTCCATTTCTAACAGCCAACTAGTGTTTGCACATATTATGAAGTACAATTACAGGGCGACATATACAAATAAACAACACGTCGATGAGGTATTTACAGTAATTCTTCTCAAATAGGATAACATCTACCAGTCCAATAATTGAACTTTGATTAAATGCTCATCACAATACACATATCATGACAAAAGATGCCAGGTAATAACTCTCACGTATTGCTATCACTGAAACCCCTCAAACACAAAACACACAGTCGGGCTCACGGCCGAACGAAAGAAAGGTAAACACCGTTTGCCAACCACCTCGTCGTAGAATAAGTTATGCCGATCTTAACACATGGCGCAAACCACATAACTCAAAGGGCCCAAAGCAACTAAGGACACATGAAAACCAACAATTGATCCTAAAGAGTACTGAACTAAAGAGAAGTTCCTGTCAACAATGCCATCAATACAAATGTTTGAGCATAGCTCAAAATAGGTGTGGCGTTGAAGAGTAGAGATAGCTCACCTGGTATTGAGGTCATGGCTGAGACGTTCAAAGGTGTCGACAAAGCACCACTCCCTGATAGTATTGGACCCCTTGTCAAGCAGCTGTTGTGACTCATCTGCTGTTTTCACCTCCTCTCCCCCCTCCTCATCACCTACCTCCTGACTAGGGGTCGACGATAGCAGATCCTGGTATCCGCCACGGTCCACAGGAGTGTAGAAGCTGACAACTGGAATCAAATTACAGGAGCCACGATCATGACACACCTTCTTCACCCGGTCCGACTGTAGCTCGATTGTGAAGAGGCCAGAAAACGTGTTAGCGAAAATGACATTCGCTCCCTCGGCAAACCCCAACACGATCAGCCTAGTTTCTGCATTCACCAGAGCACCATTTGGGAGCAAATCATCCAAGTGGATTACCCGGTTCAGTACCCATCGTGCATCAGTGCCGTCACTCACCTCCCTTGTCCACAGTTTGAGACGCACATCCAGTTCTTCACAAAGACCCAGTCCACCGCCCTCTGACACCATGAGATTAAATCTCTCTGCATCGTTACCAGACTCGTGGTTTGGTGCGTCGAACTCAGTCAAGCCTTGCCTTGCTAAATCGTACTCCAAGATCGACCCACCGTTGGACAAGAAGTACAGCAGGGAGGTCCTAATGAGCACGCCGCTGGAAGAATTTTCAAAGCTTATCATGAAATCGCTGCGCATCGAGATCAGCTGGCCCCAGGTTCCGTGCTCCGACGAGTATACGCACGCCGACGTGACATACTCCTCGTCGGCAGCATCTTCGTCCTCGAAGCAGAAGACGAAGGCCACGCCGAAAGGGCCCCCAAGGCAGTCGCGGTGGTCGCACCCATCGGCCGCGCAGAAGACGGCAAGGGCCGGCTCGAACGGGCAGCAGATCTTGAACACCGGGGGAACCGCTAGGCGCTGCTGGGCGCCCGTGATTGGCTCCCACACGAGGAGCTCCCAGGCGCCCTTGGAGCGGAAGAGGGCGCGGCCGTGGCGGCAGTCGATGGCTCGCCAGGAGCGCCGGTCCGGCGCGGCCAGGGAGAAGGAGGAGGCGGTGGTGGGGACGAAGTGGGGGATGCGCTCGTCGTCCCAGTCGTGGAGGAAGCCGAGCACGGGGGCTGCCCCGTGGTGCTTGTGGAGGCGACCTCGGAATCCAGGGCGGGAGGCGGTGTGGCTCCAGGCCTTGCAGGTGAGGGAGGCGCGGAGGAGGCAGGCCGGGTCGTCCGGCGGGAGGCAGACGAGGATCTCTTCGATGAGCTCGTTTGGGAGCGCCGGCGGCGAGGCGCACACGGTGGGTGCTAGGCGGCGCGATAGTGCTGCTCCCATGGTACTTGCTAGGTCTGGACTCCGGCCGTCTCGATCTGTGTTTGAGTGTGTTGTGTTGTGGGGAATGGTGGAATCGACCACATTGGGGATTTTGGATCCACCGTAAATTGCCGTTACTAAAAACGCGAAAGATTAAAAAAAAACAAAGAAAGGAAGTTTGTTTTCTATTTTGCACAAAGTTTGCTTCATCTTTTTTTAGAGAGGAAATACCTGCCTTATTATTACTTATTTTGTGATTCCATCAGCCACAATAGCATCACGAATACAAGAAGGAAAAATACGGCGGCGGCTGCGGGTGGTGGCGTGGAGGGCTGCTGGGCCTGGTGCTCGTGTTGGATGCGGTGGTGGGGTGTGCTCGGAGTGGCGGCGAGGGTTTCCGAGATCTGATCTGGACGGTGGACCCTCCGTCTGCCGCTTCGCGGGCGGCACGGGCTGCGGCGGCTAGGGCCTGCTGGCGGCGCGCGGGGGCTGTTGCGCTCGTTCTCGTCGGCATGGTGGCGGTGGTGGTGGTGCGTGCCAGCCGGATTCGCCTGTTTCCGGCCGGCGGCGCGGGTTTGAGGCCCGGCCCGGCATGGCTGTGGTCCCGGCTGTGGGTGGCGGCGGCGAGGTGGCTTTGATGTGCCGGCTCCACGGCAGCTCGGCGGGTTGACGGGGGCGGTGGCTCGCTTTCCGGCGTCGGCCCGTCTGTTGGCGGCCCGTTTCGACCTTCGGCCCTCTCCTCGTCGTCTGTTGCTACCTCCGTCGAAGGTTCAGCCCTCCCCCGACTATGGTCCATCGCTCATCTCGCGCTCGGCAGCAGGACCGAGCTCGTCTCGCGCTCGGCAGCAGGACCGTTCTTGTCTCGCGCCTAGCAGCAGGACCGACCTCGTCTCGCGCCCGACAGCAGGACCGACCTTGCCTCGCGCCCGGCAGCAGGACCGTGCTCGTCTCGCGCCCGGCAGCAGGATGGGTCGATGGAGGCCAATTTTGGCCGACCTTTGGGTTTTGGCGTTAGGGGCAGCCCTGGGGTGCGAAAGGCGGTTCCTTTCCGCTCGTATCTTTGGTTGAGGTAGCGGTGGATCTCGAGTGAGGTGGATTCCAGGTCTTGGATGCCAGGGCGGCGGCCCTGGGGGTGGCTCCGCGGTGCTCTTGGGCAGAGCCCGTGGTTAGGTGTTGTCCGGTGCCCATGGCCGTGTGGGCGGCATGGTCTTCGGGATGTGGCGTCCCGTGGTGGTGAGTGTTGGTCGGGGTGAAAACCTGATCTGTCCTCAGACGGACCGGCGGCGGCGAAGCTCGCTCCCTTCTTGAAGGCGTCGTTGTGGCTCTCATTGTCCGTCGTGTTGCTCCAGGGGAAACTCTGATCCTCGGGTCTGGCGGTGACGGCGCTCTGGTGTCTTAACCTTCCTGAAGGCGCCGCCTTGGAGCACACGGTTCGTCATATGCGGCTTCTTCTCTTCGCGTTGGCGTGTCCGTGGTTGAGGACTCCAGTTGCTCTTGTAGTACTAGGGGTAGTGTTGCCGCGCTCAGCGCCTATGTCTCCAGCCTTGGGTGTGTGCGTGTGTTGTGGTGGCGTGCGTTTGTATCTGAGTTGTGGTCGGTCATTGCTTTATATATAAAGCGGGGAAAGTCTTTTTCGGTAATATGAGCAACTTTATTGGCTTCTCGTCGTGTCCATGTCACTTGAAAATCACCAACGTCAGCAATCAAAACCTTGATCTACTGGACGGGAGATCCAAACATAGACGGATCAAGCTGTTCCGAACAGAGAGCACGAGCAACTCCTTGGTTGTCAGGTTCAATCACAGCTCTTATGACGCAAAGTTCAGACGCCATTTGTACTACCCTTCGGCAAACAAGTAACTCCACATGCTCAGCAGAAGAAACGTTGTTGAAAGCATGACATGCAACAGCCCTGAACGTGCTATAGTCTCGCAAAAACCACTCTAGCCCCACCTCCCGACCCATTCTTCATCAGAGATCCATCTACATTTATTTTAATCCAACTCACTTCTGGTGGTTCCCATCTGCACTGCCGGGGCAGTCCCCTTTGATGCATTAACTTCAAGCCACTCATCCAGGAGTCTAAATACACGCCCGACCAATTTGTAAAAAATGCCAAAATTTCTACTTCCTCTTGCTGCATTACAGACCAGCCACATGTGATATAGGCTCATTATCATCACCGCACACTCGGATTCTTTGTTTTTGCACAACCAATTTAACAACCAGCAAGAAAGTTGTTGCTGATTCTCCACGAAAACAGGTGAAAAGAATATCGAATTGATACCCCTCCTCTCATGCAGTAACTCCCAGTAATGCTTAGCATACGGACATCTCCAAAGGCGATGAAGAACTATTTCTTCTCGCCCACACGCCAAGCAGAAAATTCCCGGTTTAATTCGTCTCCTATGTAACTCAGCACCGATACCAGTCCATTTTTTAACATTCGCCAAAGATGGACCTTAGCTTTCCCTAGCACCTCTGTACTTCATAATTCATTCCAGCCGGCATGCATGGCCGACAACGACGAGGCTTCTAGGACTCGTGTTCGTAATCCCCTGAGCTTCATCTCTAAGTGGTAGGCCGGGCGAACAGAGAACTGACCATTTTTCTTGAAGTTACATGCGAGAAAATCCTCCCTTCCCGGTCCTCCAACTACTATTTGACAAATATCCGCCACATCGATCTCATGGAATACTTGCTGAAGTTTGGTCATGTCCCAATTTTTCCCTGTGTAATCTAGAAGCTCATTAACATTGTTCATATTCTGCGCATCTCTAACTCCCACAGGTTCATCGTTCCTTCCCTGGAATCCAATTTTCTGTCCACACCTTGACCTTAGACCCATCTCCTACTCGCCACATTAGACCTCCCTGTAGAAGATGACATCCATGAATGATACCCTTCCATGTCGCAGAAGCACTCTTAGGAAATGACGCTTCCATAAAATCACACCGAAGAAAATGTCTGACATTTAAAACTCGAGCATACAACGAGTTGGGAACAGTGGGCATAATCCTCCATGCTTGTTTTGCAAGTAGGGCTTTATTGAAAGCTTCATAATCCCTAAAGACCATCCCTCCCACTTATTTTCTTCTACACATCTTCTCCCATGCAATCCAATTTACCTTACGCTTTCCTTGACCTGCTCCCCACCAAAATTTGAAGAAATAGATTCCAGATTCCGGCACAATTTCTTGGTGAAATGGAAACAACTCATGGCAAAAGTAGGAGTAGGTTGGTGAACAGATTTAACATAAACCTCTCTCCCTTTCTTGGGTAGCCCCTGACCTTTAAAATGGGACACTTTTGCACTTGATCTTTCTCTGATGTATTTGAATCATCCCTCTTTAGATCAGCCCACCACTGTTGGCAATCCAAGATACTTCTCACTAACAGCTTCTGAATCAATATTTGCATTTTGCTTCACTGAATCCTTAGTAGAATCCTCACAACCCCTACCAAAGAATATAGAAGATTTCTGTAGATTCACTTTTTGGCCAGATGCTTCCTCATAATCATGCAAAATTTGGGTCAGTTCCAACATACTATTTTCTTCCGCCTCCAAGAAAACGATGCTATCATCCGTAAAGAGTAAATGAGTAACGTGAGGGCCGTCCCTCCTGAAGTCAACTCCTCGAAGTCGCTTGTCTCTCTGAGCCCTGTTGAGAAGAGCAGATTACCCCTCAATACAAAACAGAAAAAGATAAGGCTAGAGAGGATCACCTTGCCAGAGACCACGTGATGGAGAAAAGACATCCGAGATACCGTTATTCAACCGAACCGAAAACTTAACAGAGGTAACACAATTCATGATTATGTCAATCCACCTCCTCGAGAAACTCATCTTAGCCATCATTGCTTCAAGAAAACCCCACTCGACTCGGTCATATTCCTTCATCATGTTAGGTTTAACCGCACATAAACACTTCTTTCTTTTCCTCTTTCTGATTGAATGAATACACTCATATGTAGTAAGAATATTGTCAGTGATTAGTCTCCCCAGAACAAAGGCTTTGCTCTTCTGAGATTAGAAATGGTAGGACAACCTTGAGCTGGTTTGCTAACACCTTTGCAGCTATCTTATACAACACATTACAGAAATTGATTGGTCGAAACTGCGATAGTAACTCAGGGGCATTTACTTTTGGGATAAGAACAAGCATACTATTATTGAAATCTTTCGGCATCTCCTTTCCATCCAGAAAATCACGAACAGCCTTGCACACAACATCCTTGAGCAAAGTCCAGTGTTTCTGATAAAAAAGCGCAGACAAACCATCCGACCCCGGTGCCTTCATAGGACCCATTTGAAGTGAAGCATGCTCAATCTCTTTATCTGATAAAACAACCTCTAACCTTGAGTTCATTTCAGTTGAAATTCCCACCGGAATATGCTCAAGAATTTGGTTCATGTTGCCTACTCATCCCGAAGAATATAAGTTTTCATAGAAAGTTTTTGCCATTGACCTCATTTCATCATCCGATGTGCAGAAAGTCCCATCGTTCTTCTTTGACCTTACAATAGTATTCGTCCTTCTCCGGTGAGTAGCTCTGCCCCGAAAAAAATTTTGTGTTACGATCCCCAACACGAAGCCAATCAGCTCTTGAACGTCGTCGTTGCATGATCTCCTCCCTTTCATACAATTCATGTAGCTGAGCTTCAATATTCCAGATCTCCAGTGAGGATCCAGAAGTTCTATCCTTCTCTCTAGCAAGCCCGAACTGCTCTCTCAATCTTTTAATTGCCCACCTCTGCATATCCTTTGTAACATTTTTCACACAGCTCCAAGTACCACCAATACTACTCACAGAATGTGCGTGCCGTTCCCATGTTGCAATAGCCATGTTATCATAACCCTCATGGCGGCCCCACATTTCCTCATAACGAAATTGTTTTACAACTTGCCCCACCTATCTGGCACCTCCTTGGCCACCCTAATAATCAGCGCCATATGGTCAGACTCCTCAGTAGCAATATTTTCAACAGTCATTGATGGAAATAAAGAGAGAATCATCATTGCATGTAGCTCTATCCAATATATCTGACTTGTACATTTTCTTCTCCATCTCTCTTATTGTCCCACGTGATAGCATAGCCCGAATAACCTGAATCAAGGAGTCCACAATCTATTAGACATTCTCTGAATTCTTCCATCTGATCCCAGCCTCTTTCATTCTTTCCATTGTTCTCTTCCTGCCAGCAAGCTTCATTAAAATTGTAGAGTGATATGCGAGAGGAAATATGCACCTTAGGTGCTTTCATTCAGTATACATGAATATACAGTACATGTACACAGCGCAATGGCGCTCAGGGGAAGGGAGGAAGAGAGAGGGGCGACGTGCGCAGGAGTGGGGATCGTGGGAAAGTACGTGGCGAGCACGTACGTGCATGGGATTGCCAGGCAACTGCTAACACCCCGCCGCAGCTGTAGCCACGGTGCGACGGGAAGTATCGACCATGTTCGCACGCTCCAGGAGCTCCTCGGTGTAGCCACGCTGCGACGGGAAGAAGCCATTGGCATTCCTGGTGACAGCGAAGCCTAGGAAGTATTGAAGAGCGCCCATGTCCTTCATAGAGAATTCCGTTGAGAGCTGATGTTGGAGACAGCAAAGGAGAGATGTAGACGGCAAACCTGGCAAACCAGGCACGCGACGCCTGCTTGAGGCCGTAGAGCGATCTATTGAGGAGGAAAACGTGGTCGGGGCGGGCCGCGTCGATGACGCCAGCCAGCTGCTGGCAGTACACATGCTCGATGAGGTGGCCGTGGAAGAACACATTGTTCACGTTGACGACCGGCGAGAAGGTCTCGTCGAAGTCCATGCCTGGTCGCTGAGAGAAACCTCGCACCACCTATCTCGCCTTGTAACGCTCGAGCCCGCCATCACCTTTGAACTTGTGCTGAAACAACCACTTTGCCAGTCACAATGTTAGCTCCAGGGGGCGAGGAACGAGGCTCCATGTCTGGTTCTGCATCAATACCGAGAATTCATCCTGCATCGCAGTTAGCCGATTTGGATCACGCAGAGAAGCCGCATGGACTTGGGTACAGGAGAGGTGGAAGTGGCAACATCGGCGTGGAGATTTTGGTGGTACTTAGGGTTGGGGAAGAATTTGCCTGCTTGGGTTCGCATGACCATCTTGTGTGATGGAGCGAGGGGAGCAGGGGGTGGGTCGTTTTGGTGATCCATAGAGGGTGGACTCGGGGGGTCGGGATCGGGTGGCGGGGAGGCAGGAGCGCTGGTGTGTGTGTGGGTGGGCGAGCTGGTAGCCATGGTAGGGTTTGGGGAGGCTGTCTGGGCTATGGGGGCACTGGTGGTAGGGAGTGTGTTGTTGGCTGGCAAAGGTTTGTGGGTGCGTGGTTGTGGGGAATGAGTGAAGCAGCGACGTGGTCGGTGAGGTCGAGCACAGAAGCGGAGGCGTGCTCTGCTGTGTGTTGTAGAAAGGGGAAGGAGTTTCCATCAAACACGACATGTCGTGAGATGATGACACAGCCGATCGTAGGTTTAAGCAACGGTAGCCTTTGTGATCTTGTGAGTATCCGAGGAAGACACAAGGGACTGAGCGGGGCACCAGTTTATGAGGTGTAATGGCGGTGATATTGGGAAAGCACTGACACCCGAAGACTCTCATGGCAGAGTAGTCGGGGTGTGCACCGTAGAGGAGGTAAAACAGTGTGTGTTGGTGATGGGGGCGCCGCCGCCTTTGGTTCAGAAGGAACGTGGCGGTCTGGAGTGCTTCTGCCCAGTATGAGTAAGGCATGGAGGCATGAACGAGTAGAGCGCATGTGATGTCATTTAGTGTGCGGAGAGCGTGCTCAGCGCCCCCATTCTGCGAATATGTGCAAGGGCATGACATACGCAGAACGATGCCGAGAGAGGAGAAGAACTGACGGGCAGCAAAGTTTTCAAACTCTTGTCCGTTGTCTGTTTGGACTATTAGGACCGGCAGGTTGAAGTGAGTGCAGGTGAGGCGTGCAAATGCACGGAGTGTGGGTAGAACATCTGATTTCTATTTGAGAGGAAATGTCCACATGAAATGACTATAATCATCAACCACGACTAAGTAATACTGAAAACTAGACAAAGTAAGCATGGGCGAGGTCCATACATCACAATGTACAAGCTGGAAAGGGAAATATGAGACATGATCCGAAGAACTGAAAGGTAAAAGGTGAATTTTTCCTAATTGACAGGTGGTGCAGATGTCTCCAGCGGAGCCAGGGGCGTGTATGGAGGCGCGGTGGAGGATGGAGTCTAGCTAGCGCATCATCACCAAGGTGACCAAGGCGCCGGTGCCAGGTATCGCGCGTAACGACAGTGAAGGCGTGGGGTGCTTGGGACCGGTGTGATGGATGGAGAGGGCAGAGCTCGTCCAGTGAATCACAGCGGAGGATCTTCGCCTTCTTTCTTCGATCCTTGGAAGAAAAACCACAGTCATCAAATTCCATGTTAACTGGGTTGTCACGCGTAAGAGTTTTAATGGAAATGAGGTTTTTGATTAAGTGTGGAGAGACTAGGATGTTACGAGGAGATAGGTTTTGGGAGGAAGTGGGGATGGTGTGTTGATGTACATCCGTGACTGCAAGCATGGATCCATTGGAAACTATGATATCAGGAGAAAAACTAGGGCGGGATGAAGTGAGAATACCAGAAGATGAGGCCATGTAAGACATCGCACCAGAGTCGATATACCATTCACCACCGGAGCTCGACGGCGCCTGCCCTTGTTGCATGCTCATGGCGTTGAGAGCCTGGCCAGAGCAGCCTGATCCCAAGCCTGCTGCGGCGCCGTCGGAGGTGTGCCGTGGGTGAGGCCATAGACCGGGTATGGAGGGACGTCCCCGTGCTGCTAGTTTGCTGGAGGAGACGAGGCAGGCGGTGGGGGCACGCCGTACTGAGCTTCTACGCCGGTGAAGGGGGTCGGGCCGCCAGGTCGTGAACTAAGGATGCCCACGTCGGGAGCATGGGGGCGCCAAGGCATGGACCAGACGTGGACCATGCCCGTCCATGGCGCCGGAGTAGTAGAAGGTGGGCGCGGTGGAGGAGCAACGCCGTCGTTGTGAGATGGCCCGCCCCCGCTGGAGGCCTTGCAATTCCCATTGCCGCGGCTGCCACCACGGCCGCCCTACCGGGGCGGTTGTTTTTGTCGCCAGCCCAGCCAGAGTCCATTCAGGAGTTACAAGGGCTCTCTCATCACCCGTTGGCCTGGCAATGGTTGCCGGCGTCTGGGCTGTCTGGAGGAATTCTCCTGGGGGTCAGGGAGGATTTCGTTTCAGTAGAGGATATGGACCGCGTGTAGTTTTTCCTTAGCATGTCCATCACCTCAGTTGGGAGGTGATCATTGTCTATGGCCCGGCTGATCATGGGTAGTCGGCGGCGCTCCTGGCCGAGCTTCAGGATAAGGTTGAATGTTGCATGATCCCAGTTGTGGTGGCAGGCAACTTCAACCTTATCGACTGGCGGCGTATGTGCATGTTCAACGATTCCATAGCAGAGATGGCCCTGCGTGAGATAGCCCGGGTAGGGTCTAGGTGCACATGGACCAATAAACAGTTGGACCCTATCCGGAGTGTGCTGGATCAGGTCCTCGTGCTAGTACAGTGGGAGGTTATGTTCCCACTGTGTTTAATGTGGGCGGTCACTCGGGTTGGTTCTGACCATGTTCCGTTGTTGTTTGCTTCAGGGGAAGGGTCTCCACCGAGATCTAGGAGATTCTATTTTGAACCTTCTTGGCTTCTGCAGCCAGGGTTCGTCGAGATGGTTCAGGACCGGTGGGTGCAGGCGTCGCATAGCCCCCCTAGAGTATTCTGTGCCACAAACATTTGGCATCACTACTCTCAAACCATTCGCCAGTTTTATGAGGGGCTGGGGCGGCAACCTTGGGGCTGCCCCGAGGTCCCGCAAAGGGGCTCTATTGGACCAGATTAAGGCCCTAGACGTGACTGCTGATTCAGTTGGTCTGTCGGATAAAGACTGGTTTCGACGATACTCCCTTGAAGCCTCCCTAATGGAGATCTTCAAGGGAGAGGAGCTGCTATGGCAAGGACGCAGCGGGGGGGCAAAAGTCGCTCCTACAAGGTGATTGTAATAACGCTTACTTCCAGACAATCGCTAATGGGTGACGCAGGAAGTGCTCCATCCCGTATCTCTGGGAAGGGGACAACCTTCTGGAGCACCCGGATGAGATTAGGGCCCATATTTACTCCTTTTTTTAAGGGGCCCTTCTCGGCGGGACCCTGGGGTGGGGTTTCCTTGGCAGAAGACTTCTGGCCCCTAGCGGACAGAGTATGTGACAATGAGAATGCGGATCTAACTATCTCGTTCTCGCCGGAAGAGGTGGGGAGGGCGATCGCCTCAATGAAGGCGGGGTCGGCACCGGGGCCGGACGGCTAGCTTGTTGCCTTCTTCTAGAAATTCTGGAATGTCCTAAAACATGTAATCATGCCAATGTTCCATGAATTCTACATCAGAACATTTGACATGGCGCGAATAATTTTGGTGTTATCACCCTGATCCTCAAAGTAGTTGGGGCGATGGACATTCGCCAATTCAGACCTATCACAGTTATCAACGTTCTCGAGCGCATCTTCTCTAAAGTATGTGCGATTAGACTCGCGATGGTAGCTGAGAGGATGAATCACCCACTACAGATAGCTTTCTTGAAAGGGAGGCGAATCCATGATGGGATTTTGTCCCATCACGAGATTGTGCACGAGGTGCGATCGCGTGGGAAGATGGGTGTCTTTCTCAAGATGGACTTCCAGAAAGCCTATGATCGTCTAGACTGGGACTTCCTGCGGCTAGTTATGCAGCGTAGAGGCTTCGAGGAGAGATGGTGCAACTGGATTATGCAGTTGGTATGGTCTGGCAAGACTGCGATTAACATTAATGGTGAAGTGGGGTCGTTCTTCTTGTCCTGTGCGGGAGTGAAGCAAGGGGATCCGATATCTCCTCTTCTCTTCAATCTCTCCATGGACGCTCTGGCAGGCATCCTAGACAAAGCTAGGAGGGTCGGCCACCTCTTGGGAGTTGTTGGTCACCTCATTCCAGGAGGAGGGGTCACCCATCTCCAATACGCTGGTGACACCATGATTATGATGGAGGGATCCACCCTTGACATAGTTAGTCTTAAGTTCCTGCTCCTCTGCTTTGAGGCTATGTCGGGACTCAAGATTAACTTTGACAAGAGTGTGGTCATCATTTTGGGATATCCCTCTGACGAGCAACAGAGGATCGCGGATAACCTAAACTGTAGTCTATCCTCATTCCCCACAACCTATTTAGGGATGCTGTTGGGAGACTCCAAGATCCTTACTAGTGCGTTCAATCCTCTTGTGGATCGTGTGGCAGCCCGGGCTGAACCCTGGCGAGTACGGTTTACCTCCAAAGGGAGCAAATCGATCCTTATTAGTTCCAACCTTGCGAGCCTCCCCATGTTCATGATGAGGATGTATATCCTACCGGAGGGCATTCATAGTGCCTTCGATAGGGATCTTGCGAGGTTCTTTTGGCAGGCGGCCAATGGCCGCCAAAAGTACCACATGGTAAAATGGGAGGATATTTGCATGCCCAAGGACGGTGGTGGATTGGGCATCATTGCCTCCCGTCGTATGAACGTTGCGCTCATGATAAGATGGGTCTGGCGCATCCAACACGGCGAGGGAGGATTATGGTTACAGCTCATTCAAGCAAAATACCTGAGGGGTGACCCGCTCTTAGCATGCAACCGGGCGGAAGGCTCACAATTCTAGCACGCCATCCAAAGGATCAAGGAGGACATCCGCCTAGGGATCTCCTTCTCCTCAGGGAACGGGAAAGGGATCCAACTCTGGTTGGATCCCTGCTGGAAGCTGAACCCCTACGTGTTTCCTTCCTGGACTATTCTCGATATATATGTGCAGGTCCGTCTGTCCTAGTGGCTACAACTTTCCAAGCTGGACAGTGGAACATCGAGTTTCGTCGCACCTTTGGACAAGCCGAGAATAACGACTAGACTAGACTGCTGGCTGCCCTCCCGCTTGTGCTCTCAGACTATCCGGAGACAGTATCCTGGCGGCTCGCGTCGACGGTGAAGTTTTATGTGAGCACGGCATACCATGCCCTTTGCCCGTCACAGGCCACTCCTTGGCTATCCCCATTATGGAAAGCCCCCGTCCCGTTAAAGATTAAGATCTTTGTTTGGCAATTACTACGGGATCGCCTCCCCTCGAGGACAGAGGTACTTAAGTGGAGCAGACATGGTGATGGTCTATGCCCTCTCTATGCGGTACCAGAGACCGGGACACATATCCTCTTCTTGGGTACCCCGACGAGGGTACTCTCGACTTATGTCCGCGAGGCGTTGGGGCCTGAATGGGAGGCCCTAAATCTCGCTGAGTTTATCCAACATAGAGCTTTACAACCGTCACGTCATCGCCACCTATTTTGGCTTATTTTTGCGGCGATGTCGTGGACTCTTTGGACGACTAGGAATAATATGGTGATAGAGAAGGTTTTTCCGAGGAAGGTGTCTGACTCCTCCAAAATTCCTTGCTTTCCTGCAGCACTGGCACCCGCTCTCGAGGCAGCGTGATCGCGACCGACTTGGCTTGATGATGGATGCACTTTTGGCTTCAGCGCGTCGACTGTCACCCTCGTAGTGCCGCTACGCGGCCGCCACTAGGTGGCTTTTTTTCTATTTCTTTTATGCTTTCTTGGGCTTGATTGTGCTGTGAGCCCAGCCGTTGTATGTCGAGTGTTGTTGAACTTGGATTGTATGGACCGTTGCTTTATTTATAAAGCGGGGCGAAAGCCTATTTCGAGAGTGAAACAATGGACTTGCTTAGTTTACATGTCTTGAGGCCGTTTGGAAGGTCTTGGTTAAATTCTATATGACTAATGATAGTATGAATTTTCAGATAATTCAAAAATAACGTACTCGGGTTGCAGTGGCTCGATTAATGAACTCTCGCGTAAAACTTCCATTGTGTGTTCAGAACAGTATCTTGTCAGAAAAACAGTGAAAAAGGACAGATAATTTGAACCTACGTGGCGACCCAAATGGTCCACGTGTATCCATTTACATCGGAACGGACCAAAACAACGGCCCAACGCGCATACTCTTCTGCAGCCATCCCGTCTGATCCCTGTGCACCAGCGGCAACTGCCCCAGTATGTGAAGGGTCAATTAACTTAACTTTCTTCTTTAACTAGCAAGAGGTCCATGCGTTGTAGGGAACATCATGATTCATTTATACGAGCTGTTTATCTCGTGGGAGATGAAGATGAACGAGAGAATGCCTTGTCTGCAAATATGGAGAGAGGTGCAGGTACCTTTTTGCAAATGGCCATAGTTTGCTTTCTATTCGTTAGATATAGATCGGACGGTCTATATTGCAGGATGGCAGGCACACCATTATCACCAACTCCATTTTTTATGAGAGTAGAGATCATGTTTAAGTCCCGGGATGAGTGTTAAATCACGAAATTGACTGGACAACTGTTCCGTTAAATAAAAGCACAGTATTTACACTACGGTAGTTGATCTGAATGTTTGGTCTCGTTTGAGAAAAAGATGAAATTTTTATCAAAGTATTAATTGCACAGACATTACCAAAGATGAAACGTTTTGGCTTACAACACTCACCAAGCATTGCTTGCCCAGACATTACAGAGATCCACAAAATATCTTACAATTAACTATAATGCATATGCTATTTACTCCCTCCGTTCCTAAATATTTGTCTTTTTAGAGATTGGCTATCAGAAACAATTATCATAGCTATGTATGTACATGGATTACCACAATCAAGTTGCCTTTGTAACACTGATAATGATATGTAAGTCTAGTACATGACCCGCCGAGCAACAAGTTAGGAGAGAATCCCCTTGATCTTTCAATTAGAAAGTTTATCATTCAAAATACGAATATATCTCTTAGCTTGGGCCTTAACTCAACTACAGATAAGATCCACAATTTGTTACTCGGATCGGATTGTTAGGTCTCTATATAAAGAAGGCCCCCTATGAGCAATAAAGCAAGCAATAATTAGAATAATGATTTAGAGGATCAATACGTCTTGTCCGATTTCAGGAAACTTCAAGACTTAATATTAGGCCAGAAACATGTATAAGTTATGTACCTTTAGTCTGTTATGTATTTGCAGATCTGAAGACACCTCTGATAATCCTTGCTATCTACAGTAAAAATCAGTTGTGGACTACAAACCCACCTGCCTTCATTTTGAAAACCTTGCTCTTAGATACGGGAACCCTAGTCATCTTAAACCTAATCAAGATGAGTGTAATTGTTTAGCGTAGTTTACATCTATTGATTGGTCAGCTTTATAGCCTATTGGTAGTTTACATCTATTAATTGTTTAGCGTAGTTTACATCTATTGTTTAGCGTAGTTTACATCTATTGATTGATCATCTGAATACTCTCTTTTGGCTTGCATGTATATCTCTCAGAGTCGTGAGAAGAAGCCTCGTGAATCTTTGCGATCCGTACAGAATATGCAAACGCTATCCATTACATAAATAAGGGGTTACCACTTACCAGATGACAAACGCCGTAACTTTTTACACGTGGATCTCAGTAAGCTTTCCCAAGTAATCTATTGTATTCGAAGAGGATACTCTATCTGATCTGAGCTTGCCCCTGTAAGAACCGTTGGTTATGCGTGAAGTACATACTTATGATATATTAATCTACATGTCATCTGCAGGGAAGGCAGCAATGTGCTTGGACTGTGAAATGGTCCTTCGGCGTTGTTGAGCGAGGCACCCCCAATGCCGGATCAGATGTCACCTCAGAGGCAATTAACCTAAATGGTTTTCATTTTGTTAAAGAGAATATCCACAGAGGCAATTTCCCTTTGCCACATCCACATGGTACTCATAGCTTGAACTCATGTCTGTTAACTTGAACTACAAATTCACAAGTCATGTAGACTGAAAACTAAGGTTTGGGTTTGGAACTCCATAGTGTTTCTAGACGGGCACTGCTAGCGCAATGCGTTGCAACATATCAATACAAGGGGCAACTACACAACATGTGGTATAGCCACTTCAATGGTATTTTACTCTTCCATGTCTTATTGTTTTGTTCCTAATGTCAATTTCACGTGGTGGAAACATTTTCCATGCGATGACATTTTTACCAATGATGAATACACGCCCGACCATAAGCAAGAATCACACATACTTCTATAAAACGTCTTAGGAGGTGTGTGTGTGTGGGGGGGGTGCACAAAACTCCCACCCGATAATGTAATTTGGCAAGATAAGTTATAGAATACAGGGGCAGAGTGATGGCTGGTATTATCAGCCCACCCCCTCACACACACATCATGCTGAGCCAGAGCACATGAAATAAGAAGAAAAGAAGATCAAAATGAGGGAAGGTTGGCAACAGAAGCCACCCGAACTCCTCGACACCAAAAATCTCAAGAAAATGGCACCTAGAGCCTGAACAAAGCAGTCAACGCCATCAAAAGACCTATTCAACAGAGGCCACATTGCAGACACCGGTGTGCTGCCAACGCCGTTGAACCGCATCACAAAGCCAAGACCAAGCAACTAGCAAACTCATGAAGCAGACGAGTAGATACACCACCTCGGAGCCACGACCGAATAAGGATCACTAACGACTAGATTCTTTTATGCACTATGGGGCAATTTTGGAAAAGTATCATAGTAAGTAATATATTATGTTACACAATAATAGCAAAAAATAGAAAAAACATAGCAGTGGAGGGCATAATCTAGGGCCCGCCACTGGTACTACTTGCATTCTGATTGGCTAATCCAATATGCCACAGATTATTGAGGTGGCTATCATCCAACCATCCGCACCCAACATGCATGCACAAATCGTCACCGTCAATCCCTTCTCCTATCTCCCCCTTATCCTCTCCCTTCTCTCTCTGTGTGTGTGTGTGCGCGCATGCGCTCTCTCTCAATCCCTTTGATCTACTTGAGCTCCAGCATGTCTCCTCCCATGGACGTTTACACGTGTTTAGCATCGACAAGTAGCAGAGTTCGACGCCACCTCTCATGCGGAGGGTCTTCCTGCTAGCGAGGACGGCGGTGAATGTAGCGAGCGCGGCAGATCCAATGGATGCGGCGGTCGATGCAGTGGGGTGGCAGATCCAGCGAGTTTGCGCGGGGCGGTGGATGCAGCGAGTCTGTGCAGGGCGGCGGATCCAGCATGTGCGGAGACAGATCCAGCGAGCATGGTGGATCCAACGGGCACGATGGGGGATCCAGCGGGTCGTGGATCTAGAGGGTGCAATGCTCCCGGCGATGGATCTAGTCGGCTCGTGGCAGCGAAATTAGCAAGCATCCGTGCGGCGGTGGACCACCGCCGCTGCGCTGCCAGCTGGCACATTCTTTTTTTATTTTATAAAATTATACCAATGGCAGGTGAATATTGACACCCGCCATTGGTAGTGTGTGCCGTTAGTGGCCATTACTAGTGGCGGCCAGTAGGTAATATCGGTCACTGCTATGTCTTTACCACTGGAATGTCATGTTAGTGGTGGCAGGAGGCCCTAAGAGCCTTGCCCGCCACTGCTGGGCTTTTGGCGCATGCCACTGGTAGCCATTCCTGCAGAAGTGTGCCTCAGGAACAGATGAACTCTATGCTACAGTGGTCTTCGGAGACACTAGAGTAGATGGCGGTGACCAGCTCGACGCGGTAGAGTCCCTAGTGGCGGCGGCTACCCTTGGGGATGACGTAGTCGATGGTTGGGGCTCGCCGGAGTTGGGGATGGTGGCGGGTTTCCTTGGGTGCGGATGTATCGCTCGATTGTGTGCTCTCCTAGTCACGCAAAAGGGTTAAACCGGTGCGGTGGTACATGACGATGCCAATATTTGGATTAGGAAGGTCATCCTTTGCTGTAGCCTCACATTTTCCCTCTATTATCGCAACAGGCACACTCACTATATCTTCAATGTAGTATACATGGATTTGAACAAAAAAAATGATTAAAGACGACATGTATAAAACACAAAAGGTGGAATAAAAGGCATATGATGCATCGATAAAGATGACTAAATGTATTGAACATATGGCAAAGTGACAAACCTCTCTTATGTCTGAAGAGTATGATTTCTCTGATGAAATGTCATCGGGCCTGTATCGCCTTCTTAGACTCACATTTGTTGATTCCAGATTAGCTTTCTTAGATCTAGCAAGAGCAGCATTGATACACTGCAAAATGGCAGACCACATAGGGCTTCAGGCCCACATTTCTTCCACCCTATTGGTCCCATGCCCCTCGATGGCAGAGAAAAACTCAGGCCTGATATCTTGATGACAAAGCTAGTCTCTGATAGCATTTTGAATTCATGACCAACCACTTCTCGCTCCTCGCAAGAACTACAAGTGCCAGTTCCATTACCCATTTTCTCATATTGGAGGGACAAAAAGGTTCCTCTCTCTGGATAATATAAGCTTTTGCAAATATACTCTTCCAACAAATCTCTCTTTTTCCTATCCTCTGCCTTGTCGCACTCCACCCTAATAGCTTCTAACTACTCTTTTCACACTTGTGGCCCCAAGAATTCAGCTCGAAGTTGATAGTTGCTGATTCTTTCATGTCACCTACTTTGAATTCCAAACAGTCATTGGTAAAGGACACCTCCCTTTCATTTGCGGCATTGCCGAGAACAGTATGTGAAACATTTTGTAGAACTCTTCCATGAATCATTTGTGTGCCATCATGTGTCTCATACATATACTCAATAAAGCACATAATGTCTTTTCTCGAATCTTCTAATTTGACTGTTCCACCAACAGCAACACTGAGATCTCCAACTCTCACACTTTTGTATAATGCTTCTCCAGATGGTGTATTTCCAACTGTTTAACCTTCCCATTCGATTACCACACAAGCATCTGATGATGGGTTTCTAGACCTTGTTGATGGTGAGGTCATCAAAACAATATTCCTTGTCAACTTGAACCTCCCCTTCAACATCATATTCTTCATTTTGTTCTTTTTCCTCCACAATGTCCTTTGGCTCATCGTTTTCGTCTCCCTCCATCGAGTCCTCTGGAAAATGGGTTGCATAGGAATCACCCCATATCCTGCTGATCAACTTTGTGATTGTCGCACGCACAAGTGTTTGTTTTGATATTGGGGCCATTTTAGCACTTGAGTTCAGATTCTCTCCTCTTGTTGCTTAAGATTTGTTCTTCACCACCTACTTCGTGTGCCCTTTTTCTATCATCTACAAGGCCTGTGAAAAAGGTGCACCACCGAATAGACTCCTCTGGATAGTTTGTGAACTGCTGAAGGATTATTTGTCCATGCACCACAATATCTTTCAACAAGTGTTGCATTTGTTGAAATGAATGCAGGATATCCTCTCTCAAATTCTGCTACCCTCTTGATAATATCAGCAAAAGAAAGTTTGAAGCGCGAGCTTGTTCTTTTAAAACAGCGATGACACAGGCAACAAGTCTTGCTGTTTGAAGGACAGTATCACACCATGGCCCATACTGCTTTGTTGGCTGGCGTAACTTATACCAGACATAATTATAATTCTGATGTAAGTTAGAGGGAGGTTTAATATCAATGAATTGCAAGATTACATGCATAAATAAAACGCAAATTTCAAGACATGATAATATCCGAAACGCATGGCAAGAAATTGTAATAAGTGTTTCATATATATAATGGATTAGAGCTGCATGAGTACTTACCAAGCTATGTCGGTTGGATTAGATATGCAGATCATTGAGCCACCAAATTCTACAACCCATTCCTTGATTGGACTTAGATAAATTGGAATCCGTTGATCTTCCTGGTCAAATGTCTCGAGGAAGAAGATAACTCTGCTAGCTCTGGTATTGAACAGAAAGTGCCATCATCTTCTCTCATATAACCAGAACCAAAGATCTCTACATCATTGTCAGCACCTAGTTTCATAGGGATGAGCTCCAAAGACATGAATCTAGAGTCTGAATTATATAGAACCCACTTGTTGAATATTTATCCTGGCATGCCATCTTCATTGTCAAACATGTACTCATCCATTTCTAAATCGCATGGTGTATAGTATGCGGGCAGTGGGTAGTCGTTGTCAATCTTAGCTTCGTTAATCTTGATGTAGGCATTTTTAATTTTCTGTGAACTTCCACTCTTGGCTCTCATCTTCTTCATTTTCCACTCTTCCTCTTCTTGCAACAGCCTTGCAAGTTTCTCTTCTTCATCCTCATTCTTGATCACCTGCACCTCCTAGCACTACCCACCCTTGATCGCCAGATTTCCCTGTGAGGCCAAAGCTGCTGGCTTGCTGAATCCCACCATAGATTTACACTCATTTCTTAGTGCACTATGAGCAGGTAGCGCGGACATCATTTTATCATCATTGTTTGATGTATGATCTAGTCCAGTGGGCTGGTTATGAATGAAATTACCCATGGAGATCACAAAGCCCTTCCTCACCATTCCGTTGAAGCTTTTGCTTGAATTGCTGGAACGAACTACATTAGTGAGCAGCTCTTCTAGACTCAACAAGGGATTTCCGCTGACCAATCTAGCTAGGTTCCTGTAAACTTCAACACATACACGAGCCTTTTGTAGTGGGGAACCACGGCCACTGCTACCTCTTGAGCACTGCGTTGGATTTCCCCGAAGAGGAGAGGATGATGCAGCAAAGTAGCGTAAGTATTTCCCTCGGTTTTTGAAAACCAAGGTATCAATCCAGTAGGAGACCACGCACAAGTCCCTCGTACCTACACAAAACGTAGCTACTCGCAACCAACGCGATTAGGGGTTGTCAATCCCTTCACGGTCACTTACGAGAGTGAGATCTGATAGAGATGATAAATAATATTTTTTGTATTTTTGATATATAGATGCAAAGTGAAAAGTAAAAGGCAAAGTAAAAAAAGCATGTATTAAAGCGATAGAGATTGATATGATGAGAATAGACCCGGGGGCCATAGGTTTCACTAGTGGCTTCTCTCAAGAGCATAAGTATTCTACGGTGGGTGAACAAATTACTGTTGAGCAATTGACATAATTGAGCATAGTTATGAGTATATCTAGGTATGATCATGTATATAGGCATCACGTCTGAGACAAGTAGATCGAAACGATTCTGCATCTACTACTATTACTCCACTCATCGACCGCTATCCAGCATGCATCTAGAGTATTAAGTTAAAAACAGAGTAACACCTTAAGCAAGATGATATGATGTAGAGGGATAAATTCAGGCAATATGATAAAAACTCCATCTTGTTATCCTCGATGGCAACAATACAATACGTGCCTTGCTGCCCCTTCTGTCACTGGGAAAGGACACCGCAAGATTGAACCAGAAGCTAAGCAATTCTCCCATTGCAAGAACTACCAATCTAGTTGGCCAAATCAAATGGATAATTCAAAGAGATTTGCAAAGATAACTCAATTATACATAAAAGAATTCAGAGAAGATTCAAGTATTGTTCATAGATAAACTGGAACATAAACCCACAATTCATCGGTCTTAACAAACACACCGCAAAAAGAAGAAGATTACATCGAATAGATCTCCACGAGAGAGGGGGAGAACATTGTATTGAGATCCAAAAAGAGAGAAGAAGCCATCTAGCTAATAGCTATGGACCCGAAGGTCTGAAGTAAACTACTCACACTTCATCGGAGGGGCTATGGTGTTGATGTAGAAGCCCTCCGTGGTGGATGCCCTCGCGTGAGCTCGGAACCGCCCAAGATGGGATCTCGTGGATACAGAAGGTTGCGGCGGTGGAATTAGGTTTTTGGCTCCTGTTCTGATCGTTCGGGGATACTTAGGTATATATAGGAGGAAGGAGTACGTCGGTGGAGCAACAGGGGGGCCACGAGGCGGGCGGGGCGGTCTCGGGGCGACCCACCTTGTGACTGCCTCTGTTACGTCTTGGAGTAGGTTCCAAGTCTCCTTGATCACGTTCGGTGAGAAAATCACGTTCCCAAAGGTTTCATTCTGTTTGGACTCCGTTTGATATTCCGTTTCTTCGAAACACTGAAATAGGCAAAAAAACATCAATTCTGGGTTGGGCCTCCGGTTAATAGGTTAGTCCCAAAAATAATATAAAAGTGGAAAATAAATCCCAATATGGTCCAAAACAGTAGATAAAGTAGCATGGAGCAATCAAAAATTATAGATACGTTGGAGACGTATCTGGCATCCCTAAGCTTAATACCTGCTCGTCCTCGAGTAGGTAAATGATAAAAAAGAATTTTGATGCGGAGTGATACTTTGGCATAATTTCAATGTAAAATCTTCTTAATTGTGGCATGAATATTCAGATCCGAAAGATTCAAGACAAGAGTTCATATTGACATAAGAAATAATAATACTTCAAGCATACTAATCAAAGCAATCATGTCTTCTCAAAATAGCATGGCTAAAGAAAGTTCTGTTGGGGAAAGTAGTAATTTCAAAAAATTTCCTACGCACACGCAAGATCATGGTGATGGCATAGCAACGAGAGGGGAGAGTATTGTCCACGTACCCTCGTAGACCGTAAGCGGAAGCGTTATGGCAACGCGGTTGATGTAGTCGTACGTCTTCACGATCCGACCGATCCAAGTACCGAACGTACGGCACCTCCGAGTTCAGCACACGTTCAGCTCAATGTCGATCCCCGGGCTCCAATCCAGCAAACCGTCGGGGATGAGTTCCGTCAGCACGACGGCGTGGTGATGATGATGATGTTGTACCGGCGCAGGGCTTCGCCTAAACTCCGCGACGATATGACCGAGGTGGAATATGGTGGAGGGGGGCACCGCACACGGCTAAGGAACGATCCGTAGATCAACTTGTGTGTCATGGGGTGCCCCCCTGCCCCCGTATATAAAGGAGGGAGGGGGGAGGTGCGGCCGGCCAAGGAGGGCGCGCCAAGGAGGAGTCCTACTCCCACCGGGAGTAGGATTCCCCCCCTTCCAAGTAGTAGGAGTAGGAGTCAAGGAAAGGGGGAAGAGAAGAGAAGGAACGAGGGGGCGCAGTCCCTCCCCCTAGTCCAATTCGGACTAGGCCTTGGGGGGGCGCCCAACCTCTCCTCTCTCTTTCCCCTAAAGCCCAATAAGGCCCATATACTCCCCGGCGAATTCCCGTAACTCTCCGGTACTCCGAAAAATACCCAAATCACTCGGAACCTTTCCGAACTCTGAATATAGTCGTCCAATATATCGATCTTTACGTCTTGACCATTTCGAGACTACTCGTCATGTCCCCGATCTCATCCGGGACTCCGAGCTCCTTCGGTACATCAAAACTCATAAACCCATAATATAACTGTCATCGAAACCTTAAGCGTGCGGACCCTACGGGTTCGAGAACTATGTAGACATGACCTAGAAGTATTCTCGGTCAATAACCAATAGCGGAACCTGGATGCTCATATTGTCTCCTACATATTCTACAAAGATCTTTATCGGTCAAACCGCATAACAACATACGTTGTTCCCTTTGTCATTGGTATGTTACTTGCCCGAGATTCGATCGTCGGTATCTCAATACCTAGTTCAATCTCGTTACCGGCAAGTCTCTTTACTCGTTACGTAATGCGTCATCCCGCAACTAACTCATTAGTCACATTGCTTGCAAGGCTTATAGTGATGTGCATTACCGAGAGGGCCCAGAGATACCTCTCCGACAATCGGAGTGACAAAACCTAATCTCGAAATACGCCAACCCAACATGTACCTTTGGAGACACCTGTAGTACTTCTTTATAATCACCCAGTTACATTGTGACGTTTGGTAGCACCCAAAGTGTTCCTCCGGTAAACGGGCGTTGCATAATCTCATAGTTACAGGAACATGTATAAGTCATGAAGAAAGCAATAGCAACATACTAAACGATCAAGTGCTAGGCTAACGGAATGGGTCATGTCAATCACATCATTCTCCTAATGATGTGATCCCATTAATCAAATGATGACACATGTCTATGGTTAGGAAACATAACCATCTTTGATTAATGAGCTAGTCAAGTAGAGGCATATTAGTGACGTTATGTTTGTTTATGTATTCACACATGTATCATCTTTCCGGTTAATACAATTCTAGCATGAATAATAAACATTTATCATGAAATAAGGAAATAAATAATAACTTTATTATTGCCTCTAGGGCATATTTCCTTCAGTCTCCCACTTGCACTAGAGTCAATAATCTAGTTCACATCGCCATGTGATTTAACATCAATATTCATATCTGTATATGATTAACACCATAGTTCACATTGTCATGTGACCAACACCCAAAGGGTTTACTAGAGTCAATAATCTAGTTCACATCGCTATGTGATTAACACCCAAAGAGTACTAAGGTGTGATCATGTTTTGCTCGTGAGAGAAGCTTAGTCAACGGGTCTGTCATATTCAGAGCCGTATGTATTTTTGCAAATATTCTATGTCTACAATGATCTGCACGGAGCTACTCTAGCTAATTGCTCCCACTTTCAATATGTATCCAGGTTAAGACTTAGAGTCATCTAGATCAGTGCCAAAACTTGTATCGACGTAACCCTTTACGACGAACCTTTTGTAACCTCCATAATTGAGAAACATATCCTTATTCCACTAAGGATAATTTTGACCAATGTCCAGTGATCTAATCCTAGATCACTATTGTACTCCCTTGCCAAACCAGGGCAGAGTATACAATAGGTCTGGTCCATAGCATGGCATATTTTATAGAACCTATGACTGAGGCTAGGGAATGACTTTCATTCTCTTTTCTATTTTCTGCCGTGGTCGGGATTTGAGTCTTACTCAATTTCACACCTTTGCAACACAGGCAAGAACTCCTTCTTTGACTGTTCCATTTTGAACTATTTCAAAAATTTATGAAGGTATGTACTCATTGAAAATCTTATCAAGTGTCTTGATCTATCTCAATAGATCTTGATGCTCAATTTGTAAGTAGCTTTGTCGAGGTCTTTCTTTGAAAAAACTCCTTTCAAACACTCCTTTATGCTTTCCAGAAAATTCTACATCATTTCTGATCAACAATATGTTACTCACATATATTTATCAGAAAGGCGGTAGTGCTCCCACTCACTTTATTGTAAATACAGGCTTCACCGCAAGTCTGTATAAAACTATATGCTTTGATCAATTTATCAAAGCGTATATTCCAACTCTGAGATTCTTGCACCAGTCCATAGATGGATCGCTGGAGCTTGCACATTTTGTTAGCACCTTTAGGATTGACAAAACCTTCTGGTTGCATCATATACAACTCTTCTTTAAGAAAACCATTAAGGAATGCAGTTTTGACATCCATTTGCCATATTTCATAAAATGTGGCAATTGCTAACATGATTCGGACACACTTAAGCATCGCTACAGTTGAGAAAATCTCATTGTAGTCAACACCTTGAACTTGTCGAAAACCTTTTTGCGACAAGTCGAGCTTTGTAGATAGTAACACTACTATCAGCATCTGTCTTCCTCTTGAAGATCCATTTATTTAACATGGCTTGCTGATCATCGAGCAAGTCAATCAAAGTCCATACTTTGTTCTCATACATGGATCATATCTCAGATTTTATGGCCTCAAGCCATTTCGTGGAATCTGGGCTCATCATCGCTTCCTCATAGTTCATAGGTTCATCATGGTCTAGTAACATGACTTCCAGAACATGATTATCATACCACTCTGGTGCGGATCTTACTCTGGAAGACCTACGAGGTTTGGTAGCAACTTGATCTGAAGTTTCATGATCATCATCATTAACTTCCTCACTAATTGGTGTAGGAATCACTGGAACTGATTTCTGTGATGAACTACTTTCCAATAAGGGAGAAGGTACAATTACCTCATCAAGTTCTACTTTCCTCCCACTCACCTCTTTCGAGAGAAACTTCTTCTCTAGAAAGGATCCATTTTCAGCAACGAATATCTTGCCTTCGGATCTGTGATAGAAGGTGTACCCAACAGTTTCCTTTGGGTATTCTATGAAGATGCACTTCTCCAATTTGGGTTTGAGCTTATCAGGATGAAACTTTTTCACACAAGCATTGCAGCCCCAAACTTTAAGAAATGACAACCTGGGTTTCTTGCTAAACCACAGTTCATATGCTGTAGTCTCAACGGATTTAGAAGGTGCCCTTTTAACATGAATGCAGCTATCTCTAATGCATAACCACAAAACAATATTGGTAAATCAGTAAGAGACATCATAGATCGCAGCATATCCAATAAAGTGCGGTTACGACGTTCGGACACACCATAACGTTGTGGGTTCGAGGTGGCGTGAGCTGTGAAACTATTCCACATTGTTTTAATTGAAGACCAAACTCGTAACTCAAATATTCGTCTTCGCGATCAGATCGCAGAAACTTTATTTTCTTGTTACGATGATTTTTCCACTTCACTTTGAAATTCTTTGAACCTTCCAACTATTTCAAACTTATGTTTCATCAAGTAGATATACCCATATCTGCTCAAATCATCTTGTGAAGGACAGAAAATAACGATACTTGCCACGAGCCTTCATACTCATTGGTCTGCATACATCAGTATGTATTATTTCCAACAAGTCAGTAACTCGTTCCATTTCTGAAGAATGGAGTTTTAGTCATCTTGTCCAAAAGGCATGGTTCGCAAGCATCAAATGACTCATAACCAAGTGATTCCGAAAATCCATTTTATGGAGTTTCTTCATGCGCTTTACACCGATATGACCCAAACGGCAGTGCCACAAATGAGTTGCACTATCATTATTAACTTTGCATCTTTTGGCATCAACATTATGAATATGTGTATCACTATGATCGAGATCCAACAAACTATTTTCATTGGGTGTATGACCATTGAAGGTTTTATTCATGTAAACAGAACAACAATTATTCTCTGATTTTAAATGAATAACCGTTTTGCAATAAACATGATCAAATCATATTCATGCTCAAGCAAACTCCAAATAACATTTATTTAGGTTTAACACTAATCCCAAAAGTATAGGGAGTGTGCGATGATGATCATATCAATCTTGGAACTACTTCCAACACTCATCGTCATTTCCCCTTCAACTAGTCTCTGTTTATTTTGTAACTCCTGTTTCGAGTTACTAATTTTAGCAACCGAACAAGTATCAAATACTCAGGGGCTACTATAAACACTAGTAAGGCACACATCAATAATCTGTATATCAAATATACCCTTGTTCACTTTGCCATCCTTCTTATCCACCAAATATTCAGGGTATTTCCGTTTCCAGTGACCATTCCCTTTGCAGTGTAAGCACTCAGTTTCAGGCTTTGGTTCAGCTTTGGGCTCCTTCGTGGGAGTGACAACTTGCTTGTCTTTCCACTTGAAGTTCCCTTTCTTTCCCTTTGCCCTTTTCTTGAAACTAGTGATCTTGTCAACCATCAACACTTGATGCTCTTTCTTGATTTCTACCTTCGTCGATTTCAACATCACGAAGAGCTCGGGAATCGTTTTCGTCATCCCTTGCATACTATAGTTCATCACGAAGTTCTAGTGACTTAGTGATGGTGACTAGAGAATTATGTCAATCACTATCTTCTCTGGAAGATTAACTCCCACTTGATTCAAGCGATTGAAGTACCCAGACAATCTGAGCACATGCTCACTAGTTGAGCGATTCTCCTCCATCTTTTAGCTTTAGAACTTGTTGGAGACTTCATATCTCTCAACTCGGGTATTTGCTGGAAATATTAACTTCAATTCCTGGAACATCTCATATGGTCCATGACGTTCAAAACGTCTTTGAAGTCCCGATTCTAAGCCGTTAAGCATGGTGCACTAAACTATCAAGTAGTCATCATATTGAGCTAGCCAAACATTCATAACGTTTGCATCTGCTCCTGCAATAGGTCTATCACCTAGCGGTGCATTAAGGACATAATTCTTCTGTGCAGCAATGAGGATTAACCTCTGATCACAGATCAAATCCGCAACATTGCTACTAACATCTTTCAACACAATTTTCTCTAGGAACATATCAAAATAAACATATGAAAGCAACAACGCAAGCTATTGATCTACAACATAATTTGCAAAATACTACCAGGACTAAGTTCATGATAAATTTAAGTTCAATTAATCATATTACTTAAGAACTCCCACTTAGACAGACATCTCGCTAGTCATCTAAGTGATCACGTGATCCAAATCAACTAAACCATGTCCGATCATCACGTGAGATGCAGTAGTTTCAATGGTGAACATCACTATGTTGATCATATCTACTATATGATTCATGCTCGACCTTTCGGTCTCCGTGTTCCGAGGCCATATTTGCATATGCTAGGTTCATCAAGTTTAACCTGAGTATTCCGCGTGTGCAACTGTTTTGCACCCGTTGTATTTGAACGTAGAGCCTATCACACCCGATCATCACGTGGTGTCTCAGCACGAAGAACTTTCACAACGGTGCATACTCAGGGAGAACACTTCTTGATAATTTAGTGAGAGATCATCTTAAAATGCTACCGTCAATCAAAGCAAGATAATATGCATAAAGGATAAACATCACATGCAATCAATATAAGTGATATGATATGGCCATCATCATCTTGTGCTTGTGATCTCCATCTTCGAAGCACCATCGTGATCACCATCGTCACCGGCGCGACACCTTGATCTCCATCGTAGCATCATTGTCGTTACGCCATCTATTGCTTCTACGACTATCGCTACCGCTTAGTGATAAAGTAAAGCAATTACAGGGCGTTTGCATTTCATACAATAAAGCGACAACCATATGGCTCCTGCCAGTTGCCGATAACTCGGTTACAAAACATGATCATCTCATACAATATAATATAGCATCACATCTTGACCATATCACATCACAACATGCCCTGCAAAAACAAGTTAGACGTCCTCTACTTTGTTGTTGCAAATTTTACGTGGCTGCTACGGGCTTAGCAAGAACCGTTCTTACCTACGCATCAAAAACCACAACGATAGTTCGTCAAGTTAGTGTTGTTTTAACCTTCGCAAGGACCGGGCGTAGCCACACTCGGTTCAACTAAAGTTGAAGAAACTGACACCCAGCAGCCACCTGTGTGCAAAGCACGTCGGTAGAACCAGTCTCGCGTAAGCGTACGCGTAATGTCGGTCCGGGCCGCTTCATCCAACAATACCGCCGAACCAAAGTATGACATGCTGGTAAGCAGTATGACTTGTATCGCCCACAACTCACTTGTGTTCTACTCGTGCATATAACATCAACGCATAAAACCTAGGCTCGGATGCCACTGTTGGGGAACGTAGTAATTTCAAAAAATTTCCTATGCACACGCAAGATCATGGTGATGGCATAGCAACGAGAGGGGAGAGTATTGTACACATACCCTCGTAGACCGTAATAGGAAGCGTTATGGCAACGCGGTTGATGTAGTCGTACGTCTTCACGATCCGACCGATCCAAGTACCGAACGTACGGCACCTCCGAGTTCAGCACACGTTCAGCTCGATGACGATCCCCGGGCTCCGATCCAGCAAAGCGTCGGGGATGAGTTCCGTCAGCATGACGGTGTGGTGACGATGATGATGTTCTACCGGCGCAGGGCTTCGCCTAAACTCCGCGACGATATGACCGAGGTGGAATATGGTGGAGTGGGGCACCGCACACGGCTAAGGAACGATCCGTAGATCAACTTGTGTGTCATGGGGTGCCCCCCTGCCCCTGTATATAAAGGAGGGAGGGGGGAGGTGCGGCCGGCCAAGGAGGGCGCGCCAAGGAGGAGTCCTACTCCCATCGGGAGTAGGATTCCCCCCCTTCCAAGTAGTAGGAGTAGGAGTCAAGGAAAGTGGGAAGAGAAGAGAAGGAACGAGGGGGCGCAGCCCCTCCCCCTAGTCCAATTGGGACTAGGCCTTGGGGGGACGCCCAACCTCTCCTCTCTCTTTCCCCTAAAGCCCAATAAGGCCCATATACTCCCCGGCGAATTCCCGTAACTCTCCGGTACTCCGAAAAATACCCGAATCACTCGGAACCTTTCTGAACTCCGAATATAGTCGTCCAATAGATCGATCTTTACCTCTCGACCATTTCGAGACTCCTTGTCATGTCCCCGATCTCATCCGGGACTCCGAACTCCTTCGGTACATCAAAACTCATAAACTCATAATATAACTATCATCGAAACCTTAAGCGTGCGGACCCTACGGGTTCGAGAACTATGTAGACATGACCTAGAACTATTCTCGGTCAATAACCAATAGCGGAACCTGGATGCTCATATTGGCTCCTACATATTCTACGAAGATCTTTATCGGTCAAACCACATAACAACAACGTTGTTCCCTTTGTCATCGGTATGTTACTTGCCCGAGATTCGATCGTCGGTATCTCAATACCTAGTTCAATCTCGTTACCGGCAAGTCTCTTTACTCGTTACGTAATGCATCATCCCGCAACTAACTCATTAGTCACATTGCTTGCAAGGCTTATAGTGATGTGCATTACCGAGAGGGCCCAGAGATACCTCTCCGATAATCGGAGTGACAAAACCTAATCTCGAAATACGCCAACCCAACATGTACCTTTGAAGACACCTGTAGTACTCCTTTATAATCACCCGATTACGTTGTGACGTTTGGTAGCACCAAAGTGTTCCTCCGTAAACGGAGTTGCATAATCTCATAGTTACAGGAACATGTATAAGTCATGAAGAAAGCAATAGCAACATACTAAACGATCAAGTGCTAGGCTAACGGAATGGGTCATGTCAATCACATCATTCTCCTAATGATGTGATCCCATTAATCAAATGACAACACATGTCTATGGTTAGGAAACATAACCATCTTTGATTAATGAGCTAGTCAAGTAGAGGTATACTAGTGACGTTATGTTTGTCTATGTATTCACACATGTATCATGTTTCCGGTTAATACAATTCTAGCATGAATAATAAACATTTATCATGAAATAAGGAAATAAATAATAACTTTATTATTGCCTCTAGGGCATATTTCCTTCAAGTTCATCCCTACAAAATCATATAGTTAGGCTATGCTTCATTTTCATCACACAAAGATGTTCCCAACTTCTATACCCCCGATGACAAGCCAAGCAATTGTTTCATACTTAAATAATCTCAAACTTTTTCAACCTTCACGCAATACATGAGGGTGAGCCATGGATATAGCACTATGGGTGGAATAGAATATGATGATGGGGATTGTGTGGAGAAGACAAAAAAGGAGAAAGTCTCACATTGACGAGGATAATCAACGGCCTGTGGAGATGCCCATCACTTGATGTCAACATGAGGAGTAGGGATTGCCATGCAATGGATGCACTAGAGCTATGAATGCTCAACAAAAGAAAACTAGTGGGTGTGCATCCAACTCGCTTGCTTACGAAGACCTAGGGCATTTGAGGAAGCCCATCGTAGGAATATACAAGCCAAGTTCTATAATGAAAAATTCCCACTAGTATAAAAAGACACTTATGAGACTCACTACATGAAGAACAAGGTGCTACTTTGAAGCACAATATATGAGACTCACTACATGAAGAACAAGGTGCTAATTTGAAGCACAATATATGAGACTCACTACATGAAGAACAAGGTGCTACTTTGAAGCACAATATATGAGACTCACTACATGAAGAACAAGGTGCTAATTTGAAGCACAATATATGAGACTCACTACATGAATAACAAGGTGCTACTTTGAAGCACAAGTGTGGAAAAGAGATAGCAGCATTGCCCTTTTTTTTGGGCCTTTCTTTTTTTTCTTTTGGCCTTTCTCTTATTTTTTTATTGGGGCAATGCTCTAATAATGATGATCATCACACTTCTATTGATTACAACATGAGGATTACAACTCGAAGCTTAGAACAAGATATGACTCTATATGAATGCCTCCGGCGGTGTACCGGGATGGTGCAATGAATCAAGAGTTACATGTATGAAAAATAATGCATGGTAGCTTTGCCACAAATAAGATGTCAACTACATGATCATGCGATGGCAATATGACAAAAGTAATGTATGTCATCATGATGATGATGGAAGTTGCATGGCAATATATCTCGGAATGGCTATGGAAATGCCATAATAGGTAGGTATGGTGGCTGTTTTTAGGAAGATATAAGGAAGTTTATGTGTGATAGAGCATATCATATCACGGGGTTTGGATGCACCGGTAAAGTTTGCACCAACTCTCAAGGTGAGAAAGGGCAATGCACGGTACCGAAGAGGCTAGCAAAGGCGGAAAGGTGAGAGTGCGTATAATCCATGGCCTCATCATTAGTCAAAAGAACTCATATACTTATTGCAAAAATTTAGAAGTCATCAAAAATCAAGTACTACGCGCATGCTCCTAGGGGGATAGATTGGTAGGAAAAAACCATCGCTCATCCCCGACCGCCACTCATAAGGATGCACAAGCCAGGTACACTTCATGTTTCAAATTTGTTACACAACTTTAACCATACGTGCATGCTACGGGACTTGCAAACTTCAATACAACCATTTCTCAAATTCATAATTACTCAACTAGCACGACTTTGATATTATCACCTCCATATCTCAAAACAATTATCAAGCATCAAACTTATCTTATTATTCAACTCACTCAAAAGAAAGTTTCACATATCTTGAATACCAAGTATATTAACATTAAGCAAATTACCATGCTATTAACGACTCTGAAATAATCTAAGTGAAGCATGAGAGATTAATAGTTTCTTTAAAACGAATCCACCACCATGCTCTAAAAGATCTAAGTGAAGCACTAGAGCAAAAATTATCACGCTCAAAAGATATAAGTGAAGCACTATGAGCAAAAACTATCAAGCTCAAAAGATATAAGTGAAGCACATAGAGTATTCTAACAAATTCCAAATCATGTATGGCTCTCTCGAAAGGTGTGTACAGCAAGGATGATTGTGTTAAACTAAAAAGTAAAGACGCAAATAATACAAGACGCTCCAAGCAAAACACATATCATGTGGTGAATAAAAATACAGCTCCAAGTAAATTACCGATGGAAGTGGATTTAAAGAGGGATGCCTTCAGGGCATCCCCAAGCTTTGACTTTTTGGTGTCCTTGGATTATGTTGGGGGTGCCATGGGCATCCCCAAGCTTAGGCTCTTGCCACTCCTTGTTCCATAATCCAACAAAAGAATTCACCCAAAACTTGAAAACTTCACAACACAAAACTCAATAGAAATCTCGTGAGCTCCGTTAGAGAAAGAAAACAAAGAACTACTTAAGGTACTGTAATGAACTCATTCTTTATTAATATTGGTGTTAAACCTACTGTATTCCAACTTCTCTATGGATTATAAACTATTTTACTAGCCATAGATTCATCAGAATAAGCAAACAACACACGCAAAACAGAATCTGTCAAAAACAGAACAGTCTGTAGCAATCTGTATCTAACGCAAACTTCTGGAACTCTTAAACTTCTACCAAAATAGGAAGTCCTGGAAAATTTGTTTATTGAACAGCAGCAAAAATAATTAACGCAAAAGCACGTTCCTGTGATTTAACAAAATTATATTCGTGCGTGCAATGTTTCTATTTTTCAGCAGAATCAAATCAACTATCATCGTAGGTTATCCTATAGGTTCTACTTGGCACAAACACTAATTAAAACATAAAACCACATCCAAACAGAAGCTAGATGGATTATTTATTCCTAAACAGAAGCAAAAACAAAAAAACACAAATAAAATTGGGTTGCCTCCCAACAAGCGCTATGGTTTAACGCCCCTAGCTAGGCATAAAAGCAAGGATAGATCTAGGTATTGCCATCATTGGCACTTGGAGAGGAGGATCTCCTTTCTATGGCATTCATTCTTCTATTTAAGTTAAGCAAATGCCCATTAATGGAAGAAGTAAGATTAAGCATGTTACGGAAATTTGCCTCTAAACTAGACTTCATCTCTTTAATAATTTCATTTTGATAAAAGCACAAGAGAGTAGTTGATTCAACCTTGTCATTCATGGGGTGCCCAAATATAGTTCTCATTCTTTCATAGGTATCTATAGCATCCCCTTCAAGAAAACCTTCTTCAAATATGGAATCTAAAACTTGTTTGAAGGAAGCGGGCAAGCCAACATAAAAACTTTTTAGGTAAATTTCAATTTGATACTGTGGTACATAACTAGCCCAAATCATAAGTAACATATCCCAAGCATCTTTTAAAGACTCATCAAGTAAATAGCGAAAAATTCTAGAGTCATCCTTATCGCAATTATTCAAGCTCTCATTGGAGACCCCGGTGGGTCTTTCTATAGCATCATTATTTATGAGCTTAGAGAGGATAGAGGGGTTGTCCAAGGCACTAGAGCTTGGGAGAAAACCCGTAGTTCTTTTTGATTAGGCCATGGCAACGGGAAGGCAAACGGAAAAGAGAGAAGGAGGTTGGGAAAGAGAGGGTGAATAAAACGGCAAGGGTGAAGTGGGGGAGAGGAAAACAAGAGGCAAATGGCAAATAATGTAATGCGAGAGATAGGGATTGTGATGGGTACTTGGTTTGGTTGACTTGCTTGCGTGAGCCTCCCCGACAACGGCGCCAGAAATTCTTCTTGCTACCTCTTGAGCACTGCGTTGGATTTTCCCGAAGAGGAGAGGATGATGCAACAAAGTAGCATAAGTATTTCCCTCAGTTTTTGAGAACCAAGGTATCAATCCAGTAGTAGACCACGCACAAGTCCCTCGTACCTACACAAAATGATAGCTACTCGCAACCAACGCGATTAGGGGTTGTCAATCCCTTCACGGTCACTTCCGAGAGTGAGATCTGATAGAAATGATAAATAATATTTTTGGTATTTTTGATATATAGATGCAAAGTGAAAAGTAAAAGGCAAAGTAAAAACAAAGCAAGTAATAAAGCGACAGAGATTGATATGATGAGAATAGACCCGGGGGCCATAGGTTTCACTAGTGTCTTCTCTCAAGAGCATAAGTATTCTACGATGGGTGAACAAATTACTGTTGAGCAATTGACATAATTGAGCATAGTTATGAGTATATCTAGGTATGATCATGTATATAGGCATCACGTCCGAGACAAGTAGATCGAAACGATTCTGCATCTACTACTATTACTCCACTCATCGACCGCTATCCAAAGATGCATCTAGAGTATTAAGTTAAAAACAGAGTAACGCCTTAAGCAAGATGACATGATGTAGAGGGATAAATTCATGCAATATGATAAAAACCCCATCTTGTTATCCTCGATGGCAACAATACAATACGTGCCTTGCTGCCCCTTCTGTCACTCGAAAAGGACACCGCAAGATTGAGCCCAAAGCTAAGCACTTCTCCCATTGCAAGAACTACCAATCTAGTTGGCCAAACCAAACGGATAATTCGAAGAGATTTGCAAAGATAACTCAATCATACATAAAAGAATTCAGAGAAGATTCAAATATTGTTCATAGATAAACTGGATCATAAACCCACAATTCATCGGTCTCAACAAACACACCACAAAAAGAAGAAGATTACATCGAATAGATCTCCACGAGAGAGGGGGAGAACATTGTATTGAGATCCAAAAAGAGAGAAGAAGCCATCTAGCTACTAGCTATGGACCCGAAGGTCTGAAGTAAACTACTCACACTTCATCGGAGGGGCTATGGTGTTGATGTAGAAGCACTCCATGCTGGATGCCCCCTCCGGCGGAGCTCTGGAACAGGCCCCAAGATGGGATCTCGTGGATACAGAAGGTTGCGGCGGTGGAATTAGGTTTTTGGCTCCTGTTCTGATTGTTTGGGGATACGTAGGTATAAATAGGAGGAAGTAGTACGTCGATGGAGCAAAAGGGGGGCCACGAGGCAGGGGGCACGCCCCCACCCTCGTGACCGCGTCTGTTACGTCTTGGAGTAGGGTCCAAGTCTCCTGGATCACGTTCGGTGAGAAAATCACGTTCCCGAAGGTTACATTCCGTTTGGACTCCGTTTGATATTCCGTTTCTTTGAAACACTGAAATAGGCAAAAAAAACAACAATTCTGGGCTAGGCCTCCGGCTAATAGGTTAGGTTAGTCCGAAAAATAACATAAAAGTGGAAAATAAAGCCCAATATGGTCCTAAACAGTAGATAAAGTAGCATGGAGCAATCAAAAATTATAGATATGTTGGAGACGTATCAGCCACCTATGGGGCTACGAGCCCCTTTTGGTTCGATGGGGGGATGGACATGTTGCACAAAGAGAAGAGAAGCATAGCGCAGCGCGGCAGAGATCACATGGGCAGTTTTTACCCAGGTTCGGGCAGCCGCGAGGCATAAAACCCTACTCCTACTTTGGTGGATTGATGGTGGAAAAGGTGCTGGTGGGCGTAGCACACTTGCCTGGTAGGGTTGCCTCGAGGCGAAGTGGCTACGTGCGTATGGATATGTGAGAGTTGTACTTGCCAACCCCGCGAACCCTTTCTACGGTTGCCATGGGCCTCCTTTTATAGGTTAAGGGGTCACCACAGTGGCAAATCAGTCTTTACATACTGATTAGGCCATTACACCACCACCATCATGCATGGAGAGCGCAAGGCGAAGACGACAAAGACGACCACATGGCTTAATCGGAGGTGTCTCGTGGAGTAACCCGCGGGAGTAATTAACCGGGAGCCTTCCAAGGCCCCGGGAACCAAGAGACCGCAATCACTACAGTCAGGCTGGCCGCGCTAGTAGGCCACGGAGCGCATATGTAAAGGGATCTTGTATTTTTGTTTCTCCAATGAGAGATTAATAAAGTGCATGTTTCCCTGTATTTATTTGTGTACTTAGTATACTGGCACGCCCGCAACATTTTATTTCCCCTCATGCGTAGAGAGATAATAATACAATAAACCATGTTATTTTTTATTATTTCTCGTGTCAAACACTTGCATGACGTTCTTCATCGGAGGTGACACCCACACGTCGGAGTGGCCTCCATTTGGTGGCCGATGATGGTAGGAGGGCTACTGACGAGGACACTTTGACCAAGGCTATGCGGCGTAAAGCAACGCAGAACCTCGACAACCAAGGTACTTCGTCATCACCCAAATCTTTTTTATCCTTTTCTACTACATCCATAGTTTCTAAGTTGAATAAAGTGGGTGTTAGTCTAGGAAATTATGAGAATGATATTTCTGTTTCTGCCAATGCTTTGAGACATTTGGAATATGACCGATTAAAGGTTAAACCACGAGTTTCGAGCAAATATTTCTTATCACATCTAGATGACGAGGAGCTGCATGCCACATCAGATGGTCAGCTACTCGCTCATGTAGTAGGGGAGGTTTTGGACGTGGGCTTGGAGGAGCCCATGCTTAGTTCATTGATTGAGCTTACAGCTTCCAGACGTAAATCCAAGTCCGACCGTTCGAAAAGAGGTCATAAACCCTCTAAGAGGGTGAAAGTTTCTAAATCTCCTATTGTTTCCTCATGAATGGCATGTTCTTTAATAGCAGAGGTCTTGGTGACTTGGCTAAACATTTATTCATTGCAGAATGTAATAGGGAGTATAATTTAGACTTTTTGGCCTTATCTGAAATGGGGAGACGTGATTTCTCAGTAAGTCTCCTTAACCGTCTTTCTGGCGGGATAGACTATTATTGGATTTCGCGGCCACCTCGAGGTCATTCTGGGGGCATTTTACTTGGCGTTAACACAGGGACTATGGATGTTCTCGCTTCCTCGGAGGGTGAGTTTCACATCAAACTCCATATCCGAACAAAGCTAACAACTTCACATGGTCCCTCGTCGCCGTGTATGGGGCAGCCCAGGATGAGTTCAAGGCTGCTTTTCTCTGTGAATTGGTTAATCTAGCGAAAGATAATCCCTATCCCATTCTTATTGGTGGGGATTTTAATTTGCTACGTTTTCCAAATGAGAAAAGCCATGGTAGGTTTGATAATCATTGGCCTTTCCTTTTCAACGCTGTCATAGACAGTCTAGATCTGAGAGAGGTTTCCATGACTGGAAGATAGTTCACTTGGGCGAATAGTTTCCCGGAGCCGACATATGAGAAACTAGATCACGTGTTAATGGATACGGACTGGGAATCCAAATTCCCGATGGTCTCTGTTCACGCTCTACCTCGTACAGAGGCTATCTTAGACCATGCACCCATCCTCTTATCTACTGGATTGCCACGACCGCAGCACAGATGCAAGTTCAAGTTTGAACTTGGTTGGTTGCATCGGGATGAATTCCAAGACATGGTCAAGGATGTGTGGGATAAACCGGTTGCCGGACTTACCCCAATTGACAAATGGAACAACAAAATACATGCTTTACGTAAGTTCCTTCGTGGTTTGGCTAGGCACACTACGGGTATCCTCAAAAAAGAAAAGCTTCGTCTTTCATCTATTATTGATGATTTAGAAGCTTTCGCAGAGATTACACCTCTCTCTGAGCATGAAATAGAGATCAAGAGTCAATCGAATGCCCAGTTAGCTCGCATGCTACGTGAGGAGGAGCTTAAGTGGTACCAACATTCAAACCTTCAGTTTATCCTGAAAGGTGATTCGAATACGAGATATTTCCATGGTGTCGCCAATGGTAGACACCGGAAGAAACTTATTCATTCCCTACATCAGGAGGAGGGCACGATTGAAGGGTATTAGCAACTTAAGTCTTATATAACTAATTATTACAAAAATCTATTCGGAACCCCTGAGGAAGGAAACTTCTCGATGGATGAGTCTCGAATAGATGACATCCCACAAGTTTCTGATGCGGAAAATAGCCTTCTAACAGCTCCATTTTATGAGGAGGAAGTTAGAAAGGCGGTTTTCCTAATGGAGCACAACAAAGCTCCAGGTCGAGATGGTTTTCCCGCTGAGTACTAGAAGAACTTTTGGGATGTCATCAAACATGATCTCCTACTCTTGTTTGGCTGCCTTCACGTTTGCCAACTAGAGTTGTTTCGATTAAACTTCGCTGAAATTGTTTTATTACCTAAGGTTAATGAGGCTGAAAGGATACAACAGTATAGGACAATCTGCCTCCTTAATGTCAGTTTTAAAATCTTCACGAAGGTTGCGACGATTAGACTACATTCGGCTGCTGAACATGTGGTTCGTCCGTCTCAAACTGCTTTCATGCAAGGCAGAAACATCCTAGATGGGGTTGTTGTCCTTCATGAAACAGTCCATGAATTGCATCGAAAAAACTGAATGGGGTAGTTCTTAAAATCGACTTTGAAAAAGCTTATGACAAAGTCAAGTGGTCTTTTCTTCAACAGACTCTTAGGATGAAAGGATTTTCTGCAGAGTGGCGCGCAATGATCCATAGCTTCATGACTGGAGGTAGTGTTGCCATTAAAGTCAATGATGACATTGGTAACTATTTCCAAACGAAGAAAGGATTACGACAAGGTGACCCAACATCGCCCATGCTATTCAATATAGTGGCAGGTATGCTAGCGGTCATGATTGAGCGTGCCAAGGTTGATGGCCAAATTGATGGGGTGGTGAATCATCTAGTTGATGGTGGTCTCTCCATCCTTCAATATGCTGACAATACAATTCTCTTTATGGATCATGACCTCAAGAAAGCAAGAAATCTGAGATTAATTTTATCAGCATTCGAGAAACTCTCAGGGCTTAAGATCAATTTCCATAAAAGTGAATTCTTTTGTTTTGGCGAGGCTCTAGACGAGGCCACCTGTATGCCGACCTATTTGGATGCGGGTTGGGCCAGTTTCCGATCACTTTTTTGCGGATACCGATACATTATCAGAGAATCACAAATGCTGAATGGAAATACATCGAGGAGAGACTACAAAAAAGACTTAGCAGTTGGAAAGGTAAACTGCTATCTCTGGGTGGAAGGTTGGTCCTCATAAATTCAATACTAAGTAATATGGTACTATATATGATTTCCTTCTTTCAGCTGCCGAAAGGAGTATTACATAGATTGGATTACTTCCGATCGAGATTCTTTTGGCAAGGAGATAGCGAGAGAAAGAAATATTGTCTGGCTAAATGGAGTGTGCTTTGCCGTCCCAAGGACCAAGGCGGGTTGGGCATTCCCGACCTTGAGGTTAAGAATAGGGCCCTTCTCGGCAAATGGTTGTTTAAGTTATTGACGGAAGATGGTGTATGGCAAACCCTCCTTAAAATAAAATATGTGGGTTCAAAGGCGGTATCACAAGTATATTGGAAGCCTGGGGACTCCCATTTTTGGGTGGGACTAATGGCAACGAAGAAATATTTCTTCCGCTATGGTTCCTCCCTGATTAAGGATGGATCGGAAATTAGATTCTGGGAGGATAAGTGGCTAGGTAATGCTACACTCCGTGAACAATATCCAGCTCTATACAATATTGTGTGTCACAAGGGTGATACTATTGCCAAGGTTTTGGAATCATTTCCGCCAAAGGTGACGTCCAGAAGTGATGTAATTGGACCTAGACTGCAATCATGGAACATACTACTCCAGCGGTTAGCCACGGTACAGTTGTCACAAGGGTCCGATGTATTTCGTTGGAACCTACATGAGAATGGGAAATTCTTAGTAGATTCTATGTATAGCGCTTTGATCCAGTCTGACGTGCCAGTTGATAATAATAAGAAGATCTGGAAGATGAAGATACCTGTTAAGAATAAAATATTTGCATGGTATCTTCGTCGCGGAGTCATTCTTACTAAAGATAACCTTATTAAGAGGAATTAGCATGGAAGTACACAATGTGTCTTTTGTCCGCATGATGAGGCAATAAAACATTTATTCTTCCAATGTAATTTGGCTCGTTTTATATGGTCAGTCATCCAAATAGCGCCTGGCTTGTATCCTCCTTGTAGTGTTGCTAATATATTTGGCAACTGCCTACATGGGATTGATCACAAGTTTAGAATTCTTACCAGGGTGGGAGTGGTTGCCGTGATTTGGTCGCTTTGGCAATGTTGAAATGATAAGGTTTTTAGTGATAAAAGTACTTCTCTTATGTAGGTTATCTACAGATGTACCGGGACTCGTCATTTATGGTCCTCTCTACAACGAGTGGAGAATCGAGACCTGTTTATGGAGGTGTGCACACGATTGGAGGCTACGGCGAGGGATATTTTTATCCAACGTGGGTGGCAGCATGATCTTAGGATTGGCCACCTTCAGTTTTGGCGTTATACAGATATCATTTTCCTTGTATATCGCCTTATTCTTTTATTTTGGCTTGGTGTGAGAACTTTGTTGGCCGTGTGCATCTTAATTATGTAGAGCCCAGGTGTAGTGCTTAAACCTTTTAAGTAATAAAGCGCCCCTTTTCGAAAAAAGGGCATGATTAAGGCTGTCATGGAGACACCATCACTGTGAGACATTTCAAACGGCTGTAGACTACCATCTTTACCACGCAGGATGAAATGGAGGAGTTTCTTGCGGAATTTCTTATCTTCAGGTCCTATTGTTGTCAACCTAACAGCCTCTATTTCCTCCTCAGTTTGGATTTCCTTGGGTGTGACAAGTGAATATTCTCCGATAAGTCAAACGCATTCTCTTTGAAATTTGAACGGGCAACTTCTCTCTTTGGTCTCTTGTTGGCAATATCCCCGTGAGTAATGATGGTGGTAACATTGCTCTCCTCAATGATCTCATCATCCCTCTTATGAGGTTTTTCTTGGTGCCTCTTTGTTCCTGAAAACCAGAAAAATGTTGGACACATTGTTTGATAAAAAAATGCCGGACACAGTTTTTGCAACAAGAAATGTTGGACACATTGAAAGAAGTGAATGTAATGCAAATATGTATGCACCAGATGAATCCCATACATAAAAATATTAACACGGTTGATGTTTAACTATTCATTCTTTGATCCACCCATTCTAATTATGCTCGCTTACTACGCATAGTGGCCTTGTAAAATGTATTGCTGAATGATTAGTTAAATGCATGCGGTGGCAAACTTATCAATAAATAACAATGATGTCACAATCAATAGCCTCGTATACTACACCGCACAAAAAAAGCTAGGGCTCCTTTGCCTCCCGCCGGCGCTGCTGTCGGTACACCTCGTCTTTGGTGGCCTTAGGGCCATGGGAGCGCAGTGGATCCCGACCCTTACCGGTGGGAGGGCTCTGTTTTTCGAGATTTCTTTGACTTTTGTCAGGGTTTGTGTCCTACTCAGGAAGGTGAGATTGCGGCGACTCCCTGAAGATGGAATAAGGTTCTCCCCGCCTAGGCTCCTTTCCGGCAGTACTTCTATCATCACCGGTGGGCATGTGGAGGTGTGTCACATGCAGATCTGTATTTGGTGGATTTGCTCGGATCTGGTCGTCATTTGTCTATGTTCTTGTGTCTTCAGGTTGGCTTTTTCTGATCAACGCTACTCTTCAAAGGCGGTGGTTGCTTTTCTGTTGCGCTGGTCCTACGGGGCCGTAGCATGACGACTTTCCGACGGTCTACTACAAAAAGTTTTGCTCGGCTCCGGCGAAAGATGGGCGATGACAGCGCTTGTAGTCGTCGGTAGGTGGTCTACGGATCTGGATGTAATTTTTATTATTTCTTAGTGTTCGTTGTACTACCATAATTGAAGATGAATAGGTCGAAAGTTTTTCCAGAAAAAAAAATACGACACCGCACATCAAACTTATAAAAATAATAACATTATGACCATGTAATTTGATAACATGGAAAATGCAATGGTAGATAAACTAAAGCATTTCCATGAATAAGTTATTAATATCTAAATTTTAGGAACAAAAATAGCAAGGTAAACATACATACCTGCAGTACCAGCAGAATGTGGAGAGTTTGGCATAATTCCCCTGTACAGTTTAGAATCAAGTAGATATGTTAATTAGAAGTAAAGATAAATGTAGCAATTAAATTGCAGAATCAGGAGTTTAGCAGTTACACCGCAAAACAACAATTGTTAACGCATTTTCATACATGGACCTAGTTCCAATGGCGGAGCTAGGCGGGTGAACATAGAAAATGATGGGGAGGGGTGGGGGGGGGGGGGGCAAAAAACTTACCTCGCCGGTGCAACCTATCTCTACCAAGGACAGATCAATAATTCACCACCACAGAAACCAAGAGTCCTGCACAACAGAACCATAAATTAGACCATTAGAGAAACATCCTAATCAGAAGTTTATATGTGAAAATACATATCTATGCAAACACAAATAGATGCGACTATAAATCAAATAGAAACACATCCACACCATATTCAAACTACTCAATACATCTAGAAATGTCATCATATACACATCGAGGGCAGAAGCTTCACCTGGAGTCAAACCAAATGTTTGACGAGACACCACCATGCATAAATCAAACATAAAATCACAGTAAGCCGGATTCAAACCAAAACGAGTGACGAAATGCCAAATAAGAAAAATCATATAGCACGACGTTTGCTTATGGCAGATGGTGTGTACAAAAGGAAAATGCGAGCAGGGACACTTGAACTCATGCGGGTGGAAGGTATCAACACCTGCAGACCACCGGAATAAGCCAAGTACACAAAGCGATCAACCCGCAACAAAAGAAGAAGAAAATTACACAAAGCGATCAGATAGAACAGCCAAGAGCATATGAACAAAAATGGGGAGATGCGCCAATGCAACCTATGCGCACACAAGTCTGGAGAAGAAACCAAGATCTGCATATCTCCAAGAAATATCCACCAACCATCCACGAGACCATGAATCAAATGCACTGTACACCATGGAATACTAGCAACAACTAGCTAGAACCTAGAACAGGCATAATATTACGAGCCTACTGAAAGGTCTTAATTATATTTTGGCATAGAGGTAGTAGTCCAACTCCCTGCCCAATTGTGTCCATCACACTAGCTAGTGTAAGGTGTTAACCAAACCAAGAGCCTAGCTTCCAGTTAAATCAAATGAGCACAACCGAGGATATGTAGTCATGGATATCCAGAATGAAGCAAATCATCTAGGCAACATAACGAGTAGCCATAAGTCTAGCTTCCATGCACAACACAAACATAAAAAGATGACTCGGACTACAAGCAACAACATAGCGAAGTAAAATTGTAGGGAACAGATAAATCAAAGCGCGAAGTATATATTAATTGGCTACGACAAGCAATTACGTTGTGCAAGATTTTGAGTGCCTTCATATCAGGCTCTTGCTCACAGCTCACCATATGTCGCCAATCGCGATCACCGTTCCATGTCTTCTACACGTTCTATGTCACGCAGAATGTACCAGCAAATTGGGCTTTGTGGAGGCCATGAAACAACACCAGCTGTCATGGGAAGGCAGGGTGTAGACCTCTCGGTTCGCATATCGAACACCATGCCTTTGACCTCTAAACGCGTTGATCCAGTACACACAGTTACCCTTCAGTCCGTGGACACTTTGGGCATAAATTCACACCGCGTTGTTCCTCCCGACAAACACTGAGTAGCCACCCAAGTGGATGACGGCATCCCAACATGGTTGGCGCTGGGATAATATGTCAGAACAGATATTTCATCCTGCTCTACCCAGTTAGTCTTCCTTGGCGGCGGCGGTGAAGTCTTCCTTGGCGGGGCTGGGTGTGAAGACCACCTTGGTGACGAGCCTGCTCTCCCACCCGAGTAGCAGCAGGGAGATATCGACGGCGGTCATGGGGTTGAAGAGGCTGAACACGCAGAAGCTGAGCCCCAACCAGGGCCAGCAATCGGAGAGGTAGGCGATCCACCCCTCATTGGAGCCGAAGCAGGGCCCGGCGATGGCCCTTAGGCCGAAGAAGCGGCGCGTGGGGAGCGAGGCGGCTGCAGTGGCGCTGTTCTGACCGATGGGAAGGAGCGGGGACGGCGGCTTGAGCGCCCGGCGCCATGCCGTGCAGGCGCCCCGCGCGCTGGCGTAGCACTTGAGATCCTCGACCCCATCGCCGACGCAACCGACGACGTCTTCTTGGAAATTCTCCCAGCGTCGCATGGCGGCGGCGTCCGTGGGTGGATCTATTCTGGAAACTGTGGCCCTAGGGCTTGAGCAGGGAGGGGGACGATCCTAAGGCTGCCGGGTGTATTTCCTCTTCGGAACAAGCCGTCCTGAGTAAGCGATGTCCTCACTCGTAGCGCGGTCCACCTATCTGAATTGGTTAGGCTAAAAATATTCCTCACCGCTGTGAACTCCCTAAAAAAAACCTCCACTACAGTCAATGAGTAATGGTGAACAGCAAAATAAAATAAGATTCGACTTAATGCTGCATATTTCAATAAGTGATATGCCTAGCTTTCACACAACATCAAATAGAGAAATGAAACATAAGAGCATACAAGTTTATGAATCAACCATTTTTTAGCTTTGCACTTCCTCCCATCATGTCCTCTTGATCGCTCTGCGCAAATCTAATGCTAACATCAGGACTCCCTCTCTAGATGCTAGTTGATCTCCTTCGTGAAAAGAGCCTTGACAAAAGGCCGACACCACACAACAAGTTCCTCGCAGGATCGACGGAGGATATTGCTGCGATGGCACAACAGTCTGCAGAGAGTTAAAGGCAACATCTTTTCGCGCCTTCTGAAGGTTCTAGAGGATCGGGGTGATCTCCACCTGCCATATTTGGCTTGGCAGGACGGTGGGAGGCTTTAGGTCCTAGATCGAGAAACGCTCAGCTAGAATTGAGACGTACAATAGGGACTAGACCATGGTGGAATCGCTGCAGACGAAGAACAAGAGCTAGCTTGTTTCCATGGAAGTGTAGCTTGCACAAGTTGACATCGGAGCGCAACCTAGATTTGTGGCCCCAAAACAATCCAGAACACGGTGGGCGCCCCATACTGAAGATAGCACCTAGTGAAGGCACGGTTGGGCAGGATACATTGCAAGTTTGCAACACTATTTCGTTGAGGAGTGATGGTGTGTCGAAGGGGTGTCAGCGACATTCCTAGAGTTGTGGCACCAAAACCATTCTTTCCACGGTGTACTGCCCCTGTTGATGAAGCTTGTGAACAAAACTGAGGAGGCATTTATTTTGCCACCAAATAGGTCTCTAACACCGAAGATTCTTTCATGATTAGACACAAAGCTTTGTGTGGAGCAATTAAATAGCATGCGAAACAAATGTCCTTCGCGATCCGAGAGAAAGACATTCCCACATATTTAAAGCCTCAACCACACCATCATGAAGAATGAACTAATGAGCACATAAAATATGCAAGGAGATTGTTGAGCATGGCATTTTACAACATTAAACAAAAACCGGATAATAGCATGAGATCATGCCGCATAAGAGGTAACGATCGAATCAACTGATAAGAGGACCAAAGGCATAGACAGGAAAATTAACAGGGAGAGAGGGGAAAGCCGACGTACGATTGAGGGAAGGACACCGGGCAACTGAGGGTAGCGCTGTCACCAACTACACTATCATAACATTTTTCGTTTGCTTGTCCGTAACACTTATAATGAGGCTTGCAAGATAGTTCTCTGGTGTTTCATCCTTGTGTTTATCTAACCAGCTTGCTCATCGTCACAAATCTGCTTCCCTTTATTATTTCTCGAAGCAGGCGCCTTCCTTGCCAGGGTGAGCTTAACATTGGTCGGTAGTTGGTTCATAGACAAGGCAAACTCAATCAACCATATGAAGAAGTTTGTCAACAAGATGAGATGAACACAAAATTAAATTTGGCAATATCATTCTGACCTGCTGGAGAGCTCCAGTGCCAGGATCATATAAATGTTCACAGTAAAAGGCGTGATCAACTACTACTGGAAGATTTGAATTTGGAAGGTCATCGTTGTTAGGTTTAATCTTGATTTCATATCTCCATGCGTTTTTGCTTTTGTAGTGCATGTAGTTCATTAGGTGAGTCGTCGGTAGGAGTCTTGGAGCAGCAAGTGTGCAAGGCAAGATGCCAGATCGTGTGAAGCGATGTAGATGGTGAGATGCCTAGTGTCGTGTGAATCGGCATGCTGCCGTGTGAAACGGCAAGCTGAAGCCAAGGCCCTGACGAGTAGATGGGTGAGTTTGTTAGTATTGCGTGCCAGGTCTTTAGGACCCTGGAGAGAATCCAGGAAGAAGATTAGCCGCATGGGTTAGTTGGTTAGTGCTGCGTTGGTGTGTGGGTTAGTGCCACAAAATCGGGGCGGGTTTGCCCCAGCTGTGTGCGTGCGTATGTGTTTTATTTAAGAGTTGTACGCCATATTTGCTTTGAGAAAGAGAATACAGAGAAGAGAAAATGGTCGGTTGTGTGATACAGCGGCCACCAAATATTTGTGTTCTTGTGTTTTTCCGTGAGCTTTTCGAGGAAGCTAGAGGAAGAAGAAGAGGAGCTGGCGAACAATTTGATGCAACCTCACATTTTCCCTCTATCATCGCAACAGGCACACTAAATATATTTTCACTGTAGTACACCTGGATCAAACAACAAAGAAAACTAGATTAAGGTCCAAGTGTAAAAAACATAAAGTTAGGTGGAATCACATGAACAATATGATGGTAATGATGCGCATAAAAAATGTGGTAAACATAAGGCAGAGTGCCAAACCTCTCTGATATCTGAAGAGTAAGATTTATCCGATGAAATATCATCGAGTCTGTATAGCTTTGTTACACTGACTTTTGTTGATTTCAGATTAGCTTTATGAGATCCAGCAGCAGCATTGACACTCTGCAAACGACATACCACATAGGGCTTCAGGCCCACATTTCATCTAGACCTATAGGTCCCACGACCCTCGACAGGAGAGTAAAACTCAGGCCTGTTATACAGGAAGTCGTCAATATTGTATGTGACATTGTTGAGGACAAAGCTGGTCTCTGACAGTATTTCGAACTCATCACAGACCGCTTCTCGCTCCTCACATGAAATGCAAGCGCCGGTTCCGCGCCCATTTTAACATAAGGGAGGGAGAAAAAGGCACCTTTCTAAGGACAGTATAGGCTTTTGCAGATATACTCCAGCGGCAAACCTCTCTTCTTCCTATCCTCTGCCTTGGCCCTCTCCACCCTAATAGCTTCCAACTGCTCTTTTCTGCACTTGTCACCCCAGGGAATTAGCTGGAAGTTGAAAATAACTGATTCTCTCATGTCACCTACTTTGAACTGTAAACAATCATTGGTAAAGAACACCTCTATTTCGTTAGCGGTGTTGCCGAGGACAGTGTGTGAACCATTTTGCAGAACTCTTGCATGAATCAGTTATGTGCCGTCATGTGTCCCATACATATACTCAACAAACCACATGATGGCTTCCCCTGAATCAACTTCCAATGTGACTGCCCACCAACATCAATATTGAAATCTCCAACTCTAACACTTTTGTACAGAGCTTCTCCAGGGAGTGCTTTCCTAACTTTTTGACCTTTCCATTTGATTTCTTTGCAAGCATCCGATGATGGGTTTCTAGACCTTGTTGATGGTGAGGTCCTCGAAACATGTTCCTCGCCAACTTCAACCTCCCCCTCAACATCATATTTTTCTTCCCGTTCCTCATATCCTGCTGACCAACTTTGTGGTCGTCGCATTCATAAGATTTTTTTTATATTGGGGCCATTTTTGCACTTCTGTTCTGTCCTCTCGCCACTTGAGATTTCTTCTTCATTGCTAGCTTCATGTGACCTCTTTCTTCCAGCTTCTTGACAAGACGTGTGACGGAGGTGCACCGTAGAATGTACTCATCTGGATAATTTGCGAACTGTTGAAGGATTATCTATCCATGCACCACAACATATCTATCAACAAGTGTCACATCTTTTGAAATGAATGCATGGTGCCCTCTCTGAAATTCTTCTACTCTCTTGGTAACACCAGCGAAGGAAAGCTTTGAAGCGCGAGTTTGTTATTTTAAAATGGAAATGACACTAATAGTTAGTCTTGTTGTTTTAAGGACAGTGTCACACCATGGCGCATACTGCTTCATTGGTTGGTGTAACTTGTACCTGGAATTATTTAAATTTTATGCAAGTTGAGAGGAAGATTTAATAGTGAGGATATGCAAGATCCTATGTAAAATGCGAAAGACATAAGATTGTAATTGCATGCCAAGCTACTGATTGAACATGTGTGCCTAGAGTACATAATTGATTAGAGCCACGGGAGTACTTACCAAGTTGTGTCAGTTCGAATAGATATGCAGACCATTGAACCACAAAATTTCACAAGTCATTCCTTGATACGACTCGGATAGATTGGAATCCCTCACTAATAGAAAAGGGGGCAATGGTCCAGGCCGGTCCAGCCCATTAGTCCCGGTTCAATCCAGAACCGGGACCAATGGGGGCATTGGACCCGGTTCGTGAGCCCCGGGGGCCGGCCGGGCCACGTGGGCCATTGGTCCCGGTTCGTCTGGACCTTTTGGTCCCGGTTGGTGGGGCAAACCGGGACCAATGGGCCTCGCTCCTGGCCCACCACCATTGGTCCCGGTTGGTGGCACGAACCGGGACCAAAGGCAACCCTTTAGTCCCACTTCATGCGACCAATGGTGGTGCCTATATATACCCCCTCGCGCAAGAGCAAAGCACACTGCTCTGTTTTTCTGGCCGAGGGGGAGAGGGCTTGGTGGTGCTCTAGCTCACCTCCTATGCACACAAGGTGTTCGATGGAATGCCCGAGCCACAGTACTTAAGGTTTCTCCTCTCCAAGCTCGACCGCCAAGCTCCATTTTCCTCAATATTTGTCTAGGTTTAGCGGTCCGTCACGCCCCGTCCCCATCTTCACCGTCGTCGATCACCCGCGCCGATCTCATCGCCGGCACCACCGTGGTGAGCCTCTTATTCTTATCTTCTTTCTGAAAGGAAAAATATTCTTACTTGTATGTTTAGATAGATACTTGTATAATTTTCTTACTTTTATTATTGCATCTTATATAGTGCGATGGTTTTGGTATCCGCCCGTCGGCCCTCGTGATCGTCTATGATTTGGATGTGGTATATATTATCTTTTCATAACTATTGGTTCATTTATTGTTTATGACAATTATGCCGACCAACGTGACATAGATTTTATTTATCTAGGAGGTTGTTGAACCGGAAATTCCAACCGACCCTATTGTTGAGAGGTTAAATTTAGTTGAAGAAGAAAACAATTTGTTGAAGGAAAAAATTAGAAAAATTGAGGAGGAGAAGATGATATTGGAGTTGCATGTTGCGGATCTCGTCGATGATCACAAGATCAAGATGGATGCAATGCACTTGAAGATTAGAAAGATTAGAAAATATGCCATTCATACCGAGGCTTGGTATCATTATGCCGTTGGATCAGTTATTACATTGGTTGCGAATATGATCGCATTTGTTTTCGCATTGAAATGTTTTACATAGTTTCAGTGTATGGTTTAATTAATTTAGATGCTCTGCAGAGCTTTATGTTGTTAGATGAGAACTATGTATGTACTTTGGTTTTAATGTGATGATGAACTTCTATTAATTTGGTCACTTCATTATCTATTCATGATGTTCTCTAATGATTTTTGACACACTTAATTATATATAATGCACGCAGATGAACCGGCAATGGATGTACGTCTCAAGACACACCTCCGAGTACATTAAGGGCGTGCATGATTTTCTCGAAGTGGCTGAGGCAAACAAGCAGAATGGTTTTATGTGTTGTCCATGCCCTATATGTGGGAATACAAAGTCTTACTCTGACCGGAAAATCCTCCACACCCACCTGCTTTACAAGGGTTTCATGCCACACTATAATGTTTGGACGAGGCACGGAGAAATAGGGGTTATGATGGAAGACAGCGAAGAAGAAGAGTACGATGACAACTATGTGCCCCTGAATACGGTGATGCTCCTGAAGATCAAGAGGAACCAGACGATGTGCACGATGAGGGTGCAATGGGCGAAGCTGCTGAAGATCAAGAGGAACCAGACGATGTGCCCGATGATGATGATCTTCGCCGGGTCATTGTCGATGCAAGGACGCAATGCAAAAGTCAAAAGGAGAAGCTGAAGTTCGATCGCATGCTAGAGGACCACAAAAAAGGGTTGTACCCCAATTGCGAAGATGGCAACACAAAGCTCGGTACCGCATCGAATTGTTGCAAAGGAAGGCGAGAATGTGTGCTCGACAAAGGATTTGAGAAGCTATCGAAAATATTGAAGAAGAAGCTTCCAAAGGATAACGAATTGCCCGACAAGACATACGCAGCAAAGAAGGTCGATGCCATCCAGGATTGGAGATGCGTAAGATACATGCATGCCCTAATGATCTGCATCCTCTACGCGGTGCGCATAAGGATCTGAACGCATGCCCGGTATGCGGTGCATTACGGTATAAGATCGAAGAGATGACCCGGTGATGTTGACGGCGAGCCCCCGTGAAGAGGGTTCTGCGAAGGTGATGTGGTATGCTCCTATAATACCACGGTTGAAACGTCTGCTCGAAACGGAGAGCATGCCAAGTTGATGCGATGGCACAGTGAGGACCGTAAGAAAGACGGAAGTTGAGAGCACCACGACGGGTCGCAGTGGAGAAAAATCGAGAGAAAGTATCGGGATGAGTTTGCAAGTGAGCCAAGGAACGTATGGTTTGCTATAAGCATGGATGGCATTAATCCTTTCGGGAGCAGAGCAGCAATCACAGCACTGGCCCGTGACTCTATGTATGTATAACCTTCCTCCTTGGATGTGCATGAAGCGGAAGTTCATTATGATGCCGCTCATCCAAGGCCCTAAGCAACCCGGCAATGACATTGGTGTGTACCTAAGGCCATTAGTTGAAGAACTTTTACAGCTGTGGAATGGAAACGGTGTACGTACGTGGGATGAGCACAAACAGGAGAAATTTAACCTAAAGGCGTTGCTGTTCGTGACCATCAACGATTGGCCCGCTCTTAGTAACCTTTCAGGACAGACAAACAAGGGATACCACGCATGCACGCACTGTTTACTTGACACCGATAGTATATACCTGGCAAGCTGCATGAAGAATGTGTACCTGGGCCATCGTCGATTTCTTCCGACCAACCATCAATGTCGAAAGAAAGGCAAGCATTTCAAAGGCGAGGCAGATCACTGGAAGAAGCCCGCCATGCGTACCGGTGATCACGTACTTGTTATGGTCAATGGTTTACACGTAATCTTTGGAAAGGGTCCCGGCGGACTAGCTGTTCCGAGTGACGCTGGGGGACACGCACCCATGTGGAAGAAGAAATCTATATTTTGGGACCTAACCTACTGGAAAGACCTAGAGGTCCGCTCTTCGATCGATGTGATGCACGTGACAAAGAACCTTTGCGTGAACCTGCTAGGCTTCTTGGGCGTGTATGGGAAGACAAAAGATACAGCTGAGGCACGGGAGGACCTGCAATGTTTGCACGAAAAAGACGGCATGCCTCCAAAGCAAGATGAAGGTCCCGCCACTATGCTTTTACCAAAGAAGAGAAGGAAATCTTCTTTAAATTCCTGCTTAGTATGAAGGTCCCGACTGGCTTCTCGTCGAATATAAAAGGAATAATAAATATGGCAGAGAAAAAGTTTCAGAACCTAAAGTCTCATGACTGCCACGTGATTATGACGCAATCGCTTCCGGTTGCATTGAGGGGCTTCTACCGAAAACGTCCGATTAGCCATTGTGAAGCTATGTGCATTCCTCAATGCAATCTCTCGAAGGTGATCGATCCATAAATCATACCAAGGCTAAGGAGTGATGTGGTGCAATGTCTTGTCGGGTTTGAGCTGGTGTTCCCACCATCCTTCTTTAATATCATGACGCACGCCCTAGTTCATCTAGTTGACGAGATTGTCATTCGGGCCCCGTATTTCTACACAATATGTACCCCTTTGAGAGGTTAATGGGAGTCCTAAAGAAATATGTCCAGAACCACGCTTAGGCCGAAGGAAGCATCTCCATGGGCCATCAAACAGAGGATGTCATTGGGTTTTGTGTTGACTTCATTCCTGGCCTTAAGAAGATAGGTCTCCTAAATCGCGGTATGAGGGGAGACTGATCGAAAAGGCACGCTTGAAGGGACTCAATAATATGCAGGACGGATTCTTGGTCTCAAGCACACTACAGCTTCTACGTAACTCTACCTTGGTGACCCCAGATGTCGATGAACACAAGAACGATCTGCGCCCAAACACCCGAGCAAAGGCGACGATCGGATTACATGTGAACACATCAGGACTTCCAGCAGTTGGTTGGAAGTACGTATCAGAGGTGACAACACTGTTTGTGATGAGCTGTACTTGTTATCCATGGGACCATCTTTGACTGTATTGATTTGGAAAGGATACGAGATAAATGGGAATACATTTTACACGATTGACCACGATCAAAAGAGCACCAACCAAAACAGCGGTGTCCGCTTTAATGCAACAACCGAGAGGGGAAAGGACACATATTATGGTTACATAGTGGACATATGGGAACTTGACTACGGACATGATTTTAAGGTCCCTTTGTTTAAGTGCAAATAAGTCAATCTATCAGGAGGCGGGGTACAGGTAGACCCACAGTACGGAATCACAACAGTGGATCTGAAAAATCTTGGGTACACTGACGAACCGTTCGTCCTAGCCAAAGATGTGGCACAGGTTATCTATGTGAAGGACATGTCTACCAGACCGAGAAAGAGAAAAGATAAGGAAGCGAATACATGATACGATGAGCCAAAGCGCCACATAGTTCTTTCAGGAAAAAGGGACATCGTGGGAGTGGAGGACAAGATGACATGTCTCAAGATTATGAAAAGTTTCATGAAATTCCTCCTTTAAAGTCAAGATCGACCCCAGATCCCGATAAACGATGAAGATTATCCATGGTTACTGGCGCAATAAGCAATGACACAAGCGAAGAAAAAGTGAAGACTTTCTCCCGCAACTATTATGATGATACCATGCCAACTTTGTAACTGACGAGTATGATACCATTGTCCGTTTTGTACATGCACATGCTATGTGTGGGTCAATTTATGATACCATGCCAACTTTCAACTTATTCAGAGTTCATTTGAAATGCTTTAATGTCTTATGGTTCGGCCCTCGTAATAATTAAAAATAGCAACAATAAGTATTTTGTTGTAATTAGAAACAAAATAAAATAAATAAAGCAAGAAAGAAAACAAAAAAAAAAACAAAAAAAGTGTTTTCAAATTTGAAAAGTAATGGCACTAACAGAAAGTTTATAATTTTCCTAAAATTAAAAGCAAAAAGAATTAAAAATAAAGCAAAAAAAAAGAAAATAAATAGTGCATAAAACAAAACAAAAAACAACAATAAGTATTTTGTTGTAAGTATAAACAAAATAAAATAAATAAAGCAAGAAAGAAAACAAAAAAAACGTGTTTTCAAATTTGAAAAGTAATGGCACTAACAGAAAGTTTATAATTTTCCTAAAACTAAAAGCAAAAAGAATAAAAAAAAGCAAAAACAAAAGAAAATAAATAATGCAAAAAACAAAACAAAAAACTGGAAAAAAATAAAAATAGCAACAATAAGTAAAGAAAACAAAAAAACAAAAAAATGCCGCCTACTGGGCCCCCATGACCTGAATACGACTTGAATCCCTTCTTTGGGCCAGGATTCAGGCCCGCAGTAGGCCCAGAAGGCCCATCAGGCAAAGCAGTAGCAAGTAGGCCCGTAAGCCTGCAGTGGAGAGGAGCTCGAGAGGGGTGCGGCAGTGGGGCTTATAAACCACTTCGCGCCCCTCTCAACTAGCGAGGTGGGACTAAACTTTGGCCTCGATGCGGGCAGCAGAGGGGCCTTTGGTCCCGGTTGGTGGCACCAACCGGGACTAAAGGGGGGGCATTGGTACTGGTTGGTGCGACGAACCGGTACCAATGCCCACCTTTAGTCCCGGTTGGTGCCACCAACCCGACCAAAGGTCGCAGCTTCCCGCCTTTGGGCTGCCGAAAAGAGGTTTGGTCCGGTTGGTGGCACCAACCGACTAGCAGATTAGTCCCGTTGGAGCCACCAACCGACTAAAGGCTGTGCTATATAAGCAGCACTTAGCAGTTTTCGCCAAATCGCCCACTTCTCCCCCGACGCCCCCTGCTCCTCCTCGTCGCCGTCGCCGCCCAACGCCCCTGCTCCACCTTGCCGCCGCCGCCGCCATCGACGCCGTCAGTTCTTTCGCTCGCCGTCGCCGCCAGAAACTCGTGAGAATAGCTGCTCCGCGCCCCTCCGTCCGCGCCCTCACGGCCACCGCGCCGCCGCCCTGCCTGGCCGCTGCCGCCCCATCTGCTGGCCGCCACCCCTGCTTTTGCTTGCGGCCTTGGGCCTGCTCCCTGCCTGCTGCAAGCCATGTGTGCCTCCGCCCGCCTGCCCTGCATTTTCCTCCATAGCATTTTTGCATTTTTTGTGTATATGTGTTTGTATGTGTATATATGTGTACATGTTCATAGTTTTTTTTCATAAGTGTATTTTTTGTTCATTGCATTTTTTCATATGTATAATGTATATATGTATGTGGTAGCTATATATATATGTGATGATGAATGGATGTGGCTATATATGTATGTATGAATATAATGTTCATAGCAATTTTTTTGTTTATATACGTCTTTTCATATATGTATTAATTTTATATTTAGGTTGTTAGTAGATATCGATTTTAGGTTAGCGCATTTTAGGTTAGTGTAGAGGAGAAAGTAAAATAAGGAAAAGGAAGAAAAGAGGAAGAAGGAAGAAGGAAGAAGAAGAAGAAAAAGAATGAGAGGAAAAAGGAAAATAAGAAGAGGAAGAAAGGAGAAAAAGAGGAGAGTAAGAAGAGGAGAAATAAATAAGAAGAGGAAAAAAGAAGAAAAAGATGAGGAGAAGAAGAAAGGAATAGAGGAGAAGAAGAAAAAATAGAAGAAAAAAATTCTATTTTTTCTTCTTCTCCTCTATTCCTTTCTTCTTCTCCTCTTTTTTTTCTTCTTTTTCTTCTTCTTCTTCTTCCTTCTTCCTCTTTTCTTCCTTTTCCATAATTATTTTCCTTTGTTGAGGGAGAAGAAGAAAAAGAAGAGGAGAAGAAGAAAGAAAGGAATAGAGGAGAAAGAAGAAACTTCAACACGACGGGTGGTACCGATACCCCCTCCCCGATAACATTATCTTCCCATGTATATGTATGTCACGTCGTTGTCGATATAACCCCCTCTAGGTAACTTCGGCATGAGGGGCGGTCGATATATATACCCCCTCTCGACCGTGATAACTTATACAACTGCAGCATCCCCCTCGGCCCTCTCGCTCGACCAAAACTCTCGAGGACACCCAAACCCTAGAGAGAAAACGATGTTGGTCTCCTACCCCCTCCCGCCGCGCCCCTACCCGACAAAATAACTCTCTCGAGGCCACCCAAATTTATCAAGTTAAAAGAGTGTTGTCATCGAGGCCACCCCAAACCCTTGAAGCGTTGTGTCGAGGCGACCCCAAACCCTAGAGAAGCAGCGTCGAGGCCACTAACATGATTCCTTATTGTGATTAGCTAGCTAGTTCTACGTTTGCCACTAATATATATATATATATATATATATATATATATATATCTCCATATGTACCATGTTTGAATAATAATTGACATGTTGTAAATATTTGCAGAAACTATGGAGCACTCCCGAGACGAAGAAACAGAAGCGATGTTGGGGAAAATAATCGCACAAGGAAGTGATGAAGTTGCGTCATTTCTCAGCGTGACCGATGGTCAGGAAGGACTGGATGAAGAAGAGGGCTATGTTAATGATGGCTTCGACCCATTAATGCCGGTACAAGAAGAGGACTACGTTCATGATGGCTCCGGTGACACAATGGAGGTAGAAGAAGGAGACCGTGCTGACTGCTCCGGTCACCGAACCTAGTCTGGCCAGGTATATATATATTAGTTAAGCCCGTGCCGACTAGTTAATTGATGCATCCATTGTTTTGGTATATGTACACATATTAATTACTGTCGCCTTTATTCCTTATAATTTCTAGCCCTCCGGATCGAGCACAACTTCGTAAGGAGACGAGGCCCAAGAAAAGTTGAGCTCGGATGAAAAGTTTGAGATCATAGAAATCGCGCCGACGGTAAACCGATTGAACCCATCCGGACAAGGAAGGCATTTTCGCTCAAGGGGTTCTTGTTAGGGACAAGATCCCGATCAGCATCCAACAATGGTATAAGCTGCTAAGGATGAAGACCCCGAGGTGTCTTATGTCAATGATATGCGTAAAGAAGATCTTTGGACCGAGTGAAGGCAAATTTCACCCTACCGCCAGAGGAGAATCCGGAGAAGCCAGTTAAAGAACAATTAATCAAGTCTTGTGCTCTTAAGAAGATGGCAAGCCTAATGAGGAGGTGGAGGAAAGAGCTGAACCAGTTTGTCGAGAAAAAAAAGACACCAGAATTCATCGGCAAATATGAGAAGATCAAAGATCACTGGCCCGCATTTGTGGCCCACAAGACATCGGAAAAGAGTAAGAAGATGTCGGCGACAAACAAGCAAAATGCTGCGAAGAAGAAGCTTCACCATCGCACGGGTCGTGGCTAACTCAAAGCCCGCCTAAGTGGTCCAAGGCTGAGCATGATCTGCTTGAAAAGGGATCGAACCGAGACAATGCGCTGGCAGACCGTTGCGGACTTGGTTCTTCGGGTTGGCGAAACCTTGGACCTCAGAACAGGAAGTGTCGATGGACGGACGAGCAAGCGCAAACACCAGTCAAGAACCTTCGACACTATATCGATGCAGCGCAGATGAGGGACGTTCCTTCCAAACAGGAGAAGGACGAGCTCACAATGGCCCTTGGGAATCCCGAGCACCACGGACGGACACGAGGCACGCCAGCTCCATTCCGTGGAAAGTTGGTTTTCCGGACGCAGGGGTTACAAAACCCACGAGAGGAGGAAGAAACCGAGCAGGACCAAATGCAGGCGCTGCACGAAAGGGTAATGGGGCTAGAGGAACGAGAAGAGGTACGAGAAGCAGCAGATCGCAACAAACGACCTGCCGAAGCTTCCCCCGAAGCTACCCCGCCATCTCAGCGGAGAAGCAGCGTGGCTTCCACCGAGCTGCTTCAGCCGGAGCATGTCTTGACGGCTCCTGCCAGCTATCCCGTGGATGGTATCACGGAGTCTCAAAATTGCCACATTATGGCGCGATGGATGAATTTGAAGGTCAAGGCGGTTGTTGGCCAAGTTTATCCTAGTGGACCCGGCACAACTTATCACTGCCAGCCGATTCCAGAAGGATTTGCTAAGGTGATGGTGGATGAAATAACGGAGGGATTTGAGGACCTCGTGCTTGAGCACCCTACCGGTGAAGGGGAGACTAGGCTGGGTTCTGCTCTGAAGACTCCATGCCTATGGCGGAAGGAGCTCATCAACCTTCTCAACTGGACGCCTCTACCTCCTCCTCCTCCTCCGACGAGTCAGGGCACTCCGCCTCCTCCACCGCCTCCTCCTCTGGCGAGTGACAATCAGGGCACGCGTGGCGGCACTCCGCCTCCTCCACCGCCTCCTCCTCCGGCGAGTGACGATCAGGGCACGCGTGGCGGCACTCCGCCTCCTTCTCCGGCGCGTGGCGGCACTCCGCTTCCTCCTTCTCTGCCTCGCCAGCAAGGGCGTTAGAGACCCGCCGCCGCCCCGGCTGCTCCGGTGCGTCGTAGTCCTTCTCCTCCGCCTCGTAAGCAAGCACGAAAGAAGACAGATGCCGCAGCCGCTCCGTCTGCTCCGGCGTCTAGCAGCACAAGAAGAGGAGAGAGGCAATACAAATACGGTCAACCTCTAAAGCCTCTAGAGAAGTTACCGTACGAGAGGACCAAGGAGGAAAACAATACGATCGTGCAGGCCCATGTGAAGGAGTTCTTTGAAGGGGTGAAAGAAAAGAGACATCCACCTCCGGAGGAGAAGGTAGATCCGGTGAAAGCAAAGCGCACTCTCGATGCCTTGAGGAAACCAACAAAGTCTCCGCCGAGAACCAACTATAAGCGCATTACTGAACAGACATATCTCCAAGCCAAGCGGTCGGGAACTACTGTCAGTGATAAAAGGTTAAAAGAACAACGAGCAAAGGGGAAAAAATTGCCCAGCTCGGCGAACAAGCACAGCAATCGTGCCCCCTGCTCAATGTGTCTAATCCTCCGGGGACGGTGGCCGGTTATGGCAATCTTGAAGATTACCTGCCTGACGATGCACTTCCTGATTTCATGGAGGTGGACGAATTCAGATACGAGTACGGGAAGCCTCTCGTCAAAGATGAAAAATCTCTGACGACAATGATGCGAAGATTCCACAGTTGGTACATGAAAACTTGCAGAGAGTCTAAGGGGAAGAACAGTCTGTATCTGAACATTAAAGAGGAGCACGACCACGTTTCAAATGATCTGTTGTGTGTTCCATTTGAGGAGTTCTTCGAGTTCTTCAATCAAAAGGCCCTCGATAAATTAATGGTCTTTTGCTACTGCCTGTAAGTACTATTTCTTTCATTAAGTCTCTATATATAGCTCGGCTCTTTCATTGCATGTATTTATAATTAATTATCCTCAATATATTATGCAGATTGAAGATCGTCGAGTGCAAAAAAAATGAAATCTATGATATTGGGTTCATTAACACAAATATCATAGATGTATTTCTGGTTAAAAAGCACGTCGAAGAGGCCGAGGACAACTTGCTACAATCGTTGATCAAAGATCAAAACAAAGATACCATACTCTTTCCTTACAACGGCCCGTGAGTGTTACTATCGTGTGCATATTCGGTTTCCCTTATTACTCGAGCGAGGTTATAGTAATGTAATTGATGAGTTATGCATGCGTGCGCAGGTACCACTATATTCTTCTGGAGATTAAGCTTGAGCGTGGACTAGTAACCGTCTTAGACTCGAGACGGAAAGATCCCAAAACCTATGCGGACATCACTGAAATGCTCAGCAAGTAAGTTCAATCGATCATTATCGCACCATATCGGCAACTTTTTGTTCATTTCTTGATATCTCAAGTAATAATAATTATTTTCTTTGTCTTGCAGGGTTTGGAAACAGTTCACCGCACAAGCTCCGGGACTGCCGAAGGAGCTGCGATATACATACCCGAAAGTAAGTACTACAGGCTAGCTAGTTGCGCGCATCTCCCGTTGATTCTATAGCTATACTTTCATCAATGCCATTTATAATGCTTCATTATCAATTTGATTGACCTCTATTTCTCGTAAAGTGCTTGTGGCAGGAGGAAGGGAATGATTTCTGTGGATACTACGTGTGCGAGTTCTTCCACAACGCGACTTTGAAAAACAAGCGGGGCTACTCTAGAAGACAATATGAAGTGCGGAAGCAATAATATTCACAATTTCATTTTATTACACCATCATTTCTGTTGAGTTTCATTCATATATATGTATTAATTAACCGCCTTCTTCAAATTAGACGTGGCAGATGCGGGATGAACTCCTAGAACCAGATCGCATGAAAGCAATTCAAGAGGAATTGGCGGGATTCTTTCTTGAACACGTCCTCAGTAAAGCCGGAGAATACCATGTGGAACTTGATTTCAAATGCTAGGGGTTCGTAATTAAGAGATCTTATACATGTATGTAGCCAGTAAAAAACTTGTTGTTCGACCAATCTCTCGGAGAAGGAGAGGTCGATCGATCTTCTCTCGGTTTGCATGACGAACTTCTGTACTGAATGGTTCTCTCGATCACTTATGTATATATACTATGTAGCATCGACCAAGCACGGACATAAGAGAGGACACTTCTCTCTATTAATTAGCTAGCTAACATAATATACGAAACACCTTAATTAACCCCGCAAAACCCCCAACCCCCCTCCTTTCAAAAAAAAACAAGAACCCCAGCCATTGGAATGCAGATGCGTGAATGCCCTTTTGGTCCCGGTTGGAGCCACCAACCGGGACCAAAGGCCCCCTGACTGGGCTCGGAGAACCGGGCCACATGGAGGAACATTGGTCCCGGTTCGTGTTTGAACCGGGACTAATGGGTGGAGGTATTAGTAACGACCCATTAGTCCCGGTTCGTGAACCGGGACCTAAAGGCCCTTACGAACCGGGTCTAATGGGTGGTTTTCTACTAGTGCCTTGATCTTCCTGGTCAGATTTAATCGAGGAAGAAAACTAGATTAAAGTCCAAGTGTAAAAAACATAAAGTTAGGTGGAATCACATGCACAATATGATGGTAATGATGCACATAAAAAATGTGATAAACATATGGCAGAGTGTCAAACCTCTCTAATATCTGAAGAGTAAGCTTTATGCGATGAAATATCATCGAGTCTGTGTAGCCTTCTTGCACTGACTTTTGTTGATTTCCGATTAGCTTTACAAGATCCAGCAGCAGCATTGACACTCTGCAAATGACATACCACATAGGGCTTCAGGCCGACATTTCTTCCAGCCATATAGGTCCCACCACCCTCGATGGGAGAGTAAACTTAGGCCTGTTATACAGGAAGTCGTGAATATTGTATGTGACATTGTTGAGGACAATGCTGGTCTCTTACAGTATTTCGAACTCATCGCGGACCGCTTCTCGCTCCTCACATGAACTGGAAGCACCAGATCCGGCGCCCATTTTCTCATAAGGGAGGGAGAAAAAAGCACCTTTCGCAGGACAGTATATGCTTTTGCAGATATACTCCACTGACAAACCTTTCTTCTTCCTACCCTCTTCCTTGGCCCTCTCCACCCTAATAGCTTCCAACTGCTCTTTTCTGCACTTGTGACCCCAGGGAATCAAATGGAAGTTGACTGTAACAGATTCTCTCATGTCACCTAGTTCTTTGAACTATAAACAATCATCGGTAAAGAATACCCTCTCTTTCATTTGCGGCGTTGCCGAGGACAGTGTGTGAACCCTTTTGCAGAACTCTTCCATGAATCATTTGTGTGCCATCTTGTGTCTCATACATATACTCAACAAAGCATATGATGGCTTCCCCTGAATCAACTTCCAATTTGACTGCCCTACCAACATCACTACTGAAATCTCCAACTCTGACACTTTTGTACAGAGCTTCTGCAGAGAGTTATTTCCCAACTCTTTCTTCTTTTGCATATTACACAAATCAACAAAGTTGTTTAGATGAGTAGCGGCATCTTCACTAGGAAGGCCGGCAAATTGATATTTCATAACAAGATTCATCAAAGCAGTATTGATTTCACAAGACTCAACATCATTAGGAGGAGCAATCGGAGTACTAAGGAAATCATTATTATTGGTATTCGAGAAATCACACAATTTGGTATTATCTTGCGCCATGGCAATAAGTAATCCAACACACAAGCAAACAGAAAAAGGCAATCGAAAAGAGAGGAGGAGATTGGGAAAGAGAGGGCGAATAAAACGGCAAGGGTGAAGTGGAGGAAAGGAAAACGAGAGGCAAATGGCAAATAATGTAAATGCGAGGGAGATGGGTTTGTGATGGGTACTTGGTATGTCTTGACTTGAGCGAAGACCTCCCCGGCAACGGAGCCAGAAATCCTTCTTGCTAAGTCTTGAGCATGCGTTGGTTTTCCTCGAAGAGGAGAGGGTGATGCAGCAATAGTAGCGTAAGTATTTCCCTCAGTTTTTGACAACCAAGGTATCAATCCAGTAGGAGGCTCCTCAAAAGTCCCACGCACGTACACAAACAAACAAAGAACTCGCAACCAACGCAATAAAGGGGTTGTCAATCCCTTCACGGCCACTTACGAAAGTGAGATCTAATAAAGATAGTATGATAAGATAAATATATTTTTGGTATTTTATAATATAGATGCAAAAAAGTAAAGATGCAAATAAAAGGTAGATTGAAAGCAAGTATGATAAGAGATAGACCCGGGGGCCATAGGTTTCACTAGTGGCTTCTCTCAAGATAGCATAAGTATTACGGTAGGTGAACAAATTACTGTCGAGCAATTGATAGAAACACGCATAGTTATGAGATTATCTAGGCATGATCATGTATATAGGTAGCACGTCCATAACAAGTAGACCGACTCCTGCCTGCATGTACTACTATTACTCCACACATCGACCGACTCCTGCCTCCATCTAGACTATTAAGTTCATAAGAACGGAGTAACGCATTAAGCAAGATGACATGATGTAGAGGGATAAAGTCAAGCAATATGATATAAACCCCATCTTGTTATCCTCGATGGCAACAATACAATATGTGCCTTGTAACCCTTTCTGTCACTGGGTAAGGACACCGCAAGATTGAACCCAAAGCTAAGCACTTCTCCCATGGCAAGAAAGATCAATCTAGTAGGCCAAACCAAACTGATAATTCGAAGAGACTTGCAAAGATAACTCAATCATACATAAAAGAATTCAGAGAAGATTCAAATATTATTCATAGATAAACTTGATCATAAACCCACAATTCATCGGATCTCGACAAACACAACGCAAAAAGAGTTGACATCGAATAGATCTCCACAAGAGAAGGGGAGAACATTGTATTGAGATCCAAAAAGAGGGAGGAAGCCATCTAGCTAATTACTATGGACCCGTAGGTCTGTGGTAAACTACTCACAACTCATCGGAGGGGCAAGGATGTTGATGTAGAGGCCCTCCATAGTCGATTCCCCCTCCGGCAGAACGCCGACGAAGGCTCCAAGATGGGATCTCGTGGATACAGAAGGTTACGGTGGTGGAAGTTGTGTTTCGTCCTGCTCCTGGATGTTTTCGGGGTACGTAGGTATATATAGGAGGAAGAAGTACGTCGGTGGCCGCCCAAGGGGCCCACGAGACAGGGGCGCGCCCTATAGTGGGGGGCGTGCCCTCCTATCTCGTGGGAGCCTCGGCAGCTTCTTGGCTTGCACTCCAAGTCCTCTAGATCACGTTCATTCCAAAAATCACGCTCCCGAAGGTTTCATTCCGTTTGGACTCCGTTTGATATTCCTTTTCTTCGAAATACTGAAATAGGCAAAAACACAGCAATATGGGCTGGGCCTCCAGTTAGTAGGTTAGTCCCAAAAATGATACAAATGTGTAAAATAAAGCCCATAAACATCAAAAGGGGTAATATAATAGCATGGAACAATCAAAAATTATAGATACATTGGAGACGTATCAAGCATCCCCAAGCTTAATTCCTGCTTGTTCTCGAGTTGGTAAATGATAAAAAAATTGATGTGGAATGCTACCTAGCATAATTCATAATGTAATTTTCTTTATTGTGGCATGAATGTTGAGATCCAAATGATTCAAAATAAAAGTTCATATTGATAAAAGAAATAGTAACACTTCAAGCATACTAATCAAAGTAATCATGTCTTCTCAAAATAACATGGCAAAATAAAGTTCATCCCTACAAAATCATATAGTTAGGCTATGCTTCATTTTTGTCACACAAAGATGTTCCCAACTTCTATACCCCCTGACAAGCCAAGCAATTTTTCATACTTAAATAATCTCAAACTTTTTCAACCTTCACACAATACATGAGCGTGAGCCATGGATATAGCACTATGGGTGGAATAGAATATGATGATGGGGATTGTGTGGAGAAGACAAAAAAGGAGAAAGTCTCACATTGACGAGGATAATCAATGGGCTATGGAGATGCCCATCAATTGATGTCAACATGAGGAGTAGGGATTGCCATGCAACGGATGCACTAGAGCTATAAATGAATGCTCAACAAAAGAAAACTAGTGGGTGTGCATCCAACTTGCTTGTTCACGAAGACCTAGGGCATTTGAGGAAGCCCATCGTAGGAATATACAAGCCGAGTTCTATAATGAAAAATTCCCACTAGTATGAAAAAGACAACTTATGAGACTCACTATATGAAAAACATGGTGCTACTTTGAAGCACAAGTGTGGAAAAAGAGATAGTAACATTGCCCTTTCTATTTTTTTTCTTTTTTTTCTTTTTTTCATTTTTTTTCTTTTTTTTGGGCTTTTCTTTTTTATTTAGTCCTTTCCCTTTTTTTTCTTTGGGCAATGCTCTAATAATGATGATCATCACACTTCTATTGATTACAACATATGAATTACAACTCGAAACTAGACCAAGATATGACTCTATATGAATGCCTCCGGCGATGTACCGGGATGGTGCAATGAATCAAGAGTGACATGTATTAAAAATAATGCATGGTGGATTTGCCACAAATACGATGTCAACTACATGATCATGCAATGGCAATATGACAAAAGTAAAGTATGTCATGATGATGATGAACCGAACGGTGGAAAGTTGCATGGCAATATATCTCGGAATGGCTAAGGAAATGCCATAATAGGTAGATATGGTGGCTGTTTTGAGGAAGATATAAGGAGGTTTATGTGTGATAGAGCGTATCGTATCACGGGGTTTGGATGCACCGGCAAAGTTTGCACCAACTCTTAAGGTGAGAAAGGGCAATGCACGGTACCGAAGAGGCTAGCAATGGCGGAAAGGTAAAAGTGCGTATAATCCATGGACTCAACATTAGTCAAAAGAACTCATATACTTATTGCAAAAATTTAGAAGTCATAAAAAATCAAGTACTACGCACATGCTCCTAGGGGGATAGATTGGTAGGAAAAGACCATCGCTCGTCCCCGACCTCCACTTATAAGGATACACAAGCCAGGTACACTTCATGTTTCAAATTTGTTACACAACTTTAACCATACGTGCATGCTACGGGACAAGCTAACTTCAACACAAGCATTCTTTAAATTCATAATCACCAATAGCATGAATTTAATATCACTATCTCCATATCTCAAAACAATTATCAAGAATCAAATTGATCATAGCATCCAATTCACTTCCTATGATAGTTTTTATTATACCCAACTTGGATGCCTACCATTCTAGGACCAAATTTATAACCATAGCAAATACCATGCTGTTCTAAAAAACTCTCAAAATAATATAAGTGAAGCATGAGAGACTAGTAATTTATACAAAAATAAGTCACCACCGTGCTCTAAAAGATATATGTGAAGCACTAGAGCAAAAACGATCAAGCTCAAAAGATATAAGTGAAGCACATAGAGTATTCTAGCAAATTCTAATCAAATAGGCTTCTCCCAAAAGGTGTGTACAGCAAGGATGATTGTGGTAAACTAAAAAGCGAAGACTAATATAATACACGATGCTCCAAGCAAAACACCTATCATGTGGCGAATAAAAATATAGCTCCAAGTAAAGTTACCAATGAACGAAGACGAAAGAGGGGATGCCTTCCCGGGGCATCCCCAAGATTAGGCTTTTGGCTATTATTGAATATCTTGGGGTGCCATGGGAATCCCCAAGCTTAGGCTCTTGCCACCCTTTATTCCATAGTCCATAAAAGGCTTTACCCAAAACTTGAAAAGTTCACAACACAAAACTCAACAGGAAATCTTATAAGGTCCGTTAGTGAAAGAAAATAAAACCACCACATAAGGTACTGTAATTAACTAATTCTTTATTTATTTTGGTGTTAAACCTACTGTATTCCAACTTCTCTATGGTTTATAAACTATTTTACTAGCCATAGATGCAACAAAATAAGCAAACAACACACGAAAAACAGAATCTGTCAAAAACAGAACAGTCTGTAGCAATCTGTAACTAACGCAAACTTCTGGAAATCTAAAAGTCCTACCAAAATAGGAAGTCCTGGAAATTTTGTTTATTGAACAGCAGCAAAAAGAATCAACACAAAATCACGTTCCTGTGATTTAACAAAATTATATACGTGCGTCCAAAGTTTCTGTTTTTCAGCAGAATCAAATCAACTATCATCATAGGTTATCCTATAGGTTCTACTTGGCACAAACACTAATTAAAAGATAAAAACACATCTAAAAAGAAGGTAGATGCAAGATTTATTACTAAACAGGAGCAAAAACAAAAAAAAATAAAGAAAATTGGGTTGCCTCCCAACTAGCGCTATCGTTTAACGCCCCTAGCTAGGCATAAAAGCGAAGATAGATCTAACGAGTGCCATCTTTGGCACTAAATTCATAAGTAGCCCGCATGATAGATTCATAAGGTAATTTGACTATGTTTCTTGGAAAGTGCTCCTTGCCTTTCTTTAATGGAAATTGGAATCTAATATTCCCATCTTTCATATTAATAATCGCGCCAATCGTTCTAAGGAAAGGTCTACCAAGAATAATAGGGCAAGAAATATTGCAATCTATATCAAGAATGATAAACTCTATGGGCACCAAATTTCTATTTGCAACAATAAGAACATCATTGATCCTTCCCATTGGCTTTTTAATGGTGGAATCCGCAAGGTGCAAATTTAAAGAGCAATCATCAAGATCATGGAAACCTAGAATATCACATAAAGTTTTCAGAATCGTGGAAACACTAGCACCCAAATCACACAAAGCAAAACACTCATAATCTTTAATTCTAATCATTATAGTAGGTTCCCACTCATCATTAAGTTTTCTAGGTATAGAAACTTCCAAGTTAAGTTTTTCATCATAAGATTGCATCAAGGCATCAACGATATGTTTGGTAAAAGCTTTATTTTGACTATAAGCATGAGGAGAATTAACAACGGATTGCAACAAGGAAATACAACCTTCTAAAGAACAATTATCATAATTAAATTCCTTGAAATCCGAGATAGTGGGTTCAATGTTATTAGAAGTTGAGGACTCTCCAATCTCGCTTTTACCAAATTTAGCATCAAGATCTAAAGACTCCGAATTCTTGGGACTCCTTCTAGGCAAAGTTGATTCACCATCAGTCCCATAATCATCAAAATTCATATTGCAAAACATAGATCTAATAGGATACGTATCAATAACTTTAAGATCCTCATCATTATTTTCATGGAAACTAGAAGAACACGCTTTTATAAAGCTTTCTTTTTTAGCACGCAATGTAGCGGTTCTTTCCTTACACTCATCAATGGAAATTATCATTACGTTGAGAGACTCATTGATATCATGCTTAGGAGGAGAATATCTAAGTTTAATAGAATCAACATCAAGCGAAAGTCTATCAATGTTCCTAGCCAAATCATCAACTTTGAGCAATTTTTTCTTCAAGCAAAGCATTAAAATTCTTTTGAGAAATCATAAATTCTTTCACACTATTCTCAAAATCAGAGGGCATCTTATTAAAATTACCATAAGAATTATTGTAGAATTTCCATAATTATTATAGGAATTACTAGGGAACGGTCTAGCATTAAAGTTTCCTCTATAAGCGTTGTTTCCAAAACTATTCCTACCAACAAAATTCACATCCATTGATTCATTATTATTCTCAATCAAAGAATACAAAGGCATATCATTGGGATCAAGAAGAGTATTTTTAGTAGCAAACATCTTCATAAGTTCATCTATCTTTCCACTCAAAACATTGATTTCTTCTATAGCATGTACTTTTTTACTAGAAGATCTTTTGGTGTGCCATTGAGAATAATTAGGCATAATATTATCAAGAAGTTTTGTAGCATCTCCTAACGTGATTTCCATAAACGTGCCTCCCGCGGACGAATCTAAGAGATTTCTAGAAGCAAAGTTCAAACCGGCATAAAACTTTTGTATGATCATCCATAAATTCAAACCATGAGTAGGGCAATTGCGAAGCATCGATTTCATTCTTTCCCAAGATTGGGCAACATGCTCATGATCAAGTTGTTTAAAATTCATGATATCGTTCCTAAGAGTGATAATCTTAGCGGGAGGAAAATATTTAGAGATAAAAGCATCTTTGCACTTGTTCCAAGAACCAATACTATTTTTAGGCAAAGACGAAAACCAAACTTTAGCACGATCTCTAAGTGAAAACGGAAATAACTTCAATTTGACAATATTGTTATCCGTATCTTTATTCTTTTGCATATTACACAAATCAACAAAGTTGTTTAGACGAGTAGCGGCATCTTCACTAGGAAGGCCGGCAAATTGATCTTTCATAACAAGATTCAGCAAAGCAGTATTGATTTCACAAGACTCAACATCATTAAGAGGAGCAATCGGAGTACTAAGGAAATCATTATTATTGGTATTCGAGAAATCACACAATTTGGTATTATCTTGCGCCATGGAAACAAGTAATCCAACACACAAGCAAACAGAAAAAGGCAATCAAAAAGAGAGGAGGAGATTGGGAAAGAGAGGGCGAATAAAACGACAAGGGTGAAGTGGGGGAGAGGAAAATGAGAGGCAAATGGCAAATAATGTAAATGCGAGGGAGATGGGTTTGTGATGGGTACTTGGTATGTCTTGACTTGAGCGAAGACCTCCCCGGCAACGGCGCCAGAAATCCTTCTTGCTACGCCTTGAGCTTATGTTGGTTTTCCTCAAGAGGAGAGGGTGATGCAGCAATAGTAGCGTAAGTATTTCCCTCAGTTTTTGAGAACCAAGGTATCAATCCAGTAGGAGGCTCCTCAAAAGTCCCACGCACCTACACAAACAAACAAAGAACTCGCAACCAACGCAATAAAGGGGTTGTCAATCCCTTCACGGCCACTTGTGAAAGTGAGATCTAATAAAGATAGTATGATAAGATAAATATATTTTTGGTATTTTATAATCTAGATGCAAAAAGGAAAGATGAAAATAAAAGGTAGATTGAAAGCAAGTATGATAAGAGATAGACCCGGGGGCCATAGGTTTCACTAGTGGCTTCTCTCAAGATAGCATAAGTATTACGGTGGGTGAACAAATTACTGTCGAGCAATTGATAGAAAAGCTTATAGTTATGAGATTATCTAGGCATGATCATGTATATAGGCATCATGTCCATAACAAGTAGACCGACTCCTCCCTACATCTACTACTATTACTCCACACATCGACCGACTCCTGCCTCCATCTAGAGTATTAAGTTCATAAGAACAGAATAACGCATTAAGCAAGATGACATGATGTAGAGGGATAAAATCAAGCAATATGATATAAACCCCATCTTGTTATCCTCGATGGCAACAATACAATACGTCCCTTGCAACCCTTTCTGTCACTGGGTAAGGACACCACAAGATTGAACCCAAAGCTAAGCACTTCTCCCATGGCAAGAAAGATCAATCAAGTAGGCCAAACCAAACTGATAATTCGAAGAGACTTGCAAAGATAACTCAATCATACATAGAAGAATTCAGAGAAGATTCAAATATTATTCATAGATAAACTTGATCATAAACCCACAATTCATCGGATCTCGACAAACACACCACAAAAAGAGTTTACATCGAATGGATCTCCACAAGAGAGGGGGAGAACATTGTATTGACATCCAAAAAGAGAAAAGAAACCATCTAGCTAATAACTATGGACCCGTAGGTCTGTGGTAAACTACTCACAACTCATCGGAGGGGCAAGGATGTTGATGTAGAGGCCCTCCATGGTCGATTCCCCCTCCGGCACCGGCGAAGGCTCCAAGATGGGATCTCACGGGTACAGAAGGTTACGGTGGTGGAAATTGTGTTTCGTCCTGCTCCTGGATGTTTTCGGGGTACGTAGGTATATATAGGAGGAAGAAGTACTTAGGTGGCCGCCCGAGGGGCCCACGAGACAGGGGGCGCGCCCTATAGGGGGGGCGCCCTCCTATCTCGTGGGAGCCTTGGCAGCTTCTTGGCTTGCGCTCCAAGTCCTCTGGATCACGTTCATTCCAAAAATCACGCTCCCGAAGGTTTCATTCCGTTTGGACTCCGTTTGATATTCCTTTTCTTCGAAATACTGAAATAGGCAAAAAAACAACAATATGGGCTGGGCCTCCGGTTAGTAGGTTAGTCCCAAAAATGATATAAATGTGTAAAATAAAGCCCATAAACATCCAAAAAGGGGTAATATAATAGCATGGAACAATCAAAAATTATAGATACATTGGAGACGTATCACATACCACATAGGGCTTTAGGACCACATTTCTTCTTGCCCTATTAGTCCCACGACCCTCGACGGGAGAGTAAAACTCAGGCCTGTTATACAGGAAGTCGTGAATATTGTATGTGACATTGTTGAGGACAAAGCTGGTCTCTGACAATATTTCGAACTCATCACGGACCGCTTCTCGCTCCTCACATGACTGCAAGTGTCGGATTCGGCGCCCATTTTGGCATAAGGTCGGAGAAAATGCACCTTTCTCGGGACAGTATAGGATTTTGCAGATATACTCCACCTGCGAACCTTTCTTCTTCCTATCCTCTGCCTTGGCCCTCTCCACCCTAATAGCTTCCAACTGCTCTTTTCTGCACTTGTGACCCCAGGGAATCAACTGGAAGTTGACAGTAACTGATTCTCTCATGTCACCTACTTTGAACTGTAAACAATCATTGGTAAAGAACACCTCTCTTTTGTTTGCGGCGTTGCCGAGGACAGTGTGTGAACCATTTTGCAGAACCCTTGCATGAATCATTTTTGTGCCATCATGTATCTCATACATATACTCAACAAAGCACATGATGGCTTCCCCTGAATAAACTTCCAATGAGACTGCCCACCAACATCAATATTGAAATATCCACATCTAACACTTTGGTACAGAGCTTCTCCAGAGAGTGTTTTCCCAACTGTTTAACCTTTCCATTTGATTTCTTTGCAAGCATCCGATGATGGGTTTCTATACCTTGTTGATGGCGAGGTCCTCGAAACATGTTCCTCCTCAAACCTTTTGCTCATCATTCTCACCCCCTCCTTTGAATCCACTGGGAATGGGTTGCATAGTAATCATCGCATTTCCTGCTTACCAACTTTGTGGTTGTCGCACACATAAGATTTTGTTTTCATATTGGGGCCATTTTTGCACTTCTGTTCTCTCCTCTCGCCACTTGAGATTTCTTCTTCATTGCAAGCTTCGTGTGACCTCTTTCTTCCATCTTCTTGACAAGGCCTGTGACAAAGGCGCACCGTAGAATGTACTCATCTGGATAATTTGTGAATATTGAAGGATTATCTGTTCATGCACAACAACATATCATTCAACAAGTGTGGCATATTTTTAAATGCATGCATGGTGCCCTCTCTGAAATTCTGCTACTCTCTTGGTAACACTAGCTAAATAAAGTTTTGAAGCGCAAGTTTGTTCTTTTAAAGTGGCAATGACACTAATAGCCGATCTTGTTGTTTTAAGGACAGTGTCACACCATGGCGCATACTGCTTCGTTGGTTGGTGTAACTTGTACCGGAATAATATAAACTAGCAGTGTGACCAGCGTTTGCGTGGCTAGATTTGATACATATTTTTATTTTATGTTTTGTTCCTCCAGAAAGTATTTAGTAAACTATTATTCGAAATATGACTTTGTACTAATAGTATTGGGTTGTTTGTATAAGCCCATCAGCATAAGACATATCTCATTAGAACCTTTAACTCATGTGTAACCGTGGCCTTTTAGACTGATCATTTTGTACTGCACTCTTCCTCTTGTTTTGGTGTCTATCTTCCAACTAAACAATGGATGATTATGGTTAGGTTAGTTGATACTTTCAACCTACGACCTTCTCATTGATTTACCAATGGTGTCTTTGGTCGATACAATGTCTTTGGTCGATATAATTATTTTCTCTCCTCCTTCCATGTTCCATCTATCTTCTCTCCATATATTGTATTATTTTTCCTAATCACATGTCTAGTATTTTGCAGTAGCTTATATCATCTTGAAAAAAAATCGGCCTATTATATAGTTCACATGGTTTGTTGCTTAAAGGATTTTTTCAAAGTCATTTCCTTAGTTACTGCCTTCGTGATTCTCTTTATGAGCACGTGCACATTGTTTTGGCCATGTAAGTTGCCAATACATAGAAAATAATTATCAGCGGGCATTAGTGTCAGAAAGCCAATTGTGTTCATAAGAAGAAAGAGAAGCAGATCTATTCTATACTTGATAAGTGACAATATGCAAGTGATCTTGGTTATTTTGGTGGAGGAATGCATGTATAGTCTAATTCAACGGTTCTATATATACAAAATAATCTAGTTGCATTATACCTACATGAAAATCTTACTACATATAGTTTTAGTTTTAGTTTTTATTATGTTCTAGTTTAGTTTCATGGACAACTTTTCCGTGAGTTGGTTCGCCAATCCTCTATCAAGCAAAAAAAAGACATATGGATACATCTTTGGAAAAAAATGATGAAGTCTGCTATATTTGTTATTGTGCTCCTCCATCCCGAACCACAAACTTTGATAGTAATCTCCAACTTTGCATATTCCACTCTTTTTAAACATGAGCATTGATAGTTTGTACTCAAATCTTATCATCTATTCCATCACCCACCTTTTCTCGGACTATATTGTAGTATTGTTTTATATTAATGTGCCTCCTTTTTAGCCGTGTAATATATGCTCTTTCACCATCTCAACTCATAGCTTGCTATTTGTGATATTGCACATGTTGGTTTGAAGTGTGTGTTTCTTAGTCATATTTAAAATGATTTTCAACGCAAAAAATATATTTAAAATGATTTTTGTCATCTATAACTTATTTTTACTATAAATCCAAGAAATACCTAAAATTGGTGCATTATACAAATGTGTGTAATCCTTTTGTTGTCTTCCTTTCTCTTCCTCGTAAATTGTGACGTTGGAGTTACATGATGCTTACACGTGTGCTAAATTCACTTTAACCTTCTACATCGGATAGACACTTGACCATCGATGTGTAACTATTTGTACATACTCCTAAAAAGATGGTACTTTGCATAGTTTATTTTTATCATTTCCATATAATTTGACATTGCATTATATTTTTTAAGCTAAAGTTTGCAAATTTTTAGGTTAAAATTGTACCTAACTTCTACTCCATGCGTTCCTAAACATAAGTCTTTTTAGATATTCTAATATGGACTACATACGACGCAAAATAAGTGAATCTACACTCTAAAATATGTCTATATTCATCCATATGTTGTCCATATTCAAATATCTAAAAAGACTTAAATTTATGAACGGAGGTAGTAGCTCACTACTTTCGTAAAAAATAAACTTCCTAGCTCACTACATAAATATTTCCAGTATTAGCTATTCATGAGTTGATGACGTTCTATTTCATTTTTTAGTTTCATTTATACAATATTTTCTATTGTATCCATGCGATCAGAGAATTATAAAACATGTACTTATTTTCACCTCCTTATGTTGTACGTATCTTTTTATTTAAGCTTAAATGGATGAATCGGTGGTTTGTATGTCTACGATGAGTTGGATGTCGTCCTGCATCTCGGATGTGCCCTGCGTCGTTGAAGCATGTCTGATGTTCACTAAAGAAACTGTTTCATAGAGAGAAAAATACATAATTTTGTTTGGTTCTTGCGTTTTAGTCTGTTCATTTTTGGCTACCGTGGTCTATCTTGGTGGATGACGCAGAGTTCTCAATGTCTCTCTCAAACCTAAGGTTGAGTATCATGCATGCATCCACGCAGAATAAAAATATGATAATGCATGCAAACCTGCGTGTCCAGGGAGGAAATGACATGTTTTTTTTTTTTTTTGTAATCGGACACGGCAAGCTTAAAGAAAAGGAGACGACTTTTTTTTTGAAACTGAAAAGGAGATGACTTGTTATTTGTGGTGCAGCCATGTATGTACGTGGTCAGTTATAATCTTAACTTTCCATATATGTATCTTTTTGAAACTTAGTTATCTGTTTTTTGGTCACGTGTCTAACAATAGACTCCTATACATACATTTATTGTTGTACGTAAACTCTTTATCTTTAGAATTTATTGCCACGCTGTTTTGGGTGGGAGGGCAGGTAAGGTCGGACCTTCCTTAGTTGGCTTCCGACCCGATTTTTTTCTTGTCGTACACAGAAAGACTTATACGCATCGTGACAACATGACATGGCAAACTGTGTCTATGTGATAATATTTGTATGTAACGCTACATCTTCTAAATCTAATCCGTTAATATTTATAATTTACGGCCGAGATAATTTAATCCATGTGGATGAACATGATGGCTTATTTCACTTCTCTAATATATATATAATAGATAGATTTTATGCAACTTGAGAGGAAGATTTAATAGTGAGGAAATGTAAGATCCTAAGTAAAATGCAAAAGACATAAGATCGTAATTGCATGACAAGCTACTGATTGAACATGTGTGCCTAGAGTACATAATTGATTAGAGCTGCAGGAGTACTTACCAAGTTGTCAGTTCGAATAGATATGCAGACCATTGAACCACAAAATTTCACAAGCCATTCCTTGATTCTACTCAGATAGAGTGGAATGCCTTGATTTTCCTGGTAAGATTTACTTGACCAAGAAAACTATGTTAAAGTCCAAGTGTAAAAACATAAAGTTAGGTGGAATCACATGCACGGTATGATGGTAATGATGCACTTAAAAAATGTGGTAAACATAAGGCAGAGTGCAAAACCTCTCTGATATCTGAAGAGTAAGCTTTATCCGATGAAATATCATCGGTTATGTATAGCCTACTTACACTGACTTTTGTTGATTTCAGATTAGCTTTATGAGATCCAGCAATAGCATTGACACTCTGCAAAAGACATACCACATAGGGCTTCAGGCCCACATTTCTTCCAGCCCTATAAGCCCCACGACCCTTGACGGGAGAGAAAAACTAAGGCCTGATATACCGGAAGTTATGAATATTGTATGTGACATTGTTGTGGACAAAGCTGGTCTGTGACAGTATTTCAAACTCATCACGGACCGCTTCTCGCTCCTCACATGAACTAAGCATCGGTTCCGGCACCCATTTTCTCATAAGGTAGGGAGAAAAAAAGCACTTTCCTCAAGACAGTATAGGCTTTTGCAGATATACTCCAACGGCAAACCTTTCTTCTTCCTATCCTCTGCCTTGTCCCTCTCCACCCAAATGCTTCCAACTGCTCTTTTCTACACTTGTGACCCTGTGGAATCAACTGGAAGTTGAAAGTAACTGATTCTCTCATGTCACCTACTTTGAACTGTAAACAATCATTGGTAAAGAACACCTCTCTTTCGTTTGCGATGTTGCCGAGGATAGTGTGTGAACCATTTTGCAAAACTCTTCCATGAATCATTTGTGTGCCATCATGTGTCTCATACATATACTTAACAAAGCACATGATGGCTTCCCTGAATCAACTTCCAATGTGATTGCCCTACCAACATCAATACTGAAGTCGAACTCTAACACTTTTTTACAGAGCTTCTCCAGAGCGTGTTTTCCCAACTGTTTGACCTTTCCATTTGATTTCTTTGCAAGCATCCGTTGATGGGTTTCTAGACCTTGTTGATGGTGAGGTCCTCGAAACATGTTCCTCGCCAACCTCAACCTTCCCCTCATCATCATCTTTTTCTTCCCGTTCCTCCTCAAACCTTTTGCTCATCATTCTCACCCCCCTCCTTTGAATCCTCTGGGAAATGGGTTGCATAGTAATCATCCCATATCCTGCTGACTAACTTTGTGGTTGTCGCATGCAAAAGATTTTTTTGATATTGGGGCCATTTTTTCACTTGCGTTCTCTCCTCTCGCCACTTGAGATTTCTTCTTCATTGCTAGCTTCGTGTGACCTCTTTCTTCCGTCTTCTTTTTTTTGACCAAGAATAGTAGGAAAGGCTCCTACTGTGTTAATATATTAATAAATAGTGCGGGGGACTGTACAATGGAGTATTTACATGAGGTATATCTCAGCCACTTTGTGGCAAGAGAAGCAAAGGCTACTTTATAGTGCTATCAAAGAGAGTTTACAAAATTGAGAACTAAAGGCTTATGTGCCTCTTTAACCCTGTGATGTAGAAGCTCAAAATCTTTCTTAGATCTCCCAAGCCAAGACTAGAAGGAGGGTGGTATAGCCCTGAAGTTATGATTGTTCCTCTCTTTCCAGATACTCCAAGCTGCCACAATGAATTTTTCCAGGAAGAAGGGCGACGGGTGGTTATTCTTCCGTCTTCTTGACAAGGCCTGTGACAAAGGCGCGCCGTAAAATGTACTCATCTGGATAATTTGCGAACTATTGAAGGATTATCTGTCCATGCACCACAACATATCATTCAACAAGTATCGCATATTTTGAAATGAATGCATGGTGCCCTCTCTGAAATTCTGCTACTCTCTTGGTAACACCAGCGACAAAAAGTTTTGAAGTGCGAGTTTGTTCTTTTAAAATGGCAATGACACTAATAGCCAGCCTTGTTGTTTTAAGGACAGTGTCCCACCATGGCGCATACTGCTTCGTTGGTTGGTGTAACTTGTACCTGGAATAATTTAAAATTTATGCTAGTTGAGAGGAAGATTAATAGTGAGGACATGCAATATTCGAAGTAAAATGCAAAACACATAAGATCGTAATTGCATGACAAGCTACTGATTGTACATGTGTGCCTGGAGTACATAATTGATTAGAGCTACAGGAGTACTTACCAAGCTGTGTCGGTTCGAATAGATATGCAGACCATTAAACCACAAAATTTCACAAACCATTCCTTGATACGACTTGGATAGAATGGAATCCCTTGATCTTCCTGGTCAGATTTACTTGAGGAAGAAAACTAGATTAAACTACAAGTGTAAAAAACATAAAGTTAGGTGGAATCACATGCACAATATGATGGTAATGATGCACATAAAAAATGTGGTAAACACAAGGCAGAGTGCCAAACCTATCTGATATCTCAAGTGTAAGCTTTATCCGATGAAATATCATCGGGGTCAGATAGCCTTCTTACACTAACTCATCACGGACCGCTTCTCGCTCCTCACATGAACTGCAAGCGCCAGAGCCGGCGCCCATTTTGTCATAAGGGAGGGAGAAAAAAGCACCTTTCTCAGGACAGTATAGGATTTTGCAGATATACTCCACCGGCAAACGTTTCTTATTCCTATCCTCTGCCTTGGCCCTCTCCAACCTAATAGCTTCCAACATCTCTTTTCTGCACTTGTGACCCAGGGAATCAATAGGAAGTTGACAGTAACTGATTCTCTCATGTCACCTACTTTGAACTTTAAACAATCATTGGTAAAGAACACCTCTCTTTTGTTTGCGGTGTTGCCGAGGACAGTGTGTGAACCATTTTACAGAACTCTTCCATGAATAATATGTGTGCCATCATGTTTCTCATACATATACTCAACACAGCACATGATGGCTTCTCCTGAATCAACTTCCAATGTGACTGCACCACCACTACTAGGAAAATGCTTATAGATAGAAGTTTACCAGTAGCGTCTGTTTATGACCCCATGCTACTAGTATTTACCAGTAGTGCTGGGCAGAAAACACGCTACTACTAATATATAACAGCAGCGTTTGTTTGCTTGGGCCGCACTACTGTTACATGGGCCGCGGGGCAAAAACAGTAGCCCACTTAGCTGTAGCACTTGTTTTGAACGGGCGCTACAGCTAGTGGGCTTAGCAGTAGCGCCAGCCTCTAACCAGCGCTACTACTAGAGCAAAAGAAAACCGGCCCGAGTGCCCCTGCACCGCCTCACTCTCACAATCGATCCCCTTCGCCCGACGAAGCCGCCGCGGTTAGGGTTCATCCCTGGCTGCCTCACCCCCGTCGACGGTGCTGTGCGTCGCCACCACGCGCGGTCGCCTCTCGCCTCCTCCGACGCTCCAGCCCCATAAGTCCCCCTCGATCTCCTCCTCCCTGCGCACGCCACACCAGCTAGGCTCCAATTGATTTGCCGCGGCGGCTCGCCATGTTTTGGGATTTAGGGATTGCATGGTGGCTCCGCGCTTTGATGCGACGTGTTCTAGGCTTGTTTCCTTGCGTGATTGGGGAGAGAGTAGAGAGAGGGGCTAGGTGAGAGAAGTAGAGGCTTTTTGTTGCTCACCGAAACTTATGAGAGAGTAGAGAGAAGTAGCTAGAGAAGTAGAGGCTTTTAGCACATATAATTGAAACTTGGGTTTCAATTCTTGGCTGCTGCCCTTGGAGCAGTGGTGGCGGTGGTGGTGCCTAGTGCTCTAGGGTTTATAGAGGGGGCGTCCATGTCGTGCCTTTTCCGGAGAGGAGCCACAGGCGGCGTCGGTTGCCGTGTGTTGTTTCGTGTAGATGATAGGCTTCTGCAATGGGAACGATTATCCATAGTCTGTGGTTGCGTGAATGCCTCCACACGCTCAAGTTTGTCGATGGTAGTCGAGGATCAGCTCCCTTCGAAATGGTGCCATGGTACCTAACGTGATCGGCCGAGGACGAGAGTGTCCCATCAGATCACGGTGTCACGACACGTGACTATTGTTTCCGGTATTTAGGATCATTGATGTAGTACTTGTAACTACTTGTCATTCCTTCGCTGGAACAACCATAGTATCGACCGTAGAATCGTGAGCATTTTTTAGCTCTGATATGACAGCAACGGTTGAGGGTTCCAATTCTTGGCTGCTGCCACTAGCTTCTTTGTTGATGCATATAAAGATATGACCAAGAAGCCATCACTGTTATGTGGTATCTGTTTGCCTTTTATAGTTTTAATCATTGTGCATCTGATGCCAAAGGTGGAATGGATGTTTACTTATTGTGTTTTGGAAGATTCTAAGCTGGTTCAACTTTTGGATGTGGGAATAGATAAAGTGTTCCCCTGGACTAAACTTTATGTTTACTTTTTAGTTGTTATTTTGCTTGCCATGTGAACTCTATGAAAACTTTATGTTTACTTTTTGGATCATTTGCTTTAGGGAAATGGCGCCACCGCCGCCACCGCCATGTCGACGGTGCAAGTCAAGGTGCACTAGCAGCCTTGCAACTGGCACGCTATTCGGCATCTACTTTGAGTCTAGTTTTCTTCATGCGGCGGTAATAAATTATATGAAACTAGTAACTACTATTTTGTTTTTAGTGTTATTGGCACTAATCCATTATGTATAGATCATTTTGCTTTTTGTACACAGATCGTCCCATGCAATGTGAGGTCGAATTCAACAATCGACCGGAGACTCGTGACCTTTGAGGCTCTGGGGCCCCTACACTATGGAGATCGAGAAAGGATGAAAGATGACGCGGGTGGGAGGAGATGGATGGGTCCGTTTCATCGACCACATACGTATCACCGATGGTGAGTTGATCAGCTTCTCCTTCAGAGCTGAAAGACCCAAGCTGGTCGTGATTTATGTCAACAAAGCAGAAGATTATGAGGATGATGAGGATGATGAGGATGATGAGGATGATGACGACCCACTCGGTGATGCCATCGTAGCTCAGAGAATGAAGTTGAGCGAGGAGGAGGTGTGCAACCTATGGGACATCATTCCGCCGCGTGCTGACTTCGTCGGGGTGCCATTTGTGGCACGCCTGATACGTACCATGGTTGATCGGCATATCATGGTATGTTGCATTTACTGTAGTTTTTAGAGTAATTTGATGATATGCTTTATTGTTATACTTAGTGTAGAGTCCGATGATATATGTGCTTAGTGAATCTTATATGCTTTATTGTTATACTTAGTGTAGAGTCCGACGATATATATGCTTAGTGAATCTTATATGCTTACTAAATCTTATATGCTTAGTGAATCTTATATGCTTTATTGTTATACTTAGTGTAGAGTCCGATGATATATATGCTTAGTGAATCTTATATGCTTTATTGTTATACTTAGTGTAGAGTCTGATAATATATATACTTAGTGTAGAGTCCAATGATATATATATATATGCTTCGTGTAGAATGTGTGAGGCTACTTATTAATTGATATGTTTTTCTTATTTAGAAATTGCCAAAGAGCATATCTGAGAGTTGTGGTATCAAGCCTGATGAAGAAGGCTCTGCTGGGATACGCCTTACCGCAAGGGGATCCGTCACCACTTGTGCATACGGCATGGACACGGACGGTCGCACACACTACAACTCGGTTGGGTGGAAGAGCTTCCTCGTCGGCAAGAATCTTCGGACAGGCAATCCTAATTACTATCAGGAACACCCACCACCCAGGCTTGAGGATGATGGTCGTCATCGACATCATCTAGAACTACATATGCATGTGTGTGGCTGTTGAACCATATATATGCTAGTATGACAACCTAGTAGACTTATCAACTATGATCTATCCATGCATTGTTGACTACTATATATGAGTTTGTGAGATTGTGTGGTTATATTAAATGTGGTACTATCGTTAATATTTGTGAGATGGTTCTGTGAACTTAGTTTATTTGCACTGGACTTGTCTTGATTTCCATGAATATTGCACCTGACTGCTTTTTTTATTTTTTATTTCTATTTACCTAGTTGTAGCGTGGGGAGAAAATAGGGCGCTACTACTACATGATGATAGTAGTAGCATTGGTGGAGGAAGCGGCGCTACTAATAAGTATTTTAGCTGCAGCACTTGTTTAGAAACGCGCTACTGTTAAATAATACCTGTAGCGCCCTAGCAGTAGCGCGGGCGCCCGTGCTACTGGTACGTAAAAAACCAGCACCACTAGTATGCTTTTCTCTAGTAGTGCACCAACATCAATACTGAAATCTCCAACTCTAACACTTTTGTACAGAGCTTCTCCAGAGAGTGTTTTCCCAAATGTTTGACCTTTCTATTTGATTTCTTTGCAAGCATCCGATGATGGGTTTCTAGACCTTGTTAATGGCGAGGTCCTCGAAACATGTTCCACGCCAACTTCAACCTCCCCCTCAACATCATCTTTTTCTTCCCGTTCCTCTTCAAACCTTTTGCTCATCATTCTAACCCCCTCCTTTGAATCCTCTAGGAAATGGGTTGTATAGTAATCATCCCATATCCTACTGACCAACTTTGTGGTTGTCGCACGCTTAAGATTTTGTTTTGATATTGGGGCATTTTTGCACTTGTGTTCTCTCCTCTCGCCACTTGAGATTTCTTCTTCATTGCTAGCTTCATATGACCTCTTTATTCCATCTTCTTGACAAGGCTTGTGGCAAAGGCGCACCATAGAATGTACTCATCTGTATAATTTGCGAACTATTGAAGGATTATCTGTCCATGCACCACAACATATCATTCAACAAGTCTCGCATCTTTTGAAATAAATGCATGGTGCCCTCTCTGAAATTCTGCTACTCTCTTGGTAACACCAGCGAATGAAAGTTTTGAAGCGCGAGTTTGTTCTTTTAAAATGGCAATAACACTAATAGCCAGTCTTGCTGTTTTAAGGACGGTGTCACACCATGGAGCATACTGCTTCGTTGGTTGGTGTAACTTCTACCTGGAATAATTTAAAATTTATGCAAGTTGAGAGGAAGATTTAATAGTGAGGAAATGCAAGATCCTAAGTAAAATGCAAAAGACATAAGATCGTAATTGCATGACAAGCTATTGATTGAACATGTGTGCCTAGAGTACATAATTGATTAGAGCTGCAGGAGTACTTACCAAGTTGTGTCAGTTCGAATAGATATGCAGACCATTGAACCACAAAATTTCACAAGCCATTCCTTGAAACGACTCGGATAGATTGGAATCCCTTGATCTTCCTGGTCAGATTTAGTTGAGGAAGAAAACTAGATTAAAGTCCAAGTGTAAAAAACATAAAGTTAGGTGGAAACATTGACACAATATCATGGTAATGATGCACATAAAAAAATGTGGTAAACATAAGGCAGAGTGCCAAACCTCTCTCATATCTGAAGAGTAAGCTTTATCCGTTGAAATACCATTGGGCTTGTATAGACTTCTTGCACTGTCTTTTGTTGATTTCCGATTAGCTTTATGAGATCCAGCAGCAGCATTGACACTCTGCAAATGACATACCACATAGGGCTTCAGGCCCACATTTCTTCCAGCCCTGTAGGTCCCACGACCCTCGACGCGAGAGAAAAACTTAGGCCTTATATACAGGCCATCGTGAACATTCTATGTGAGATTCTTGAGGACAAAGCTGGTCTCTAACAGTATTTTGAACTCATCACGAACCACTTCTCACTCCTCACAAGAACTGCAAGCGCCGGTTCCGGCACCCATTTTCACATAAGGGAGAGAGAAAAGGAACCTTTCTCAGGACAGTACACGCTTTTGCAAATGTACTCCAATGGCAAACTCTTCTTCCTATCCTCTGCGCTGGCCCACTCCACCCTAATAGCTTCCAACTATTCTTTTCTGCACTTGTGGTCCGAGGGAATCAGCTAGATATTGACACTCAATTATTCTCTCATGTCACCTACTTTCGAATCTAACCAATCATTTTTAAACAACACCTCTCTCATTTGCAACACTACCAAGGACATTGTGTGAACCATTTTGCATAACCCTACCATGGATCATCTGTGTTCCATCATGTGTCTCATACATATACTCAACAAAACACAAGATGGCTTTTCTTGAGTCACTTTCCAATGTGAGTGCCCCACCAACAGCAAGACTGAGATCTCCAACTCCCACACTTCTGTATAGAGCTTCTCCAGATGGTGTTTTCCCAACTATTTGACCTTCCCATTCTATTTCTTCACAAGCATCAGAAGATGTATTTCTAGACCTTGTTGGTAGCGAGGTCCTCAAAACATGTGCCTCGCCAACTTCAACCTCTCCCTCAACATCATCTTCTTCACTTCCTTCCTGTTCCTCCTTAGATACCTTTTGCTCATCATTCTCACCCCCTTCCTTTCAATCCTCTGGGAAATGAGTTGCATAGTAATCACCCCATATCCTGTTCTCCAACTTTGTGGTTTGCGCATGCATAGGGTTTCGTTTTGATATTGGGGCCATTTTTGCACTTGGGTTCAGATTATCTCCTCTCGCCACTTGAGATTTCTTCTTCATTGCTAGCTTCGTGTGCCCTCTTTCTTCCATCTTCCTGACAAGGCATGTGACAAAGGCGCACCGTCGAATGCACCCATCAAGATAATTTGCAAACTGTTGAAGGACTATCTGTCCATGCACCACAACATATCTTTCAACATGTGTTGCATCTGTTGAAATGAATGCATGGCGCCCTCTCTCAAATTCTTCTACTCTCTTGGTAACATCAGCGAAAGAAAGTTTTGAAGTGCCAGTTTATTCTTTTAAAATGGCGATGATACTAACGGTCAATCTTGCTGTTTTAAGGACAGTGTCACACCATGGCGCATACTGCTTCGTTGGCTGGAGTAACTTGTACCTGACATAATTGAAATTCATATGTAAGTTAGAGGCAGGTTTAATATCAAGGAATTGCAAGGTTTCATGCATAAATAAAATGCTAATTTCAAAACATGATAAGATTAGAAATGGAAGGTAAGCAATTGTAACATGTGTTCATATAGTATACATAATGCAGCAGAGCTGCAGGATTACTTACCAAGATATGTACGTTCGAATATATATGCAGATGATCAAGCCAAAGTATCATTTTTAGCACCTGGTTTCATAGGGATGAGCTCCAAAGACATGAATTTGCAATCTGAATTATATAGAGCCCAATTGTTGAGTATTCTTAGTCGCAGCCTGCCATTTCACTATCAAACATGTACTCATCCATTTCTATATCGCATGGTGTATAGTATGCTGGCAGTGGGTAGTCATTGGCAATCTCAGCTTCACTGATCTTGATGTAGGCATTTTTTTTCTATGAACTTCCATTCTTGGCACTCGGCTTCTTCATTTTCCACTCTTCCTATTTTTGCAACAACCTTGCTAATTTCTCTTCTTCATCCTCGTTCTCAATCACCTGCACCTCCTTGCACCGCCCATCCTTGATCGTTAAAGTTCCATGTGAGGCCAAAGCTGCCAGCTTGCTAAATCCCACACTAGATTTACACTCATTTATTAGTGCCACAAGAGTAGGAAACGTCGACAATATCTCATCATCATTGTTTGTTGCATGATCCAGTGCAGTGAGCTGGTTATGTACGAACTCAACCAATGGATATCACAAAGTCCTTTCTCACTGTTCCATTGAAGCCATTGCTCAAATTAATGGAACGGACAACACTGGCAAGCGGCTTGATACGTCTCCAACATATCTATAATTTTTCATTGTTCAATGCTATTATATTACCCCTTTTGGATGTTTATGGGCTTTATTTTACACATTTATATCATTTTTGGGACTAACCTACTAACCGGAGGCCCAGCCCATATTGCTGTTTTTTTCTGCCTATTACAGTATTTCGGAAAAAAGGAATATCAAACGTAGTCCAAACGGAATGAAACCTTCGAGAGCGTGATTTTTGGAACGAACGTGATCCAGAGGACTTGGAGTGCAAGCCAAGAAGCTGTCGAGGCTCCCACAAGATAGGAGCCCCCCCCTATAGGGCGCACCCCCTGTCTCGTGGGCCCCTCGAGCAGCCACCGACGTACTTCTTCCTCCTATATATACCTTTGTACCCCGAAAACATCCAGGGGCAGGACGAAACACAATTCCCACCACCGTAACCTTCTGTATCCGCGAGATCTCATCTTGGAGCCTTCGTCGGCACTCTGCCGGAGGGGGAATCGACCATGGACGGCTTCTACATCAACATCCTTGCCCCTCCGATTAGTTGTGAGTAGTTTACCACAGACCTACGGGTCCATAGTTATTAGCTAGATGGCTTCTTCTCTCTTTTTGGATCTCAATACAATGTTCTCCCCTTCTCTTGTGGAGATCTATTCGATGTAAACTCTTTTTGCGGTGTGTTTGTTGAGATCCAATGAATTGTGGGTTTATGATCAAGTTTATCTATGAATAATATTTGAATCTTCTCTGAATTCTTTTATGTATGATTGAGTTATCTTTGCAAGTCTCTTCGAATTATCAGTTTGGTTTGGCCTACTAGATTGATCTTTCTTGCCATCGGAGAAGTGCTTAGCTTTGGGTTCAATCTTGCGGTGTCCTTACCAAAGGATGTAAAGGGTTGCAAAGCGCAGATTGTATTGTTGCCATCGAGGATAACAAGATGGGGTTTATATCATATTGCTTGAGTTTATCCCTCTACATCATGTCATCTTGCTTAATGCGTTACTCTGTTCTTATGAACTTAATACTCTAGATGCAGGCAGCAGTCGGTCGGTGTGTGGAGTAATAGTAGTAGATGCAGGCAGGAGTCGGTCTACTTGTTATGGACGTGATGCCTATATACATGATCATGCCTAGCTAATCTCATAACTATGCATTTTTCTATCAATTGCTCGACAGTAATTTGTTCACCCACCGTAATACTTATGTTATCTTGACAGAAGCCACTAGTGAAACCTATGGCCCCCGGGTCTATCTCTTATCATATTTGCTTCCAATCTACTTTTATTTGCATCTTTACTTTTTGCATGTATATTATAAAATACCAAAAATATATTTATCTTATCTTACTATCTTTATTAGATCTCACTTTCGCAAGTGGACGTGAAGGGATTGACAACCCCTTTATTGCGTTGGTTGCGAGTTCCCGGTTTGTTTGTGTAGGTGCGTGGGACTTTTGAGGACCCTCCTACTGGATTGATACCTTGGTTCTCAAAAACTAAGGGAAATACTTACGCTACTATTGCTGCATCACCCTCTCCTCTTCGAGGAAAACCAACACAAGCTCAAGACGTAGCACGGCTCTTCTAGGATCAGCAAAGGGTTTTCGCCGATCGATCTAGCTAGCTTCATGTAAACTTCAACACAAACATGAGCTTTCTGGCTAAAAAGACCAAAATGAGACCTGTAGCTTCTTGTGGGCTTCACACATATATAGTCAGCTAGTTCTATTCAGAGCCAAATTACCGCAGCACCTTCCTTATAGCCAGAAATTACCCGTCCCTTGGTCCGCCGAAATCTGACACATCATATTCCCTTTTTCCTATCCTTTTTGATATGAGCATCAAATGGCATGACAAGAGCTGTCATGGAGACACCATCACTCTGAGACATTTCAAACGGTTGCAAATTACCATCTTTATCATGTAGGATGAAATTGATGACTTTTCTGCAGCATTGCCCATCTCCAGGTCCTGTTCTTGTCAACCTAACAGCCTTTATTTCCTCCTCAGTTCTGATTTCCTTGGCTGTGACAAGTGAACCTTCTTTCGATAAGACAAATGCCTTCCCGGTGAAATTCGAACGGGCAACTTCTCTCTTTGGTCTGTTGCAGCCAATGGCATCGTGACCAATGTTGGTGGTAACATTGCTCTCCTCCATTATATTCTCATTGTTGCTTTTAGGCTTTGCTTGGCGCCTCTTTGTTCCTGAAAGCGACAAAAATGTTGGACACATTTTTGATTGAAATGTTAGACACATTTTTAACAAAAATGTTGGACATACTAAAAGAAGTGAATGCAGTGCAAGTATGTATGCATCAGATGAATCCCATACATAAAATATTAAAATGGCGGTTTAACTACTCATTCTTTGATCGACCTAATATGATTATGCTCTCTTACTACACACAGTGGCCTTGTAAAATATATCGTTGAATGATCAGTTAAATGCATGGGATGGCAAATGTACCAATAAATAACAACGGTGTCCCAATCCATAGTTTCATATACTACACCGCACATCAAACTTAAAAAAAAATATGACAATGTAATTTGCTAATATGGAGAAGTGCAATGTTGTGGAAACTATGGCGTCCCCAGGAATAAGTTATCTAAAATTTGCGAACCAAAATAGCAAGGTAAGCACATATACATGCAGTACCAATAGAATGTGGAGAGTTCGACATAATTCCCCTGTAAAGTTTAGAATCAAGTAGATGTGTCAATTAGAAGTTTAGATAAATATAGCAATCAAATTACAAAATCAAGAGTTTAGCGGTTACACTGCAAAGCAACAATTCGGTAACACATTTTTAGACAAGGACATATATGGCTGAGCTAGACGAGGTGAAGATATAGAGGGGGATCCGACTGGGTGGCGGATCTAGCAAGCACAGCGCTCGCAATGATAGATCTAGCCGGCTCATGGCGGCACGACCAGCAGGCGTGTGTGAGGTGGTGGAGGTGGAACACCGCTGCTACGCCGCTGGCTGGCGCATTCATTTTTTATATAAAATTATACCAGTGGCCGGTGAATATTGACGCCCGCAATTGGTAGTGTGTGCGGTTAGTGCTGTGAGTGGTCATTACTAGTGGCAGGCGCTACGTAATGTCCACCACTTTTATGGATTTATGATAACCCACAAGTATATAGGGGATCGCAAAACTTTTCGAGGGTAGAGTATTCAACCCAAATTTATTGATTCGACACAAGGGGAGCCAAAGAATATTCTGAAGTATTAGAAGTTGAGTTGTCAATTCAACCACACTTGGATAACTTAGTATCTGCAGCAAAGTATTTAGTAGCAATGTAATATGGAAGTAACGGTACCAGTAGCAAAAGTAATGATAGCAGTTTTGTAGTAATTGTAACAGTAGCAACGGTAAAGTAAAGAAGCAAAGCACAATATGTGAAAAGCTCGTAGGCATTGGATCAGTGATGAATAATTATGTCGGATGCGATTCCTCATGTAATAGTTATAACATAGGATGACACAGAACTAGCTCCAGTTCATCAATGTAATGTAGGCATGTATTCCGAATATAGTCATACGTGCTTATGGAAAAGAACTTGCATGACATCTTTTGTCCTACCCTCCCGTGGCAGCGGGGTCCTAGAGGAAACTAAGGGATATTAAGGCCTCCTTTTAATAGAGTACCGGACCAAAGGATTAACACATAGTGAATACAAGAACTCCTCATATACGGTCATCACCGAGAAGTATCCCGATCATTCTCACTTCGGGGTTGTCGGATCATAACACATAATAGGTGACTATAGACTTGCAAGATAGGATCAAGAACTCACATATATTCATGAAAACATAATAGGTTCAGATCTGAAATCATGGCACTCGGGCCCTAGTGACAAGCATTAAGCATAGCAAAGTCATAGCAACATCAATCTCAGAACATAGTGGATACTAAGGATCAAACCCTAACAAAACTAACTTGATTACATGGTAAATCTCATCCAACCCATCACCGTCCAGCAAGCCTACGATGGAATTACTCACGCACAGCGGTGAGCATCATGAAATTGGTGATGGAGGATGGTTGATGATGACGACGTCAACGAATCCCCGTCTCCGGAGCCCCGAACGGACTCCAGATCAGCCCTCCCGAGGGAGATTAGGGCTTGGTGGCGGCTCCGTATCGTAAAACGTGATGAAACTTTCTCTCTAATTTTTTTTCTCTGCGAAAGAGAATATATGGAGTTGGAGTTGAGGTCGGTGGACATCTAGGGGGGCCCACAAGGCAGGGGGCGCACTCAAGGGGAGGGGGCGCGCCCCCCACCCTCGTGGACAAGGTGTGGGCCCCCTGGCCTTGATTCTTTCACCAATATTTTTTATATTTTCCAAAAATAATCTCCGTGGATTTCCATGTCATTCCGAGAACTTTTGTTTCTGCACAAAAATAACACCATGGCAGTTCTGCTGAAAACAGCATCAGTCCGTGTTAGTTTCATTCAAATCATGCAAGTTAGATTCCAAAACAAGGGCCAAAGTGTTTGGAAAAGTAGATACGTTGGAGATGTATCAACTCCCCCAAGCTTAAACCTTTGCTTGTCCTCAAGCAATTCAGTTGATAAACTGAAAGTGATAAAGAAAAACTTTTACAAACTCTGTTTGCTCTTGTTGTTGTAAATATGTAAAGCCAGCATTCAAGTTTTCAGCAAAGATTATGAACTAACCATATTCAAAATAACACTTAGTTCTCATGTTTACTCGTATCAATGGCATAATCAACTAGCGAGCAATAATAATAAATCTTGGATGACAACACTTTCTCAAAACAATCATAATATGATATAACAAGATGGTATCTCGCTAGCCCTTTCTGAGACTGCAAAACATAAATGCAGAGCACCTTTAAAGATCAAGGACTGACTAAACATTGTAATTCATGGTAAAAGAGATCCAGTCAAGTCATACCCAATATAAACTAATAGTAATGCATGCAAATTACAGTGGTGCTCTCCAGCAGGTGCTTTTTAATAAGAGGGTGATGACTCAACATAAAAGTAAATAGATAGGCCCTTCGCAGAGGGAAGCAGGGATTTGTAGAGGTGCCGGAGCTCGATTTAAAAATAGAGATGAATAACATTTTGAGCGGTATACTTTCACTGTCAACATGACAACTATGAGATCTCGATATCTTCCATGCTACACACATTATAGGCGGTTCCCAAACAGAATGGTAAAGTTTATACTCCCCCACCACCAACAAGCATCAATCCATGGCTTGCCCGAAACAACAGGTGCTCTCCAACTAGCAACAATCCTGGGGGAGTTTTGTTTAATTATTTTGATTTACTTTGATATTTTTGATCATGGGACTGGGCATCCCGGTTACCAGCCATTTTCTCGTGAATGAGGAGCGAAGTCCACTCCTCTTGAGAATAACCCACCAGGCATGGAAGATACAGACAACCCTAGTTAATACATAAGTTGCTCGAGCATACAAAACAGAATTTCATTTGAAGGTTTGGAGTTTGGCACATACAAATTTACTTGGAACGGTAGGTAAATACCGCATATAGGAAGGTATGGTGGACTCATATGGAATAACTTTGGGGTTTATGGAGTTTGGATGCACAAGCAGTATTCCTGCTTAGTACAGGTGAAGGCTAGCAAAAGATTGGGAAGCGACCAACTGAGAGAGTGACAACTGCCATGAACATGCATTAAAATTAATCAATACTGAGTGCAAGCATGAGTAGGATATAATCCACCATGAACATAATCGTGAAGGCTATGTTGATTTTGTTTCAACTACATGCGTGAACATGTGCCAAGTCAAGTCACTCGAATCATTCAAAGAAGGATACCACCCTATCATACCACACCGCAACCATTTTAATAACATGTTGGCACCCGAGGTAAACCATTATAAGCTCCTAGCTAATTAAGCATGGCATAAGCAACTATAATCTCTAATTGTCATTGCAAACATGTTTATTCATAATAGGCTGAATCAAGAACGGCGAACTCATCATATTTACAAAAACAAGAGAGGTCGAGTTCATACCAGCTTTTCTCATCTCAGCCAGTCCATCATATATCGTCATTATTGCCTTTCACTTGCACGATCGAGCGGTGTGTATAATAATAATAGTGCACGTGCTTTGGACTAAGCTGGAATCGCAAGCATTCAATTCAAGGAGAAGACAAGGTAATATGGGCTCTTGGTTAAATCAACTATCATGCATATGAGAGCCACTAAAAATTTTCATTATGGTCTTCCCCTCTCGACCCCCAAAGGAAAGAAAAGAAATAAAACTATTTACACGGGAAAGCTCCCAACAAGCAAAAGAAGAACGAGAAATCCTTTTGGGTTTTCTTTTAATTACTACTACAACATGGAAATTAAACTAACTAATTTTTTTGGTTTTTCTTATGGTTTATCAAACACACAAGAAGAAGGCTAGAAAAAGAAATTAAATTAGCATGGATAGTACAATGAAAACGTATGAGCACCGACAACTTAGAATAGTGTGTGAACATGAATGTAATGTCGGTGAGATATACGTACTCCCCCAAGCTTAGGCTTTTGGCCTAAGTTGGTTTATGGACATGGGTAGCCTGACAGATATCCAAAGTTGTAACTGGGGTCGTACTGAGATGCAGCATCCAATGCCTCTTGAGCTGCGACATGGCGGCAAGCTGCCTCCGCTCTCCTCTCGTATTCGGTTGCCTCCTCCCTAGTTACAACATATCTACTTTTTGCCTGAAAATCAAAAATGGCAGGAGCAGGGAGAGTAACATGGATAGCGTGACGTCTGTCAAAGATTAGTCGATACTGGAGGAATTGTTCATTCCTCTCAAGAAAATGATGACTGACCATGGCATTAAAATCTAAATAAGCGTGAGGCAACTCTATATCACCCTCACGTGGAGGTATACCAAGATAATTAGCAACACGGGTCGCATAAATCCCTCCAAACAAATCTCCAAATAAACCATTATTATGCAACCTACGTGCAAAAATTGCCCCCAAGTTGTAATCTTTATTACCTAATACAGCACTCTTGAGAACACAAAGATCAGGAACACACATGTGACATGCTTCATCCTTACCGTTAATGCATCTACCAATGAAGAGAGCAAAATAGTGTATAGCAGGAAAATGAATGCTCCATATGGTATCTTGTGCTATATCTCTAGATTCTCCCACAGTGATACTAGCAAGAAAGTCTTTATATTCAGATTTACGGGGCTCATTAACACTACCCCACTGTGGGAGTTTGCAAGAAGTAGTAAAATCTTCTAGGTCCATGGTATATGATTGATCATAAATATCAAACCTTCTCACGAATGAATCAGTCAAATAGTAGTACTGAGGACACTTATCTTGCATGAAGTCCTCAAGATCGGCATTAAGCACATATGCGTCAAATTCATCCTTGATGCCTGCATTGACCATCAACTCTTCTGACAGCCATTCACAAGGCCGCACATCAGCTTCCCTTGTTGGTTCATCGTCTTGCTCATGCATAGCGCGCTTGGGTCCTTTTTTTGTTGAAGAACCACCTTGGTACATTTTCCTAGACATATTTCTTCCTCTAAAAAAATTCTGAAATTTTCAGTAACTCAAAATAAAAGTGAATCAAACTAAACAAGATTGATAGCAACTACTCCCACAGGTGCCTAGAGCCTATATCATGCATTAGAATTACTTGGACCTCATAAATTTGCAAAAATTTATATAGTGTGGCTAGCTTATATAGTGTGGCTAGCTTAGCATGCAAGCTAGGTGGTGGGCATGGTGGGGGTGTCATGCTTGTCCCCTGGGTCACTTCATGAATAGTGCCCAGGGACAAGTGACACTATGCGAGGTGACGGGTGACATCGGCTACCGTGCACCATTATAGCTCAGCAGTGTCGGGTATAGCCATCTCATCCGCGGCATGGTCGTCTTGTCTGTGTCGGGGATGTAGTTGACTTTGGCCAGCCGACTGGCTGGGAAGCAGTTCTGGCGCAGTTGGAGCAGCCGGCCGGAGGAGTTGGTCGGCGGGCGGGCACCCGTCGACCGTCGTCTGAGCGTCCGGGTGGCGAGCCGGCCGAAGCAGCCGGACTGAGGGGCGTCGGCCGCCCTGATGTCTTGAAGCGTCGTTTCGCCGTCTTTGGGATACCCCGGGGTCATTCCCCCGACAAGTACAGTCAGGTGCGATTACCCTAGCGGAGTGCCTATGGTTTGGACTACCCCGGAATTCTTCTCCGGAGGTTCATCACAAATCTCCCCTACGCCCACCATCGAAACTATGCATCATCTCGGGCTGACCAAGGGGGTAGCCTATCTACCTTTCCGGCCTTGGAGATCGGGCTTTGTTTGGAGGCGGAAGGGTACGGTTCTGTTAGGGTTTGTGTGGCGACCATGGCAAGTGCTGAATCGGGTTCAAGTGTTCATAGTAGGGTTTCGGAAGGGATGAGAGGGAGTAAGGCTCTGATCGATGATCTCCTAAAGCAATTGGAACTTCAAGAGGAGGAAGAGGATGATTTGAACTTTGATGAGGAATTCCCTGATCTGACTCTAGAGGCTGAGTTTACAGCAATTTGTTGTGTGCACACTACGCGACCATATTCGACGGAAGCGTTCTAAAGTAAGATGAGGATGGCATGCAGCCTAGCACGTGAGGTTCAATTCAAGCCGGTGGGGGAAAATTTGTTCGTCCTAACCATGAATTGCTTGGGCGACTGGAAACAGGTAACAGAACAGGGACCATCGATCTTCAGGAATAATGGCGTGCTCATTGAACCATATGATGGTTTCGCGAAGCTTGACAAAGTTGTTCTCGACAAAATCTCGGTTTGGATCCAAATCCAGAATTTGCCTCTAAGATATAGGAAAAAGGAGGTGTTGGAATCCCTTTGCAAGAGGGTGTGTAAGGTACTTTTTGTAAATCTGAACCCAAGAGGGGATGGCTGTCAGGGTGAGAGTTAGACTGGATGTTAACAAACCGTTGACTAGATTTCTAGCGATTACAAAATATAAAAAGAGAGTCTTCCATCAAGTATTCTATGAGAAAATCCCAAAGTTTTGCTACGTGTGTGGCTTATTAGGACACACTCATCTGGAACATGGCAATGGGAAACATGAGGAAAAAGATAAGGATTGGGGCGAGTGGTTGTTAGCGCCCATGATTACCCCACCCTTTGTAAGAGGGAACGTGGTTCCTGGGCACAGAGGCGGCCGTCGGGGAGGGGGTACCGGAGGTCGATCTAATGTAAATCAGCATTGGGCACAGAAGAATGTGGCATCAGACGGGGATTTGGTAGACACAGCTAGTAGCCCTCCCAAAAAACCCTGCTAAGGGCCCGGATAGACTTATGTCTGGTAGTAAAAGGCTGAACTTTGAAACCCCTAACACGAGTGATCCTACACATGGGGGGCTAGTTACGGGTGGTACTACGGGTAAGGAGTTGGTGCTCTTTGATGAAGGGAAAACTCCGTCTATGTTGCTTGGTGACGGTGTGGATGATACGGATACATCCTCGCGGGACTCTAAGAGAGCAAAAGTTGACAACCTCACTGTGATGGATTCCAGTGATAAGATACCGGCGGGTTCCAAGAGGGAACCTGTCCGGTCACAATGAAAATCGTAAGTTGGAACTACCGGGGGTTGGGTAAATCCCTGGCAGTGAGAGCTCTCCTGGAAGTTCAGGAGAGGCTTAATCAAGATGTTCTTTTCCTGTCCAAGACACATCTGACTAATGCTAGGGCAGAAAAAATGAAGAGAAAACTATCTTTTGAGATATGATCCTTTGGGAGAGTGATGGTAGGAGTGGTGGCTTGCAACTCCTGTGGCGCAATGAGCTCAAGGTCACTTCAAGAGAAGTACATTCAAATTTTTTGGACATTCGTATTGACGAGAATAGTGGTACGCGATGGCGTATTACTGGTTTGTAGAACCCAGCGGTGACTGTAAGCACTTGACGTGGGAGTATCTTCGCTCCCTACAAGGTATGGTCGATCTTCCTTGGATCGTCCTAGGTGATTTTAACGAGATCTTGATGAATTCTGAAAAAGATGGGGGTATTTTGAGATCCCAGAGAAGTATGCAAGCGTTCTGCGACACGCTCGATGACTGTAATCTCTTTGACATGGGCTTTGTTGGGGATCCTTTTACATGGAGAAGAGGGAAGGTTCGCGAGTGGCTAAATCGGGTGGTCTGTGATCAAAGTTGGAACACCAAATTTCCACTAGCTAATGTGATTCATGGAGATTAACCTCTTTCCGAACCCCCCGCTCCCCCGCTCCCCCTTTTGTGAGCGCCCCCGCTCTCTCCGGGCGCCACTCCGGCCCCGGCGTCCACCTTCTCCGCCGCTCTCCACCCGAACGCGGCGTCCACCTCATGGCGTCCGGCTCGAGGAGCCGGCCTTCTGTTTCCGCGCCGCTCCCCGGTGATAGGCCGGTCGTCTCCAGCTTGGGTCTGTCGGGCTTGCCTTGATCTGCTTGCTCCTTGTCTGCCATGAGGGCTGGACAGGAGGTGGAGATGCCGGTGGCCTCTGGCCCCTGGAAGAGGAAGGGCATGTCCCGCAAAGCCATGTGGCACTGTTGCAAGGTGTTGCGCCGCCAGCAGGAGGCGGTCCGTCCGGGGTCTTCCTCTTCCTCTGAGAGGCGCCTGATCCCGCCAGACCAGTTTGGCCTCTGGTTTCGTTGCTTTAGGGAAGGCCGTCGTCGTCAGGATTGCACCAAGGAGCCATTTTGCATCCATTGCAGGCTGTCGGGGCACGTATCCTCGCAGTGTTCCCGGCCGCGCAGCCCGATCTCTGTGGAGGAGCTCCGTTGGGCCGTCATCGCCAAGGCATCCAGGAACAGAGAGGAGCCACGGTTGGACCACGGCTGGGAGCGGCGGCTATTGGAGCCCAGGCAGAGCATGCCGAGTGCGCCGCTCTCGCCGGTTGCGCCCAGTCCCCCTCCCATGTCGTCCTCCTTTCCGGTGGCTGCATCTCTGTTGGAGGTGTGCATTGTTCAGCGGTCGGCGAGCATGGAGGATTTGGAGCGTTGACTCTAGCTGGCGGTACCTATGTACATGGGTGGTGCCAGGCCGCCGGTGTCATGCGAGGAGGCAACGGTGGTGCTGGCGGTGCAGCTGGACATTCCAAGACATCGTTTTTCAGTCCACAAGTTTTTCCCGAAGGTTTTGCTCGTCGTCATTGCTTCCCATGAGTTCAGGAACAAAGCTCTAGCGCAGCCGGTGGTTCTGCGCTAGGGCGTGCAGCTCCACATCAAACCTTGGCTACTCCAGGCCTAGGCGACGACGAGGTGCATGCGAATCCAAGCTGACATCTTGATCGAGGGGGTGCCTTCCCATGCATGGACCAAGGAGACGACAACAGAATTGCTCGGAAGCTCCTACCTGATCGACAGTCTGGCGCCGGAGACAGAGAACCACGAGGATCTTTCCCTCCACTAGTAGAAAACAACCCATTAGTCCCGGTTCGTAAGGGCCTTTAGTCCCGGTTCATGAACCGGGACTAATGGGTCGTTACTAATGCCACCAGACATTAGTCCCGGTTCAGAGACGAACCGGGACCAATGTAACTCCACGTGGCGACGTGCACCGAGCCCAGTCAGAGGGTCTTTGGTCCCGGTTGGTGGCACCAACCGGGACCAAAAGTCTTTCTTTTTTTTTTAAGAAAGTGGCTGCTTTAGGGGTTTTGTGGTTTATTTTTAGGTTGTTATTTATAGCTAGCTAATAGAGAGAAGTGTCCTCTCTTATCTTCGTCCTTGGTTTATCAACGCTTATATGTTCATTGCACCCATGAGATATATATATGACATGGCTCATGCATGCTTTGCATCATCATCATATATATGTATATAATAAAGTCCTACTAATCATGCATCATCATACTACTTCTACTAGCTCGTTATTAATAATAAGTCATACGATCATCATCCTCGTACGTATATAGTCATCGAACCCAACCCTACATATATAATTGTTCTTAGCACATGATCATCAATTACTAGGTATAGGACCTAAAACACCCTTAAGGTAAAATAGCATAAAACAATATAGACCCGACTCTCCATTATGAAGAATGGCGATCATCCTGTCTCCAATTCTTGCCTTTCGCTGCTTATTGCTTCCAAGAAGCTCCTTACGATCGTCCATACATTTTTCCATTCTTTGATTGTTATGTCTCCACTTCTTTTAGAAACCCGATATGGACAGTTGAGATTCAGAGGACGACCTGGTAGTATGTTCAAAACATGAAGGCTACCACGCGTATACATCGATGAGGGACACACTCATTCGGGATTATCTGTTGAAAAACATAGTAATAACTTCGTAGTTAGCAATGATGTACTAGTTTAATTAGAAGTGTGCAAAAAGATGCACGGATGTTGTAATAGTAAAAAATAATCGTACCAAGGTATCTCCATGGTAGTTACCGTAGTTCAACACGTGCACTAGTGGCACGTATTGACCATAATGTTGAGGAGTTTGATTGTAGATATTGTAATTCTCAAGATCTCTACAAAATCCGACTAGATGTCGCTTTCTCCCGATAAGTTAATTCGCAGCCTTCGTTGTAGTATGTTCTGTCTACCATCTTCCGCACATTCTTTGAAGAATGAAAATAAGCTGTCAATGGAGATAAGTTGTCAACTATATATTTTGAAATAAACAATATAAATTACTTAATAACTATGCTTAGCTCACATGAGGGAAGAACTGGAGGTGTATGCACAAAGACCCAAATCGTAGGTGTCTCTTGCTCGATTGTAGGATCACCAAGATCCATGGTGATAATCATACCCTCATCAAGACCATACATCTTGCAAAATGCATCCCAATATTTGCAACCAAAATGGGTTACACTCTGAGCATTGTACAGCTTTACTTGAAAATCCACATCATGTTCGGTACTTAGGACAATTTTTTTTGTTTCGAAATTTTCATGGTCTTCAAAATCCATCCTCTCCAAGACATAGCGTCTTGCAAAGCATGGGATAAGCTAGTCAAATTGAAAAAGATGAAAATTACACGTTAAAATAGTTGAAGTCGTGCTTAATTACGAAAAAAAACTATTGTCGCTGCTATGCATCCGTATGAACATCGCAAGTCTCCTCGAGCTTAATGCTGAATCGCCGATCTTCCTCCAGCTCAATGAATCATCGCACATACCTCGGTCATCGTGGCACCATCGCACTCCCAGCGATTTTCGTGCGCCGATGAGGACGACATTTCGCCCACGTTCATAATTCAAATATTAAACTAGATCATTATTATAAATCACGGGTTGACTATAGATGATCGATGTACATACGGGTTGAATACTACATCATCTCTTGGTGTCCGTACATCATCGAATATTATCACTAATAAAACTAGAACCGTAGTGCCCGACGGTATCGACGCTGGCGGTGTCCGGATGCCTCACCAAATCATCGCCCACGCGACCGCCACCAAACAAGGATCGGTCAACAACGGGTTGCCTCCTCACCAACCTACTACGTCCCCAAAGGTAACACCTCCCAATACCAACCCGGCGGAGCCCAGTCCCGAACATGACCACGATCAAGCAGGCCTCCATCGCCGACTCGACGGACAGACGAGGATGCGGGATAGGCATCGCCGACGTCGACGCTGAACTACTTCTATATATAGTTAAATAAAAGTAGTCTTATTAATTAAATCTAAGAAACTAACATAAAAAACTAACATAAAGAAACTAACATAAAGAAACTAACATAAAAATATTACATAATATGAACAATTCTTTTTACAGAAAAAAAACTAACATAAAAACCTTACATAAAAAATCTAACATAATATGAACAAATTTTACAGAAAAAAACTAACATAAAGAAACTAACATAAAGAAACTAACATAAAAATATTACATAATATGAACAATTCTTTTTACAGAAAAAAACTAACATAAAAACCTTACATAAAAAATCTAACATAATATGAACAAATTTTACAGAAAAAAACTAACATAAAGAAACTAACATAAAGAAACTAACATAAAAAATATTACATAATATGAACAATTCTTTTTACAGAAAAAAACTAACATAAAAACCTTACATAAAAAATCTAACATAATATGAACAAATTTTACAGAAAAAAACTAACATAAAGAAACTAACATAAAGAAACTAACATAAAAAATATTACATAATATGAACAATTCTTTTACAGAAAAAAACTAACATAAAAACCTTACATAAAAAATCTAACATAATATGAACAAATTTTACAGAAAAAAACTAACATAAAGAAACTAACATAAAGAAACTTACATAAAAAATATTACATAATATGAACAATTCTTTTACAGAAAAAAACTAACATAAAAACCTTACATAAAAAATCTAACATAATATGAACAAATTTTACAGAAAAAAACTAACATAAAGAAACTAACATAAAGAAACTAACATAAAAAATCTAACATAAAAATCTTACATAATATGCACAAATCTTTTACAGGAAAAAAAATCTAACATAAAAAACTAACAAATTAATTACACAATCTACATTAACTACATATCTAAATTACACAATCTAATATAACAAAAATATCTATGAACTAAAAAAATCTAAAACAAATCTAAGAAAAATAAAAAAAAAGACCGGCGACGGCGACGGCGAGGTGCGGTGGGGGCGGCAGGGGGCGAGGGCGGGCGGCGCGCGGACGGGCGGGCGGGGCGGGCGGGCGATGAAGCGTCGGGCGGGTCGATCGGTCGGGCGGGCGGCGACGTCGTTGTCGGGCCGCGGCCTTGGCCGGGACGGCGACAGCGAGGCGGCGACGGCGGCGAAGCGAAGCGAGGGCTGCCACGGCGCAGGCGGGCGGCGACGGTGTCGGGGCGGCGGGGGCGGCGCGAGGAGCAGGAGATCGAAGTGGGGATGCGGTTCGAAATCCTAAGTGCTACTTATATAGCAAAGTCTTTTGTCGGTTAGTGGCACCAACGGGACCAATGCCATCTTTAGTCGGTTTGTGCCACCAACGGGACCAAAGACCTTTTTTCAGCAGCCCAAAGGGCGGGAAACGAAGACCATTGGTCCCGGTTGGTGGCACAAACCGGGACTAAAGAGGGGCATTGGTCCCGGTTGCGGCCCCGAACCGGGACAAAGCCGAAGATTGGTCGGTTGGTGCCACCAACGGGACCAATGGTCTCGCAGACTTTTTTTTTGATTCTTCCAGCAGCTTTCGTTTTAGTCCCACCTCGCCAAGCGAGAGGCACTCGCAGCTGTTTATAAGCCCCGAGTGCGAGATACAATGACGAAGATGCTCAATGCTCTCACGTTGGTCGGCTTCAACCCTTGCGGGATACGGTAGACGCACGAGCTATGTGCGGTCAGATTGACACTATCCGAAAGGGTTGAAGCAGATTAACGAGCATTGCGTCTCTTTTTATTTGTAATGACTTATTATAACTCAGAAAAAATAAATATAGCAGAAAAAGAAAAACTATATAAAAACTACTCATAAATGAATAGAAGCAAAAAATAGTTGTGATTAACTATAGTAAAAAGGAGCATATATGCTTATTTTTATGGCTTATTACAACTCAGAAATAAAAAGAAAAAATAAATATAGCAGAAAAAGAAAAACTATATAAAAACTACTCATAAATGAATAGAAGCAAAAAATAGTTGTGATTAACTATAGTAAAAAAGGAGCATATATGCTTATTTTTAATGGCTTATTACAACTCAGAAATAAAAAGAAAAATAAATATAGCAGAAAAAGAAAAACTATATAAAAACTACTCATAAATGAATAGAAGCAAAAAATAGTTGTGATTAACTATAGTAAAAAGGAGCATATATGCTTATTTTTATGGCTTATTACAACTCAGAAATAAAAAGAAAAAATAAATATAGCAGAAAAAGAAAAACTATATAAAAACTACTCATAAATGAATAGAAGCAAAAAATAGTTGTGATTAACTATAGTAAAAAGGAGCATATATGCTTATTTTAATGGCTTATTACAACTCAGAAATAAAAAGAAAAAATAAATATAGCAGAAAAGAAAAACTATATAAAAACTACTCATAAATGAATAGAAGCAAAAAATAGTTGTGATTAACTATAGTAAAAAGGAGCATATATGCTTATTTTTTATGGCTTATTACAACTCAGAAATAAAAAGAAAAAATAAATATAGCAGAAAAAGAAAAACTATATAAAAACTACTCATAAATGAATAGAAGCAAAAAATAGTTGTGATTAACTATAGTAAAAAGGAGCATATATGCTTATTTTTAATGGCTTATTACAACTCAGAAATAAAAAGAAAAATAAATATAGCAGAAAAAGAAAAACTATATAAAAACTACTCATAAATGAATAGAAGCAAAAAATAGTTGTGATTAACTATAGTAAAAAGGAGCATATATGCTTATTTTTTATGGCTTATTACAACTCAGAAATAAAAAGAAAAAATAAATATAGCAGAAAAAGAAAAACTATATAAAAACTACTCATAAATGAATAGAAGCAAAAATAGTTGTGATTAACTATAGTAAAAAAGGAGCATATATGCTTATTTTTTATGGCTTATTACAACTCAGAAATAAAAAGAAAAAATAAATATAGCAGAAAAAGAAAAAAAAACTACTCAGAAATGAGTACAGATGCGCTTATAGAGGAAATTCAACTTAAATTCATAACGAATTTCAAGAGAAATCCGTATGAATTTATGCTAAATTACCTATATAAGCGCATCTATTTTCATTATCGGAGGAGCTCGATAAAGTAGAGAGGGAGGGGCTTATAAACCAGTCCCGTTCCCCTTCGGTTGGCGAGGTGGGACTAAACTCTGGTCGCAACGGGCACCAACTTTTAGTCCCGGTTCGTGCCATCAACCGGGACTAATGGGAGCCCATTGGTCCCGGTTCAAGCAACCAACCGGGACCAATAGGTTTGGGCCTGGAGCAAGGACCAATGGTCCCGGTTCGTCCCACAAACCGGGACCAATAGGTCCAGACGAACCGGGACCAATGGCCCACGTGGCCCGGCCGGCCCCCGGGGCTCACGAACCGGGTCCGATGCCCCCATTGGTCCCGGTTCTGATTTGAACCGGGACTAATAGGCTGGACCGGCCTGGACCATTGCCCCCTTTTCTACTAGTGCTCTTCAAGCTGAGGGCATGGTGTGTGGACCCTGATGAGGTTCCGGTCAGCCGGTGGCTTTGGGTACTGGAGCTGGTAGATGAGGATCCTGCGGACGGCGACCCTCCTTCCGTGGGCTGTTGGAGTACCCCACGCTGATTCACATTGGGAGGTTGAGGATTTCGCCACCGGAGATGTGGAGAGCGAGCTCGAACGCGACAAAGGATGGGTAGAGCAGCTTGCCGATAGCTCGCATGGATCGTTCCTGTGGAGGTGATTGGACGGGCAACCTTGGACAAGAGGTGTCTGAGACCATCATGGCTTCGATTGGACCGGCGCCGCGCGGTGATGGGTGGAGATGGTCGTTCGTACAAGCAGGTTCTGGAGGGGCGTGTGGGACCGTCGACCGAGGCTACTCCCCATGACGCCTCTGCCCGATGGGGCCGCGTCTCAAAGGCCAAATCGTGTGGGAGTGCGGGACTTGGGCGGACCCCATCGATCCCATGGCCAGATTGGTGGTGCCAGCTGTTTTGGTGGAGCAGGTTGCTGAGGAGACAACAGCTGGACAGTTGGAATTGGTCAAAAGTGGCGGCCTAGGCGTCTCGGAGAATAGCGACAAGGCGATGGAGGATGGAAATGGACAAGATCAGGTCGGACAGGTGGATAGGATGGTTGCCTCGGATCCCGTGGTTTGCTAGGTTGCAGGCTCTATCCCCCCTACTTTGGTCGAGGACGGTCTGTCGCATGTGCACCAGGAGAGGCCAGTTGTGACAGCTGGGACCCCACTGGTGCTTGCAGCCTCGGATGCCGCTGGCTAATTGGTAGAAAGGGCGGGGGATCTGATGGATGGGGTGAGGGATCTTCTGCGCCTTGTTGCGGCCCTGCCGCTATTGGAGGAAGGGACTGGGATGGGTAGGACTGACCTGGAGCCGGCGCAACTGATCCTGTCGCCCCGGGACCCAAAGGTGGACGCACATGCAGATGGATGGGCTCCGATCGCCGAGCTGAGTGGGTCCATTACGATTGGCCTGGCTCATTGGGCACAACCCCCCAGATTGATCCGGTGAATCCATGCACGGACGTGACTACATACGTGGGTGACCAAGGCACTGTTGCACCTGTGGTGGTGACACTTCCTGCGCAGTTGGATGAATCGCATGCGACTGTTTCGGCTAAGGAACTGGTCGCTCTGGGTAACATCAAGTCCTTCTGCGCCGTTCTGCTCAAGAAGCCGGCTCCGCCTTTGCTCAAGGAGATCGAGGGTGCCCATGTTGTTCGACCGGGCGTGGACACATTCACGCCTAGGCGTACTACCAGGTCGGTTGTGAGCTCGACTGGGGGAGGCAGGAAGACAAAAGCGACGGTGGCGGAGATGGTGCTCTTGAAGGCATTGGGGGTGGCTTGCGATGAGTTGGCAGTTTCAGACGACACACTAATTCTGCTTTGTTTCGTGTTCGACTTGCCACTTCAAGAGCAACAGCTTAAGGCGATCGCGGCTATCTTTGGGAAGGCAATGCCCACCAACCTATCGGACCAGCTGGAGACCGCGGCCTTGGTGACCGCGTAGGTAGGAGTTAGCCACGGTACTGACATGGATGATCTCTTTTCCAATGTCGTACAATCCTATGGATGTGGTGTGCTGGAACGTGAGGGGTTTAAACAGCCCAGTTAAGAAGAAGGCTCTGAGGGAGTTTGTTGACTCGTTGCGTGTGGAAATCGTTTGTATCGTGGAAACTAAACCGGATCATGTTGACTAGTACATTATATTGCAATGTTTAGGACCATCTTATGATGGTTTTGCGTACCTATCAGCTTCTGAAATGAGAGGAGGGATCTTCGTTGGATGGGACTCCTCACGTGTCCAACTCTCTAACTTTTCCCTTGATTCCTTCTCTCTAACTGGTTATGTTGCGCCGAGGGAGGAGAGCCAGTGGTGGCTGTCTGTGGTATATGGGCCACAAGAGGATCATCAGAAAACTCTATTTCTCCAAGAGTTGTCTAAAAGGAGGACACTTTGCCCTGCCCCATGGTTGGTGATTGGAGACTTTAACATGATCTTACATGCGATGGACAAAAACAACATGCTGCTGGATCGCGGGACGATGGGGAGGTTCAAGAGATTTGTTGATGATAACGCTCTTAAGGAGTTGTTCTTGCATAGTAGGATTTTCACGTGGAGCAATGAGAGGGAGGTGCCTACCCTCACTAAGATCGATAGGGCGTTTGTGCCAGTTGATTGGGAGGTTGATCACCCAGACAGCTTGCTGCAAGCGCTCTCGACTGACTCTTCCGACCACTGCCCGTTGTATCTATCGTTGGAAGAGCGCATGGGCACGAAGAAAAGATTCCACTTTGAGCTGTTCTGCACCAAGCTTGAGGGGTTTTTGGAGGTGGTCCATGAGGCCTGGATCTGCGATCCTTTGATAGTGGAGTTGTTTCACCGTCTGGATGTCCTCCTGAGAAACACAGCTAGAGCTCTCATAGCTTGGGGCCAAAGGAAAGTAGGGAATATCAAGCTCCAGATTGTGGTTGTGAGGTTGGTCATCCTTAGACTTGATTGTGCTCAGGACTCGCGTCTCCTTACCCGAGATGAGAGATGGTTGCGTAGCATGCTCAAGCATCCAGTGCTGGGTCTGGCCTCGCTTGAGAGGACGATCGCCAGGTAGAGGTCCCGAATTCGATGGCTCGAGGAGGGGGATGCTAACACTAAATTGTTCCATCTGGTGGCCAATGGTAGGAAGAGCAAAAACTTCATTCCGGCCATTGTTGTAGATGGCCAGGTCATCACAGATCAAAGAGGAAAGGAGGAGGCTTTTCTCCAAGCTTATAGAGAGCTGCTGGGAGTGAGTACTACTAGAGACCACACTTTGGACATGGAGGCCCTTAACATACAGTGAGTGGATCTCGCAGAGTTAGACCTTCCCTTCACGGAGGAGGAAGTTTGGGCTGTCATGAAGGACATGCCGTTGGACCGTGCCCCGGGGCCGGATGGATTCATAGGAGTGTTTTTCCAAAAAGCATGGAACATCATCAAGGGAGATGTGATGGCTGCGCTACACAAATTAGTCCTCAAGAATGGGCAGGGCTTCGGAAGGCTTAATCAGGCACTAATCATGCTCATTCCCAAGAGCCCGGAAGCGTGCCGAGTCAATGACTACAGGCCAACCAGCTTAGTCCATAGTTTTCCAAAACTAGCCGCTAAGTTGATGAAACACCGTATCTGCGAGCGGATGGGAGAGCTGGTAAATCTGAACCAATCGGCTTTCATTCGCGGTAGGAGTCTTCATGATAATTTCCTGCTCGTGAGGCAAATGGCCAGAAGGTTGCACCAATGGAAGGCTAAGGGAGTTCTTCTCAAATTGGATATTTCTCGAGCCTTTGACTCTTTGTCATGGCCTTTCCTCTTCGAGGTGCTTCGTGCTAAGGGTTTTTCGGAGAGGTGGCTAGCTTGGCTGGCAACGATGCTCACTACGGCCAGCTTGAGGATTGTGATGAATGGGTGTATGAGACATAAATTCATGCACGCTTGTGGCTTAAGACAAGGGGATTCTATCTCACCAATGCTATTTGTCATAGCAATGGAGACCCACACCGCTATCATTACCAAGGCACATGATCTCAAGATCTTGGAGAAATTGAATGGTTGTAAGCCTCTGCAACGGCTCTCGGTTTACACGGATGATGTGGTTCTATTCATTAGACCATCTAAGGCTGACATCACTTTCGTCAAGGAGGCTCTTGTGATCTTTGAAGAGGCCTCGGGTTTGAATGTCAATTTCGCCAAATCCTCGGCGATATTGATCCTGGAGAGGAGCATGACGAAGAATTGGTCAGGAACGCTCTGCCTTGGAAGATTGAGCACTTCCCGTGCAAATATCTTGGTCTACAACTGAGTATCAAACAACTTACACGATCAGAGTGGCAATTCATGGTGGATGGAGCGCTTAAAATCCTCCCAGGTTGGCAAAGAGGACTGGTTACTCGACCGGGGAGATTAATTCTGGTAAATCAAGTGATGAGGGCTCGGCCTACACACCACCTTATTGTAGCTGAAGCGCCAAAGTGGGCTATCGAGAAAGTGGATCAGGGATGTAGGGCCTTCTTTTGGGCTGGTACGGACGCGGTCAGCGGTGGGAAGTGTGCGGTCCCCTGGAAGAGAGTGTGCCGCCCAAAATAGCTAGGTGGACTTGGCATTATGGACCTCAGTAAGCATGGACTTGCCCTCCAGATGAGATGGGAATGGCTACGCAGATTGGACAACGGCCGGCCTTGGCAAGGTTTGAATCTGGTGCCGGATAGGCAAGTCTAGTGTGCGTTCAATAGCTTGGTGACGTGGGAGATCGGTGATGGCAATCGGATCCTCCTCTGGAAGGACAGATAGGTGAATGGCTATACGATTGCTGAGATTGCTCCTATGCTGGTAACCAAGGTGAAAACAAGGACGATCAACACTAGGCTGGCCAGTGAGGGGGCTTAAACCAGCATGATTGGACCAAGGACATACCTGAGACGCTATCCATGGAGGAGCTTGCGCAATTTATCCACCTCTGGGAGATTCTTTTGCAGTTTGACATCAACCCAGCATGTGGGGACAAGGCCGTGTGGGGTGACATGACTCGGGGTCTATTCTGCTGCTTCAGCTTATCGGATGTTCTGTGCGGGTGGAATCAGATTTGTGCCAGCGGCTGCTATCTGGAAGAACGGAGCACCCCTTGCCTGTAAGATATTTACGTGGCTAGCGATTCAACACCGTCTCTAGACTTCGGATAGGAGAATTAGGCATGGTTTACAGGAGACGGTCACCCCTTGTTATTTTTGTGACCAGGAGGAGGACATGGTGGACCACCTCATGATTAAGTGTGTTTTCGTGAGACAGGTCTGGTTCAATTGCTTCACCAAAGTGGGCATCAATCCCAACCTCATCCCCATGCAACATGATAGGCCACACCCGTGGTGGATGAGTGCACGCAAGCAGATCAGCAGGGTGGATAGGAAGGGTTTTGATGCTTTTGTCATGTTGATCTGCTAGACGTTGTGGAAGCAAAGGAACGCTAGGGTTTTCCAGTCTGGTGTTATTTGCGATGAGAGTGCTACAACCAATATGATCTTTCAGGAGCTGCATCTATGGCGGCTAGCGGGAGTGGTAGGAGTTCAAAAGTTTTGTGAGTAGTCCGCTTAGTGTAATGGAGTGGTTGGGTGGGATCGTCGGCTTGTGACGATCTACCATCAAATCTTGTACATATCTTTCTCTCTTCTATAAAGCTAAGGTATGCCTTTGGCGTACTCTCGAAAAAAAAAAGTGATTCATGGAGAATTCTCGAAGTCTGAGCATCGACCAATTCTTGTGGATACAGAATACTTGGCTGATCCTGATGCTCGTAGGCCAAGGAGAAGGAAAATGTTTGAAGCACGCTGGTTATTGGAGGAAACAGTGGATGACGTTGTTGGGAAGGCCTGGGAACATGCTTGCCTAGGCCCAGGTGATCTGGCCCAGCGAGTGAGAGCAGTGCATGGAGGCCTGCATGCATGGGACAGGCAAACTTTGAAGAAGCCGAAGAGGCAACTGTGCGCCCTCCAAGAAGAACTAAATAGGGTGATGTCGGGTGCCCTGTCGGATGAGGCGACTGTGAGGCAGCAGGAATTGCAATTGCAGATTGAGCATATCCATGAGATGGAGGAGATTCATTACCTGCAAAGGAGTCATGCCAATTGGTTGATGCGCGGTGATCAGAATACGTCATTCTTTCAAAGCTTTGCATCTATGAGAAGGAGAATTAATCTCATCAAGAATCTGAAAGACGGAAATGGAAATTGGGTGGAAGATAAGGCGGATCTGCACCAGCATATTTGTGCGTATTTCCAGCAGCTTTTTGCTACAGAAGTTGTTGATATGAATGAAGAGGTTATTCTGAACATTAATCTCTGTGTTACTCAGGCAATGAATGATGCATTATGTGCACCGTATACCAGGGAGGAAATAAAAAAGGGCTCTTTTTAGTATTGGTGACCTAAAGGCACCTGGACCGGATGGTTTGCACACCATTTTCTTTAAATGGTACTGGTCCCTTCTAGGGGATGATCTAACTGATGAAATTTTGGCGTCTCTTACCGGTAGTTTGGAACAACACTACTATTGTGCTGATTCCAAAAGTAGATAACCCGGAGGAGGTAACCAAATTTTGCCCAATCAGTCTCTGTAATGTTGTTTAGAAGGTTATTTCTAAGGTGCTTGCAGGATGACTTAAACACATCCTACCAGAGATTATTTCTCCCAATCAAAGTGCCTTCGTGCCGGGTCGATTGATTAATGATAATGTCCTAGTGGCTTACGAATCCTATCATACTATCAAAAAAAGAAGACGGGGAAATCTGGATTGTGTGCTATCAAACTGGATATGCATGTTAGGAAACATGCAACTTAATATTATCAGGAGGCAAACGCCATCATATATACATATGTACATGGGAAGCCAAAGGCCAGAATGCAAAAGGCCAAAGGACACCATAAATATAACTCTAACACCCCCCCCCCTCAAACTCATGGTGGATCTACAACACTGAGTTTGGAGAGATAAAATCCATGTTGCGCTCTAGTCTAGGCCTTCGTGAAGAAGTCCGCCAGCTATAACTCTGAAGGCACATACTGAAGAGAAATAACATGGTCCTGCACACCAGCGCGCACAAAGAAAGCATCAACACCAATGTTCTTGGTAAGCTCATGCTTCACTGGGTCCCGCGCAATACTGATAGCACCTGTACTGTCTGACAAGAGTGTAGTAGGTGCAGTAACAGTAACACCAAAATCCTCAAGTAACCAGTGTAACCAAGTCACCTCTGCTGTGAGAAGAGCCATAGCTCGCAACTCAGCCTCTGCACTTGAACGGAAAACTGTTGTCTGTTTCTTCGTCTTCCAGGCAATGAGAGAACCACCAAGAAAGACACAGTAAGCAGAAAGTGAACGATGATCCGAAGGATCACTAGCCCAGGTAGCATCTGAATAGGCCTGGAGCTGTAACGAGCTAGAACGAGGAAAGAAGATACGGTGAGAGATCATGCCACGAAGATATCGTAGAACACAAAGAAGGTGACTATAGTGAACCGAAGTGGGAGAAGAAACAAACTGACTTAGGATATGGACAGGATAGGAGATATCCGGACGAGTGATAGCGAGATAGACAAGACTCCCAACAAGATGACGATAACGAGTCGAATCAGACAAGGGCTCACCATCAGTAGCATGAAGGTGTACATTAAGCTCCATAGGAGTCTCAATAGTGCGCTCATCACTAAGAGCCGCACGAGCAAGAAGATCCTGGATATACTTTTCTTGGGAAATAAAAAAGCCATCAGAGGTGGAGGAAATCTCAATCCCAAGAAAGTAACGAAGTGGACCAAGATCAGACATAGAAAACTGCTCACTAAGACGAGCCTTGACAATGGCAATGTACTGAATATCATCGCCAGTGATGATCACGTCATCAACATATAGAAGAAGAAGAGTGCGACCACGAGCAGAAAGGTGGACAAACAGCGCTGGATCATGAACACTAGGTGAAAAACCAGCTGCAGTGACAACTGAGGCAAAACGCTCAAACCAGGCGCGGGGGGCTTGCTTAAGGCCATAGAGAGAGCGACGAACATGACAAACCTTGCCATCAGGAACTGAATACCCAGGTGGTGGCTGCATATAAACTTCCGCACGCAACTCACCATTAAGAAAAGCATTCTTAACGTCAAGCTGAGACACAGACCAGTGGCGAACAGAGGCCACGGTGAGAAGTGTGCGAACAGTGGTCATATGGGCCATAGGAGCAAATGTCTCATCGTAATCACGACCATGCTCCTGCTGAAAGCCACAAGCCACAAGAAAAGCTTTATAACGCTCAAGAGAACCATCAGAGCGAGTCTTAATCTTATAGACCCACTTACAAGTGATGGGGCGAACACGGGGAGGAAGAGAAACCAGATCCCACGTGCCGCTGCGTTCAAGGGCAGCAATCTCCTCTGCCATGGTAAACCGCCATTCAGGATGAACAATAGCATCTCGATAAGAAGTCGGCTCAACAACGGTCGAAAGACCATAGCGAGAAGGAGAATATCGATCAGGGGGTGGACAAGGCCGAGAACAGAGACCATAAGTCGGCTGAGAGGAGGAAGACGACACATCAGAAGTAGAGGGCACATCAGTAGACCCATCCACAACACGGCGACGACGAGTATAATGGAAAGGAAAGGAGGGGAGAGGTGGAATCACTGGAGGTGGAGACGGGGAATGTATCGGTGATGAAGGTGGAGAAGAGGAAGGTATCAGTGATGAAGGTGGTGAGTCATGCAATGAGGAAGGAGAAGAAACCATAGGAGAGGACTGCGTCGGATCTGCAACAGTGAGACGAGGAGTAGGAATGCTACTGGGCACAAAGGGAGGTGTATCCGGAAAGGTAAGAAAAGAGATGTCCTCCGTGGAAAAGGCCGAAGAGGATGGCCGAGGGTAGTAGGGACGAGACTCATCAAAGGTGACATCCCGGGAAATACGCATCCGGTGACCGGCGGGATCCCAACACCGATAGCCCTTATGCTCATCACTGTATTCGAGAAAGACACACTCAACAGACTGAGCGGTTAGTTTGGTGCGTTCATGAGGGGCAAGCAAAACATAGCAAACACAACCAAACAAGTGAAGCGCCGAATAATCAGGAGAACGACCAGAAAGACGCTCAAGAGGAATACCACCCTGTAGAGCAGCAGATGGCTGAATGTTGATGAGATAGGTGGAAGTGGTAATAGCCTCAGCCCAGAAGTGTGGTGGAGAGAGGCAGCGATCATCATCGCATGTGTCATCTCAAGAAGGTGACGATGCTTACGCTTAGCCACACCATTCTGAGCATGAGCACCAGGACAAGTAAACTGAGCAAGAGTACCTTGCTCAGCAAGGAATCCTCGCAGCTCATGGGAGATATACACTAGTAGAAAAGGGGGCAATGGTCCAGGCCGGTCCAGCCCATTAGTCCCGGTTCAATCCAGAACCGGGACCAATGGGGACATTGGACCCGGTTCTTGAGCCGAGGGCGGCCGGGCCACGTGGGCCATTGGTCCCGTTCGTCTAGACCTTTTGGTCCCGGTTGGTGGGACGAACCGGGACCAATGGGCCTCGCCTCTGCCCACCACCATTGGTCCCGGTTGGTGGCATGAACCGGGACCAAAGGCTGCCCTTAGTCCCGGTTCAGCCACCAACCGGGACCAATGGTTGTCCTATATATACCCCCTCTTTCAAAGCAGAGCACTCTCAGTCTTTCTGTTTTCGTGGCGGCGAGGGAGAGCTTAGTGGTGCTCTAGCTCACCTCCTATGCACACGAGGTGTTCGATGGAATGCCCGAGCCACACTACTTAAGCTTTCTCCTCCAAGCTCGACCGCCAAGCTCCATTTTCCTCAATATTTGTCTAGATTTAGCGGTCCGTCACGCCCGTCCCGTCTTCACCGTAAATCGATCACCCGCGCCGATCTCATCGCGGCACCACCGTGGTGAGCCCTTGTTCTTATCTTCTTTACGAAAGGAAAAATATTCTTACTTGTATGTTTAGATAGATACTTGTATTATTTTCTTACTTTTATTATTGCATCTTATATAGTGCGATGGTTTTGGTATCCGCCCCCGTCGGCCCTCGTCCTGTCTATGATTCGGATGTGGTATATATTATCTTTTCATAACTATTGGTTCATTTATTGTTTATGACAATTATGCCGACCAACGTGACATAGATTTTATTTATCTAGGAGGTTGTTGAACCGGAAATTCCAACCAACCCTATTGTCGAGACGTTAAATTTAGTTGAAGAAGAAAACAATTTCTTGAAGGAAAAAATTAGAAAAATTGAGGAGGAGAAGATGATATTGGAGTTGCATGTTGCGGATGTCGTCGATGATCACAAGATCAAGATGGATGCAATGCTCTTGAAGATTAGAAAGATTAGAAAATATGCCATTCATACCGAGGCTTGGTATCATTATGATCGCATTTGTTTTCGCATTGAAATGTTTTACATAGTTTCAGATGTATGGTTTAATTAATTTAGATGCTCTCTGAGCTTTATGTTGTTAGATGAGAACTATGTATGTACTTTGGTTTTAATGTGATGATGAACTTCTATTAACTTGGTCACTTCATAATATAATGCACGCAGATGAACCGGCAATGGATGTACGGTTCAAGACACACCTCCGAGTACATTAAGGGCGTGCATGATTTTCTCGAAGTGGCTGAGGCAAACAAGCAGAATGGTTTTATGTGTTTTCCATGCCCTGTATGTGGGAATACGAAGTCTTACTCTGATCGGAAAATCCTTCACACCCACCTGCTTTGCAAGGGTTTCATGCCACACTATAATGTTTGGACGAGGCACGGAGAAATAGGGGTTATGATGGAAGACGGCGAAGAAGAAGAGTACGATGACAACTATGTGCCCCCTGAATACGGTGACGCTCCTGAAGATCAAGAGGAACCAGACGATGTGCACGATGATGCTGCAACGGGCGAAGCTGCTGAAGATCAAGAGGAACCAGACGATGTGCCCGATGATGATGATCTCCGCCGGGTCATTGTCGATGCAAGGACTCAATGCGAAAGTCAAAAGGAGAAGCTGAAGTTCGACCGCATGCTAGAGGACCACAAAAAAGGGTTGTACCCCAATTGCGAAGATGGCAACACAAAGCTCGGTACCGTACTGGAATTGCTGCAGCGGAAGGCAGAGAATGCTGTGCCTGACAAAGGATTTGAGAAGCTACTTAAAATATTGAAGAAGAAGCTTCCAAAGGATAACGAATTGCCCGATAGTACATACGCAGCAAAGAAGGTCGTATGCCCTCTAGGATTGGAGGTGCAGAAGATACATGCATGCCCTAATGACTGCATCCTCTACCGCGGTGCGTACAAGGATCTGAACACCGCAAAAATTATAGATACATTGGAGACGTATCACATACCACATAGGGCTTTAGGACCACATTTCTTCTTGCCCTATTAGTCCCACGACCCTCGACGGGAGAGTAAAACTCAGGCCTGTTATACAGGAAGTCGTGAATATTGTATGTGACATTGTTGAGGACAAAGCTGGTCTCTGACAATATTTCGAACTCATCACGGACCGCTTCTCGCTCCTCACATGACTGCAAGTGTCGGATTCGGCGCCCATTTTGGCATAAGGTCGGGAGAAAAATGCACCTTTCTCAGGACAGTATAGGATTTTGCAGATATACTCCACCTGCGAACCTTTCTTCTTCCTATCCTCTGCCTTGGCCCTCTCCACCCTAATAGCTTCCAACTGCTCTTTTCTGCACTTGTGACCCCAGGGAATCAACTGGAAGTTGACAGTAACTGATTCTCTCATGTCACCTACTTTGAACTGTAAACAATCATTGGTAAAGAACACCTCTCTTTTGTTTGCGGCGTTGCCGAGGACAGTGTGTGAACCATTTTGCAGAACCCTTGCATGAATCATTTTTGTGCCATCATGTATCTCATACATATACTCAACAAAGCACATGATGGCTTCCCTGAATAAACTTCCAATGAGACTGCCCACCAACATCAATATTGAAATATCCACATCTAACACTTTGGTGCAGAGCTTCTCCGAGAGTGTTTTCCCAACTGTTTAACCTTTCCATTTGATTTCTTTGCAAGCATCCGATGATGGGTTTCTATACCTTGTTGATGGCGAGGTCCTCGAAACATGTTCCTCCTCAAACCTTTTGCTCATCATTCTCACCCCTCCTTTGAATCCTTTGGGAATGGGTTGCATAGTAATCATCGCATTTCTGCTTACCAACTTTGTGGTTGTCGCACACATAAGATTTTGTTTTCATATTGGGGCCATTTTGCACTTCGTTCTCTCCTCTCGCCACTTGAGATTTCTTCTTCATTGCAAGCTTCGTGTGACCTCTTTCTTCCATCTTCTTGACAAGGCCTGTGACAAAGGCGCACCGTAGAATGTACTCATCTGGATAATTTGTGAATATTGAAGGATTATCTGTTCATGCACAACAACATATCATTCAACAAGTGTGGCATATTTTTAAATGCATGCATGGTGCCCTCTCTGAAATTCTGCTACTCTCTTGGTAACACTAGCTAAATAAAGTTTTGAAGCGCAAGTTTGTTCTTTTAAAGTGGCAATGACACTAATAGCCAGTCTTGCTGTTTTAAGGACAGTGTCACACCATGGCGCATACTGCTTCGTTGGTTGGTGTAACTTGTACCTGGAATAATATAAACTAGCAGTGTGACCCGCGCGTTTGCGTGGCTAGATTTGATACATATTTTTATTTTATGTTTTGTTCCTCCAGAAAGTATTTAGTAAACTATTATTCGAAATATGACTTTGTACTAATAGTATTGGGTTGTTTGTATAAGCCCATCAGCATAAGACATATCTCATTAGAACCTTTAACTCATGTGTAACCGTGGCCTTTTAGACTGATCATTTTGTACTGCACTCTTCCTCTTGTTTTGGTGTCTATCTTCCAACTAAACAATGGATGATTATGGTTAGGTTAGTTGATACTTTCAACCTACGACCTTCTCATTGATTTACCAATGGTGTCTTTGGTCGATACAATGTCTTTGGTCGATATAATTATTTTCTCTCCTCCTTCCATGTTCCATCTATCTTCTCTCCATATATTGTATTATTTTTCCTAATCACATGTCTAGTATTTTGCAGTAGCTTATATCATCTTGAAAAAAAATCGGCCTATTATATAGTTCACATGGTTTGTTGCTTAAAGGATTTTTTCAAAGTCATTTCCTTAGTTACTGCCTTCGTGATTCTCTTTATGAGCACGTGCACATTGTTTTGGCCATGTAAGTTGCCAATACATAGAAAATAATTATCAGCGGGCATTAGTGTCAGAAAGCCAATTGTGTTCATAAGAAGAAAGAGAAGCAGATCTATTCTATACTTGATAAGTGACAATATGCAAGTGATCTTGGTTATTTTGGTGGAGGAATGCATGTATAGTCTAATTCAACGGTTCTATATATACAAAATAATCTAGTTGCATTATACCTACATGAAAATCTTACTACATATAGTTTTAGTTTTAGTTTTTATTATGTTCTAGTTTAGTTTCATGGACAACTTTTCCGTGAGTTGGTTCGCCAATCCTCTATCAAGCAAAAAAAAGACATATGGATACATCTTTGGAAAAAAATGATGAAGTCTGCTATATTTGTTATTGTGCTCCTCCATCCCGAACCACAAACTTTGATAGTAATCTCCAACTTTGCATATTCCACTCTTTTTAAACATGAGCATTGATAGTTTGTACTCAAATCTTATCATCTATTCCATCACCCACCTTTTCTCGGACTATATTGTAGTATTGTTTTATATTAATGTGCCTCCTTTTTAGCCGTGTAATATATGCTCTTTCACCATCTCAACTCATAGCTTGCTATTTGTGATATTGCACATGTTGGTTTGAAGTGTGTGTTTCTTAGTCATATTTAAAATGATTTTCAACGCAAAAAATATATTTAAAATGATTTTTGTCATCTATAACTTATTTTTACTATAAATCCAAGAAATACCTAAAATTGGTGCATTATACAAATGTGTGTAATCCTTTTGTTGTCTTCCTTTCTCTTCCTCGTAAATTGTGACGTTGGAGTTACATGATGCTTACACGTGTGCTAAATTCACTTTAACCTTCTACATCGGATAGACACTTGACCATCGATGTGTAACTATTTGTACATACTCCTAAAAAGATGGTACTTTGCATAGTTTATTTTATCATTTCCATATAATTTGACATTGCATTATATTTTTAAGCTAAAGTTTGCAAATTTTAGGTTAAAATTGTACCTAACTTCTACTCCATGCGTTCCTAAACATAAGTCTTTTAGATATTCTAATATGGACTACATACGACGCAAAATAAGTGAATCTACACTCTAAAATATGTCTATATTCATCCATATGTTGTCCATATTCAAATATCTAAAAAGACTTAAATTTATGAACGGAGGTAGTAGCTCACTACTTTCGTAAAAAATAAACTTCCTAGCTCACTACATAAATATTTCCAGTATTAGCTATTCATGAGTTGATGACGTTCTATTTCATTTTTTAGTTTCATTTATACAATATTTTCTATTGTATCCATGCGATCAGAGAATTATAAAACATGTACTTATTTTCACCTCCTTATGTTGTACGTATCTTTTTATTTAAGCTTAAATGGATGAATCGGTGGTTTGTATGTCTACGATGAGTTGGATGTCGTCCTGCATCTCGGATGTGCCCTGCGTCGTTGAAGCATGTCTGATGTTCACTAAAGAAACTGTTTCATAGAGAGAGAAAAATACATAATTTTGTTTGGTTCTTGCGTTTTTAGTCTGTTCATTTTTTGGCTACCGTGGTCTATCTTGGTGGATGACGCAGAGTTCTCAATGTCTCTCTCAAACCTAAGGTTGAGTATCATGCATGCATCCACGCAGAATAAAAATATGATAATGCATGCAAACCTGCGTGTCCAGGGAGGAAATGACATGTTTTTTTTTTTTTTTTGTAATCGGACACGGCAAGCTTAAAGAAAAGGAGACGACTTTTTTTTTGAAACTGAAAAGGAGATGACTTGTTATTTGTGGTGCAGCCATGTATGTACGTGGTCAGTTATAATCTTAACTTTCCATATATGTATCTTTTTGAAACTTAGTTATCTGTTTTTTGGTCACGTGTCTAACAATAGACTCCTATACATACATTTATTGTTGTACGTAAACTCTTTATCTTTAGAATTTATTGCCACGCTGTTTTGGGTGGGAGGGCAGGTAAGGTCGGACCTTCCTTAGTTGGCTTCCGACCCGATTTTTTTCTTGTCGTACACAGAAAGACTTATACGCATCGTGACAACATGACATGGCAAACTGTGTCTATGTGATAATATTTGTATGTAACGCTACATCTTCTAAATCTAATCCGTTAATATTTATAATTTACGGCCGAGATAATTTAATCCATGTGGATGAACATGATGGCTTATTTCACTTCTCTAATATATATATAATAGATAGATTTTATGCAACTTGAGAGGAAGATTTAATAGTGAGGAAATGTAAGATCCTAAGTAAAATGCAAAAGACATAAGATCGTAATTGCATGACAAGCTACTGATTGAACATGTGTGCCTAGAGTACATAATTGATTAGAGCTGCAGGAGTACTTACCAAGTTGTCAGTTCGAATAGATATGCAGACCATTGAACCACAAAATTTCACAAGCCATTCCTTGATTCTACTCAGATAGAGTGGAATGCCTTGATTTTCCTGGTAAGATTTACTTGACCAAGAAAACTATGTTAAAGTCCAAGTGTAAAAAACATAAAGTTAGGTGGAATCACATGCACGGTATGATGGTAATGATGCACTTAAAAAATGTGGTAAACATAAGGCAGAGTGCAAAACCTCTCTGATATCTGAAGAGTAAGCTTTATCCGATGAAATATCATCGGTTATGTATAGCCTACTTACACTGACTTTTGTTGATTTCAGATTAGCTTTATGAGATCCAGCAATAGCATTGACACTCTGCAAAAGACATACCACATAGGGCTTCAGGCCCACATTTCTTCCAGCCCTATAAGCCCCACGACCCTTGACGGGAGAGAAAAACTAAGGCCTGATATACCGGAAGTTATGAATATTGTATGTGACATTGTTGTGGACAAAGCTGGTCTGTGACAGTATTTCAAACTCATCACGGACCGCTTCTCGCTCCTCACATGAACTAAGCATCGGTTCCGGCACCCATTTTCTCATAAGGTAGGGAGAAAAAAAGCACTTTCCTCAAGACAGTATAGGCTTTTGCAGATATACTCCAACGGCAAACCTTTCTTCTTCCTATCCTCTGCCTTGTCCCTCTCCACCCAAATGCTTCCAACTGCTCTTTTCTACACTTGTGACCCCAGGGAATCAACTGGAAGTTGAAAGTAACTGATTCTCTCATGTCACCTACTTTGAACTGTAAACAATCATTGGTAAAGAACACCTCTCTTTCGTTTGCGATGTTGCCGAGGATAGTGTGTGAACCATTTTGCAAAACTCTTCCATGAATCATTTGTGTGCCATCATGTGTCTCATACATATACTTAACAAAGCACATGATGGCTTCCCTGAATCAACTTCCAATGTGATTGCCCTACCAACATCAATACTGAAGTCGAACTCTAACACTTTTTTACAGAGCTTCTCCAGAGCGTGTTTTCCCAACTGTTTGACCTTTCCATTTGATTTCTTTGCAAGCATCCGTTGATGGGTTTCTAGACCTTGTTGATGGTGAGGTCCTCGAAACATGTTCCTCGCCAACCTCAACCTTCCCCTCATCATCATCTTTTTCTTCCCGTTCCTCCTCAAACCTTTTGCTCATCATTCTCACCCCCCTCCTTTGAATCCTCTGGGAAATGGGTTGCATAGTAATCATCCCATATCCTGCTGACTAACTTTGTGGTTGTCGCATGCAAAAGATTTTTTTGATATTGGGGCCATTTTTTCACTTGCGTTCTCTCCTCTCGCCACTTGAGATTTCTTCTTCATTGCTAGCCGTGTGACCTCTTTCTTCCGTCTTCTTTTTTGACCAAGAATAGTAGGAAAGGCTCCTACTGTGTTAATATATTAATAAATAGTGCGGGGGACTGTACAATGGAGTATTTACATGAGGTATATCTCAGCCACTTTGTGGCAAGAGAAGCAAAGGCTACTTTATAGTGCTATCAAAGAGAGTTTACAAAATTGAGAACTAAAGGCTTATGTGCCTCTTTAACCTGTGATGTAGAAGCTCAAAATCTTTCTTAGATCTCCCAAGCCAAGACTGGAAGGAGGGTGGTATAGCCCTGAAGTTATGATTGTTCCTCTCTTTCCGGATACTCCAAGCTGCCACAATGAATTTTTCCGGGAAGAAGGGCGACGGTGGTTATTCTTCCGTCTTCTTGACAAGGCACTGTGACAAAGGCGCTAGTAAAATGTACTCATCTGGATAATTTGCGAACTATTGAAGGATTATCTGTCCATGCACCACAACATATCATTCAACAAGTATCGCATATTTTGAAATGAATGCATGGTGCCCTCTCTGAAATTCTGCTACTCTCTTGGTAACACCAGCGACAAAAAGTTTTGAAGTGCGAGTTTGTTCTTTTAAAATGGCAATGACACTAATAGCCAGCCTTGTTGTTTTAAGGACGGTGTCCCACCATGGCGATATCTTGCTTCGTTGGTTGGTGTAACTTGTACCGGAATAATTTAAAATTTATGCTAGTTGAGAGGAAGATTAATAGTGAGGACATGCAATATTCAAGTAAAATGCAAAACACATAAGATCGTAATTGCATGACAAGCTACTGATTGTACATGTGTGCTGGAGTACATAATTGATTAGAGCTACAGGAGTACTTACCAAGCTGTGTCGGTTCGAATAGATATGCAGACCATTAAACCACAAAATTTCACAAACCATTCCTTGATACGACTTGGATAGAATGGAATCCCTTGATCTTCCTGGTCAGATTTACTTGAGGAAGAAAACTAGATTAAACTACAAGTGTAAAAAACATAAAGTTAGGTGGAATCACATGCACAATATGATGGTAATGATGCACATAAAAAATGTGGTAAACACAAGGCAGAGTGCCAAACCTATCTGATATCTCAAGTGTAAGCTTTATCCGATGAAATATCATCGGGTCTGTATAGCCTTCTTACACTAACTCATCACGGACCGCTTCTCGCTCCTCACATGAACTGCAAGCGCCAGAGCCGGCGCCCATTTTGTCATAAGGGAGGGAGAAAAAAGCACCTTTCTCAGGACAGTATAGGATTTTGCAGATATACTCCACCGGCAAACGTTTCTTATTCCTATCCTCTGCCTTGGCCCTCTCCAACCTAATAGCTTCCAACATCTCTTTTCTGCACTTGTGACCCAGGGAATCAATAGGAAGTTGACAGTAACTGATTCTCTCATGTCACCTACTTTGAACTTTAAACAATCATTGGTAAAGAACACCTCTCTTTTGTTTGCGGTGTTGCCGAGGACAGTGTGTGAACCATTTTACAGAACTCTTCCATGAATAATATGTGTGCCATCATGTTTCTCATACATATACTCAACACAGCACATGATGGCTTCTCCTGAATCAACTTCCAATGTGACTGCACCACCACTACTAGGAAAATGCTTATAGATAGAAGTTTACCAGTAGCGTCTATTTATGACCCCATGCTACTAGTATTTACCAGTAGTGCTGGGCAGAAAACACGCTACTACTAATATATAACAGCAGCGTTTGTTTGCTTGGGCCGCACTACTGTTACATGGGCCGAGGGGCAAAAACAGTAGCCCACTTAGCTGTAGCACTTGTTTTGAACGGGCGCTACAGCTAGTGGGCTTAGCAGTAGCGCCAGCCTCTAACCAGCGCTACTACTAGAGCAAAAGAAAACCGGCCCGAGTGCCCCTGCACCGCCTCACTCTCACAATCGATCCCCTTCGCCCGACGAAGCCGCCGAGGTTAGGGTTCATCCCTGGCTGCCTCACCCCGTCGACGGTCTTGTGCGTCGCCACCACGCGTGGTCGCCTCTCGCCTCCTCCGACGCTCCAGCCCCATAAGTCCCCCTCGATCTCCTCCTCCCTGCGCACGCCACACCAGCTAGGCTCCAATTGATTTGCCGCGGCGGCTCGCCATGTTTTGGGATTTAGGGATTGCATGGTGGCTCCGCGCTTTGATGCGACGTGTTCTAGGCTTGTTTCCTTGCGTGATTGGGGAGAGAGTAGAGAGAGGGGCTAGGTGAGAGAAGTAGAGGCTTTTTGTTGCTCACCGAAACTTATGAGAGAGTAGAGAGAAGTAGCTAGAGAAGTAGAGGCTTTTAGCACATATAATTGAAACTTGGGTTTCAATTCTTGGCTGCTGCCCTTGGAGCAGTGGTGGCGGTGGTGGTGCCTAGTGTTCTAGGGTTTATAGAGGGGGCGTCCATGTCGTGCCTTTTCCGGAGAGGAGCCACAGGCGGCGTCGGTTGCCGTGTGTTGTTTCGTGTAGATGATAGGCTTCTGCAATGGGAACGATTATCCATAGTCTGTGGTTGCGTGAATGCCTCCACACGCTCAAGTTTGTCGATGGTAGTCGTAGGATCAGCTCCCCTTCTGAAATGGTGCCATGGTACCTAACGTGATCGGCCGAGGACGAGAGTGTCCCATCGTATCACGGTGTCACGATACGTGACTATTGTTTCCGGTATTTAGGATCATTGATGTAGTACTTGTAACTACTTGTCATTCCTTCGCTGGAACAACCATAGTATCGACCGTAGAATCGTGAGCATTTTTTAGCTCTGATATGACAGCAACGGTTGAGGGTTCCAATTCTTGGCTGCTGCCACTAGCTTCTTTGTTGATGCATATAAAGATATGACCAAGAAGCCATCACTGTTATGTGGTATCTGTTTGCCTTTTATAGTTTTAATCATTGTGCATCTGATGCCAAAGGTGGAATGGATGTTTACTTATTGTGTTTTGGAAGATTCTAAGCTGGTTCAACTTTTGGATGTGGGAATAGATAAAGTGTTCCCCTGGACTAAACTTTATGTTTACTTTTTAGTTGTTATTTTGCTTGCCATGTGAACTCTATGAAAACTTTATGTTTACTTTTTGGATCATTTGCTTTAGGGAAATGGCGCCACCGCCGCCACCGCCATGTCGACGGTGCAAGTCAAGGTGCACTAGCAGCCTTGCAACTGGCACGCTATTCGGCATCTACTTCGAGTCTAGTTTTCTTCATGCGGCGGTAATAAATTATATGAAACTAGTAACTACTATTTTGTTTTTAGTGTTATTGGCACTAATCCATTATGTATAGATCATTTTGCTTTTTGTACACAGATCGTCCCATGCAATGTGAGGTCAGAATTCAACAATCTGACCGGAGACTCGGTGACCTTTGAGGCTCCTGGGGGCCCCTACACTATGGAGATCGAGAAAGGATGAAAGATGACGCGGGTGGGAGGAGATGGATGGGTCCGTTTCATCAACCACATACGTATCACCGATGGTGAGTTGATCAGCTTCTCCTTCAGAGCTGAAAGACCCAAGCTGGTCGTGATTTATGTCAACAAAGCAGAAGATTATGAGGATGATGAGGATGATGAGGATGATGAGGATGATGACGACCCACTCGGTGATGCCATCGTAGCTCAGAGAATGAAGTTGAGCGAGGAGGAGGTGTGCAACCTATGGGACATCATTCCGCCGCGTGCTGACTTCGTCGGGGTGCCATTTGTGGCACGCCTGATACGTACCATGGTTGATCGGCATATCATGGTATGTTGCATTTACTGTAGTTTTTAGAGTAATTTGATGATATGCTTTATTGTTATACTTAGTGTAGAGTCCGATGATATATGTGCTTAGTGAATCTTATATGCTTTATTGTTATACTTAGTGTAGAGTCCGACGATATATATGCTTAGTGAATCTTATATGCTTACTAAATCTTATATGCTTAGTGAATCTTATATGCTTTATTGTTATACTTAGTGTAGAGTCCGATGATATATATGCTTAGTGAATCTTATATGCTTTATTGTTATACTTAGTGTAGAGTCTGATAATATATATACTTAGTGTAGAGTCCAATGATATATATATATATGCTTCGTGTAGAATGTGTGAGGCTACTTATTAATTGATATGTTTTTCTTATTTAGAAATTGCCAAAGAGCATATCTGAGAGTTGTGGTATCAAGCCTGATGAAGAAGGCTCTGCTGGGATACGCCTTACCGCAAGGGGATCCGTCACCACTTGTGCATACGGCATGGACACGGACGGTCGCACACACTACAACTCGGTTGGGTGGAAGAGCTTCCTCGTCGGCAAGAATCTTCGGACAGGCAATCCTAATTACTATCAGGAACACCCACCACCCAGGCTTGAGGATGATGGTCGTCATCGACATCATCTAGAACTACATATGCATGTGTGTGGCTGTTGAACCATATATATGCTAGTATGACAACCTAGTAGACTTATCAACTATGATCTATCCATGCATTGTTGACTACTATATATGAGTTTGTGAGATTGTGTGGTTATATTAAATGTGGTACTATCGTTAATATTTGTGAGATGGTTACGTGAACTTAGTTTATTTACCTTTGGACTTGTCTTGATTTCCATGAATATTGCACTGACTGCTTTTTTTATTTTTATTTCTATTTACCTAGTTGTAGCGTGGGGAGAAAATAGGCGCTACTACTACATGATGATAGTAGTAGCATTGGTGGAGGAAGCGGCGCTACTAATAAGTATTTTAGCTGCAGCACTTGTTTAGAAAGCGCTCTTTGTTAAATAATACTGTAGCGCCCTAGCAAGAAGCGCTGGCGCCGTGCTCTTGATGCGTAAAAACCAGCACCACTAGTATGCTTTTCTCTAGTAGTGCACCAACATCAATCTGAAATCTCCAACTCTAACACTTTTGTACAGAGCTTCTCCAGAGAGTGTTTTCCCAAATGTTTGACCTTTCTATTTGATTTCTTTGCAAGCATCCGATGATGGGTTTCTAGACCTTGTTAATGGCGAGGTCCTCGAAACATGTTCCACGCCAACTTCAACCTCCCCCTCAACATCATCTTTTTCTTCCCGTTCCTCTTCAAACCTTTTGCTCATCATTCTAACCCCCTCCTTTGAATCCTCTAGGAAATGGGTTGTATAGTAATCATCCCATATCCTACTGACCAACTTTGTGGTTGTCGCACGCTTAAGATTTTGTTTTGATATTGGGGCATTTTTGCACTTGTGTTCTCTCCTCTCGCCACTTGAGATTTCTTCTTCATTGCTAGCTTCATATGACCTCTTTATTCCATCTTCTTGACAAGGCTTGTGGCAAAGGCGCACCATAGAATGTACTCATCTGTATAATTTGCGAACTATTGAAGGATTATCTGTCCATGCACCACAACATATCATTCAACAAGTCTCGCATCTTTTGAAATAAATGCATGGTGCCCTCTCTGAAATTCTGCTACTCTCTTGGTAACACCAGCGAATGAAAGTTTTGAAGCGCGAGTTTGTTCTTTTAAAATGGCAATAACACTAATAGCCAGTCTTGCTGTTTTAAGGACGGTGTCACACCATGGAGCATACTGCTTTGTTGGTTGGTGTAACTTCTACCTGGAATAATTTAAAATTTATGCAAGTTGAGAGGAAGATTTAATAGTGAGGAAATGCAAGATCCTAAGTAAAATGCAAAAGACATAAGATCGTAATTGCATGACAAGCTATTGATTGAACATGTGTGCCTAGAGTACATAATTGATTAGAGCTGCAGGAGTACTTACCAAGTTGTGTCGGTTCGAATAGATATGCGACCATTGAACCACAAAATTTCACAAGCCATTCCTTGAAACGACTCGGATAGATTGGAATCCCTTGATCTTCTGGTCGATTTAGTTGAGGAAGAAAACTAGATTAAAGTCCAAGTGTAAAAACATAAAGTTAGGTGGAAACATTGACACAATATCATGGTAATGATGCACATAAAAAATGTGGTAAACATAAGCAGAGTGCCAAACCTCTCTCATATCGAAGAGTAAGCTTTATCCGTTGAAATACCATTGGGCTTGTATAGACTTCTTGCATTTGTCTTTTGTTGATTTCCGATTAGCTTTATGAGATCCAGCAGCAGCATTGACACTCTGCAAATGACATACCACATAGGGCTTCAGCCCACATTTCTTCCAGCCTCAGAGGTCCCACGACCCTCGGCGAGAGAAAAACTTAGGCCTTATATACAGGCCATCGTGAACATTCTATGTGAGATTCTTGAGGACAAAGCTGGTCTCTAACAGTATTTTGAACTCATCACGAACCACTTCTCACTCCTCACAAGAACTGCAAGCGCCGGTTCCGGCACCCATTTTCACATAAGGGAGAGAGAAAAGGAACCTTTCTCAGGACAGTACACGCTTTTGCAAATGTACTCCAATGGCAAACTCTTCTTCCTATCCTCTGCGCTGGCCCACTCCACCCTAATAGCTTCCAACTATTCTTTTCTGCACTTGTGGTCCGAGGGAATCAGCTAGATATTGACACTCAATTATTCTCTCATGTCACCTACTTTCGAATCTAACCAATCATTGTTAAACAACACCTCTCTCATTTGCAACACTACCAAGGACATTGTGTGAACCATTTTGCATAACCCTACCATGGATCATCTGTGTGCCATCATGTGTCTCATACATATACTCAACAAAACACAAGATGGCTTTTCTTGAGTCACTTTCCAATGTGAGTGCCCCACCAACAGCAAGACTGAGATCTCCAACTCCCACACTTCTGTATAGAGCTTCTCCAGATGGTGTTTTCCCAACTATTTGACCTTCCCATTCTATTTCTTCACAAGCATCAGAAGATGTATTTCTAGACCTTGTTGGTAGCGAGGTCCTCAAAACATGTGCCTCGCCAACTTCAACCTCTCCCTCAACATCATCTTCTTCACTTCCTTCCTGTTCCTCCTTAGATACCTTTTGCTCATCATTCTCACCCCCTTCCTTTCAATCCTCTGGGAAATGAGTTGCATAGTAATCACCCCATATCCTGTTCTCCAACTTTGTGGTTTGCGCATGCATAGGGTTTCGTTTTGATATTGGGGCCATTTTTGCACTTGGGTTCAGATTATCTCCTCTCGCCACTTGAGATTTCTTCTTCATTGCTAGCTTCGTGTGCCCTCTTTCTTCCATCTTCCTGACAAGGCATGTGACAAAGGCGCACCGTCGAATGCACCCATCAAGATAATTTGCAAACTGTTGAAGGACTATCGTCCATGCACCACAACATATCTTTCAACATGTGTTGCATCTGTTGAAATGAATGCATGGCGCCTCTCTCAAATTCTTCTACTCTCTTGGTAACATCAGCGAAAGAAAGTTTTGAAGTGCCGGTTTATTCTTTTAAAATGGCGATGATACTAACGGTCAATCTTGCTGTTTTAAGGACGATGTCACACCATGGCGCATATCTTGCTTCGTTGGCTGGAGTAACTTGTACGACATAATTGAAATTCATATGTAAGTTAGAGGCAGGTTTAATATCAAGGAATTGCAAGGTTTCATGCATAAATAAAATGCTAATTTCAAAACATGATAAGATTAGAAATGGAAGGTAAGCAATTGTAACATGTGTTCATATAGTATACATAATGCAGCAGAGCTGCAGGATTACTACCAAGATATATGCGTTCGAATATATATGCAGATGATCAAGCCAAAGTATCATTTTTAGCACTGGTTTCATAGGGATGAGCTCCAAAGACATGAATTTGCAATCTGAATTATACAGAGCCCAATTGTTGAGTATTCTTAGTCGCAGCCTGCCATTTCACTATCAAACATGTACTCATCCATTTCTATATCGCATGGTGTATAGTATCTTTGGCGAGTGGGTAGTCATTGGCAATCTCCGTTTCACTAATCTTGATGTAGGCATTTTTTTTCTATGAACTTCCATTCTTGGCACTCGGCTTCTTCATTTTCCACTCTTCCTATTTTTGCAACAACCTTGCTAATTTCTCATCTTCATCCTCGTTTTCAGTAGCCTCCTTACACTGCCCATCCTTGATCGTCAGAGTTCCATTTGAGGCCATAGCTGCCAACCTGCTGAATTCCACCCTAGATTTACATCCATTTCTTAGGGCAACAAGAGCAGGCAGTGTGGACAGTATCTCATCATCGTTGTTTGCTGTATGGTCCAATGCAGTAAGCTGGTTATGCATAAACTCACCAATTGAGATTACAAAGTCCTTTCTCACCGTTCCATTGAAGCCATTGCTCAAATTAATGGAACGGACAACACTGGCAAGCGGCTTGATACGTCTCCAACATATCTATAATTTTTCATTGTTCAATGCTATTATATTACCCCTTTTGGATGTTTATGGGCTTTATTTTACACATTTATATCATTTTTGGGACTAACCTACTAACCGGAGGCCCAGCCCATATTGCTGTTTTTTTCTGCCTATTACAGTATTTCGGAAAAAAGGAATATAAAACGTAGTCCAAACGGAATGAAACCTTCGAGAGCGTGATTTTTGGAACGAACGTGATCCAGAGGACTTGGAGTGCAAGCCAAGAAGCTGTCGAGGCTCCCACAAGATAGGAGCCCCCCCCCTATAGGGCGCACCCCCTGTCTCGTGGGCCCCTCGAGCAGCCACCGACGTACTTCTTCCTCCTATATATACCTTTGTACCCCGAAAACATCCAGGGGCAGGACGAAACACAATTCCCACCACCGTAACCTTCTGTATCCGCGAGATCTCATCTTGGAGCCTTCGTCGGCACTCTGCCGGAGGGGGAATCGACCATGGACGGCTTCTACATCAACATCCTTGCCCCTCCGATTAGTTGTGAGTAGTTTACCACAGACCTACGGGTCCATAGTTATTAGCTAGATGGCTTCTTCTCTCTTTTTGGATCTCAATACAATGTTCTCCCCTTCTCTTGTGGAGATCTATTCGATGTAAACTCTTTTTGCGGTGTGTTTGTTGAGATCCAATGAATTGTGGGTTTATGATCAAGTTTATCTATGAATAATATTTGAATCTTCTCTGAATTCTTTTATGTATGATTGAGTTATCTTTGCAAGTCTCTTCGAATTATCAGTTTGGTTTGGCCTACTAGATTGATCTTTCTTGCCATCGGAGAAGTGCTTAGCTTTGGGTTCAATCTTGCGGTGTCCTTACCCAGTGACAGAAAGGGTTGCAAGGCGCGTATTGTATTGTTGCCATCGAGGATAACAAGATGGGGTTTATATCATATTGCTTGAGTTTATCCCTCTACATCATGTCATCTTGCTTAATGCGTTACTCTGTTCTTATGAACTTAATACTCTAGATGCAGCAGCGATCGGTCGGTGTGTGGAGTAATAGTAGTAGATGCAGGCAGGAGTCGGTCTACTTGTTATGGACGTGATGCCTATATACATGATCATGCCTAGCTAATCTCATAACTATGCATTTTTCTATCAATTGCTCGACAGTAATTTGTTCACCCACCGTAATACTTATGTTATCTTGACAGAAGCCACTAGTGAAACCTATGGCCCCCGGGTCTATCTCTTATCATATTTGCTTCCAATCTACTTTTATTTGCATCTTTACTTTTTGCATGTATATTATAAAATACCAAAAATATATTTATCTTATCTTACTATCTTTATTAGATCTCACTTTCGCAAGTGGACGTGAAGGGATTGACAACCCCTTTATTGCGTTGGTTGCGAGTTCCCGGTTTGTTTGTGTAGGTGCGTGGGACTTTTGAGGACCCTCCTCTGGATTGATACCTTGGTTCTCAAAAACTAAGGGAAATACTTACGCTACTATTGCTGCATCACCCTCTCCTCTTCGAGGAAAACCAACACAAGCTCAAGACGTAGCACGGCTCTTCTAGGATCAGCAAAGGGTTTTCGCCGATCGATCTAGCTAGCTTCATGTAAACTTCAACACAAACATGAGCTTTCGGCTAAAAGACCAAAATGAGACCTGTAGCTTCTTGTGGGCTTCACACATATATAGTCACTAGTTCTATTGAGCCAAATTACCGCAGCACCTTCCTTATAGCCAGAAATTACCCGTCCCTTGGTCCATGAAATCGACACATCATATTCCTTTTTCCTATCCTTTTGATATGAGCATCAAATGGCATGACAAGAGCTGTCATGGAGACACCATCACTCTGAGACATTTCAAGCGGTTGCAAATTACCATCTTTATCATGTAGGATGAAATTGATGACTTTTACGCAGCATTGCCCATCTCCGAGTCCTGTTCTTGTCAACCTAACAGCCTTTATTTCCTCCTCGATTCTGATTTCCTTGGCTGTGACAAGTGAACCTTCTTCGATAAGACAAATGCCTTCCGGTGAAATTGAACAGGCAACTTCTCTCTTTGGTGCATTGCAGCCAATGGCATCGTGACCAATGTTGGTGGTAACATTGCTCTCCTCCATTATATTCTCATTGTTGCTTTTAGGCTTTGCTTGGCGCCTCTTTGTTCCTGAAAGCGACAAAAATGTTGGACACATTTTTGATTGAAATGTTAGACACATTTTTAACAAAAATGTTGGACATACTAAAAGAAGTGAATGCAGTGCAAGTATGTATGCATCAGATGAATCCCATACATAAAATATTAAAATGGCGGTTTAACTACTCATTCTTTGATCGACCTAATATGATTATGCTCTCTTACTACACACAGTGGCCTTGTAAAATATATCGTTGAATGATCAGTTAAATGCATGGGATGGCAAATGTACCAATAAATAACAACGGTGTCCCAATCCATAGTTTCATATACTACACCGCACATCAAACTTAAAAAAAAATATGACAATGTAATTTGCTAATATGGAGAAGTGCAATGTTGTGGAAACTATGGCGTCCCCAGGAATAAGTTATCTAAAATTTGCGAACCAAAATAGCAAGGTAAGCACATATACATGCAGTACCAATAGAATGTGGAGAGTTCGACATAATTCCCCTGTAAAGTTTAGAATCAAGTAGATGTGTCAATTAGAAGTTTAGATAAATATAGCAATCAAATTACAAAATCAAGAGTTTAGCGGTTACACTGCAAAGCAACAATTCGGTAACACATTTTAGACAAGGACATATATGGCTGAGCTAGACGAGGTGAAGATATAGAGGGGGATCCGACTGGGTGGCGGATCTAGCAAGCACAGCGCTCGCAATGATAGATCTAGCCGGCTCATGGCGGCACGACCAGCAGGCGTGTGTGAGGTGGTGGAGGTGGAACACCGCTGCTACGCCGCTGGCTGGCGCATTCATTTTTTATATAAAATTATACCAGTGGCCGGTGAATATTGACGCCCGCAATTGGTAGTGTGTGCGGTTAGTGCTGTGAGTGGTCATTACTAGTGGCAGGCGCTACGTAATGTCCACCACTTTTATGGATTTATGATAACCCACAAGTATATAGGGGATCGCAAAACTTTTCGAGGGTAGAGTATTCAACCCAAATTTATTGATTCGACACAAGGGGAGCCAAAGAATATTCTGAAGTATTAGAAGTTGAGTTGTCAATTCAACCACACCTGGATAACTTAGTATCTGCAGCAAAGTATTTAGTAGCAATGTAATATGGAAGTAACGGTAACAGTAGCAAAAGTAATGATAGCAGTTTTGTAGTAATTGTAACAGTAGCAACGGTAAAGTAAAGAAGCAAAGCACAATATGTGAAAAGCTCGTAGGCATTGGATCAGTGATGAATAATTATGTCGGATCGATTCCTCATGTAATAGTTATAACATAGGATGACACAGAACTAGCTCCAGTTCATCAATGTAATGTAGGCATGTATTCCGAATATAGTCATACGTGCTTATGGAAAAGAACTTGCATGACATCTTTTGTCCTACCCTCCCGTGGCAGCGGGGTCCTAGAGGAAACTAAGGGATATTAAGGCCTCCTTTTAATAGAGTACCGGACCAAAGGATTAACACATAGTGAATACAAGAACTCCTCATATACGGTCATCACCGAGAAGTATCGATCATTCTCACTTCGGGTTGTCGGATCATAACACATAATAGGTGACTATAGACTTGCAAGATAGGATCAAGAACTCACATATATTCATGAAAACATAATAGGTTCAGATCTGAAATCATGGCACTCGGGCCCTAGTGACAAGCATTAAGCATAGCAAAGTCATAGCAACATCAATCTCAGAACATAGTGGATACTAAGGATCAAACCCTAACAAAACTAACTTGATTACATGGTAAATCTCATCCAACCCATCACCGTCCAGCAAGCCTACGATGGAATTACTCACGCTGGCGGTGAGCATCATGAAATTGGTGATGGAGGATGGTTGATGATGACGACGTCAACGAATCCCGTCTCCGAGCCCGAGCGGACTCAGATCAGCCTCCCGAGGGAGATTAGGGCTTGGTGGCGGCTCCGATCGTAAAGCGTGATGAAACTTTCTCTCTAATTTTTTTTCTGCGAAAGAGAATATATGGAGTTGGAGTTGAGGTCGGTGGACATCTAGGGGGCCCACAAGGCAGGGGCGACTCAAGGGAGGGGCGCGCCCCACCCTCGTGGACAAGGTGTGGGCCCCTGGCCTTGATTCTTTCACCAATATTTTTATATTTTCCAAAAATAATCTCCGTGGATTTCCATGTCATTCCGAGAACTTTTGTTTACGCACAAAAATAACACCATGGCAGTTCTGCTGAAAACAGCATCAGTCCGTGTTAGTTTCATTCAAATCATGCAAGTTAGATTCCAAAACAAGGGCCAAAGTGTTTGGAAAAGTAGATACGTTGGAGATGTATCAACTCCCCCAAGCTTAAACCTTTGCTTGTCCTCAAGCAATTCAGTTGATAAACTGAAAGTGATAAAGAAAAACTTTTACAAACTCTGTTTGCTCTTGTTGTTGTAAATATGTAAAGCCAGCATTCAAGTTTTCAGCAAAGATTATGAACTAACCATATTCAAAATAACACTTAGTTCTCATGTTTACTCGTATCAATGGCATAATCAACTAGCGAGCAATAATAATAAATCTTGGATGACAACACTTTCTCAAAACAATCATAATATGATATAACAAGATGGTATCTCGCTAGCCCTTTACGAGGCGCAAAACATAAATCAGAGCACCTTTAAAGATCAAGGACTGACTAAACATTGTAATTCATGGTAAAGAGATCCGGTCAAGTCATACCCAATATAAACTAATAGTAATGCATGCAAATTACAAGTGGTGCTCTCCAAGAGGTGCTTTTTAATAAGAGGGTGATGACTCAACATAAAAGTAAATAGATAGGCCCTTCGCAGAGGGAAGCGAGGATTTGTAGAGGTGCGGAGCTCGATTTAAAAATAGAGATGAATAACATTTTGAGCGGTATACTTTCTTTGTCAACATGACAACTATGAGATCTCGATATCTTCCATGCTACACACATTATAGGCGGTTCCCAAACAGAATGGTAAAGTTTATACTCCCCCACCACCAACAAGCATCAATCCATGGCTTGCCCGAAACAACAGGTGCTCTCCAACTAGCAACAATCCTGGGGGAGTTTTGTTTAATTATTTTGATTTACTTTGATATTTTTGATCATGGGACTGGGCATCCCGGTTACCAGCCATTTTCTCGTGAATGAGGAGCGAAGTCCACTCCTCTTGAGAATAACCCACCGGGCATGGAAGATCTGAGACAACCCTAGTTAATACATAAGTTGCTCGAGCATACAAAACAGAATTTCATTTGAAGGTTTGGAGTTTGGCACATACAAATTTACTTGGAGCGGTAGGTAAATACCGCATATAGGAAGGTATGGTGGACTCATATGGAATAACTTTGGGGTTTATGGAGTTTGGATGCACAAGCAGTATTCTGCTTAGTGCAGTGAAGGCTAGCAAAAGATTGGGAAGCGACCAAGCGAGAGAGTGACAACTGCCATGAACATGCATTAAAATTAATCAATCTGAGTGCAAGCATGAGTAGGATATAATCCACCATGAACATAATCGTGAAGGCTATGTTGATTTTGTTTCAACTACATGCGTGAACATGTGCCAAGTCAAGTCACTCGAATCATTCAAAGAAGGATACCACCCTATCATACCACACCGCAACCATTTTAATAACATGTTGGCACCCGAGGTAAACCATTATAAGCTCCTAGCTAATTAAGCATGGCATAAGCAACTATAATCTCTAATTGTCATTGCAAACATGTTTATTCATAATAGGCTGAATCAAGAACGGCGAACTCATCATATTTACAAAAACAAGAGAGGTCGAGTTCATACCAGCTTTTCTCATCTCAGCCAGTCCATCATATATCGTCATTATTGCCTTTCACTTGCACGATCGAACGGTGTGTATAATAATAATAGTGCACGTGCTTTGGACTAAGCTGGAATCTGCAAGCATTCAATTCAAGGGAGAAGACAAGGTAATATGGGCTCTTGGTTAAATCAACTATCATGCATATGAGAGCCACTAAACATTTTCATTATGGTCTTCCCCTCTCGACCCCCAAAGGAAAGAAAAGAAATAAAACTATTTACACGGGAAAGCTCCCAACAAGCAAAAGAAGAACGAGAAATCCTTTTGGGTTTTCTTTTAATTACTACTACAACATGGAAATTAAACTAACTAATTTTTTTGGTTTTTCTTATGGTTTATCAAACACACAAGAAGAAGGCTAGAAAAAGAAATTAAATTAGCATGGATAGTACAATGAAAACGTATGAGCACCGACAACTTAGAATAGTGTGTGAACATGAATGTAATGTCGGTGAGATATACGTACTCCCCCAAGCTTAGGCTTTTGGCCTAAGTTGGTTTATGGACATGGGTAGCCTGACAGATATCCAAAGTTGTGGCGGGTCGATCTTGAGATGCAGCATCCAATGCCTCTTGAGCTGCGACATGGCGGCAAGCTGCCTCCGCTCTCCTCTCGTATTCGGTTGCCTCCTCCCTAGTTACAACATATCTACTTTTTGCCTGAAAATCAAAAATGGCAGGAGCAGGGAGAGTAACATGGATAGCGTGACGTCTGTCAAAGATTAGTCGATCTTTGGAGGAATTGTTCATTCCTCTCAAGAAAATGATGACTGACCATGGCATTAAAATCTAAATAAGCGTGAGGCAACTCTATATCACCCTCACGTGGAGGTATACCAAGATAATTAGCAACACGGGTCGCATAAATCCCTCCAAACAAATCTCCAAATAAACCATTATTATGCAACCTACGTGCAAAAATTGCCCCCAAGTTGTAATCTTTATTACCTAATACAGCACTCTTGAGAACACAAAGATCAGGAACACACATGTGACATGCTTCATCCTTACCGTTAATGCATCTACCAATGAAGAGAGCAAAATAGTGTATAGCAGGAAAATGAATGCTCCATATGGTATCTTGTGCTATATCTCTAGATTCTCCCACAGTGATACTAGCAAGAAAGTCTTTATATTCAGATTTACGGGGCTCATTAACACTACCCCACTGTGGGAGTTTGCAAGAAGTAGTAAAATCTTCTAGGTCCATGGTATATGATTGATCATAAATATCAAACCTTCTCACGAATGAATCGGTCAAATAGTAGTCTTGAGGACACTTATCTTGCATGAAGTCCTCAAGATCGGCATTAAGCACATATGCGTCAAATTCATCCTTGATGCCTGCATTGACCATCAACTCTTCTGACAGCCATTCACAAGGCCGCACATCAGCTTCCCTTGTTGGTTCATCGTCTTGCTCATGCATAGCGCGCTTGGGTCCTTTTTTTGTTGAAGAACCACCTTGGTACATTTTCCTAGACATATTTCTTCCTCTAAAAAAATTCTGAAATTTTCAGTAACTCAAAATAAAAGTGAATCAAACTAAACAAGATTGATAGCAACTACTCCCACAGGTGCCTAGAGCCTATATCATGCATTAGAATTACTTGGACCTCATAAATTTGCAAAAATTTATATAGTGTGGCTAGCTTATATAGTGTGGCTAGCTTAGCATGCAAGCTAGGTGGTGGGCATGGTGGGGGTGTCATGCTTGTCCCCTGGGTCACTTCATGAATAGTGCCCAGGGACAAGTGACACTATGCGAGGTGACGGGTGACATCGGCTACCGTGCACCATTATAGCTCAGCAGTGTCGGGTATAGCCATCTCATCCGCGGCATGGTCGTCTTGTCTGTGTCGGGGATGTAGTTGACTTTGGCCAGCCGACTGGCTGGGGAAGCCGGTTTCTGGCGCAGGTTGGAGCAGCCGGCCGGAGGAGCAGTTGGCCCGGGCGGGCGGGCACCCCGTCTGACTGTCGTCTGGAGCGTCCGGGTGGCGAGCCGGCCGAAGCAGCCGGACTGAGGGGCGTCGGCCGCCCTGATGTCTTGAAGCGTCGTTTCGCCGTCTTTGGGATACCCCGGGGTCATTCCCCCGACAAGTACAGTCAGGTGCGATTACCCTAGCGGAGTGCCTATGGTTTGGACTACCCCGGAATTCTTCTCCGGAGGTTCATCACAAATCTCCCCTACGCCCACCATCGAAACTATGCATCATCTCGGGCTGACCAAGGGGGTAGCCTATCTACCTTTCCGGCCTTGGAGATCGGGCTTTGTTTGGAGGCGGAAGAATGCAGTTCTGTTAGGGTTTGTGTGGCGACCATGGCAAGTGCTGAATCGGGTTCAAGTGTTCATAGTAGGGTTTCGGAAGGGATGAGAGGGAGTAAGGCTCTGATCGATGATCTCCTAAAGCAATTGGAACTTCAAGAGGAGGAAGAGGATGATTTGAACTTTGATGAGGAATTCCGATCGACTCTAGAGGCTGAGTTTACAATTTGTTGTGTGCACACTACGCGACCATATTCGACGGAAGCGTTCTAAAGTAAGATGAGGATGGCATGCAGCCTAGCACGTGAGGTTCAATTCAAGCCGGTGGGGGAAAATTTGTTCGTCCTAACCATGAATTGCTTGGGCGATCGGAAACAGTAATGTGAGCAGGACCATCGATCTTGAGGAATAATGGCGTGCTCATTGAACCATATGATGGTTTCGCGAAGCTTGACAAAGTTGTTCTCGACAAAATCTCGGTTTGGATCCAAATCCAGAATTTGCCTCTAAGATATAGGAAAAAGGAGGTGTTGGAATCCCTTTGCAAGAGGGTGTGTAAGGTACTTTTTGTAAATCTGAACCCAAGAGGGGATGGCTGTCAGGGTGAGAGTTAGACTGGATGTTAACAAACCGTTGACTAGATTTCTAGCGATTACAAAATATAAAAGAGAGTCTTCCATCAAGTATTCTATGAGAAAATCCCAAAGTTTTGCTACGTGTGGCTTATTAGGACACACTCATCGGAACATGGCAATGGGAAACATGAGGAAAAGATAAGGATTGGGGCGAGTGGTTGTTAGCGCCCATGATTACCCCACCCTTTGTAAGAGGGAACGTGGTTCACGGGCACAGAGGCGGCCGTCGGGAGGGGGTACGGAGGTCGATCTAATGTAAATCAGCATTGGGCATGAAGAATGTGGCATCGACGGGATTTGGTAGACACAGCTAGTAGCCCTCCCAAAAACCCTGCTAAGGGCCGGATAGACTTATGTCCGGTAGTAAAAGGCTGAACTTTGAAACCCCTAACACGAGTGATCCTACACATGGGGGCTAGTTACGGGTGGTACTACGGGTAAGGAGTTGGTGCTCTTTGATGAAGGGAAAACTCCGTCTATGTTGCTTGGTGACGGTGTGGATGATACGGATACATCCTCGCGGGACTCTAAGAGAGCAAAAGTTGACAACCTCACTGTGATGGATTCCAGTGATAAGATACCGGCGGGTTCCAAGAGGGAACCTGTCCGGTCACAATGAAAATCGTAAGTTGGAACTACCGGGGGTTGGGTAAATCCCTGGCAGTGAGAGCTCTCCTGGAAGTTCAGGAGAGGCTTAATCAAGATGTTCTTTTCCTGTCCAAGACACATCTGACTAATGCTAGGGCAGAAAAAATGAAGAGAAAACTATCTTTTGAGATATGATCCTTTGGGAGAGTGATGGTAGGAGTGGTGGCTTGCAACTCCTGTGGCGCAATGAGCTCAAGGTCACTTCAAGAGAAGTACATTCAAATTTTTGGACATTCAGATTGACGAGAATAGTGGTACGCGATGGCGATTACTGGTTTGTAGAACCCAGCGGTGATCTGTAAGCACTTGACGTGGGAGTATCTTCGCTCCTACAAGGTATGGTCGATCTTCCTTGGATCGTCCTAGGTGATTTTTGAGATCTTGATGAATTCTGAAAAAGATGGGGGTATTTTGAGATCCCAGAGAAGTATGCAAGCGTTCTGCGACACGCTCGATGACTGTAATCTCTTTGACATGGGCTTTGTTGGGGATCCTTTTACATGGAGAAGAGGGAAGGTTCGCGAGTGGCTAAATCGGGTGGTCTGTGATCAAAGTTGGAACACCAAATTTCCACTAGCTAATGTGATTCATGGAGATTAACCTCTTTCAGAACCCCCCGCTCCCCCGCTCCCCCTTTTGTGAGCGCTCCCCTGCTCTCCGCCGGCGGCCACTCCGGCCCCGGCGTCCACCTTCTCCGCCGCTCTCCACCCGAACGCGGCGTCCACCTCATGGCGTCCGGCTCGAGGAGCCGGCCTTCTGTTTCCGCGCCGCTCCCCGGTGATAGGCCGGTCGTCTCCAGCTTGGGTCTGTCGGGCTTGCCTTGATCTGCTTGCTCCTTGTCTGCCATGAGGGCTGGACAGGAGGTGGAGATGCCGGTGGCCTCTGGCCCCTGGAAGAGGAAGGGCATGTCCCGCAAAGCCATGTGGCACTGTTGCAAGGTGTTGCGCCGCCAGCAGGAGGCGGTCCGTCCGGGGTCTTCCTCTTCCTCTGAGAGGCGCCTGATCCCGCCAGACCAGTTTGGCCTCTGGTTTCGTTGCTTTAGGGAAGGCCGTCGTCGTCAGGATTGCACCAAGGAGCCATTTTGCATCCATTGCAGGCTGTCGGGGCACGTATCCTCGCAGTGTTCCCGGCCGCGCAGCCCGATCTCTGTGGAGGAGCTCCGTTGGGCCGTCATCGCCAAGGCATCCAGGAACAGAGAGGAGCCACGGTTGGACCACGGCTGGGAGCGGCGGCTATTGGAGCCCAGGCAGAGCATGCCGAGTCGCCGCTCGCCCGGTGCGCCTGATCCCCCTCCCATGTCGTCCTCCTTTCCGGTGGCTGCATCTCTGTTGGAGGTGTGCATTGTTCAGCGGTCGGCGAGCATGGAGGATTTGGAGCGTTGACTCTAGCTGGCGGTACCTATGTACATGGGTGGTGCCAGGCCGCCGGTGTCATGCGAGGAGGCAACGGTGGTGCTGGCGGTGCAGCTGGACATTCCAAGACATCGTTTTTCAGTCCACAAGTTTTTCCCGAAGGTTTTGCTCGTCGTCATTGCTTCCCATGAGTTCAGGAACAAAGCTCTAGCGCAGCCGGTGGTTCTGCGCTAGGGCGTGCAGCTCCACATCAAACCTTGGCTACTCCAGGCCTAGGCGACGACGAGGTGCATGCGAATCCAAGCTGACATCTTGATCGAGGGGGTGCCTTCCCATGCATGGACCAAGGAGACGACAACAGAATTGCTCGGAAGCTCCTACCTGATCGACAGTCTGGCGCCGGAGACAGAGAACCACGAGGATCTTTCCCTCTTCAAGCTGAGGGCATGGTGTGTGGACCCTGATGAGGTTCCGGTCAGCCGGTGGCTTTGGGTACTGGAGCTGGTAGATGAGGATCCTGCAGGACGGCGACCCTCCTTCCGGCGGCTGTTGGAGTACCCCACGCTGATTCACATTGGGAGGTTGAGGGATTTCTCGCCACCGGAGATGTGGAGACGGAGCTCGAACGCGGACAGTGACAGTGGGTAGAGCAGCTTGCCAGATAGCTCGCATGGATCGTTCCCAGGAGGTGATTGGACAGTGCAACCTTGGACAAGAGGTGTCTGAGACCATCATGGCTTCGATTGGACCGGCGCCGCGCCGGTGATGGGTGGAGATGGTCGTTCGTACAAGCAGGTTCTGGAGGGGCGTGTGGGACCGTCTGACTGGAGGCTACTCCCCATGACGCCTCCTGGCCTGATGGGGCCGCGTCTACAGGCGTCAAATCGTGTGGGAGTGCGGGACTTGGGCCGGACCCCCATCGATCCGCAGCGCAGATTGGTGGTGCCAGCTGTTTTGGTGGAGCAGGTTGCTGAGGAGACAACAGCTGGACAGTTGGAATTGGTCAAAAGTGGCGGCCTAGGCGTCTCGGAGAATAGCGACAAGGCGATGGAGGATGGAAATGGACAAGATCAGGTCGGACAGGTGGATAGGATGGTTGCCTCGGATCCCGTGGTTTGCTAGGTTGCAGGCTCTATCCCCCCTACTTTGGTCGAGGACGGTCTGTCGCATGTGCACCAGAGAGGCCGGTTGCCAGACAGTGGGACCCCACCGGTGCTTGCAGCCTCGGATGCCGCTGGCTAATTGGTAGAAAGGGCGGGGATCGATGGATGGGGTGAGGGATCTTCTGCGCCTTGTTGCGCCCCGCCGCTATTGGAGGAAGGGCTGGGATGGGTAGGATCGACCGAGCAGGCAAGAATCGATCCTGTCGCCCCGGGACCCAAAGGTGGACGCACATGCAGATGGATGGGCTCCGATCGCCGAGCTGAGTGGGTCCATTACGATTGGCCTGGCTCATTGGGCACAACCCCCCAGTTGATCCGGTGAATCCATGCACGGACGTGACTACATACGTGGGTGACCAAGGCATCGTTGCACTGTGGTGGTGACACTTCTGCAGATTGGATGAATCGCATGCGCATTGTTTTCGCTAAGGAACTGGTCGCTCTGGGTAACATCAAGTCCTTCTGCGCCGTTCTGCTCAAGAAGCCGGCTCCGCCTTTGCTCAAGGAGATCGAGGGTGCCCATGTTGTTCGACCGGGCGTGGACACATTCACGCCTAGGCGTACTACCAGGTCGGTTGTGAGCTCGACTGGGGGAGGCAGGAAGACAAAAGCGACGGTGGCGGAGATGGTGCTCTTGAAGGCATTGGGGGTGGCTTGCGATGAGTTGGCAGTTTCAGACGACACACTAATTCTGCTTTGTTTCGTGTTCGACTTGCCACTTCAAGAGCAACAGCTTAAGGCGATCGCGGCTATCTTTGGGAAGGCAATGCCCACCAACCTATCGGACCAGCTGGAGACCGCGGCCTTGGTGACCGCGTAGGTAGGAGTTAGCCACGGTACTGACATGGATGATCTCTTTTCCAATGTCGTACAATCCTATGGATGTGGTGTCTTTGGAACGTGAGGGTTTAAACAGCCCGATTAAGAAGAAGGCTCGAGGAGTTTGTTGACTCGTTGCGTGTGGAAATCGTTTGTATCGTGGAAACTAAACCGGATCATGTTGACTAGTACATTATATTGCAATGTTTAGGACCATCTTATGATGGTTTTGCGTACCTATCAGCTTCTGAAATGAGAGGAGGGATCTTCGTTGGATGGGACTCCTCACGTGTCCAACTCTCTAACTTTTCCCTTGATTCCTTCTCTCTAACTGGTTATGTTGCGCCGAGGGAGGAGAGCCAGTGGTGGCTGTCTGTGGTATATGGGCCACAAGAGGATCATCAGAAAACTCTATTTCTCCAAGAGTTGTCTAAAAGGAGGACACTTTGCCCTGCCCCATGGTTGGTGATTGGAGACTTTAACATGATCTTACATGCGATGGACAAAAACAACATGCTGCTGGATCGCGGGACGATGGGGAGGTTCAAGAGATTTGTTGATGATAACGCTCTTAAGGAGTTGTTCTTGCATAGTAGGATTTTCACGTGGAGCAATGAGAGGGAGGTGCCTACCCTCACTAAGATCGATAGGGCGTTTGTGCCAGTTGATTGGGAGGTTGATCACCTGGACAGCTTGCCGCAAGCGCTCTCGACTGACTCTTCCGACCACTGCCCGTTGTATCTATCGTTGGAAGAGCGCATGGGCACGAAGAAAAGATTCCACTTTGAGCTGTTCTGCACCAAGCTTGAGGGGTTTTTGGAGGTGGTCCATGAGGCCTGGATCTGCGATCCTTTGATAGTGGAGTTGTTTCACCGTCTGGATGTCCTCCTGAGAAACACAGCTAGAGCTCTCATAGCTTGGGGCCAAAGGAAAGTAGGGAATATCAAGCTCCAGATTGTGGTTGTGAGGTTGGTCATCCTTAGACTTGATTGTGCTCAGGACTCGCGTCTCCTTACCCGAGATGAGAGATGGTTGCGTAGCATGCTCAAGCATCCAGTGCTGGGTCTGGCCTCGCTTGAGAGGACGATCGCCAGGTAGAGGTCCCGAATTCGATGGCTCGAGGAGGGGGATGCTAACACTAAATTGTTCCATCTGGTGGCCAATGGTAGGAAGAGCAAAACTTCATTCCGGCCATTGTTGTAGATGGCCAGGTCATCACAGATCAAAGAGGAAAGGAGGAGGCTTTTCTCCAAGCTTATAGAGAGCTGCTGGGAGTGAGTACTACTAGAGACCACACTTTGGACATGGAGGCCCTTAACATACAGTGAGTGGATCTCGCAGAGTTAGACCTTCCCTTCACGGAGGAGGAAGTTTGGGCTGTCATGAAGGACATGCCGTTGGACCGTGCCCCGGGGCCGGATGGATTCATAGGAGTGTTTTTCCAAAAAGCATGGAACATCATCAAGGGAGATGTGATGGCTGCGCTACACAAATTAGTCCTCAAGAATGGGCAGGGCTTCGGAAGGCTTAATCAGGCACTAATCATGCTCATTCCCAAGAGCCCGGAAGCGTGCCGAGTCAATGACTACAGGCCAACCAGCTTAGTCCATAGTTTTCCAAAACTAGCCGCTAAGTTGATGAAACACCGTATCTGCGAGCGGATGGGAGAGCTGGTAAATCTGAACCAATCGGCTTTCATTCGCGGTAGGAGTCTTCATGATAATTTCCTGCTCGTGAGGCAAATGGCCAGAAGGTTGCACCAATGGAAGGCTAAGGGAGTTCTTCTCAAATTGGATATTTCTCGAGCCTTTGACTCTTTGTCATGGCCTTTCCTCTTCGAGGTGCTTCGTGCTAAGGGTTTTTCGGAGAGGTGGCTAGCTTGGCTGGCAACGATGCTCACTACGGCCAGCTTGAGGATTGTGATGAATGGGTGTATGAGACATAAATTCATGCACGCTTGTGGCTTAAGACAAGGGGATTCTATCTCACCAATGCTATTTGTCATAGCAATGGAGACCCACACCGCTATCATTACCAAGGCACATGATCTCAAGATCTTGGAGAAATTGAATGGTTGTAAGCCTCTGCAACGGCTCTCGGTTTACACGGATGATGTGGTTCTATTCATTAGACCATCTAAGGCTGACATCACTTTCGTCAAGGAGGCTCTTGTGATCTTTGAAGAGGCCTCGGGTTTGAATGTCAATTTCGCCAAATCCTCGGCGATATTGATCCTGGAGAGGAGCATGACGAAGAATTGGTCAGGAACGCTCTGCCTTGGAAGATTGAGCACTTCCCGTGCAAATATCTTGGTCTACAACTGAGTATCAAACAACTTACACGATCAGAGTGGCAATTCATGGTGGATGGAGCGCTTAAAATCCTCCCAGGTTGGCAAAGAGGACTGGTTACTCGACCGGGGAGATTAATTCTGGTAAATCAAGTGATGAGGGCTCGGCCTACACACCACCTTATTGTAGCTGAAGCGCCAAAGTGGGCTATCGAGAAAGTGGATCAGGGATGTAGGGCCTTCTTTTGGGCTGGTGCAGACGCGGTCGTGGTGGGAAGTGTGCGGTCCCCTGGAAGAGAGTGTGCCGCCCAAAATAGCTAGGTGGACTTGGCATTATGGACCTCAGTAAGCATGGACTTGCCCTCCAGATGAGATGGGAATGGCTACGCAGATTGGACAACGGCCGGCCTTGGCAAGGTTTGAATCTGGTGCCGGATAGGCAAGTCTAGTGTGCGTTCAATAGCTTGGTGACGTGGGAGATCGGTGATGGCAATCGGATCCTCCTCTGGAAGGACAGATAGGTGAATGGCTATACGATTGCTGAGATTGCTCCTATGCTGGTAACCAAGGTGAAAACAAGGACGATCAACACTAGGCTGGCCAGTGAGGGGGCTTAAACCAGCATGATTGGACCAAGGACATACCTGAGACGCTATCCATGGAGGAGCTTGCGCAATTTATCCACCTCTGGGAGATTCTTTTGCAGTTTGACATCAACCCAGCATGTGGGGACAAGGCCGTGTGGGGGTGACATGACTCGGGGGTCTATTCTGCTGCTTCAGCTTATCGGATGTTCTGTGCGGGTGGAATCAGATTTGTGCCAGCGGCTGCTATCTGGAAGAACGGAGCACCCCTTGCCTGTAAGATATTTACGTGGCTAGCGATTCAACACCGTCTCTAGACTTCGGATAGGAGAATTAGGCATGGTTTACAGGAGACGGTCACCCCTTGTTATTTTTGTGACCAGGAGGAGGACATGGTGGACCACCTCATGATTAAGTGTGTTTTCGTGAGACAGGTCTGGTTCAATTGCTTCACCAAAGTGGGCATCAATCCCAACCTCATCCCCATGCAACATGATAGGCCACACCCGTGGTGGATGAGTGCACGCAAGCAGATCAGCAGGGTGGATAGGAAGGGTTTTGATGCTTTTGTCATGTTGATCTGCTAGACGTTGTGGAAGCAAAGGAACGCTAGGGTTTTCCAGTCTGGTGTTATTTGCGATGAGAGTGCTACAACCAATATGATCTTTCAGGAGCTGCATCTATGGCGGCTAGCGGGAGTGGTAGGAGTTCAAAAGTTTTGTGAGTAGTCCGCTTAGTGTAATGGAGTGGTTGGGTGGGATCGTCGGCTTGTGACGATCTACCATCAAATCTTGTACATATCTTTCTCTCTTCTATAAAGCTAAGGTATGCCTTTGGCGTACTCTCGAAAAAAAAAAGTGATTCATGGAGAATTCTCGAAGTCTGAGCATCGACCAATTCTTGTGGATCTGAGAATACTTGGCTGATCCTGATGCTCGTAGGCCAAGGAGAAGGAAAATGTTTGAAGCACGCTGGTTATTGGAGGAAACAGTGGATGACGTTGTTGGGAAGGCCTGGGAACATGCTTGCCTAGGCCCAGGTGATCTGGCCCAGCGAGTGAGAGCAGTGCATGGAGGCCTGCATGCATGGGACAGGCAAACTTTGAAGAAGCCGAAGAGGCAACTGTGCGCCCTCCAAGAAGAACTAAATAGGGTGATGTCGGGTGCCCTGTCGGATGAGGCGACTGTGAGGCAGCAGGAATTGCAATTGCAGATTGAGCATATCCATGAGATGGAGGAGATTCATTACCTGCAAAGGAGTCATGCCAATTGGTTGATGCGCGGTGATCAGAATACGTCATTCTTTCAAAGCTTTGCATCTATGAGAAGGAGAATTAATCTCATCAAGAATCTGAAAGACGGAAATGGAAATTGGGTGGAAGATAAGGCGGATCTGCACCAGCATATTTGTGCGTATTTCCAGCAGCTTTTTGCTACAGAAGTTGTTGATATGAATGAAGAGGTTATTCTGAACATTAATCTCTGTGTTACTCAGGCAATGAATGATGCATTATGTGCACCGTATACCGGGAGGAAATAAAAAGGGCTCTTTTAGTATTGGTGACCTAAAGGCACTGGACCGGATGGTTTGCACACCATTTTCTTTAAATGGTACTGGTCCTTCTAGGGATGATCTAACCGATGAAATTTTGGCGTCTCATCGGTAGTTTGGAACAACACTACTATTGTGCTGATTCCAAAAGTAGATAACCGGAGGAGGTAACCAAATTTTGCCCAATCATCTCTGTAATGTTGTTTAGAAGGTTATTTCTAAGGTGCTTGCAGGATGACTTAAACACATCCTACCGAGATTATTTCTCCCAATCAAAGTGCCTTCGTGTCGGGTCGATTGATTAATGATAATGTCCTAGTGGCTTACGAATCCTATCATACTATCAAAAAAGAAGACGGGAAATCTGGATTGTGTGCTATCAATGGATATGCATGTTAGGAAACATGCAACTTAATATTATCAGAGGCAAACGCCATCATATATACATATGTACATGGGAAGCCAAAGGCCAGAATGCAAAAGGCCAAAGGACACCATAAATATAACTCTAACACCCCCCCCCCTCAAACTCATGGTGGATCTACAACACTGAGTTTGGAGAGATAAAATCCATGTTGCGCTCTAGTCTAGGCCTTCGTGAAGAAGTCCGCCACTATAACTCAAGGCACATACTGAAGAGAAATAACATGGTCCTGCACACCAGCGCGCACAAAGAAAGCATCAACACCAATGTTCTTGGTAAGCTCATGCTTCACTGGGTCCCGCGCAATACTGATAGCACCTGTACTGTCTGACAAGAGTGTAGTAGGTGCAGTAACAGTAACACCAAAATCCTCAAGTAACCAGTGTAACCAAGTCACCTCTGCTGTGAGAAGAGCCATAGCTCGCAACTCAGCCTCTGCACTTGAACGGAAAACTGTTGTCTGTTTCTTCGTCTTCCAGGCAATGAGAGAACCACCAAGAAAGACACAGTAAGCAGAAAGTGAACGATGATCCGAAGGATCACTAGCCCGTAGCATCTGAATAGGCCCGAGTCAGTAACGAGCTAGAACGAGGAAAGAAGAGACGGTGAGAGATCATGCCACGAAGATATCGTAGAACACAAAGAAGGTGACTATAGTGAACGAAGTGGGAGAAGAAACAAACTGACTTAGGATATGGACAGGATAGGAGATATCCGGACGAGTGATAGCGAGATAGACAAGACTCCCAACAAGATGGCGATAACGAGTCGAATCGGATAAGGGCTCACCATCAATAGCATGAAGGTGTACATTAAGCTCCATAGGAGTCTCAATAGTGCGCCATCACTAAGAGCCGCACGAGCAAGAAGATCTGGATATACTTTTCTTGGGAAATAAAAAAGCCATCGAGGTGGAGGAAATCTCAATCCCAAGAAAGTAACGAAGTGGACCAAGATCAGACATAGAAAACTGCTCACTAAGACGAGCCTTGACAATGGCAATGTACTGAATATCATCGCCAGTGATGATCACGTCATCAACATATAGAAGAAGAAGAGTGCGACCACGAAAGCGAAGGTGGACAAACAGCGCTGGATCATGAACACTAGGTGAAAAACCAGCTGCGGTGACAAGCGAGGCAAAACGCCAAACCAAAGCGGGGGCTTGCTTAAGGCCATAGAGAGAGCGACGAACATGACAAACCTTGCCATCAGGAACTGAATACCCAGGTGGTGGCTGCATATAAACTTCCTCACGCAACTCACCATTAAGAAAAGCATTCTTAACGTCAAGCTGAGACACAGACCAGTGGCGAACAGAGGCCACGGTGAGAAGTGTGCGAACAGTGGTCATATGGGCCATAGGAGCAAATGTCTCATCGTAATCACGACCATGCTCCTGCTGAAAGCCACAAGCCACAAGAAAAGCTTTATAACGCTCAAGAGAACCATCAGAGCGAGTCTTAATCTTATAGACCCACTTACAAGTGATGGGGCGAACACGGGAGGAAGAGAAACCAGATCCCACGTGCGCTGCGTTCAAGGGCAGCAATCTCCTCCGCCATGGTAAACCGCCATTCAGATGAACAATAGCATCTCGATAAGAAGTCGGCTCAACAACGGTCGAAAGACCATAGCGAGAAGGAGAATATCGATCGTGGGGTGGACAAGGCCGAGCGAGAGACCATAAGTCGGCTGAGAGGAGGAAGACGACACATCAGAAGTAGAGGGCACATCAGTAGACCCATCCACAACACGGCGACGACGAGTATAATGGAAAGGAAAGGAGGGGAGAGGTGGAATCACTGGAGGTGGAGACGGGGAATGTATCGGTGATGAAGGTGGAGAAGAGGAAGGTATCAGTGATGAAGGTGGTGAGTCATGCAATGAGGAAGGAGAAGAAACCATAGGAGAGGACTGCGTCGGATCTGCAACAGTGAGACGAGGAGTAGGAATGCTACTGGGCACAAAGGGAGGTGTATCCGGAAAGGTAAGAAAAGAGATGTCCTCCGTGGAAAAGGCCAAGAGGATGGCCGAGGGTAGTAGGGACGAGACTCATCAAAGGTGACATCCCGGAAATACGCATCCGGTGACCGGCGGGATCCCAACACCGATAGCCCTTATGCTCATCACTGTATTCGAGAAAGACACACTCAACAGACTGAGCGGTTAGTTTGGTGCGTTCATGAGGGGCAAGCAAAACATAGCAAACACAACCAAACAAGTGAAGCGCCGAATAATCAGGAGAACGACCAGAAAGACGCTCAAGAGGAATACCACCCTGTAGAGCAGCAGATGGCTGAATGTTGATGAGATAGGTGGAAGTGGTAATAGCCTCAGCCCAGAAGTGTGGTGGAGAGAGGCAGCGATCATCATCGCATGTGTCATCTCAAGAAGGTGACGATGCTTACGCTTAGCCACACCATTCTGAGCATGAGCACCAGGACAAGTAAACTGAGCAAGAGTACCTTGCTCAGCAAGGAATCCTCGCAGCTCATGGGAGATATACACTAGTAGAAAAGGGGGCAATGGTCCAGGCCGGTCCAGCCCATTAGTCCCGGTTCAATCCAGAACCGGGACCAATGGGGACATTGGACCCGGTTCTTGAGCCCCGGGGGCCGGCCGGGCCACGTGGGCCATTGGTCCCGGTTCGTCTAGACCTTTTGGTCCCGGTTGGTGGGACGAACCGGGACCAATGGGCCTCGCTCCTGGCCCACCACCATTGGTCCCGGTTGGTGGCATGAACCGGGACCAAAGGCTGCCCTTTAGTCCCGGTTCAGGCCACCAACGGGACCAATGGTTGTCCCTATATATACCCCCTGCTCGCGAGCAGAGCACTCTCAGTGCTCTGTTTTTCGTGGCCGGCGAGGGGAGAGCTTAGTGGTGCTCTAGCTCACCTCCTATGCACACGAGGTGTTCGATGGAATGCCCGAGCCACACTACTTAAGCTTTCTCCCCTCCAAGCTCGACCGCCAAGCTCCATTTTCCTCAATATTTGTCTAGATTTAGCGGTCCGTCACGCCCCGTCCCCGTCTTCACCGTCGTCGATCACCCGCGCCGATCTCATCGCCGGCACCACCGTGGTGAGCCCCTTGTTCTTATCTTCTTTCTGAAAGGAAAAATATTCTTACTTGTATGTTTAGATAGATACTTGTATTATTTTCTTACTTTTATTATTGCATCTTATATAGTGCGATGGTTTTGGTATCCGCCCCCGTCGGCCCTCGTCCTGTCTATGATTCGGATGTGGTATATATTATCTTTTCATAACTATTGGTTCATTTATTGTTTATGACAATTATGCCGACCAACGTGACATAGATTTTATTTATCTAGGAGGTTGTTGAACCGGAAATTCCAACCAACCCTATTGTCGAGACGTTAAATTTAGTTGAAGAAGAAAACAATTTCTTGAAGGAAAAAATTAGAAAAATTGAGGAGGAGAAGATGATATTGGAGTTGCATGTTGCGGATGTCGTCGATGATCACAAGATCAAGATGGATGCAATGCTCTTGAAGATTAGAAAGATTAGAAAATATGCCATTCATACCGAGGCTTGGTATCATTATGATCGCATTTGTTTTCGCATTGAAATGTTTTACATAGTTTCAGTGTATGGTTTAATTAATTTAGATGCTCTACAGAGCTTTATGTTGTTAGATGAGAACTATGTATGTACTTTGGTTTTAATGTGATGATGAACTTCTATTAACTTGGTCACTTCATAATATAATGCACGCAGATGAACCGGCAATGGATGTACGGTTCAAGACACACCTCCGAGTACATTAAGGGCGTGCATGATTTTCTCGAAGTGGCTGAGGCAAACAAGCAGAATGGTTTTATGTGTTTTCCATGCCTGTATGTGGGAATCTGAAGTCTTACTCGATCGGAAAATCCTTCACACCCACCGCTTTACAAGGGTTTCATGCCACACTATAATGTTTGGACGAGGCACGGAGAAATAGGGGTTATGATGGAAGACGGCGAAGAAGAAGAGTACGATGACAACTATGTGCCCCTGAATACGGTGATGCTCACAAGATCAAGAGGAACCAGACGATGTGCACGATGATGCTGCAACGGGCGAAGCTGCTGAAGATCAAGAGGAACCGACGATGTGCCCGATGATGATGATCTCCGCCGGTCATTGTCGATGCAAGGACTCAATGCGAAAGTCAAAAGGAGAAGCTGAAGTTCGACCGCATGCTAGAGGACCACAAAAAGGGTTGTACCCCAATTGCGAAGATGGCAACACAAAGCTCGGTACCGTCATCGAATTGCTGCAGCGGAAGGCGAGAATCTTGTGCTCGACAAAGGATTTGAGAAGCTACTTAAAATATTGAAGAAGAAGCTTCCAAAGGATAACGAATTGCCCGATAGTACATACGCAGCAAAGAAGGTCGATGCCCTCTAGGATTGGAGGTGCGAAGATACATGCATGCCCTAATGATCAGATCCTCTGTCATGGTGCGCATAAGGATCTGAACACATGCCGGTATGCGGTGCATTACGGTATAAGATCAGACGAGATGACCTTGGTGATGTTGACGGCGAGCCCCCCAGGAAGAGGGTTCCTATGAAGGTGATGTGGTATGCTCCTATAATACCACGGTTGAAACGTCTGTTCAGAAACGGAGAGCATGCCAAGTTGATGCGATGGCACAAGTTGAGAGCACCCACTGACGAGTCGGAGTGGAGAAAATCGAGAGAAAGTACTGGGATGAGTTTGCAAGTGAGCCAAGGAACGTATGGTTTGCTTTAAGCGCGGATGGCATTAATCCTTTCGGGGAGCAGAGCAGCAATCACAAAGACTGCCCGTGACTCTATGTATGTATAGCCTTCCTCCTTGGATGTGCATGAAGCAGAAGTTCATTATGATGCCAGTTCTCATCCAAGGCCCTAAGCAACCCGGCAATGACATTGATGTGTACCTAAGGCCATGAGTTGAAGAACTTTTACAGCTGTGGAATGGAAACGGTGTATGTATGTGGGATGAGCACAAACAGGAGGAATTTAACCTAAAGGCGTTGCTGTTCGTGACCATCAAAGATTGGCCCGCCTCAAGAACCTTCAGATGGATAAACAAGGGATACCACGATGCACCCACCGTTTACTTGACACCGATAGTATATACCTGGCAAGCTGCAAGAAGAATGTGTACCTGGACCATCATCGATTTCTTCCGACCAACCATCAATGTCGAAAGAAAGGCAAGCATTTCAAAGGCGAGGCAGATCACCGGAAGAAGCCCGCCATGCGTACCAGTGATCACGTACTTGCTATGGTCAATGATTTACACGTAATCTTTGGAAAGGGTCCCGGCGGACTAGCTGTTCCGAGTGACGCTGGGGGACATGCACCAATGTGGAAGAAGAAATCTATATTTTGGGACCTACCCCACTGGAAAGACCTAGAGGTCCGCTCTTCGATCGACGTGATGCACGTGACGAAGAACCTTTGCGTGAACCTGCTAGGCTTCTTGGGCGTGTATGGGAAGACAAAAGATACAAATGAGGCATGGAGGACCTGCAACGTTTGCACAAAAAAGACGGCATGCCTCCAAAGCAAGATGAAGGTCCCGCCGGCTATGCTCTTACCAAAGAAGAGAAGGAAATCTTCTTTGAATGCCTGCTTAGTATAAAGGTCCCGACTGGCTTCTCGTCGAATATAAAAGGAATAATAAATATGGCAGAGAAAAAGTTTCAGAACCTAAAGTCTCAAGACTGCCACGTGATTATGACGCAACTGCTTCCGGTTGCATTGAGGGCGCTTCTACCGGAAAACGTCCGATTAGCCATTGTGAAGCTATGTGCAATCCTCAATGCAATATCTCAGAAGGTGATCGATCCAGAAATCATACCAAGGCTAAGTAGTGATGTGGTGCAATGTCTTGTCAGTTTCGAGCTGGTGTTCCCACCATCCTTCTTCAATATCATGACGCACATCCTAGTTCATCTAGTTGACAAGATTGTCATTCTGGGCCCCGTATTTCTACACAATATGTACCCCATTGAGAGGTTCATGGGAGTCCTAAAGAAATATGTCCGTAACCGCGCTAGGCCATAAGGAAGCATCTCCATGGGCCATCAAACAGAGGATGTCATCGGGTTTTGTGTTGACTTCATTCCTGGCCTTAAGAAGATAGGTCTCCCTAAATCGCGGTATGAGGGGAGACGACTGGAAAAGGCACGCTTGGAAAGGACTCAATAATATGCAGGGACGGATATTCTTGGTCTCAAGCACACTATACAGTTCTACATAACTCTACCTTGGTGACCCCGTATGTCGATGAACACAAGAACAGTCTGCGCCCAAACACCCGAGCAAAGGCGACGATCGGATTACATGTGAACACATCAGACTTTCAGCAGTTGGTTGGAAGCACGTATCAGAGGTGACAACACTGTTTGTGATGAGCTATACTTGTTATCGAGGGGACCATCTTTGACTGTATTGATTTGGAAAGATTACGAGATAAATGGGAATACATTTTACACGATTGACCAAAATCAAAAGAGCACAACCAAAACAGCGGTGTCCGCTTTGATGCAACAACCGAGAGGGGAAAGGACACATATTATGGTTACATAGTGGACATATGGGAACTTGACTACGGACATGATTTTAAGGTCCCTTTGTTTAAGTTCAAATGGGTCAATCTGTCAGGAGGCGGGGTACAGGTAGACCCATAGTATGGAATGACAACAGTGGATCTGAAAAATCTTGGGTACACTGATGAACCGTTCATCCTAGCCAATGATGTGGCACAGGTTATCTATGTGAAGGACATGTCTACCAGACCGAGAAAGAGAAAAGATAAGGAAGCGAATACATCATACGATGAGCCAAAGCGCCACATAGTTCTTTTTCAGAAAAGGGACATCGTGGGAGTGGAGGACAAGATGCGGACATGTCCAAGATTATGAAAAGTTTCATGAAATTCCTCCTTTAAAGTCAAGGCTGACCCAAAGATCCCGATAAACGATGAAGATTATCCATGGTTACGACGCAATAAGCAAATTACACAAGCGAAGAAAAAGTGAAGACTTTCTCCGGCAACTATTATGATGATACCATGCCAACTTTGTAACTGACGAGTATGATACCATTGTCCGTTTTGTACATGCACATGCTATGTGTGGGTCAATTTATGATACCATGCCAACTTTCAACTTTTTCAGAGTTCATTTGAAATGCTTTAATGTCTTATGGTTCGGCCCTCGTAATAATCAAAAATAGCAACAATAAGTATTTTGTTGTAAGTCGAAACAAAATAAAATAAATAGAGCAAGAAAGAAAACAAAAAAACAAAAAAAGTGGAAAGTTTATAATTTTCCTAAAACTAAAAGCAAAAAGAATTAAAAAATAAAGCAAAAAAAAAGAAAATAAATAATGCAGAAAACAAAACAAAAAAACGACAATAAGTATTTTTTGTAAGTAGAAACAAAATAAAATAAATAAAGCAAGAAAGAAAACAAAAAAAAAGTGTTTTCAAATTTGAAAAGTAATGGCACTAACAGAAAGTTTATAATTTTCCTAAAACTAAAAGCAAAGAGAATTAAAAAATAAAGCAAAAAACAAAAGAAAATAAATAATGCAGAAAACAAAACAAAAAAACTGGAAAAAAATAAAAATAGCAACAATAAGTAAAGAAAAACAAAAAACAAAAAAAATGCCCTTCATCGGGCCCCATGGCTGAATATGACTTGAATCCTACTTTGGGCCGTGATTCAGCCCATGATAGGCCCGTAAGGCCCATCGAGCAAAGCAGTAGCAAGTAGGCCCATAAGCCTGCAGTAGAGAGGAGTTCGAGAGGGGTGCGGCAGTGGGGCTTATAAACCACTGCGCCCCCCTCTTAACTAGCAAGGTGGGACTAAACTTTGGCCCCGATGCAGGCAGCACAGGGGCCTTTGGTCCCGGTTGGCGGCTCCAACCGGGACTAAAGGGGGTGCATTGGTACCTGTTCGTCGCACCAACCGGGACCAATGCACCACCTTTAGTCCCGGTTGGTGCCACCAACCGAACCGGTACTAATGCATCACCTTTAGTCGGTTGGTGCCACCAACCGGGACCAAAGGTCGCAGCCAAAAGAGGCCTTTGGTCCGGTTGGTGGCACCAACCGACTAAAGATTAGTCCCGTTGGAGCCACCAACCGACTAAAGGCTGTGCTATATAAGCAGACTTAGCGTTTCCGCCAATCGCCCACTTCTCCCCGACGCCCCTGCTCCTCCTCGTCATGCCGCCGCCCGACGCCCTGCTCCACCTTGTAAATCGCCGCCACCGCCGACGCCGTTAGGCTGCTTCGCCATCGCCGCCGCCCCTGTGAGCATAGCCTGCTCCCGCGCCTCCTCACGCCCCTGCTGCCTGCCGCCGCCGCCGCCCCTCTCTGATCGGTCGGTGCAAGGCCGCCTGCCCTTGCTGCTTGGCCGCCCAACCGCCCCGCCTGCATTTTCCTCCATAGCAATTTTTGCATTTTTGTGTATATGTGTTTGTATGTGTATATATGTGTACATGTTCATGGTATTTTTTCATAAGTGTATTTTTTTGTTCATTGCATTTTTCATATGTATAATGTATATATGTATGTGGTAGCTATATATATATATATGATGAATGGATGTGGCTATATGTATGTATGAATATAATGTTCATAGCATTTTTTGTTTATATATGTTTTTTCATATATGTATTAATTTTATATTTAGGTTGTTAGTAGATATCGATCGATTTTAGGTTAGTGCATTTTAGGTTAGTGTAGAGGAGAAAGTAAAATAAGGAAAAGGAAGAAAAGAGGAAGAAGGAAGAAGGAAGAAGAAGAAGAAAAGAATGAGAGGAAAAGGAAAATAAGAAGAGGAAGAAAGGAGAAAAGAGGAGAGGAAGAAGAGGAGAAATAAATAAGAAGAGGAAAAAGAAGAAAAGAAGAGGAGAAGAAGAAAGGAATAGCGGAGAAGAAGAAAAATAGAAGAAAAAATTCTATTTTTTCTTCTTCTCCTCTATTCCTTTCTTCAGATCCTCTTTTTTTTTCTTTACTTCTTCTTCTTCTTCCTTCTTCCTTCTTCCTCTTTTCTTCCTTTTCCTTAATTATTTTCCTTTCGAGGGAGAAGAAGAAAAAGAAGAGGAGAAGAAGAAAGAAAGGAATAGAGGAGAAAGAAGAAACTTCAACACGAGGGGGGGGTACCGATACCCCCTCCCCGATAACATTATTTTCCCATGTATATGTATGTCGCGTCGTTGTCGATATAACCCCCTCTTGATAACTTCGACATGAGGGGCGGTCGATATATATACCCCCTCTCGACCGTGATAACTTATACAACTGCAGCACCCCCCTCGGCCCTCTCGCTCGACCAAAACTCTCGAGGACACCCAAACCCTAGAGAGAAAACGATGTTGGTCTCCTACCCCCTCCTGCCGCGCCCCTACCCGACAAATTAACTCTCTCGAGGCCACCCAAATTTATCAAGTTAAAAGAGCGTTATCGTCGAGGCCACCCCAAACCCTTGAAGCTTTGTGTCGAGGCGACCCCAAACCCTAGAGAAGCAGCGTCGAGGCCACTAACATGATTCCTTATTGTGATTAGCTAGCTAGTTCTACGTTTGCCACTATGTACCATGTTTGAATAATAATTGACATGTTGTAAATATTTGCAGAATCTATGGAGCACTCCCGAGACGAAGAAACAGAAGCGATGTTGGGGGACATAATCGCAAATGGAAGTGATGATGTTGCGTCATTTCTCATCGACACTGATGGTCAGCTGGATGAAGAAGAGGGCCATGTTTATGATGGCTTCGACCCATTAATGCCGGTACAAGAGGAGGACTATGTTCATGATGGCTCCGGTGACACAATGGAGGTACAAGACAAATGAGACCGTGCTGACTGCTCCGGTCACCGAACCGAGTCCGGCCAGGTATATATATATTAGTTAAGCCCGTGCTGAAAAGTTAATTGATGCATCCATTAATTATTTTGGTATATGTACACATATTAATTACTGTCGTCTTTCTTCCTTATAATTTCTAGCCCTCCGGATCGAGCACAACTTCGGTAAGGAGACGAGGCCCAAGAAAAGTTGAGCTCGGATGAAAAGTTTGAGATCATAGAAATCGCTACCGACGGCGAACCGATTGAACCCATCCGGACAAGGAAGGCATTTTCGCTTTCGGTCAAGGGGTTCTTGTTAGGGACAGATCCCGATCAAGCATCCAGCAATGGTATAAGCTGCTAAGGATGAAGACGCTGAGGTGTCTTATGTCAATGATATGCAGAAAGAAGATCTTTGGACTGAGCTGAAGGCAAATTTCACCCTACCGCCAGAGGAGGATCCGGAGAAGCCAGTTAAAGACCAATTAATCAAGTCTTGTGCTCTTAAGAAGATGGCAGGCCTAATGAGGAGGTGGAGGAAAGAGCGGAACTAGTTTGTCAAGAAAAAAGAGACACCAAAATTCATCGGCAAATATGAGAAGATCAAAGATCACTGGCCCGCATTTGTGGCCCACAAGACATCGGAAAAGAGTAAGAAGATGTCGGAGACAAACAAGAAAAATGCTGCGAAGAAGAAGCTTCACCATCGCACGGGTCGTGGCTACCTCAAAGCCCGCCTAAGTGGTCCAAGGCTGAGCTTGATCTGCTTGAAAAAGGGATCGAACCGAGACAATGCGCGCTGATCGCTGCGGACTTGGTTCTTCGGGCTGGCGGAACCTTGGACCCGTAATGAGGCAAAGTGTCGATGGACGGACGAGCAATCGCAAACACCAATCAAGAACCTTCGACACTATATCGATGCAGCGCAGCGAGGGACGTTCCTTCCAAACAGGAGAAGGACGAGCTCACAATGGCCCTTGGGAATCCCGAGCACCCCGGGACGAACACGAGGCACGCCAGCTCCATTCCGTGGAAGGTTGGTTTTTCGGACGCAGGGGTTACAAAACCCACGAGAGGAGGAAGAAACCGAGCAGACCAAATGCAGGCGCTGCTTGGAAGGGTAATGGGGCTAGAGGATCGAGAAGAGGAACGAGAAGCAGCAGATCGCAACAAATGACATGCCAAAGCTTCCCGGTTACCCCGCCATCTCAGCGGAGAAGCAGCGTTGCTTCCACCGAGCTGCTTCGGTGGAGCATGTCTTGACGGCTCGCCAGATATCCCGTGGATGGTATCACGGAGTCTCAAAATTGCCACATTATGGCGCGATGCATGAATTTGAAGGTCAAGGTGGCTGTTGGCCAAGTTTATCCTAGTGGACCCGCACAACTTATCACCGCCACCGATTCCGTATGATTTGCTAAGGTGATGGTGGATGAAATAACGGAGGGATTTGAGGACCTCGGGCTTGAGCACCCTACCGGTGAAGGGGAGACTAGGCTGGGTTCGCTCAAGACTCCATGCCTATGGCGGAAGGAGCTCATCGACCTTTGAGGCTGGACGCCCCGCCTCCTCCTCCTCCTCCGCGAGTCAGGCACTCCGCCTCCACCGCCTCCTCCTCCGGTGAGTGACGATCAGGGCACGCGTGGCGGCACTCCGCCTCCTTCTCCGCGCGTGGCGGCACTCCGCCTCCTCCTTCTCCGCCGCCAAGAAGGGCGGAAGAGACCCGCCGCCGCCCGGCTGCTCCAAAGCGTCGTAGTCCTTCTCCTCCGCCTCGTAAGCAAGCACGAAGAAGACAGACGCCGCAGCCGCGCCCGTCTGCTCCGGCGTCTAGCAAGACAAGAAGAGAGAGGCAATACAGATACGGTCCAACTCTAAAGCCTGTAGAGAAGTTACCATACGAGAGGACCAAGGAGGAAAACAATACGATCGTGCAGGCCCAAGTGAAGGAGTTCTTTGAAGGGGTGAAAGCAAAGATACATCCACCTCCGGAGGAGAAGGTAGATCCGTGAAAGCAAAGCGCACTCTCGATGCCTGCGGAAACCACCAAAGTCTCCGCCGAGAACCAACTATGAGCGACATTGAGCAGACATATCTCCAAGCCAAGCAGTCGGGAACTACTGTCAGTGATAAAAGGTCAAAAGAACAACGAGCAAAGGGGGGAAAATTGCCCAGCTCGGCGAACAAGCACAGCAATCGTGCCCCCCGCTCAATGTGTCTAATCCTCCGGGGACGGTGGCGGTTATGGCAATCTTGAAGATTACTTGCTCGACGATGTACTTCCGATTTCATGGAGGTGGACGATTCAGATCTGAGTACGGAAGCCTCTCGTCAAAGATGAAAAATCTCTGACAACAATGATGCAAAGATTCCATAGTTGGTACATGAAAACCTGCAGAGAGTCTGAGGGGACGAACAGTTTGTATCTGAAAATTAAAGAGGAGCACGACCTCGTTTCAAATGATGTGTTGTGTGTTCCATTTGAGGAGTTCTTCAAGTTCTTCAATCAAAAGGCCCTCGATAAATTAATGGTCTTTTGCTACCGCCTGTAAGTACTATTTCTGTCATTAAGTCTCTATATATAGCTCGGCTCTTTCATTGCATGTATTTATAATCAATTATCCTCAATATATTATGCAGATTGAAGATCGTCGAGTGCAAAAAAAATGAAATCTATGATATTGGGTTCATTAACACAAATATCATAGATGTATTTCTGGTTAAAAAGCACGTCGAAGAGGCCGAGGACAACTTGCTACAATCGTTGATCAAAAATCAAAACAAAGATACCATACTCTTTCCTTACAACGGCCCGTGAGTGTTATTGTCGTGTGCATATTCGGTTTCCCTTATTACTCGAGCGATGTTAATGTAATTGATGAGTTATGCATGCGTGTGCATGTACCACTATATTCTTCTGCAGATTAAGCTTGAGCGTGGACTAGTAACCGTCTTAGAATCCAGACGGAAAGATCCCAGCACCTATGCGGACATGACTGAAATGCTCAGCAAGTAAGTTCAATCGATCATTATCGCACCATATCGGCAACTTTTTGTTCATTTCCTGATATCTCAAGTAATAATAATTATTTTCTTTGTCTTGCAGGGTTTGGAAACAGTTCACCGCACAAGCTCCGGGACTGCCAAAGGAGCTACGATATGTATACCCGAAAGTAAGTACTACTGGCTAGCTAGTTGCGCGCATCTCCCGTTGATTCTATAGCTATACTTTCATCAATGCCATTTATAATGCTTCATTATCAGTCTGATTGACCTCTATTTCTTGAAAAGTGCTTGTGGCAGGAGGAAGGGAATGATTTCTATGGATACTACGTGTGCGAGTTCATCCACAACGCGACTTTGAAAAACAAGCGGGGCTACTCTAAAAGACAATATGAAGTGCGTAAGCAATAATATTCACAATTTCATTTTATTACACCATCATTTCTGTTGAGTTTCATTCATACATATGTATTAATTAAGCCCCTTCTTCAAATTAATTAGACGTGGCAGATGCGGGATGAACTCCTAGAACCAGATCGCATGAAAGCAATTCAAGAGGAATTGGCGGGATTCTTTCTTGAACACGTCATCAGGAAAACCAGAGAATACCATGTGGAAGTTGATTTCAAATGCTATGGGTTTGTAATTAAGAGATCTTATATAGATTGTACATGTATGTAGCCAGTAAAGAACTTGTTGTTCGACCAATCTCTCGGAGGAGAGGTCGATCGATCACTTCTCTCGGTATGCATGACGAACTTCAGATGAATGGTTCTCTCGATCACTTATGTATATATACTACGAAGCGCCGACCAAGCACGGACATAAGATAGGACACTTCTCTCTATTAATTAGCTAGCTAACACAATATCTAAACACCTAAATTAACCCCCAAAACCCCCAAACCCCTCCTTTAAAAAAACAAAACCCCAGCCATCGAATGCAGACACGTGGATGCCTTTTGGTCCCAGTTGGAGCCACCAACCGGGACCAAAGGCCCCCTGACTGGGCTCGGCGCACAGGGCCACGTGGAGGCACATCTGTCCTGGTTCGTTTTAGAACCGGGACTAAAGGGGGAGGTATTAGTAACGACCCATTAGTCCCGGTTCCTGAACCGGGACTAAAGGCCCTTACGAACCGGGACTAATGGGTGGTTTTCTACTAGTGATACTCACCAGCCGAATCTGCGCGAAAAACACGAATAGGAGTAGTAAACTAGGTATGAACCATAGCAGTAAATTTTTTGTATATAGATAAGACCTCACTACGAGAAGACATGAAATAGATCCAAGTGTACCGAGAAAAATCATCTATAAAGATAATATAGTAGCGATGACCCCCTTTCGAAGTGAAGGGAGCCGGACCCCAAACATCAGAGTGAACAAGATCAAAAGGGCGCTCGGACAGTGACTCACTATGAGGATAAGGTAGTTGAATCTGCTTACCAAGCCTACAACCCAGACAATCCAACGAAGCGTTACCGGAGACAGATCCCAGAACACCATGATGAACCAAAGACACTAGTAGAAAAAGGGTCAAACGTGAAGCACATTAGTGCCGGTTTGTATTAGAGCCGGCACAAATGTATACATTAGTGCCGGTTCCAACGGCTAGCCGGGCCGCTCTCATTAGTACCGGTTCGTGGCTAACCTTTAGCATCGGTTCGTGCCACGAACCGGTACTAATGAGAGTGGTGGCAGGATGTTGTCGATCTGGGCCCCTCCGGCACCTTTTAGTAACGGTTCTTGGCACGAACCGGTACTAAAGGTCGCCCCACATAAACCCTTCGCCCACCCGAGCTCGCTCTGTTCTTCCCCTTTCCCTCTCCTCTCTGTTCTTCCCTCTTCCTCTCGAGCTCATCACACATTTTGCCCAAAATTTGTCAAGATTTGAAGGCCCCCTTCATTCAAATGATCACAAAGGTTAGCAACTTTGTCCTTTCATCTCTCATTGCTAGATTAGCTCTTGCAATGCTTTATATAGTTATTAATTTGTGAGTTTAGTAATTTGGGAGGAAATATATATATGTGCTAGTATTTGATTTATATGCAATTTGAGGTCAAAAATAACACTTAGTTTGCATATGTAGGTGTGGTTTACTTAGTGCCTTCTAAATCTCCATCGTAACCACCGTCGATCGCCCGCACCGTCCCGTCGCCTAGTGAGCCTCTTGTTCATGAAATTTTATATAAAAAATTGATGTTTGTGTGATTTGGATATATAGTTACTCGTATAATATTTATCTTACCCGTACGTTGTTTGTTATACATAGTGCCATGATTTCGATATCCGTCCCCGTCGGCCCTCGTCCTTGTTATGATTCGGATGTGGTATATTCTCTTTTAAAACTATTTGTTGCATTTCGTGTTTATGACAAATTATGCCCATCAAGTTGACATAGATATTTTTATCTAGGAGGTATGTGAACCGGAAATTCCAACCAACCCTATTGTCGAGAGGTTAAATTTAGTTGAAAGAGAAAATGAGTACTTGAAAGAAAAATTGAAAAGAATTGAGGGGGAGAAGATGGAATTAGAGTTGCATGTTGCCGATGTCGTCGATGATCACAAGATCAAGATGGAGAAAATGCGCTTGAAGATTAGAAAGATTAGAAAATATGCCATCGATAGTGAGGCTTGGTATCATTATGCTGTTGGATCAATTGTTACCTTCGTTGCGATCTTGATCGCATTTGTTGTTGCATTTAAATGCTTTAGCTAGAGAGTTATTTGTTTGTTGCATTTAAGTGTTGTATGAACTTTATGTATGAACTTGTATTAATTTGTTCTATTCGTGTTGTGTAATGAAGATGAGCCGCAATGGATGTACGATGACCGATGCTCTCCCAGTTCGCTGAGGGCGTGCATACTTTTCTCGCTATGGCCGAGGCAAACAAGCGGGCGGATGGTTTTATGCCTTGTCCATGTGCTGGCTGTAAGAATGGTCGCAATTACTCTATGTCAAGAACCATTCACGCCCACTGCTTGAGTCCGGTTTCATGCCCCACTATAATGTTTGGACCAAGCACGGAGAAAGAGGGTCATGATGGAAGACAATGAAGAAGAAGAGGACGACGACAGCTATCCCGCCATGGGTTCCCTGAATACGATGATACAATAATGGGGAAGAAGCTGAGCCGGTAATGCGGAAGAAGCTGATCCGCAATGCGGGAAGAAGTGAAGAAGAGGCATCGATGAGCCCGCTGATGATCTAGGTCGGGCCATTGCCGATGCAAAGAGAAACTGCGCAAGTGATTTGAAGAAGAAGAAGTTGCAGCGCATGTTAGAGGATCACAAAAATTGTTGTGCCCGAATTGCGAGGTGACAAGAAAAGCTGGGCACCACACTCGAATTGCTGCAATGGAAGGCGAGAATGGTGTATCCGACAAGGGATTTGGAAAGTTTTGGTAATGATAAAGGATATGCTTCCAAAGGACAACGAATTGCCCGAGAGTACGCGTCTGTTAAAGAAGGCTCTCGCCTCTAGGGTTAGAGGTGCGTAAGATACATGCATGCCCTAATGATTGCATCCTCTACCACGGTGAGTACGAGGATTTGAACGCTTGCCCGGTATGTGGTGCATTGCGCTATAAGATCAACCGCGATGAGCCTGATGTCGAGGGCGAGCACCCCAGGAAGAAGATTCCTCCCAAGGTGATGTGGTATTCTCCTATAATACCATCCGCCCGCAAAGAGCATGCCAAGGCAATGCGATGTTACAGAGAAGACCGTAAGAAAGACGGAAAGTTGAGAGTACCCACTGACGGGTCGCAGTGGAGAAAAATCGAAAGAAAGTATGGGAAGGAGTTTGCAGATGACGCAAGGAGCGTATGGTTTGGTCTAAGCGCAAATGGCATTAATCCTTTTGGGGAGCAGAGCAGCAACCATAGCACCTGGCCTATGACTCTATGTTTGTATAACCTTCCTCCTTGGTTGTGCATGAAGCGGAAGTTCATTATGATGCGGTGCTCATCCAAGGCCCTAAGCAACCGCAACGACATTGATGTGTACCTAAGGCCATTAGTTGAAGAACTCTTACAACCGTGGAATGGAACAGTGTACGTGCATGGGATGAGCACATGGGGAAGAATTTGACCTAAAGGCGTTGCTGTTCGTGACCATCAATGATTGGCCTGCTCTCAAGAACTTTCGTGACGGATAAACAAGGGATACCGCGGATGCACGACTGTTTGGATGATACCGACAAGATATATTTGAATAGTTGTAAGAAGAATGTGTACAGGACATCGTCGATTTCTTCCGAGCAGCATCCCGTGAAGAAAGAAAGGCAAGCATTTCAAAGGTGAGGCGGATCACGGACGAAGCCTCGCCACCGCATTGGTGCTGATGTACATGATATGGTCAAGGATTTGAAGGTGATATTTGGAAAGGTCTGGCGACAACCTGTTCCAAAGGACGCCGACGGAAGCGCACCCATGTGGAAGAAGAAATCTATATTTTGGGACCTGCCATATTGAAAGACCTAGAGGTCCGCTCCCAATCGACGTGATGCACGTGACGAAGAATCTTTGCGTGACCCTACTTGGCTTCTTGGGCGTGTATGGGAAGACAAAAGATACACCGAGGCACGGAGGACCAGCAACGATGCACGGAGAAGACGGCATACATCGTGGTCATGCAAGCTACGCCTTACCAAAGAAGAGAAGGAAATCTTCTTTGAATGCCCGCCGAGATAAGGTACCGTCTCGCTTCGTCGAATATAAAGGAATAATAAACATGGCAGAGAAAAGTTCCGAACCAAAATTCTCATGATCGCCACGTGATTATGACGCAATCGCGCTTCGGTTGCATTGAGGGCTTCTACCGTAAAACGCTCGATTAGCCATTGTGAAGCTATGTGTGTTTCTCAATGCAATCTCTCGAAGGTAATCGATCCGTAAATCATACCAAGGTTCTGTAATGATTTGGTGCAATGTCTTGTCGGTTTCGAGTTTGTGTTCCCACCATCCTTCTTCAACATCATGACGCACGCCCTAGTTCACCTATGCGAAGAGATTAACGTTTTGGGTCCTATATTTCTACACAATATGTTCCCTTTGAGAGGTTCATGGAGTCTTAAAGAAATATGTTCATAACCGTGCTAGGCCGAAGGAAGCATCTCCAAGGGCCATCAAAATGAGGAGGTCATTGAGTTTTGTATTGACTTTATTCCTGACCTTAAGCCGATTGGTGTTCTGAATCATGCATAAGGGTAGACCGATGGAAAAGGCACGCTAGGAGGGGAACAAATAATATGTATGGACGGACATTCTCTCTTTGAAGCACACTACACAGCTTCTCTGAATTCCACCTTGGTGGCTCCGTATATGGATGAACACAAGAATTTGCTACGCCCAAACACCCGGAGCGGTCTCGATGACTGGATTACACGTGAACAAACCGGGAGTTTCGCCACTGGTTGCGAATACGCACCATGCATGACACCTCTATTGAAAATGACCTGTACTTGCTGTCCCGATTACCATCTTGAATATAATGACTTTCAAAGGGTACGAGATAAATGGTAATACATTTTACACGATCGCCCAAGATAAGAAGAGCACCAACCAAAACAGTGGTGTGCGCTTTGATGCGTAAACCAAGACGGAAAGGAAACATATTATGGTTATATACAGGACATATGGGAACTTGACTATCGACGTGGTTTAAAGGTCCCTTTGTTTCGGTGCAAATGGGTCAATATGACACGAGGCGGGGTAATGGAAGACCCGCAGTACGGAATGACAACAGTGGATCTCAACAATCTTGCGTATGCAGACGAACCATTCATCCTAGCCAATGATGTGGCACAGGTTTTCTATGTGAAGGACATGTCTACCAAGCCAAGAAAAAGAAAAGATAAGGAAGCGAATGCATCGTACGATGAGCCAAAGCAGCACATAGTTCTTTTCGGGAAGAGAAACATCATGGGAGTGGATGACAAGATGACAAGTCGGAAGATTATGAAAAGTTTGATGAAATTGCTCCATTCACAAGTGAATATTGACCCGAGCATCCCGTTAAATGATGAAGATTTTCCATGGTTATGGCGCAAAGGGACACACGCTGAAGAAAAAGTTTCACACCCAAAGATCAGGATGTGATCGGCTTCACTATCATCACTTTCTTCGTGTTTCACACCCAGGAGGGAATGTCTGTAATAGTTAGGGTAGTTATGTGTTTTGGCATTTGAAACGCGAAGAAATTTTATGTGCAAACAAATTCTTTTCATGCATTTACTTGATTTTTTCCAGCTAAATGACCCTGAAATTGAAAAGCATTTCAAAATGAACTCGTAAAAGGTTGAAAGTTGGCATGGTATCATAATTTCATACAAATAGCATGTGCAAGAAAGTAGAGAGGGTTACGCAAAAACTGGATGCACTTCGTACAAAATGGACAATCTCTTTCAAGTATCGTGGTTTCACGAAAATTAAACTGTTACAAAGGCATTTCATTTTTAAATAACCTAAGCATTACTAAATTGAATATCATGATAAAACACACTAATAATAAACATAAGAAAAAGAATCACTGAAAAACTTTTTCAAAGTTAAGTTATTCACAAACTAGTGATTCACACAAATTTCAAATAATTCAAAATTTAAACTATTCAAATTTGAAATCTACCGCAAGAATAAGAAAGTTTGTAATTTTTGTACCTAAAGCAAAAATATTCACAAAGGAACTCTAAATACAGCAAAAACAACTCAAAAATAAATAAAACAAAAATAAATAAAGCAAAAAATTAAGAAAAAAGCTCACCATCGGGCCAAAGCGGCCTGCATACGACTAGCGACACAACCTTTTGTTGGGCCAGGATGTAGGCCCGAAAAGGCCCAGTAGGCCCACTGGGCGAAGAGGGCAGGTAGGCCCAGTAGGCCTGGTTAGGAGAGGAGCTCGAGAGAGCTACCTTGACCGGGCTTATAAACCAGGCGGTAGCCCTCGACTAGCGAGGTGGGACTAAACTTGCCACACCGCACTGCTGCTAATAAGACCCCTTTAGTACCGGTCGTGGCACAAACCAAGTACTAAAGGGGGCCTTTAGTACCAGCTTGTGCCACCACCCGGTACTAAAGGGGTCGCTTCCGCCGCTGGCTTCGGCCAAAATAGGCCTTTACTACGGTTGGTGGCTCCAACCGTACTAAAGGTGCCTTCTATATATACAACAGTACGTAAAATTTCATTTTCCTCTATTTGTTCCTCTGTTTCCGTCGTCTTCGCCGCCATCGCCGCCTCTGCCCCCCCCGCCGCCTCGTCTCTCGCCGCTGCCGCCGCCCGGGCCCGCCCCATCATCGCCGTGCCCCTCGCCGCCGCCCGTCACGCCACGCCCGTCGTCGCCCGCCGTCGCCTTGCCGTCGTCGTCGCTCGCTGTGAGCTCTCCCCTCTAACCCTCTCTCCTCGCCTCAGGCCACCATGGCGCCGCCCTCCCGAGCCCATACACACACACACAAGCATGCATGATGAACACACACACACACACACACATACATATGTATGAATTAATGCATGTATGTATTAGTATATACGTATTTTGTATGTTTAATTAGTTTAGATTATTTAGATTATTATTTTTCACTATTATATATGTATGAATGCATGTTAGATGGATATAATTAGTGTTTAATTAGTATGGATATTTTTATATAATGTTGTTTTTCAGTTTTTAATGGATGTATAGAAGTTGTGTTTTCTGTTTTTAGTGTTAGATGCTTAATTAGTATGAAATAGTATATAGATTTTTGACATATGCAATGATAACATAATTAGTGTTATATAGAAATGTTAGAAATTTTAGTTATCAAAATCCAATCATTAAAAAATGTTACTTTTTGGGCATATAGCTAGTATTTGTTCTCGACGATGCTCGCCCGCATCTCGCCGCTTGACCCGTCATGACGACGCCCAGCCGACCCATGTCCGGACTGGCTCACTGGCTGGCTGGAGGTGCTGCTCGAGGGCGCGCCGCTTGATGAGGAACCCGGCCCCGGGTCCCGTCTTTGACCCTGATCTCGTTTGGTGGCGTTCGCATGGGCCAGTTTCGGTGCGGACGGACCCGGCCCCGCCGGAGGTGGTACGTCGTTGTGTCAGGGAGGAGGAAGAGCACGTCCATCGCTACATGGTTGCATTAGAGGGCGGCAGGTTCTCCAATACCTGGCAGTTTCTTCGGGGATCTCACTTCAACTATGATCCTGTGAGGGTTCCTTCTCTTTGGGTGTCCACCGCCCGCGCCGCAGGAACCGCGAGTGTCCTAGATTCTTCTGTAGTATTCGATCTTTATTAGCTACCTAGCCAGTGATGTACTATTTAATATTATATATTATTCGAGACGATGTATTCGAGATTATATCTATTATTCTAGACGATGTATTCGAGATTATATCTATTATCGAGACGATGTAATTTGAATACTAAATTGTTTTATATTTCTTTTGGATTAGTTAAATAAAAGCTATGGCAGACAATACCGACAGAGAGGGAGAACAGACCATGTTCGATATGATACGCGGGCCAGATGATGATCAGAATGAAGAAGATTATGACGGCTCCGAATTTCTAAACAACACCGGAGAGGGTGATATGATATTCGATCGCGATGACCGAATTGATGAAGTCATGAACTACGATTATGAAAATGACGAAGAACATGTTGATCCTGAAACAACAAAGACCGGCGAGGTATATATATTTATATAAGCAGGCATCTGGTGATCATCACATGTTTTAAATGACTTGAAGATATATTAACGAATCGATCTTTGTTCTTTCAGCCATCCGGATCGAGCAAATCTTCAGGCAAAAGGACGAAACGAGGCCCAAACAAAAAGTTGAAGCAGGGCGAAAGTACAATATCGAGGCATGCAGCCCTCTTGGCGAACCATTAGCGCCTAAGAAGATTGCGGACAAGTTCGTTTCGTCGGTCATGGAGTTCTTGTGAAGGACCAACTCCCGATCAAACTTCAAGAATGGAGAGAGCCAGCAAAGCCACGCCCAGATGTTACTTTTGTCGACAAGAATCAAAAAGATCGCTTTGGGATACTCTCATGGAACATTTCACCCTACCAGATCATTTCACGAAGCGAGATGTGCGTAAAGTCAAGGACACCTGCTCTTAGGAAGATGGCGGTTGCATTCAAGAACCACAAGAATCGTGAATGGAACAAGTACGTCAAGGAGGAAGGAAGACTCCAGATTCGAGGGAACACTAGAGAACCAACGTGCTCATTGGGACGATTTCGTGAAATTCAAGGATTCGGAATTAGCTAAGGAACGGTCGAGAATAAACAAGAAGAATGCCGAAAAAGGATAAGTTCCATAAGCTTGGGCGGTGGCTATCGGTGGCAATGCCTAAGTGGGATAAGTCCGAGAAAGAGATGGAGGATGCGGTGTCACTCCGGTTACTAAGAGCTGGCCCTGTGGTCGGGACTTGGTTCTATGCGCATGGGGGGGAGTTGGAGCCGGAGACAGGCAATGTTTTGACGAGGGCAAGTCTGAAGGGAGTCGACGATGCGATACTTGTTGCAATAGAAGAGGCACGATCGGAGGTGTTCCAGCCCAACAGAGAGAACAGCGAGCTTACGCGTGTTCTGGGAAATCTCGAACACCGGGAAGAACACGAGGCAAGGGCGCTATTCCGTGGTATGAGGGGTTTTCAGAATGGAACACCGACTACAGAACCCGTGTGAGAAAGAAGATTGCGGAGGAGAAGAAGAGGAAGATGGAGGAGGAGCAGAGGAAGCAGGAGTATGAATGCCTTCAAGGCCTAGAAGCAAGTCAAGCGGAATTGGCAGTCAAATTCCAGCGGCAGCACGAGCAGATCGACTCACTTACCCAGCAAAAGGGGTCTTAGCAGCTGCAGCAGCTAGCGGATGATCCAGCATTGGATAGCACCGCCCCATCCATGCCGAGAAGCAGCGTGGGTTCCGCCCCAGACGATGCAATGCTGGGTAGATACCCCGTGGATGACATCACGGAGAACACTAACTGCGAGCTACACGTCAAAATGAAGAACATATCCATGAAGGTGGCGGACAGCGTTGCTTTTACAAATCTCCCCGAGGCAACCTTCCATTGCAACCCGATTCCAGCGGGCTATGCTCGTGTCTTGGTTGATGAGGTGGTGGACCCACCATATTCGGAGCTACAACTTGACATTCCCGGAGGTGACGACGGCGCTTTTCTGAGAGGCCAAACATCGATCATCCTATGGAAAAAGGATTGCATCATCTTGAAGGCCACCGACACGCGTCCACCGACTCCTCGTCAAGTCCGCCACCGAGTCAGCAGACTCCCGCTCCTGCAAGTCCACCAAGTCCGGAAAGTGTCAGCCACTCCTCCTCCAAGTCCGCAAAGTGTCAGCCACCTCCTCCTCCAAGTCCGCCACAGCGTCAGACGTCCACTCCTCCTCGGCACAACCTCAGGCCACTCCTCCTCCAAGTCCGGCACAGACCAGCTCCTCCTCGTCCAACTCAGCCCGTCGGCCGTCTCGCCGCTCGGCAATCGCAGAAGAGACACCCGCAGCTATGGTGCGTGGCGGCACGAGTCGAGGTAGTACAGAAGTACAAAGCGGAGGCAAGCGATATAAATATGGTCCAAGCCTCACGCCTCTTCCGCAGAGGGCTTATGACAGGTCCGAGGAGGAAATCGCAGCCATATCGAAGGCCGAGGTGGAAGCCCATTTTGCACCAAACCGCCACCGCCGCCAAGGAAGAAAGTGCTCGAGGAAACGATTGACCACTTCATTCGTATGGCTCAACCACCAGCTCCCAAGCCTGTTGACACAGACTATGAGCGCCACATCAGGAAGTTAAATCGAGCACGTCTACAAAAGGAGGCGAGCTCGGGATCGAGCAAACAAGAAGCAGCTGTCAAAAAATGCAAGAAAACCATTCCCCAGCTGGGAGAACAGGCGGCGCAATCGATCCCCTCGCTTGTTGTGCCAACAACACGTGACAGTACGCGCGCCCAATATTATTGTGGGCAAACAGTGAACGTTCCCGAGGTGGGCAATGTGGTAATAACGGAGGAGCATATAATGCAGGCTGAAGTTCTCAACATCACTGTTGGACAACTCCTCGAGATCGAGCCCATGCCTGTGCTTAGAGAGGATGAAATAAAACGGAAATATGTCCGGGGCCAACCTTTGGTCGAGCCAGACAAGGTCAAGAACCTCCCAACAAGAATGTATGAATTGCATCAATGGTACATGAACATTACCAAGATTTCAGATCGATTGTCCCTCATGGTGAATGTCAAGGAGGAGCATTACTTCCATGAGAAAGCTGTGTCCATTGAGTATTCTGAACTGTTTCACTTATACAATCAAGACGCACTCGACAAATCTATCGTCAGTTGCTATTATCTGTAAGTGATTTCTTTCTGTAATTTAAGTCTCAAGCTAGCTGTAGTGATCCTTTTGATCAATCATTACCTGTAATTATCCTCACTATATTCTTTTCTGTGGTATTATGCAGGATGAAGTTGTATGAAATGAGAAAAGGTGGACGCTTTGGCATTGGGTTCATTGACCCAAACACCGTTAATGAATACACATGGCTAATAAATCCACATCATCAAAAGAACATAGAGGACAACATGTTAGAGTTCTTGAAGCGCCTCAAATACAATGAAGATATACTACTTCCTTACAACTTCCAGTGAGTCACACTGTCTTGTACTACAAATTCTCTGTTTTTGCCTACTAGTTAGCTACATGTTTTTGCTTACATATGCCCGCTTAATTAAGACATGCAAACGTGTGTGCATGCAGATTTCACTGGGTCTTGTATATCATTAAAGTTGACGCCGGAACAGTTGAAGTACTGGACTCACTACTCAAAAAAAAACTGACTATAACATCTTGTTTGGGATAGTCAACAGGTAATTTCAATCATTATTAACTATATATCTCGGCCTATTTAGTTTGTCATTTCATGATATGAACTATTTAATAACCCCTTTATTCATTTTCTTTGTCGGCGGGCAGGGCTTGGGCAAGGTTCATCAGCGTCACGGAAGGCGAATGGAAAAAAAACTTAAATGGTTTCCACCCAAAGTAAGTAATTAAGTAGTACTAGCTAGCTAGCTAGCTGCCATCTCTTTAATTATCATGCTTGATTAATTATTATCTAATCAAATTTCATTCTCGTAAAGGCCCTCAAGCGGTAGTAGGGACTGATCTGTGTGCATTCTGCGTTTGCGAGAACATTCGCATGATGGCGTCCCAAAGGAGCAGATCTCAAAGACAGAATGGGTACGCTTGTCGTAACACTATTCACAATTTTACACCATTATCGATATCTAGTCACACAACTAATACACATGCATATTGATCTCCTTAACAGTTCAAAGAGGTGCGGAGAAGCTCCTAGAAACGGAGCGCGAGAAGCACTTCAAGAGGAAATAGCGGATTTTTGCTCGACCAGGTCATAAACCGAAGGAGAGTACTATTACCGCTACCGCCCCCATGAAAACCACTTCCAATTGTCATCGTGTTCAAGGCACCAATTAGGCTAATGCCATCGGCTCAAGGCAACATGCGTATGTAGGAGAAATTGTATATAGCTATACATGTGTGTATGTGTGAATTAATTAATATGGTGGTTTTTGAGACATTGATGAGATATATATATGCATGATTGGTTCTACTAGAAATTCTATATATATATAACGTGTACAATGTGTAGTATCGTAAAATACCAGCAAACAAAAAAGAATTAAAATGGAAACACAAAATTAAATGAAAAAGAAATCATAAAACTAAAAACCCCCCAAACCTTATAGTACCGGTTGGTCTTACCAACCGGTACTAAAACTCGAGCCCCGAGCTGGCTCGTTCCACGTGGTTGCCCTTTAGCACCGGTTCATGCTGAACCGGTACTAAAGGGGGGGGGGGAGGGCTTTACTGACCACACTTTAGTGCCGGTTATGGAACCGGCACTAAAGGGCCTTACGAACCGGTGCTATTGCCTGGTTCTGCACTAGTGAGACGAGAGACGAGAACCACACAAATGGCCAAGACGATGATGCCACTGCTGAAAAGAGCTGGTAGATGCAGCAACAGGGGCTGCGAGACTGGTGGAGGTGGCAGCGGAGGGAAGACGAAACCAGTCAAGCTCCCAGAGACCATCAGAGCGTCGAGGGCCAGCACCAAGCAGAGCGCCCGTGCGACGATCCTGAACAGAACATGAATCAAAGTCGAGAATGACCCTACAACTAGAGTCAACAATCTGACCACCAGATATGAGCTGCATAGTAAGTCGAGGAACATGAGCAACAGAAGGAACATGAAATGAAGAAGTGTTAAGAGTGCCTCGACTAGCTACAGGGAGGGGAGTACCATCAGCTGTAAGAACACGAATAGGAGACTCGACGGGTCAAACGGAGGTCAGAGTAGAAGAATCATAAGTCATATGAAAAGATGCTCCAGTATCAAGAATCCATGGGGATGTACCTGAATGAGTAGAAGGTGGTTTCTCAATGCCAGAAGAGTCAGTCACAGAACCTGCAGAACCAGTCGGTGAAGACTCTAAAGCAGCAAGCAGACTTCGGAGCTGCACAGTTTCGCGCGCAGACAGGGACACAGCGAAAGAGGTCGAGGTAGGAACACCGGCCGCTTGTAGACTCAACCGAGAGTAGCGAGTCGATGTAGAACGACCACCGCCGCCCGCAGAAGCCGCGAGAGGAGTCGGCATAGGGCAACCATCACGGCACGTGGAAGCCACGAGAGGAGTCGACGTAGAACGACCACCGCCACGCGCGGAGGCCGCGAGAAGAGTCGACGTAGAGCGACCACCGCCACACGCGGAGGCCGCGAGAGGAGTCCACGTAGCGCGACCACCGCCGCGCGCAGAAGCCGCAAGAGGAGTCGGTGTCGAGCGACCACCGTCGCGCGGAGAAGCCGCGAGAGGAGTCGACGTCGAGCGACCACCACCGCGCGCAGAAATCACGAGAGAAGTCGATGTAGAGAGATCACCACCGCGCACGAAAGCTGCAAGAGTCGATGAAGAGCAGCCACCAGGACGTGTAAAAGCCGCAAAGGGAGTCGACGAAGAGCGACCACCACCGCCCATGGAAGCGTCGAGAGGAGTCAACACAAAGCGGCCATTGCCATCCAAAAATATCGGAGTAACGGACTGCAAAGCGTGAGGAGGAGCACCGAGTAAAGATGGAAGGTGCATGTGTGAGCTGATGTTGGATAGACAACCAGCGCCTGGAGACAACGACATAGTACTTTTTTTTCTCTCTCTCTCTCTTTTTTAACACAGAAAAACGACCAGCAAAATCAGCCAAAAGCAGCTGAAAGGTAGCGCACAGGCACGAGGCAGAAAGCCAGGCGGGCCGAACCAGCCCGATCGCAGCCGCCCAGCCGAGCGCCTCGATGGAGGAAGCGGGCAGAAAGCGCCCGATGGGCAGCAGGCGACGGCCTGATGAGTGCCCGATCTGGAGGCGGCCCGCGACAGGAACCGGCGGCCGGCGGCGGGAATCAGGTCTGATCGGCAGCAGGCGGCGGCAGATGAGCGCCCGATCTGAAAGTGGCCGGCGACGGGGACCGGCGAACGGCGGCGGGAATCAGGTTGGTGGCGGGCGTCCCGATCGAGTGTGGCGAAATCGGGAGCGCGTCCCGATCTGAGCTGCAGCATGCGGCAGAAAATCGTCTAGGAACGGCGACTTGGGGCGGAACCCGTCGCCGGCAGCAGAGAACCGGCGAGCAACCGGCAGCAGAGATGGAGTCCGGGTGGGAACGAAGATAGTGACCTCCGATAGCACCTGCTCCGTTTTCCAGTTCGAGATCGATCTCGCACGAACGGGGACGAGAGTAGAGCAGCGGCAGTAGAGAAAACTACACGCGCAAAGGCAACGGCCAAGCAGAGGAATGAGAACATTTGGAGCAGCAGAGCCGGAAAAGGATGATCACCACGGCGTGATTGGATCTAGCACGAGTTGCAGCGTGCGAAAAAGGAACCTAAAGCTCTAACACCATGTTAGAAAACATGCAACTTAATATTATCAGGAGGCAAACGTCATCATATATACATATGTACAGGGGAGGCCAAAGGCCAGAATGCAAAAGGCCAAAGGACACCATAAATATAACTCTAACAATGCACAAGGCTTATGACAGAGTTGAGTGGGGGTTTCTGGAGAAGATTCTTCTACGTCTGGGGTTTGATCCTGGGTGGGTAAAGATGATTATGGCATGTGTTTCTTCTGTGCAATATCAAGTCCAGTTCAATGGAGAAGATACAGAAAGTTTTTGCCCCTCGAAGGGGCTTCGTCAGGGTGATCCTATTTCACCTTACCTATTTTTATCGTGTGCAGAAGGGCTATCTAATTTGTTGATGCGTGAAGAGGAATCTGGTAACTTATGTGGTGTTAAAGTGTGTCGTGGGACTCCCTCTATCACACGTCTTCTATTCGCGGACGATTCACTCATTTTAATGAAGGCAGATCAGGACAATGCACTTTCATTGCAGAATGTGTTGCAAGCCTATTGTGCGGTGTCCGGACAGTTGGTTAGTGATGTGAAATCTAGCATTTTACTTTAGCCCCTGTACCGACGTGGAGACAAGGGAGGAGATCTGTTCGATCCTCAATATCATGACCGAAGCACTAACAAATAAATACTTGGGGTTGCCTGCCCAAGTTGGTGTCCAGCGATCTGATAGCTTTCAAGATCTTATTGATAGAGTGTGCAAGAGATTGGCGGGTTACAAGGAAAAAATCCTCTCCTATGGGGGGAAAGAGGTTCTGATCAAGGCCGTGGCTCAGGCTATTCCTATGTATGCGATGTCAGTTTTCAGGCTTCCTAAGCAGGTAGCAAAAGGGATCACAAATGCTATGACCCGTTACTGGTGGGGAGACGAATATGTGAAGAAGCATATACTTTGATTTGCTTGGTGAAAAATGTGCATCCTGAAGAAAAGGGGTGGCATGAGTTTCAGAGATATTCCATGCTTTAACCTCGCTATGCTTGTAAAACAGGTTTGGCGATTACTCTGTCAACCGGACTCTCTCTGTGGAAGGCTGCTAAGGGCGAGGTACTTCCCCTCGGGCGACATTCTGGATGCAGAATTAAAGAAGGGCTCGTCCTTTACCAACGACGGTCACGTCTCTGGCACCTTGCTCGAGATCCACAACACGATGGTGTTTCCCACACAACGTATGATGCTGAACTCACTGGGGCTGGGGGGTGAGAGGAGTAGCGGACCCTCGCAGGAGCACAGTACATCAAGGACATTGGGTACCATCCAGATTCCAGCGCCTCTAATCAGAATACTAACTTAATTTGCTACGTTCTGCTAAGTGCATCAGGATCGAATCAAGAATAATTCAACATAAGCAACTAGCAAACAGAGAAGCAGTGCTGTTCTAGGAAATTATCTACGGAGATTCTTTGACCCTATAGTCTGACGTGATTTTCTATAAATTTACAGCTTGTCATAAAAGCTATTGGTTCCTTGCATATCCTCCACGAGGTAGGTAGATCATCTTTTGACTGTTCCAACGTAGTATTTATGTATAGTATAACATACAATGTCAAGGCCGATCCTGCACCGCGGGTCAGTATTATGCACGCAACGATGGGGTGTCCAAAGGTATTTAGTTGCCTTCCTAAAGCTCCTGTGCACTTGCTTACATTGTGTGTGACAATGAAGGTTTCTTTGCAGTTTAATGACTAATGCTACCCGCTGTGTACTATTCTGAGCATCTGCATGTTTGCCTGCTTGGTACTCCCTTCGTTCCCTAATAGAAGACATTTTACCTATTTCAAAATATTGACTACATACATACTAACATGAGTGATCATACATATTAAAATGTGTCTAAATACATATGAATCAAGAAAAAGCTAAAGGTCTTATATTAGGGAATGGAGGGAGTAGTTGTTAATCCTAGCCTTAGTTTTCCCAAAATAGTTTATCGCTGCACCATATACCATACTTAGTCCATCATGCGTACCATCTGGGACATAAGTTTTAGTGTTATATGTATATCCGATGGTTACTTGGTGCCACAATTCTTTAGTATTATGGTTAAGAAATAGATTATTCGTACTTAGACAATTCGTTGTAATATCATTGATGTTACATGCACATCTCCACGAAGCTAACTGTTTTGCAATTCCATTCTCTGTGTCAGTAAATTGGGCTGAGTTATTTTCTAATGAATTTTATTATTTTAAAAGAAAAACAGACATGATGGTCTTCCATGATTCCCTGTGTATGTAAATAACTTATGTTTCATTACGGTCCACGATATGTTACCTTTTGCCATATGTTTACTTACTCATCTAATTTTTTGAGATATGAAGGCTCATGCCTAAGGAAGTTTCATTACTCGAGAACTAAAAACTCTAAGCATATTATCTCTATTGTATTTTTGCGGCTTTTATGGGCATCCTTTGTCGTTTATCTTGTATCCGAGTGACAATTTTTGTCATATTTTGGACACTCATCTAAGTTTTTCAGATCTGAATATTACAAATAGATCAAGATCTTATGGTCTTACCCACAGAAGCTTCATTATTCGATCACAATCAATTCAAAGCAAGGTATCTCTATGGTACTTTTTAGTTTTATTAGAAAAAAAATAGTAGCAGCCAGATTTTCTTCCATCAAAGATTAAGTGATAGCCTATGGTACTTTTGTTTATCATGAATTCAAGTGACAATATTCACTATTTTTTCTTAAGGTCCAGCAGGCGACAAGTGCCTCCGGAGCTTACTTTTGTCTCATCAAATTCGTCTATTCATTGTGCCACAACAAGTTCTTCTTTTATATATACAAAACCACTGGTAGAACAGAATACAACTGCTGGAAAATGGTGGGAAAGAAGGTGTCTGAATAGAGGCATCAGTCGAAGTTTATGGCCTTGGGGTGTTTTTACAAACCATTCATTCCATGGATTTCCCAATTTTACTCTGAAAATTCTAGGCTAAAGTAGCTTGGAACTAGAGGGATTTTTTTTCCAAGTACTGCTAATTTCTAAGTTAACTTCATTGGGAAATGCTACAGCAGCATAACACCATTTTTAACTAGCACATGCATATGAATTTTCACAAATTGGAAGCTTTATTACCCTCAGCCTCTGAATCATGCATGCATACAAACCTAAATTATTGCACTTTTCTCCATGTCACCCAGTATATATGTGTGTTTTAGGATTATGCCTATATTTTACCAGTCTAGCACATAGTAAATGCTAGGCTATTAAAAATGTTATTTGTGATGTTTGCTATTTTTTTGGAGCTCCAGTAGATTCAGATGAATTAAAGTAGTATTTTAATGTGTAATGCAAAAATCCTCTCTCGCCATATATATAGATTTGGATATGACATGTGCATGTGCATTTTTTTCAATGTAATACAACTATTAACGTAGAGAAGGAGAAACAAGATGTCCAGGAGATGGATGCATATGGATAAGAACATTAAATGCTACAATTTGTGTGCCCATTCAGCACCTGAAAGATATTGCGCGTAATGGACTCATGAAAATTGGTCGACATAGATGTCGAACAAGTTTTCAATATTAAGTTTATAAAATACTAGCCCGAACATCGAGCGGGCAACTGTTTTAGTGGAACAAAGATGCACACATGTTGACACAAGAGAATTAACAAATTTTATCAAAATTACACACACGCGATTCCTGCCGGGTCGGCCGGCGATCATCCATACAAACGCTACAACGCCCTGCAAAGATCCCGGAGAAAAGCATATAGTGTCCCAAGGACACAGGCACGGTGGATGGTCTTCCGAGCGACCATAACCATCTGCAACCACCATGGTCCTCGACCAAAGCACGCCATGGAATCTGGCCAAATCGCATGACATCAAAGGAGTGCACGGCGGGGCGCGCGACCAGCAAAGCGACCCATGTACGAGAAATCACATCCTCTGCGAAGCGACCAATCCATCTACACCCGACCAAAACAATGGCATGGCGTCCAAGGAATACACTCCGACGCGACCAGAAACGAGATGTTCACCAAAACGTCCAAATCCCTCCCCCGAAAACCATAGACGGCCAAGCGACCAAACCAAGAGAGACGGCCAGCAAGCACGCGATTATACTATGTCTTACCGTGGAAAGCAGCTGGTGAAGAGTAGGCGGCCGGCTAGTCCCTCGGGCCTCCGGCGACGAGAGAAGGAGAAGAGGGAGGCGGTTCGGAAGGAAGCGACGACAGGAGACGAGTGTGGGGAATGGAATGGAATGGAATGGAAGCGGGGCGGGGTATGAATAGAGGCGGCCGAGGAGGGGTGTGTCCGTTTCCTTCCGTTTTTGATGCCGGGGCTGGGGCGTCCGTTCGGCGTGTGGACCGCTCGCGCCCATCTCCCTCGCTCTCACATGTGCCAGCCCATCGCTCGAAGTCAAAACAATGTGCCAGTGGTACGCATTTATTAGGAAATTAATATAATCCTCAAAAAAAGGAAATAAATATATGGTATACATGGAAAATATTTATGGCAATATGAAAATAATTGTGTTCTGTGCGCGCACTATCGTGTGAACATGTGAACCCTTTCTTTTTTTTTCTTTTTTGAGAGAGAGAGAGAGAAATGAACCCTTTTTCTTCCCTGTATCGGCCGCCTCTTGCTTGAATATAGCCCATCGACGTTTTCGAATCGAGGCACACCCTGCGACCCAATCGGGTATCATATCATCTCTTGCGCCAAACTTTTTATTAGGGGTAATGCATTTTATTCAATTGAAGAAACTTAAACAAAGTCTAGGATCTCGTCTGCAGCAATCTGCAAAATACAATATGGTGGCACATCAAGGCCGTCTTTTTTCATCTCAGTGCTAACCCCCTCGTTAGCTAGTCTATGCGCGGCACCATCTATTGTTCTTCTTACCCAGCACACCTTGGCTTCCTGTCCAGTCTGTATTAACTCTTTGACTTCCGCTACCAGTGGGCGTACAACCGATAGGTTCTTGTTATCGTTCATCGTCGCCACCATCCCTTTGCTATCGAGCTCGAGGTGGACCTTCTGGATGTTTAGTTCTACCGCTAGTTGCACCGCTTGCCGACATGACAGGACTTCCAGTAGCTCAGGAACGGAAGTGGTCGGAAGGAACATACACACCACAGGACCACTCCTCCTTCTCCCTTAACTTGTGGTTTTGAAGTAGCTTCGTCGGCGTTTATTTTGATCTTGTCTATCTCGGGTGGTTGCCATCTCTCTACCTGCTTCAGCTGTCAAATCTTGATCGATCGCTTGTGCACCTCCCGTCACTCCCGCATATGATCATCTACCCTTTGGTTGACACGAAGTGGGATTTTCCCGCTCTAAGTGCACAACCTTCCTTCGGTGTTACTGTTGTCCGTGAAGTAGGTCACACTTGGTAGCTGGGCTGTGCTGGCTTAGGCCTTACGAAAATTTAAACCAAATTTGATCCCAAGTTATCACAAGATTCCTTCCGGGTTCCCCGTGGTGGCAGTTTCCCCCTCTAAGTGTAAGGCATTAAATTAAGGTAGAATCACATGCATAATATGATGGTAATGATGCACATAAAAATGTGGTAAAAATATCGCAGATTGCCAAACCTCTGATATCTGAAGAGTAAGATTTATCCGATGAAATATCAGCAGGCCTGTATAGCCTTCTTACACTCACTTTTGTTGATTCCAAATTAGCTTTATGAAATCAAGGGCAGAATTGATACTCTGCAAATGACATACCACATAGGGCTTCTGTAGGATCGAAAGTATGTCTAGAGGGGGGGTGATTAGACTACTTGACAATATAAAAATTCAGCCTTTTGATTAAGACAAGTTTTGGCAGATTTCAAGATGATGATCAAGTCAAGTATCACCCTACACATGCAATTCTAGAGTATTGGCAGCGGAAAGTAAATTGCACATGTAGTAAAGAGAGGTGGAGAAGAGCAAACGCAATTTGGAGACACGGAGATTTTTCTCGTGGTTCCGATAGGTGGTGCTATCGTCAATCCACGTTGATGGAGACTTCAACCCACGGAGGGTAACGGCTGCAAGAGTCCACGGAGGGCTCCACCCACGAAGGGTCCACGAAGAAGCAACCTTGTCTATGCCATCATGGCATACGCCCACGGAGGACTAGCCTTACTCGGGGTAGATCTTCACGAAGTAGGCGATCTCCTTGCCCATACAAACTTCTTGGTTCAACTCCACATCTTGACGGAGGCTCCCAAGCGACACCTAACCAATCTAGGAGGCACCACCTCCAAAAGGTAATAGATGGTGTTGATGATGATGAACTCCTTGCTCTTGTGCTTCAAATGATAATCTCCCCAACACTCAACTCTCCTCACCGATTTGGCTGTGGTGGAAGAAAGGATTGAGTGGAAAGCAACTTGGGAAGGCTAGAAATCAAGTTTCATATGGTGGGAGTGGAGCAACTTGATCTCAACACAAGGGTAGGTAGTTTTCTTCTCGAAATGTAAGGTAGGAGTGGTAGTTCTTTCGATGGCTCTCTCCACGAATGAAGAGGAGGTGGAGGGTATTTATAGCCTCCACACAAAATCCAACTGTTACACACATTTGACCAATCTCGGTCGGACGAAGTTGACAACTCGGTGAGACCGAAAGTTCAAATCTTGTGAACGTTGGGATTTTCGTGGGACCGAAAATACAATCTCGGTGAGTCCGATTCTTCCAAAGACTAGGGTTTGCCAATCTCGGTGGGACCGACTTTATCATCTCGGTGACACCGATATGATGATGAAGATTCTGAAGCTTGGCAACACTAGTTTCGTGAGACCGAGTTTGGAATCGGAAAATCCAAATTACTAGGGTTTGGCTTTGTAGCTGAGGTGGTTCATCTCGGTGTGGTGAGTTTAGGAAATCGGTGGGACCGAGATTACTTATGAGTGTATGTTGGAATGAAAGATTGCTGATGGTTTGGGAGATGTATCACTAAGCACTTTGAGCAACCGGATCATTAACATAACCTCATCCCTTTTAATAGTATTGGCTTTCCTATAGACTCAATGTGATCTTGGATCACTAAACCAAAAATGGAGTCTTGAGCTTTTGCCAATGTTTTCCTTAGCATTTTGAGGGGTCCACTTCTTCATCATTTTCATACCCATATCAATGAACTTTCGAAATGTTCTCAAGAAACTATTAGTTCAATGATATATATGTTGTTATTAATTACCAAAACCACCCGGGATTAGTTGCACTTTCAATCTCCCCTTTTGGTAATTGATGACAACATATAGATCAAAGCTTCGACAAAGGATATAATCAATGAATAATATCGTCGCTTTGAGAAGTATGTGATAAGCAAGAGCTCCCCCTAAATTTGTGCATTATTTAAGATTTGCGTTTGAATGCAAATGCACAATCGATTAGGATCATGGGTCACTCTTCCATGTCACATACATCTTGGTGGAGCGCACAAAATGATAAGAATGAATAGCATGCACCCAATCACCAAGACATGAGTAAATGGTCATACAAGATATGAATAGCATATGATAAGCATTAAGCACACATTAAGGCATAGTACGACCAAGCACTCATCAAAGTAGAGCAAACGAGTATCAAACACACGAATGTCTCGAAAATCTCAAAAGTATCTCAAAAGACCGCAAATGAAACGAAGAGCAAAAGCGAGCACTCTCTCTCGAAGTCCTATGATCTATACAATTTCTCCCCTTTGGCAACAAGTTACCAAAAGTTCGAAAAGGCATAGAGCTAAACGTCACTAGGGACTCTTTGGCGGCTCTATGCAGGTTGATGGAGTTGAGATAGCTGCATCTGCAAAGGCTTCAGCTTAAGTCTGTGGAGCTGGAGGAGTGGTCACTGGAGCTGGAGCTGGAACTGATGGAGCTGTGGGAGGTGCTGATGTTGTAGCCCTGGTGTCTGTCACTAGAATAGCAGCTGATCGGGGTCTGGTAGGAACCTGAGCAGGCTGTTCATAATCATCCTGGACTAGGTCATCTTGCATCTCCTGCATGAGCTCTTCCTTCTCCCTTTTAGCTTCCTCTATATCTGCCTCAAGCTTGTTGACAGTGACTTGCACTTCAGTCAGCTTGACATCCAGAGCATGGAACTTGTCTTCAACAATCCTCTCAAGACTCTCCCGAGATCGCATAATGCTGGCAGCGTTGTTCAATCCTCTCGGTAGCTTCAAGGAGCTGCTCTCCAACACTCTTGGGTTTAGCTGCTGCTGCTGCTGCTTCCTTCTCAGCTTTGGCTTGTTTGGCAGCTTGGACTTTGCTTGACCTTCAACAGACGTGGGATCATCCTCGGTCATCACAACTTCATTGTCCTCATGCTCAGGCTGCAGTGGCAAGTGTGGTCTTTCCAACAAGTAGGTGCCCGTGCCAAACTTGGCATTGATAAGCATCCTGAATGTGCGGGGCAAATCCACATGACCTCTTCTGGTCTGCTGCAGTCCTCTTGATGGTCTCAACTATCAGGTCCATCACCTTGAAAGGTGCCTTCTGATCAAGTATATGCAGCATGTTGATAGAATAGCCTCTGATCATGCGATGATCTCCAGACTTGGGCATCAAGGTGTGCCTCAGAATTGTGTTTGTGGTAGGGAGACCTGCCTAGAGATGATACACTGAGCCGAGCTTCCAGATTTCCACATCCTTAGCTGGTACCTCATTGTACATATTCCTCATAGACTCATGGTTCTTCTTGGGAATACCATAGACATCAACATCATCCTCTCTCAGGCTTTGGAGCATTCAGCAAGGCTGCCCATTCTTCAACAGTTGAAGAGAATCTCGACCTTCACCATCCATACAATCCTCGCCATCCGGATAGAAATGAGTTGTGGCATAGAATTGCATGATCATCTCATCATTCCAATCACACCGACCGACCAACGAAATCAGCAACACCACATGCAGAAAGCTCTCATGCACATGTGGAAAGAAGTCTCTGTGCTCTTCTTTGTCAATGTATGCCCATCAACATAGCGAGTGTCAAGAATAATGGGCTTCTTGTCCATAAGCACTGATCTCATAGAAATCCTGCTTTGCTCTCGGTGTGGAACCTTGGGTCAACAGCAGTCCTTCTCCTCACAAAGATATGGATCAGCTTATCTCCATAGCCCGAGACCTCTATCCTTTCTTTCCTTCATGTTTTCAGCTCGAGGATGAGCATCATTGTGAATTGGCGTTTCGACGGAGTTTCAAGAATCTGGTGCCTCATCATCCGACTCATTGGTGGCACATTGTCTTTCTTCTTCTCAAGCGGGAATGTTTCGACAGTTTTCTTGGGCTTGGCAAAGAAGCTTGGCTTGAGCTGCCTTTCTTTGGAGCAGATGGCTTAGACTTTGAAGGTGCTCCTTCCCTGATGGCATCGCCCATGAACTTAGGCTTCTGAGGAGGAGGCTGTGGAGCTTCCTCATCCTCATCTTCTTCAGCTGCTTCATCATGCACAATCCTCTTCCTCTTGGAAGTTTTCTTCACTTTGCTTGAGGTTTCTTCTTCCATACTTAGCTTCTTGGCAACAGTGGACTTCTTCACTTTACTGGTGCCTTTCTTGGTTTGTTGCCCTTGATGCTCTTTGGCAACCACTTTCCTCTTAGGCTTAGAGGAGATCTCTTCCTCAGCTATGAAATCAGAATCTTCTTCATCAGAATTCTTCTTCTTCCTGGCCCTGGTGGCAGCAGGAGGCAAACCACTTGGTGTGCTCCTCTCACCATCATCAGAAAAGCTGCTCGCCTCAGGACTAGTGCCTGCCTCTGGAATCTCAGCAATTGGAGACTCAGACCTGTTCTGGCTGTCACTGGCATCTGACATGGCTGACAACCTGTGAATAGATTAGGTATAGGCAGAATAGAAGAGTTATCACAAACTGCAGAAGATTTTGCAAAAAAAATGAGTTCAAATTTCAGTTTTAGGTTTTCACAGAATGCATGTCGGTCAGACCGAGTCTAAAATTCGTGAATCCAAGTGTCCTAATGAAGCATTCACACCACTTTCGGTCGGACCGATGTGGGTTCGGTCCGCCGAAAACACTAGGGTTTCACTAAATCTCATTTCGTCGCACCGATTTGCACAACTTCGGTTGGACCGAAGGTAAAGGCAATGGCCAGAGGCCAAATCGGTCATACCGAGAATGTAAAATCGGTCTCACCGAGATGTGTTCGGCGGAAACCTAACCCTAAAACTTTTACTCGAATTTCGTTCTAAGAACTAATCTGCTGGATAGGAAGATCTCAAACGTGGCAAGATGCTAGGCAAACCAATCGTGCATAGAGTCGGAGATGGGAACACGAGAGGGATCGAAACTCACCCTAACTTGGTGGAGTTCCTCTACGGCGGCAACGGCGCGGAGAGAATGTCCGTTGACGGCGACGGAGACCTGCGGCGAGGGCGCACAGGCGACGACGGAGACAATCCGGAGACCACGGCAACGGCAACAAAGGGTTTGGGGGCGAGACGTTTTGAAGAAGGAATCAACGCGCGCTGCCCTCAGGTATATATACCCTTTAGCTGTCGGTGGGACCGAAGTTGTAAAACTTCGGTGGCACCGAGATGGATAATCGCAGGCGATTACACATTTCGTCACGCCGAAATTTGCAACTCGGTTTCACCGAGGTGAAAACCTAGATCAATCCAAGTGCTTTTGGTCTGTCCGATTTGAGTGGGTTGGTCTGACCGAAAATACTTAGAAGGTTTTGGAAGTTTAGCCCTTGACGCATCGGTGGCTCCGAGTGCTCCTCACTCGGTGGGTCTGAAAAAGACTTGTCCAAAGTTTGTGATATAAGCATGAATAGAATTTGAGACAAGAAAGCATAGATAGCTAGGGGAGGAACTTAGGCATTCTTGTCCATCCATTTGGTCAGAAAAATCCAAAAGACCAAAGCAACAAATGGATGTTCTCGAATGGATAAAATTATGCATCCAACATGCTCACACAATAAGATAGCAAATGAAATATGTGTCAAACATGCACAAACAAAACACTAGCTACTATCACACAATTTGTCAATGACTAGGTCATCTATATATGAGTATATTGACTTAGGAGTCAAATGAGAACATTTGATCATAGGTCATACTCATCGTTTAAGCACAAGTGGGGTTACCACTTTTACATAAAGCATTAATGTGTTCACATCATTTGAAGATGCTTTAGCTCAATTCTTTAGAGCAAAGCTCCCCTTGATGTGAGAACCCTTTAAAGGGTCAAACTAACCTTGGGTTGTCGAGAAGACTTCATGTAGATGTTGAAGATGTGGATGCTCAATGTTGATGAAGATCATCAAGAGTTGGGAGCAATCCTTTGGATTCGGCACTTTCAATACCTACATGGGTTAGTCCCACAAGGAACAAACAAGGATATCCATGGACATAGATTGAAGTACACAATAGATGATGTCCATGAAAGCAATGATTACCTTGTCCCTTGACTTACCAACAAGAGGGTTTGTGACTCCATGAACTAGTGCAAGATGTGGAAGTTGATTGCACAAGTTCTTGCCAAAATGAATGTGAGTGAAGTATGTTGGCGGAGTAACCCTCAAGAACTCTCTAGTTCTTCTTCTTCGGGATCCACATCATCTTGATGGGAATCCTTGGGGTAGTAGTTGAGCTTGACGAAGTAGAACTTGACGTTTCCTTGGGAACCCACTTGACCATGGCCTTAGGTGCTTCAATAAATGCATCAATCTCCTCTTGAAGCTTGTCCTTGCCTTTTAGCTTGTGGTCTTGTGGTGGAAGGTCATCTTGAGCTTGTTCCACATTGGAAGAAGTAGGATCATACTTCTCCTCTTGAGAAACAAACTTTGGAGTTGGATATTGACCTTCTTCCCATTCAACACCCTCGGCATTGACGCTCAAAACCAATTCCTTGATTCTTCCGGTGCCTTCCTTGCTTGCGAACAATTTCCTCAAAGTTCTTGCTTCCGGCAAGGCTCTTGTAGACACCTTTCTCTATAATCCCTTTCAATAAACTATTTTCTTGCTCAAGTGTAACTTGGCTTGAAACATTGTTAGAGGAATCAAGAGAACTACTAGAAGCAACAATATTTGATTTAGCATGGTTATTGTTACTACTAGATGAAGAATTTTTCTTATGCTTGTCATGCTTAGTTTTAATAGGTGGCAATAAATTAGACAAGAGAAGTCGTTTGGCAAGATATGAAGAACTTTTCTTTTGAAGATCGTCATTGATAGCTTTTAGAAACTCATGTTCTTGCTCTAGATTGAGCTTCTCGAAGTGTAGCTTCTCATGAGATCTTAGGAGCTCTCTATGATCTTCTTGAGTTGTTTCATGAGCTAACTTAAGAGTGTTTAGTTCTTTAGTTAGACGCTCAATCTCCTTCATAGCATTGTCATTCGACTCTTCTCGACTATAAAGACTACTAGCATGTTCATCATTACTAGGCTCACTAGATTTGTCATGTAAAAGCTCATCTTCACCAAGCAAGTCATCCTCATCACTATCAAAGTCAATGAATTCAGGGTGTGATACCTTGGGGCTGTAGCCATGAAGCATCTTCCAATTCCCTCATTTGGTGAATCAAATAAGTCATAGGAGTTGGAGTTGGAGGATACGAGAGCAAGACCGCAACACCTTCATCTTGATCTGTATTTGGAGTTGGAGTGATAGCTTCTTTCGGAGTGATTGTTGAGTCGGAGCCGGAGACCCATTCACCTACATGAGCTTGATGTTTTCTTCTTGTGTAGCTCCTTGATGACTTGTCTTTCCTTTCGAATCCTTGCTTCTCCGAGAGGATCTTCGCTCATAACGATCATCTCTACTCCTTCTCTCTTTCCGAGGTGACTCTTCTCTTGAGCTTCTTCTTCTTGGAGATTCTTCTCTTCTCTTGTGGGGAGCCGAGCACTCATTTGAGTAGTGTCCGGTCTTCCACAATTGTAGCAGCTTCGATCACGACTTGAAGATCTCTTTTCATCATATGATCTAGACTTTGAGCTTCTTTCCTTGCTTCTACTCTTGTAGAATTTGTTGAAGTTCTTCACCATTAGGCTTATCTCTTCATTGGAAACTAGCTTGTCACTTGAAGTTGTGGGAGCATCACTTGTAGCTTTGTAGGCACCACTTGACTTGTTGTGAAGCTCTTCCTTATCTTTAAGTGTCATCTCATGAGCAACAATTCTTCCAATGACTTCGGTAGGCTTGAGATTCTTGTAGTTTGGCATCATTTGGATCAAAGTGCACACGGTGTCATACTTTCCATCCAAAGCTCTGAGAATCTTCTTGATGATGAATCGGTCGGTCATTTCTTCGCTTCCTAAGCCGGCAATCTCATTTGTGATGAGAGCAAGCCTAGAGTCATTTCAGCGACTCCTTCACCTTCCTTCATCTTGAACTTGTCAAGTTGACCTTGAAGAACATCTAGCTTTGATTCCTTCACGGACTCGGTACCTTCGTGCATTTCGACAAAAGTATCCCAAATCTCTTTTGCATTCTCAAGACGGCTGATTTTGTTGAACTCCTCGGGACACAAAGCATTGAAGAGAATGTCACAAGCTTGAGCATTGTTTTGCAACATCCATAATTCATCCATTGTAGCTTCACGATCCGGAACTTTTCCTTCCTCAAGAATTCACCTTGCAAGCCAACACAAATAATGCCCCATGCGGCGGGGTTATGTCCAAGAATATGCATTTTCATTTTATGCTTCCAACTAGCAAAGTTTGAACCATCAAAGTAAGGACCTCTCTGAAAATTACCCTCACTAGACGCCATACTCTCCTAGGTTGTGAAACCAAGCTTATGGAGTCCAATGCAATGGAAACCAATACAATGGAGACCAAAGCTCGATACCACTTGTAGGATCGAAAGTATGTCTAGAGGGGGTGATTAGACTACTTGACAATATAAAAATTCAGCCTTTTGATTAAGACAAGTTTTGGCAGATTTCAAGATGATGATCAAGTCAAGTATCACCCTACACATGCAATTCTAGAGTATTGGCAGCGAAAGTAAATTGCACATGTAGTAAAGAGAGGTGGAGAAGAGCAAACGCAATTTGAAGACACGGAGATTTTTCTCGTGGTTCCGATAGGTGGTGCTATCGTCAATCCACGTTGATGGAGACTTCAACCCACGGAGGGTAACGGCTGCGAGAGTCCACGGAGGGCTCCACCCACGAAGGGTCCATGAAGAAGCAACCTTGTCTATGCCATCATGGCATACGCCCACGGAGGACTAGCCTTACTCGGGGTAGATCTTCACGAAGTAGGCGATCTCCTTGCCCTTACAAACTTCTTGGTTCAACTCCACATCTTGACGGAGGCTCCCAAGCGACACATAACCAATCTAGGAGGCACCACCCTCCAAAAGGTAATAGATGGTGTTGATGATGATGAACTCCTTGCTCTTGTGCTTCAAATGATAATATCCCCAACACTCAACTCTCCTCACTGATTTGGCTATGGTGGAAGAAAGGATTGAGTGGAAAGCAACTTGGGAAGGCTAGAAATCAAGTTTCATATGGTGGGAGTGGAGCAACTTGATCTCAACACAAGGGTAGGTAGTTTTCTTCTCGAAATGTAAGGTAGGAGTGGTAGTTCTTTCGATGGCTCTCTCCACGAATGAAGAGGAGGTGGAGGGTATTTATAGCCTCCACACAAAATCCAACCGTTACACACATTTGACCAATCTCGGTCGGACCGAAGTTGACAACTCGGTGAGACCGAAAGTTCAAATCTTGTGAGCGTTGGGATTTTCGTGGGACCGAAAATACAATCTCGGTGAGTCCGATTCTTCCAAAGACTAGGGTTTGCCAATCTCGGTGGGACCGACTTTATCATCTCGGTGACACCGATATGATGATGAATGTTCTGAAGCTTGGCAACACTAGTTTCGGTGAGACCGAGTTTGGAATCGGAAAATCCGAAATTACTAGGGTTTGGCTTTGTAGCTGAGGTGGTTCATCTCGGTGTGGTGAGTTTAGGAAATCGGTGGGACCGAGATTACTTATGAGTGTATGTTGGAATGAAAGATTGCTGATGGTTTGGGAGATGTATCACTAAGCACTTTGAGCAACCAGATCATTAACATAACCTCATCCCTTTTAATAGTATTGGCTTTCCTATAGACTCAATGTGATCTTGGATCACTAAACCAAAATGGAGTCTTGAGCTTTTGCCAATGTTTTCCTTAGCATTTTGAGGGTCCACTTCTTCATCATTTTCATACCCATATCATCGAACTTTCGAAATGTTCTCAAGAAACTATTAGTTCAATGATATATATGTTGTTATTAATTACCAAAACCACCCGGGGATTAGTTGCACTTTCAGCTTCGGGCCCACATTTCGTCCAGCCAGGTTGGTCCCACGGCCCTCGACTCGAGGGAAAAACTCGGGCCTGATATATAAGAAGCCATGAACATTGTATGTGACATTATTGAGGACAAAGCTGGTCTTTGATAGTATTTTGGATTCATCACCAACCGATTCTGGATGGCAAGCACCGGTGGCGGGAATATAGACAACGACCACTGGCTTCATCACCCCTTAGTCAAACACATAAGCCCTTCTCTACCTAATTTAGGATTATTGTATGGGTCAATTTAGGCTTCGAGCTTTGATTTATGATTTGATAGGGATTGATATGGTTGTCCATTTGGGCACGCATTTAGGCTTCTGTGTAGGGTTCGATTTAGGGAAGATTAGATTGATTTGGTGGTACATCAGTTCGATTTCGTGGTAAACCACTTATATTTCATTATAAATTATTTAGATTTCGTGGTAGAGCAGTTCGATTTAGTGGTACATCAGTTCAATTCCATTGTAGATCAGTGTCATCTTCATTGTTGTGCAGTCCGTGTATTAGGGTGATGGTTGGCAGAAGGTTTGGTTCTACACATTATAGTGGACACCGTTCACTCGGGCTGCAAGTCAGATGAGTGTCTTCGGGGATGTGCTATCAGTGTGTAAAATCAGTGACTTAGTCTTCTCTAGTGTTCCTTACACATACAATAATGTCCCATGTGACACTTGTAACATGTGTGTATGCCTAGATCAGTTCTATGTTGATGAAGCCTAGCGCTCGCTATTTCCATCATCATGTGTCTTGTATGTCGTGACCTCTCGGTCAGATCACAGCTCACTCATATTGCATTGCGGCTGAGGCTATGAATGTCCGTTGTCGGCCAGTAGCACGGTATGAAATCGTCTAAGAACATGACCCGACACTCATTCAGAATGTTGCCAATGTATGGGACATGAGGTAACTGATACGTCTCCAACGTATCTACTTTTCCAAACTCTTTTGCCCTTGTTCTGGACTCTAATTTGCACGATTTGAATGGAACTAACCCGGGCTGACGTTGTTTTCAGCAGAATTGCCATGGTGTTATTTTTGTGCAGAAATAAAAGTTCTCAGAATGACCTGAAACTTCAGGGAGATAACTTTTGGAATAAATAAACAATATTGGTGAAAGAATCAATCGAAGGGGGCCCACACCCTGTCCACAAGGGTGGGGGCGCACCAACCCCCGTGGGGCGCGCCCACTGTCCTTGTGGGCCCCCTGGACCTCCACCGACCTCAACTCCAACTCCATATATTCACGTTCGGGGAGAAAAAAAGAAGGAGAAGGATTCATCGCGTTTTACGATATGGAGCCGCGCTATGCCCTGTTCTTCCTCGGGAGGGAAGATCTAGAGTCCGTTCGGGGCTCCGGAGAGGGGAGTCCATTGCCATTGTCATCATCAACCATCCTCCATTACCAGTTTCATGATGCTCACTGCCGTTTGTGAGTAATTCCATCGTAGGCTTGTTGGACGGTGATGGGTTGGATAAGATTTACCATGTAATCCTGTTAGTTTTGTTAGGGTTTGATCCCTAGTATCCATTATGTTCTAAGATTGATGTTGCTATGACTTTGCTATGCTTAATGCTTGTCACTAGGGCCCGAGTGCCATGATTTCAGATCTGAACCTATTATGTTTCCATGAATATATGTGAGTTCTTGATCCTATCTTGCAAGTTATTGTCACCTACTATGTGTTATGATCCCGTCACTCCCGCATATGATCATCTACCCTTTGGTTGACATGAAGTGGGATTTTCCCGCTCTAAGTGCACAACCTTCCTTCGGTGTTACTATTGTCCGTGAAGTAGGTCACACTTGGTAGCTGGGCTGTGCTGGCTTAGGCCATATGAAAATTTAAACCAAATTTGATCCCAAGTTATCACAAGATTCCTTCCGGGTTCCCCGTGGTGGCAGTTTACCCCTCTAAGTGTAGGACATTAAATTAAGGTAGAATCACATGCATAATATGATGGTAATGATGCACATAAAAAATGTGGTAAAAATATCGCAGATTGCCAAACCTCTGATATCTGAAGACTAAGATTTATCCGATGAAATATCAGCAGGCCTGTATAGTACACTCACTTTTGTTGATTCCAAATTAGCTTTATGAAATCCAGGGCAGAATTGATACTCTGCAAATGACATACCATATAGGGCTTCGGGCCCACATTTCGTCCAACCAGGTTGGTCCCACGGCCCTCGACTCGAGGTAAAAACTCGGGCCTGATATATAGGAAGTCATGAACATTGTATGTGACATTATTGAGGACAAAGCTGGTCTTTGATAGTACTTTGTATTCATCCCAACCGATTCTGGATGGCAAGCACCGGTGGCGGAATATAGACAACGACCACTGGCTTCATCACCCCTTAGTCAAACGCATAAGCACTTCTCTACCTAATTTAGGATTGTTGTAGGGGTCAATTTAGGCTTCGAGCTTTGATTTATGATTTGATAGGGATTGATATGGTTGTCCATTTGGGCACGCATTTAGGCCTCTGTCTAGAGGTTTGATTTAGGGAAGATTAGATTGATTTGGTGGTACATCAGTTCGATTTCGTGGTAACCCACTTATATTTCATTATAAATTATTTAGATTTCGCGGTAGAACAGTTCGATTTAGTGTTACATCAGTTCAATTCCATTGTAGATCAGTGTCATCTTCATTGTTGTGCAGTCCGTGTATTAGGGTGATGGTTGGTAGAAGGTTTGGTTCTACACATTATAGTGGACACCGTTCACTCGGGCTGCAAGTTAGATGAGTGTCTTCGAGGATGTGCTATCAGTGTGTAAACTCAGTGACTTAGTCTTCTCTAGTGTTCCTTACACATACAATAATGTCCCATGTGACACTTGTAACATGTGTGTATGCCTAGATCAGTTCTATGTTGATGAAGCCTAGCACTCGCTATTTCCATCATCATGTGTCTTGTATGTCGTGACCTCTCGGTCGGCTCACAGCTCACTCATATTGCATTGCGGCTGAGGCTATGGATGTCCGTTGTCGGCCAGTAGCACGGTATGAAATCGTCTACGAACATGACCCGACACTCATTGAGAATGTTGCCAATATATGGGACATGAGGTAACTGATACGTCTCCAACGTATCTACTTTTACAAACTCTTTTGCCCTTGTTTTGGACTCTAATTTGCACGATTTGAATGGAACTAACCCGGACTGACGCTGTTTTCAGCAGAATTGCCATGGTGTTATTTTTCTGCAGAAATAAAAGTTCTCATAATGACCTGAAACTTCACGGAGATAACTTTTGGAATAAATAAACAATATTGGTGAAAGAATCAACCAAAGGGGGCCCACACCCTGGCCACAAGGGTGGGGGTGCGCCCTCTGTCCTTGTGGGCCCCCTGGACCTCCACCGACCTCAACTCCAACTCCATATATTCACGTTCGGGGAGAAAAAAAGAGAGAGAAGGATTCATCGTGTTTTACGATATGGAGCCGCCGCTATGCCCTGTTCTTCCTCGGGAGGGCAGATCTGGAGTCCGTTCGGGGCTCCGGAGAGGGGAATCCATCGCCATCGTCATCATGAACCATCCTCCATTACCAGTTTCATGATGCTCACCGCCGTGCATGAGTAATTCCATCGTAGGCTTGCTGGACAGTGATGGGTTGGATGAGATTTACCATGTAATCATGTTAGTTTTGTTAGGGTTTGATCCCTAGTATCCATTATGTTCTAAGATTGATGTTGCTATGACTTTGCTATGCTTAATGCTTGTCACTAGGGCCCGAGTGCCATGATTTCAGATCTGAACCTATTATGTTTTCATGAATATATGTGAGTTCTTGATCCTATCTTGCAAGTTATTGTCACCTACTACGTGTTATGATCCGGCAACCCCTGAGTGAAAATAGTCGGGACACTTCCCGGTGATGACCGTAGTTTGAGGAGTTCATGTATTCACTAAGTTCTAATGCTTTGGTCTGGTACTCTATTAAAAGGAGGCCTTAGTATTTCTTAGTTTCCAATAGGACCCTGCTGCCACAGGAGGGAAGGACAAAAGATGACATGCAGTTTCTTTTCCATAAGCATGTATGACTATATTCGGAATACATGCCTACATTATATTGATGAACTGGAGCTAGTTTTGTGTCACCCTAGGTTATAACTGTTGCATGATGAATGCCATCCGACATAATTATCCATCATCGATCCATTGCGTACAAGCTCGTTTCATATTTATCTTTGCTTAGTTACTTTTTCGTTGCCACTGTTACGATTGCTACAAAATTGCTAGTGTTACTTTTGCCACTGTTACCGTTCTTCCGTACTACTTTGCTACTAAATATTTTGTTGCAGATATTAAGTCTTTCAGGTGTGGTTGAATTGACAACTCAGCTGCTAATACTTGAGAATATTCTTTGGCTCCCAAAACCAAAAAGAACCGGATGAAACCTTTCAGAATGTTCCCAAACCCGGGATCCCTGTTATGCACCCTTCGCTTCTAAATGGGCCGGCCTATCTCGTCGATTTCTTCGAACCCTCTATGTGTTTGCACGACATTTTGACGCAGAATGCATCAAATAGGAAAACGCGATATATCCAACCAAAACATGAGAGCAACTAGTTAACGAGCGCTCTTTCGGGAGCCTCGCAATGATCAGCGCCACTTGGCGCGCTCTCAGCCCTTCGCCATGTTAACAAGCGCTCCCTCCGGATTTTATATTTTTTATTTTTTTCGCACACGTTTTCCACTTTTTAAACATTTTTTTGACGTTTTGGTTTTCCACCGCTCTTCCTTAGCTTTTCGAAAAAATATTTAAAAACAATTTCACGAAAAAACGGTTTTTTTTCTTTCGCGAGAGTCACGGTTTTGCTTCCGCGAGAGGCACGGTTTTTGCTTTCACGAGAGTCACAGCCGTGCCTCTCGGAAACAAAAAAAACGCATTTTTTTTTCTTTTTGCGAGAGTCACGGTTTTGCTTCCGCGAGAGGCACGGGTGTGCTTTCGCGAGAGTCACGGCCGTGCCTCTCGGAAACGAAAAAAACGCGTTTTCTATTTTTTTCCTTCTGCGAGAGTCACGGTTTTGCTTCTGCGAGATACATGGTTGTGCTTTAGCAAGTGTCACGACCGTGCCTCTCGAAAAAGAAAAAAATGCATTTTCTGTTTTTTTTGCTTTCGCAAGAGTCACAGTTTTGCTTCCGCGAGAGGCACGGTTATGCTTTCGTGAGAGTCACGATCGTGTCTCTCGGAAACAAAAAAATGTGTTTTCTATTTTTTTTTCCTTTCGCGTGAGGCACGGTTGTGCTTTCGTGAGAGTCACGGCCGTGCCTCCTCGGAAACGGAAAAAAACGTGTTTTCTCTTTTTTTTTTTCGCGATAGTCATGGTTTTGCTTCCGCGAGAGGCATGGTTATGATTTCGTGAGAGTCACGATCGTGCCTCTCGGAAACAAAAAAAAATGTGTTTTCTGTTTTTTTTCCTTTCGCGAGAGGCACGGTTGTGCTTTCGCGAGAGTCACGGCCGTGCCTCCTCGGAAACGGAAAAAACGTGTTTTCTATTCTTTTTTTTCCGTGAGAGTCATGGTTTTGCTTCCGCGAGAGGCATGGTTATGATTTCGTGTGTGCCTCTCTCGGAAAGGGAAAACCCGTGCTCCCAGTTCGTTTTCTTCGTGAAAAAACAAGTTCGTCAAAACCTATCAACATGGGATCTAGTTTCGAAGATCTCGACGCAAGGAATTCAACGGTGAAAGCGGTTCGAGATTTGGACGCATGGTTTGAGAGATAAAACGAATCTACGAAAAAGGTGAAACTCACAGGTTGCGACAAATGGCGCGCTGCATGTGCCCCACTTGTTGCAATCACGAAAGTTGGAGTAATCTTTGCAACGAGTACTCCTCGACTTATAATTTCGACCAAACATTCAGCCATGGTGTTTTTTTTAGGGGAAAGCCAAGTTTTATTCATCAAAAACCACAAATTGTGGGATACATCTTGGATCAAGGGGTTGGCCAAACCAGACGTGGCGCCCCGGGCCCAGTGAAAGCGATGACTTGGCTAGACTATGTGCCTCCATATTGGATGCACGAGACTCGAAAATGAAATTACAATGGAAAGAGTTTGCTAGAGTTTGAATTTCACTAATAACAGCTCCGGTGCTGCCTCCACAACCCTTGTTGATGTTACTGATAACTTGCTTGGAGTCGGAAGAGATCACAAAATTTTGTAGATGGAGATCTGCCGCCAGTGCCAAACCCTCTCGGCAGGCAATCGCTTCGAGAGCTTCCGGGTCGTCCAATCCTGCAATAACCAGAGATGAGCTGCCAAGGTACGCACCGGTTTCATCCCTGCACATTGAATGTTGGTTTTGAGATGGATGTAGAAGGGCCAAGGCCCAGGAGATTCCCAGGTATGGGCCTTGTCTGTCTATTATCTGGACCCATTCGTCTCGTTTGTCACGGAGCCTTCCGCTGAGCAGTCCTTTGCTTCTGGTCGTCTACCACCTCGCGCCCCATCCCCAGCTCTTCCGGCCATGGCGGCGGCGGCGCAGAGGCTCCTCGCGGCGAGCACGAAGATCGTCGGGGTCGGGCGCAACTACGTCGCCCACGCCAAGGAGCTCGGCAACCCCGTCCCCAAGGTCCACGCGCCCCTTCCTGACCGACCCCCCTCCCTCCGATCCCGAGGCGCCCTTCTTCCTCTTCTTATTCTTCTTCTTCTTCCCGCGCGGTCTCTGATGCGGCGTGCGCGTCGCGGTTCTCGTTGCAGGAGCCGGTGCTGTTCCTCAAGCCGACCTCGTCCTTCCTCCACGCGGGCGTGGCCACCGCCGCCGTCGAGGTGCCCGAGCCGCTCGAGTCGCTGCACCACGAGGTCGAGCTCGCTGTCGTCATCTCTCGCCGCGCGCGCGACGTGCCCGAGGCCTCCGCCATGGACTTCGTTGGAGGTAACCAGGGGATCTGTCCATCTGCAATTCTCTCCCCTGCCCGATTACCTGCCATTCTTAAGAACCATGTTTCAGTCGACAATTGATTCGAGGAAGCTACCAGACAGAGAGTAGGGCGAGATGTGGGTTCTGCATTCCGTTGTTCGTCCAGGGAATTTACTCTGTTACTGTAATTGCAAAGTTTGGTGCCAATTGATAACTGAAATTAATTAGGATATGCCCCATGCTGCAAATGCATTTCGGAGCCTGAATTCGACTATCCATCAGGTTGTTATATTTAGTAAGCAGAGTGAAGCAATGACTTAGGAATTCCAAATAATTACTAGTTCTTCATATTCGATAAGCCCGGTGGAAAATGCAAATGTGGGGTTTGGAATAGGAAATCTGTTTCGCTTGGTCAACGTGCTAGTGCAATGCCTATTTTGCCGATTGCCATGGTCCGGTGGATGACAATATCTTATTAGCACATTAATTCCTGATCGAAATCATGTTTCATGTCCTGAATGTATTCTCTTTCTGAAATACGTATCTTGCCTTGGGTGTGTGTTTGTATCGGTGCTCTCAGATGTTGCGATGTTGGTTGCTTTATAATATAAAGCGGGGGGAAACCCTTTTTCATCTTTCTGAAATACGATATGAGTACTCAAATACTCATGGATAGTCTCGTTTGGTGTAGTCTTGAGTGAGTTTCTTCTCTTTCTTTTACTCCTGAATTATGTGCAGGTTGGGGTTCACTCTATCCATGTGTTTCTTGTAAATGAAGAGAGCATCAAATGTTTGAGGCAATAAATCGAGGGTTTTCACAAGTGACATGATAAATTTGACATAATTGCTTCCATCATCCAATTTTCCAGGTTATGCGCTTGCTTTGGACATGACGGCAAGGGACCTTCAGTCTGTAGCTAAGGTGTGCACCAAGACTTGTAGTTTCCTTTGGTGTTATTCTAGCTGATGTTTATTGTTGGTTCGTGTCATCTGCCATTTCCTGGTGGCAGTTGAAACTCAAGTGATAGAAAGAGCATTCAAACTCGAACTTAAGAAAGAAATTCAAAAAAAAAAAAGTTGCACGCTGTTGTCTTCGGAGTTTCTTCTTTTGACTGATCAGGTCAGCTATGCATAAATAAAACCAGCAGCGAACTTGAAATTGTAGTCTCAGAAGTTGCATCTGGAGTACCAGTTCATAAATCACAAGCCATATATTTATTTTTTACCGGGGCTAGTTATATGTGTTACATCTTTCTATCTTCTTCCACCTAGCAGATCTGACATAATGGTTTGGGTATACTTTGTGCAAACTGTAGTAAATAATTGATCAACATGGCAGTCCCCTTCATTGCAAAAAGAGAGAAGAAAGAAAGAAGAACCTATAATATAACCCACTTTCTGTTAGTGTAAGATATTTTCTATCTCAAATTTTTTGGTATTGCTTAACCAATGAACTCTTAGTCTGCAGGTCTTCCTTGGACTTTGGCTAAAGCACAGGATACCTTTACTCCAATTAGTGCAGTGGTAAGCCAATGTTTCTCTTCCTCCGAAGACTGGTGTACTAGGCAGCAGCTTATGAGCTGTTGCTTTTTCTTCTCATTTGTACATATATGTGTATCAGAAACACACATAAACATCATATTAAAGTTAGACTGAAACTAAGGGAGCTAAAAAACGGTTTGAGATCAACCGTGGAAACTGTAGTTCACTTTTCTTCATACTAGCTTAAGCCACTCAGTTTGCAATCAACGGAAGAACTTGCACTAGCCTATTTCTTGTGTTCACTCCAAACCGTTTTTGAACACTCTTAAGTGAAAGCCAATGGAATATGTACTGATATCATTCACGACATAAATAACTCAGGAGTACTAGGAAATAAGTCAATGACATGAAAAAGGCTAGAATACTTGTTGTGACTTAAAATGATACATGTGATTCCATTATTATGAATATGTACTCTCACTTTCATTTTTCTGTCAATGATGGTTTCCGCATTTAACAGGTTCCAAAATCAGCTGTCCCTAATCCCGATGATCTAGAGCTCTGGCTGAAGGTAATATACAAATTTTTAATGAAAATACTTAATGCGACCTAAAGTAGTAGTAGAAGCTTAGACGTCCACTTAACGAGAATTGGGCAACCATATCCAGGTGGATGATGAACTCAGGCAGAAAGGGCCTACAAGTGATATGATATTCAAGGTTCCTTTTCTAATCAGCTATATCAGTTCGATCATGACATTGATGGAGGGTGATGTGATATTAACCGGTAATGGCATATCCTTTCTACAGAACTGTTTTAGTGCATCGGTGGATATCTGTTGTGGGTTATTTATGGGAGTCCTCTGCAGGTACTCCTGAGGGTGTAGGCCCTGTCCGGATAGGGCAGAAGATCAAAGCTGGTATAACTGGCCTCATCGAGGCCGAGTTTGATGTTCAGAGGCGCAGTCGGACATTTTCTCCATGATGTAGCAAGCAAGAAAACTATTGTCTTGTATGAATGCCTACCTGACGCTTTCTCCTTTACTTGGTTCTACCTAGACGCTTTATATTGCTATAATCTGTTTATCAGAGACTAACAATGAACAATCTGCACTTTCCGCAGAATGTAATGTTGGATTTGATCTGCCCGTCGACTTGTGCTGTCTGCAAGTGAAACAAGAGCGCAGTCCTCACGATTGCCTTGTAACTGCAATTCCGTGCACCATTCTGGAGTCTCGTATTATGTGTACTATTCTTGTAAGTTGGAAGTATTTATGGTCTGATGCCCTAGCACACTATTACTTCCACAGATTTGTTGGTACATGTATCTTCTGTTTCTGTCAGATAAAGCTGTAATCTCCCTCTTTCTGCAACATGTTGCTGAAAACACATTCAGTTTATGTTGAATAAATCGTCGTTTTTCCCCAGCTACGACGAAACTGTGGTACTGATGAAGAAACTTGTAAAGCCTATGGAAGATGTACTGATCTTGTTTCTGATCATTCAGAAGACATAAATAAATCAGGATTACTAGGGAATAAGTAAATAACACGAAAAGGGCTAGAATCTTGTTGTTGTGACTTCAGACGACCTAGGGATTCCATTATTATGACAATATATGCTCTCACTTTTGTATTTTTTGTCAATGATGATTTGTGCATTTAATAGGTTCCAAAATCAGCTGTACCTAATCCTGATGATCTAGAACTCTGGCTAAAGGTAATTATACAAATACACAATGAATATACTTATTGCGAGCTAAAGTAATTGAAACTTAGACATCCTCTTAATGAGAATTGGGCAACCATATTCAGGTGGACGATGAACTTAGGCAGAAAGGGCCTACAAGTGATATGATATTCAAGGTTCCTTTTCTAATCAGTTATATCAGTTCGATCATGACGTTGATGGAGGGTGATGTGATATTAACCGGTAATGACATATCCTTTCTAACAGATCTGTTTTAGTGCATCGGAGGATATGTGTTGTGGGTTATTGATGGGGGTCCTCTGCATGCAGGAACTCCTGAGGGTGTAGGCCCTGTCCGAATAGGGCAGAAGATCAAAGCTGGTATAACTGGTCTCATCGAGGCCGAGTTTGATGTTCAGAGGCGCAGTCGGACATTTTCTCCCTGATGTAGCAAGCAAGAAACTGTGGTCTGGTAAGAATACCTACTTGGAGCTTTCTCCTTTATTACTCCCTCCGTTCCCAAATATAAGTCTTTTTAGAGATTCCAACAAGGGACTACATACGGAGCAAAATGAATGAATCTACACTCTAAAATATGTCTATATACATCCGTATATTGTAGTCCATTTGAAATCTCTAAAAAGACTTGTACTATTTAGGAACGGAGGGAGTACTTGGCACTGCATGGACACTGTATATTGCTATAATCTGTTCATCAAAGAATAACAATGAACAATCTGCACTTTCCGCAGAATGCGACGTTGGAAACAAGAGCCCAGTCCGCACGATTGTCCGCAAGTGCAATTCCGCGCAACATTGTGGAGTCTCCTATTATGTGTACTATTCTTGTAAGCTGGAAGGATTTATGGTCTGATGCACTAGCACACTATTACTTCCACAGATTTGTTGGTACATGTATCTTGTGTTTCTGTCAGATAAAGCTGCAATCTCCCTCTTTCTGCAACATGTGGCTGAAAAACACATTCGGTTTATGTTGAATAAATCGTCGTATTCCCCCAGCTACGATGAAACTGTACCACTGGTGCAGAAAGTTGTGAATTCTTTACGCTTAATCAAAGAACATATCTACAGGCGTACAACCACGGCTCATGTTGTCCACGTGAGATTTTCAGTGCTTGAACGAACAGGCTTTGAAATTGTACAAGTTGCATACAAGTACCTCATTTCAGTGCATGAACCAACAGGCTTTGAAATTGTACAACTATCTCACGGCCACATACTCAAATACAGGTCTTTTTATTAATTTTGAACATCAACGAGTGACCTCACAATTTTGATAATTTACGTGTTGGGTCTGTGCTGAACTTCTTGATGTATTCATAGATGTGTTCACTGATCTCCTGTGCTCTCTCCTGCTGGATGAAGTGCCCGGCACCTTTGATCACCACCACCTCGTCGAGCATGGGCACGTCTCTCTTGAGCCCACCCTTGTGTATGTAGCCTTTGACTCCTGGGTGATGGTACGCCAGGTCGCCGTCCCCAACGATGAACTTGGTCGGCACTTGCACTTTCGCTCCGGCCCATGGCGCCATCAGCTCCCAGTTCCTGTGTATATGCATGTTCAGCGGTTACTACTATTTCCTGATGCATGTATGGTGCATTGTGCATAGATGATGCAATCCTCTGTGTACTGAGAATACTTGTGAGCATGACCAGCGCCACGATATCCAGAATCTAATCTACAGTTCACATCAGAAATCCATATTTATGACAATATTCTGGAGAGGGTTTCAGAATCATGGTGAATGTCCACACAAGCATTATCCATGTAGGTTAGTCATGGCATCTTGCTAACTGCATTCCATGTGGGTTTTGAGTTCATATGCTCGATACAAGAGTAAGATGATGAGCAGAATGATAATACTATGCCATCATGAAAATACATTGTCAGTCCAACATATCTGCTCAGAACACAAAGATCAAAGAATTGGTCTACGCTCTTAGGCATGTATTCCTATTCCAGAACTTGACACACAAGTGAAAGGCAAAATGTTGCCACCATTATCTCTTATTATCAGTATACTACAGTCTGATGCTCTATGCTTCACCTCTATAGTAGATTTGCCAGTTATTTTGAAAAATACCGTACATCTAGAATACTCCCTCCATTCCCTTATACAAGGCCACTTCATATTTTTATGCTTCACCTCTATGTATTTCACTGGATGCACATTGCAAGGAACTTCCGATGATATATTTTTTATGACCTTTAATTCATGTTTTGTTGACCAAAATTCCAAGTCAAAGTTCGACAGGAAAAACGAAGTGGCCTTGTACACAAAAATTTAGGGACTACATGTTTCAGAAATCTAGTATAAGCAGAAAGGTTGTAGGATAATGTGACATGAATGAGTTGCACAGATGAATGATTTGATTTCTTGCAAATAAAATAAAATAAATAAAGACTTACAGGTCTAAACAGCGGTAGTAATTAAGGCCACCAGCAAAGCCAGTTTTTGCATATACACTTGCCAGGTAACTGACATCCTCCTCAGAGAGCCAAGAAGGCAGTGTTATTTGCTTGTTGCTTGACTGCATTTTTTCGAGGGACATAGCAGAAGAACCTGTGGTTTGAACAGTTATTGCCATTTTGAAGAACCTCTTCAAGTCAAGACTAGCGAACTGTGCCTCATATCCAGGTTCCTGCCAACCAATGTGATACTTGTATTACAAGTGATGAACTGCAATTCGGACTTGAAAACCAGTTGTCTGAAACTTGGACTGAGAAGTATGGACTTGAAAAAGAGGAGCCCAAGTTTAAAACGATGCAGAAATGCAACTAGTCTAAATTGTGGCTCGAATTATCAATAAATTCCTCACATGTTATCATTGTATATACAATATGTTCGGTGCTCCATGCCAATACATTTATTTTGTAAATCCTTAATTACAATTGATGAACTGCAATTTGCGCTAAAACTGAGAAGCCATCTCTAGACAGGAAACTGCTATAGCAAGCAAAGGACAATTTTATAGGCACACACTGAACTAGACCCCTGGAAGATCAATTGCAATGAAAAATAGGCACACCAACCAGCAAATACAGAACTACTCCCTCCGTTCCAAAATAGGTGACTCAATTTTATACTAATTTTAGTATAAAGTTGGGTCATCTATTTAAGAACGGAGGGAGTAGACTACAGTGCCCTCTCTTTCTCCTCATTCCACGCGCAGCCATATGCCCAATATATGCCATTTTCCTATCTGAATCTGTGAAATTATGGTAAGCCAATGCTCTGCTATCCCGAAATGGAGAACAAAAGAACCAGGTTCTCCTATCTGAATCTGTGAAATGAGTTACATAGCAACTGCAGAAATCGCAAATCGTTTTCAGAATTATGCCCTGATTTCAACAGGTTCCTAGCCCTGATCCCCGGATTGCTCACGAGACAGCGGCAGAAGCAATTCCGCACCTGGAATTTGCAGACGTAGTAGTCGTCGCCGTAGGCGCGGCGGAAGTAGTCGACGGGCTTTGCCGAGGGGTGGCGGGGCATGAAGGCGACGCTGAGGTTGACGAGCGCGCGCACCCGGTCCGGCCGCAGCAGGCAGAGGTTCCACGACACGATGGCGCCCCAGTCGTGCCCCACCACGAACACCTTCACCGCCGGCACGCGTCAGTCAGTCAATCAGTCGGCGGCCACCGCAGGTGGGTCTCCCGGCTCGGAGATCTGGCGGGAGGGCGGGGGGGATCGGTTGGGCGGGTTACCTGGAGGAGGCGGAGGGCGTCGAGGAGCGCGACGAGGTCCCCGACGACGTGGAAGGCGGTGTAGGAGGCGGGGTCGGGCGGCGCGGAGGTGCCGCCGTAGCCGCGGAGGTCGGGGGCCACGCAGCGGTAGCCCCGGGCCGCCAGGTGCTCCATCTGGTGGCGCCACGAGTACCAGAGCTCCGGGAAGCCGTGCACGAAGAGCACCGTGGGGGCCGCGGCCGAGGCCGGGCCGGACTCCGCGACGTGCATCGTGATGCCGTTCGCCTCCACCTGCCGGTGCCTTATCTCCGGCGCCGCCGCCGCCATGGTCGGTCGAACCGGCCGGACTCTGTCGCTCTGAATCGACGGTCGTGTCGTGCCGCTTTGCTCGGGTGAGACTGAAGCGGGTGGGGAAGCGTTGCTGCCTTTTGACTCAGACGTGTGAGACGGGTCATCGATGGCCTTAATGTTCTGCCGATGTATTTTTTTTCTAACATACGCATGTGCTTATATACACGCGCATACACTCACATCTATGAACGCACACACGCACACACCTCGTCGTCGACGGAAACGTCTCCTCCCACTGAATACGCATCACCGGAAATCCCGAAATAAATCCAGGAATAAATACGAGCACCGGGACTTGAACCCTGATGGGCTGATAATACCACAATCCCTCTAACCACCGGGACTTGAACCCTGATGGGCTGAGAATACCACAATCTCTCTCACTATTCAACTACAGGCTAGTTTGCGTTTTTTTTTCTGAAGCTAAACGTCCATCGACACTTTGTTCATCAGGCGCTAGCATGTCTGACTGTAGGAAACCAGAGCCAGCCAGGGATTGTCTCATACAATCGTTGAGTAACATAACAGAAAAGATTAACAGCTAGCCTAGCTAAGCGGTGAGCCACCAAGTTTGTATGGCGACTGGAAAACCGTAGCTTAAATCCCTGGAAGAGAACACTCATGTCCTCCATCTCTCTTATAGGGTGGAATCTGGCAGACTTCTATGGTATCTCCCAAAGACGTTGTATCTCCTGACAGTCTGTCTCGATCACCACATGCTGGAGTCCCAACCCAAGCGCCAAAGATAGCGCGTCTCTACACGCGAGGAGTTCAATGGACAGAGGGCCAGTGATACCCTCATACCGTGTGCAACCCGCTCTCACGAACGAGCCATGATGATCACGGGCGATAAAACCTGCTCTACCACTGCCTCGCTCAAAATTCGTTGCTCCATCCGTGTTGAATTTAATCCACCCTTCTTCTGGAGGTTGCCATTTCGGGCTAACCACAACCGGAACTTCATCCTTCCTTGGTATCTCCAAGGCTCGGACAATCTCTTCAATGGTAATCATGGATTGCCGTGGTGGTATTCTCTTTCACCATGTGTGTAGTTGTTCCTTGAGTGCCAGACAGCCCACATTACCGTGATCATTATAGCCGCCTCATCCTTAAGGAAAAGCCGATGATCTAAAAGGTCAAGCGACCATGTCAGCGGGTTGAGATGCGGTATTGTAATACCGAAGAATCGCTCAGCTGCTTCCCAGAAGCCCCAAGCATGATCACAGACCATCAGGGTATGAAACAAAATTTCATTGTTGTTCCCACACATTGGGCAGTGTGGTAGCTGCTTGATATGACAGTGTCGAAGCTCCCCATAGCACGGTAAGAATTCCTTTAGCACGCGCCACCAAAACACCCGGATCTTGGGAAGGATATTCAGCTTCCATAGCGACCGCCATACTGCTTCATCTCCATTAGAGGATCCCACTGATTCAGTAATTTGTAGCTTGAGGTTCATTGTTCGATATGCAGATTTGACAGTGAAGAGGCCAGACTTCTCCCAATCCCATGCCCATATATCCGCTCCCACTCTACGTGGTCTCGGCATGCACAGAATTGCATCCGCATCCGGTGGGTAAAACACACTCCGAATGGTGTCCGCGTCCCACTGGTTTGTCACCGGATCAATCAAGTCTGAAACTAGCTGAATGGAGTTTGGCTTCAGTGACCCCATTGGTTTCATGGCATTGGTTCCTTCTATCCACTGATCATGCCAAACTTCAGTAGTTGTTCCATCCCCCACTCGTCTGATGAGCCCCCATTTTAGCATCTCCCTCCCTTTGATGATTGCCTTCCAGGTTTTTGATGCACTTGCGGGACACCCAGCCGTGAGGAAACTTTCATTCGGGTAATATCTACCCTTTAGAACACGAGCACACAAGCTATCTAGATTCTCAAGGAGTCTCCATGCTTGTTTGGCTAACATCGCATCATTGAAGGTTTCAAGATCCCGGAATCCAAGTCCTCCCTTTGATTTTGCAATGCACATCTTTTCCCACGATTGCCAGTGCATTCCTTTTTTGTCTAGTGACCCAGCCGACCAATATTTTGACATATTTGTCGTCAGTTTCTTACACAGACCTTTTGTGAGTTTAAAACAACTCATGGAGTAGGCCGGTAGAGCTTGAACCACATACTTCAAAAGAACTTCTCTTGCTGCACATGACATCTTCCTCTCACACCACCCTTGCACCTTTGCCCTCGACCATTCATTGGTATGCTCAAATTGTAGCTCAGTTATCTTTCCCGCAGCCGTTGGCAGGCCAAGGTACTTCTCTTACATGGCTTCCCTCTGTATTTGGAGTGCAGCCTTGACACCCCTCTTAACTGAAGCGCCACTGTTACAGCTAAAATAGACAGAACTCTTCATCTTGTTTGCACTTTGCCCGGAGCCCAAGTTGTACTGTTCCAAATTTTCATTCAGTCTAGCGGCACTCCGAGCATCAGTTTTCATGAAGATCAAGCAATCATCTGCAAATAAAAGATGTGAGATCCATGGGGCAGAATAGCTCACTCTGATGCCCCTATCAATCCATCCTCCATCATAATTTTGCAGCATGCACAATAGTCCCTCCCCACAGAGGAGGAACAAATAGGGGGAGATTGGGTCTCCCTGACGAAACCCCCTTGAGGGTGAAAAGGCCGGTAAAAGCTCACCGTTAACCTTTACCTGAAACCTTACGGTGGTCACACACCGCATGACAAGTGAGATCCATTCCTCTTGAAAACCAAGTTGTTGCATTATTCCTTGCAGATAAGCCCATTCTACTCTATCATATGCTTTTATCATATCAATTTTGACCGCACACCATCCTTGCTTTCCTTTCTTTCTCTTCATGGAGTGGATGCACTCATAGGCTACTAGGACGTTGTTGGTAATAAGACGTCCAGGAACTAAAGCACTCTGCTCCTCTGCAATTATCTCATCTAGCAACTCCCTCAAACGGTTAGACAATACTTTGGAGCAGATTTTGTAGAGAACGTTGCACAATGAAATTGGCCTATACTGAGTGATATATATTCTGTGGGTTTCTCACCTTGGGTATAAGTACAATTACCGTGCTGTTCACTGACTCTGGCATTTGTCTCCCATTTAGAAAACCAAGGACTGCCGCTGTAACATGCGGACCTACCAGGTCCCAGTGACGCTGGTAAAAACCAGCATGAAATCCATCACTTCCAGGCACCTTAGTAGGCCCCGTAGCAAAGAGCGCAGCCTTCACTTCATCCTCTACAAACAGCTTCATTAGTTGTGCATTGTAGCTTCGGTGATTTTGTGTGGAACATGGTGAAGGACTGCTTCAATATCAGTGTGTTCCTGCGCAGTGTACAGACTAGTATAAAACTGCTGCACCTCGGCATGTATTTCCTCCTTGGTTTCACACACCGAACCATCAGCAACGCGTAGGCTGCTGATGCGGTTTCTGCTTTTGGGAGCTGCTGCACGTGCCTGAAAAAAGCCCGTGTTCCGATCCCCCGCTCGTAACCAGTCCACCCTCGATCTCTGTCGAGCCATAATCTCTTCCTTATGCAGCAGCTTAGAGAGTTGGCAGGCCAAGTCTTTTTCCTTCCGCGTCGGTCCCCTGAAAAGGGATTGCGACCGTTCTTGCTCATATTCATTTCATACCTTCTTTATCTTCCTTTTAATGTCCCCAAACTTTTTAGATTTCCAATCCTTTAGGTGAACTTGCATGGCTGAGAGGGCTTCATCTATGCCTTGCAGACCTTGCAAACCTGCCCCCTGACGCCATCCCTATAATACTGTCGCATCATATGTCTCCTCCTGTTGCCAAGCTTCTTCATACATAAAACGGCGTCCATGCCCAGCCTCATCTACAGCTACCCTCTTCATCTTCACCGCAAGCAAACAGTGATCCGACTTAGGTGTAGGTACATGCTTCACGAAAGATGTCGAGTACAGACACATCATAGCTGGGTTCGCAAGGAAACGATCTAGCCATACTTTCACATTCGTGTCACCCTGTTGCATATTATCCCATGTGAATGGGACTCCTTAGAAACAAAGGTCTTTCAATTCACAATCATCAAGGCACTCACGGAATCCCTCCATTTGCCATTCTGGCCGATCATGAGCTCCAAAGTACTCAGAATTATCTATTATTTCATTAAAATCTCCACCGCATAACCACAACGCATCACTCTGAGATTTGAGCCAACGTAACAAAGTCCAGCTCTCGGCGCATTCACTACGTCTAGCCTTAGCATAGAACCCTGTAAACCGCCACACCTTATTGTCACCCGCAATGTTTCTAACCATTACATCAATGTGCTGATCTGAGAAATTATTGAGAGTTACATCAACATCTTTTGACCAAAACAAGGCCAAACCCCCACTTAAACCATCACTACTAACTGGGCAGCAAGCTTCAAATCCCAGCCTTGAAGTGAGATCACTTACTCTCCTTCCCTCGATCTTCGTCTCACACAAGAAGACCAAGGCGGGCCCTTCCTTGTTCACAAGGCTGTGAAGTTCTCGAACTGTCTCCGGGTTCCCAAGCCCGCGACAGTTCCATGATAAGCAATTCATTGCGACCCGCGGGGCTGATGCACAGCCTCCGCGAGAGTCTTAGCAGCATCCTCGTCTGCCTTCTTCTTCTTTGAGTCACGACTATCATCCTTGGACCCTGAAGATTCATTCTCCTCACTCTGTGGCTTCCTGATCACCGTCTCACTATCTTACAACATTAAAGTTTTGCCTCCTCCATCCTGCATATCAACCCGACGGTAGACCGAATTGTGGCCGTGCCCAGTGCGCTGCCATCCTCTACCATTTGTATTTCTGCCCCGAGCATTGAATTGATAGACTGTGTTGCGAACTTTGCCCCCTGCTGTTTTTTCTGGCGAGGTTACTTCCACTCCAGGTTCAACCTCGTCTTCCTCCCTTGGATCTGCATCCTTCTTTCCACCGTCTTGAGGATCCTCAGTCCTGTATGCCGGTGCGCTATTCCAGCTTTTGCTCTTGCTCGGCGTATATCTCAAGGCTTCACGGTACAATGGCCTCCCATACTCATCTCTTCCTGCCGGTGTTGGACACATTAATTCTACGTGCCCTAATAGCCTGCAGGAGAAGCAAAAATAGGGCAGGTTTTTATACTGAATATCAAAGAATTCCGTTTCTTTAGTCCTTGCCTTCTCCAATTGCACCCATCGCATCAATGGCTCATTCACCCTCATCCACACTCTGAATCTAAGGCAATCTCCAGAAGCATATCCTTTTCCATCAGCATCTAGGGTCACAACATTGCCCACCATAGCTGCTATACATCCCGGCCATGGCGGACACAGCAGATTGAAAGGTAGATTAATCACCCGCGCCCATATCTTGAGTTTGTGAAATTTCAATTCCGATGGACGTGACCTGATGTTGAACCTTTCCAAAACCACACAGTGTTTACCAACCATCCATGGACCACCATCAAGGATCCGATCACAGACCCGCTTGTTCACAAAAGTAGCAACAAAAACATTCTCACCAGATGGCCTGAAGTACAGTCCTTTTGGGTTGCCCCACGCCGGGCGCAGAGCATCTCCAATGGTGTTGACATGAAGAACCTTCCTATGGAGCACCTTCCCGATCAGTGCGTGCAAATCCTCCTCCCTCATCTCTTCTTCATCATCAATGACAAGTTTAGCCTTCTCCTTCTCCGTCAGATCCAACCTATCCATCATCTGCTCAACTGTTTCTCTTTCCTTTATATTGCCTCTCTTACCTCCCATGGAGCTAGATTCTGCCATCGTCGTCGCCCGACCCCTGGCCCGTTCCCTTCTCCAGCGAGGCCGCCAAGGGTGGGTAAGGACGCAAGGTACCCCCTTGATCACCCCGAGCAAGCACGCCGCAAGGATATGGCTAATCGGAGAAGCAGGAAGCCGGCGATCTCCAAAACCCTAGTCACGTGCCCCGAGATCGCCCAGTGCGCCGCCGTCACCACTCGAAACCCTAGAAAAACGTTTCGGGGCCGTCTCGGCTGGTTTGCGTTTTGATTGCTGTTTTAGTTGTTGCGAGGATGACAATTTTTTGCAAGCACTAGCAAACTTCTTGTGGACTACATAATTGCAGTGGAGTCATACTCACTAACTAAAATTGTCATGCTCGCCCAACACAAATTATCATCAAAATCATTCGCAAATGTCATCATCTTCTCCCAGCGAAAGACTCAAAATTGGTAGCCAACAATTTGTAGTTTTACAAAGAAAATTAAAGTTAAAATAATGAACAACATCACCCCATGCAGTACATGCTTGTAATCCATCACCACTAGTTTAGAGGGTTTGAGACACCAGACCCCACATAACAACATGAAAGGAGATGTTGAAGTCGCTAAACTAATAGTCAGTCAATAGCTCTCACTGAAAGACACACAAACTGCCAAGATCTGAAAGGAAATCAACAAATTAGGGGACACAAACTCTCACAAGTCATTCCTCGGTGCTGGTCAAGACTTCGTTGAGGTAGAGAAAGACCAAAGAGATCTTATTCCAACACGCCATTGCCGCCGCCTCTTCATCAATGTCGTCAGGGAAACAAAACCTTAAAAAAGACGAACAGATCCCTACTCCTCTTACCGTCGACGAGACCGCCAGACAAGGAAGAGGATGGGGCCCGAGGTGGCAGCGTGTAGGTAAGCTATAGCAGCGCCTAGGATTTTGTTCCTGCACATCCCACTAACAACTTGCTTGAGGGGCATGTGGAGGATGGTGCATCCTCATATATGGTTCTCCAAGTCAGGGGTTTTCTTCTACAAGTCTGTCTCGTTAGCATTGTTATGGCGTGGTTATGTATCTTGGTGAGTAACGCTACATCCACGAAAGATTACGGGGATTTTACGGAGTGATTTTGTCTTGGCTAGTTGTTGATTGGATTTGGGGGGTGGGGCAGCAGGGTAAAATTCAGAGGGGGTGTGAAGAGAATTAGAGGAAGGGCCCGTAAAACTCCTGTAACAGGCCACAGTTTTAGTATTTTTGCATCTTGGTTTACCGGCTCCTATTTCGACCGATGAAGGTTGGCCAGATTCAGCTTCATCGGGGTGCATGTGAAGGTTGGCCAACCCGTCGGTCCATCGATCCTCGGCCGGAGATCTGGCAAAGGGGGGTCGGTTACCTAGCAAGAAGGAATTGAGACACTCATATTCACCACCCAAATCCATTTGCATGGTGATGATTTTGCAATTAAAGAGTCTTTCTACAAGAGCTTGGAATTCATGGAAGACTTTGAACACTTCAGATTTATGTTTCAGGAGATATATCCAAGTGAACTTCCTGTAATTATAGTTCCTCGAAAAACTAGGAGCCCCCTGGGAGGCGATTAGGGTTTCGAGTGGAAGAAGAAGCGGCCGTCGATCGTTCTTGTCGGTGCTACGTCTTGAGCTTGCATTGGTTTTCCTTGAAGAGTAAAGGGTGATGCAGCAATAGTACCGTAAGTATTTCCCTCAGTTTTTGAGAACCAAGGTATCAATCCAGTAGGAGGCTCCTCAAAAGTCCCACGCACCTACACAAACAAACAAAGAACTCGCAACCAACGCAATAAAGGGGCTGTCTATCCCTTCACGGCCACTTGCGAAAGTGAGATCTGATAGAGATAGTATAATAAGATAAATATATTTTTGGTATTTTATAATATAGATGCAAAAAGTAAAGATGCAAATAAAAGTAGATTGGAAGCAAATATGATAAGAGATAGACCCGGGAGCCATAGGTTTCACTAGTGGCTTCTCTCAAGATAGCATAAGTATTACGGTGGGTGAACAAATTACTGTCGAGCAATTAATAGAAAAGCGAATAATTATGAGATTATCTAGGCATGATCATGAAAATGGTGATACTTCAAGCATACTAATCAAAGTAATCATGTCTTCTCAAAATAACATGGCCAAAGAAAGTTATCCCTACAAAATCAAATAGTCTGGCTTTGCTCTTTCTTCATCACACAAAGTATTTAATTATGCACAACCCCGATGACAAGCCAAGCAATTGTTTCATACTTTAATAATCTCAAACTTTTTCAACTTTCACGCAATATATGAGCGTGAGCCATGGACCTAGCACTATATGTGGAATAGAATGGTGGTTGTGGAGAAGAAAAAAAGGAGAAGATAGTCTCACATCAATTAGGCGTATCAACGGTCTATGGAGATGCCCATTAATAGATATTGATGTGAGTGAGTAGGGATTGCCATGCAACGGATGCACTAGAGCTATAAATATATGAAAGCTCAACAAAAGAAACTAAGTGGGTGTGCATCCAACTCGCTTGCTCATGAAGACCTAGGGCATTTTGAGGAAGCCCATCATTGGAATATACAAGCCAAGTTCTATAATGAAAAATTCCCACTAGTATATGAAAGTGACAACATATGAGACTCTCTATCATGAAGATCATGGTGCTACTTTGAAGCAACAAGTGTGGAAAAGAGATAGTAGCATTGTCCCTTCTCTCTTTTTCTCTAAAAAATTTTCTTCCTTTTTTTTCTTTGGCCTTTTTTTTTCTTTCTTGGCCTTCCTTTTTTTTCTTTTTGTAAAGTCCGAAATCTCATCCCGACTTGTGGGGGAATCATAGTATTCATCATCCTTTCCTCACTAGGACAATGCTCTAATAATGAAGATCATCACACTTTTATGGATTTACAACTCAAGAATTACAACTCAAAGCTAGAACAAGATATGACTCTATATGAATGCCTCTGACGGTGTACCGGGATATGCAACGAATCAAGAGCGACATGTATGAAAATTATGAAGGTGGCCTTGCCACAAATACAATGTCAACTACATGATCATGCAAAGAGCAATATGACAAAAGTAATGCGTGTCATATGAACGGAACGGTGGAAAGTTGAATGGCAATATCTCGGAATGGCTATGGAAATGCCATAATAGGTAGGTATTGTGGCTGTTTTGAGGAAGGTATATGGTGGGTGTATGGTACCGGCGAAAGTTGCGCAGCACAAGAGAGGCTAACAATGGTGGAAGGGTGAGGGTGCGTATAATCCATGGACTCAACATTAGTCAAAAGAACTCATATACTTATTGCAAAAATCTACAAGTCATCAAAAACAAAGTACTACACGCATACTCCTAGGGGGATAGATTGGTAGGAAAAGACCATCGCTCGTCCCCGACCGCCACTCATAAGGAAGACAATCAATAAATAAAATTGTGCTCCAACTTCTTCACAAAGCGGTTCACCATACGTGCATGCTACGGGAATCACAAACCTCAACACAAGTATTTTTCATAATCACCTCAACTAGCATGACTTTAATATCACTACCTCCATATCTCAAAACAATTATCAAGTATCAAATTGATCATAGCATCCAATTCATTTTCTATGATAGTTTTTATTATACCCAACTTGGATGCTCATCATTCTAGGACCAAATTTGTAACCATAGCAAATACCATTCTGTTCTAAAAGACTCTCAAAAATATATAAGTGAAGCATGGGAGACTAGCAATTTCTTCAAAATTAATCCACCGCCGTGCTCTAAAAAATATAAGTGAAGCACTAGAGCAAAAACTATCAAGCTCAAAAGATATAAGTGAAGCACATAGAGTATTCTAGCAAATTCTAATCAAGTAGGGTTCTCCCAAAGGTGTGTACAGCAAGGATGATTGTGTTAAACTAATATAATACACGACGCTCCAAGCAAAACACATATCATGTGGCGAATAAAAATATAGCTCCAAGTAAAGTTACCAATGAATGAAGACGAAAGAGGGGATGCCTTCCCGGGGCATCCCCAAGCTTAGGCTTTTGGCTATCCTTGAATATATTGGGGTGCCATGGGCATACCCAAGCTTAGGCTCTTGCCACTCCTTATTCCATAGTCCATAAAAGCTTTACCCAAAACTTGAAAACTTCACAACACAAAACTCAACAGGAAATCTTATAAGCTCCGTTAGTGAAAGAAAAGAAAACCACCACATAAGGTACTGTAATGAACTCATTCTTTATTTATTTTGGTGTTAAACCTACTGTATTCCAACTTCTCTATGGTTTATAAACTATTTTACTAGCCATAGATGCATCAAAATAAGCAAACAACACACGAAAAACAGAATCTGTCAAAAACAGAACAGTCTGTAGCAATCTGTAACTAACGCAAACTTCTGGAACTCTAAAAATCCTACAAACATAGGAAGTCCTGTAAAATTTGTCTATTGATCAGCAGCAAAAAGAATCAACACAAAAGCACGTTTCTGTGATTTAACAAAACTAAATTCGTGCGCAAAGTTTCTGTTTTTCAACAGAATCAAATCAACTATCATCATAGGTTATCCTATAGGTTCTACTTGGCACAAACACTAATAAAAGATAAAAACACATCTAAACATGAGGTAGATGCAAGATTTATTACTAAACAGGAACAAAAACAAAAACCACAAAGAAAATTGGGTTGCCTCCCAACTAGCGCTATCGTTTAACGCCCCTATCTAGGCGTAAAAGCAAAGATAGATCTAAGTAGTGCCATCTTTGGCACTAAATTCATAAGTAGCTCGCATGATAGATTCATAAGGTAATTTGACTTTCTTTCTTGGAAAGTGCTCCATGCCTTTCTTTAATGGAAATTGGAATCTAATATTCCCTTCCTTCATATCAATAATCGCACCAATCGTTCTAAGGAAAGGTCTACCAAGAATAATAGGGCACCAAATTTCTATTTGCAACAATGAGAACATCATTGATCCTCCCCATTGGCTTTTTAATGGTGGAATACGCAAGGTGCAAATTTAAAGAGCAATCATCAGGATCATGGAAACCTAGAATATCACATAAAGTTTTCGGAATCGTGGAAACACTAGCACCCAAATCACCCAAAGCAAAACACTCATGATCTTTAATTCTAATCTTTATAGTAGGTTCCCACTCATCATTAAGTTTTCTAGGTATAGAAACTTCCAAATTAATTTTTTCATCATAAGATTGCATCAAATCATCAACGACATGTTTGGTAAAAGCTTTATTTTGACTATAAGCATGAGGAGAATTAACAACGGATTGCAACAAGGAAATACAACTTTCTAAAGAACAATTATCATAATCAAATTCCTTGAAATCCGAGATAGTGGGTTCAATATTATTTAAAGTCATGACCTCTCCAATCCCACTTTTACCAAATTTAGCATCAAGATCTAAAAACTCCGAATTTTTGGGACGCCTTCTAGGTAAAGTTGACTCATCTTCAGTTCCATAATTATCAAGATTCATATTGCAAAACAAGATCTAATAGGAGACGCATCAATAACTTTTAGATCTTCATCATTATTTTCATCTAACTTTTCTGGTTTGGCGGCCATCTTATTGACTAGGGTGGCTTGTTTATCAGAAATTTTGGCTATAGCATTTTCAAGCCGGCAATTTGAGAGTTCACACCATAAAATTCTTTATTCATATCATCAAGCTCTTTGTTCATAAACCCCAAAAAACCTTTTTGTTCCTTAAGCTCTTTCTTGAAGAAATTATTATGCTCAAATTGCAAATTCATAAAGCTTCTAATATTCGATTCAATCTCTTCCATCCTTGTAAGAAGGTGGTCGGTACTCTTAGGCAAAGCCATAAGGACAAACAAACACACAAGCAAGCAGAAAAAGGCAAGTGAAAGAGAGGAGGAGATTGGGAAAGAGAGGGCGAATAAAATGGCAAGGGTGAAGTGGGGGAGAGGAAAACGAGAGGCAAATGGCAAATAATGTAAATGCGAGGGAGATGAGTTTGTGATGGGTACTTGGTATGTCTTGACTTGAGCGAAGACCTCCCCGGCAATGGCGCCAGAAATCCTTCTTACTACGTCTTGAGCTTGCGTTGGTTTTCCTTGAAGAGGAAAGGGTGATGCAGCAATACTAGCGTAAGTATTTCCCTCAGTTTTTGAGAACCAAGGTATCAATCCAGTAGGAGGCTCCTCAAAAGTCCCCACACACCTATACAAACAAACAAAGAAGTCGCAACCAATGCAATAAAGGGGTTGTCAATCCCTTCACGGCCACTTGCGAAAGTGAGATCTGGTAGAGATAGTATAATAAGATAAATATATTTTTGGAATTTTATAATATAGATGCAAAAAGTAAAGATGCAAATAAAAGTATATTGGAAGCAAATATGATAAGAGATAGACCCGGGAGCCATAGTTTTCACTAGTGGCTTCTCTCAAGATAGCATAAGTATTATGGTGGGTGAACAAATTACTGTCGAGCAATTGATAGAAAAGCGAATAATTATGAGATTATCTAGGCATGATCATGTATATAGGCATCACGTCCGCAAAAAGTAGACCGACTCCTGCCTGCATCTACTACTATTACTCCACACATCGACCGACTCCTCGCATCTAGAGTATTAAGTTCATAAGAACAGAGTAACGCCTTAAGCAAGATGACATGATGTAGAGGATAAACTCATGCAATATGACATAAACCCCATCTTTTTATTCTCGATGGCAACAATACAATCGTGCCTTGCAACCCTTTACATCCTTTGGTAAGGACACCGCAAGATTGAACCCAAAGCTAAGCACTTCTCCCATGGCAAGAAAGATCAATCTAGTAGGCCAAACCAAACTGATAATTCGAAGAGACTTGCAAAGATAACTCAATCATACATAAAAGAATTCAGAGGAGATTCAAATATTTCTCATAGATAAACTTGATCATAAACCCACAATTCATCGGATCTTGACAAACACACCACAAAAAGAGTTTACATCGAATAGATCTCCACAAGAGAGGGGGAGAACATTGTATTGAGATCCAAAAAGAGAGAAGAAGCCATCTAGCTAATAACTATGGACCCGAAGGTCTGTGGTAAACTACTCACGACTCATCGGAAGGGCTATGGTGTTGATGTAGAAGCCCTCCGTGGTCGATTCCCCCTCCGGCAGAGCGCCGGCGAAGGCTCCAAGATGGAATATTGCGGATACAGAAGGTTACGGCGGTGGAAATTGTGTTTCGTTGGCTCCCTGGATGTTTTCGGGGTACGTAGGCTTATATAGGAGGAAGAAGTACGTCGGTGGCCGCCCGAGGGGCCCACGAGACAGGGGGCGCGCCCTATAGGGGGGGCGCCCTACCCTCTCATGGCCGCCTCGGCTGCTTCTTGACATGCACTCCAAGTCCTCTGGATCACGTTCGTTCCAAAAATCACGCCCCCGAAGGTTTCATTCCGTTTGGACTTCGTTTGATATTCCTTTTCTTCGAAATACTGAAATAGGCAAAAAAAACAGCAATATGGGCTGGGCCTCCAGTTAGTAGGTTAGTCCCAAAAATGATATAAATGTGTAAAATAAAGCCCATAAACATCCAAAAGGGGTAATATAATAGCATGGAACAATAAAAAATTATAGATACGCTGGAGACGTATCAGTCGGCGGAGCGCATAGTGAAGGACTCGGATGGCTGCGACCCCAGAGGCATCGAGTAGCAAGGAAGCCCTCTCGCCTAGGGCGGCGAGGGCGCGCATGGAGGACGCCATGGGTAAACTTGATCTCACAGAGGAGGAGGCGACACCATTGGTCTTGGATGACACTGATGAGGGTGCGACGCAAATTTGTGCAATTGCAGGGAAGGTCTTGAACCGTAATCTATTGCATATCCAGACGATTTCCAACGCCTTGCGCCAGGCTTGGGGAAACCCTAGAGGCCTAGTGTTCCGCTCGGTGGACGAGAATACCTTCGTGGAAGAATTTGAGACCCAGCCTGACCGTGATCGTGTATGGGAGGGATCTCCCTGGCATGTTAGCAAACATGCTGTGATCTTAACAGAATTCAAAGAGTGCATGCAACCGTCAGGGTTGCAGTTTGATAAACTCCAGTTGTGGGCTAGAGTTTTGAACCTACCCTTCAATCTGAGGAATGACACAAGGGGGAAGGCGGTGGCACAACAAATAGACCGGAATGCATCCTCAATCCAGTTTGACCCCGGTGGTGGTTTTCTGCGGGCTAGGGTTACAATTGATGTTTGAAAACCCTTGCGCAGATGGATTCTGATTGACTCCCCAGTGAGAGGGAGTAGGGACTGCTATGACATTCAGTATGAGAATGTTCCTAACTTTTCCTTCTCGTGTGGACAACTGGGACACTCTGATCTTCAGTGTCCGACGCCAGGCTCACATGATGCAAACGGCAACCTACCTTTCAAGACCGGCCTGAGAGCGTCAGATGGGAAGAAGAGAGTAGCGTCCAACGAAAGTTCTTCAAAAGAGCAGCAATCGAGCCAAAATAGTACCAAGGATGCTCGTAAGGCGAAGGAAACGACTGATCCTTGCCCTGAGGTTGTCTCCCCTGCCAAGAAGAGCCACAACACAAACAAGAGGAAGGGAGGACCTCAAGTGCAGAAACAAGTATATAGACAGATTTCCCTGCCACCGGCTGAGACCACAGAGCGGGTGCAAATGAATGAGACCACCAATGCCATGGTGGTGTTCAGTGCGGGAGCTGACAAAAAAGCGGGAGAGGGGGGTCACTCGGGTACAGAACCAATTCCCAAGAAGAAGAAGCCCACTCCCACAAATTCTTAGAGTTCGGAGGGTTCAGCGGTGGCTGCGAGTCAGCCCCACCGGGATCAATGAGTTGCTTGAGCTAGAACTGCCGGGGGCTTGGGTACCCCAGGGTAGTTCACGAGCTTCGCAACATTGTGAAGCAAGAAGGGCCCGATCTCCTGTTTGTTATGGAGACAAAAAATTGAGCGCAGAGAGTAGAAAATTTACAGAATCTGCTTGTTTTTTTAGGCTGCTATGCGGTTAGTAGTAGGGGTGTCTGAGCAGTGGTATTGGCATGTTTTGGACCTCGAACCAGGATGTGGACTTGAAAAATTATAGTTCTAGCCATATTGATGTGATGGTGCGGAAGAAATACGATGCCACGAAGCAGTGGTGTGTGATTGGTTTCTATGGAGATCCTAGGGTGGAAGATCGATGCCATAGCTGGACATTATTGATAACACTTTTTGCAATCCAACATGAACGTGCATTGGAGATTTTAACAAGACCCTACTGGGCTCAGAGCATTTTTTCAGAAGCCCTAGGCCAGGACGGCAGATGCGGGCATTCCGAGAAGTGATGGACGTGTGTGCACTCTCTGATCTGGGATGGTCAGGGACGGAATATACGTGGGATAATATGCAGCCGGGGAGATCTAATGTGAAATCCTGGCTGGATAGAGCTTTTGGAAATTCTGCTTTCATGTAGATGTCCCCGAATGTAAGGATCAGACACATTGCCACAACGGAATCTGGTCACTGTTTTGTTCTTGCAGATCTATGAGAGAACCTTGTGTCCGATGCATCTAGAGGCCCCAAGCCCTTCAGATACGAAGATAGCAAATGCATGTGGACTATGATAAGCTAGTCCTTGACTCATGGCAAAAAGGTGCAGGTCAAGCTGGACTACAGGGTATAGTTCAGGCCCTCAACTCGCTGCAAGTCACACTTGCTGCATGCGGGGCGAAAGAGTTCGGTTGTTTGACACGCAAGATCAGAAAGCTCTGCGAGCAGCTTACTCGTTTGCGTGGTCAATCTATAAGGCGGGGGCCAATAGATGAAGATAAAGCAGTGGTAAAAAAGTTGAAACTAGCACTGCACCAGGAAGAAATCAGGCTCCGACAGAGATCAAGAGTTCCGTGGCTACGGGAAGGCGACCAGAACACGGGATATTTCCATGCTCAGGCACAGCGTAAGCACATGAGCAAGATAGAAAAACTTGTTCGTGCTAATGGAATAGTTTGCAGCAATTTGGATGAAGACCGCGCGGAGGTTCAGAGCTTCTATGAATAACTTTATACCTCGCAAGGTTTCAACCAAATGCAAGAGCTTCTGGATGTTGTATCTCCCCGGGTGATGCCCTTGATGAATGCTGATCTTGAAAAACCATATACAGAGGAGGAGGTTCGGAGGGCCCTCTTTCAGATGGCTCCGTCGAAGGCCCCTAGGGTTGATGGCTTCACAATGGGTCTTTATCAGCGCCACTGGAATTTGCACAAAGATGACATAGTTCCAGCTGTGCTTGATTTCCTCAATGGGGGAGAACTACCAACAGGGATGAATGATACTTCTATTACTCTAATACCGAAGGTACGCTTCCCACAAAAAATCACCCAATATCACCCTATATCGCTCTGTCCGGTTTTGTATAAGATCGTCGCCAAGGCAATCGCTAACCGTGTTCGTGAGTTCCTAGATGATATTGTTGGTGCTGAACAGAGTGCTTTCGTCCCCGGCCGCCTGATAACCGACAACGTCCTTATTGCACATGAGAGTGTGTTTGCAATGAGAAGATGGAAAAAAAGGGGGAAACGCAGTCTATGCTATCAAATTGGACATGATGAAGGCCTACGACCGTGTCGAGTGGCACTATCTTCAAGCCATCATGCTCAAACTTGGGTTCGGTGTGGATTTTGTTCGTCTAGTCTTGAAGTGTGTTTCTTCTGTCAGATTTTCAATTCATTTCAATGGCGAGCTTTTTCCTTTCTTTACCCCATCAAGGGGTTTGAGGCAAGGGTGTCCCATGTCCCTGTACCTGTTTTTGCTATGTGCAGAAGGCCTTACATCGCTGCTGAACCATTTCGGTGGAGAGGGGGCAGATAAAGGCATACGAGTCAGCTACCGTTCTCCATGGACCAACCACCTCCTCTTCGTGGATGATAGCCTGAATTTTATGCAAGCAAAGGAGCAGAGTGATCATAGACTAAATGAGATCCTGAGAATTTATGAATAAGGCTCGGGCCAGGCGGTTAACAAGGAAAAGAGATCCATATATTTTAGTATGAACACTCTGACTCCGGATAAGCTGCTGCTGATACAAACACTAAACATTTCAATGGAAGCTTTCAGCGAGCGCTATCTTGGTCTGCCCACTGCTGTGGGTAGGATTACTAGCGGCACGTTTGATCATATTGGGGAAAGGATTCGAAGCAAACTCCAAGGAGGGTCAGAACGTTTGATTTCTTGTGCTGGACGGGAGGTACGAATAAAAGCGGTCGCTCAAGCCATTCCCATGTTCAGTATGAGCTGTTTTAAGCTAACCAAGAATGTTTGTAAAAGCCTTGCTTCCTGTCTAGCTAAGTATTGGTGGAGCAGCTCCCTCGACCGCAGATCTTTGCACTGGAAGGCATGGGACTCTCTATCAAAGCCAAAAGCAAAGGGAAGGATGGGTTTTCAGGATCTTGAGCTGTTCAACACGGCTCTACTCGGGAAACACGGTTGGCGTCTGATGACAAACCCTAACTCCCTCTACGCCCGAGTTCTTAAAGGAAGATACTACTCCACTGGCGATTTTATGCAAAGCACAGTTCCTTGCTGCAGGTTGGCCTCCTCAAACGCATAGGAGACGGCACCTCATCAACTTGGCGAGCTATAATGGCTGGGAGGGATGCTCTGCAGGTTGGCCTCCTTAAACGCATAGGAGATGGCACCACGGTTTCTATTTGGCATGACAAGTGGATCCCTGGTACCATTCCATGTCGTCGGTCTGCAGAATTGGAAATGCTCAGATGCATGTCGTAGCGGACCTCATTGATACAAGTAACTGGTCATGGAAATCTGATGTGGTTCGGGAAAACTTTATCCCCCCGGATGCAGATGCTATCCTCAACATTCCACTGAGGAAGGGATGGGGTGATGATTCTTTGGCGTGGGCTTTTGAAAAATTGGGTTGCTACTCTGTAAAATCAGCGTATCATGCTCTGATGACTCGCAACGAGCAACATGCTCTAGAGGAAGGGATGACTACCAAATCTCAATGACAGACAAGCAGTTATGGTCCCGGTTGTGGAAACTCAAAGTCATTCCCGGAGTGAGAGTCTTTTGGTGGCAAGTATTGCATGGCATCCTCCCAGCGGAAGCAACTCTCAAGTACCGTCATATTGCTATTGTTAGCACATGCAAAATATGTCTTCATACTTTCGAAGACATGATGAATGCCTTGCTGGATTGTTCTGATGATCAGGCAGTTTTGGAATGCAGCTCCAGAATGGTTGGACATAAAAAGGCCGGAATTGCACCCACTAACCTGGTCAAAGGACATTATTTGTGATCCTATGTTCTCAGAGGTAGAAAGAGCGAAACTAGTGACTGTTATGTGGACGATCTGGACCTCACGGAACAACATCACGCACGACAAAGCTGAGCTTGACCCTATCCAGTCTCTGAGAAGGGCCCGGGAGTCTCTAGCAGTGCTCGAGTTGCCTCGTGATCATGCTCGGATTCTGCCTAGCCATGGTTGGCACCCACCAGAATCGGGCTGGATCAAAATAAATACGGATGGAAGTATTGCAATGGAAGTTAGAAGGGGGGAGCAGGGGGTGGGTAGCCAGATCTCCGTCATCCCTTCTTGCGGCATGGTGCAAACCATACCCTGGGGTCACGGACCCGCTCATAGCTGAAGCTCTTGCCCTACGCGACGGAGTGATCTTCGCACACCTCAGAGGCTATGCTAAAGTGGTTCTTGAGTCTGATAATTTGGAGATTGTGAATCTCTGGAACTCGCGTCACACCTCCCGGTGGTGGCGCCTATTTTTTCAGAAATTGGGTAGCATGTTCCTTCTTTTAAGTCTTTTGTAGTTCAGCATGTTGGTAGGGCAGCTAATGTCTCTGCTCATCTTTGTGCGAAGCTAGCAAGCACTTTAGATGTTACAGAATGTTGGCTTGATTCTACCCCAAATTTCCCCACAAAAAAGTGAACTTCGTGTAATCGTCAATAAAACTCACATAATAATTCTTTTTATTGATGGAATCACGGGCAAGCCCCCATATATATGGTGGGAGAAAAAGAATTCTGACGTGATTACACATGGACATACACAGACACAGCTCCGTCGATCGACCAGATTAATTATTATCCACGATACTCTAACTGATGAGATGAATTGACAGGCCAGCGAACAAGCAATGAAAGTACGAAGCGTTCGATGATCAAACTGACAACACACGACGAACGATCGACTGGTCTACCGAAAGCGTGATGCGCGCGCGCTAAGCATTCAGATGGTCTTTTTCAGCATTTCTTCAGAACTTGGCGATGAAATCATGGATGTGGTCGCTGACCTCCTGCGCCCGCTCCTGTTGGATGAAGTGGCCGGCGCCGGGGACGACGACCAGCTCCTCCAGCAGCGGCACGTCCGCCTTGAGCCCGCCCTTGTGCAGGTAGTCCTGGATCCCCGCGTAGTGGTACGTCATGTCCCCGTCCCCCACGATGAACTTGGTGGGCACCGCCACCTTGGCGTCCGCCCACGGCGCCGCCAGCTCCCAGTTCCGGTCCATGTTGCGGTAGTAGTTGATGGCACCCGTGAAGCCCGTCTTCTCGAACGCCGCGGCGAAGTAGTCGATGTCCGCCTCCGTGAGCCACGGCGGGAGCGCCGCCGCCGCCTCGGCGTCGTCGTCGCCGCCCTCATTCGGCTCCTTGCCCGCCGCGCGCTCGCTGAAGCGGTCGCTTAGGATCCGCGTCATCAGGTGCCTCGCGTGCGCCGGCGCGAACTCCTTCTCCGCCACCCCGGGCTCCTGCACCACGTCGCCGCTGGTTAATTCGCAGTCGGCTCGGAACCTACTGCATGCATGGTGAGGAGATGAACAAGAGACCTGGAAGCGGCAGATGTAGAAGGTCGGGCCGTAGGCTTGGTTGAAGTAGTCGGTGGTCTTGACGGCGTCGGCGCCGGCGCGGATGAAGACGTGGCGCATGAAGGCGACGCTGGTGTTGACGAGCGCCGTCACCCGGTCCGGGCGGAAGAGGCAGAGGTACCACGCGATGATGGCGCCCCAGTCGTGCCCCACCACGAACACCTTCAATTCATGCATGCATCCATCAGAATCAATCAGATCATGCTCGTCACTAAATCCATCCATCCATCATACTCCCTCCTTTTCAAAATATAACGCGCCCTCGGTTTCCGCACTTCAATTTTGACCATAAATTTAACCAACAAGATTGATTGCGGCGGAAGCAAAAATTATACCAAATAGATTCGTATTTAAGAGTTTTTAATTATATAATTTTTGCTCCGTCACATTAGGTCTCGTTGTAAATTTATGGTCAAAATTCGACCTTGAAAAACACAGACACACTACATTTTGAAACGAAAGGAATATCAAAATATTCTTAGAAAAGGGATTAGTCAATCTTATCCACTGAATCAGTGATGATCGACGGACACAGTTTTCTTCTCTCCCTTTTGCCGGCCGGGTCGGGACAATAATGCATGGCGCGACCGAATAAAAATACACGTGCATGCCCGTGACACAAACAGTGTATAATACCACTACACTGCGCAACAATACTGCCAATGCGTACCATACGATGCACACAGCACATGCCACTGCATCACTGTGGAAGATGCTCTCTCACAGCCCTACTTGTCTACACTTTCTTTCTTTCATTGATCGAACGAACGTGGGCCGGCCAAATTCACTGTTTTCACCCTTTTCCTTAACTTAAGCATGATTTGATCCTATGTGTAATTTTTTTTGGATCTGACCTCTTTTCTAGCGTTATTGTCTTTGGCGGTAGGGTAGCACACCCTACCGCCAAGGCCTTTGACGGTAGGACTTACTTACACCGTCACGCCCATTCTGTGTGAAAACGACCCTATCGCCATGATCTTTGGCGGTAGGGGCATGCATGTAATTATAATAACAGCACGCATGCAATAAAAGATTTATTTTTTGCAAAGAGGACCCTGTCGCCATAGCCTATGGCGGTAGAGTTACATGTCCTACCGCCATCGACTGCAGCGGTAGGGTCCTTTCTGCAAAAAATGAAAGTGACGGTGCAAGTAAGTCCTACCGCCAAAGGCCTTGGCGGTAGGGTGCCATAGACAATGACGGTAGAAAAAGGGTCAGATCCGAAAAACTTTTGCACATAGGATCAGATCGTGCTAAACTAACAAAAAAGGGTCAAAACAATGAATTTGGCCACGTGGGGTACCAACCTATGTTGTACTCTACACGTACGCCATTTACTCAAACTCGTGTTATGTTATGCATTCATTCACTCTCTCCAGCAGATGACATGTCGGTGTCACATGACAGATGCATTTGGTATCCTCACTTGGCAACATCGTCTGGCCACTTGTCACAGGGCAAACAAAACGAAACAAGCACGCTGACCCCCAAGCACGGATTGATGCTTCCATTTAAGCCAAATTAAATAAAATCAGTTGATCGATATATCGTTTAAAGAAGATCACTTTGTCTGTCTTCTCTTTGTACATTCCTTCTTTTAGTAATGTACTAAATAAAAAAATTGTATAAATTTACGGAATATGAATCCTACACTTTCCCCGTAGAAAAGTTGGCTATTGTAGCTAGTCTTGTAGTGCGAATTTTGGAAGAAAAAAAATTGACTATACAGCACTGTCAAAAAATGGAAGAGGGGGTACTTCACATGTGTTGAGTCAACCTACAACTTATACATAACAAGCAAGGCATCCTTTTCCATCACGTGGCAGATCCGCCACTAGAAGAGCAGCTGCAGCAGCCGCCGCCTCTGTCAACGAGAGAGAAGGAAAATGCTAACTAGTGAAAAGAAGAAAGAAGATATATATTTTGAGTTGATCGCGCTCGGGAACGTCACATTCCTGGTGGCGGAAAGAAGAAAAAAAGGGCAGTCGACATGGATGTATAGATGGATGGCCATGACTAACTCGGATCCAACATATAATTCAGCAAAAAGATAATATATGGCTTCAATTCATTTAGCAAAAAAAGAAACACCTCACCTCTCATTTTTTTTCTTTTATAGGAAGAAAAGTAGGGTCGCACTAGATTGAAGTTGTCCTTTTCAGAATTATCCTGGACGAATAGGCGAATAAAAGAGGTCCAAAATCACCTTAGGCTCCGCTTGGATTATCGTTTCGCCTCTCAATACCCCCATAAAAACGATATAGACCTCTAGGCGTCATTTTTTTCTCCAGGCGGAACTCACGCTGCAGCCGGTATAATACAGGTGTATACAAAATCCGGATGTAATATCTTACACCGATTCCAAGCGGGCACTTACCATATGAAATTTTGCACCTGTTTTATAACCCTACAAAAAAGTACTCTCTCTGTCCCAAAATTCTTGTCTTAAATTTATCTAGATACAATTGTATCTAACACTAAGATGTGACTAGATACATCTATATGTAGACAAATCTAAATTTTTGAGACAAAGGGAGTAGTTAAAAAAGATGTCCACCTCCTGATTGGATTGGATTCAGTTGTTTTGTTTTTAAGCTACAGTTTGTCACATCTAGATATTTTTTAAGGATATCACATCTAAACTCCCACAGATAAATAATGCATCAACAAGAAACAAAAAATAACTATGATAGAAAAAATAGACCACAAACAAAGTAGACATCAGCTTAGATGTGACATACATCTAGATGTGTTCTAGACAGACCCTTTTAGTTAGTTTAATCGATGGTACTTTTTTTCCAACGCCCAGCTGATGGATATCACAGAAGAACTAACTAATTTTGGTGACAAACAATCAGGCTACGAGCCTACGACTAAATAAAGTAAGCCTATGCTGGGAGGTGGCGTGCAGAGCACAGTACAGGTGGTACAAGCATGGTACTCCTAAAGTGGTATCACATTAACAGGAAGGTGCCAATTTATTGTTTAGCGTTCTTGATGCAAACAGGGTACTAGCTTCGCCATGAAACCGAGCAAGGACTACTCTCTGCTTGCTCTGTAGTCTGTACTACTATCACGGTTCACGGGTGTTGACTCTCCGTTTTGGACGCTGGCTACCACCATGGAAACAACAGGCCACCTTCTCAACTATAAATCACATAGTACCGGCGGTGACGGGTGGGAAAAGGAGACGGCGAGATGGGTGCGTCAATGGATGGAATGGACATGGACCGTGACCCGCACCCAACAGAACGGGACACGTCGGCCGGCGACGACGTGGAAGGAGGTGTAGGACGCCCTCTGTGCCGCCGCGGAGGTTATTCTACAAATTTTGGAAAAATGACTACTCCCTCCGTTCACGAATATAATATGTCCGCATTTCTTTTTATTTTATGAATATGATGTATATAGGCATGTTTAAGTGTGTTTGCTCACTCTTGAGTCGGTATGTAATCTATATTAAAATATACTATTACAAAACAATTTATATTTATGAGCAGAGAGAGTATACTAGCACTGTCAAGCATTGGAAAAAGGGGTAGTTCACATGTGTTGACTCACTCTACAAAAGTGAGTAATATATATATGCATAAACACAACATCCGCCCATCGCAAAAAAAAAGAAAAGAAAAATTAAACACAACACCGCAAAAAAAAAAAAAACACAAAGGCACCCTTTTCCATCACGTGACAGATCCGCAACTCGAAGAGCAGCGGCAGCCGCTGCCTCCGGAAACGAAAGAGAAGGAAAATGTACTACTAAAAAAAAGAAGTTTTGCTTTCAAGCTGATCACACTTGTGAAAGTCACATTCTCGGCGGCGGAAAGGATAAAAAAGGAGCATTGACATGCATAGATGGATGACCATAACTTGATCGGACCCAACACAAAATTTAGCAAAAAGAGAATACATGGTTTCAATTTAGCAAAAAGAAGAGAAGATGCACCTCACATCTTTTTGTTAGGAAAAGTACGCCTTGCACTGGATTGATGTTGTCCTTTTCAGAAGAGTATCGTCTGATTCTTAGATCTACTACCATACGATAGCAAGGCGGGAGAATAAAGTCCAAAAATCAGCTTACCTACGATACAACTAACTGTTTTTCCTGACAAACAATAAGACTACTCCACATGGGACTTACGAGGCTGACTGCTACAGTCGAGGTGGTACAAGCATCCACGGTGATGGTAGTATCATACTTCCACGTGGGAAGATGCCAAGAGAGTACCTTCGCCATGCAACAGAGCAGGAACTACTCTCTCGTGGCATAATTTCGTGTTTTAACTCTTTTGGAGAAGTTGTTTGAGATTTGACCCTCGTTTGCAAAAAATTTGGGATCTGACCCTTTTCCTACCGTCAAGGGGCATGGCGGTAGGGTATAACAGCCTACCACCGAGGTCCCTGGCGGTAGGGTTGCACGCCCTACCGCAAAAAAATTCTAAGTTTCAGACACAGTGCGTGTGTGCACCTACCGCAGGACACCTGGACGGTAGGGTTACATGCTACCGCCATCTCCTGTGGCGGTAGGGATGTGTTGTGCTGACATGATCAAGTTCCTTACCGCCATGGGCCTTGGCGATAGGCTGCTATATCCTACCGCCATACCCTCTGATGGTAGGAAAAATGGTCAGATCCTGAATTATTTGCAAACTAGGGTTAGATCTCGAACAACTTCTTCAAAAGAGTCAAAACACGAAATTTAGCCCTCTGCGGTCTCTGCTATGTACCATCACACTTCACGGGTGTTGACTACTACCACTATCCATCTTGGACGCTGCCACCATGTAAGCAACAGGTCCCCTTTTCAGCTATATCAAAATCGGGCAAAAGAAAACTACTCATTTCAGGATCTCGAACAACTTCTTCAAAAGAAAACTTGCGTACCTGACCCCGATGGAGCAGCAGCGTGGGAGGGATGCGATGCATGACTAAACTAACCAACTGGACGCATGATGCATGGCTGACGGTGGAGCTTCGTGCGTGCGTACCTTGCCGATGCCGAGGGCGTCGAGCAGCGCGACGGCGTCGCCGACGACGTGGAAGGCGGTGTAGGACGCCACGTCCGCCGGCGCCTCCGTGCCGCCGTAGCCGCGCAGGTCGGGCGCCACGCACCGGTAGCCCCGCGCGGCGAGGTGCGCCATCTGGTGCCGCCACGTGTACCACAGCTCCGGGAAGCCGTGCAGGAACAGCACCGCCGGCCCGTCCTCCGGCCCAGACTCCGCCACGTGCATCGCGATGCCGTTCGCCTCCACCGTCCTGTGCCTGATCGCCGCCTCCCCCGCCGCCGCCGCGCCACCCTGCGCCTGAGCTGCCTCCACGCCGCTCACCGCTCCCGCCATCCTCTCCCTCTCTCTCTCTCCCTGTGAAGCTAGAGCGTGTTGTGTGTGTGTGTGTGTGTGTGTGTGTGTTGGGTTGTGTTTGCGGTGGAGACGGGAGCGGGGCGGCCGGGTGGTATTTATGCCGGTGCGGTGCTGCTCCCGTTCGGCGCCCGAAGGACGAACGTGCACGTGAGCGGCTTCGGGTGTCAAGACACACGAGGCTTAGAAGTGGGAGGGTCAGACTGAAGATGTGAATACTCTGCGGCGCCACTCCACCCGGCCGGCCGGCGACCGGTGCATGATGGGTCCAGTGCCACAAGATTCGTCTTGAACAGCTTCCCGGCGAAGGATCGTTTGGATTTCTACGTCTGGTCTACTAGTATGCTTGGATTGCGAGGATTTCAAGGTTTACTTCGTGGGATTTTCCACGGATGCTTGCTCCCACGCCTATTCTTCTCGGTGGAGTGCGCCCTATATGACGTAGTATGGGAGTATACAGTATTCAAAATTACCATATCTTGTGGATGCCATATTGATTATAAGAGATTGTGGGAAATAAAAATAAGTGAAGATGCTCATTCATTTTTCTATCTTCGTGGAGGTGTTGTTTGTGACAAAGGACAACCTTGCAAGTTGCGGCATCTACACCCGGGCGCCTCAAACGCCTGAGAGGGCCGCCCGGTCACTGACCGGTCACGTTTTTTTGACCTAGACGGACACCTCAAATGGGCCTCAAACGCTCGGGCTAACCGGCACCCCTCATATCCAGCCCAAATGTGGGCGGATATGGGGGCGCATCAGACCCAGCCCATGCTGGCGCATCCGACCCCACATACATTCGTCCACATCCGCTCGCCAGAGCAAACCCTAACCACTTCACTCCACTTCCCTCTGTCACCCGAGCTCACCTCCGACGGTTTCCTGCCTTCTCCGGCATGGCAGACAGCGAGTCGAACTCCGACTAGTCTGGATCCGTCGACTGGGGTGTCATCCCGTGTGGGTTGGATGAGGCAATGACAGTCCGCATTGCACTCTACCACTCCCGGGAGGACAGCACCTGCTACAAGAAATATGTCAACTTGTGACCTTGACTATTGGTCACTGAATGGTCATTGTTTTTCATTTGTGGCCTTATTGTGACCAAAAACAGAAGGTCAAAAGCTGGCAGTCGTAAACTGAAATTAACGACCTTCTTCGGGATAAGGTCATAGACGTTTACGACCAAAACAGAAGGTCGTTAAACCCATGACCTTTTGTTTTGGTCACTGGTTGTTTGCCCAGGCCACGTTGGATCCAACGTGGCAAGCTGACGTGGCAAAATTGCGACCAATTGAATTGGTCGTTGGTAAGATTCAGCCCGGTCCAATTAGGTGTTCTACATGAGCCAAGCCAATAATTATTATTTTGTAGCAATTTGTGTCAGCTACATGGGCCGAGCCCAAAATTCGGCTTTTTTATTTTCTAGGACACTGCCTTCTGCAGTTCATTTCTTTTTCGGGCCTCAAACTTTTTATAGTCCATTTCAATTTTGGGCCTCCATAACAAAGTAGTTCCAACGACAGTGAAACAGGGAATTCAAACAAGCATTTATCTTAAACAGCCACGGGTGACAATTTTATTTCTTTCAACACAAAAGGATTTCTTAAACAGCCACAGGTACACAAAAGGATTCCTTAAACAGCCAGGGGTACAGCAGTAGGTACATTCAACAAAGGGCAATCCGAGCACAGGAAGTACATAGGACTGTAGCTACCATTTCTACCAGCAGCAGCAACAGCAGTCGCCTGAAAGACAAGGAGGTACTACAAGAAGCTAAACTAACAGCAACCATCCATCATCAATCGGTGACACTAGCAATGAGCGACAGCGGCGACATTTCAGAGACCCCCTCCCCTTGCTGTTCCTTGGCGTGCCGCATCACAAGTCCCCCTACACACAAAAATTTAGATGTTCAAAACAGATCAACATGTTGAGCAGTTAGGGAATCACGGAGCAAATGTTAGTGTGGTGCAAGGCGATAGATTACAGGATAAATATTAACAGAAGAAGAATCGTTGAACAAATCATGAGCTAGCTATCACAGTATAACTAGCTCCAATGAGCTAGAACTCTATGCTTCTTCCGACTTGAACATCCTGGACCTCACAACAAAACATGAATGAAGGCTAGCCTATGCAAATTATCAAACAAAATGGTTAGAAACAAGATAAAAGCAAATCTAACAGTATATTACACGAAGCAAAATGCGACATTTTTATCGTTTAAGCATAGAAGGACAAGGTCAACAACATTTCGATGTTTGAAAAATGAACCAGAATTTCAATGTTTGAACAAAAAAATAGATACACCAGATCGTATGCGGTTTAAATCAGCCCCTAAGGACAGGCACGTTGACACCAATATTTGGCAACAAATGTAGAAATTGAACCTCATAAACATGCAATGTGGAATTTGTATCTCAAAGAACTATACGTACTTATCAGGTTTAATTAGCACAGAGAAGCCAAATGCTAGTAGCTCATGATTAGTACACAAGACAGGATTCAACAAAGTAAACAAGAAGGTGGCTACAGTACAAAACTAAGCTCATCACACAGAATAAAATGAGTTTAAAAGTAAGCTCAGCATAAGCATATGAGTTTTTTTGGAACCACCAGATAAAACATAGCAACGCCAATGTGAAAAGTTTCAGCATTATTGCCATATGTTTCCTCGGAATCATACTACACAGAGAAGGGTTCAGCCTTAAGTCTGAACTAGCCTTACATGGTGGAGTACAGATTTCCTTCTATACCAGTGGACGTTGATGGTGTTCCCTTCTTTTTTGGAGGACTCCACATGCAGTGGCTACATAAACGAGAAGCGCCAGCTTAAGTTGCAACCCGGAACAGAAACACTTGCAAAAATCAGGCACTTGGGGTTTGGCAGGAGTACTACCTTGTGGATGTCGCCCATGAAGTTTGATAGGAACAGGAGCGCTTCCGTCAAGTTATTTGCAGTATTACATGCAGAAAAAACATGGCATCTTCAGTACTAATCCAGTCAACCAGAAGAGACGTGCTGAAGTTCGTATGATGTAACTAAACATTACATTGGCCGGAAGATTTAGAAGATGGCGATGGCGATGATGATCCCTAGGTGAGGAGCTGGGAGGTGTAGTTGTCCATGGCGCCGGCGATGCAGCGGCCCTTGACACCTTCCTCGTCCTTGCAGTCCCCTGAGACAACACAGACCATTATGCTACAGTCAGTTTCAGTCCAACAAAACAGAGTGTTGGTTAACTGCTACGTGGTAGCGCCGACCAGTAGTACCTGAACCTGACCTTGTTGGTCCAGGAGCAGAGGCTGCTCAGGTTGCCGGCGGCGCCCGACGGCAACAACTCGTTCACTACCTTCGCTGCCGCGTCGCTCAGCCGGCCTTCCAAGGGAGCAGCTGTTGGAAATATGCCCTAGAGGCAATAATAAAATGGTTATTATTATATTTCCTTGTTCATGATAATTGTCTATTGTTCATGCTATAATTGTGTTATCCGAAAATCGTAATACATGTGTGAATACATAGACCACAACATGTCCCTAGTGAGCCTCTAGTTGACTAGCTCGTTGATCAATGGATGGTTACGGTTTCCTGACCATAGACATTGGATGTCATTGATAACGGGATCACATCATTGGGAGAATAATGTGATGGCTACAAGTATCTCCGAAAGTGTCTGTTGGGTTGACACGGATCGAGACTAGGATTTGTCACTCCATACGACGGAGAGGTATCTCTGGGCCCACTCGGTAATGCATCATCATAATGAGCTCAATGTGACCAAGTGGTTGGTCATGGGATCATGCATTACGGTACGAGTAAAGTGACTTGCCGGTAACGAGATTGAACGAGGTATTGGGATACCGACGATCGAATCTCGGGCAAGTAACGTACCGATTGACAAAGGAAATTGTATACGGGATTACTTGAATCCTCGACATCGTGGTTCATTCGATGAGATCATCGTGGAACATGTGGGAGCCAACATGGGTATCCAGATCCCGCTGTTGGTTATTGGCCGGAGAGCTGTCTCGGTCATGTCTGCGTGATTCCCGAACCCGTAGGGTCTACACACTTAAGGTTCGGTGACGCTAGGGTTGTTAGGAAGACTTGTAAGTGATTACCAAATGTTGTTCGGAGTCCGAGATGAGATCCCGGACGCCACGAGGAGTTCCGGAATGGTCCGAAGGAAAAGATTTATATGTGGGAAGTTGTCATACGGTCACCGGAAAAGTTCAGGGGCATATCGGTATTGTACTGGGGCCACCGGAGGGGTTCCTCGGAGGGCTTCATGGGCCTTAGTGGGCAGGGAACCAGCCCCTGGAGGGCTGGGCACACCCCCCCCTTGGGCCCATGTGCCTAGGGTGTTGGGGGGAACCCTAGAGGGGGCGCCTCCTTGCTTGGGGGGCAAGGCCCCTCCCCTTGGCCGTCGCCCCCGCCTCTAGATCTCATCTAGAGGGGGCCGGCCCCCTTCCCCCTTCCCCTATAAATAGAGGGGCGAGGGGAGGGCTGCACACCACATCCAAGGGGAGCCCCTCCCCTCCCCAACACCTCTCGTCCTCCGATTATGAGCTTGGCGAAGCCCTGCCGGAGTACTGCAGCTCCACCACCACCACGTCGTCGTGCTACTGTTGGAGATCTCTTCCTCAACCTCTCCCTCCTCCTTGCTGGATCAAGGCGCGGGAGACGTCTCCACTCCGTACGTGTGTTGAACGCAGAGGTGCCGTCCGTTCGGCGCTAGGATCATCGGTGATTTGGATCACGACGAGTACGACTCCATCAACCTCGTTCTCTTGAACGCTTCCGCTCGCGATCTACAAGGGTATGTAGATGCACTCCTCTCTCTCTTGTTGCTAGATGACTCCATAGATTGATCTTGGTGATGCATAGAAAAAAATTTATTTTCTGCAATGATCCCCAACAGTGGCATCATGAGCTAGGTCTATGCGTAGTTTCTATGCACGAGTAGAACACAATTTTGTTGTGGGCGTAGATGTTGTCAATTTTCTTGCCACTACAAGTCTTATCTTGTTTCGGCGGCATCGTGGGATGAAGCGGCCTGGACCGACCTTACACGTACGCTTACGTGAGACAGGTTCCACCGACTGACATGCACTAGTTGCATAAGGTGGCTAGCGGGTGTCTGTCTCTCCCACTTTAGTCGGATCGGATTCGATGAAAAGGGTCCTTATGAAGGGCAAATAGAAATTGGCATATCACGTTGTGGTTTTGGTGTAGGTAAGAAACCTTCTTGCTAGAACCCTATTGCAGCCACGTAAAAATATGCAACAACAATTAGAGGACGTCTAACTTGTTTTTGCAGCATATGCCTTGTGATGTGATATGGCCAAAAGGATGTGATGAATGAAATATATGTGATGTATGAGATTGATCATGTTCTTGTAATCGGAATCACGACTTGCATGTCGATGAGTATGACAACCGGCAGGAGCCATAGGAGTTGTCTTTATTTTTTGTATGACCTGCGTGTCATTGAATAACGCCATGTAATTACTTTACTTTATTGCTAAACCATTAGCCATAGTAGTAGAAGTAATCATTGGCGTGACAACTGCATGAAGACACGATGATGGAGATCATGATGACGGAGATCATGGTGTCATGCCGGTGACGATGATGATCATGGCGCCCCGAAGATGGAGATCAAAAGGAGAAAAAATGATATTGGCCATATCATGTCACTATTTGATTGCATGTGATGTTTATCATGTTTTTGCATCTTATTTGCTTAGAACAACGGTACTAAATAAGATGATCCCTCATAATAATTTCAAGAAAGTGTTCCCCCTAACTGTGCGCCGTTGCGAAAGTTCGTTGTCTCAAAGCACCACGTGATGATCGGGTGTGATAGATTCTAACGTTCACATACAACGGGTGTAAGACAGATTTACACATGCAAAAACACTTAGGTTGACTTGACGAGCCTAGCATGTACAGACATGGCCTCGGAACACAAGAGACCGAAAGGTCGAACATGAGTCGTATAGAAGATACGATCAACATGAAGATGTTCACCGATGATGACTAGTCTGTCTCACGTGATGATCGGACACGGCCTAGTTGACTCGGATCATGGATCACTTAGATGACTAGAGGGATGTCTATATGAGTGGGAGTTCATTATATAATTTGATTAGATGAACTTAATTATCATGAACTTAGTCTAAAATCTTTGCAATATGTCTTGTAGCTAGATCAAATGGCCCACGCTAATGTTGCCCTCAACTTCAACGCGTTCCTAGAGAAAACCAAGCTGAAAGACGATGGCAGCAACTATACGGACTGGGTCCGGAACTTGAGGATCATCTTCATAGCTGCCAAGAAAGCATATGTCCTAGATGCACCGCTAGGTGAAGCACCCGTTTTCCCAGCAACTCAAGACGTTATGAACGCCTGGCAGTCGCGTAGTGATGATTACTCTCTAGTTCAGTGCGGCATGCTTTACAGCTTAGAACCGGGGCTCCAAAAGCATTTTGAGCACCACGGAGCATATGAGATGTTCCAAGAGCTGAAAATGGTTTTCCAAGCTCATGCCCAGGTCGAGAGATATGAAGTCTCCGACAAGTTCTACAGTTTTAAGATGGAGGAGAATGGTTACGTCGTGAGCACATACTCAAAATGTCGGGTTGCAAAACCGCTTGTCTCACCGGGAGTTAATCTCCGGATGACGCGTCATTGTGAGAATCCTCCATCGCTCCCACCTAGCTACGAGAGCTTTGTGATGGACTACAATATGCAGGGGATGGTGAAAACCATTCCTGAGGTATTTTCAGTGCTGAAATCAGCGTAGGTGGAGATCAAAAAGGAACATCAAGTGTTTATGGTCAATAAAACCACTAGTTTCAAGAAAGTCAAGGGTAAGAAGAACTTCAAGAAGGACGGCAAGGGAGTTGCCGAGCCCGGTAAGCCAGTTGCCATGAAGAAGCCAAAGCATGGACCCAAACCTTAGACTGAGTGCTTTTATTGCAAGGGAAGCGGACACTGAAAGCGGAACTACCCCAAGTACTTAGCGGACAAGAAGGCTGGCAACAACAAAGGTACATGTGATATACATGTAATTGATGTGTACCTTACCAGTACTCGTAGCAGCTCCTGGGTATTTGATACCGGTGCGGTTGCTCATATTTGTAACTCAAAACTAGAGCTACGGAATAAGCGGAGACTGGCGAAGGACGAGGTGACAATGCACGTCAGGAATGGTTCCAAGGTCGATGTGATCGCCGTCGGCACGCTACCTCTACATTTACCTACGGGATTAGTTTTAAACCTCAATAATTGTTATTTAGTGCCAGCTTTGAGTATGAACATTGTATCTGGATCTCGTTTAATACGAGATGGCTACTCATTTAAATCCGAGAATAATGGTTGTTCTATTTATATGAGAGATATGTTTTATAGTCATGCCCCGCTGGTTAATGGTTTATTCTTAATGAATCTCAAACGTGATGTTACACATATTCATAGTGTGAATACCAAAAGATGTAAGGTTGATAACGATAGTCCCACATACTTGTGGCACTGCCGCCTTGGTCACATTGGGGTCAAACGTATGAAGAAGCTCCATGCTGATGGACTTTTGGAGTCTCTTGATTACGAATCATTTGACACGTGCGAACCATGCCTCATGGGCAAAATGACCAAGACCTCGTTCTCCGGAACAATGGAGCGAGCAACCAACTTATTGGAAATTATACATACTGATGTGTGCGGTCCAATGAGTGTTGAGGCTCGCGGTGGCTATCATTACGTTCTCACCCTCACTGATGACTTAAGTAGATATGGGTATGTCTACTTGATGAAACACAAGTCTGAGACCTTTGAAAAGTTCAAGGAATTTCAGAATGAGGTAGAGAATCAACGTGACCGAAAAATAAAGTTCTTACGATCAGATCGTGCGGGAGAATATTTAAGTCACGAGTTTGGTACGCACTTAAGGAAATGTGGAATCGTTTCACAACTCACGCCTCCTGGAACACCTCGGCGTAATAGTGTGTTCGAACGTCATAATCGCACTCTATTGGATATGGTGCGATCTATGATGTCACTCACCGATTTACCGCTATGATTTTGGGGATACGCTCTAGAGACAGATACATTCACTTTAAATAGGGCACCGTCTAAATCCGTTGAGACGACACCGTATGAATTATGGTTTGGGAATAAACCTAAGCTGTCATTTCTAAAAGTTTGGGGATGCGATGCTTATGGTAAGAAACTCCAACCTGAAAAGTTCGAACCCAAGTCGGAAAAATGCGACTTCATAGGATACCCTAAGGAAACCATTGGGTATACATTCTACCTTAGATCCGAAGGCAAGATCTTTGTTGCCAAGAACGGGTCCTTTCTGGAAAAAGAGTTGCTCTCAAAATAAATAAGTGGGAGGAAAGTAGAACTCGATGAAGTACTGCCTCTTGAACCGGAAAGTAGCGCAGCTCAGGAAGATGTTCCTGTTGTGCCTGCGCCGACTAGAGAGGAAGTTAATGATGATGATCAAGGTACTTCGGATCAAGTTGCTACTGAACTTTGAAGGTCCACAAGGACACGTTCCACACCAGAATGGTATGGCAACCCTGTCCTGGAAATCATGTTGTTAGACAACGGTGAACCTTCGAACTATGAAGAAGTGATAGCGGGCCCAGATTCCAACAAATGGCTTGAAGCCAAGCAATCCGAGATAGGATCCATGTATGAAAACAAAGTATGGACTTTGACAGACTTGCCCGATGATTGACGAGCAATAGAAAATAAATGGATCTTTAAGAAGAAGACGGACGCGGATGGTAATGTTACCATCTATAAATCTCGACTTGTCGCTAAGGGTTATCGACAAGTTCAAGGGGTTGACTACGATGAGACCTTCTCACCCGTAGCGAAGCTGAAGTCCGTCCGAATCATGTTAGCGATTGCCGCATTCTACGATTATGAGATATGGCAAATGGACGTCAAAATAGCATTCCTTAATGGCTATCTTAAGGAAGAATTTTATATGATGCAACCGGAAGGTTTTGTCGATCCTAAGAATGCTAACAAGGTATGCAATCTCCAGTGCTCCATCTATGGGCTGGTGCAAGCATCTCGGAGTTGGAACATTCGCTTTGATGAAATGATCAAAGCGTTTGGGTTTATGCAGACTTATGGAGAAGCCTACGTTTACAAGAAAGTGAGTGGGAGCTCTGTAGCATTTCTCATATTATATGTAGATGACATACTTTTGATGGGAAATGATATAGAACTTTTGGACATCATTAAGGCCTACTTGAATAAGTGTTTTTCAATGAAGGACCTTGGAGAAGCTGCTTACATATTAGGCATCAAGATCTATATAGAGATAGATCGAGACGCCTCATAGGTCTTTCACAAAGCACATACCTTGATAAGATATTGAAGAAGTTCAATATGGATCAGTCCAAGAAGGGGTTCTTGCCTGTGTTGCAAGGTGTGAAATTGAGCTCGGCTCAATGCCCGACCACGGCAGAAGATAGAGAAAAGATGAGTGTCATCCCTATGCCTCGGCCATAGGGTCTATTATGTATGCCATCTTTGTGTACGGACTGATATAAACCTTGCCGTAAGTTTGGTAGGAAGGTACCAAAGTAATCCGGCATGGAACATTGGACAACGGTCAAGAATATCTTGAAGTACCGAAAAGGACTAAGGATATGTTTCTCGTTTATGGAGGTGATGAAGAGCTCGTCGTAAAGGGTTACGTCGGCGCTAAGCTTCGACACGATCTGGATGACTCTAAGTCACAAACCGGATCGTGTATATTTTGAATGGTGGGGCGAAGCTGGTGCAGTTGCAAGCAAAGCGTCGTGGCGGGATCTACATGTGAAGCGGAATACATGGCAGCCTCGGAGGCAACACATGAAGCAATCTGGATGAAGGAGTTCATTACCGACCTAGGAGTTATTCCCAATGTGTCGGGGCCGATGACTCTCTTCTGTGACAACACTTGAGCCATTGCCCTTGCCAAGGAGCCCAGGTTTCACAAGAAGACCAGGCATATCAAGCGTCGCTTCAACTCCATTCGTGAAAATGTTCAAGATGGAGACATAGTTATTTGCAAAGTGCATATGGATCTGAATGTCGCAGATCCGTTGACTAAACCTCTTCCACGAGCAAAACATGAACAACACCAGAACTCTATGGGTGTTCGATTCATCACAATGTAACTAGATTATTGACTCTAGTGCAAGTGGGAGACTGTTGGAAATATGCCCTAGAGGCAATAATAAAATGGTTATTATTATATTTCCTTGTTCATGATAATTGTCTATTGTTCATGCTATAATTGTGTTATCCGGAAATCGTAATACATGTGTGAATACATAGAGCACAACATGTCCCTAGTGAGCCTCTAGTTGACTAGCTCGTTGATCAATGGATGGTTACGGTTTCCTGACCATAGACATTGGATGTCATTGATAACGGGATCACATCATTGGGAGAATGATGTGATGGACAAGACAATCCTAAGCATAGCGTAAGAGCGTGTAGTTCATCCGCTAGAGCTTTCTAATGTCAAGTATCATTTCCTTAGACCATGAGATCGTGTAACTCCCGGATCTTGTAGGAGTGCTTTGGGTGTACCAAAGCGTCTGGCGAATCGGGTGGCTATAAAGGTATACTGCAAGTATCTCCGAAAGTGTCTGTTGGGTTGACACGGATCGAGACTAGGATTTGTCACTCCGTATGACGGAGAGGTATCTCTGGGCCCACTCGGTAATGCATCATCATAATGAGCTCAATGTGACCAAGTGGTTGGTCACGGGGATCATGCATTACGGTACGAGTAAAGTGACCTGCCGGTAACGAGATTGAACGAGGTATTGGGATACCGACGATCGAATCTCGGGCAAGTAACGTACCGATTGACAAAGGGAATTGTATACGGGATTACTTGAATCCTCGACATCGTGGTTCATTCGATGAGATCATCGTGGAACAAGTGGGAGCCAACATGGGTATCCAGATCCCGTTGTTGGTTATTGGCCGGAGAGCTGTCTCGGTCATGTCTGCGTGATTCCCGAACCCGTAGGGTCTACACACTTAAGGTTCGGTGACGCTAGGGTTATTAGGAAGACTTGTAAGTGATTACAGAATGTTGTTCGGAGTCCCGGATGAGACCCTGGACGTCACGAGGTGTCCGAAATGGTCTGGAGGTAAAGATTTATATGTGGGAAGTTGTCATACGGTCACCGGAAAAGTTCGGGGGCATATCGGTATTGTATCGGGGCCACCGGAGGGGTTCCGGGGGTCCACCGGGAGGGGCCACCTCTCTCGGAGGGCTTCATGGGCCGTAGTGGGCAGGGAACCAGCCCCTAGAGAGCTGGGCACACCCCCCCTTGGGCCCATGCGCCTAGGGTTTTGGGGGGGGGACCCTAGAGGGGGCGCCCCTTGCTTGGGGGGCAAGGCCCCTCCCCTTGGCCGCCCCCCCTCTAGATCTCATCTAGAGGGGGCCGGCCCCCTTCCCCTATAAATAGAGGGGCGAGGGAAGGGCTGCACACCACATCCAAGGCGCAGCCCCTCCCCTCCCCAACACCTCTCCTCCTCCGATTAAGAGCTTGGCGAAGCCCTGCCGAAGTACTGCCGCTCCACCATCACCACGCCGTCGTGCTGCTGTTGGAGCTCTCTTCTTCAACCTCTCCCTCCTCCTTGCTGGATCAAGGCGCGGGAGACGTCTCCACTCCATACGTGTGTTGAACGCGGAGGTGCTGTCCGTTCGGCGCTAGGATCATCGGTGATTTGGATCACGACGAGTACGACTCCATCAACCCCGTTCTCTTGAACGCTTCCGGTCGCGATCTACAAGGGTATGTAGATGCACTCCTCTCTCTCTCTCGTTGCTAGATGACTCCATAGATTGATCTTGGTGATGCGTAGAAGTTTTTTTATTTTCTGCAACGATCCCCAACAGCAGCATGGTGCGTCGTGATTCCTTCATCTGGAGTCGCAAGTCGGAGTTGTGGGCTGCTGCTTTGCTTCCCCATATAGCACACCAGGTTCTCCTAGATAGCGAACTCAAAACAAAAAACATGATTAGGGAGTTGGTACATAAGAAAAGGAATTCATGCACGAATGGCATATACAACTAAAAAAATCAGGCATCACATATTATTAGAATTGCATATTAGATGGCTGCAAGGTAAGTGTTTCTTCATATAAGATAACTAGAATTAGCACCCAACAGGATCCATTCCATGCGTAGGATCCTCTGTATGTGGTTGCCTTTTTTGTTACTTTATCACATATTCTGGGAGTAAAAAAAGCACTTCATTATCTGAATCTAATATTCAACTAGCCCGAACTTGAACAACAGATTGGGCATAGCGTACTAATCAAGGAGAGACTTGGCATGCACTGACCAAGTCCTGCTGCGTTTTTCAGCATACAGAAATTTCTTTGTGTCCAAAGAAGCCTTAAATCATTTCACTTCTTAATTAATTCTTTTTTTGTTGGGAAAAAATAAATATTTTGCAGGGCCACTTCTTAACTCTCGTTACATGAGATGCACTTCCTAACACATTGTTGCTTCAGTTGAAGCTTATAGAAAGACAAGGCAAATGACATATAGCTGCACTTCCTATTGCTGACATGTGAACTCGGGTTGCTAAACCAACAAAGATTAAGCACTTTCAACTGCCAGATCTAGACCCATAGTCTGCATGTTGCAATGTGACATTCCTAGAAGCATATAGTTACAGAACAGAACCAATTTTAGTTACCCAAGTACCCACTACACAACCCCACTACCTTCATCTGAAACGCCTGCTGCTAATCAATAAGCCAAGACAGAAATTAACGCAATACACAAGCCACCAAACCCCTTTGAAACCCTGAAACCCCACGAGATGCGCCCCGCACTATCCTGGATATATGAGTCCATAATTCAAAGAAAACCTGGCTACAACAACATGTCAGCATAAATCCCTTTTCCCCTCCCAAAATTACCACGAGCAAGCAGATGAATGGTTAGTAGTATGCAGGACACATCGCCAGCAATACCTGGAGGCAAAAAAAGCAAGCCAATAGCTTTCCATGATTACTGAGACACTACTCTCAGCACGTTTGTGTATTTCATATAGATGATAGATCACAACTAACAACAAAAACAGTGTACCTAACTCTGAAGGAGCACATGCGATAATTATAGTCATCAAAAGCAAGCCAACAGAACCTAGCACTCAAGTTCAACAAGGACATGTACTTCCCACGGTTCTTCCCCCATTATGGGACACAGAACGCTACTCAAGACAACTGTTCCCAGGTACTACTAGTTCACACCGGTCACAACTAAAAAAAGTAAACAGTGTACCTAAGGCTGGTCACAATGGGGAGGAACTTAGGAGTAACATCACACACTCCAATACAACTTTGCTTATGTGGCACATATTTAATGAAGAAAGAGGTGCTTGTGGTAACTAGCTAAGTTACCGGAACATCACACACTCCAAGAAACAATGAGTCTATAACCTAATAAGCAGGGACGGAGCCAGAAAATGGTGATAGGGGGGGCAGGGGCTTGAACTAGAAGAGTCGATCACAATCATATAAGAGACAATCACATAGGCATATAGCATAGTCGTGAGGTCTGAATAATTAAAATATAGCCGCGGTTCTGCAATATGAATAAATTTGCGTATCTATTAATTAATCTGAATGTAAATCGTGATTGGATAATTTCTTCAGAATTCGCTACTAGTTTCAATTGGCTATAAAATGTTCTCAATGAAACTCTTCCACTTCATGCCAACAAACCTGTAATTTGACAGTCAAATTTTTTTCTGATTTTTTATTGTTCTAGTTCACTACAAGAAATATGTCAACTTGTGACCACCACTATTGGTCACTGAAAGGTCACAAATTTCCATTTGCGACCTTTTTGTGACCAAAAACAGAAGGTCAAAAGCTGGCCGTCATAAACTGACTATAGCGACCTTTCTTCGGAATGGTCGAAGACGTTCTGACCAAAATATTCCTCTTGTGGCATTTTGGTCACTAGCAACCTCCCGAGCCACATAGGCATCCAGCATGGCAAGCTGATGTGGCACAAGATTCAGCCCGGTCCAATTCGATTTTCTACATGGGCCTAGCCCATTAATTCGGCCTTTTTACTATATATTTTCTAACAATTTTTGGTCAGGTTCATGGGCCAAGCCCTACAATTCGGCCTTTTTATTTTCTGGGCTTAGGCCATTTTGCATTCCGTTTCATTCAGCCTTTTGTTTTTGTTTTTCATAAATGCACAATATTCCAGTACACTATTGTTTGGGCCATAGCCTTTTTAGAGCCCAAATATTATTCGATCCAATAGACGAACATTCAGCCTTTTTCATTCACATATTTCAATTTTACACATTTCAACAAACAAACAATAAATAATTCTCACAATTAAATGATCAAATCCAAAAATCACTCTATGAAACTCGAGCAGCACATCTGCATGATCCATCAAGTGTACATACAATCGAAACAAATACAGAGGCACCAAAACTATTGTGGACATCTCCAAGCTTCTTCGATCTTGGTCACAAACAACGACCACCTCGTTAAGCTTGCCTCATGTTGGCGAAACTTGACATGAAAATATATTATGAGCAGACGATTCAAGAAAATGACATTTATTTAATACGATAACATAAATTGAGCTAGCTAGTACCATGCTTTTGTTCTCCAACTAGTTAAAATGAGATACCCACTCATACAAGATAATGAGATACACGATGCAAGAGATACCAAAACAGATACACAAGTTGAGATGTAGCAGGCAGATTCATCAAGTATATATCATGATGTGTATTCATCATATAGCTGTTGAGATCCACCAATGCTAAATGCCAAAAATGTAAGATAATGGTTATGGAAAATAGTAAACTTGTAACCAGATTTAAAACAAACAGAACAGCAAGGTGATGCCATGACCAAATGCTAACCAGAATGCTTTTAATAAAATGGATTGCTTCTAGCTATTGTAGTAACGACATGTAGGTTCCATCAGGCCATGATCAAGTACTCCAAACCATTGCATGCTTTGCAAAATAAAATACTAGATGAATGTCACTAACAAGAGCACTAGGTGATTAATGGAACAAGACATGGCAGTGTATGTCTGAAGAAAGGTGCTGCTTGCCGATGTTCTTCGCATAACTATAGGCTGACCGTCAAGTTAGCATTACACAAAGCGAAAAGGAAAGTGAAAAAGACATGGCAGCCTATAGCTATGCTGAGAACATAGACAAGCAGCACCTGTCTTCAGATATTGTTGGCTTGCAGCCACATGTATCCTTGCTTCAAGTCAGGTCCAGGAACTCTTTGTGTGCACATCAAGGCAGAATAGCAGCCTCGGTCGTGCAGCCGCACTTCGCTGCAGGAAAACAAACAAATGGCTGAAGCATCTTGGTAGAAACATGATGAAAAAACTGCTAAATGGACACTAGCAGCAAAATATATTAGAATGTTAAATTTAACACAACAGTAACATCTTTAAGTAAAGTAAATTCCATGGCATATAAACACATCAATTCATTACATTTGTGTGTCTTGTAGGTCTGAAACTACTTAACTACTCAGACGTGCGGGTACTATGTCGATGAAGCAAGCAGAGCGGATTTAAAAGGAAGGACCATGTGTGTGTGTGTAGAAAACACACACAAGAAACACTGAACAAGATCTATTTAGTCTGACAGTTCCCATTGCACAGAGGAGATTTGTGGTTGTGTGCATCATGTCATATACTTGCAATTTGTCATGCTGTTTTCAAGTTGCGAACACATAATACATTTGCGGGAAATAAAACTAATGCATGGGGTGTAAATGCATTTCAGCTGGGAGAAGACGTTGAGAGTGCAATGGACTACTTGGTAGTAACTGACAGAAAAATCTTGTGGGACACACTTAACCAAGAGCAGCCTGCTCTGAATCTGAAGGATACTAACTTAGATATGAAAGTAGCACAAAGCACAAAGCACCCATGCTCTGAACTTAGAGCTGAAACATCTACTTAGCAGGAGTAGTGAGCAGAGGAAGATGAGAGGGGGAGGGAGATGCTACCTGCCGTGGTGGGTCGTCCCTTGACGGCGGCGACCTTGACCTTGGTGGCTGGGTGCACCCCTGCCGCTCCTCGAGCAGGACAAGGTTGGCGACTGCAGCTTGAGGAGAAGGGCACTGAACGAGCACAGCAGCATCAGTACTGCGCCTGCACACATAGACACAAACACCCAGCGTCAATGAGAAAACAACATTGGATCGCATAATAATTATGCGTATATAATCTGACTTGGTTTATTCTTAAAAATTATTATCAACATGGCTAGAGACTATATAGATGGTCTACTCTGGTATGTAGGTACATGTGCGGAGATGGTCTACTCTGGTATAGTAATTAGGCAGCCTTGAGGAACCCAAATCCATGGCTGCTAGATCGAATGAAACAAGGAGGGCACCTTCACCTTGGGTGGCCGGACGACGGCGCCGTGGATTTAGAGGTCTAGGTGGAAGAAGCCCTTGACGGAGGCGACTGTCGTGGCTGGGTGCGCCCTCCTGCTCCTCCTCCTCGGCGGGACAAGGTCGGCGGCTACATGGTGAGGAGAAGGCCCTCCCTCTCCTCTCCGGGCGTCGTCTGAGTCGCTTCTTGGCGTGATCTACCTGCAGAGACGAGCCAAGAAGGGGTCGGGGTTTGGAGTGGCTAAGGTTCAGGAGGCGGGGAGGAGGAGGAGACTCGCCGGATCGGATGGGGAGAACTGCACAATCCTAGCCATGGCTGCTAGCTAGGGTTTCGTTGGCGAGGAGGGAGGGAGGGAGGTTGGCGCGGCAGCGGCTGCAGGGGAGAGGAGGAGCCATCGGTGCTCTGCGCTCGGCTTCGCCAAGCCCGACCACGAACAGGTCGGGTGGGCTTGACCGGAGAGGAGACGAGCTGTAGGTGGAGGAGGACCGCGGGCTTGGCGCTTTCTTGGGGAGGGAGACCATGGGCTCGGCGTCGCTGGAGGTGGAGGAGCCAACGGCGGCGTCTTGTGAGTCTTGAGGGAGGTGGGAGCAGCTCTTGGTCTTGAGGAGGGTGGGAAGGAGGTTGGTGGCGGAGATCTGGAAGGAAGGAGGCGACGAGTGGCGCAGTTGAGAATCTGGTGTAGGCTTAGGGAAGGGAGGTGGCTTGGGGTGGCGATCTGGCGAGGATGGGCGCGGGAGGCCATGGATGCGGGAGGTCGCCGGGCGGGAGTGCGATCTGAGGGGACGAGGGATCTGCATCGGGGAGAGGGGAGAGGAAGAAAGAAAGAAAGAAAGAAAGGAGGCGGGGGGGTGGATGGAAGATGCCAGCTAGGGTTTCGCCTCAGGTGGGGTTGGTGGGGGAGGCGAGGAGCGACGGCTACCGTTGGATCCGGGAAGATCCAATGGTGTTTTGTGCATGATCCGTGTGCCTTGTCCACGGACCAATCGTAAGCATAATACAATATTATGACCAATTGAATTGGTCGTGATAAATTTAAAAATAAGATGTTAGATCATCTTAGCTATTTACTTGACCTGATACATCCCCTCAAAAAAAATACTTGACCTGATACATTGGAAAAAAATGAAACAAATGAAAACCTTCTCATCATCTCATCAAATGTGACCTAGTTTTTAGAAGAAAAATAGTAATAAGGAACTTTTCATTTTCTTTGCACGAAAATTCATTTTTCATTTTTCGAGTGCTCAAAATGAGTTTTTTTGTGAAGAACATAACAAATATTTGTTGCAAAATTGTACCAAATCATTTTTCTAAAATACTAGACCATATTTAATGTACAAATAACCAAATGGTTTGGTGTCAAAACTTTTAATCCACCTCTCGTGAAAAAGACAAATTTCCGCCGATTCAGCTGGAAGCAGGTCAAATTTGAACTACAACTGCCACATAGTTTGCTATTTATTTTTTCCAAAAATCATTTCTAGGTACATAAGTACATATTCAAAAATCATTTCTAGGTACATAAGTACATATTTAATGCACAATTGACAAAATTGTTGGTTGTCAAAAGTTTTGATCCACCTCTGGTGAAAAAGACAAATTCCCGCCGATTCACTAGGAAGCAGGTCAAATTTGAACTGCAGCTGCCTCATAGTTTGCTATTTATTTTTTCCAAAAATCATTTCTAGGTACATAAGTATCTATTTAATCATAGAAACACCAAAAAAATTCCAAGATTCAACCACTAGCTAGGGCAGTCAAGCCCGCCGTTTTGACCGCATTTTGAAACAGGCATAAAAATTCAAAAAAATCAAAAATTGGAAAACCTTCGCATTGTGTCATTATATGTGACCAAGTTTCCAGGAAAAATAATAAACTTGTAATACGGTAATTATTTTTAAAAAGTGTTCTCAGAAATGAGCTATCAAGTGTGAGGATTCATGGCTTTCAAGCCAAATGACCAATCTTATGGCCACATCCATGGCATAGTTTGTTCAAATGATCTCATATTGTGCACAAGGGTGCATTTTGGAATGGCAAACAATGTTCCCTAAGGAAGTTTTCATTTTCGTTGCACGGAAAAACCATTTTCCATTTTTCGAGTGCCCAAAAAGAGGTTTTTTTGTGAAGGACCTACCAAATAATTGTTGCAAAATTAGACCAAATCATTTTTATAAAATACTAGGCCATATTTAATGCACAATTGACAAAATGGTTGGGTGCAAAAGTTTTGATCCACCTCTCGTGAAAAAGACAAATTTCCATGGATTCGGTTGGAAGCGGGTCAAATCTGAACGCAGTTGCCTCATAGTTTGCTCTTTATTTTTCCAAAAATCATTTCTAGGTACATAAGTATCTATTTAATCATAGAAACACCAAAAAATTCCAAGATTCAACCACTAGCTAGGAGCAGTCAAGCCCGCCGTTTTGACCGCATTTGAAACAGGCATAAAAATTCAAAAAAAATCAAAAATTGGAAAACCTTCGCATTGTGTCATTGTATGTGACCAAGTTTCCAGGAAAAATAATAAACTTATGTCGGTAATTATTTTAAAAAGTGTTCTCGAAATGAGCTATCAAGTGTGAAGATTCATGGCTTTCAAGCCAAATGATCAATCTTATGGCCACATTCATGGCATAGTTTGTTCAAATGATCTCATATTGTGCACAAGGGTGCATATTGGAATGGCAAACAATGTTGCCTAAGGAAGTTTTCATTTTCGTTGGACGAAAAACCATTTTCCATTTTTCGAAAGCGAAAGGAGGTTTTTTGTGAAGGAACTACCAAATTATTGTTGCAAAATTGGACCAAATCATTTTTATAAAATACTAGGCCATATTTAATGCACAATTGACAAAATGGTTGGGTGTAAAATTTTTGATCCACCTCTCGTGAAAAAGACAAATTTCCGCCGATTCATTTGAAGCGGGTCAAATTTGAACTGCAGCTGCATCATAGTTTGCTCTTTATTTTTTCAAAAATCATTTCTAGGTAAATAAGTATCTATTTAATCAGAAATACATGGTTTGATGGAGAGACATCGAGGTTTGGACGGTGGCCGAGGGCCGAACTCTAGAGCGTGAAGCTCGCATGCCCATCGTGTGGTCACCGCGTGACCGTGGCGTTACCATGTGTTCAGGTGGCCTAGTCATGTCTAGTGGGTTGGGCACTCCCCATGTAGGTGCTAGGAAGAAAATTACAACATAAGATTCTCACGAGGATACCGATCGGTGCTCAAACATGAATTAGCGACCAAGTGTTTGATTAGCGTGCAGAAATGTACATGGCTAATGGGCGTGAGTTTTGGCTGAGGATGATCAGTTACTAAGAAGACCGTCTTCACAAATTTTCAGCTCAAAAGGAGGAGCCTAGCTGGTACTTGCTTTGCAAACCACCACCTTTGGACATAAATACGAATGTTGAAGCTTGGCTGAAAATAATGAATGGATTGAGCTGGCATTTGGTGGAGGATGGTTATTTGGGCATAGGAAAGCACTGTAGAAAATAGATACTATTTGGACATGCCAAAGTGGTACTTCCTTCTGGCTGTTACTATGAGCAGAATAGGAAAATGAATATTTTTGAATTATTTTGAACTAGGCAAGGAAGGTTTTTACATATTTGACGAAGATATGACCCAAAGAATTTATGAGATTTTTTTGGGAATTTTGGGAATGACAGAAATATAGGTTGCTTCACAACCTAGGGCAAAAACTGCCACATGGACATGCCACATAGGCAAAACTGATGAGGTGGCGCCTAGTCATAGCAACCCACCACAATTTACAAGGCTATGACCATTTATATTGGTCGTTAACAACTAGAAATAAGGCAGCGGACTAGCGCTATTTGCTTTATGACCTTTTCGTGTGAGGAAATTCGACCTTCGACCAAAATGGTCGCAATGGTTTAGGGTTTGGAGCCCCTAACAGCTTTTGACCAATTGGTCTGAAATGGTCATAAATTTATGACCAATTCTTCGAGGGTCACTGACAGAAGGTCATAAGTTGACATATTTCTTGTAGTGGTTTCTGGTTCTATTGTTTTTAAGGACACATGAACTTGAACCAATTTGCTTGAAAAAAAATATGAATTGGCTGAGTTCTTTTCCTTTTTATGTCTACGCATACATAATTGGACAATACAAGAATTTCTAATTAGTTTTAATGTCCATACTTCTACAATTAAATTCTAAGACACAGACTAATCTAATGCGAAAATAAACTAACCTCTTGTTGATCGTGCGGGCGTTCATCCTGTCTGACGTCGGCGGAATCGCCCGTGGTGCGTGAATCGACACGGTCGGGAGAGTCGTGCGTCGTGTCTGGTCGACGGAGCCCTTCCCTTCCTCGGCGGATGGAGCGAATCGATGGAGAGGATGAACGATCTGATCAACTGGGCGGGCGGCGGCGGCAGCGAAGTTTTTCCAACCGCGAGGCGAGGAACGAGGAAACGAAAAGACCGTGCGTACGTCGTGGACTCGCTTGTGATCGTGCGAATTGCTTCCGGACTCCTTGTCTTCCACGTGGGCTGTTTTTTTTTTTCCCCTCATATTTGGGCCGTTATTGATGTGTACGTACATGGGCTTTAGGACTCTCGTTGTGGGATGGCCGGATGGATCAGGGGGGGCGAGACAACCAAAATTCTGTGCGTACGAAGAAAATTAAACGAGGTACCTAATCGCTATTAAGGGGTAACCAGATCGTTGGGGGGAGGTCTAGCCCCCCCTCGTCCCCCCTTAGAATCGTCCCTGCTAATAAATACATCGTTGCATGACACTACATAGATGTTCCTACCCACTATGGAGGTAGTAACATAGTCTAGGGAAGTGTGTAAGTTACTAGTTTATGTTCTTGCCCATTGTGACCAGCCTAACCCACCCAACGAAGCAAAGCATGCACAGCCCCCCAGTCCACAGTAAGTAGCGCACACCCTGATGGTGTCGTCGTAGTTCCATCCGACCTCCTTGGAGAGCTGGCCGAGGAGGCAGTACCTATGCACAGGCTGCAGCCTCAGAACCCTGCAAAACCACAAGCCACGTCAACATCAAACACACATACAAGACGCACGCCGAGATCTAGACGACAGTCAAACACCGACGTACTTGAGCGCGTCGGGATGACCGTGCGCTTGGTCCTGTCGTACGGTGGTGGCACGCCCTCGTACGCCTTGAGCCTGGCGAGTGCAGCCTCGCCCCTCGCGGTCTTGTGTGGAATCATACTGCAGAGTGCCACCAAAACACAACATCATCAGAACACACAAACCCAAATGGATACGGCCTGTTGAGCAACTCCTTGGCGACGATCGACGCCAGGCGGCCGAGCATGTGGTGGCGGGCGTCCCGGTGTTGGCGGCGGCCCGCTGGCTCAGCTAGATGCCGCCGCCGAGGACGACGAGCGAGAGGACCAGGACCCCCGCTCGTGGTCGGTGGTGGCGACCATGTCCACGACGGCCAGTGGAGGGCTGGGTGGCGGTGAGGGGAGGGATCTGAGGTGGGGAGGGGAGAGGTGGGTAGCGGTGGCGAGGATCTGACACTACTAGAAAAAGGGCTATAGATGAGATGGACACTAATGGCGCACCTGTCATGTGGTGCGCCATTAGTATATACTAATGGCGCACCATGATTTGGTGCGCCATTAGTGTGGAAGACACAAATGGCGCACCAGGCATATGGTGCGCCACTAGTAATATTTTTTTTCCAAACATACTAATGACGCATCATGGCTCGGTGCACCATTACTAGCGCTAACTAGTAATGGCGCACCGGCCACACAGTGCGCCACTACTGTTGTTTTTTTTATTCTTTTTTTTGCAAAACTACTAATGGCGCACCGTGGCATAGTGCGCCATTACTAGTTTAAATAAACTAGTAATGGCGCATTGTGCCACGGTGCGCCATTAGAATATATACCTTTTTTATTTTTTTGCAAAACTTCTAATGGCGCACCAGCAGCAGGTGCGCCATTAGTAACCAGGGTTACTAATGGCGCATTTGCAAATGGTGCGCCATTAGTAACCTGTGACCAACAATATATTTTGGACAGCCCACCTACCCACTCACTTTCCCCACTTCATTCTCTCCACCTCCTCCTTCAAGCTTGTCTCGGCTGCCTCCTCCTTCTCACCTCATTAGCACCATAGATTCATCCAAATTAAGTGGTTAAATTACCTTTTTTTATAGGTAAGTAAGGGGGGAAGCTATCTTTATGTTGTTCTCCCTCTCCAACAACGTGCACATTCACTTTTGTGGCCTAGGTAGATCTATGTATGTTCGTGGTGTTGCATATGTTTGTGGTGTTGCATATATGTTTGTGTTTGCAGGTACCGGTATTTGAAATGCGATAGTTGCCAATATTTTGCCGAAATGTTGATTCATTTCCGTTTCGGCGAGAATTTTGGCACTATGCATTCTTTTTAGTCCTATTTTTAGGGAAAGTAATGCCAAATTTTTTCTTGGTTCTAAAATATCATTTTGCTCTACCCCGCAGGCGACCATGGTCCGCACGATGACCGAAGGCATCGTAAATAGGTTTTTGAGCTCCGCGAAGGCCGAGATGCTTCAAAAGAAACGAGACGGAGATAAGATGTCCGTGTCGAAGATGCAAGCTGAAGAGCCTTAGTGCGGACCCGGATTCCGGGAAGGTGCGGGACCACCTGCTCTTGCATGGTTTCATGGATGGCTATCGGTGGCAAGGTGATAAAGATGACTATGAAGTCGTCCATGGGGGCCGGGCAAGAAATGAGGAAGGGCAGCAAGACAACCACCGCGGTGAAGGAAATATGCCCTAGAGGCAATAATAAAGTTATTATTTATTCCCTTATTTCATGATAAATGTTTATTATTCATGCTAGAATTGTATTAACCGGAAACATGATACATGTGTGAATACATAGACAGACATATAGTCACTAGTATGCCTCTACTTGACTAGCTCATTAATCAAAGATGGTTATGTTTCCTAACCATAGACATGTGTTGTCATTTGATTAATGGGATCACATCATTAGGAGAATGATGTGATTGACATGACCCATTCCGTTAGCCTAGCACTCGATCGTTTAGTATGTTGCTATTGCTTTCTTCATGACTTATACATGTTCATATAACTATGAGATTATGCAACTCCCGTTTACCGGAGCAACACTTTGGGTGCTACCAAACGTCACAACGTAACTGGGTGATTGTAAAGGAGCACTACAGGTGTCTCCAAATGTACATGTTGGGTTGGCGTATTTCAAGATTAGGTTTTGTCACACCGATTGTCGAAGAGGTATCTCTGGGCCCACTCGGTAATGCACATCACTATAAGCCTTGCAAGCAATGTAGCTAATGAGTTAGTTACGGAATGATGCATTACGTAACGAGTAAAGAGACTTGCCGGTAACGAGATTGAACTAGGTATTGGATACTGACAATCGAATTTTGGGCAAGTAACATACCGATGACAAAGGGAACAACGTATGTTGTTATGCGGTTTGACCGATAAAGATCTTCGTAGAATATGTAGGAGCCAATATGGGCATCCAGGTTCCGCTATTGGTTATTGACCGAGAATAGTTCTAGGTCATGTCTACATAGTTCTCGAACCCGTAGGGTCCGCACGCTTAACGTTACGATGACAGTTTTATTATGAGTTTATAAGTTTTGATGTACCGAAGTTTGTTCGGAGTCCCGGATGTGATCACGGACATGACGAGGAGTCTCGAAATGGTCGAGACAAAAAGATTGATATACTGGAATCCTATGTTTGGACATCGGAAGTGTTCCGGGTGAAATCGGCATTTTACCGGAGTACCGGGGGGTTACCGGAACCCTCCCGGGGGTTATTGGACCTTCATGGGCCCTAAGGGAGAAGAGGAGAGGAGGCAAGAGGTGGGTTGCGCCCCCTCCCCTCCCTAGTCTGAATAGGACAAGGAGAAGGGGGCGGCGCCCCCCCTTTCCTTCCCCTCTTCCTCCTCCTTCCCCCTTCTCCTACTCCAACTAGGAAAGAAGGGAGTCCTACTCCCGGTGGGAGTAGGACTCCCCCTTGGCGCGCCCTCCTTGGCCGGCCGCCCCCTCCCCCTTGGCTCCTTTATATAAGGGGGCAGGGGGGCACCCTAGAACACACAAGTTAATCTATGGATCGTTCCTTAGCCGTGTGCGGTGCCCCCTCCACCATATTCCACCTCGGTCATATCGTCGCGGAGTTTAGGCGAAGCCCTGCGCCGGTAGAACATCATCATCGTCACCACGCCGTCGTGCTGATGGAACTCATCCCCGACGCTTTGCTGGATCGGAGCCCGGGGATCGTCATCGAGCTGAACGTGTGCTGAACTCGGAGGTGCCGTACGTTCGGTACTTGGATCGGTCGGATCGTGAGGGCGTCGACTACATCAACAGCGTTGTCATAACGCTTCGCTACGATCCACGAGTGCGTGGACAACACTCTCCCCTCTCGTTGCTATGCCATCACCATGATCTTGCGTGTACGTAGGAATTTTTTGAAATTACTCGTTCCCCCAATGATGGCATCCGAGCCTGGTTTTATGCGTAGATGTCATATGCACGAGTAGAACACAAGTGAGTTGTGGGCGATACAAGTCATACTGCTTACCAGCATGTCATACTTTGGTTCGGCGGTATTGTGAGATGAAGCGGCCCGGACCGACATTACGCGTACGCTTACGCGAGACTGGTTTCACCATTACGAGCACTCATGCTTAAAGGTGGCTGGCGGGTGTCTATCTCTCTCACTTTAGCTGAATCGAGTGTGGCTACGCCCGGTCCTTGCGAACTTTAAAACAGCACTAACTTGACGAACTATCGTTTTGGTTTTGATGCGTAGGTAAGAACGGTTCTTGCTAAGCCTGTAGCAGCCACGTAAAATTTGCAACAACAAAGTAGAGGACGTCTAACTTGTTTTTGTAGGGCATGTTGTGATATGATATAGTCAAGACGTGATGCTATATTTTATTGTATGAGATTATCATGTTTTGTAACCGAAGTTATCGGCAACTGGCAGGAGCCATATGGTTGTCGCTTTATTGTATGAAATGCAAATGCCCTGTAATTGTTTTACTTTATCACTAAGCGGTAGCGATAGTCGTAGTAGCAATAGATGGCGTAACGACAACGATGCTACGATGGAGATCAAGGTGTCGCGCCGGTGACGATGGTGATCATGATGGTGCTTCGAAGATGGAGATCACAAGCACAAGATGATGATGGCCATATCATATCACTTATATTGATTGCATGTGATGTTTATCCTTTATGCCTCTTATCTTGCTTTGATTGACGGTAGCATTTTAAGATGATCTCTCACTAAATTATCAAGAAGTGTTCTCCCTGAGTATGCACCGTTGCGAAAGTTCTTCGTGCTGAGACACCACGTGATGATCGGGTGTGATAGGCTCTACGTTCAAATACAACGGGTGCAAAACAGTTGCACACGCGGAATACTCAGGTTAAACTTGACGAGCCTAGCATATAACAGATATGGCCTCGGAACATGGAGACCGAAAGGTCGAGCGTGAATCATATAATAGATATGATCAACATATTAATGTTCACCGTTGAAACTACTCCATCTTACGTGACGATCGGACATGGTGTAGTTGATATGGATCACGTAATCACCTAGAGGACTAGAGGGAAGTCTATCTAAGTGGGAGTTCTTTAGTAATATGATTAATTGAACTTAAATTTATCATGAACTTAGTCCTGGTAGTATTTTGCAGATTATGTTGTTGATCAATAGCTTGCGTTGTTGCTTTTATATATTTATTTTGATATGTTCCTAGAGCAAATTGTGTTGAAAGATGTTAGTAGCAATGATGCGGATTGGATCCGTGATCCGAGGTTTATCCTCATTCTTTGCCTGAAGAATTATGTCCTTAATGCACCGCTAGGTGACGGACCTATTGCAGGAGGAGATGCGGGCGTTATGAGCGTTTGGCTAGTTCAATATGATGACTACTTGATAGTTTAGTGCAGCATGTAGCGGTTTAGAATCGGGACTTCAAAGACGTTTTGAACGTCATGGACCATATGAGATGTTCCAAGAGTTGAAGTTAATATTTTAAGAAAATACCGAGTTGAGAGATATGAAGTCTCCAACAAGTTCTATAGCTAAAAGATGGAGGAGAATCGCTCAACTAGTGAGCATGTGCTCGATCGTCAGGTACTTCAATCGCTTGAATCAAGTGGGAGTTAATCTTCCAGATAAGATAGTGATTGACAGAATTCTCTAGTCACCATCACTAAGTTAATAGAACTTCGTGATGAACTATAGTATGCAAGGGATGACGAAAACGATTCTCGAGCTCTTCGTGATGTTGAAATCGACGAAGGTAGAAATCAAGAAAGAGCATCAAGTGTTGATGGTTGACAAGATCACTAGTTTCAAGAAAAGGGCAAAGGGAAAAGAAAGGGAAACTTCAAGTAGAATGGCAAACAAGTTGTCACTCCCGCGAAGAAGCCCAAAGCTAGACCAAAGCCTGAAACTGAGTGCTTACACTGCAAAGGGAATGGTCACTTGAAGCGGAAATGCCTTGAATATTTGGTGGATAAGAAGGATGGCAAAGTGAACAAGCGTATATTTGATATATAGGTTATTGATGTGTACTTTACTAGTGTTTATAGTAGCCCCTGAGTATTTGATACTTGTTCGATTGCTAATATTATTAGTAACTCGAAATAGGAGTTACATAATAAACACAGACTAGTTGAGGGGAAGTGACGATGAGTGTTGGAAATAGTTCCAAGATTGATATGATCATCATCACACACTCCCTATATTTTCGAGATTGGTGTTAAACCTAAATAAATGTTATTTGGCGTTTGCGTTGAGCATGAATATGATTCGATCATGTTTATTGCAATACGGTTATTCATTTAAAGTCAGAGAATAATTGTTGTTCTGTTTACATGAATAATAATACCTTTCATGGTCATACACCCAATGAACATAGTTTGTTGGATCTCGATCGTAGTGATACACATATTCATAATATTGATGTCAAAAGATGAAAAGTTAATAATGATAGTGCAACTTATTTCTGGCACTGCGTTTGGGTCATATCGGTGTAAAGCGCATGAAGAAACTCCATAAAGATGGGTTTTTGGAATCACTTGGTTATGAATCATTTGATGCTTGTGAACCGTGCCTTTTGGGCAAGATGACTAAAACTCCGTTCTCCGGAACAATGGAACAAGCTACTGACTTATTGGAAATAATACATACCGATGTATGCGATCCAATGAGTGTTGATGCTCGTGGCACGTATCGTTATTTTCTGACCTTCACAAGATGATTTGAGCAGATATGGGTATATCTACTTGATGAAACATAAGTCTGAAATAATTGAAAGGTTCAAAGAATTTCAGAGTGAAGTGGAAAAATCATCGTAACAAGAAAATAAAGTTTTCTGCGATCTGATCATGGAGACGAATATTTGAGTTGCGAGTTTGGTCTTCAATTAAAACAATGTGGAATAGTTTCACAGCTCACGCCACCTGGAACACCACAATGTTATGGTGTGTCCGAACGTCGTAAGCGTACTTTATTGGATATGGTGCGATCTATGATGTCTCTTATTGATTTACCATTATCGTTTTGGGGTTATGCATTAGAGACAGTTGCATTCACGTTTAATAGGGCACCATCTAAATCCGTTGAGACGACACCGTATGAACTATGGTTTAGTAGTAAACCTAAGCCGTCGCTTCTTAAAGTTTGGAGTTGCGATGCTTATATGAAAAAGGTTTTCAACTTGATGAGCTCGAACCCAAATCGGAGAAGTGCGCCTTCATAGAATACCCAAAGGAAACTGTTGGGTACACCTTCTATCACAGATCCGAAGGCAAGATATTCGTTGCTCAAAATGGATCCTTTCTAAACAAGGAGTTTCTCTCGAAAGAAGTGAATGGGAGGAAAGTAGAGCTTGATAAGGTAATTTGTACCTTCTCCCAAATTGGAAACTAGTTCATCACTGAAGTCAGTTCCAGTGATTCCTACACCAATTAGTGAGGAAGATAATGATGATGATCATGCAACTTCAGATTAAGTTACTACAGAACCTCGTAGGTCTTACAGAGTACGGTCCACACCAGAGTGGTAGGGTAATCCTGTTCTGAAAATCATGTTACTAGACCATGATAAACCTACGAACTATGAGGAAGCGATGATGAGCCCAGATTCCGTGAAATGGCTGGAAGCCATGAAATCTGAGATAGGATCCATGTATGAGAACAAAGTGTGGACTTTGGTGGACTTGCCCAATGATCGGCAAGCCATAGAAAATAAATGGATCTTCAAGAGGAAGACGGACGTTGATAGTAGTGTTACTATCTACATAGCTCGACTTGTCGCAAAAAGGTTTTTGACAAGTTCAAGGTGTTGACTACAATGAGATTTTCTCAACTGTAGCGATGCTTAAGTCTGTCCGAATCATGTTAGCAGTTACCACATTTTATGAAATCTGGCAAATGGATGTCAAAACTGCATTCCTTAATGGTTTTCTTAAAGAAGAGTTGTATATGATGCAACAAGAAGGTTTTGTCAATCCTAAAGGTGCTAACAAAATGTGCAAGCTCCAGCGATCCATCTGTGGGCTGGTTCAAGCATCTCAGAGTTGGAATATACGCTTTGATAAGTTGATCAAAGCATATAGTTTTGTACAGTCTTACGGTGAAGCCTGTATTTACAAGAAAGTGAGTGGGAGCACTACAGCGTTTCTGATAAGTATATGTGAATGACATATTGTTGATCGGAAATAATGTAGAATTATTCTGCAAAGCATAAAGGAGTGTTTGAAAGGAGTTATTTAAAAAAGAAAGACCTCAGTAAAGCTACTTACATATTGAGCATCAAGATCTATTGAGATAGATCAAGACGCTTGATAAGATTTTCAATGAGTACATACCTTGACAAGATTTTGAAGTAGTTCAAAATGGAACAGTCAAAGAAAGAGTTCTTGCCTGTGTTGAAAAGCTATGAAATTGAGTGAGACTCAAATCCCGACCACGGCAGAAAATAGAAAGAGAATGAAAGTCATTACCGATGCATCAGTCATATGTTCTATAAAAGTATGCCATGCTATGGACCAGACCTATTGTATACTCTGCCCTGGTTTGGCAAGGGAGTACAATAGTGATCTAGGAGTAGATCACTGGACATTGGTCAAAATTATCCTTAGTGGAATAAGGATATGTTTCTCGATAATGGAAGTGATAAAAGAGCTTGTCGTAAAAAGTTACAGCGATGCAAGCTTTTACACCAATCCAGATGACTCTAAGTCTCAATCTGGATACATATTGAAACTGGGAGCAATTAGCTAGAGTAGCTCTGTGCAGAGCATTGTGGACATAGAATATTTGCAAAATACATACGGCTCTGAATATGACAGACCCGTTGACTAAGCTTCTCTCATGAGCAAATCATGATCACACCTTAGTACTCTTTGGGTGTTAATCACATAGCGATGTGAACTAGATTATTGACTCTAGTAAACCCTTTGGGTGTTGGTCACATGACGATGTGAACTATGGGTGTTAATCATATACAGATATGAATATTGATGTTAAATCACATGGCGATGTGAACTAGATTATTGACTCTAGTGCAAGTGGGAGACTGAAGGAAATATGCCATAAAGGCAATAATAAAGTTATTATTTATTTCCTTATTTCATGATAAATGTTTATTATTCATGCTAGAATTGTATTAACTGGAAACATGATACATGTGTGAATACATAGACAAACATATAGTCACTAGTATGCCTCTACTTGACTACCTCATTAATCAAAGATGGTTATGTTTCCTAACCATAGACATGTGTTGTCATTTGACTAATGGGATCACATCATTAGGAGAATGATGTGATTGACATGACCCATTCCGTTAGCCTAGCACTTGATCGTTTAGTATGTTGCTATTGCTTTCTTCATGACTTATACATGTTCCTGTAACTATGAGATTATGCAACTCCCATTTACCGGAGGAATACTTTGGGTGCTACCAAACGTCACAACGTAACTGGGTGATTATAAAGGAGCACTACAGGTGTCTCCAAAGGTACATGTTGGGTTGGCGTATTTCGAGATTAGGTTTTTTCACTCCGATTGTCAGAGAGGTATCTCTGGGCCCTCTCGGTAATGCACATCACTATAAGCCTTGCAAGCAATGTAGCTAATGAGTTAGTTATGGAATGATGCATTACATAACGAGTAAAGAGACTTGCCGGTAACGAGATTTAACTAGGTATTGGATACCGACGATCGAATTTCGGGCAAGTAACATACCGATGACAAAGGGAACAACGTATGTTGTTATGCGGTTTGACCGATAAAGATCTTCGTAGAATATGTAGGAGCCAATATGGGAATCCAGGTTCCGCTATTGGTTATTGACCGAGAATAGTTCTAGGTCTTGTCTACATAGTTCTCAAACCCGTAGGGTCCGCACGCTTAACGTTACGATGACAGTTTTATTATGAGTTTATAAGTTTTGATGTACCGAAGTTTGTTCGGAGTCCCGGATGTGATCACGGACATGAAGAGGAGTCTCGAAATGGTCGAGACATAAAGATTTATATATTGGAAGCCTATGTTTGGACATCGGAAGTGTTCCGGGTGAAATCGGCATTTTACTGGAGTACCGGGGGGTTACCGGAACCCTCCCGGGGGTTATTGGGCCTTCATGGGCCCTAAGCGAGAAGAGGAGAGGAGGCAAGAGGTGGGCTGCGCCCCCTCCCCTCCCTATTCCGAATAGGACAAGGAGAAGGGGGCGGCGCCCCCCCTTTCCTTCCCCTCTTCCTCCTCCTTCCCCCTTCTCCTACTCCAACTAGGAAAGAAGGGAGTCCTACTCCCGGTGGGAGTAGGACTCCCCCTTGGCGCGCCCTCCTTGGCCGGCCACCTCCTCCCCCTTGGCTCCTTTATATACGGGGGCAAGGGGGCACCCTAGAACACACAAGTTGATCTACGGATCGTTCCTTAGCCGTGTGCGGTGCCCCCTCCACCATATTCCACCTCGGTCATATCGTTGCGGAGTTTAGGTGAAGCCCTGCGCCGGTAGAACATCATCATCGTCACCACGCCGTCTTGCTGATGGAACTCATCCCCGACGCTTTGCTGGATCGGAGCCAGGGGATCGTCATCGAGCTGAACGTGTGCTGAACTCGGAGGTGCCGTACGTTCGGTACTTGGATCGGTCGGATCGTGAAGACGTACGACTACATCAACCGCGTTGTCATAGCGCTTCGCCACGGCTCACGAGGGTACGTGGACAACACTCTCCCCTCTCGTTGCTATGCCATCACCATGATCTTGCATGTACGTAGGAATTTTTTTGAAATTACTACGTTCCCCAACACGCGTCTTGGGCGGGCGAGAAGACGAAGAATCTCCAGGACATGATCATGACGGTGATGCTGTACACAGTCATCATGTAGAAGATGCCGGACATGATGATGAGGAAGATGCCGGAGCAGACGAAGGGCATGATCATGAAGATGAAGATGCCGGCGGAGCAGACGACGATGGACCATCGATGGGCTGGGTGCAAGACCCTCATATTCAAGAGCTGCTTCTCAAGCGAGACGGATAACGCAAGAGTTGCCGCCGAGAGAAAGCCAAGCTGGATCAAGCTGGAGATAGACGCGTTACTCCATTGTATGAAGGATGGAGGCCCGAGGATACCGCTGAAAGTAACACTCATGGCTCACGGAGATGAAGGTAAAACACAAAATGACCGACGATGCTTCGACGAGAACATGTCATTACGCACGAACGTCTTCCCAAGGGGAACAAGTGCCTGACCAGTTTCGAGGAGGCGAAGAAAATCATGTGTCATCTGGATTTACCGCACGTGAAATACCATGTGTGCATGAACAATTGCATCATTTATCGGGACGAGCACGCGGAGTCTACCATATGTCCGGTGTGCGGCGTCACTCGATACAAGAAGAGGAAGAAAGCTCCTCGAAAAGTGGTGTGGTACTTTCCGATCACTCCTTGTCTGCAGCGGTATTTCGCGGACTCTAAGGTAGCAAAGCTCCCGCGTTGGCACGCGGATATGGAGGAGAAGAAGCGAGAAGATGACGCAAATGATCCGGAGATAAATAAAAATACAAGATGCTGAGTCACCCAAAGGATGCGAGCCAGTGGCAAGCGTTGAACGAACACCCGAATTTGGGAAGGATCCAAGGAACATCGTCTTTGGGCGCGAGCACCGATGGAGTCAATCCGTTTGGCAGCCGAGAAGCACAAATAGCACCTGGCCTGTGTTTGTGTGGATGTACAACCTTCCCCTTGGTTGTGCATGAAGAGGAGGTACATTCACTGAGTATGCTAATTGAAGGGCGAAACAACCGAGGAACGACATCAATCAGATCTGGGGCTCTTTGAAAGAGGAGTTAGACACTTGTGGAAAACACCAGCCAATACGTGGACGCCGCAGAAAGAATATTTCCCTATGAGAGCCGTGACTGCCACGACGGTGCACGACTATCTCGATTACGGATATCTCGCGGGGCAGGTGGTCCACAGATTTTCGGATCGTCGGTGCATGGATGACACAACGATCGCCCGACTAGATAGAGATCCGGGTCTTTGAAAACCGTGATCATGGGACATCGAAGGTGGCTTCGCGACGATGACCCGTGGAGGAAACGCAAGGATCTGTTCGATGGTGAAACCGAACCCCGAAGACGCCCGCGTACGAGGAGCGGCGAGGAAATAGACCAGCTGTAGAAAAATTGGAAAGATTGCCCACTGCCGGGAAAGAAGCAAAAGGTGCCAGAGCCGGGAAAGAAGCGAAAGGCGCCAGAGCCGCTGCTGAAGGTATGGAAAACGATGTCTGTTTTCTGGGACTTGTCGTACTGGAAGATCCACTGTGTGCCTCACAGCCTTTATGTCATGCATATCACGAAGAACGTCTGCGAGAGCCTGCTTGGTACCCTGCTCAACATGCCAGAGAGGACCAAAGATGGGCCGAAAGCAAGGGCAGACTTGAAATCAATGGGCATCAGGGAGGAGCTTCACGCTAATGATCATGATGATGATGATGAGGCGAAGCAGGACACGGAAAGTCATCGCAAAGGCAAAAAGGCCAAGAAGACCGGAAATGACTACCCTCCCGCGTGCTTCACTCTAAGTCAGGAGGAGATCGAGCAGTTTTCACCTGCCTCGTAGGAGTAAAAATTCCTTCTGATTCGCTGGGAAGATAAGCGGATACCTAGACCCAGTGAAGCGAAGTTCAGCGGGATGAAGTCTCATGAGTATCACGTCTTGATGACGCAGATACTTCGATTGCAATCCGTGGGATCATGGGCGCACGTCGGTGAAACGCTATTTGGCCTATGCAACTTTTTTCGCGTCATCTCTCGGAAGTCGGTTGGCGTGAGGCAACTCATAAGGCTACTGAGGAAGAGATCGTGGTGATACTATGCGAGCTTGAGATGTACTTCCGCCCGCATTTTTCGACGTTATGGTGCATCTGCTGGTCCATATCGTGGAGGATATCATCAACTCGGGCGGCGTTCCGCACGGCATGATGTCGTTCGAAAGGATGAATGGTGTCATCAAAGGATACGTTCGCAACATGTCACGTCCAGAGGGAAGCATAGCCAGGGGCTTTCTGACCAAAGAGTGCATCTCCTACTACACGAATTATCTAGGCATCGAGGACCCCGTTGGTCCGCCGTCAGCGAGCACCTCGGCAGGTTATTTGGATGGGGTCACCGTGAGGGTCGCCGCGAAATGCATGTCGACTTCGAGGGTCGACTCGCCGACTTTGAAAGAGCAAACCTAGTCGGCGCAACAACACATAGGCGTGGTCGATCCTTGGGAGGTAGAGCACAAAACCTTTATTCGAAGGCGACAATGACCGAGGCCAACAGAGGATGGGCGGAGATATAATCAAAGAGCACAACTCATGTTTCACGCGTTGGTTCAAGCGAAGCTTCGCCGTACACAGACATGAGGATTCTTCGCGGAAGAACAACTCATATTCTCCTTGTCACAGGGCGCCGAGCACAACCTGATGACCTATGAGGTGTACGATATCAACGGCTACACATTCTACACCGAGGACAAGGACATGAAGAGCGATGGTTATCAGAACTCTGGGGTAACGATGGAATCCTACACCGGTAACGACAAGGACAGATACTACGGAAGGATCAAGGAGATCTGGGAGGTGAGCTATGCTGGAGAGAAGGTCCGGATGTTCCGTGTCAGATGGGCCAAGAGCGTCCTAAAAGAAGACCGGTATTTCACCACCATGGCTATACCCGAAGCCAAATCCAAGACCGCGGGCGCAAAGGTCACCGCGAAAAATGAGCCATGGATACTGGCTTCCCAAGTGGACCAATGCTTCTTCATTACCGACCCGTCAATGCCCAGTCGTGTTGTCGTGAGGAGAGGCAAAAGGAAGATCATCGGAATGGATGGAGTAGCCAAAGAGCAAGACTTCGACAAGTACGGCGACCCAAAGATCGAACGTGACGACGACGATGAAGTAGCAGCATACACCACAAGAAGAAGCAGGACCACCCTACCTAAAGAACGTCCGTTCCACAGAAGAACTCCATTTGCAAAAAAGAAGGTCAAGAAGATTGTGAACAGATAGCTAGCTAGCTAAGATCGATTGTATTTAAATTGTAGCCTTCATATTTCTTGATTGTATTTCATGGGCACTTTAATTTTGAACTCATGAATATTTTTTAAATTTCAAGGCCAATCAATCTCGATCCCCCTCCATCTCGAGCTATCCCACCTCGCCAGATCCGGTCCCCCCTCGCCACCGAGCCCCAAGCACCCTCTCCACGGCCGCGCCCGACGACCCCGACCCCAAGACCTCCCGCTCCACCGGCCGCCACGACCGCCCCAAGACACCTCCCGCTCCCGGCCCCCGCCAACGACTCCACCGCACCTCCCGGCCCGCTCCACCGTCACAAATGAATGCAACTAAAATTGAAAAAAACAAATTTGATTATATTTTCAAATAACAAATTTGATGATATTTTCAAATAATAATTTTGATGATATTTTTTCATATTCATAAATATTTTCAAATAAAAAATCTGATGATATTTTTTAAAAATTATTACTGTTTTTATAAAAAAATTATTACTGTTTCATATTGATCATATTCATTTTCTTAAAAATTGTTAGATGCAACAAAAAAATAATTACTTATGGCACACCTATGGCTGGTGCGCCATTGCTATATATAAAAAAACATTCTAATGGCGCACCTGATGGGGGTGCGCCATTGCTATCTAAAAAACATTCTAATGGCGCACTGCTGCGGGTTGCGCCATTAGAAAGCTTACCCCATCCATACACTTCGCCCCTCCCTCGTCCCTCCCTCTCGCCAGACACTTCGTCCCTCTCCCTCCCACCGCCGCTCCTCCTCATCCCTCCCTCCACCCGCCGCCCGCCGCTTCCCCGACCCTGTGCCTTGCAGCCCCAGCGCCTGCTGCCTCCTCTCCCCTTCCTCCCCTCGGCGCCGCCTCCCCGAGCCCCGCCTCCCATGAAGGCCAAGATTTGGAGCCTCGGGCCGCCCGGCCCACCAGGAGAGGAGGCCCCACGTCCACCAGGAGAGGAGGCCCACGACCTCCCCGCCGTCTACCCCCCCAAGCTCGCCGTCTCCGCTCCGGCCACCACCTCATCGTGGTCAGGTGACCCTCCTCCCTCTGCCTCTCTTCTCCTCTCTTCCTCCTCTCCTCCCTCCTGGCCATGCCCTCTTCTTCTCTCTTTTGCTAGGTTTAGGTCAAATACCTCTCGAATTTAGGTCAAATTAGGTCAAATCCCTCTCGAATTTACTGGACGTCGTGCTAGTATTTCATTTTTCATCATGCTCTGTATGCCATTGCTGCTGCTCGGTGATGCCATACCCCCAAACATTATTTGGCTGGGAATCATTCATACATGTGTGTGTCTGTGTAGTTAGTAAAGGGTTTTGTTTGTATGGAAGCAAGTTTGTGTGTGTGTTTACTAGTTACATGATGATCTAACAAGAATATATTTATATAATGGTTCCCTTTAGCTGACCTGGCATTATGCTTGAGAAGAGAAGAAAATAGTTGGTGTGATTGAATATTGGCTTGATGCTGGTTTTGAAGTTTGAAGCTGTCTGTCCATGTGAAAAGAGTCCAGCCTAGTCAGCAATATCCATGTGGTATATATCTCTGTCTCTGTCAGTGTGTGTGTGTAGTAGGGTAGTAGTTGGGTTGGAATGGATTGAATGGACCAAAGACTAGACAGAGGTGGGTGGGAATGGATCAAGTCAGTCCCATCCATGCATCCATCCATTTGATGATGTAGTAGTAGTAGTAAAGTTGGAGGAGGGATGTATTTTGAGAGGGATGTAGTAGTAGTAACGTTGGAGGAGGTTAGTAGATGTTGGAGTAAAATTAATTTAACAAGAATGAAGGAAAGAAAGAAACAAAATGATGAGATATGCTGCACATGCCTTGACTTGTGAATGCTGCCCCCTTCCAAAATCTAACCACAAGGGAAACATCATTTCAGTCTCACTCTTTCGCTTTCCCCCTTTGGAATTTAGATGTCACAGTCTTGTTTGCTGTCTGGAACCTAGTGTTATCCAGCTTCAGAAATTCCTGCCCAATTTAATGCATGAGAAAAATCTGCTGCTGCTGATAGAAACCCCTGAATGATACTATTATTCATTTATGATAGTTTGTGAGATACAGAAATAGATAAATTTAAGTTTGTAATGGCTAACAGCCAGACATGTGAATCTGTTCTTGATACTCCTTTTCCCTTTTCTTAGAATCATCATATACAAATTAGAACCTTTCTAACATCTGCATATTTCAGGTTTCCGAGGAGGTAAAGGAAGTGAAGTTCAGACAAAGGCAAGAGCGACAACACATCAAGGTGAGAAATATGTTCCTATTTATCTTTTTTGCTAAAGTTCTTGATTACATCATATATATCTGAGCTTATATATATCGATGATGAGTCTTGTTGAAACCTTACATATGTTGGTTCTCGCTTATTTGCTCCAATGGCACAAACTTGAGCTGCTAGCATAAAAAGTGTTGCAAAGACAGACGGTGAGACTCTTGTCAAACACTTGAGCTACTGTCAAAAAATTCAGTTAGGTACAGTTAGCATCATGTAAGAAAATGGCCATAATGTGCCCTGATAATGATGTATTTTGTCATAAAAATATATAGTAGTTTACTTCCATGAGTTGTTTTATTGACATGGCACATTTGCAATGGAGTTTTATATATCTTTAGCTACTGTTCATTAACAGCAAGTCAGTTTTGCTGCTGTTATGCCTGTATTCACTGCTGCTGCTGTACTTGTGATGATGTTGTACTTGTGATGATGCTACTTGTGATCTTATGAAATGACCCATTGGCGACTTCATTACGCGGGGATAATGATTTTGCAGGTACCCCGAGAGGCCCTTGAGTTTGTCGGAATGTCGATTAACTTCCGTTCCGGCAAATTCGAGTACTCCATATGTCCTATTTTCAGCAAAGGTCATGCTAAAATTTTCCGTGAAGTTTAGCATGACTTTGCTAAAAATCGGACATATGGGGTACTTGCTACTAATGCATGGGCCTGGGTATCTTAGTACTTAGTTCAGTAGGATCAACTGCCCCTTCATTCTTGCTGCATTAAACCATAGGTGGCAATAGAGCCAAGTGATTAGGCCCAACTTAGAATTCTCCTTAGCATCGATAAACCCTAGATGATAAACCCAACATATGTGGCAATAGAGCCAAGTGATTAGTGCCAAGTGATTAGGCCCAACCTAGGGTGCCTCGGCATCGATAAACCCTAAATGATGAAAACTTAACTTAGCATTTAGGGTGCCTCGGCGTCGACAAACCCTAAATGATGAAACCTTGGCTTCTATAGGGTGCCTCAGTGTCGATGAGAACCTAAATGATGTACGCTTAGGCTTTTAGGGTGCCTCGGCGTCGACAAACCCTAAATGATAAAAGCTTAGCTTTGAGGATGCCTCGGTGTCGACAAACCCTAAATGATGAGACCATGATCTTGTTCCTTGACAATAACCAACTTTTTGACCAATTTTTTTCCTATTTAGAGCGAAACATGGCCCACAACGATGAGGCCGGCGGTTCGGGCGGCAAGCAATTCTGGGAGCTGTCCCAGGAGTTGGAGGAAGAACCTCACCGCTATGAGGACTCCGCGGAAGACACCGATCCTGACTACACAACCCGTAGTGGCGTCGGGGATGACACCACTGATGGTGCCGCCGAGGATGCTACCACTGATGGTGCCGCCGAGGATGCCACCACTAATGATGGCGGCGCACGCACAGATGGCAGCCAACCGAAGAGGCAATGGAAGGACCGGCGCCCGAACGTGCTCCGCACCGTCAAGGAGGAATTTACTGAAGTGGATTCCGATGGGAATCCAACGGAGCCCAAACATATAGTCAAGGGGTACTCGGTTCAGCTCGGGTGCATTCTCCGGAGCACCGTCTCGATCAACACCGAGAACCTTAGGCATAAGGACTGAGGGAATTTGCGCAACCTCCTCTTCATGAAGCTGCATGAACGATACAAGTTCCCCACTGAATTTGAAAACACACGCCTCTTAGGGAATAAAGTGAACAGCGCCACCCTCACAGGGATGAGCATGGCCCTGTCTACTTGGAGAAGCGCGGTGAAGAGAATGATTGAGAAAGGTGATAGTTATGAGAATATCAAGGCGAAAAATCCTTTGATCAGCGAAGATGACTACAAGGAGTTCAAGATCAAGTCGAGAGCAAAGGCAACCTCGAATCAAGTCGATGGGGAAAGAAATGCGGAGTTGAAGTTAGGGGAACACAAACTCGGTCCCGACGGTTACAGAGTGGCGGAGCCTATATGGGACAAGGAGGACGCGGAGCGTGCCGAGCAAGGCCTACCGCCCAGCTTCGGGAAATACAGCAGTGACAAGCAGACCAGGAACTATGTCAGGGCCCGGTACAAGGAGGACCCGATAACAAAGGATCTTACCACGGATCTGAAGACCAGGGCGCTTGAGCTTGTTCTGGCGAAGGAGACCAAAAGCAATAGCGCAGGGTCGTCTCAGAGCATCCATGCTTGGGACAGCACTCTAAATAGGGCGTTGAACGTAATGAAAAACAAGGATAAGCTCAGTAAGCCGTCGTCAGCTGGTCGTGTGGCCGGCAAAGGCTTGTCCACAAAATGGTCGTCATACTATACCGCTGGTGGGCGAAAGGCGAAAAAGACCAGCTCGGAAAGCCAGTCGCGCGAGGTTCAAGAACTCAAGGCACAAGTGTTGTGGATTCCGGAGATTATCCAAGAGCAAGTGCAACAACAACTGGGATCGGCGCTGACCGGCATTATGCCTACCTTGATTCATGGGCTGACGACGTGGATTGCGGGTTGCCAACAGGGGCCGCCCCCGATTCCCAGCTTCACGGCCAGCAACTCGCACAACATGCAGGCGGCGCCATTGGTGTCTCCGGCGGCGCCATTGGTGTCTTCTACGGCGGCGGTATTGGTGTCTCGGACGCCGGCACGGCCGGCATTGGAGCTTAATGCACCCGGGTGTACGCCGGCTGGCACCTCGGCAGCAAGTGGCCCCTCCGTCAGTTGCACGCCTGCCGTTGGCGGTGCCTCGACATTAGCCGAGCTCGACGCCATCATCACAGTAACTAATTAAGCCTCTCGGCCGAGGACTTCATCTCCTTTTGCCTTTGACTGGGCATCCCTGACGCCCTACATGTTTTCGCAGGGCGTCGCCGACGTTCCGTGCACTCTCCTGCACTTCGTGAACGACGAGTTGGTCGATGTCGCCAAGGGCAAAATCGTTCAACCGGGCAACCCTGTGTTCCATGGTAAACCGATGCCACCCACCATGTATAGGGTTCAACTGGTTCAGGTGCTGCCAGGCTGCGACGAGTTGTTACCTCCGATTTGACCCGCCGGGGCCGACGAAGATGATCTGATGACCCTCAACGCCTGCATAAGTGGCCCCTGCTTTGGCCGAAGTGCCAGATTCGTTTGGGGGCGGGGGACACCACCCCAAAGACAACACCGCCACTCGTGCCGGCGCCAAGCCATGGCAAGACCGCCGCAACGCTACCGGACATGCCGGACATCCCTATGGCACAGGATCCGAACATGCATATGGCACAGGATCTGAATGACGACGATAACAATGACGGTCGTACATTTAGAAACGTCGATAAGTACTTTGCCGAACATGGGTACGATGACGAATTCTGCGGGCCTCTTTCTCAAGAACCCAACCCTACAAAAGACGACCGTGGTCTAGCTGGTACGGCGGAGAAACCCAATTGCAACAAGCCTCGTCTGGTGTTCAGTTCTCAGGAGACGCCTCCAGCTGCCGACTTCACCGAGCCTCAGATAGCCGAGGAGCCAAATATTATCAGCCCCAACACACTCAAGAAGGCGGTCTGTGAGCAGAACTCGGTCCCATTACAATAGAAGAAGAAGGGAGGGAAAGAAAGAGTAACAAGGGTGCGAGCCAGCCGGCACCGAGTACGATCCGTGCTCAGGACGGGCCACCTTCAACTAAGGATATCTCGAGCAGGGTGCATGTGGCGGGTAGGGCGATGCTACTGACAAATATGCTCAATGCTGCAACCGGTGCTATGCAGAGTCTGCATGACAGTGTTCTTTCTTTGGAGAAGCAGCGTCTCAGAGAGAATGATGTGGCATACCCGGTTTTTGTGGCCAAGGTGCCAGAGGGCAAGGGCTTTGGGGATGGCCCCATCGGGAGTACGATCGTCCTGCGGTTTGATGACATCTTTGCTATGTTTAACCTTCATCCGCTGCACTACACCTTCGTTCGGCTGTTTTCACTGAGTATGGAGATGCGTATCATTAGACACAAGACCCCGGACATCGTGATAGTCGACCCCTTCTACATGCGTGCCAAGAACTTGTGCAGCGCTGGGGACCGGCATGTCGCGAGTTCTTACCTCGAAGGCGTCATTCTGGCAAACCCAGATAAGGATAACTTCCTCGTGCCTTACTTTCCCGAGTAAGACATCCCCTAACCGCCCCGTAACATATGATTTTTTGGATTTTGATCGTTCTTTTTTTTTCTAACATTCCGTGTTCTGTGCAGTGACACACATTGCACACTCATCCTCTTAAGCCCGAAATATTCCATGGCCACGTATTTCGACCTGGACTGTGACTCCAAGATAGACTACACAAATATCAAGAAATTTCTTGATGATGTTCTCCCCGGCTACGCCAAATCTGGAGGCACCTTCGCCAAGCCAGTTCGTAGGCGGTACGGCGCGCACGTGTTTGCCCACAATACAAAGTTCTCCTGCGTCAAGCAGTCGCCTGGTGGTCAGAAGGATGCCTACTACGCCCTCCATCACATGCGGGCGATCGTACGGGGCCATCATCACCTTCTGCTACCAGATAATCTCAAAGATTGGGCCGCGAGCTTGTCGGCAATCTAGGGCGCGGACATCAGACAAGAATTCTTTCGCATCCAGTCGGAGTTTGCGGAAATTATCCATCAAGATGTCCTTCGTACCTCGGGGCAGTTCTACCTCAGATAGCAACCGTCCAACCGTGAGATAGACACAATGCTACAAATGCAGGCTGACAACGCCCGCGATTTCATGACCATCACGACAGACGGCGGCTTCATCCACGCTCCGGTCCCCCATGAGTTGAGTCAAAAGTAGTGATGCTATGTGTAGTTTTGAAACATTGATTGGCTCATGTTGTAATTAAACTTTAATGAACTTGTATGTCTCTTTGGTTTGGACAGTCGTTCAACTTAGATGTAATCATGCTATTTGTTAGTAGGACCATGAATCGTGCTATTAATGTCTTGCTTTTCTCTTCCGATCCTTATGTTGCATACTTATATATTGCTTATGTATTGTCTGTTGTTTGGCTTGTGCATAGAGATGCTGTCGTATGTCGTGTACAAGGGTAAGGTTCCCAGAGTCTACGACGACTGGGAGGAGTGTCGGAGACAGGTTCACCATTTCAGCGGTAACAGTTACAAAGGGTACACCACTAGGGCGGAGGCGGAATCTAGATACGCCCGCTATCTAGCGGGAGAGAGGAGGGAGCGTTGGAGGAACCGGATGAAGACCAGTTTCATCGCGATGATGCTCATCGTGATGACCACAGCTCTCCTCTATGTGATGGTAGCTTAGATGATCGATATCGACTTGTAATGTGAAGATAAACTCGCTACTCGCGGTCTCGAGACTTGTAATGTTCAATCTTTGTTCGGTCTTTTGAATTCGGAGACTAATATGATGATTTGTATTCGGAGACTAATCTTCTATTGTATTCGATGAACCTGCTGTTGCTGTGTGGTGTTGTCTAAATTCTGTCCAATAATATATTTTGAAACCTGTGAAAATATCAAAAAAGAAAAAAATCCCTAATATTCATACTATTGGCGCACCACACAAGACACTAGTGGCTCATTGAGATAATCACACTAATGGTGCATCACCCACTGGTGCGCCATTAGTATGCCAAAGCACATGGGTACATATGGCCGCCTGGGAGGAATTCTAATGGTGCACTGTGGGCAATACTAATGGCGCACTACATGGTGCGCCATTAGAACACCTGATACTAATTGCACACCAGTGGTGCGCCATTAGAATTTAATTCTAATGGCGTGATGCTAGTGGCGCACCAGTAGTGCGCCATTAGAAGGCAAAACTGGTGCGCCACTAGCATGCCTTTTCCTAGTAGTGTGAGGTGGGGAGGGGAGAGGTGGGTGGCGGTGGCGAGGATCTGAGGTGGGTAGGGGATGGGTGGGTGGCGGCGAGGGGAGGGACCTGGATAGGGAGCGCTAGGGTTCGCTGCGCGGGGAGACAGAGGAGTGGTGTGCGGTGGGTTTTTTTAGGCGTAGCTCGCGGTAGGTGGGTGAGAGGGTGAGGTGCGGGCCGTTGGATCCAGGAGCATCCAACGGTGATTTATCCACGATCCGCGTGAGAGGCCCCTGGACAAATCAGAACGCAGTATACAGGTATGATATTTTGACCATTTAAATTCGTCGTAATCGACTAAAAGTTAGGTGCTAAATCATGTTAACTATTTTATTATGACCTGTAAAATTGAAAGAAAAAGAACCTCTAATTGTGTCAGCAAATTGGACTATAGTTTTCAGGAATAATCACAAATTAAAATAAGACAAATATTTTTCAAGAGTTACGAGAAATGAGTTCTTTTAAATCATTTTCTCATTTTTCGAGTGTCCAAAATGAGTTCTTTTGTGAAGGACCTATCATATATTTGTTTCAAATTTGGACCAAATTAATCTTCTAAAATACCATGCCATATTTAATGCATAATTGACCAAATGGTTGGGTGTCAAAAGATTCGATCCACCTATGATGAAAAAGTCAAATTTCCGCCGATTCAGTAGGAAGCAGGTCAAATTTGAACTGCAACTGCCTCATATTTTGCTCTTTATTTTTTCCAAAAATCATTTTTAGGTACATAAGTATCTATTTAATCATAGAAACACCAAAAGTTTTCCAAGATTCAAGCACTAGCGAGGAACGATCATGCCCGCCGTTTTAACCGCATTTGGAAACGGGTATAAAAAAATCAAAAAATTGGAAAACCTTCGCATTGTGTCATTATATGTGACAAAGTTATCGGAAAAATAATAAACTTGTAATACGGAAATTATTTTTAAAAAGTGTTCTTAAAAATGAGCTATCATATGTGAAGATTCATGGTTTTCAACCCAAATGCTCAATCTTATGGCCCCATTCATGGCATAGTTTGTCCAAATGATCTAATATTGTTTAAAAAGGTGCATCTTAGAATGACAAACAATGTTGGCTAAGGAAGTTTTCATTTTCTTTGGACGAAAAATTCATTTTCCATTTTTCGAGTGCTAAAAATGAGTTTTTTTGTGAAGGACCTACAATATATTTGTTGTAAAATTGGACCAAATCAAATATATAAAATATTAGGACATATTTAATGGACAATTGACCAAATGGTTGGGTGTCAAAAGATTCGATCCACCTCTCATAAAAAAGACAAATTTCAGCCGATTTAGCAGGAATCGGGTCAAATTTGAACTGCAGCTCCCTCATAGTTTGCTATTTAATCATAGAAACATCAAAAGTTTTCCAAGATTCAACCACTAGCTAGGAACGGTCAAGCCCGCCGTTTTGACCGCATTTTGAAACGGGCATAAAAATTCAATAAAATTCAGAAATTGGAAAACCTTCGAATTGTGTCATTATTTGTGACCAAGTTTCTAGGAAAAACAATAAACTTGTAATACGGCAATTATTTTAAAAAAATGTTATCAGAAATGAGCTATCATGCATGAAGATCCAGGGCTTTCAAGCCAAATGATCAATCTTATGGCCACATTCATGGCATAGTTTGTTCAAATGATCTCATATTGTCCACAAAGGGTGCATCTTGGAATTCCAAACAATGTTGCCTAAGGGAGTTTTCATTTTCTTTGCACGGAAAATTCATTTTCCATTTTCGAGTGCCTGAAATGAGTTTTTTTTGTGAAGGACCTACCATATATTTGTTGCAATATTGGACCTAATAAATTTTATAAAATACTAGGCCATATTTAATGTACAAGTGACAAAATGGTTGGGTGTCAAAAGTTTTGATCCACCGCTGGTGAAAAAGACAAATTCCCAACGATTCAGTAGGAAGCGGGTCAAATTTGAACTGCAACTGCCACATAGTTTGATCTTTATTTTTTCCAAAAATCATTTTTAGATACATAAGTATCTATTTAATCAGAGGAACATCAAAAGTTTTCCAAGATTCAACCACTAGCTAGGAACGGTCAAGCCCGCCGTTTTGACCGCATTTTGAAACGGGCATAAAAATTCAAAAAAATCAAAAAATTGGAAACCTTCGCATTGTTTCATTATATGTGACCAAGTTTCTAGGAAAAATAATAAACTTGTAATACGACAATTATTTTTAAAAAGTGTTCTCAGAAATGAGCTATCATGCGTGAAGATTCATGGCTTTCAAGCCAAATGATCAATCTTATGGCCACATTCATGGCATAGTTTGTTCAAATGATCTCATATTGTGCACAAGGGTGCATCTTGGAATTCCAAACAATGTTGCCTAAGAAAGTTTTCATTTTCTTTGCACGGAAAATTCATTTTCCATTTTCTGAGTGCCTGAAATGAGTTTTTTTTTGTGAAGGACCTACCATATATTTGTTGCAAAATTGGACCAAATCAATTTTTTAAAATACTAGGTCATATTTAATGCACAATTGACAAAATGGTTGGGTGTCAAAAGTTTTGATCCAGTAGGAAGCGGGTCAAATTTGAACTGCAGCTGCCTCATAGTTTGTTATTTATTTTTTCCAAAAATCATTTCTAGTTACATAAGTACCTATTTAATCATAAGTACATGGTTTGGTGGCGATACATCGAGGTTTGGACGGTGGCCGAGGGCCCCAACTCTAGAGCGCGTAAACTCGCATGCCCGCCGCGTGGTCACCACGTGACCGTGGCGTTGCCATGTGTTATGGGCGGCCTAGGCATGTCTAGTGGGTTGGGCACTCCCTAGGTAGGTGCTAGGAAGAAAATCACAACATAAGATTCTCACGAGGAGACCGATCGATGCTCAAACATGAATAAGCAGCCAAGTGTTTGATTAGCGGTACAGGAAATGAACATGGCTAATGGGCGTGAGTTTTGGCTGAGGATGATCAGTTACTAAAAAGACCGTCTTCACAAACTTTCAGCTCAAAAGGAGGAGCCTAGGTGGTACTTGCTTTGCAAACTACCACACTGGACATAAATACGAATGTTGAAGCTGGGCTCAAAATAATGAATGGCTTGAGCTGGCATTTGGTGGAGGATGGTTATTTGGGCATAGGAAAGCACTGTAGAAAATGGATACCATTTGGACATGCGAAAGTGGTACTTCCTTCACAAAGTGTTTTTCTGAACAGAATAGGAAAATGAATATTTTTGAATTATTTTTTAACTAGGCAAGGAAGGTTTTTTTCCATATTTGATGACGATATGACCCAAAGAATTTATGAGATTTTTTTGGGAATTTTGGGAATGACAGAAATATAGGTTGCTTCACAACCTAGGGCAAAAACTGCCGCATGGACATGACACATAGGCAAAACTGATGAGGTGGCGCATAGTCATAGCAACCCACCATAATTTACAAGGTTGTGACCATCTATATTGGTCATGATCAACTAGAAATAAGGCAGCGGACCAGTGCTATCTGCTTTCTGACCATTTCGTGTAAGAAAATTACGACCTTTATGACCAAAATGGTCGTTATAGTTTAGGGTTTGGAGCCCCCCGAACAGCTTTTGACCAATTGGTCTCAAATGGTCATAGATCTATGACCAATTCTTCCAGGGTCACTGACAGAAGGTCACTAGTTGACATATTTCTTGTAGTGATCCGTCACGAAGCCATAGCGTCGGCTCACTAGGCGCTCGGGTCCTCTGGTGTTGGATGCTCGCGGTCCGGCAGCCGTAGCACCTCTCCTTCCTCATCACCAGTCAGGCTGATGTACCTCCATCCCAGAGAGAGACCATGGCCCTCCTACCTCTGTCAGCTCTATTGGTGTCGGGAGGGGGCAGGGATCCCAGTTTTCGAACCAGTGGTGTCAGAGCAACTCTAGCAGACGCCGCAAAACACGCAGACCAACAAAATTCCAGCGAGTATGCAGGCTCGGCCCAATTTTCCGGCCAGAACAGAGCCCGCATACTCGCCCGGCCCGCAAAAAATTTGCCGTAGCCCGCAAACCACACGCCCCGACCACTATATCTACGGTTTCGCGGCTCGTTTGCGGGTCGAAAGCCTATCCCCCGCTGCCGCCGAGCCACGCGATTCCCCACCCCGTTCTTCACATTTCTCGCCACCGGCGACCACCTCCCTGCCTCCAGCCGCCATGTGGGGCCGCATGTGGAGCTCCGAACGCGGCTCCGGCAGCAGATCCTGCGGCGGAAGCGACCCGGAGTGCAAGCAGCGCGTCTGGTCGGACGACGCGAAGAGGTGCGGGGCCCGGAAGTGGACCAACCGCGGCCTGTCGCCGCCGGCGAGCTTCCGGCGGAGCGAGACGGAGGAGTACGACTGCCGGCGCGCGTCCTTCTCCTCCGCGTGATCTTTGTACGCCGGGAGCTCCTCCTCCTCCGGCGCACCTTTTCCCCGTGAAGAGGGAGTGGTCGGAGGACGAGGAGGAGCCGGAGGAGCCAGACGAGTTCGACTTCGTCCCCGTCAAGGAGGAGCCCGAGGATCCCGCTCCGCTCGGCCGCCGCGGAGTCGTCGGGCCAAAAGACTACGTCGCCGATGTCGACACCATTGCGGCCGCCATCGCCGAGCGGAGCGTGCGCGAGGAGGCGGAGTGCCGGCGCCACGCCGAGGAGCTCGAAGACCTCGAGTGGCCCCAGGCGGTCGCCGCCAACCTCGCCGCCAAGGAGAAGGACGAGGAGTGGTGCCGCATCCGCGAGGAGCAGAGGGCGAAGTACATCAACCTCTGCAGCTCCGGTGAGGAGGATTGAGCGCCTTCTCCTCCACGGCGTCGTCCATTGCCGCGACCTCGCCGCCGTCAGATCCCACCCCCTCTAGTACTAGTATTAACATAGTATGTATTATGAACTATGTTTGTAGTGTGTTGATCATGTAAAATCTATGTAGTATGTGATGAACTACTCGCATCAACGAGTTGCAATTCTCCCGCGGAAGTGTTTTTTTTTAAATTATGCAGTTTTAGATACGGTTTCTGTTCGGCCGCGCTAGTTTTCGACCCACAAACGCGATCTTCGTCAAACCGCAAACGTGTTTTGCAGGTCAAGTTTTTGCGGGGTCTGCTAGAGTTTCTCTTAGGGTGGGATTTTTAGTTTAGATTTCGGTCCGCAGTCACGAGTGGTGAGGCGATGGTGTCGTCGTCGGTATGGAATAAGTCTTCCATCAGGTCCTCATTTTGATGGTGCTTCCTCACATTGTTGAGAGGCATGTAGAGGGTGGTGTGTCCTCAGATCTGATGGCGAAATATTGGTCAATTTCATTTAAAAATATTAATATAGAACTTTTAAAAAAATCATGAATTTTTTTGGATTCCCCTAACATTTTATTTTAAAAAATCAAACATGTTTTGAGTAAGCATACATTTTTTACAAAATCACGGACAATTTTTGTATCCATAAAAAAAAGTTATGATTAAAAAATTAATTTATTTTTAAAAAGGCCGTCCGGACATGTGTCGGACCAAACGGGCACGCTACGTCTTCCCCCAGCGCGCAAAGCGCAGTATAGGAGGTCAAAGGCATTCATGCTATGGTCAGCAATCACCAAAAAAATCTTAATGTATAACTGATGATTCCCACATTATTTAATGCTTGAATTTTTTTGTAAACACTCTTCATAGTGCAAGAGGCAGGGGTATGAACCTAGCACACCTCATCATAAAAATCTACATCTATAATAGGGCTTGCCTAATATGATCTTTAAACGAGTCATAAGAATTAGGGCCTTGCTTCGGTAGACCCCCCCCCCCCAACAAAACGTAGAAGGGCAGAATGGGCATACGAAAGAAACGTATGCCCACCTCTATTGTACAGCTCTGCCGGGCATATGTATACCGCGCATGAAAAAAAAGTACCCATGATCTGGGCCGCCCCATCTTCTCGCCCGCCCATCTAGTCGCCCGCCCGCTAATCACGGTATTTCGAGTTGGCGATCGCCGCGCGCAGCGGATCGCCGCCGTCCAACTCCCCGGCGAGGCCACCCTCGCCCCAACGTCGCCCGTCGCCGCCTCGGCGTCTGAACGTCGCCCGCCGCCGCCCCGTCGCCGCATCTCACCGTCCCAACTTCACCCGTCGCCGCATCTCACCGTCCCAACGTCGCCCGTCGCCGCATCTCACCGTCGTCCAATGACGCGGACGTGAAGGGCCCGACGTCTGACGCCGCCCTCGCCGCCCGAACCCCGTCCGACACCGCCCTCGCCGTCGCAACGTCGTCCATCGCCGCATCTAACCGTCGTCGTTGTACGCCGGGGACGTGAAGGGCCCGACGTCGGACGCCGCCTCCGCAGCACTGTCATCGAACACCGTCGACGTCTACACCGCAGGCCAAGGTTTGTCATGCCCGTCATCTAAACCTAGCGGGATAGATACATGTTTAGCATGAGGAATACATGCATGCAAACTCATTTTTTTATTCTTCTTTTTTTGCAAATAAGTTGCGTTGGGCACTAAATTCGTTTACAGTACATGAACGAGTAATTACACGCTTGATGCAGGCTGGTCATTCGCTTGTGCTGCCCGTGAATCGCGCATGCGTGGTGTTGTGTGTTTTCTACTGGATAATAGATGTAGTAATGAGCTGGGATGAAAGTAGTAATAGAAGTACTAAAAAAATTGTTTTTCTAGAGGGTAGGCTTGAGCTTGTTTAAGCCTGTCTAGTAGACTCGCCGCTGGATAGAAGTGAGGGCTAGTTCATGCATGTACGGATTTAGGGTTTAGGGTTCATCAAAACCTCCCTTGGCGCCTCCTCTACGGACTAGGGCATGATTTACAGAACTAGCGTTGCTTTGGGCATGATGCATTGTACTAAACCTAACACACGATGTTTTGCAGTTCTGTGAGTTAGGCGTGTTGACATGGACGAAGAATCTGCATTCGGGAGGGACGAGAATGGTACTGATAAGGTGACTAAGACCGATAACGATAACTTGAACGAAGATGATGACAGCAGCGACAACGATTCCGTCTCGTCATATGATATCTTACCTCCGGAGGATTTTGATAATAATGAACATGGCGCAAATAGCGAAAACGTAAGTGCCGTATATTTTTTTTATTTTTGAAATTGCAAAGTATGGCATGGCTAACCGTATATCTTTGTGTACAAATTTCCAGGAAGATGTGGATGTTGACAATGTGCAACATAGTTGGCAGGAATCATTTGCAGATAACTTGAGCCAGGTTAGTTGATAGATGTTGTACATGGATCAATAGTATGATTTAAATGATAATAATTGACATATATAATTTGAAATGAATGTTGTAGGAGGAGTCAGATGGTCCGAGCGTTGATCACGATGAGGGAGAGATCGATATTGAGGAGGCTCAAAGGCAGCAGAAGATGCTTGAGACACATTGGAAGGTCATGGCTATGACCTTTCGGTCGCAAGGGGATGCATACATATTCTACAACAATCACGCCAGAGAACACGGGTTTAGCATAAGGAAACAGAAGGTGAAACGAGGTGCTTCGGGAATGATCCGGTACCAGCGGTTTCTTTGCTCCAGGGCTGGGAGAAGGCAGAGCAAGTTCATAACCATGGAGGGCCGCAAGCGCAGGCTTAGACCGGAGACTCGTTGTGACTGCAGTGCACATATGGTGGTGAAGCTGGACAGAGAACGTGGCGTTTGGTTCGTCGCATCATTCGTGGATGATCACAACCATGCGATGGCTCGGCCCGACGAGGTTTGTTTTTTATGGTCACACAGACGGATTGGAGATGGGCAGAGGGCCGAGATATTGGCGATGGAAGCGGCCGGGATAAGAAATCATATTATAATGGACAACTTCATCAGCAGATACGGTTCATACGATAAGTGCGGGCTTATCAGGAGGGACATTTACAATCTTTGTTGCAGAGAAAAAATGAAGCTCATTGCAAAGGGTGATGCAGAGATGGCAGTTGGCATTATGAGGAGTAGGAAGGAGAAGGACCCTGAGTTTTTTTTTGAGTATGTGTGTGACAAGGAAGGGCGACTGAAGAGTATGTTCTGGTGCGATGCACAGTCGCGGAGGGACTATCAGGACTACGGAGATGTGGTCGTGTTTGATAGCACGTATAAGATGAACAGATACGGTATGCCGTTCGTCCCCTTTGTAGGAGTTAACAACCACCGTTGCACCACAGTGTTTGGTTGTGCCATCATTGCTGACGAGACGGAAGGGACATACGTGTGGCTGCTGCAGACATTTATGAAGGCAAACTATCAGGTGAAGCCAAAGTCAATAATCACAGACGGTGACGCTGCAATGATCCGGGCTATTCGGACCGTCCTTTCAGATGTTTTCCATCGTCTTTTTTCGTGGCATATCGAGAAAAATATGCAGAGGCACCTGCATTACAAGTCACTGGATGGGTTCAGATCGCTCCTGTACTATGCCACCTCTCAAGCGAACTTTGAGCAGAGATGGAAAGCTTTCTATGATAAGTGGAAGACGGATAGAACTGAAGAGTGGCTTGACAGGATGTACAGGAAGAGGAGACTGTGTGCTGCTTCATATCTTTCCGATGGTTTTTTTCTTGGTATGCGAAGTAACCAGAGGAGTGAAAGCCTCAACTCCTGCCTTCACCTTCACCTGGACTACGGTATGACAATTGTTGATTTGGTGGTGCATTATGAGAACTGTATAGTTCGCCTGCGTGAGAACGAGGCGTACGATGACTGCGAGGCATTCCAGAAGGAACCACCGTCTGTTACTGAATATAAAGTCCTTGAGGAGCATGCCTCCAAAGTATTCACACCTGCTAATTTCTACATCTTGCAAGATGATTTGCATAAGATGGGTCAGCTGGAGATATTTGAGACGCTCGTGGGAATTGGGCGTGAGACATTCATTGTGACATGGAAGGATAACCACAAGTTTAGGTACAATGTTGTTTATGAACCAGGTAACTCAGAAGAAACTATTACATGCAGTTGTCTTAGGATGGTTCGGAAAGGGCTGCCATGCAAACACATTCTGTTTGTTCTCCATCATCTGAATTTAACTGAAATACCAAAGTGTTGTGTCCTTCATCGGTTGTCCAAACATGCAAGAGATGGGTTGCCTGTGCAGAGGAAGAGTGATATGTTTGGATGGGGTTGGTCGGGGCCATTGAGAGAGAACGGTATAGTGCAATATCCATTAAAACCGCACAAGCTGCTAATGTTGCAGCAAATGATCCCTTCTTGTTCGATGAGTTGATGAAGTATCTGGACAACATAATAGCACAGAAAAAGATTTCAGAGGAGGAACTTATAGGAAGTAGAAGGTATGCTATGCTGAAGAAGGAGGCAAGTCAAGTGCAACAAGTTGAGCCTGGTATTGGTGATCCTCAGAAAGTTTCGACGAAGGGTGCACCTAAGAAGGGGCGGTCAAAGGGGGGGCCCGGCGTTACAAAGAATGGTAGGCCAAAAGATTTTACAGAGAAGAAAAGTGGTCTTTTGTGCAGTTTGTGTAGTCAAGCAGGTCATAATAAGGCTACATGTCATTTGAACGAGAAGTAAGATGTTATCTTCTTATTGTTGTTATGTTCCTACTTTGATTTTAGCAACTATATTTGCTCACCAATTCTTTATGTTTTGTTCAGGAACTGGGCAGAGGTACAGATGCAGGTTGGTTTGTACGAAGAATAAAAGTGGTCGCATCTAACCTTTGTCGCTTTTTTATTAGATGCGTGTTCCGCAAGAAAACTTGATAAGTTATTTGTTTGTGTTTTCATAAAAGATATATGTAATAAATTTGGAGATGACATTGCATATGTTATACTACCGGCATGATGATGATTTTGTTTGCTGTTTGCTACAGGCATATATGTTGTAATGATGATGATTTTGTTTGATGTTGTTTCTGGCCGCTACTTTCTGCCAAAATAATTGAAAAAGTGAAGTTTAAAAAAAATGCACAACCACTGCTGCTGGGCACATAGTAGCTTACGGAAGCTACCCAAATCAAGCCCAAAGGCGACTCGGGCGGCCGATCGAGCCCACTAGCGGGCCCAGCAGCGGGGTCCAACGGGGCGCACTGGGATAATAAGAGAGGAGTTCGAAAGGGGGGGCGGAGGCAGCTATTTAAGCCGCTCCTGGCGCCCCCCGCTTCCGAGGTGGGACTAAAACTTGAGGCTGCTGCCTTGCGAGCGAGGAGGCGTGGGCGGGGAGGCGAGGAGGGGCTTGGGCGGGAGGAGCCCCGCGCGGGCGAGGGGAGAGGTCGTGGGACGGGGGAGGAGCCCCGCGCGGGCTAGGGAGGGCCAGCCCGTTTTTTTATATATATTTTTCTGGTTCGTTTTTTCTTTTTCTTTTTCTTTGTGAACCACCCTTCGCCTTTAACCCCCCTTCATCTTTTTTTCTAGTTCCTTTTTTCTTTTTCTTTTTCTTTTTCTTTTTCTTTACTTATTTCAATTTGCTGAACTTTTTATAAAATATGTGAACTATATTTGAGGTTTGTGAACTTTTATTCATGAACTTTTTGAAAAAACTATTTTTATTTTTCTTGAACTATTTTGTATTTCCTGAACTAGTTATAAAATTTCATTAACTTATTCAAATCCGTGAACTTCAATGAAAAAAAAGAAAAAAAAAGAAAAGAAAAAGAAAAAGAAAAAGAAAAAACGAACCAGAAAAAATATATAAAAAAACGTGCTGGCCCTCCCTCGCCCGCGCGGGGCTCCTCCCCCGGCCCACGGCCTCTCCCTCGCCAGCAGGCTCCTCCCCGCCCAGCCCCCTCCTCGCCTCCCGCCCACGCCTCCCCTCGCCCGCAGGCCAAGTTTTAGTCCCACCTCGGAAGCGGGGGGGCCAGAGCGGCTTAAATAGCTGCCTCCGCCCCCCCTTTCGAACTCCTCTCAGATATCCCCTGCGCCCGCTGGACCCGCTGCTGGGCCCGCTAGTGGGCTCGATCGGCCGCCCGAGTCGCCTCTGGGCTTGATTTGGGTAGCTTCCGTAAGCTACTATGGGCCCAGCAGCGGTGGTCGGGCATTTTTTTTAAAACTTCACTTTATTTGGGCAGAAAATAGCGGCTGGAAACAATAGCCCGCACTGACCACATCACATTTATTTAGTTGCGACAAATGGCAAACAGTGCATAATACAAAGTGCGTATATAACATGTTCAAGTAAGAGTGATATTGTAGCAGACCACATCACATTTATTTAGTTGCGAAACATGCTAAACCATGCCGCAGATAAGAGTAATATTGTAGCAAATACCGACCACTGCAAATATATAGATGTCTTAATATGTAAATTGTATCAAGATACCGACAACGGCACATTTATTTAGTGGAGATAATAGCCAACACCCCATCCTCCTACTCATTTGGTCCCCATGATCTTGAGGATCTTCTCTTTCACTACTTCCTTCGTGTTGCACTCTGAAAAAAGTATTTCAGCAAGAATGCGTCCCCTTGAAGCATTAACCTCATCTTGATCGAACTCAAATGCCCAACCATCTCCATCGGCACTAGACCCGTCTGACACTTCATTCATATTCTTGGGGGTTGAAGTAAAAGGTGGAAATTCATTCGTGGCTACCGTCTCAAGAGATGGGTCGGGTGAATTACCGTTGTCATAAATAACGAAGGGGTCGCCTTCATCTCCTGTACCAGGTGTGTTGTGATGCACACCTTTATCACGCGCCAATTTCTTCCCGTTCCCGGTGGTGAAGGATGCATTCACCCTGTTGTCCATGTCTTCTTTTGCAGGAGTTGATTTTACATCTGTCCAATATTTTGATTTATATTTTGATGGACCATACTTCCCCATCCACGCTTCACTATGCTCCACAAACTCAATGTCATCACGAAACCCCCTGAAGGCAAGACCTTCCTTCTCTAGCTTCTGCACTACAATCTGCAATGACACATCGAAATTATTTATTACATGCATAAATTATCAATAATCCCATGCAAACTGAAATACACATCAAGATTTACCTCAGCACATTTTTCGTGGAGCAGTCTAATTTCTTTTGCATATCTTTGATGCATTTCATCACTTGATCTAATGTAGTATCCTGCTGGAAGAAGCCTCGTCTCTATTATCTTTCCTTCTTTGGGCACGATTTGTTCCATCTTCTTGCTCTAATTCTTCCTCCGCCTTTCTTCCTTGCTGAGCAATTAATGTCTGTCTGTATTTAGACTTAGCACGCCATCAATCTGTTACATATTAAATCAATATAAATTTCTCAACACATAAATAGCAACATAATTGCATGCAGTTGGAACCATTAAAACTTACCGTCCCATTACCACGGCCGATGTCGTGGTCGCACGCGCCACGCTTCATAGCCTCATCTTGACCAATTGACCATCAACGGATACTCATGAGCTAGTGGATCAAATGCCTCTTCATCCAGTGGTTGCACTTTCTCCCAAAACATGTACTGCACAAACATGAAGTATATCAGCAAATTCTTTTCACAAACTTTAGTTTCAAATAAACAAATATAACATAAGGTTTACCTGTATGAGGGCAAGGTTTCCGATCGGCCAAGTAAATTTTTCAAGATCTGACAAGGTCTTTGTGATGCCTTCCCGTGAAAATGCTGTAAAACACTGGCCGGACGTGACGCAACGTTCGTTTTGTGTCCGTTTTCGTTCCAAACTTGCGTGGGGCCCTACGTAGGCCGTGCCCGGACGTCCGACCCATTTGGTGCAATTGCATGCATGCGATCACGTACACCCAGTGCACCAGGCTCTTTTACGGTCTACCGGAGGGGGGGGGGGTTCCCGACTACTTTTTTTTTTACTCCGCCAAATGGCACGAAACTTTTTCCGCACGCTGGCATCACCCTCGACAGCACCCACGCCAGTTTGCATATTTTTCCGACGCTCGACGCGTTTCCTAGGATTTTCCCCGTGAAAATGCCGTAAAACACTGGCCGGACGTGACGCAACGTTCGTTTTGTGTCCGTTTTCGTTCCAACCTTGCGTGGGGCCCTACGTAGGCCGTGCCCGCACGTCCGACCAATTTGGTGCAATTGCATGCATGCGATCACGTACACCCAGTGCAACCAGGCTCTTTTACGGTCTACCGGAGGGGGGTTCCCGACTATTTTTTTTTACTCTGCCAAATGGCACGAAACTTTTTCCGCACGCTGGCATCACCCTCGACAGCACCCACGCCAGTTTGCATATTTTTCCGACGCTCGACGCATTTCCTAGGATTTTCCCCGTTAAAATGACGTATAACACTGGCCGGACGTGACGCAACGTTTGTTTTGTGTCCGTTTTCGTTCCAACCTTGCGTGGGGCCCTACGTAGGCCGTGCCCGCATGTCCGACCAATTTGGTGCAATTGCATGCATGCGATCACGTACCCCCAGTGCAACCAGGCTCTGTTCGGGTGTGTCGGCAGGCATACTGTGAAAGACGTTTTTTTTTTCTCATCTACACCGAATGAAACCAATCTTTTTCCACGTACTCCAGGTGCCATCGGGAGCATGCACAACAATTTTCGGTACTTTTTGGCATCCGATGCTTTTCCTATGGTTTTCCCGACCAAATAAGCCTAAAACACCGCGCGTTACTCCGTATTATCTCTAACAAGCGCCTCGTGCCCTCCATTCTGGGTTCACCAATTTCTATTATATTGCTATTTCATTGTTTCCTCTTTTGTACTTTTTGATGCGCCATTTTCTCAAAAAAAAATAACTTTTTTCTATGGTTATTTTTTAAGATTACGTCAACTTTAGTAAATTCAAAAAAGGTTTCAAAAATTCAGTTATTTTTTTTGGAATTTGTTAACATTTTTCATAATATTCTATGATTTAATTTACAGCGAAACAACTTTTGAATGTTCTCTGAAAAACTTGTTAGCTTTTTTTCTAACTATTTTTACAAAATTGTTTATGTTATCATTTTTTACTAGATTATTGCTTGTGTATTCTTTTGCAAATTTGATTATTACTTTTTTCAGTAACATTTTATGATTTTTTTACCGGTCGAAAGCGTTCTTAAACCTAGAATTTCTTTATTTTTTCATCCAAATATTTGAACAACTCATAATAGTCAAATAGACAAACTTCATTCAAACTTAATTATATCATACATAGTTTCTTGACATAATAAAAAACATAAAATAAACCCTAAACTACGTCGTCGTCATCCGACGCGACATCGATGACCGCGCCCATGCCGTTGCCACCTTCGCCGCCGCCGTTGCTGCTGTCGCTGCTCATGTCGTCCAGAAACGCGAGGTCGTCGTCCTCCTCCTCAGCCGCCGCAGCAGACTCGCGGAGGGTCTCCATCAAGCCCGGCGTGTCCTCCGGGTCCTCCGGGTCTCTCAGCTCTGGCGGCGGCACGAGGCCGGGCTCCGTCGACGCGACGATGGCGAGGAGGAAACCCGGAGAGTCCTCGGGGTCCCCTTCCTGACGTAGCGCCTGCACCTCCGGCGGAATCTCCACGGCCGGGGCAGGCGGGGGAGGGGCCACCGGCGCGGGAGGGGGAGGTGGGGCAGGGACGCCCATCGCCGGTGGGGGAGGGAGGACCAGCCGCCCGGCGCGACAGTCCCGGAGGACGTCGTGCCAGTACCGGCCCCGCCAGAATCGCCAGCGACCGAGCCGGTTCCACCTCCCGCCGAGCTGGTTGACGACATCGTCATGTGGTGCGGCGGGGCCAGGCACGGCGTAGCCGGCGGCGCTGATGTGCCACGAGCCCGGAAGGCGGCTGGACGGCGGCACCAGGATGTTGTACCGCACCATCTCCATCGCCTCCGGGATCCCGATGTTCGGCGGCCACCATCCGCGAGAGCTGCCGGCGCCGGACATGGTGAGCGCGGCGGCGGATGGATGGGGGAGCGGTTTCGGGGGTCGGTGCCGAGAGGGAAATGTCGAGAGGGTGGGGGAGCGGGTTCGTGGGTGTGCGGCGAGGTATGCGACCGGCGCACGGTTTTTATAGCACCGACGGGAGGTCGGGGGCGGCTGCGGCGGTTCAGGTCGCGGGACGACCATTTATGCCTCGTCGTAATGGGGCGACGGGACGCGACGGCGGGGGCGGCAGGCCTGCGTAGCCGCGCCGGTGGTAAATGGCGGCCAGGCGACGCGACGCGACCGAGGCAGCCGCTTTGACCGCGCATGCGCATCCGCGCCGGTGCTTACGGCGGCCAGGCGACACGACGGGGCCGTCAGGCGAGCAATTAGGGCCGACGTTAATTGCGTTAATTGCGGCCAGGCGACGGGATGCGACGACGGGGGCGGCAGGCGCACAGTTACGCCGTAATTGACGGGGACGTGGGTGGGGTGGGCGCGCGCGCGACGGGACGACGGGTGGACTCTGCGTGCGCGCGTGACGGCTGAACGGAAAAAAACAAACCGTATTCGTATACGTACACGTTTCGGGCGGGACAGCGGGTGGGCGGCCTCTTTTCAAATTATGCCCATCGTGCCCTCTGTTATGAAGGGGTATGAGACAATCTTAGCCGTCCTTGTGTTGGAGGGGGTCTACCGAACCGGAAGTGTAAGAATTATTAGAGGTTTTCCTCATCAAACACATTCCTGTCCATGTTGATTTCATTGTTTGAACTCTGACGCGACTAACACATGGACATAACACAGGCACAGTTCCATCGACTGGAGCATTAAAATATCCACGGGTAACTCAACAGATGCATCCACCACAGGCCTAGCAACAACAAACGAAAGCACGAAACGACCGATGATTCATAAGTACTTCTAACCGTAAACATGCATGATGCCGCGTTACAAATCGAACGGGTTCGGCTGTTCAGAACTTTGCGATGAAGTCGTGGATGTGGTCGCTGACCTCCTGCGCCCGCTCCTGCTGGATGAAGTGGCCGGCGCCGGGGACGACGACCAGCTCCTCCAGCAGCGGCACGTCCGCCTTGAGCCCGCCCTTGTGCAGGTAGTCCTGGATCCCCGCGTAGTGGTACGTCAGGTCCCCGTCCCCCACGATGAACTTGGTGGGCACCGTCACCTTGGCGTCCGCCCACGGCGCCGCCAGCTCCCAGTTCCGGTCCATGTTGCGGTAGTAGTTGATGGCGCCCGTGAAGCCCGTCTTCTCGAACGCCGCGGTGAAGTAGTCGATGTCGGCCTCCGTGAGCCACGGCGGGAGCGCCGGCTCGGCGTCGTCGTTGCCGTCCTTGGACTCCTCCTCCTTGCCGGCCGCGCGCTCGCTGAAGCGGTCGCTCAGGATCCGCGTCATCAGGTGCCTCGCGTGCGCCGGCGCGAACTCCTTCTCCGCCACGCCGGGCTCCTGCACCACGTCGCCGTTGGTTAATTCCCAGTCGGCCAGCCAGAGCCTGTTACATCACGCATGGTACAGTAGACAGACCCACGTATGGACAGAGGAGCACGGGAGGAGACCTGGAAGCGGCAGATGTAGTAGGTCGGGCCGTATGCTTGGTTGAAGTAGTCGGTGGTCTTGATGGCGTCGGCGCCGGCGCGGATGAAGACGTGGCGCATGAAGGCGACGCTGGTGTTGACGAGCGCCGTCACCCGGTCCGGGCGGAAGAGGCAGAGGTACCACGCGATGATGGCGCCCCAGTCGTGCCCCACCACGAACACCTTCAATCCATCCATGCATCCATCAGATCATGCTCGTCGGTAAATATCATCATACGGACCAAAATAGCACTCTATACAAAACGGATTATTCGAACTTATCCACTGAATCAGTGATGATGATCGGCACATTATTCTTCTCTCCTTTTTGCCGGCCGGGACACTAGCTAATGGCGAGACGGAATAAATACACGTGCATGGCCGGGACACAAACAGTATAATACCACAACACTGTGCAGCTGTGCTACTAGTACGTACTATACGATGTGTACAGCACATGCCGTTGCACCACTGTGGAAGATGCCTCTGACAGCCCTAGTTGTCTATACTACTTTTTTTTTAAATGATCGAACGAACGTGGGCTGCCAACGTAGTGTAAACTATAGGATATACGTACGCCATTTACTTAAACTCGTGTTATGCATTCATTCCCTCTTCCAGCAGGGCCCACACGACATGTCGGTGTCCCATGACAAATGCATTTGGTATACTCCTACTCCCTTTGTTCCTAAATATAGGTCTTTCTAGGATTTCAATACAAACTACATACGGATGTATATAGACATATTTTAGAGTGTAGATTCATCCATTTTGTTTCGTATGTAGTCCGTAGTGAAATCTCTAAAAAGACTTATATTTAGGAACGGAGGAAGTACATATTATCCTCACTTGGCAACGTCGTCTGGCCACTTGTCACAGGGCAAACAAAACGAAACAAGTACGCTGACCCCCAAGCACGGATTGATGCTTCCATTGAAGCCAAAATAGAAAAAGAAAATTACATATCAGTTGATCTAGATATCGTTTAAAGAAGATCACTTGGTCTATCTTCTCTCTGTACATTCCTTCTTTTTGTGTAGTATATATAGTACTCTTTCCGTCTGAAAATACTTGTCATCAAAATGAACAAAAGGGGATGTATCTAGACGTATTTTAGTTCTAGATACATCCCTTTTTATTCATTTTGATGACAAGTATTTTCGGACGGAGGGAGTATGTACTAAATACATTTTTTTTCTATAAATTTACGGAATATGAATCCTACGTTTTTCCCATAGAAAAGTCGGTTATTCTCGCCAATCTTGTAGTACAAATTTTGGAAAAAATGACTATGCAGCACTGTCAAAAATTGGAAGAGGGGGTACTTCACATGTGTTGACACACTCTACAACCTATACATATAGAAGGACAAAACAACAAGCAAGGCATCCTTTTCCATCACGTGACAGATCTGAGTAGCAGCAGCCGCCGCCTCCGCATTGTCAACGAAAGAGAAGGAAAATACTACGTACTGGAAAGAAGAAATAAGATTTGCTTTAAAGTTGATCGCACTCGTGAACGTCACATTCCTGGTGGCGGAAAGAAGAAAAAAGGAAATCGCTCCTTACAAAAGATCACTTGATCCATCTTCTCTTTCTGCATTCCTACTTTTTATGTGCACCAAGACCTAAAAAAATTTATATAATAAATGTACACAATATGAATCCTACGTTTTTTCCCCATAAAAAAGTTGGTTATTCTAGCTACTCTTGTAATACAGATTCCGGGAAAAATCACTCCCTCCGTTCATAAGTATAATATGTTCTGTTCCCTCCGATCCAAATTAATTGCCACTGATTTAGTGCAATGTGGTGTGCTAAATCAGTGATAATTAATACGGATTTGAGGGAGTAGTTTTTTCTTTCTGAATTAGATGTATATATACACGTTTTAGTGTGTATGTGCACCCATTTCAATCCATATGTATAGTTTACATTGAATTTTTTTTTTCGAAAAGGATGGTCTCCCCGGCCTCTGCATTAGAACGATGCATACGGCCACAGTTCATATTGAAATATTTAAAACATCTTATATTTCTGAACGGAGAGAGTATATAGCACTGTCAAACATTGGAAAAGGGAGTACTCCTACTTCACATGTGTTGCTACACAGAATGACAAAACAACAAGGCACCCTTTTCCATCACGTGACGGATCCGGCGCTAGATGAGCAGCAGCAGCCTTTTCCATCACGTGGCAACGAAAGAGACTGAAAATACTACCACAAGAAAGAAGAAAGAAGATTTGCTTTCAAGTTGATCACCCTCGTGAACGTCACCTTCTCGGCGGCGGAAAGGAGAAAAAAGGGACATTGATATCGACAGATGGATGACCAGCACACAATTTAGCAAAAAAAAAATGCACGTCAACTCTTTTTTTGTTTAGGAAAAGTACGCTTGCACTAAATTGAAGCTGTCTTTTTCAGAGTCATTTTAGAGATAGGCCGTATGCATCTTTCTGATGCAGAAGTCGGGGATCTCCCCCTTTTCTAAAAAAAAAAGAAAATTAGAGATAGACGAATGAAGTCCAAGAATCACCTCACCATGTGAAATTTTGCACAACCAAAAGTAGAGAGATGTCCACCTATTGGATTGGGTTCGATTCGTTTCAGCGGTTAATTTTTAGTTAATTTGATGGGGTTTTCTAACAACTACCTATCTTTTCCCTGATAAACAACCAGACTACTAATAACGACTTAGCGAGACCGAATGTAAATAATAAAGTAAGCTTATGCAGGAAGGGGGCATAAGGCCTTGTACAATGCAAGTTGCTTAGGAGAGGTGCTTGAAAAATAAATCAGGCTTTCTTTAAAAATCGGTGCTTATTTATACATGATAGACGCTTAATTAGGCGTCTCTCTTATGTAGAAATAAACACTGGTGCTTAAAAAAAATCCGGTTAATTTTTTCTAAACACCTTCTTAAGCATCTAGCATGGTACAAGGCCTAAAGAGCACGGTAAAGCTGGTACAAGCGTGGACGCGGCATGGTAGTAGCACACTTTCACATGGGAAGATGCGAATTTATTGTTGTGTGTCCTTGATGCAAACAGAAAACTCAAACAAGTACCCTATGAAACAGAGCAAGGAGTACTCTGTGGTATCGCACAGTTCACGGTTTTTCTTCCTTTCGAGTGGACGGTTCACAGGTGTGGACTGTCGTGTTGGACGCCACTGCTGTAGAACAACATGTCACGTTGCCACTGCTAGGTCAAATTCGTTCGAAAAGAAAAGAAAAGAAGAGAAAAGGAAACTTTTTCCCATTCGCTTGATTGATGCTGGTTCGTCGCACCCGTGACTGTCACATTCTCGAGCGGTGATGGGTGGGAAAAAGAGAGATGGAACGGAACGGATAGCTGCTCCATCCGTGAGAGTGGGACGGACCGTGACCCGCACCCGCACCCAACGGAACGGGACGCGTCCCTGACACTGATGCAGCAACAGCGTGGGAGGGATGCGATGCATGACTAAACTAATCACTACTTGACGTGGCTTTGCTTGACCTTGGCGCTTACCTTGCGGATGCCGAGGGCGTCGAGCAGCGCGACGGCGTCGCCGACGACGTGGAAGGCGGTGTAGGACGCCACGTCCGCCGGCGCCTCCGTGCCGCCGTAGCCGCGCAGGTCGGGCGCCACGCACCGGTAGCCCCGCGCGGCGAGGTGCGCCATCTGGTGCCGCCACGAGTACCACAGCTCCGGGAAGCCGTGCAGGAACAGCACCGCCGGGCCGTCCTCCGGCCCCGCCTCCGCCACGTGCATCGCGATGCCGTTCGCCTCCACCGTCCGGTGCCTGATCGCCGCCTCCCCCGCCGCCGCCGCGCCGCCCTGAGCTTGCGCTGCCTCCATGCCGTTCACCGCTCCCGCCATCCCCTCCCTCTCCCTCTCCCTCTCTTTCTCTGAAGCTAGAGTTAGGTGTGTGTGTTGGGTTGTGTTTGCGGTGGACACGGAGCGGGGCGGCCGGGTGGTATTTATGCGGGTGCTGCTGCTGTTCGGCGCCGGAAGGACGAACGTGCACGTGAACGGCTTCGGGTGTGAAGACACACGAGGCGTCAGAAGTGGGAGGGTCAGACTGAAAATGTACCACTCTTGACTGACGTGCCCCCTGACGCACTTGCTCACCCTCACGAGGCGACGTGTGAACTCTCTGCGGCGCCACTCCACCCGGCCGGCCGGCGACCGGTGCCACAAGATTTGTCTTCGCCAGCTTTCCGGCGAAGGCCTTTCTTGGATTTCTACGTCTGGTGTAGTATGCTTGAGTTGGATTGCGTGGATTTCAAGGTTTAATTCGTGGGATTTTCCACGGATGCTCCCACGCTCTTCCCGCTGATCTTCTCGCTGGAGTACGCCCTATATGACGTAAATGATATACGGTACTAATAAATGACAATATCTTGTGGATGCCCAAATTGATTATAAGAGATTGTGAAAATAAAAAAAATCAAGTTAAGATGCTACTTAATTTTCTACTATCTTCGTGGAGGGGTTGTTTTTCATTCACCACATTTGAAAAACAGAGGATTGACTTATGAATTAGTCTTTTGATTTGTTTGATTACACCATAGGAAAATAAAAGTACTATTTTAAAAGAGAGTTGAGTAGATTCTAAATTTCCTACAAAGTGTGATGAAAAGAATCCACAAGAAAGAAAGAAAAAGACATGTATGATTCGATCATATAAAGCAAACCACTATGTATGAAAAACCGGAAGGATTCCAATTCTTCAAGATTCGTATGAAAATCATTTCAATCAAAGAGGCCTTGGTGTAAGTTCGCACATGATGTATGGTTGTTGGTGGAGGTGGCTTCCAATCTGTATCCAACTGTAAGAGCATCTCCAACACCCGCGCAACGCGTGACGCGCTAAAAAACAGTTTACAACACCGGAATTGTCAGCTTTTGCGCGTTGCAGTGCGCTGGCTCCAGTGGCCGCTGCAAAATATAGAGCACCCGAGTCGCTCCAATAGACGCGCTAAGCTGCTACCCGCGAGCAGCCGGCGCTTGCCATATGTTGCATTTTGGAGACAACATGAAGATATTTCAAACATCAAAACAAAACATAGCATAGTTTAAAATCACCCAAACAAGTTCATGACATAAAAGTTCAAATTCATGCCCACATCATTATCCAAGCAAGTTCAAAATCTGAACCAAGTTCATGACATAAAAGTTCACACAAACGAATTAATGGCACATCAACAATCATGCCTCATCCTCATCTTCGTCCTCCTCTTCCTCCGATTCATTATCCTCATCCGAAGACGATTCTTCCTCCTCCTCTTCATTACCGCGCGCCGCATCATCATGTGGAGCTCGGAAGGTGTTGGCGGGCGGTGCTCCCATGCCTCCCATGAGAGACGCAAAACTCATGCCTCCCATGGTAGCTCTGAAGCCACCCATTCCTCCCATGGCCCCCATGGTAACTTCGAAGCCGCCCATGCCGCCCATGCCACCCATGGCTCTTTTTTGGACCAAGACTTCTTCACGGGTAAGATTGATGTACTCCTTTTGCTTCTCATCGGGGATAGATGTGTCCATGAAGAAAAAGTACTTCTCCCATTCCAACAATCTCCTTCGCTCCTCCATGGCCAATTTCTTCTCCTCCAATGTCACCTTCCTATCCTCGGCCGCCACCCTCCTCTCCTCGGCCGCCAACCTCCTCTCCTCGGCCGCGGCATCTTGGTTCCTTGCCATCATCCTCACCTCGTTCGCTTCCTTTCTTGCATTCACAATAGCTTCCATAGAATTTTTTAGCTCGTCATCTCCTTTCCTCTTTTTCTTTTCTTTTCCTTCTTTCTTGCATCCATCTGGTCCTTTTGGCCTGGAGTACGAAACCAAGTTTGGTGTAGGGCTTCTCTTGTCGTCATCACTTGATGCCTCCTCCTCCTCATCATCCAATCAATAGTTCACTTGCGTTTGTTGCTCTCCTCATCATCGACACCATCACGTGGCTTCCATTTCTCATCATCCTTCAATTCTTCATAGCAATGAGGCAAGGTAAACAGTCTCCCTTTCTTGATCTTCCCTTTCTTGGTCTTCTTCTCCTCTCCTTGGAATAAGTTTTGTGCATAGTGAGCTACAAACAAAAGAACAAGTTAGCACTTGAAACACCAAGAAGAAGCATGATGAAAATGGAAGAATCATGAAAGAAATGGCACTTAACCTAGCTAATTTTTTAAAATAATACATTAATTTTATTAAATTTCAAAAATATTACACGGTAATTATTATTTTTAAATAATACCCAATCGACCTCTTTGCTAGTCGATTGATCCGATCGACCTCTTGTTGGCGATTGGCCCCTAGTCGCCCATCGCTTGTCGATTGATCCAATGCCCATCGTCGGCCGATTGGCCCCAGTCTGTTTCCTCTAGGTCGACAGGTGCATGCACCCATTTTTCTGTTGAATAGGTATTATTTGAAAAATATTGAAGAAGTATTTGAAAAATGTTGAATAGGTATTTAAAAATGTTGAACAAGTATTTGAAAACTGTTGAATAGGTATTTGAAAAATGTTGAAGAAGTATTTTAAAAAATGTTGATCACGTATATAAAAATGTTAATCAAGCATTTGCAAATAATGTTGAACAAATATTTGAATAATGTTGAACAAGTATTTGAAAACTGTTGAATAGGTATTTAAAAAATGTTGAAGGATTATTTTTAAAAAAGGTTGAACAATTTTCAAATACTTATTCGACATTTTTCAAATACTTGTTCAACACTTTTTGCAAATGCTTGATTAACATTTTTATATACATGATTAACATTTTTTTAAATACTTCTTCAACATTTTTCAAATACCTATTCAGCAGTTTTGAAATAACTATCCAACATTTTTCTGTTGAGGAACGTGGTAATTTTAAAAATTTCCTATGCACACGCAAGATCATGGTGATGCATAGCAACGAGAGGGGAGAGTGTTGTCCACGCACCCTCGTAGACCGAAAGCAGAAGCGTTATGACAACGCGGTTGATGTAGTCATACGTCTTCGCGATCGACCGATCCTAGTACCGAACGTACGGCACCTCCGCAATCTGCACACGTTCAGCTCAGTGACGTCCCACGAACTCCGATCCAGCAGAGTGTCGAAGGAGAGTTTCGCCAGCACAACGGCGTGATGATGGTGATGATGAAGCTACTGGCATAGGGTTTCGCCTAAGCGCTGCAACGATATGACCGAGGTGGATTATGGTGGAGGGGGGCACAACACACGGCTAAGAGATCAATGATCAACTTATGTGTCTATGGGGTGCCCCCCTCCCCCGTATATAAAGGAGTGGAGGAGGGGGAGGGCTCGCCCTCTACTATGGCGTGCCCTGGGGAGTCCTACTCCCACTGGGAGTAGGATTCCCCCCTCCCAAGTAGTAGGAGTAGGAGAGAAGGAAAGGGAAGAGAGAAGAGAAGGAAGGAGGGGGCGCTGCCCCTCCCCCTAGTCCAATTCGGACTAGGCCTTGCGGGGGGGGGCCTGCCCTAGGAAGCCCCTCTCTCTCCCTTAAAGCCCAATAAAGCCCATATACTCCCCGGCGAATTCCCGTAACTCTCCAGTACTCCGATAAATACCCGAACCACTCAAAACCTTTCCGATGTCCGAATATAGCCTTCCAATGTATTGATCTTTACGTCTCAAACATTTCGAGACTCCTGGTCATGTCCCTGATCTCATCCGGGACTCCGAACAACCTTCGATACATCAAAACACATAAACTCGTAATACCGATCGTCACTGAACGTTAAGCGTGCGGACTCCACGGGTTCGATAACTATGTAGACATGACCGAGACATGTCTCAGGTCAATAACCAATAGCGGAACCTGGATTCTCATATTGGCTCCCACATATTCTATGAAGATCTTTATCGGTCAAACCGCATAACAACATACGTTGTTCCCTTTGTCATCAGTATGTTACTTGCCCGAGATTCGATCGTCGGTATCTCAATACCTAGTTCAATCTCATTACTGGGAAGTCTCTTTACTCGTCCGGTAATGCATCATCCTGTAACTAACTCGTTAGTCACATTGCTTGCAAGGCTTATAGTGATGTGCAGTACCGAGAGGGCCCAGAGATACCTCTACGACAATCGTAGTGACAAATCCTAATCTCGATCTATGCCAACTCAACAAACACCATCGAAGACACCTGTAGAGCACCTTTATAATCACCCAGTTATGTTGTGAAGTTTGGTAGCACACAAAGTTTTCCTCCGGTATTCGGGAGTTGCATAATCTCATAGTTATAGGAACATGTATAAGTCATGAAGAAAGCAATAGCAACATACTAAACGATCAAGTGCTAAGCTAACGGAATGGTTCAAGTCAATCACATCATTCTCTAATGATGTGATCCCGTTCATCAAATGAAAACACATGTCTATGGCTAGGAAACTTAACCATCTTTGATCAACGAGCTAGTCAAGTAGAGGCATACTAGTGACACTCTGTTTGTCTATGTATTCACACATGTACTAAGTTTCCGGTTAATACAATTCTAGCATGAATAATAAACATTTATCATTTTATAAGGAAATATAAATAACAACTTTATTATTGCCTCTAGGGCATATTTCCTTCAGTCTCCCACTTGCACCAGAGTCAATAATCTAGATTACATTGTGATGATTCTAACACCAATGGAGTCTTGGTGCTTATCATGTGTTGCTCGTGAGAGAGGCTTAGTCAACGGGTCTACAACATTCAGATCCGTATGTATCTTGCAAATCTCTATGTCCCCTTCCGACACTTGATGACGGATGGAATTGAGGCGTCTCTTGATGTGCTTGGTTCTCTTGTGAAATCTGGATTCCCTCGCCAAGGCAATGGCTCCAGTATTGTCACAAAAGATTTTGATTGGACACGATGCACTAGGTATGACACCTAGATCGGATATGAACTCGTTCATCCAGACTCCTTCATTTGCTGCTTCCGAAGCAGCTATGTATTCTGCTTCACACGTAGATCCCACCACGACGCTTTGCTTAAAACTGCAACAACTTACGGCTCCACCGTTCAATAAAAATACGTATCCGGTTTGTGACTTAGAGTCATGCGGATCAGTGTCAAAGCTTGCATCGACGTAACCGTTTACAATGAGCTCTTTGTCACCTCCATAAACGAGAAACATATCCTTAGTCCTTTTCAGGTATTTCAGGATGTTCTTTGCCGCTATTTAGTGATCCACTCCTGGATTACTTTGGTATCTCCCTGCTAAACCAATAGCAAGACACACATCAGGCCTGGTACACAGCATTGCATACATGATATAGCCTATGGCTGAAGCATGGGGAACATCTTTCATTTTCTCTCTATCTTCTGGAGTGGTCGGGTATTGAGTCTGACTCAACTTCACACCTTGTAATACAGGCAAGAACCCTTTCTTTGCTTGATACATTTTGAACTTCTTCAAAACTTTATCAAGGTATGTACTTTGTGAAAGTCCAATTAGGCGTCTTGATCTATTTCTATAGATCTTAATGCCCAATATATAAGCAGCTTCACCGAGGTTTCTCATTGAAAAACTCTTGTTCAAGTATCCTTTTATGCTATCCAGAAATTATATATCATTTCCAATCAATAATATGTCATCTACATATAATATTAGAAATGCTACAGAGCTCCCACTCACTTTCTTGTAAATACATGCTTCTCCAAAAGTCTATATAAAACCATATGCTTTGGTCACACTATCAAAAATTTTATTCCAACTCCGAGAGGCTTGCACCAGTCCATAAATGGATCGCTGGAGCTTGCACACTTTGTTAGCATCCTTTGGATCAATAAAACCTTCTGGTTGCATCATATACAACTCTTCTTCCAGAAATCCATTCAGGAATGCAGTCTTTACATCCATTTGCCAAATTTCATAATCATAAAATGCAGCAATTGCTAACATGATTCAGACAGACTTAAGCATCGCTACTGTTGAGAAGGTCTCATTGTAGTCAACTCCTTGAACTTGCCGAAAACCTTTCGCAACAAGTCGAGCTTTATAGACAATAACATTACCATCAGCGTCAGTCTTCTTGTTGAAGATCCATTTATTCTCTATGGCTTGCCGATCATCGGGCAAGTTAACCAAAGTCCATACTTTGTTCTCATACATGGATCCCATCTCAGATTTCATGGCCTCAAGCCATTTCGCAGAATCTAGGCTCATCATCGCTTCCTCATAGTTCGTAGGTTCGTCATGGTCAAGTAACATGACCTCCAGAATAGGATTACCGTACCACTCTGGAGCAGATCTTATTCTGGTTGACCTTCGAGGTTCGGTAGTAACTTGATCTGAAGTTTCATGATCATTATCATCAGCTTCCTCACTAATTGGTGTAGGGATCACAAGAACTGATTTCTGTGATGAACTACTTTCCAATAAGGGAGCAGGTACAGTTACCTCATCAAGTTCTACTTTCCTCCCACTCACTTCTTTTGAGAGAAACTCCTTCTCTAGAAATGATCCATTCTTAGCAATGAATATCTTGCCTTCAGATCTGTGATAGAAGGTGTACCCAGCAGTTTCCTTTGGGTATCCTATGAAGACACATTTCTCTGATTTGGGTTCGAGCTTATCAGGTTGAAGCTTTTTCACATAAGCATCGCAACCCCAAACTTTCAGAAACGACAACTTTGGTTTGTTGCCAAACCACAGTTCATATGGCATCATCTTAACGGATTTAGATGGTGCCCTATTTAACGTGAATGCAGCCATCTCTAAAGCATAACCCCAAAATGATAGGGTAAATCAGTAAGAGACATCATAGATCGCACCATATCTTATAAAGTGCGGTTACGACGTTCGGACACACCATTACGCTGTGGTGTTCCGGGTGGCGTGAGTTGCGAAAATATTCCGCATTGTTTCAAATGAAGACCAAACTCGTAACTCAAATATTCTCCTCTACGATCAGATCCTAGAAACTTTATTTTCTTGTAACGATGATTTTCCACTTCACTCTGAATTCTTTGAACTTTTCAAATGTTTCAGACTTATGTTTCATCAAGTAGATATACCCATATCCGCTCAAATCATCTGCGAAGGTGAGAAAATAACGATATCCGCCATGAGCCTCAATATTCATCAGACCACATACATCAGTATGTATGATTTCCAATAAATATGTTGCTCGCTCCATTGTTCCGGAGAACGGAGTTTTAGTTATCTTGCCCATGAGGCATGGTTCGCAAGTACCAAATGATTCATAATCAAGTGATTCCAAAAGCCCATCAAAATGGAGTTTCTTCATGCGCTTTACACCAATATGACCCAAACGGCAATGCCACAAATAAGTTGCACTATCATTATCAAGTCTACATCTTTTGGCTTCAATGTTATGAATATGTGTGTCACTACTTTCGAGATTCAATAAAAATAGACCACTCTTCAAGGGTGCATGACCATAAAAGATATTACTCATATAAATAGAACAACCATTATTCTCAGATTTAAATGAATAACCATCTCGCATCAAACAAGATCCAGATATAATATTCATGCTCAACGCTGGCACCAAATAGCAATTATTCAGGTCTAAAACTAATCCCGAAGGTAGATGTAGAGGTAGCGTGCCGACCGCGATCACATCGACTTTGGAACCATTTCCTACGTGCATTGTCACCTCGTCCTTAGCCAATCTTCGCTTAATCCGTAGTCCATGTTTCGAGTTGCAAATATTAGCAACAGAACCAGTATCAAATACCCAGGCACTACTGCGAGCATTAGTAAGGTACACATCGATAACATGTATATCACATATACCTTTGTTCACCTTGCCATCCTTCTTATCCACCAAATACTTGGGGCCGTTCCGCTTCCAGTGACCAGTCCCTTTGCAGTAGAAGCACTCAGTCTCAGGCTTAGGTCCAGACTTGGGCTTCTTCACTTGAGAAACAACTTGCTTGCCGTTCTTCTTGAAGTTCCCCTTCTTCCCTTTACCCTTTTTCTTGAAACTGGTGGTCTTGTTGACCATCAACACTTGATGCTCCTTCTTGATTTCTACCTCCACAGCCTTTAGCATTGTGAGGAGCTCGGGAATTGCCTTGTTCATCCCTTGCATATTATAGTTCATCACGAAGCTCTTGTAGCTTGGTGGCAGTGATTGAAGAATTCTGTCAATGACACTATCATCAGGAAGATTAACTCCTAGTTGAATCAAGTGATTGGTATACCTGACATTTTGAGTATATGTTCACCGATGTAACTATTCTCCTCCATCTTGCAGCTATAGAACTTATTGGAGACTTCATATCTCTCAATCCGGCCATTTGCTTGAAATATTAACTTCAACTCCTGGAACATCTCATATGCTCCATGACGTTCAAAACGTCGTTGAAGTCCCGGTTCTAAGACGTAAAGCATGGCACGCTGAACTATCGAGTAGTCATCAGCTTTGCTCTGCCAGACGTTCACAACGTCCGGCGTTGCTCCTGCAGCGGGTCTTGCACCTAGCGGTGCTTCCAGGATGTAATTCTTCTGTGCCGCAATGAGGATAATCCTCAAGTTATGGACCCAGTCCGTGTAATTGCTACCATCATCTTTCAACTTAGCTTTCTCTAGGAACGCATTAAAATTCAACGGAACAACAACATGGGCCATCTATCTACAACACCATAGACATGCAAAAAACTATCAGGTACTAAGTTCATCATAAATTAAAGTTCAATTAATCATATTACTTAAGAACTCCCACTTAGATAGACATCCCTCTAATCATCTAAGTGATCACGTGATCCAAATCAACTAAACCATGTCCGATCATCATGTGAGATGGAGTAGTTTTCAATGGTGAACATCACTATGTTGATCATATCTACTATATGATTCACGCTCGACCTTTAGGTCTCAGTGTTTCGAGGCCATATCTGCATATGCTAGGCTCATCAAGTTTAACCTGAGTATTCTGTGTGTGCAAAACTGGCTCGCACCCGTTGTATGTAAACGTAGAGCTTATCACCGATCATCACGTGGTGTCTCAGCACGATGAACTTTCGCAACGGTACATACTCAGGGAGAACACTTATACCTTGAAATTTAGTGAGAGATCATCTTATAATGCTACCGTCGATCTAAGCAAAATAAGATGCACAAAAGATAAACATCAAATGCAATCAATATAAGTGATATGATATGCCCATCATCATCTTGTGCCTTTGATCTCCATCTCCAAAGCACCGTCATGATCACCATCATCACCCCTTGATATCCATCGTAGCATCATTGTCGTCTCGCCAACTATTGCTTCTACGACTATCGCTACCGCTTAGCGATAAAGTCAAGCAATTACATGGCAATTGCATTTCATATAATAAAGCGACAACACTATGGCTCCTGCCAGTTGCCGATAACTCCATTACAAAACACGATCATCTCATACAATAAAATATGGCATCATGTCTTGACCATATCACATCACAACATGCCCTGCAAAAACAAGTTAGATGTCCTCTACTTTGTTGTTGCAAGTTTTACGTGGCTGCAACGGGCTGAGCAAGAACCATTCTTACCTATGCATCAAAACCACAACTAATTTTTGTCAAGTATGTGTTGTTTTATCCTTCAACAAGGACCGGGCGTAGCCACACTCGATTCAACTAAAGTTGGAGAAACTGGCACCCGCCAGCCACCTATGTGCTAAGCACGCCGGTAGAACCAGTCTCTCGTAAGCGTACGCGTAATGTCGGTCCGGGCCGCTTCATCCAAGAGTACCGCCGAATCAATGTATGACATGCTAGTAAGTAGTATTACTATTATCGCCCACAACTCACTTGTGTTCTACTCGTGCATATAACATCTACGCATAAACCTGGCTCGGATGCCACTATTGGGGAACGTAGTAATTTCAAAAAAATTCCTACCCACACGCAAGATGATGGTGATGCATAGCAACGAGAGGGGAGAGTGTTGTCCACTTACCCTCGTAGACCGAAAGTGGAAGCGTTATGACAACGGGGTTGATGTAGTCGTACGTCTTCACGATCGACCGATCCTAGTACCGAACGTACGATACATCCGCGATCTGCACACGTTCAGCTCGGTGACGTCCCACAAACTCCGGTCCAGCAAAGTGTCGAGGGAGAGTTTCGTCAGCACAACAGTGTGATGACGGTGATGATGATGCTACCGACGCAGGGCTTCGCCTAAGCACCGCAACGATATGACCGAGGTGGATTATGGTGAGGGGCACCGCACACGGCTAAGAGAGATCAATGATCAACTTGTGTGTCTATGGGCTGCCCCCTCCCCCGTATATAAAGGAGTGGAGGAGGGGGAGGATGCCGGCCTCCTAGGAGTGCCCCAAGGGGGGTTCTACTCCCACCGGGAGTAGGATTCCACCCCTTCCAAGAGTAGGAGTAGGAGGGAAGGAAGGAGGAGAGAGGGGGAAGGAAAAAGGGGGGCGCCGCCCCCCCTTCCTTGTCCAATTCGGACTAGAGGGTGAGGGGGCGTGCGGCCTGCCCTGGCCACCCCTTCCTCTCTCCACCAAGGCCCATGAGGCCCATTACACTCCCCGGGGGGTTCTGGTAACCCCCCGGTTCTCCGGTATTTGTACAAACTCACTCGGAACCCTTCCGAAGTCCAAACATAGTCATCCAATATATAGATCTTTATGTCTCGACCATTTCGAGACTCCTTGTCATGTCCGTGATCATATCCAGGACTTCAAACAACCTTCGGTACATCAAAACACATCAACTCATAATATCGATCGTCACCGAACGTTAAGCGTGCGGACCCTACGAGTTCGAGAACTATGTAGACATGACTGAGACATGTCTCCGACCAATAACCAATAGCGGAACCTGGATGCTCATATTGGATCCCATATATTCTACAAAGATCTTTATCAGTCAAACCGCATAACCACATACGTTGTTCCCTTTGTCATCGGTATGTTACTTGCCCGAGATTCGATCGTCGGTATCTCAATACCTAGTTCAATCTCGTTACCGGCAAGTCTCTTTACTCGTTCCGTAATGCATCATCCTTTAACTAACTCATTAATCACACTGCTTGCAAGGCTTATAGTGATGTGCATTATCGAGAGGGCCCAGAGATACCTCTACGACAATCGTAGTGACAAATCCTAATCTCGATCTATGCCAACTCAACAAACACCATCGGAGACACCTGCAGAGCACCTTTGTAATCACCCAGTTACATTGTGACATTTGGTGGCACACAAAGTGTTCCTCCGGTATTCAGGAGTTGCATAATCTCAGTCATAGGAACATGTATAAGTCATGAAGAAAGCAATAGCAACATACTAAACGATCAAGTGCTAAGCTAACGGAATGGGTCAAGTCAATCACATCATTCTCTAATGATGTCATCCCGTTCATCAAATGACAACTCATGTTTATGGTTAGGAAACTTAACCATCTTTGATTAACAAGCTAGTCAAGTAGAGGCATACTAGTGACACTCTGTTTGTCTATGTATTCACACATGTACTAAGTTTCCCGTTAATACAATTCTAGCATGAATAATAAACATTTATCATGATGTAAGCAAATATAAATAACAACTTTATTATTGCCTCTAGGGCATATTTCCTTCACATCAACACTCATTGGACTGCATACATCGGTATGTATTATTTCCAATAAGTCATTGTAGCGACCCGACCCGAATGGATCAAGTCTTTGTGCTTAAGTGTCATCCCTGGATCGGTGTGCTGACACACACAGTACTCGAGGATTTAGAACAGAGGTAAATCACATGTTTAAAGTAACATAAATACTATTACCTCAATCTAAATAGCGGAAGTAACAAGGTTGTGGATTCCCATCAACACCAACGGCAAAGTTGAGTGTAGAAACCGTAACCCTAACGTATCACTTACTCGTCATAAGATCCTGCAACATGAGATGTTGCATCCACAAAAGGTCAGTACATTGAATATACTGGCAAATTCACACCATAGGATAACGATGAATAAAGGCTATCACTACATGCATATTTGGTTGGTGGAAAAGCTCTATGGTTATAATGTTTTTGCGAAAAGCCAATTTTTCCCTACTGCAAAGGAATAAATTTTATTTAATTATCATGTTGGTTTTTAAACATTGAGAATGGTTGACGGCATTCTCAATCCCAATTTAAAATATCATCATTAAACAAACCCAACAATATTTATTAAAGTAACATGTCGAGATTCACATGATAATCCAAGTACTAGATATTCAAAACGTCCATAACCGGGGACATGGCTAATCATGATTAGTTTATACACTCTGCAAAGGTTGCACACTTTTCCCCACACGACTCGATCTCCTCCGTTGGTTTTCTCGCACTACATGGTGTTTGAGAAACGGATGACCGAGACATAGTCTTTCAGAAGCGCTAGCACCTTACGATGGGTAGACCTGTACACCTACTTTCCCCTACATCTGCTAGTCTACCACCGTAAGAGTTCATGACGACTTAATCAACTATGCTAGAGCCCATAATAGCATGTGGCTGCACACGGAAGTTTCTAGCATGAATAATCTTATGATCCCTTTGGGTCTAGGTGGCGGTCCAAAAACAAACAGCAATCTCGAATACCAGTACCTCAATCCACTCAGATGTGTATTAAAGTTGCCACCTTAAATAAACCATTAATTAACAATCTCACATCTGTCATGGATACACTCAACCAATCCACGTCTACTAGCCTAGCATGGCATAATAAGCAAACGTAGAAGTAACTCCCAAGGGTTTGATAATAAAACAGGTGATAGGTACTACCTCATATACTTCCCAAAACCCACATATTAATCAGATCCTAATCATGCAATTGTTTGAGATTGATCTAATGCATAAAAACAGGGTAATAAAGAGGTATGATCAAAGTGTGAACTTGCCTTGTACTGTAGATGAAGATGATTCGCACTCATAACTCGGGATAGATCTACTCGTCACACTCCGGTCAATCTATCGTAGCAAGCAATAGTAACCACACATAAGCAATCACTCAAAAAGAATGGAAGAAAAGAACTCGGAAAACTTTGGAAACAGGCAATTAACTCTTGTAACAGAAAACAATTTCTAACAGTACCAAAATTGGGTGTATTTGGCCTTATCAGAAAGTTTAGGTCAAGAGCTTTAATTTGCAAAAAGAGTCAAATAAATCGGAGTTATAAAACTAAAGTTATGATCAAATGAAGTTCAAATACAAATCTGTTTGAATTCAAAATTAAAAACTTTCAAAAACATGTTTAAGTTGTTTTACTGGATAGAGGGGAACATAACGAAGAAGTGGGCATTGGTTTCGTTGGATTTGGATAAACGAGCAAGAAGTTGTGATCGATTGAAGTACATGGACTAATCTATAAATATAATATTCACGGATGGGTCCCTGGCCGAAAATAACAGAAAAAGAAAAAAAAACTAAAAAGTGAACGTTCGTTACCGAACGCTAACTAACGAATTTGTTCGTTGCGAAAGAGGTAAACAGCGAGCGTTCGCTATTTAACATGTACCGGTTCGGAAATAAAATAAAAAAAACGACAAGATCTACGTCTATCCTAGATCGAACGGACGACGGCGGCCGGTGGCTTACCGCGGCGGCGAGGAAGAACGGTGGCAGCGGCGTCCGGTCCGAACGACGAGGCGACTCCGGTGGTCGACGAGGTCGGCAAAGGGGTTGGGGAGAGGCGGCGCAGTGCGGCGGAGTCGATGGTGGCGACCGCGGTGGTCGTCGGCGGCGAGAGTGGCGGCTTCGGGCGGCGGAGCTCGCCGGTGGCGGCGAAATGCGAGCCGAGAGAAAGAGGAGAGGGATCCGGGGCGACGCCCTTTATAGGAGAGAGGAGGGTTTCAGGGTGCGTGGAGGAGGGGGCAGGAGCAAGGCGGCGGGGAGAGGCCGAGCGGAGCACGGCGACGGCACCATGGCGTCTTGGCGGCGTGATCTCACGGGTCGGGACGGTGCGTCTTTGGGCTGGGCCGTGGCTGTGGCCGGGCCTTGGGCCAGCCCAGTCGGCGGGAGGAACCTTTTTTTTAAACATCGCAACAAAAAAAGAGAAAGATACACAAAACTCTAAGCATATAATATATCAAAATTTTCAGAAAAAGATTTCCAACAAGATGGACATTATTCTAGCTTCAAATAAAATACACAAAACTCAAATAAAGCAAACAATGCTACTGCTCTAATAAAATCCAATAAAAATCATTTTAAAAATACCAAAATAATTTCAAATTAATTCCTCTCCAATTTTCTACTGTAGGGAATCATTTTACCCTATTTTTCATATATTTTATTTTTGGAGAAAAATAATTTGAATAAAACCCAAATAAGTCCAAATTGAAAATTAATTTTCAAAGGGACTTTAAATTGGATTACTTTTAAACTCCCAACTCGTATTTCATATGTTTTGAAGAAGTCATTTTATCTTCTCTCATGAAAATCATTGAGTTGCTTAAAGTTTTCTGAATTTGAAATATTTTCAAATGAAATTCAAATATTTTCAACAACCCTTTTCATTTAAAAAAATGGAAGAAGTCATGTCATCTTCTCTCCAGGGTTTTGTGATGAAAGAATTTGAATTCACGGAGATCATAAAATGCAAGATGAAAGTTTTGGAAAGTCCTTTTATTCCCTCTCATTTAACTTTCAAAAGTTTCAAATTTCACTCAAATTCACACAATCAATCAAACTATCAACCATAACTATCTATTTAATATAACATTCCAAAATTTAGAATTTTGGGATGTTACAGTCACTAGCTTGTTCCATTGTTCCGGAGAACGGAGTTTTAGTCATCTTGCCCATAGGGCACGATTCGGAAGCATTAAATGATTCATAATCAAGTGATTCCAAAAGTCCATCTTTATGGAGTTTCTTCATGCGCTTTACACCGATATGACCCAAACTGCAGTGCCACAAATATGTTGCACTATCATTATCAACTTTGCATCTTTTGGCATCAATATTATGAATATGTGTATCACTACGATTGAGAGTCAATAAAACATCAACATTTGGTGTATGACCATAGAAGGTTTTATTCATGTAAACAGAATAACAATTTATTCTCTATCTTAGATGAATAATTGTATCATAATAAACATGATCTAATCATACATATGCTCAGCACAAACACCAAATAACATTTATTTAGGTTCAACACTAATCTCGAAAGTATAGGGAGTGTGCGATGATGATCATATCAATCTTGGAACCACTTCCAACACACATCGTCACTTCACCCTCAACTAGTCTACGTTTATTCTGTAACTCCAATTTTGAGTTACTAATCTTAGCAACCGAACAAGTGTGAAATACCCATGGGCTACTATAAACACTAGTAAGGCACACATCAATAACCTGTATATCAAATATACCCTTGTTCACTTTGCCATCCTTCTTATCTACCAAATATTTAGGGCATCGGTCCATCTTTGGGCTTCTTCATGGGAGTGACAACTTGCTTGCCATTCTACTTGAAGTTCCCTTTCTTTCCCTTTGCCCTTTTTCTTGAAACTAGTGGTCTTGTTTAATCATCAACATTTGGTGCTTTTTCTTGATTTCTACCTTCGTCGATTTCAGCATCACGAAGAGCTCGGGAATCGTTTTCGTCATCCCTTGCATACTATAGTTCATCACGAAGTTCCAGTAACTTGGTGATGGTGACTAGAGAACTCTTTCAATCACTATCTTATCTGGAAGATTAACTCCCACTTGATTCAAGTAATTGTAGTACCCAGACAATCTGGGCACATGCTCACTGCTTGAGCTATTCTCCTCCATCTTTTAGCTATAGAACTTGTTGGAGACTTCATATCTCTCAACTCGGGTATTCTCTTGAAATATTTAACTTCAACTCCTGAAACATCTCATATGGTCCATGATGTTCAAAACGTCTTAAAAGTCCCAATTCTAAGCTGTTAAGCATGGTGCACTAAACTATCAAGTAGTCATCATATTGAGCTAGCCAAACGTTCATAACGTCTGCATCTGCTCCTGCAATAGGTCTGTCACCTAGCGGTGCATCAAGGACATAATTCTTCTATGCAGCAATGAGGATAAACCTCAGATCACGAACCTAGTCTGCATCATTTCTACTAACATCTTTCAACTTAGTTTTCTCTAGGAACATATAAAAACATAGGGAAGCTATAACACGAGCTATTGATCTACAACATAATTTGCAAAATACTATCAGGACTAAGTTCATGATAAATTAAAGTTCAATTAATCATATTACTTAAGAACTCCCACTTAGATTGACATCCCTCTAATCATCTAAGTGATCACGTGATCCAAATCAACTAAACCATGTCCGATCATCACGTGAAATGGAGTAGTTTTCAATGGTGAACATCACTATGTTGATCATATCTACTATATGATTCACGCTCGACCTTTCGATCTCCGCGTTCTGAGACCATATGTGCATATGTTAGGCCCGTCAAGTTTAACTCCAGTATTCTGTGTGTGCAAAACTGGCTTGCACCCGTTGTATGTGAATGTAGAGCTTATCACACCCGATCATCAAATGGTGACTCGGCACGACGAACTTTCGCAACAGTGCATACACAAGGAGAACACTTGTACCTTGAAATTTAGTGAGAGATCAACTTATAATGCTACCGTCGAACTAAGAAAAATAAGATGCAAAAAAGATAAACATCACATGCAATCAATATAAGTGATATGATATGGCCATCATCATCTTGTGCCTTTTGATATCCATCTCCAAAGCACCATCATGATCACCATCGTCATCGGCATGACACCTTGATCTCCATCATAGCATCGTTGCCGTCTCGCCAACTATTGTTTCTACGACTATCGCTACCGCTTAGTGATAAAGTAAAAACAATTACAGGACGATTGCATTGCATACAATAAAAAGACAACCATATGGCTCCTGCCAGTTGCCGATAACTTTATTACAAAACATGATCATCTCATACAATAAATTTTAGCATCATGTCTTGACCATATCACATCACAACATGCCCTGCAAAAACAAGTTAGACATCCTCTACCTTGTTGTTGCAAGTTTTCCGTGGCTACTACAGGCTTAGCAAGAACCGTTCTTACCTACACATCAAAACCACTACGATTTTTTGTCAAGTATGTGCTGTTTTAACCTTCAACAAGGACCGTGCGTAGCCACATTCGATTCAACTAAAGTTGGAGAAACTGACACCCGCCAGCCACCTGTGTACGAAGCACGTCGGTAGAACCAGTCTCGCGTAAGCGTATGCGTAATGTTGGTCCGGGCCGCTTCATACTACAATACTACCGAATCAAAGTATGACATGCTGGTAAGCAGTATGACTATTATCGCCCACAACTCACTTGTGTTCTACTCATGCATATAACAACTACGCATAAACCTGGCTCTGATGCCACTGTTGGGGAACGTGGTAATTTCAAAAATTTCCTATGCACACGCAAGATCATGGTGATGCATAGCAACGAGAGGGGAGAGTGTTGTCCACGTACCCTTGTAGGCCAAAAGCGGAAGCTTTATGACAACGCGGTTGATGTAGTCATACGTCTTCACGATCGACCGATCCTAGTACCGAACGTACGGCACCTCCTATGCACACGTTCAGCTCGATGACGTCTGATACGTCTCCAACGTATCTATAATTTTTGATTGTTCCATGCTATTATATTGTCTATTTTGGATGTTTATGGGCTTTATTATACACTTTTATATCATTTTTGGGACTAACCTATTAACCCAGAGCCCAGTGCCAGTTTCTGTTTTTTTTTCTTGTTTTTGAGTATCCTAGAAAAGGAAAATCAAATGGAGTCCAATTGACCTGAAATTTCACTGAGTTTAGTTTTGGACCAAAAGAAGGCCACGGAGTACTGGAGATGGGCAAGAAGAGTCCTGCTACGTCTTGAGCTTGCGTTGGTTTTCCTTGAAGAGGAAAGGGTGATGCAACAATAGTAGCGTAAGTATTTCCCTCAGTTTTTGAGAACCAAGGTATCAATCCAGTAGGAGGCTCCTCAAAAGTCCCACGCACCTACACAAACAAACAAAGAACTCGCAACCAACACAATAAAGGGGTTGTCAATCCCTTCACGGCCACTTGCAAAAGTGAGATCTAATAAAGATAGTATGATAAGATAAATATATTTTTGGTATTTTATAATATAGATGCAAAAAGTAAAGATGCAAATAAAAGTAGATTGGAAGCAAATATGATAAGAGATAGACCCGGGGGCCATAGGTTTCACTAGAGGCTTCTCTCAAGATAGCATAAGTATTACGGTGGGTGAACAAATTACTGTCGAGCAATTGATAGAAAAGCAAATAATTATGAGATTATCTAGGCATGATCATGTATATAGGCATCACGTCCGCAACAAGTAGATCGACTCCTGCCTGCATCTACTACTATTACTCCACACATCGACCGACTCCTGCCTGCATCTACTACTATTACTCCACACATCGACCGACTCCTGCCTGCATCTACTACTATTACTCCTGCCTGCATTGTAGTAGATCCAAAAAGAGAGAAGAAGCCATCTATCTTGGAAAGTGATCCATGCCTTTTTTAATGGAAATTGGAATATAATATTCCCTTCCTTCATATCAATAATCGCGCCAATCATTCTAAGGAAAGGTCTATCAAGAATAATAGGGCAAGAAAGATTGCAATCTATATCAAGAACGATAAAATCTACGGGCACCAAATTTATATTTGCAACAATGAGAACATCATTGATCCTTCCCATTGGCTTTTCAATGGTGGAATCCACAAGGTGCAAATTTAAAGAGCAATCATCAAGATCATGGAAACCTAGAATATCACATAAAGTTTTCGGAATCGTGGGAACACTAGCACCCAAATCACACAAAGCAAAACACTCATGATCTTTAATTCTAATCTTTATAGTAGGTTCCCACTCATCATTAATTTTTCTAGGTACATAAACTTCTAAATTAAGTTTTTCATCATAAGATTGCATCAAGGCATCAACGATATGTTTGGTAAAAGCCTTATTTTGACTATAAGCATCAGGAGAATTAACAACGGATTGCAACAAGGAAATACAACCTTCTAAAGAACAATTATCATAATCAAATTCCTTGAAATCTGAGATAGTGGGTTCAATGCTATTTAAAGTCATGACCTCTCTAATCCCACTTTTACCAAATTTAGCATCAAGATCTAAAAACTCCGAATTTTTGGACGCCTTCTAGGTAAAGTTGACTCATCTTCAGTCCCATAATTATCAAGATTCATATTGCAAAACAAAGATCTAATAGGAGACGTATCAATAACTTTAAGATCTTCATCATTATTTTCATGGAAACTAGAAGAACACGCCTTTATAAAGCTATCTTTCTTAGCACGCAATCTAGCAGTTCTTTCCTTGCACTCATCAATGGAAATTCTTATTGCTTTGAGAGACTCATTGATATCATGCTTAGGGGAAGAAGATCTAAGTTTAAGAGAATCAACATCAAGCGAAAGTCTATCAATGTTCCTAGCCAAATCATCAACTTTGAGCAATTTTTCTTCAAGAAAAGCATTAAAATTCTTTTGAGAAATCATAAATTCTTTTACACTATTCTCAAAATCAGAGGGCATCTTATTAAAATTACCATAAGAATTATTGTAGGAATTTCCATAATTATTAGAGGAATTACTAGGGAACGGTCTAGCATTAAAGCTTCCTCTATAAGAATTGTTTCCAAAACTATTCCTACCGACAAAATTCACATCCATAGATTTATTATTATTCTCAATCAAAGTAGACAAAGGCATATCATTGGGATCAAGAGGAGTATTTTTAGTAGCAAACAATTCCATAAGTTCATCCATCTTTCTACTCAAAACATTGATTTCTTCTATAGCATGCACTTTTTTATTAGAAGATCTTTTGGTGTGCCATTGAGAATAATTAGCCATAATATTATCAAGAAGTTTTGTAGCATCTCCTAACGTGATTTCCATAAACGTGCCTCCCGCGGCCGAATCTAAGAGATTTCTAGAAGCAAAGATCAAACCGGCATAAAATATTTGTATGATCATCCATAAATTCAAACCATGAGTAGGGCAATTGCGAATCATCAATTTCATTCTTTCCCAAGATTGGGCAACATGCTCATGATCAAGTTGTTTAAAATTCATAATATCGTTCCTAAGAGTGATAATCTTAGCGGGAGGAAAATACTTAGAGATAAAAGCATCTTTGCACTTGTTCCAAGAATCAATACTATTTTTAGGCAAAGACGAGAACCAAACTTTAGCACGATCTCTAAGTGAAAACGGAAATAACTTCAATTTAACAATATCGTTATTCGTATCTTCTTTTGCATATCACACAAATCAACAAAGTTGTTTAGATGAGTAGCGACATCTTCACTAGGAAGGCCGGCGAATTGATCTTTCATAACAAGATTCAGCAAAGCAGTATTGATTTCACAAGACTCAACATCATTAAGAGGAGCAATCGGAGTACTAAGGAAATCATTATTATTGGTATTCGAGAAATCACACAATTTGGTATTATCTTGCGCCATGGCAACAAGTAATCCAACACACAAGCGAACAGAAAAAGGGCAAGTGAAAAGAGAGGAGGAGATTGGGAAAGAGAGGGCAAATAAAACGGCAAGGGTGAAGTGGGGGAGAGGAAAACAAGAGGCAAATGGCAAATAATGTAAATACGAGGGAGATGAGTTTGTGATGGGTACTTGGTATGTCTTGACTTGAGCGAATACCTCCCCGGCAGCGGCGCCAGAAACCCTTCTTGCTATGTCTTGAGCTTGCGTTGGTTTTCCTTGAAGAGGAAAGGGTGATGCAGCAATAGTAGCGTAAGTATTTCCCTCAGTTTTTGAGAACCAAGGTATCAATCCAGTAGGAGGCTCCTCAAAAGTCCCACACACCTACACAAACAAACAAAGAACTTGCAACCAACGCAATAAAGGGGTTGTCAATCCCTTCACGGCCACTTGCGAAAGTGAGATCTAATAAAGATAGTATGATAAGATATATATATTTTTGGTATTTTATAATATAGATGCAAAAAGTAAAGATGCAAATAAAAGTAGATTGGAAGCAAATATGATAAGAGATAGACCCGGGGGCCATAGGTTTCACTAGAGGCTTCTCTCAAGATAGCATAAGTATTACGGTGGGTGAACAAATTATTGTCGAGTAATTGATAGAAAAGTGAATAATTATGAGATTATCTAGGCATGATCATGTATATAGGCATCACATCCGCAACAAGTAGACCGACTCCTACCTGCATCTACTACTATTACTCCACACATCGACCGCTATCCAGCGTGCATCTAGAGTATTAAGTATCTAGAGTAACACATTGAGAAAGATGACATGATGTAGAGGGATAAACTCATGCAATATGATATAAACCCCATCTTTTTGTCCTCGATGGCAACAATACAATACGTGCCTTGCTACCCATATTGTTACTCGGTAAGGACACCGCAAGATTGAACCCAAAGCTAAGCACTTCTCCCATTGCAAGAAAGATCAATCCAGGAGGCCAAACCAAACTGACAATTCAAAGAGACTTGCAAAGATAACTCAATCATACATAATAGAATTCAGAGGAGATTCAAATATTTCTCATAGATAATCTTGATCATAAACCCACAATTCATCGGATCTCGACAAACACACCGCAAAAAGAGTTTACATCAAATAGATCTCCACAAGAGAGGGGGAGAACATTGTATTAAGATCCAAAAAGAGAGAAGAAGCCATCTAGCTAATAACTATGGACCTGAAGGTCTGTGGTAAACTACTCACAACTCATCGGAGGGGCCATGGTGTTGATGTAGAAGCCCTCCATGGTCAACTCGCCCTCCGGCGGAGCGCCGGCGAAGGCTCCAAGATGGGATCTCACGGATACAGAAGGTTACGGTGGTGGAAATTGTGTTTCGTTGGCTCCCTGGTTGTTTTCGGGGTACGTAGGCTTATATAGGAGGAAGAAGTACGTCGGTGGCCCCCCGAGGGGCCCACAAGACAAGGGGGGCGCCCTATAGCGGGGGCGCCCTACCCTCTCGTGGCCGCCTCGGCTGCTTCTTGACTTGCACTCCAAGTCCTCTGGATCACGTTCGTTCCAAAAATCACGCACCCGAAGGTTTCATTCCGTTTGGACTCCGTTTGATATTCCTTTTCTTCGAAATATTGAAATAGGCAAAAAAACAGCAATACGGGCTGGGCCTCCGGTTAGTAGTATAGTCCCAAAAATGATATAAATGTGTAAAATAAAGCCCATAAACATCCAAAAAGGGGTAATATAATAGCATGAAATAATCAAAAATTATAGATACGTTGGAGACGTATCAAGTCTCGAGGCACCCATGAGGGTGGGGGCGCGCCTACCCCCCTGGGCGCGTCCCCCTACCTCGTGGCCGCCTCGGACACCCCCCTGACTTGTTCCCAACGCCAAAACCTCTTATATATACAGAAACCTCCAGAACACAATAGATCAGGAGTTCCGCCGCCGCAAGCCTCTGTAGCCACCAAAAACCTCTTGGGAGCCCATTCCAGCACCCTATCGGAGGGGGAATCCATCACCGGTGGCCATCTTCATCATCCCGGCGCTCTCCCTGACGAGGAGGGAGTAGTTCACCCTCAGGGCTAAGGGTATGTACCAGTACCTATGTGTTTGATCTCTCTCTCTCTCTCTCTCTCTCTCTCTCTCTCTCGTACACTACTAGAAAAAGGGCTATAGCTAATATGAACATTAATGGCGCATCACATATGTGGTGCGCCACTGCTATATAGCAGTGGCGCACCATGTATAGGTACGCCATTAGTGTCCATATCACTAATGGCGCACCACACCCACGGTGCGTCACTACTAACAATTTTTTTTTTTCAAAACTAGTAATGGTGCACCAGGGGATAGTGAGCCATTACTAGTTCAAACTAGTAACGGCGCACAACAACCACGGCGCGCCACTACTAACAATTATTTTTTTTATTTTTTTCAAAACTAGTAATGGTGCACCACATACCAGGTGCGCCATTAGTAACCAGGGTTACTAATGGCGCATTATTAGGTGGTGCACCATTGGTAACCTGAGAGCAACTAGATATTTTGGACAGCCACCTACCACACTCACTTTCCCACTTCATTCTCTCCACCTCCTCCTCCAAGCTTGTCTCGGCTGCCTGCTCCTCCTCACCTCATTTGCACCATAGGTTCACCCAAATTAAGTGGTTAAATTTCCTTTTTTTGATAGGTAAGTAAGGGGAAAGCTTTCTTTATGTTGTAGATCTACTTTTTTCTCCCTCCAACAACGTGCACATGCACTTTTTATGGCCTAGATCTACGTATGTTTTTGTGGTGTTGCATATATTTGTGTTTGCAGGTACTGGTATTTGAAATGCGATAGTTGCCAATATTTTGTCAGAATGTTGATTCATTTCCGTTTCGGCGAGAATTTGGCACTATGCATTCTTTTTGTTCCTATTTTTAGGCAAAGTCATGCCAAATTTTTTTTGGTTCTAAAATATCGTTTTGCTCTACCCCGCAGGCAATCATGGTCCGCACGATGACCGAAGCATCATGAATAGGTTTTTGAGCTCCGTGAGGCTGAGATGCTTCAAAAGAACGAGACGAAGATAAGATGTCCGTGTCGAAGTTGCAAGCTGAAGAGCCTTATGGACCCGGATTCCGTAGAGGTGCGGGACCATCTGCTCTTGCGTGGTTTCATGGATGGCTATCGGTGGCAGGGTGATGAAGATGATTATGAAGTCGTCCATGGGGGTCGGGCAAGAAATGAGGAAGGGCAGCAAGACAACCGCGGTGAGGGCAAACGAGAAGACGAAGAATGTCCAGGACATGATCACGAAGTAGATGCAATACACAGTCATCATATAGAAGATGCCGGACATGATGATGAGGAAGATCAAGACGAAGGACAGGTCGCTGGATGGGGTCATAGCGAGGGTCGCCGCGAAATGCATGTCGACTTCAAGGGTGGACTCACCGACTTTGAAAGAGCAAACCTAGTCACGCTACAACACATAGACGTGGTCGATCCTTGGGTGATAGAGCACAAAACTTTTATTGAGAAGACGTACAATGACCGAGGCCAACAGAGGACGGACGGAGATATAATCAAAGAGCACAACTCATGTTTCACGCGTTGGTTCAAGGAGAAGCTTCTATCGTACCCTTTACATGAGGATTCTTCCGCAGAAGAAAAACTCATATTCGCCTTGTCACCGGGCGCCGAGCACAACCCGATGACCTATGAGGCGTACGATATCAACGACTACACATTCTACACCAAGGAAAAGGACATGAAGAGCAACGATTATCAGAACTCCGGGGTAACGATGGAATCCTACACCGGTAATGACAAGGTCAGATACTACGGAAGGATCGAGGAGATCTGGTAGCTGAGCTATGCTGGAGAGAAGGTCCCGATGTTCCATGTCAGATGGGCCAAGAGCGTCCTAAAAGAAGACCGGTATTTCACAACCATGGTTATACCCAAAGCCAAATCCAAGACCGCGGGCGCAAACGTCACTGCGTAAAATGAGCCATGGGTACTGGCTTCCCAAGTGGACTAATGCTTCTTCATTACTGACCCGTCAAAGCCCAGTCGTGTTGTCGTGAGGAGAGGAAAAAGGAAGATCATCGGAATGGATGGAGTCGCCAATGAGCAAGACTTCGACAAGTACGGTGACCCGAAGATGGAACATGACAACGACGATGAAGTACCATACACCACAAGAAGAAGCAGGACGACCCTACCTAAAGGACGTCTGTTCAAGAGAAGAACTCCATTTGCGAAAAATAAGGGCAAGAAGATTGTGAAAAGATAGCTAGCTAAGATCGATTGTATTTAAATTGTAGTCTTCATTTCTTGATTGTATTTCGACATATGGAAATGACATTTCTTCTGTTCTAGTCCTCATGTATATTTATTTATGTTTATTTGGGTATTTATGTTTATTCTGGTATACCAACTTTTATTTATGTTTATTCTGGTATTGAATTTCTAACTCACAAAAAGTATTGAATTTGTTAATATTTTTTGAACTCATGAATATTTTTAAATTTCATGGGAACTTTTTGAATTCATGAATATTTTTTAAAATTTGATGATATTTTTTCATATTCATAAATGTTTTACCAATTCACAAATGAATGCAACTAAAAATCCAAAAAAAGGAGGACGCGGAGCGTGCCAAGCAAGGCCTACCGCCCCTCTTCGATAAATACCATGACAAGCAGACCAGGAACTATGTCAGGGCCCGGTACAAGGTGGACCCGGTAACAAAGGAGCTTACCACGGATCCAAAGACCAAGGCGCTTGAGCTTATTCTGGTAAGGAATACACCGCCGCGTAATTAACTCCATATGATTGCATTCTAATTAATGAAGCCAAATTCTAAATGGTTGACGTTCCTTCCATGGGACACTAAAAGCAGTAGCGCGGGGTCGTCTCAGAGCTCCCCTTGGGACACCACTTTAAATAGGGCGTTGAACGTAATGAAACACAAGGATAAGTTCAGTAAGCCGTCGTCAGCTGGTCATGTGGCCGACAAAGGCTTGTCCACGAAATGGTCGGAATACTATAACGCTGGGCGAAAGGAGAGAAAGACCAGCTCGGAAAGCCAGGAGCATGAGGTTCAAGAACTCAAGGCACAAGTGGCGCGGATTCCAGAGATAGTCCAAGAGCAAGTGCGAGACCAACTGGGAACGACGATCACCGCCATTGTGCCTACCTTGATTGAGGGGCTGCAGGCGTGGATTGCGGGCGGCCAACAGCGGCCGCCCCCAATTCCTAGCTTCACGGGCAGCAACTCGCACAACGCGCCGGCGGCGCCATTGGTGTCTCCGGCGGAGGCATTATTGGTGTCTCCGGCGCCGGCGTGGGCATTGGAGCTTAATGCACCCGGGTGTGGGAAGAATACATCGGCAGGCACCTCGGCAGAAAGCGCCCCCTCCGTCACTTGCACACCTGCCGTTGGCGGTGCCTCGACATTAGCCGAGCTCGACGCCATCACGGTAACTAAGCCTCTCGGCCAATGACTTCATCTCCTTGCCTTTGACTGGGCATCCCTGATGCCCTACATGTTTTCGCAAGGCTTCCATGCACTCTCCTGCACTTTGTGGGCGGCGAGTTGATCGATGTCGCTAAGGCCAGAATCGTTCAACCGGGCAACCCCGTGTTCCACGGTAATCCGATGCCACCCACCGTGTATAGGATTCAACTGGTTCGGGTGTTGCCGGGCTGCGATGACTCGGGCCGACGAAGATGATGTGATGACCCTCAACGTCTGCTTAAGCTGGCCCCTGCTTTGGCCGAAGAGCCAGATTTGTTTTGGGGCGGGGGACACCACCCCACAGACAACACTGCCAGTCATGCCGGCGCCAAGCCATGTCAAGACCTCCACAACGCTACCGCCGTCAGCTGATCCGGACATGCATATGGCACAGGATCCTGACGACGATGGTACATTTACCAACGTCGATAAGTACTTCAATGAACATGGGTATTATGACGAATTCTTGGGGCCTCCTTCTCAAGAACCCAACCCTGCAAAAGACTATGGCGATCTAGCTGGTACCGCGGAGAAACCCAATTGCAACAAAGCGCCGCTCCGTCGGCGTTCAGTTCTCAGAGACGCCCACCGCCGCCTCACCGAGCCTCAGATAGCTGAGGTGCGAAATATTATCAGCCCCAACACACTCAAGAAGGCGGTCTCTGAGCAGAACTCAACCCCATTACAGCAGAAGAAGAAGGGACGGAAAAGAAAGAATAACAAGGGTGCGAGCCAGCCTGCACCGAGTAAGATCCGTGCTCAAGACGGGCCACCTTCACCTAAGGATATCTCGAGGAGGGTGCACGTGGCTGGTAGGCCGATGCTACCGACTAATCTGCTCAATGCTGCAACCGGTGCTATGCGGAGTCTGCATGACAGTGTTCTTTCTTTGGAGAAGCGGTGTCTCTCCGAGAATGATGTGGCAAAGCTGGTTTTCGTGGCCAAGGTGCCAGAGGGCAAGGGCTTTGTCAATAGCACCATCGGGGGTATTGATTGTCCTGCGGTTTGATGACATCTTTGCTATGTTTAACCTTAATCCGCTACACTACACCTTCATTCGGCTATTTTCGCTCAGTATAGAGATGCGGATCATTAGTGACAAGACCCCGGACATCGTGATAGTCGACCCCTTCTACATGTGTGCCAAGATCTTGGGCAGCGCTGGGGACCGGCAAGTCGCGAGTTCATACCTCGAAGGCGTCATTCTGGCAAACCCAGATAAGGATAAATTCCTCGTGCCTTACTTTCCCGAGTAAGTCATCCCCTCACCGCCCCGTAACATATGATTTCTTAGATTTCGATCATTCTTTTTTTCTAACATTCCGTGTTTCATGCAGTGACACACATTGCACACTCATCCTCTTAAGCCCGAAATATTGCATGGCCACGTATTTCGACTCAGACCGTCAGTCAAAGAAAGACTACACAAATATGAAGAAAGTTCTTAATGATGCTCTCCCCGGCTACGCCAGATCTAGAGGCACCTTCAGGAGGCCAATTTGTAGGTACGGCAAGCACGTGTTCACCCACTGAATGATGTTCCCTTGCGTCAAGCAGCCGCCTGGCGGTCAGAAGGATGCCTACTACGCCCTCCATCACATGCGGGCGATCGTACGGGACCATAATCACCTTCTGCTACCAACTAATCTCAAAGATTGGGCCGCACGCTTGTCAGCAATCCAGGACACGGACATCAGACAAGAATTCTTTCGCATCCAGTTGGAGTTTGCAGAAATCATCCATCAAGATGTCCTTCGTACCTCGGGGCAGTTCTACCTCAGATATCAACCGTCCAACAGTGAAATAGAAACAACGCTACAAATGTAGGCTGACAACGAGCGCGATTTCATGACCATCACGATAGACGGCGGCTTCATCCACACTCCGGTCCCTGAGTCGAGTCGAAAGTAGCGATGCTATGTAGTTCTGAAATATCAATTAGCTCATGTTGTAATTAAACTTTAATGAACTTGTATGTCTCTTTAGTTTGGACAGTTGCTCAACTTATATGTAATCGATGCTATTTATTAGTAGGACCATGAATCGTGCTATTAATGTGTTTCTTTTCTCTTTCGATCCTTTTGTTGCATACTTATATATTGCTTATGTATTGTCTGTGAATTGCTACTAATGTTTTGTTTGTCTAGTGCATAGAGATGCCGTTGTATGTCGTGTACAAGGGTAAGGTTCCCAGAGTCTACGAGGACTGGGAGGAGTGTCGGAGACAGGTTCACCATTTCAACGGTAATAGTTACAAAGGGTACACCACTAGGGCGGAGGCGGAAGCTAGATACGCGCGCTATCTTGCAGGAGAGATGAGGGAGCGTTGGAGGAACCGGATGAAGGCCAGTTTCATCGCGATGATGCTCATCATGACCGCAGCTCTCTTCTATGTGATGGTAGTTTAGGTGATCGATATTGACTTGTAATGTGAAGATAAACTCGCTACTCACGGTCTCGAGACTTGTATGTTCTAACTTTGTTCGGTATTTTGAATTCGGAGACTAATATGATGAATTGTATTCGGATACTAATCTTCTATTGTATTCGAGAAATCTGTTGTTTATATGTTGTGCTGTTTATATTCCGTGTTGTAATGTATTTTGTAACCTGTGCAAATATCAGAAAAGAAAAAAAATCCTAATATTCATAGTAGTGGTGCACCATATTGCACTTTAGTGGCGCAATGAAATAAACACACCATAGGCGCATTACCTAAAAGTGCGCCATTAGTAACCCAGAGCACAAGGTAAATATGGCTCCCTGGGAGCATAGAAATGGCGCACTGGTGGACATAGTAATGACGCACTATGTGGTGTGCCACTATTATCTGGGATACTAGTGGTGCACCAGAGGTGCGCCATTACTATTTGTTACTAGTGGCGTGTTAATAGTGGCGCACCTGTAGTGCGCCATTAATAGCAAAAACAGGTGCGCCACTAACAGCCCCTTTTCTAGTAGTGTGTGTTCTTGAGGTGATACGATCTTGATGTATCACGAGCTTTGCTATTATAGTTGGATCTTATATGTTTCTCCCCCTCTACTCTCTTGTGATGAATTGAGTTTTCCCCTTGAAGTTGTCTTGTCGGATTGAGTCTTTAAGGATTTGAGAACACTTGATGTATGTCTTCCCGTGCTTATCTGTGGTGACAATGGGATATTCATGTGATCTACTTGATGTATGTTTTGGTGATCAACTTGCGGGTTCAATGAACTTATGCATAGGGGTTGGCACACGTTTTCGTCTTGACTCTCCGGTAGAAACTTTGGGGCACTCTTTGAAGTACTTTGTGTTAATTGAATAGATGAATCTGAGATTGTTGGATGCATATCGTATAATCATGCCCACGGATACTTGAGGTTACATTGGAGTATCTAGGTGACATTAGGGTTCTGGTTGATTTGTGCCTTAAGGTGTTATTCTAGTACGAACTCTATGATAGATCGAACGGAAAGAATAGCTTTGTGTTATTTTACTACGGACTCTTGAATAGATTGTTCAGAAAGGATAACTTGGAGGTGGTTTCGTACCCTACCATAAATCTCTTCGTTTGTTCTCCGCTAGTGATTTTGGAGTGACTCTTTGTTGCATGTTGAGGGATAGTTATATGATCCAAGTATGTTATTATTGTTGAGAGAACTTGCACTAGCGAAAGTATGAACCCTAGGCCTTGTTTCCTAGCATTGCAATACCATTTACGCTCACTTTTATCATTTGTTACCTTGCTGTTTTTATAACTTCACATTACAAAAACCTATATGTACCATTCATATTGCACTTGTATCACCATCTCTTCGCCGAACTAGTGCACCTATACAATTTACCATTGTATTGGGTGTGTTGGGGACACAAGAGACTCTTTGTTATCTGGTTGCAGGGTTGCTTGAGAGAGACCATCTTCATCCTACGCCTCCCACGGATTAATAAACCTTAGGTCATCCACTTGAGGGAAATTTGCTACTGTCCTACAAACCTCTGCACTTCGAGGCCCAACAATGTCTACAAGAAGAAGGTTGTGTAGTAGACATCAAGCTCTTTTCTGGCGCAATTGCCGGGGAGGTGAGTGCTTGAAGGTATATCTTTAGATCTTGCAATCGAATCTTTTTGTTTATCACTAGTTTAGTTTATAAAAGAAAACTACAAAAAATGGAATTGAGTTTGCCTCATACGCTTCATCTTTTTAATATCTTTCGTGAGAATGATGGAAAGGAAAATTGTGCTCAATTGCTAGAAGAAGAATGCATTAAAATGTTTGGTACTAGATCTCTGTATGATGAGCATGATTGCAATGTTGTTAATATGAATTCCTTGAATATCCGTGATGCTAATGATATGCAAATCCACAAGCTTGGGGAAGCTATGTTTGATGAAGATGATATTTCTTGTCCCCCAAGTTTTGATGAGCAAATTTATAATGATGAAAGCATGCCTCCTATTTATGATCATTATTGTGATGATACGTATGCCATAAAGAATAAACTTGCTTATGTGGAGAGTAGTAAAATTTCTATGCAAATAGATCATGAAAAGAATGCTTTATGTGCTGGTTATATTGTTGAATTCATTCATGATGCTACTGAAAATTATTATGAGGGAGGAATATATGGTTGTAGGAGTTGCAATAATATCAAGTTTCCTCTCTATGTGCTTAAAGTTTTAAAGTTATGATTGTTTTGCCTTCCTATGCTAGTTGATTATTGTTCCCATGCATAGGAAGTGGGTTAGACTTAAATATGCTAGTCATATGCTTCATGATGCTCCCGTTATGTTTCAATTCTTATCTTTTATGTGAGCATCATTGTCATCATCATGCCTAGCTAGAAAGGCAATAAAGAAAAGCGCTTGTTGGGAGACAACCCAATATTTACCCTTACTGTTTTTGTGTGTGCACATGATTATGCTACTGTAGTAATCATGTTTTATAGCTTTTGTTTCAATAAAGTGCCAAGTAAGACCTTTAGGATAGCTTACGGTGATAGTTGTGTTGATCCTGCTGAAAATCAGAAACTTTTGCTCCCAGTAAATTAGTTTTGATAATTCACAGAAACGTGATTTTGTTCTGATTATTTTTGTTATGGATTTGTACACAAATTTATGAGGCTTTCCTAATTTGGTAGGATATTTGGAGTTCCAGAAGTATACGTTTATTACAGATTACTACAGACTGTTCTGTTTTGACAGATTTTGTTTTCTATGTGTTGTTTGCTTCTTTTGATGAATCTATGAGTAGTATCGGAGGGTATGAACCATAGATAAGTTGGAATACAGTAGATATTACACCAATATGAATTTAGAATGAGTTCACAACAGTACCTAAGTGGTGATTTATTTTCTTATACTAACGGAGCTTACGAGTTTTCTGTTGAGTTTTGTGTTGTGAAGTTTTCAAGTTTTGGGTAATGATTCGATGAACTATGGAATAAGGAGTGGAAAGAGCCTAAGCTTGGGGATGCCCAAGGCACCCCAAGTTAATATTCAAGGACAACCAAGAGGCTAAGCTTGGGGATGCCCCAGATGGCATCCGCCCTCTTTCGTCTTCGTTCATCGGTAACTTTACTTGGAGCTATATTTTTATTCACCACATGATATGTGTTTTGCTTGGAGAGTCATTTTATTTTCTTTTGTTTTGCTTTCTGTTTGAATAAAATACCAAGATCTGAAATTCTTAAATGTTAGAGAGTCTTCACATAGTTGCATAATTATTCGACTACTCATTGATCTTCACTTATATCTTTCGGAGTAGTTTCTCATTTGCTCTAGTGTTTCACTTATATCTTTTTAGAGCACGGCGGCGGTTTTATTTTGTAGAAATTATTGATCTCTCATGCTTCACTTATATTATTTTGAGAGTCTTTTAGCACATCATGGTATTTGCTATGGTTATGAAATTGGTCCTAATATGATGGGCATCCAAGTTGGGTATAATAAAAACTATCATAGAAAGTGCATTGAATACTATGATAAATTTGATATTTGATAATTGTTTTGAGATATAAAGTGTCGGGGGGCGCGGGGGTCTGCCCGCCACGAACACCTATGGGGCCGGGGCCCCTTCGTCTGTGCGGTACGAGGGCGGAGGGAGCACAGAGAGCAGATCGAGGCGAGCACGCGGGCGGCCTTTTTACCCAGCTTCGGAGCTCTCCGGAGAGATAAAACTCCTACTGCTGCTTTGTGTTTCTATTCTGTTCTTGCTCAAGAGCGTAGGTGAGTTGTAGAGTCGAATGAGTCGAACCTCTCGAACCTGTCCAACCCCTCGACCCTGTCCAACCCCGTTGCGCATGGGCCTCCTTTTATAGTTCAAGGGGTCACCGACAGGTGTCAACGTAGGAGAAAGGGGTAAAAGCGTAAAAGAGGTGGTAGTTGGAATATTGCGGGAACAGTGAAGCTACAGTGCGTGAACAGTGGTTGCTACCTACTTTGACAGTGGGGGACAAGAGCATTTAATGCCCGTCGCCGTCGACCCCAAAAGCTCCCGCCCTTGCGTCTCCGTCTGCCACGGCGATGGATCCATCACCGTGAAGTGCCACCGTGTCCCTCAGGCTGCGCAGCCATCCGCCACGCGTCCCTGGAAAAGCCCCAGGGCGACGCGTGGGCCGATGAGCTGGAGCGCGGGCACACAGCGCAGCTCCCCCGCCAAGTGCCTTGCCGGGGTCTTGATCTCGCCGGACCCGGGGGCTTGCCGGGCTCTGTAACATGCCGCTCCCCGGGCCCTCGCCGGGACGCATGTAGCGCCGAGGCGTGTCTCCTGTGATGTAATCTTCTAGCCTTCCTGGCGAGCTCCTCTCGCCAGGGCCTTGTGTGAGTGATGTAATCTCAAGCCTGGAACGGCCTTCCCGGCAAGCTCCTCTTGCCGGGGTGATATTGCCTTAAGCCTGGGACCGCCCTCCCGGCAAGCTCCGCTTGCCGGGGTCTCGATCTTCTGTCTTGTATATTTCGTCTTTGAATGTTTTGACATGGGGCAGGAGGGTCTCCGGTGAGCACGTGGTGAACCCTGCCGCGGGAAGCTGCCACTGCCCGTGCACAAGTTGGGGGTACTAAGGTACCCCTACCTTAGTACACCGACAGGAGCCCCCGGGCCTGGGCCACACACGGTGCCGAGCGCTGTTGGGCCAGGCCCAAAACAGTGCACGGGCACACGCGGCCCACGGCGTGCCGAATCCACTTCCGCATCCGCCGCCCCCCCCTCGTAACGGCACGCGTCGATTGCGGCGTCGTGGGAGACGTGGGCGGCGCATACGGTCATTAGGGCATCCACCCTCGTGATCGTGGTGCAGGGCGAGGTCATTCCACCCGTCGCTCCGGCTCCGCTTTTTCGCCACGCGGCCCTCATGCATAGGGGTCGTGGGCGGCGAAAGTGGGAGACCGAGCCGTCACGGGCGAAGATGGCGAGTCGGCCCCGCTCCTCTGCCCCCCTCGCTTCCCGATTGGCCGGGAAGGGCGGTCGAGCCCCCACCTCGCCCTTTAAAAAGGGCGGAAGGGGAGCACAATGGCCTCACACTTCCTCCTCTCCCTTCATCTTCGGCTTCCGTTCTCCTTTCCGCCATGGAAGGGGGAAATCCCAGTTCTTCAATGGTGGCAGCGAGGGTCGCCTCCAGGCAGCGCACTTCTCCCTATCCCGCACCCGTGGCGGCGGAGCCGCCACGAGGGGGAGAGGGAGGGGACGAGGCATGGGACGAGGCCGAGGGCGTGGTCGAGGCGGTCGGGGAGAGGCGGTCGTGGCGATCGCCTCCCGTCTCCCCCGGCGGCTCCTTTCCTCGGCGGTCCATACGGAGACGATCCTGGGAGTTCTTCATCAAGCTGCGCGGCGCCTCGTCGCCGCCTCCGGCTGCCGGCCCGTTCGCGGCGCGATGGAACCGGATCCGCCCGAGGTGATGGAGTTGCGCATGAGGGGCTGTGGGATCAGCGGCACTCGAGTGAGTGTCGTGTCCCCAGCCCGGCGTGATGTACCGACCGAGGGTGGAAGACTTTCGCCGGATCCATAGCTTGACGGCGGGTTTACCCTCCATTTTAAGTTAATGGAGGCGACCTTCTTGCCGTCAAGGTCTTGGGACTCCGGCATCCGGGCGAGATCTGTGTGGACAGCTCCTCCGATAGCGAAGGTCCCTCCTCGGCGAGAGTGACGAGGAGGGGAGCGGCAGCGGCGGCGAGGGGATGGCGGGTCCGACTAGGCGTCGGACACCGCTGCCTCAAGGCCACCGCGACCCGTAATCCGGGTCGCCGGCCTTCAACTCCCCGGGGGCGTCTCCTTGGGCGGCTGGCGTAGGGAGGCTGCGGAAGAGGAAGAGGGGGTGGCGGCAAGGCCGTCATGTCGGAGTACGAGGGTAAGGAGCCCTCGTCAGCGTGCCGACGTCCCACCTCCTCGTCTTCAAGCTCTGCCTCCGACGCCTCCGCCTCCGCCAAGCTCCTGGCCGGCCCCCGGGAAGTTCTCTTGGTGTCTTCTGGCGCCCGTAGCTCTCCGTGGACGCGTCCCCCGTGCCCGTCACCTTGCGCAGCTCCTGGGGGCACGCCACTCGCAGGCCGTAGTGGGCGCTCACCGCCATGCTCTCCTTGGCGCCCCTTTTGCCCTCCCCGGCAAGCTTCTCTTGCCGGGGGCCCTTCCCCGACAAGCTTCTCTTGCCGGGGCCTCCTTGACCTACCTCCTGAACAGAGAAACAGGAGAGGGACCACGGGCATCTTATCTTTTAATTTGTAAGCCTTTGGGCCTTAGCTGTATTCAAAATCTGTAATCCTCTCTATCATGTTTTTCATCCTCTATGGACTTGTATTAAGCTAGGATGTTTTTAATGAAAAGAGGGGAACGCTTGTCGGACTGAGTCTTTTACTTGATTTCGTGTCTTGTATGTTCTTACGCTTTCGGGGAGCTTGCCGGCGCGAACACGCTTGCTGAGTGCGGAACATCAGCAGCCCGCTGGCGGTGTTGCTTCCGGCAAGCAACCTTGCCGGGCCAGTTGCAGCGCACTTAGCTTGCTGAGCAGGCTCGAAAATGAAACAAGAGCGCGAGACTTGTCGCGGTTCACTTGAATCGTTGAGCGTGCTCGAAAGCAAGATAAGGGTGCGTAGCAGCACACTTGTGTTTGTTGAGCGGACTCGGAAACAAAACAAGGGCGCAACTGGGCCGCGACTTGGCTCCTCCGCGTACGGGTTTTACAAGACACGCTCGTTCAAAGACGCAGCCCTGCTTTCCCCGGTCCATGAGAGGATGCATGACGAGGGATGAAAAACTTATCTGATATCGCGGCCCCCAGCAACTCTGGCTTGCCGGAGACGAATCTTGGCACTCGCAGCCCCCAGCGACGCTGGCTTGCCGAAGACGAATCTTGGCGCTCGTAGTCCCCAGCGACGCTGGCTTGCCGGAGACGAATCTTGGCGCTCGCAGCCCCCAGCGACGCTGGCTGCGCAAAAATCCAAGTGCTGGTGTGCTCTTCTGGTTTCTCCTTGTTGCTGTAATTTCTGCCATGAAAACAGCTGAGGTAGGTATGCAGCAGTAACATGTATATGTATATAAATCCCTTCTGTGCGACTATGCAATACGATGCCGAGCTTTGCCCTTCGTATGTTTTGTACTCTATGCTCTCGGGGAGCTTGCCGGTGCGAACACGCTTGCTGAGTGCGGAACATCAGCAGCCCACTGGCGGGTGTTGCTTCCGACAAGCAACCTTGCCGGGCCAGCTGCAGCGCGCTTGTGTTTGCCGAGCGGACTCGGAAACAAGGCAAGGGCGCAGTTTGGCCACGACTTGGCTCCTCTCGCGCACAAGTCTCTCATATGAAGGACATCTCACGGCAGGGCTTGCCACGTTACACCCTCTACTTTACACCCTTTGTGCGCTTTTACCCTACGCTTCTAGGGAACTTGCCGGCGCTAACACACTTGCTGAGTGCGGAACATCAGCAGCCCGCTGGCGGTGTTGTTTCCGGCAAGCAACCTTACCGCGGCTAGTCGCGACGCACTTAGCTTGTTGAGCAGACTCGAAAACAAGGGCGCGAGACTTGTCGCGGCTCACTGTTGAGCATGCTCGAAACAAGATAAGGGTGCGGCTGCCCACGGGTGGGTTCCTCCGCGCACAGGTTTTGCGTACAAAGGACGAACGCACGAGGGATATAACATAAAAAAAAGCATGGAACTAAGGAGTGCCTTGCACAGAGGCTCGGACGACTTAGCTTTTCTTGTTCCAATAATCCGTCGTGGCCGTACTCCTCCCCTGATCCCTTCCCCTTGTATGTTCTCGACCTTACGCTTTCGGGGAGCTTGCCGGTGCGAACACGCTCGCTGAGTGCGGAACATCAGCGGCCCGCTGGCGGTGTCGCTTCCGGCGGGAAGAACTTGTCGGGCTGGCTGCGGCGCGCCTTTTGTCGTCGAGCGGACTCAAGACGAACCGACAGCGCAGCTCAACCACGATTCGACCCTTTCGCGTGCAGGTCCCTCATACAGGGTATGGATTCTCAGGGGGGGTACAACTCGAAAGTTCGGAGCTTAGCAATTTTCTTTGCCCTACTGGCCGGCAGGCCAGTTGGCGGGGCTCGATGGCGCGTCCTCGACGGCAGCGCAGCACTCCGAAGAGGCGCGGTTGCCGGAGTGGGCACCAGAGTACTTGCTGGTGGAGCTCGATGGCGCGCCCTCGACGGCAGCGCAGCACTCCGAAGAGGCGCGGTTGCCGGAGTGGGCACCAGAGCTGTCCATGCCGGACTTGGCCTTCTTCTTGGCGTGCCCACGGAGACCGAGGCGCGGTCATCCGTCTTGCCCTTGGATCTGGTGGCGCCGCGAGTGTCCTCGCCGGCGACCACCCTTCCGACGGCGTCTCCCCCGTCCACCGTAGGCTCCGGTGGCGGCGGATGAGACGCAGACGGGCCTGCTACCTCCGAAGCCTTCCTCTTCGGGGCCATGGCGCGATTGCTGATGAAGCTGCTGACGAGACTGGAGGGGTTGATGAAGAACGCGCCCGCGTGAACGCCGGATCAGGTCCGCACAACCTCGACGCCCCCTACCTGGCGCCAAAGATGTCGGGGGGCGCGATTGCTGATGAAGCTGCTGACGAGACTGGAGGGGTTGATGAAGAACGCGCCCGCGTGAACGCCGGATCAGGTCCGCACAAGCTCGACGCCCCCTACCTGGCGCGCCAAAGATGTCGGGGGGCGCGGGGGTCTGTCCGCCACGAACACCTATGGGGCCGGGGCCCCTTCGTCTGTGCGGTACGAGGGCGGAGGGAGCACAGAGAGCAGATCGAGGCGAGCACGCGGGCGGCCTTTTTACCCAGATTCGGAGCTCTCCGGAGAGATAAAACTCCTACTGCTGCTTTGTGTTTCTATTCTGTTCTTGCTCAAGAGCGTAGGTGAGTTGTAGAGTCGAATGAGTCGAACCTCTCGAACCTGTCCAACCCCTCGACCCTGTCCAACCCCGTTGTGCATGGGCCTCCTTTTATAGTTCAAGGGGTCACCGACAGGTGTCAACGTAGGAGAAAGGGGTAAAAGCGTAAAAGAGGTGGTAGTTGGAATAGTGCGGGAACAGTGAAGCTACGGTCGTGAGCGATGGTTGCTACCTACTTTGTGATGGGGACAAGAGCATTTAATGCCCGTCCGCTGTCGACCCCAAAAGCTCCGCCCTTGCGTCTCCGTCGCCACGGCGATGGATCCATCACCGTGAAGTGCCACCGTGTCCCTCAGCTGCGCAGCCATCCGCCACGCGCCCTCGAAAAGCCCTGAGGCGCGCGTGGGCCGATGAGCTGGAGCGGGCACCTGGCGCAGCTCCCGGCAAGTGCCTTGCCGGGTCTTGATCTCGCCGACCCGGGGCTTGCGGGCTCAGAACATGCCGCTCCCGGGCCCTCGCGGGACGCATGTAGCGCCGAGGCGTGTCTCCTGTGATGTAATCTTCTAGCCTTCCTGGCGAGCTCCTCTCGCCAGGGCCTTGTGTGAGTGATGTAATCTCAAGCCTGGAACGGCCTTCCCGGCAAGCTCCTCTTGCCGGGGTGATATTGCCTTAAGCCTGGGACGGCCCTCCCGGCAAGCTCCGCTTGCCGGGGTCTCGATCTTCTGTCTTGTATATTTCGTCTTTGAATGTTTTGACATGGGGCAGGAGGGTCTCCGGTGAGCACGTGGTGAACCCTGCCGCGGGAAGCTGCCACTGCCCGTGCACAAGTTGGGGGTACTAAGGTACCCCTACCTTAGTACACCGACATAAAGGTGCTGATGTTAGTTAGAGTCATGCTAGTTGGGTAATTATGAAATTGAGAAATACTTGTGTTAAAGTTGGCAAGTCCCGTGGCATGCATGTATGGTAAAAGTTGTGTAACAAATTTGTAGCGTGGGGTGCTCTTTTGATTGCCTTCCTTATGAGTGGAGGTCGGGATCGCGCGATGGTTAACTCCTACCAACACTTCCCGTAGGAGCATGTGTAGTAGTACTTTTCTTCGAGGTTAATAAACTTTTGCAATAAGTATATGAGTTCTTTATGACTAATGTGAGTCCATGTATTATACGCACTCTTACCCTTCCATCATAGCTAGCCTCTACGGTACCGTGCATTGCCCTCTCTCACCTTGAGAGTTGGTGCAAACTTCACCGGTGCATCAAAACCCCATGATACAATACACTCTATCACACATAAACCTCCTTATATCTTCCTCAAAACAGCCACCATACCTACCTATTATGGCATTTCCATAGTCATTCCGAGATAATATTGCCATGCAACTTTCCACTGTTTCATTTATTAGGACATGTTTCCTTTGTCATATTGCTTTTGCATGATCATTTAGTTGACATCGTATTTGTGGCAAAGCCACCTTCATAATTCTTTCATACGTGTCGCTCTTGATTCATCGCATATCCCGGTATACCGCCGGAGGCATTCATATAGAGTCATATTTTGTGTCTAGTATCGAGTTGTAATCCATGTGTTGTAAGTAAATAGAAGTGTGATGATCATCATTATTAGAGCATTGTCCCTTGAAAAGAGAAAGGCCAAATAGAAAAAGGGGGGACAATGTTACTATCCTTTTCCACACTTGTTCTTCAAAGTAGCACCATGATCTTTATGATAGAGAGTCTCTTATTTTGTCACTTTCATATACTAGTGGGAATTTTTCATTATAGAACTTGGCTTGTATATTCCAATGATGGGCTTCCTCAAAATGGCCTAGGTCTTCGTGAGCAAGCAAGTTGGATGCACACCCACTTAGTTTCTTTTGTTGAGCTTCCATACATTTATAGCTCTAGTGCATCGGTTGCATGGCAATCCCTACTCCTCATGTTGACATCAATTGATTTGCATCTCCATAGCATGTTGATTAGCCTCGTCAATGTGAGACTTTTTTTTGTCTTCTCCACACAACCTTCATCATCATATTCTATTCCACCCATAGTGCTATATCCATGGCTTACGCTCATGTATTGCGTGAGAGTTTAAAAAAAGCTGAAGCGCGTTAAAAAGTATGAACCAATTGCTTGGCTAAAACCGGGGTTGTGCATGATGGGAGTATTTTGTGTGACGAAAATGAAACATATCCTAACTATATGATTTTGTAGGGATAAGCTTTCTTTGGCTATGTTATTTTGATAAGACATGATTACTTGTTAGTATGCTTGAAGTATTACTATTTTTATGTTAATATGAACTTTTATGTTGAATCATTTGGATCTGAACATTCATGCCACAATAAATAGAATTACATTGAGAAATATGCTAGGTAGCATTCCACATCAAAAATTCTGTTTTTATCATTTACCTACTCGAGGACGAGCAAGAATTAAGCTTGGGGATGCTTGATACGTCTCCAATGTATCTATATTTTTTTATTGTTCCATGCTATTATATTATCTGCTTTGGATATTTATGGGCTTTATTGTACACTTTTATATCATTTTTGGGACTAACCTATTAACCCAGAGCCCAGTGCCAGTTTCTGTTTTTTCCTTGTTTTTAAGTATCGCAGAAAAGGAAAATCAAATGGAGTCCAATTGACCTGAAATTTCACGGAGTTTATTTTTGGACCAGAAGAAGGCCAGGGAGTACTGGAGATGGGCCAAAAGAGTCCCGAGGCACGCCCCCTACCTCGTGGCCGCCTCGGAGACCCCGTGACTTGTTCCCGACGCCAATACCTCTTATATATATACAGAAACCTCAGGAACACAATAGATGAAGAGTTCTGCCGCCGCAAACCTCTGTAGCCACCAAAAACCTCTCGGGAGCCCGTTCCGGCATACTACCGGAGTGGGGATCCATCACCGGTGGCCAGTGAGGGAGTCCTGAATTAGGGGGTATCCGGATAGCCGGAATGTGTACAACGTCCGGACTACTGAAGCATGAAGATACAAGACTCGAGACTTCAGCCCGTGTCCGGATGGGACTCTCCTTTGCGTGGAAGGCAAGCTTGGCGATCCGGATATTGTGTTTCCTTCCTTGTAACCGACTGCATGTAAACCCTAGCCATCTCCGGTGTCTATATAAACCGGAGAGGTTGGTTCTTAGAAGGCCGATCACAATTACAATCATACCATCATAGGCTAGCTTCTAGGGCTTAGCCTCTACGATCTCGTGGTAGATCTACTCTTGTACTGCCCATATCATCAATATTAATCTAGCACGAAGTAGGGTTTTACCTCCATCGAGAGGGCCTGAACCTGGGTAAACATCCTTGTCCCTTGCTCCCTGTTACCATCAGCCTTGACACACAGATCGGGACCCCCTATCCGAGATCCGCCGGTTTTGACACCGACATTGGTGCTTTCATTGAGAGTTCCTCTGTGTCGTCGCTGTCAGGCTCGATGGCTCCTTCGATCATCATCAACAACGCTATCCAGGGCGAGACTTTCCTCCCTGGACAGATCTTCGTGTTTGGCAGCTTCGCACTACAGGCCAATTCGCTTGGCCACCTGGAGCAGATCGATAGCTATGCCCCCGGCCACCAGGTCAGGTTTGGAAACTTGAACTATACAGCGGATATTCATGGGGACTTGATCTTCGACGGATTCGGGCCAGCGTCAAAAGCCCCGAACAGTCACGATGAGTACGGCTTAAACCTGTTGTCAAACGATGCTCGGGATATCACCCCGACAGAAGCCTCGGATCTAAATCCGGGGCAGGTTGCGTTACCTAAGGACGGAGGGTTGGACCCTGCCCCGCAGGCCGTACCCTCATCGGCGATGGAGCCGAACACAGGCCTCACTTCTAAGGGAGCCTGTGACTCTAGACCCCCGGATTTATATCCGGTTGTAGGTTCCAGCCCGCACGTCCCCGAGCCTGCTGAACCTGGTTGGGCTCCGGTGATGGAGTTCACCGTGGCGGACGTCTTTCAGCACTCGCCCTTTGGCGACATGCTGAACTTATTGAAGTCTCTCTCTTTGTCAGGAGACTCTGTCCGGCTTGAGTGGGAAGCAGACGATGACAGAATTTGTTGCCCACCCACCACCCACTTCATTGCCACGATCGATGATCTAACCGACGTGCTTGACTTCGACTCCGAAGACATCGATGGTATGGACGATGATGCAGGCTCTTCATACAATATATATATGGTGGACACTCCGAAGGAAACTAATGGCGACGAGGCAACAGAAGATAACCCCTCGGGAAGAAAATCAAAGCATGAGCGTCGTCGGTGCTGCTCCAAGCCCTGCTAGAGCAATACCGGCCCCAGAGACGAGAGTAATCCGGATGGCGCCGAAGAAGAATATGACCCTGACCAGCCCGCCTTCGAGCAGGCCGAACAGGAAGATGAGCAGGTCCGCCCAGAAGAACAGGCGACAGACAGATACCTGGAGGAGGACAACTACATGCCCCCCTCCGAAGACAAGATTAGCCTCGGCGACGACGAATTCGGCGTGCCTAAGGACCCCGTGGAGCAGGAGCGCTTCAAGCGTAGGCTTATAGCCACTGCGAGGAGCCTGAAGAAGAAGCAGCAGCAACTCCAAGCTGATCAAGACCTGCTCACAGATAGATGGACTAAAGTCCTGGCAGCCGAGGAATATGGACTCGAGCGCCAAACGGCTGACCGGCCACCTCGTGGCTAGGACAAAACCGGATATCAGCCCGAATACCAGCCCGCACCCCCACGCCGATACACTACGGCCCAGGGCAACAGGCAAGACCTGCAAGATATTCTGGAAAACAAAGCAGGACAGCCAAGATCGATCTACGGATCGCGGGGGCGTGCCCCAGCGCGCGACGATGACCGTCGCGTCGGATACATCATCAACAAGTCTAGCCGGGCCGAACACTGCAACCCAGACCAATTTGAGCTGCGTAGCCACATAGCCCGGCACAGAGGCGCCGCACACCCCCTATGCTTCACCGACGAAGTAATGGACCATGAATTCCCAGAAGGGTTCAAACCCGTAAACATCGAATCGTACGATGGCACAATAGACCCCGCAGTATGGATCGAAGATTTCCTTCTACACATTCACATGGCCCACGGAGATGATCTACACGCCATCAAGTACCTTCCCTTAAGCTCAAAGGACCAGCCCGGCACTGGTTAAACAGCCTGCTAGCAAATTCCATTGGCAGTTGGGAAAACCTGGAAGACGCATTCCTCGACAACTTCCAGGGCACATATGTGCGACCACCGGACGCTGATGACCTGAGCCACATTACTCAACAGCCCGGAGAGTCAGCCAGGAAATTCTGGACTTGGTTCCTAACTAAAAAGAACCAAATAGTCGACTGTCCGGACGCCAAAGCCCTGGCGGCTTTTAAGCATAAATCCGTGACGAATGGCTTGCTCGACACCTCGTCCATGAAAAACCCAAGTCCATGGCAGCTCTCACAACACTAATGACCCGCTTTTGTGCGGGTGAGGACAGCTGGTTGGCCCGCAGCGGCACCACGCCACATTTTGTCACTTCGGACGGCCGCGATACTAACGGCAAGCCACGGCGTAACAGACATAAGAGACGGAACAACGGCGATAGCACTGAAGACACGGCGGTCAACGCCGGATTCAGCGGATCTAAGTCCGGTCAGCAAAAAAAGCCGTTCAAAAGAAATAATCAGGGACCATCCAGCCTGGACCGCATACTGGAGCGCTCATGCCAAATTCATGGCACCCCGGACAAGCCAGCCAACCACACTAATAGAGACTGCTGGGTGTTCAAACAGGCTGGTAAAATAAACGCCGAAAACAAGGACAAGGGGCTGCACAACGACGATGACGAAGAGCCCCAGCGTCCGAATACGGGGGGACAAAAGAAATTTCCCCCCATGTGAAAACGGTCCATATGATCTATGCCACTCACATCCCCAAACGGGAACGGAAGCGAGCACTACGGGACGTCTATGCGATGGAGCCAGTCGCCCCCAAATTCAACCCATGGTCAGCTTGTCCGATCACCTTTGATCATAGGGATCATCCTACTAGCATCCATCATGGTGGCTCAGTCGCATTGGTCTTAGACCCAATCATCGACGGATTCTACCTCACGCGAGTCCTTATGGACGGCGGCAGCAGCCTGAACCTGCTTTATCAGGACATAGTGCGCAAAATGGGCATTGACCCTTCAAGGATCAAGCCCACTAAAACCACCTTTAAAGGTGTAATTCCTGGAGTAGAGGCCCGCTGTACGGGCTCTATAACACTGGAAGTGGTCTTCGGATCCCCAGATAACTTCCGGAGCGAAGAGTTAATCTTCGATATCGTCCCTTTTCGTAGTGGTTACCACGCACTGCTCGGACGAACCGCATTCGCTAGATTCAATGTGGTACCACATTACGCATACCTCAAGCTCAAGATGCCAGGACCGCGTGCTGTCATCATTGTCAATAGAAATATGGACCGCTCCCTTTGAACAGAAGAGCATACGGAAGCCCTCGCGGCAGAAGTACAATGCGGCCTACTCCGACAAACCAATCCGGCGACAACTTCGAGCACCGTCAAGCGAGTCCGGAGCACCCCGCAACAGGATCATGAGGAACGCCAAGAGCGTGATTAGCAGTCCGGCCTCTGCTTAAGCCCCTTTAAAGCAGCATTCGTGCCACGCGTACACAATTACGCACTCAAGATACCATGGGCATAGGCGGAGGCGCATCAACGACTCAGTCAATAGTGCGGATAACCACCAAATACCTTCATACTCTTTCCCTCTTACCTTTCAGGACACCGTGTTAGTGCAACATCCTCAGAAGAGCCGAATTTGCTGGACTTATATGGGAGGGACATCCAAGGAGGCAACATAAGTTGTGCACAGAAGGAAATACCCAGGTGGAATCTATTTACGATCACTATACCTGCTTTATCTATCTGTACATAGCCTGCCCCTAGATAGGACATGTCAAATAGTCCTATTTTATCTCCGCTTAATGCATCTGTTGTAAACATACGCTTAAACGTATTTTTCGTCAATGGGAGATTATATATAGCGTCAGCTTATTGTTCTTATTTGAGCACTTTTTCTCTTAAAAATGTTTATTTGATATTGCATCCGTACACCTTGGTGCGGTCAATTTGCCAGGGGCTTCTCATGGCGCCCCGTAATATGGCAAATAAAGTCCAAACACTTTCAACAGTGCGGCACCCCGAACTTATAGCACTATATGCATCAGCTCCGAATCATGTCTTGGGTCTACAGTTGGGATAGCCCGGCTCCCTTGTTTTGGTGCCTTATGTTCCATTATATCGGCTAAGGTAGCACAAGGAGAACTATTACGATTGTGTCCCGGTTCTTCCGGACAAGCACCTCAGTAGAGAAAGCCGAAAACTGACCGGCATGATGTGGCGAGAGCTGGTCGCTGTTCGAGAGGTCTTAAAATCCTTAAAGATTTTCCGCTTTAGGCGATAAATTGGCTTCGTCCGATCCAGGCGTATATAGCGCCCCAATTCGGCCTTCCGGATTCTAGGGGCTTCACCGAAATTTAAAATTGTAGACTTCTATGGCTAAGTGAAAGTTATAAAGCCGCATAGTCCGATTGCCTTGTTCCCTGCGCTGGCCACCTCCTTAATGGACCAAACATTTGGATAAAGAGTGTCCGGGTTTTCCACGAACACCCCAGTACTAGTTACATGGGGGCGGAAGCCGACGACTGGCCTACTTTCAGAATTTCATAAACAGCCACACAGAAGGTAATATTTTAAATAAACAAAAGCGCCACATACCACAAGTAACTTCGTCTTTAATTTACAAACATGACAGAAGTGAATTCATTCTAAAATGGCGTCCTTGGTACACTCATCGGCGACGAGACGAGCACCCTTCATCACGCCATCATAGTACATCTCGGGATGGCGATGTGCCTTGCCCTCCAGCACCCGTCCTTGACCAGCCTCTCAGCATCCAGCTTGCCCCAATGCACCTTGACGCGGGCAAAGGCTCGGCGGGCACCCTCGACGCAAATGGATCGCTTGATCACTTCAAGTCACGGGCAGGCATCCACCATTCGCTTGATCAGGCCAAAGTAGCTACTGGGCAGGAGCTCACCAGGCCACATCCTGACTCTGAAGCCCTTCATAGCCAGTTCGGCCGCCCTGTGGAGTTCGACCAACTGCTTCAGTTGGTCGCTCAGAGGCATCGGATGTTCGGCCCCAGCATACTGGGACCAGAACAGCTTCTCCGTTGAGCTCCCCTCCTGGGCACGGTAGAACTCCGTAGCGTCTGATACACTACGTGGCATATCTGCAAATGCCCCTGGAGAGCTCCGAATTTGAGTAAGTAAAAGAAACGCCTCCTCCACATGTTTGCTTTGCATAAAGAACTTCTTACCCGCTGCTATCATTTTGGCCTCCTGGATCTCCTGTTGTGCTTTCTCGGCTTCGGCCTTGGCATCTTTCAAATTTACAAGGGCCTTCGCAAGCTCGACCTCTTTCATCTTCAGATCATGCTCCACGGACTCGCACTTCTTGCCGAGGTCCTGGAGCTCTTGCTGTACCTCGCTCACTCTAGCACTTTGCTTTTCGCACTCCTTGCGTTCCAAGGCCGCTTTGTCTTTGGCCTTGGACAGCGCTTTCTTCAGGGACGCCACTTCGGCGGTGGCCCCTATTACACAGTCACGACTCTTTGGCGTTAGACTGACCAATTTTGCCTATCTTTAAATACATACGAGCGGGGAATCGCTTGCCTTTATTCTCCTCGAGCTGCCTCTTCGAGAGGCAGAGCTCTCCCTACGCCTGCTCCAGATCCCGCTTCAGTTCGGCAACCTCGGCAGTATGGGCAGCAGCAACAAGCAGCACAACCTACTTATGCACACGAATATTTATTGTTAGACCCTTGTGGATTATAATTGACCCTCCGTTTGGTTTTTCCTTCCGAACACCAAACAGAGTATCAGGGGCTACTACCTATTGGGTGGTAATCTTACACATATTTATTACTTACCTCAAAGCCTATCAAGAGGCTGGTGCAAGCTTCGGTTAGTCCGCTCTTGGCGGACGAAACCTTCCGAATCACCGAACTCATAAGAGTACGGTGCTCCTCATCTATGGAAGCGCTGTGAAGCACTTACAGTAGACAATTCGGCGCCTCGGGTGCACAGGAAGTCCTTGATGCAGACGGCTCGCCCTCCCTGACGAGGGGCTGTCCGCCTAAGTTCGGAACCATTGAAGGTTCCGGGACAGTGTTCGGCTGAGAGCCCGACCTATTATGGCTCTCATCGACACGATTCGCGGGGACCTTGAACCCCGTGTGTCCAACATGATGCGGAGCATCCCTCGACCATGCCCATGGATGTCACACCGCCACCGCAAGCAAGGAGAGGACCTACGACGAGAGCTCACGCACACGACGTCGGAACTGAGGTGAACTCTTTCCTCTTTGAGTTTCATTCGGATTCACACGAGAGTCGGGTTCTACCTCAAATGGATACATTGTGCACTAGTAGGTACCAAGGAGAAGATCGTGAAGAGGCAAGGATGGAGACACAAGCAACTAGCGAGGACAAGAACGAGGAGAACCGGAGTCCCCTAGACACACCGGGTGCCCGGCCCCCACAGCCCCGGGTGCCCGGCCCCTCCACCTGGGCGCACCCCGGGTGCCCGGCCCTCCTCCTCCTCGGCGGCGCCGGGTGCCAGGCCCTCAAACCAGGTGCCCGGCCCCCTGCCCGCCGCCACCGCACCCGGTGCCGGCCCTTGGCCCGGTGCCGGAGCCACCTCCAGCGCCCGGCCAGTCGCCCCGGGTGCCCGGCCGAAGCCGCCCAGCCCCCTACACCGACCCCGGGTGCCCGGGCCTAAGTCCCCCGGGTGCCCGCACCACTCCAAGGCTTGCGTGCCTTTTGGGCTTTTTGCCCTTGTATCCCTCTCCCCTCTCCCAACTCGTCCCTAGGCTATATAAGGACATCCCCTAGCTCATTTGGAAGATAGCAAAGTATTTGATAGACATTTGTGAGCTTTGCTCCATGGATCCACTCCACTAGGAGATCAAGACCTCCTCTTGGAGTGAGCAAACATCAAGACCTCCTCCTTGGGGAAGGATCCCCATCATAGGATCATCAAGCCCTCATCTCCTTCATAGGATTTGGGATAAACTCTACCATGTATCTTATTTCCCTTTGATTGTTCATGTACCTTGTGGATCTTGTGTGATTGTTAGTCTAGTGGATGTGTGATTTGGACTTGTTCTTGAGTGTTCCTCTTGTTTTCCCTCTTGTGTTCATCTTGTTCTTGGGGATTCCCCCTCCAATTCATGAAAGATCTTCACCTAGGGTTCCACCCTACAACATCTTGGTATCATGAGCCATGGTTTCTCAAGAAATTGGAGCCCCCTTCTTGTTCTCTAGCCTAATTTTGTTGTGTTCTTCCCCAAATTCGAAAATTCCCCACCAAAAATAGCCCCAATTTTTTTTGTGATTTCTTGGTTTGATGAGATTTTGTTGGATTTGATCCATGGATTTGCTTGGTTTCAAGTGGATCTAGCATTCCCCCATCCATCTCCACCTTTCCCTCCACAAAATCCACCAATTTCTTGCATCTTCCCACGAATTTCCGCCCAAACCCGACACCCCCGGGCACCCGGACCTCAAACCCCGGGCACCCGGACCCCCCCGTGGAACCTCTTTGACCCCCACGGGTGCCCACACCCTGAGCCGTGGGTACCCGCACCCCCGGGCTGTTTGCCCCTGCTCACCCCGGGTGCCCGCACCCCCAAACCCCGGACACCCGCACCCCCCAGAATCAGCCACGTGCACTTTACCGTTTCGGCCATAACTTTCACTCCCGGAGTCCGATTTTCGCGTTCTTTAGCTCGTTGAGTAGCTATTGACATCCCCATCCATATATATAGGTTCCATCACCATTTGACTCCATCAAAAATTTGGCATTTTTGCATCTTTGCATAGGCCATCCACCATATCATACGCAAAACCACCATCGCTCTCCGCAACCTAACCCGTTTTGGACCCATATAGCATTTGTGGTTGCTTGAGTGGTGACTTGAGTCTCCTAATTAGGTGTTTCGGCTACTTAGGGATGGTTGCTTCGTCATCAACCACCACCACCATTTCCGCATTGCTAACTCCGGAACCACTGAGGGAGTCCTGGACTAGGGGGTGTCTGGACAGCCGGACTATCATCGCCCGCCGGACTCCAAGTCCATGAAGATACAAGATTGAAGACTCCGTCCCGTGTCCGGATGGGACTTTCCTTGGCGTGGAAGGAAAGCTTGGCGATACGAATATGTAGATCTCCTACCATTGTAACCGACTCTGTGTAACCCTAGCCTCCTCCGGTGTCTATATAAACCGGAGGGCTTTAGTCCATAGGACAGCATACATTACAACAATCATACCATAGGCTAGCTTCTAGGGTTTAGCCTCCTTGATCTCGTGGTAGATCTACTCTTGTACTACCCATATCATCAATATTAATCAAGCAGGACGTATTGTTTTACCTCCATCGAGAGGGCCCGAACCTGGGTAAAAACATCGTGTCCCTCGTCTCCTGTTACCATCCGCCTAGGCGCACAGAGTTCGGGACCCCCTACCGAGATCCGCGGTTTGACACCAACATTGGTGCTTTCATTGAGAGTTCCTCTGTGTCGTCACCAATAGGCCGGATGCCTCCACCCGTCTTCAAAGACGGCGTTTTCACCGAAGGGGCCTTGGCCGCCGGCCAAACTATCCGGCTAGGTGGTTTCCTTATGACTGCCTGTCCGGCTGCCGCTTCGACGGCGACTTCTCAAGTCGTCAGAAGCAATCTTTGCGTCAGCCCGAAAGCTGCCGAATAGTTGGATCCAATAGAGCTCGTGTGTGTTAACGAGCTCTTGGATCGCATCGCCGCCCTGGGAGTCGCTACGGACTACAATCAGATTGGGCTTAAAACCGATCTGAGAGAGATCAACTCTCCCCAGGCCACCCACCACGCCGCAGTGGTAGAGGAACAATACGGCAATTCTTCGCCTGTATTGAAAACTATTCACGTCCGGATCCCCGAACCCTCCATGCCGGATTTCCGCGGAGGGACGGATTTCGATCGAGCATTGAACTTGAAATCATGCATCGCTCCGGACTCGCTGGATTGTCTCCAGCAAACCAAGCTTCCAAATTCGGAAACTCCTCGGCCTTTGAGCCCCAAGATGGGCGGGGATCCGGACTTTAGTCCACCCACCCGCCGAGACATATGCGATCTATCTCTAATACGGCAAGAGCCCGCTGAAACAGTCCATCACTACTGGGCCAGATTCCTCCTGGTTATGGACAGGATAAAGGACTGCCGAGAGGAAAACGCAATTTCAATCTTCTGCAATAATTGCACGGACAAGGGAATACTAAACGCCATTGATCGTCGCAAAATTACGCGCTTCACCGATCGGCATCCATAATGCGAAATCTTGTGCGATGGAGAGTTTCCGCAAACCGAAAATCATTTTGGGATAATCCGCCCCAAACCTAGTCATGACAAAAGGCGCCTTACACTAAGGCCCCAGATGCAAAAACCAAAAAACAAAAACCCAACAAGGGGAACGGAACCGTACTGGAGGGATGGCTCAATGGACCCTGTAAGCTTCATAGCACGGAGGGAGCCGTCCCAACTCATAGCCTTCGAGCATGTTGGATATTACGGCAGGTGGCCAAAAGTGGCGAGGAGCTTCTAGCCCCGGAAAACAACTCCAACAATACTGGTATGGTATCAACAGTCTTCGAGACTTTCGCGTCAAATAATATGCGAAAGCGAACAATCCGCGGACTCGCCGAAGTCTACCAAATAGCAATAGCAAATCCATGGAGTGACACAGCTATCACCTTCAGTGCCAGCGACGAACCTAAATTCCGAACAGCCAGAGCACCAGCCGCACTGGTGCTTAGTCCCATAGTGGACGGCTTTGGACTAACAAAAGTCCTCATGGATGGCGGCAGCGGATTAAACCTCATTTACGAGGAAACTCTGCGGAAAATGGAAATCGATTGGAGCCGTATTGAGCGAAGCAGCACAACCTTCAGAGGAATAATCCCTAGCCGGGAGGCACGCTGCACCGGACAAATCACACTCGATGTGGTGTTCGGCTCGCCGGACAATTACAGATCCGAAGAAGTCACGTTCCAAGTGGCCCCGTTCAACAGCGGATATCACGCTATATTAGGACGAGAGGCATTCACAATTTTTCAAGCAGTACCTCATTACGGGTACATGAAGCTCAAAATGCCTGGGCCCGGCGGAATAATCACCCTCACTGGTGATCCGGACATAGCACTCCGCACCGAAAATAAGACAGCTGCACTAGCCCTAGAGGCACTATCCGAAGCCTTAGCAGCAGAAGAACTTACCGCGCTGCGCTCTACGGTGAACAGGGACGATGCGATACTCAACAAAAGATCCAAGTCCACCTCCTTCAAACCAACAGATGAAATAATAAAATTCCAGGTCCATCCAACGGAACCAACAAAAACGGCCTCCATCGGGGCACAATTGAACCTCGAAGTAGACGCCGCACTGCGTGAATTCCTTCGGGAAAATTGGGACATCTTCGCCTGGCATCCTTCGGACATGCCCGGAATCCCACGCAGGTTGGCAGAACACAGCCTAAACATTCTAAAAGGATTTAAGCCAGTCAAACAGGCTCTTCGACGATTTTCCGAACCCAAAAGACAGGCAATGGGAGAAGAGCTAGCCAAACTATTGGAAGCCGGATTCATTAGAGATATCAAACATCCGGACTGGCTAGCAAATCTGGTAATGGTATCAAAGAAGGACAAAACATGGCGCCTCTGTGTCGATTTCAAAGACCTCAATAAGGCTTGCCCAAAGGATCCCTTCCCTCTCCCCCGCATCGACCAAATTATCGACGCCACCGCAGGGCACGATTCGTTGTGCTTCCTGGACGCATACTCTGGCTATCATCAAATCAAGATGGCAGAAGAAGACCAAGCCGCAACGGCGTTCATCAATCCATATGGACCATTCTACTTCAACACGATGCCCTTCGGACTTAAAAACGCCGACACAACATATCAGCGCATGATCCAAACATGTCCGCCACCCGGATCGGCAAAAGCGATCGAGGCATACGTGAGCGGCGTGGTCGTCAAAACAAAACACATCGAAACTCTAGTAGGCGATTTGAGGCTCACATTCGACAACCTCGAGCATATGACATCAAGTGAATCCGGAAAAATGTGTTTCGGCGTACCGGCGGAAAGCTGCTGGGCTTCATTGTATCCGATAGAGGAATTGAAGCAAACCGGCTAAAATCCGAGCTCATCACAGTTGGATATTCCAAAGACCTCAAACAAATACAAAAATTAACGGGATGCGTGGCAGCTTTAAGCGCTTTATCTCCGTCTAGGAGAAAAGGTGTTGCCCTCTATCGCCTCCTCACGCGCACGAACACTTCGAGTGGGCGGATGCGCCACCGCCGGACTTCGGCGAAATAAAGGCCATCTTGGCAACAAATCCGGTCTGGCTGCGCCCACTTTGGGCGAACCAATGTTATTATACATCGCAGCAACGCATCAAGTTGTAAGCGCGGTCCTCGTCGTCGAGCGAGCGGCGGAAGGGCGAAATTCCCCTCAAAAACCGTGTATTATGTATCCCTTTGTGTTAACCCCTGCAAATCCGTTACCGCATTATCGAGAAGATAGCATATGCGGTGTTCATGGCGTCCGGAAACTCCGACACTACTTTCAAGAGTGTTCGATAACGATGGCCTCTGAAGTACCACTCAATGACATTATAAATAACCGCGGCCTTAGCGGGCGGGATTGCAAAATGGGCCATTGAGCTCTTACCATTTGATATAACTTATAAACCTCGCGAGCTATAAAGTCACAAGTTTTGGCTGACCGTCGCCCGAATGGACCGAGGCGAACTCCCTAAAAATGCGGCGCATACTCAATTGGACTATGCATTTCGACGGCTCTAAAATGTTGGCGGATGGGGGCTGGCGTCGTATTAGCGTCCCCAACCGGAGATCTGATCCGATATGTACTCCAAATAATGTACACGGACTCCAACAACGTAGCGAATCTGAGGCCTGTTACATGGTCTCCGGATGGCGTCTCCATGGGCATTCAACGCCTAGAGGTGCGTGGGGATTCAAACCTCGCAATATCCCAAATAAGCGGAGACTTTGGCGCCAAAGATCCGAAAATGGCAGCATATCGCAACGCTGTCCTAAAAATGTCAGCTCGGTTTGAAGGACTTGAATTCCATCACATAGCCCGGGACAATAACCAAGCGGTCGACGTACTGGCACGCATCGGTGCGAAACGTGATGCTGTCCCTCCAAATATCTTCCTGGAACGGCTCTTCAAGCCATCCGTACTATGGGAAGAGGAGTCCGAAAGTGACAAACTGGAAAGAACTGCGCCAATCGGCGATGCAGCCAACGACATAACACCTTCAGCCCACGTTATAATGGCAGTAATCGCCCCATGGACAGAACCTTTCCTAGCCTACCTGCTTAGGTAGGAACTTCCCGAAGACCAAAACGAGGCCCGCTGCATAGTCCGGTGATCGAAAGCCTACAAGGTCCATGAGGGAGAACTTTATAAGAAAAGTACAACCGGAGTCCTTCAAAGGTGTATCTCCGAAGAGGAAGGGCGAAGCCTCCTGGCGGAAACTCATGCCGGATTAGGCGGACACCACGCAGAAGCCCGGGACCTTGTAGGAAAGGCATTCCGTACAGGATTTTATTGGCCGACGGCCAGGGCAGATGCTCAGGACTTAGTCCAGAAGTGCGTCGGCTGTCAGCTCTTTGCTAATCAGAGCCACATGCCGCCCACCGCCCTCAAAACTATACCCATTACATGGCCGTTCGCGGTCTGGGGGCTTGATATGGTTGGACCCTAAAAGGAGGAACCCACAAGCAAAGATACCTATTGGTCATGGTGGATAAATTCACCAAATGGATAGAGGCCAAACCGGTCAAAACGGCAGAGTCCGTACCAGTGATAGACTTTATATCCGGGGTAGTACACCGCTACGGAGTCCCCCACAGCATCATCACCGACAACGGCATGAACTTCACAGCCGACGAGGTCAAGTCATGGTGCAAAAATATGGGCATCAAGCTCGATTACGCTTCAGTATATCACCCTCAAACCAACGGTCAAGTGGAACGAGCAAATGGTCTCATAATGAGCGGCATTAAACCCAGGCTAGTGCGGTCACTTACTAAATCTTACATGCACTGGGTTGAGGAGCTCGACTCCGTACTCTGGGGGCTGCGGACAACGCCTAACCGTACTACCGGATTCACACCATTTTTTATGGTATCTGGTAGAGGCAGTCTTGCCTGTGACATTATTCATGACTCACCTCGAGTGCGCATGTATGAGGAAAGAGAGGCCGAGCTTGATCGGCGGGACAGCTTGGACACATTGGAGGAAGAACGTGGCGTCGCGAAGGCTCATTCCGCATTTTATCAGCAGCAGGCCCGAAGATATCAAAGCAGAGAAGTACGGGCCAAGACTTACAACGTTGGTGAGTTAGTTCTACGCCTGCCGGACAAGAAGAAGGACAAGCTCAAGCTCAAATGGGAGGGCCCCTTCATTATCGATCAAATCCTGACCGGCGGAGCGTACCGTCTATGAAATGCGTCGGATAACCGACTAGAGCCGAACCCCTGGAATGCAGCCCGCCTCCGACGATTCTACGCCTAGCGCCGGACTAAGAGTTCGTCACCTTCCCCAGTCCAAACTTTTACACTTCAGCTGTCTTCTGTTTCTCTTTTTATGCCTTTCTATTTAAACAAGCCCTTATGGGCCTATTCTCGCATATTTTGCATACACATGATGTGCCATCCGCACCCATCATTCGCGGGGGCTTCTTTTACAGAAGCTCAATTATAAGGGTTTCATACCAAGCACATGTGTCAAGCTTCCACATGTACCTTTTGTTCACCATTATATGCATCGATATTACTTAAGTTTTGGCCAAGCTGGGTTGCCTGGCTCCTGTGCTTACCCCTACGTTCCCGATTGTTCGGCTAGGAGGTAAAGGGAGCACCTCTGCGATTATTCTTGCGGGTCAGCCGGATGTGTACCTCAGACCGGGTGAAGCGAAAGCTAGCGTTCTTAAGGAAATATTCGTCGGTGACCTAAAAGATGATTTTTACCTACTCATTTATTAGCCCCAGATGTTTTTTCTGCTTTTTTTTGATCGGACATGCACTTTAGGGCATGCCTCGAGAAAGGAACCCATAACGGAACTATTCTCTCTGGAAGATGTTTCTTACTAACCATGTAATATAACATAACTAGTTGGGCACTTGTCTGATAAAGCACTAATGACCCCTACGCCTGGTCTCCATGCATACCTTGGTTGTTTTTAACCAAAAAGGTATTCGGACACACTCCAGACTCTAGGGTCCCGAGGTTGAAGTGAAAAGGTCGGCAAAGACAAACGATCTACAATCCGGCTAGAAGGCATTTCATATGTCACTTTAAAGGAAAACATACATCGTCAAAGTTACTGATTGTATTCCTCCTCAATCCCGTCTAACAGGCTGTCGGACTTACAGCCCCGTTGGAAAATTTTAGCAGCCAGCTCTACCTGGCTGTATACTAAACTCACAGGGATCTCCTTCCCATCGGGCCCCACCGGTCCAACTTCGGCCATGTGGTTGGGATCCGCCTTCTTGTAACGCGTCTTCACCATGGCCCAAGCCTCCACGGCACCTTGACGGCAAGCGAAATCTTCCACAAGCAGGCGTTGCCGCACTCCACAAGCTTCTCCGAAGCTCCCCAAGGCCCTCGGGTAGGGAGAGGGCTGGCCATAAAGCACTGAGCAGCGCGCTCATTGCTCGCCGAACTTCGTTCGAGCAGTTGCAACAGCTCGGGAAGTTGATCACCCGTGGATACAGGCATCTCCTCGGCAGGGCGACCTGTGAGTATACCTACAAGACACACTATGTCAATTCGCTTCTTCGCCGAACTCTTCTTTCAAAAGGAGTCGGCTCAAGCACTTACTATAAATGCCGCGACGAAGCCGCTGATTCTCCTTAATGGAGCCGGAGAGCGCGGCCTGGGCACCTTTCAGCTCTTCTCCGAGCTTGGCATTCGCATCCTGGAGCTTGTTCCTTTCTTGCTGCACCCTATTCAGGACACTCTCGCCGGCTTTTAGCTGGCGCAGCAACGACTGTCTGTCCGGATTTTGTCCGGCAGCACCTGCAATGTCATTATTAGACTTGCGTGCACGCCGCACAATGCTTATATTTATTAATAAAAATGTGTTACCAGGAGGGGCCTCTGCGTCTCCTCCTGCGACAGCAAGTGCGGCCTCTAGTTGGGCCTTGCAATCTTGCAGCTCCCGAGCCAGCTGGGCATTCTTCTCGGAAAGAGCCTTCATTTCAAATGATCCTTAAATCAGTTAACATAACTACTTTAAGTCTCGGGGGCTACTGGTATATATAAACCATTAAAATTCCTTTACCTGTATGTCTTTCACATACTGCTCCGTGGCTCTGGTAAAACCATCTTGGCGGCTTGCGGAGATGCGCGTCCCTGCGTTAAAGGCATCCAATGCCTCGGGGAGAAGCACGCTTCACGAAATCTTGTCCGTGGCGCCTATGGTTCATGGCGCTCTCCACCTCAGACTTGGTGGCGGACAGTCTGTCGGTGTCCTCCGTTTGAGAAGGATCCGGCCCGCGTCTTGCGCTTGCCTCCCCCTCCAGGCCGGGCGCTGGAGCCTGGCTGGTGTGGTTGGGATCAGCAACTTCTGCGCCCGCAGTCCGGCGAGCATTTTTTCTCCTACAAAGATCATGAGCACTTAGGCGTTTCCTAGGAACGTTGCTTTGAGAATTCAAATACGAGCTATACCTTTGCGGCGACGTTTCTGTCTGCACCACACTCCTTTTTCGCCTGTTGGTCCGGACTGGCCTCTGTTGGTCAGCCACCGCGGGCTCGGCTTCCTGCTGTAAAGGCACTTCCTGTAGCATACCATCGTTCGCGGAGGTTAGAAAAGGGAAAGGAAGAGATAATGGTGTTCGGACCTCGGTCACGGTCACCTGAGAAGCCGGATACAGCCCGGGGTAGTCCGTCGTAATGGCAACCAGAGCATTGTCCATGCTGAGCTGGTAAAATACCCCGTCGATCAGCTCCACCTCGATGTCCGGATCCTCTTCGGAGGCCGGATCTAGGGATCTTTCCGGATCCTCGGGTTGCGGAGCAGGACTTACCATGTCCTCCACAGTCCGGCGTAGATCCTGCGCCGAAGACATAATATGAGAAGCCTAAACTTTGAAAGCATGGGTTGAGCCCTTAAAGGTGTTCGCTTACCCATCCTCTAGGGTTGTTCATGGAAAACCCGTTTAAGGGGTTCGTTCGAAGGAAATCCTCCTTCTCCCCCTTGTACAGACCGGACAGGATCTTCACCAGGTCCTCGGTCGAATCCGGCCCTTTGCGGCCATGACGGGTGGCATCGTCTTCCCCGTTAAAATTCCACATAGGGTGGCCTCTATATTGCAATGGCTGTACCCCCCGCATGATGCATGTCACCATGACTCCGATCATGGTCAACCCAGAGTGGGCCAGCAATCTTATTCGGCCGATTAAGTAATGGACGCTCTTGTCTTCCTCCAATCGGGGGCTCCGTGGGCACCAGCTTAGGCGTTTCTTCAGGGGAGCAGCACTAAACTCCGGGAGGCCAATCCGGACTGGGTCTGGCAGCGGGGCATCTCCTATGTAAAACCACTCTGAAGGCCAGTCTTCGGACGCCTTCTTGGGAGTACCGGTTGGGTATCCGGTCCCGGTGATGCGCCATATTTCGGCGCCGCCCACTTGATATATGGACCCCCCGTGAGAGCGGGGTACGAGGCAGAACAGCCTCTTCCACAATGCAAAATGGGGCTCGATGCCCAGGAACAGCTCGCAAAGAGCTACATAGCCCGTGATATGCAGGACAGAGGCGGGTGTGAGGTGGTGAAGCTGGAGTCCGTAAAACTCCATTGGGAATCCGAGTCCCCTTATCAGATAGGGGACGAAGCATACTCTCTCCCCCTTATTGGGGCTTGGGGTAGCCTCCGCTTGCCTTCCACCTTGATAAGTGACCAGCCCGGCTCGAACCGGGACCATGAAGGCTGGAGGTAGATATCCCCCCGCTTGGAGCTTCACAAGCTCGTTGTGTGGAACAGAGCACCTCCTCAAATCTCCTGGCTGCGGGCTGGGAGCGCGAGAAGAAGAGCCGCGTCGACTGTCCATGATGGAATGGATTTTTGGGTCAAAGGCACTCCAATGAAGTATTCGCGGGAGGAAGATGGTGTGGTTTGGATCTGGATTTTTGCCTCTTTTGTAGGCGGACGACTCGCACAACTAGGGGGTGAAACGTAAAAGATACCCTGGCTTTTCGCATTCGTGCGACACGTGGAAAAGGGTCATTATTTGGCGTAGAAGCCGAGGAACACAGTATTTAAGATGAAGCCGGATATTATTCGGCCGGTACATGGAATTTGAAGGGAGAACCCGCCTTGCAACGCCGAAGACTATAAACGCGCTGGACTTATCGTCATTGAAGCCTGGTTCGGGGGCTACTGAGGGAGTCCTGGACTAGGGGGTGTCCGGACAGCCGAACTATCATCATCCGCCGGACTCCAAGACTACGAAGATACAAGATTGAAGACTCCGTCCCGTGTCCGGATGGGACTTTCCTTGGCGTGGAAGGCAAGCTTGGCGTCTGGATATGTAGATCTCCTACCATTGTAACCGACTACTGTGTAACCCTAGCCTCCTCCGGTGTCTATATAAACCGGAGGGGTTTAGTCCGTAGGACAACATACATTACAACAATCATACCATAGGCTAGCTTCTAGGGTTTAGCCTCCTTGATCTCGTGGTAGATCTACTCTTGTACTACCCATATCATCAATATTAATCAAGCAGGACGTAGGGTTTTACCTCCATCGAGAGGGCCCGAACCTGGGTAAAAACATAGTGTCCCTCGTCTCCCGTTACCATCCGCCTAGACGCACAGTTCGGGCCCCCCTACCCGAGATCCGCCGGTTTTGACACCGACAACCACCAATGCATTCCGCTACCACCATTTGACATTTTCCTTGAGATTTTGAGTTCGCGTTTTTTTTACTGTTTCCTAAGGTGTTTCGGCTACTTAGGGACGGGTCTACATCATCTTGGTATCTAAATCAAGAACACCGCCACTCATCATCACCGCGAGGTCGTCATCGACATCGACCACTTCACCAATTTGACACCCTAACCGTAAGCAAGAACGGTACCCTCTATATCATCTTGGTATTGTGCTATCCTATCATTGTACATTCTTGCCATTACATTGTTAACCCCTTAGCCCATTTTACGTCACTTGCCTATCGAGATTAGCCATTTGAATATTGCCGGCAACGTTACTTGTGCATATTAGTGATTCGTACCTTCCATTGCATACATACCATATCATATTGGTGTCATCTTGGTATCATCATATCATCCCTTGTGTCACAAGATCGTTCCCGCATATACACAATTGCTATCTTGGTTTCTGCATTTCACATAAGTGGCCATATAAAAAAAGCTTTGAAGCAAAAAGAGAGTAAATAGCTCGTGAGCAAGAGCCATAGCATCATACTACATTGCACATAAGATTGTCATATCCGATCATCTTGAGAAGAACATCGGGAACATCATACACATAGCATACTTGCGGTCGAAGGCTCATACATTTTGCATCTTGTAGGTTGTGCACAAGTGTTGTATCCGCCAATTGAGCAATCGTGCTAGCGTCTCTCTTGAGTTGTGCAACATGAGCGTTTTCCGTGGATTCCACATTTTGTGCTCATTCCTTGGTTGCACGACCCCATTTATCTATCCATGTGTTTGTTTCCGTGTGCCACATATTGCTATTGGTCTACTTGTTTCACTTGCGAATTTGTGAATATTTTCCAACATTATTGACTCTTGCTAACATTTTGCATCAAATTTTTGTGCCACTATCCTCACCGAGCTCCACTATAAGCTTTACTTGATAGGTGTGAGTGAACAAGTCCGGTACCAATTCCACTATTCTTTCATCTCACATTGAGTGAAACGGGATACATCCTCAACTTTGGGAAAAGGTAACTTGGTATTGTTTATCTCATTTCCTACTCACCTCTACTCGAGTCTTGTGATGGATAGGCAAGGCATTTCATCTCCGGTCCTCCACGACAACGACATCGTGAACAACTACATCACCAAAACATCCATCTTCGGACTACAAATGCGAGGCATTGAGCGACTCACCGCCGACATTCATCAACTTGAAGCACGGACAAGAGACTACCTCGACACCAAGTTGGCCGAACAAAGGGATCAAGTACGCGAGATGTTGGCCAACTACAAGTCTTCTTCCCCTTCGTCATCTTCAAGGCGGCGATGCTCAAGTGTCCAATCTTCGGAACATCATCGAGCTCAAGCACTACAACACCATCAAGATGAAGATGCTCGTGATGCATACATCTACAAGTCCCAAAACGCTCTACATCAAGCTACGGCCAAACTTCATGAGCACAAGAGAAGACCGCGAGACAAGCACCACCGAGACGGAGCTACGACTACTACCACCACTTCGTCATCTTTGCCAAGTGTTCTCAAGTCCATCCACGGCAACGATGACGAGATGATCGAGCATGGGATTTTCCCTTTGGTCATGGAGGCGAGCGATGATGTGCCATCTTCGGCCTTCATCCATGGCGACGACGACAAGATGGTTGAGCATGGGATTTTCCCTTCGACCACGGCGACGTATGATGACTTGTGACTTGTGCCACCATATTGAGAGTGAGAGTGACCTCACCACTAGCCCCATATATGACGAGTTGCCCCAATTCCCATTTGAGGAGAGCCACCACCACCACCACTTGAGTGATTTGAGTGAGTCCACCATATGCGAGATTGCGTGCACCTACCTTGAGGGAGTCAGTGAGCCACCACATAGAGAGAGTGAGGCCATTTTCATTTCTAACAACTTGACCTCTACCTCTATTGTGTCTTATCATTTGGTGCTAGGTCCCATATATGATGATGCGCCGATCCACGACGACTTCGTCCTTCCTTCGGACAAGACGATGGCCATGGTGAACTATGATGCACCTCCCACATGGTTCCATCACGATGATGATGTTGACCATGCTTTGGTCTTTCCCACCTCACCTACACCACTTGAGTGGAACGAGAAAGGTAACATTGGTGAAGGTGATGCTCTTGTCCCACTAGTGGACATTCTTGACATTGATTGCTTGCATGATGTTGATCCACCTATTTCCATGCTTCATGCTAGTGCGATTACCCCATGCGATGATTTGCCCATTTATGATGAGTTTGATGATTTTCATGTGGACTCTATTAGTTGTGATGCCATGTTACATAGGATTTCTTGTGATAATTCTCTTGGTCACATCATGTTTGATAATCCGCTTGACTTGTCATATGCTATGCATGAGATCACTCATATGTCTTATTTGCAATCTCATCATAGTGACTATGCATATGCCATTAAAATTAATCCAATTTGCACATATGACATAGATGACAAGCCCATGGTTATTGGCATTTGTTTTTCTTGTGATGATATTGATATGCTCCCTTTGCATCATTTATCTCATATGCCATGCCATGACCACCTAGCTTCGGATATGCATTGTTTTGGATGTTCTCCATTTTCTCCATATGATGTTTCCACTATTGCTCATGAGGACACCCCCATAGTTTCCTCATACATTTTAGGAGATTTTGATTCATCCTATCCATTGCATGATCCCACTACTTGTGTGCACCATATGCTCCCCATGAATAAACATGCTAGTGCTGTGCCATATACTTGCATTCTCAATTTGTGTCTCCATCGTGTCATACACAATAACTATTCTTTCATGATGGATGACATGTTCTTATACCATGCATCAAATTTCTTTGAGAGATGCTTATCTTGTACTAACTCACACGTGCACATACACATCATGATGGATGATGTGTACATTTACCATGAACACAATTTCTTTGGTTTATGTCTCTTTTGTGTAGGTACCCATGAATACTTGTCAACCTCGCAATCCCATGAGTTGACAAAACGAGCTCTCGAGAGAAACGAAGACTTGGGATTCCACGGAGTGTCTTTCCCACCGCTCTCTTCGCGCAAGGACTTCGCGAATTTCTTCTACATGGCTCTCACTTGGTTATGGGTTATTTACCACTTCTCACTTTATGCCCATATTGCCATGTTCACTTTGCATGATATGCTCATTCATATGCCTTTGCCATGCATTTGTGACCCATGCTTTGCATTACACATGATGATTGATTCTATTATGTGTATGTGTATTTGCAAGCTTGGTGGAGATCTTGCTTGTTATTGCCATGTTTGCTATGTGCTCCATTCCTATGATGATACTATGATCTTGCTTTGTGCTCGTGCTTGCAATATGTCATGTGCATTGCCTATATCTCTTATTTGCTCACATGACATGATTGCCATGATTTCCTCTAGTGTGTTGCATCTTCGCTCCACTAGTTTGCACAACTTGATTTCTATGCTTTCTCATGTTGCATCCACTTCTTGGATTACTTGCTCCTATCACATGTTTGGTTGCAACAATGTCATTCCTTCGCATATGCCATGTCCCATTGATTGCTACACGCTTGCCTTGATTGCCTCACACATGATGGACAATTGCTCTTTCTATTGTGTTGAGTGCCCCTCGATATTCACTACACCCTATGCACATTATGCTTGGACTTTCTTGCACTTGCATGTGTTTAGTCATATCATCTTCTTGGGTCTTGTGAATGACTCTTATGCATACCATAGACCATTTATCGAGAACCTTATGCATGTTTGCTATGATCTTGAGGTCGATGCTTGCTATCTTGTCAAACATATTTGCATCGCTACCTCACATTTCCATACTTGTTTCCATGATGTCCTTGATTGTGCTAAGTTTGTGTGCTTACATGCCATGCCACACTCCCTTGTCACACCATATGCTATGCTTGATGAACACTTGTTTGGTTACTCACCTCTTGAATGCTTGGTTTTGCTCTAATGCTAACCGCATTTGTTTTTCCAAGTGTTTGTTCTACTCGTTCCTTTTGAAGGAATCACAAGACGGTGCGACATTGGAGAGTGACCATTTCGAGCTTCAATATGACAAGTGCTTGGTGGTTGTCCACTTCTACACGGCAACGCCTTCTCTTCCCCATGGTGATGAAGATCACGATCCCTGGACGGATCTCTCCCAGGGGGGAGATGATGCGGAGCATCCCTCGAACATCCCCATGGATGTCACACCGCCACCGCAAGCATGGAGAGGACCTACGACGAGAGCTCACGCACGCGACGTCGGAACCGAGTTGAACTCTTTCCTCTTTGAGTTTCATTCGGATTCACACGAGAGTCGGGTTCTACCTCAAATGGATACATTGTGCACTCATAGGTACCAAGGAGCAGATCGTGAAGCGGCAAGGACGGAGACACAAGCAACTAGGGAGGAGAAGAACGAGGAGAACCGGAGTCCCCTGGACACATTGGGTGCCCGGCCCCCACAGCCCCGGGTGCCCGGCCCCTCCACCTGTGCGCACCCCGGGTGCCCGGCCTCCTAGCCTCGGGTGTCCAGCCCTCCTCCTCCCAGGCGATGCCCCGGGTGCCCGGCCCCTGCCCCAGCCGCCAGCCACCGCACACCGGGTGCCCGGCCCCTTGGCCCCGGGTGCCCGGGCCACCTCCCACGCCTGCCAGACGCCCGGGTGCCGGGCTTGAGGCCACAGGTGCTCGGCAGGCCGCCAGCCCCCTGCAGACGACCCGGGTGCCCGGGCCTAAGTCCCCCGGGTGCCCGCACCACTCCGAGGCCTGCGTGCCTTTTGGGCTTTTTGCCCTTGTATCCCTCTCCCCTCTCCCAACTCGTTCCTAGGCTATATAAGGACATCCCCTAGCTCATTTGGAAGATAGCAAAGTATTTGATAGACATTTTTGTGCTTTGCTCCATGGATCCACTCCACTAGGAGATCAAGACCTCCTCTTGGAGTGACCAAACATCAAGACCTCCTCCTTGGGGAAGGATCCCCATCATAGGATCATCAAGCCCTCATCTCCTTCATAGGATTTGGGATGAACTCTACCATGTATCTTATTTTCCTTTGATTGTTCATGTACCTTGTGGATCTTGTGTGATTGTTAGTCTAGTGGATGTGTGATTTGGACTTGTTCTTGGTTGTTCCTCTTGTTTTCCCTCTTGTGTTCATCTTGTTCTTGGGGATCCCCCCTCCAATTCGTGAAAGATCTTCACCTAGGGTTCCACCCTACAACACGACATCTAGGACCCCGCCTCGGGGCGTCTCCAGACTCACCTCCCCCCGCTCTGGGAGCCTTTGGGACAACACCTCCGTGTCGTTCGCGGGTTGAGGAGTAGTGGCTGTTGGAAGCGAATTGATCTCCGAATCACTCAGAGACCCGGAGGAAGACACTTCGGGGTAAGCCCTGGCCGGACTGCATATATGTTCGGTGTTAAACAAAAGCTATAGAATGAAGTTATGATGGAGTGCGGACACTTACGATCGCACCAATGGCTTCACCCTGGGCAGCCACCCTTCCTCACTATGAGCGGCCGTGGCGGAGTAGTCCAGAAGGGGTGCCTTCCCCTTCTTGGACGCCCCAGCCTCCCCCTCCGGGGCGACTTTTCTCTTCTTCTCCCCCCAGTGCGGGAAGGTGGAATTTCTCCTTGATTCCCCCCGCCTCCGCGGGAGGAATCTGTCTCGTCGTCATCAGATGATAGGGGTATGACGGCCTTGCGCCGAGGGCCTTTTCCGCCCCCCCGGCCCGCCTCCCCGGGCCCCTCATCCTTTTCGGATGGGGCGTCTTCTTCTTCCTCCTCCTCCACTTTGTGGGAGGAGTCCGCCTCGTCGTCTTCGGACGAAGCTTCTGGCACAACTTACGCCGGAGACCCTTTCGGGTCCCCGGAGCCTTCTTCTCGGCCTTCTTCTCCGGCACCTTGTATGGTGCCGGGACCAGCATCTGCGTCAGGAGAGCATCAGCTGGGCCTTCTGGCAGCGGACCTGGACAGTAAACCTGCTCCGCTGTCTCCATATAATCTTGAAGCAAATATGCATGACTACTTAAGTCTCTCCTATTAATATATTGGGAAGAACCGGGTCCGGTGGTAGTCTGAGAACTCACCTGACTAGGAGCCTGCGCGGCATGAAGCCCGCGGTCCTCGGATGTGGGAGGAGGTACTTCGGAGGCCTTGAACAGCACCTTCCATGCGCCTTTGTGCATCATGTCGTAGAGCTTCCGGAGCGTCTGGTGTTCGGCCGGGACGAACTCCCACAGATTGACTGCCCGCCTTTGGCAGGGCAGGATCCGGTGAACGAGCATGACCTGGATCACGTTGACAAGCTTGATGTTCTTGTCCTTCATGCTTTTGATGCATGTCTGGAGTCCGGTCAGCTCCGTAGAATCGTCCCAGGACAGGCCCTTCTTTTCCCAGGAGGTGAGCCGCATGGGGGCTCCAGATCAGAACTCGGGGGCCACTGCCCAGTTGGCGCCACGCGGCTCGGTGATGTAGAACCACCCTGATTGCCATCCTTTTACAGTATCCGCAAAGGAGCCGTCCAGCCAGGTGACATTAGGCATCTTGCCCACCATGGCTCCTCTGCACTCTGCTTGCTGGCTGCTTACAACCTTCGGCTTCACGCGTGAAAATGGGGAAATCTTATCCCTTTATGGAAGCGCCGAAAAGCGGTGCGCCTCCCCACTTGCCCGTTCGGAATCGCTTGTTTCCCAAGCGCCATGATTGATGGCGTGGTGGGATTACCCATACCCGTATTGATGAGAATCCCGTGATAAGGGGACACGATCTCTGCTTCGATAAGACGTGTCAAAGAAACCGCCTCGTAATATGCGTTGTAGCTGGTTGTGGGAAAACTGTTCGAATAATGACCTGACCGTAATAACAAGTCGCGTCATCAGAAAAAGTTGTCAGCAGATTGCATTTGTGAAATATCATTCTCTCTACGGTGGCATATGAAGATCATCTCGTGGATCCGGACACAGTCTAAGTGTTTGATGATTACTTTGGAGTATTCGGAAAAGGAACCCGCCTTGCAATGCCGAAGACAATACTGCGCGCCGGACTCATCGTCATTGAAGCCTAGTTCAGGAGCTACTGAGGGAGTCCTGGATTAGGGGGTATCCGGACAGCCGGACTGTGTACAACATCCGGACTATTGAAGCATGAAGATACAAGACTCGAGACTTCGGCCCGTGTCCGAATGGGACTCTCCTTTGCGTGGAAGGCAAGCTTGGCGATCCGGATATTGTGTTTCCTTCCTTGTAACCGACTCCATGTAAACCCTAGCCCTCTCCGGTGTCTATATAAACCGGAGAGGTTGGTCCTTAGAAGGCTGATCACAATTACAATCATACCATCATAGGCTAGCTTCTAGGGTTTAGCCTCTATGATCTCTTGGTAGATCTACTCTTGTACTTCCCATATCATCAATATTAATCAAGCAGGAAGTAGGGTTTTACCTCCATCGAGAGGGCCCGAACCTGGGTAAACATCCGTGTCCCTTGCTCCCTGTTACCATCAGCCTTGACGCACAGATCGGGACCCCCTACCCGAGATCCGCCGGTTTTGACACCGACAGCCATCTTCATCATCCCGGTGCTCTCCATGATGAGGAGGGAGTAGTTCACCCTCGGGGCTGAGGGTATGTACGAGTAGCTATGTGTTTGATCTCTCTCTCTTTCTCTCTCTCTCTCTCTCTCTCTCTCTCTCTCTCTCTCTCTCTCTCTCTCTCTCTCTCTGTGTGTCTCTCTCTCTCTCGTGTTCTTTAGGTGATACGATCTTGATGTATCGCGAGCTTTGCTATTATATTTGGATCTTATGATGTTTCTCCCCCTCTACTCTCTTGTGATAAATTGAGTTTTCCCCTTGAAGTTGTCTTGTCGGACTGAGTCTTTAAGGATTTGAGAACACTTGACGTATGTCTTGCCGTGCTTATCTGTGGTGACAATGGGATATTCACATGATCTACTTGATGTATGTTTTGGTGATCAACTTGCGGGTTCAATGAACTTATGCATAGGGGTTGGCACACGTTTTCGTCTTGACTCTCCGGTAGAAACTTTGGGGCACTCTTTGAAGTACTTTGTGTTGGTTGAATAGATGAATCTGAGATTATGTGATGCATATCGTATAATCATGCCCACGGATACTTGAGATGAAATTGGAATATCTAGGTGACATTAGTTTTTGGTTGATTTGTGTCTTAAGGTGTTATTCTAGTACGAACTCTATGATAGATCGAACGGAAAGAATAGCTTCATGTTATTTTACTACGGACTCTTGAATAGATCGATCAGAAAGGATAACTTTGAGGTGGTTTCGTACCCTACCATAATCTCTTCATTTGTTCTCCTCTATTAGTGATATTGGAGTGACTCTTTGTTGCATGTTGAGGGATAGTTATATGATCCAAGTATGTTATTATTGTTAAGAGAACTTGCACTAGTGAAAGTATTAACCCTAGGCCTTGTTTCCTAGCATTGCAATACCGTTTATGCTCACTTTTATCATTTGTTACTTTGCTATTTTTATAATTTAAAATTACAAAAACCTATATCTACCATCCATATTGCACTTGTATCACCATCTCTTCGCCCAACTAGTGCACCTATACAATTTACCATTGTATTGGGTGTGTTGGGGACACAAGAGACTCTTGGCTATTTGATTGCAGGGTTGCTTGAGAGAGACCATCTTCATCCTATGCCTCCTACGGATTGATAAACCTGAGGTCATTCACTTGAGGGAAATTTGCTACTGTCCTACAAACCTCTGCACTTGGAGGCCCAACAACGTCTACAAGAAGAAGGTTGTGTAGTAGACGTCAATGTCCCACGAACTCCGATCCAGCAGAGTGTCGAAGGAGAGTTTCGTCAGCATGACGGCGTGATGATGGTGATGATGATGCTACCGGCACAGGGCTTCCCTAAGCTGCTGCGATATGACCAAGGTGGATTATGGTGGAGGGTGCACCGCTGCAGCTAAGAGATCAATGATCAACTTGTGTGTCTATGGGGTGCCCCCTCCCGTATATCTGAGGAGTGGAGGAGGGAGGGCCGGCCCTCTACTATGGCGGCATACAGGGAGTCCTACTCCCACCCGAGTAGGATTCCCCCTTCAAGTAGTAGGAGTAGGAGAGAAGGAAAGGGAAGAGAGAAGAGAAGGAAGGAGGGGGCGCCGCCCCTCCCCCTAGTCCACTTCGGACTAGGCCTTGGGGGGTCTGCGGCCTGCCCTAGGAAGCCCCTCTCTCTCCCCTTAAAGCCCAATAAGGCCCATATACTCCCCGGCTAATTCCCGTAACTCTCCGGTACTCCGACAAATACCTGAACCACTCAGAAACTTTCCGATGTCCGAATATAGCCTTCCAATGTATCCATCTTTACATCTCGAACATTTCGAGACTCCTCGTCATGTCCCTGATCTCATCCGGGACTCCGAACAACCTTCGGTACATCAAAACACATAAACTCATAATACCGATTGCACCGAACGTTAAGCGTGCGGACCCTACGGGTTCAAGAACTATGTAGACATGACCAAGACATGTCTTCGGTCAATAACCAATAGCGGAACCTGGATTCTCATATTGGCTCCCACATATTCTACGAAGATCTTTATCGGTCAAACCGCATAACAACAACGTTGTTCCCTTTGTCATTAGTATGCTACTTGCCCGAGATTCGATCGTCGGTAGCTCAATACCTAGTTCAATCTCGTTACCGGCAAGTCTCTTTACTCGTTCCGTAATGCATCATCCCGTAACTAACTCATTAGTCACATTGCTTGCAAGGCTTATAGTGATGTGCATTACCGAGAGGGCCCAGAGATACCTCTACGAGAATTGTAGAGACAAATCCTAATCTTGATCTATGCCAACTCAACAAACACCATCAGAGACACCTGTAGAGCACCTTTATAATCACCCAGTTACGTTGTGACATTTGGTAGCACACAAAGTTTTTCTCCGGTATTCGGGAGTTGCATAATCTCATAGTTATAGGAACATGTATAAGTCATGAAGAAAGCAATAGCAACATACTAAACGATCAAGTGCTAAGCTAACGGAATGGGTCAAGTCAATCACATCATTCTCTAATGATGTGATCCCGTTCATCAAATGACAACTCATGTCTATGGCTAGGAAACTTAACCATCTTTGATCAACGAGCTAGTCAAGTAGAGGCATACTAGTGACACTCTGTTTGTCTATGTATTCACACATGTACTAAATTTCCGGTTAATACAATTCTAGCATGAATAATAAACATTTATCATGAAATAAGGAAATAAATAATAACTTTATTATTCCCTCTAGTGCATATTTCCTTCATTTTCAAATACTTCTTCAACATTTTTCAAATACCCATTCCATGAAAAAATGGGTGCATGCACCTATCGGCCTAGAGGAAGCAGACTGGGGGCCAATCGGCCAGAAGTAGGCCGACTGGATCCAATCGGCCGGCAGTGAGCCGACTGGGGGTAGTAGGCCAACTGGATCCAATTGGCCGGTAGTGGGCTGACAGGGGGCGAATCGGCGGCGATGAGGCTTCTTGGATCAATCGGTCGTGATGAGCCAATGGGCATTATTTTTAAAATATATAATTACCACGTAATATTTTTGAAGTTTAATAAAAATAATGTATTATTTAAAAAAATTAGCCTTACCCTTTCTCTATCATTAGTGCCACTTGGGTTCAACGTGTCAACCGCCTTAAGTGTGGCCACCAACCTTTGACAATCTCAATTGATTGTCGACCACCGGGAGCGAAGAGATCTTCCAGAGCGGTCAATTCCACTTTTGTTGTGTAGAACAAAGTGCTCCTTCATCCGGAGCCAATATGCATCTCTACTTTGATCCCCTCCAACGGCGGGATCCCTCAACACTTACAACCAAGTATTGCATAGCAAGATGTCTTCGTCCATGGTGTAGTGTTGCCCCATCTTCCTTTCGGTGCATCGACGATGCCCTCACCATCCTCGTCCACCTCAAACTCATGATCATCGGAATGCATCTCATTGGTTTGAGACTAATGAGAATTGTTGGAGCCAACACCGATAGTTGACATATATGCCTCATCATTGAAACTACAAAGTATATACAACAAAGCAAATAAGCTATCCACATGCATACATTCAAAAAACAACAATAAAAAAGTGGGCGAAATTTTACCTTGAGGGCATTTCATCGCACACCTTCTGCGCGTCGGCCCCCGGCTCAATGAGTGAGCTCGCCGGCGCTTCGGTAGCCGCCTCGTCCGTCGCACGCCCTACAAGCTTCTTCTTCGGCCTCCTAGAGGAGCCGTCTGCTGCCTTGTTCTTCTTCGCGGACACCTTGCCCTTCTTCACTCGCGCCGCATTTGGGAGCTTTGAGAGAGGGGCGCGCGGATTCATCTTCGCCGAGGCCATGGCGGCATGGAAAGGCTGTGTGCGATGCCCGTGCTTGGAGGAGCACCGCCGGAGGCGAAGCCAAATCTCCCCGTGCTAGGGTTTGCGGCGGCGGGGGGGGGGGGTCGCGGGTGTAGGACGGGGTGAGGGGGATGCCGGCGCGTCCGTCCATCGGGTGAATTCGCCGGCGGCGGCGCGGGCAGGGCGAAAGTGGCGCGGCGGAGAGGGTGCGGCGCGAGCACTGGAGTGTGCGGCGCGTGGGGGCGAGCGCAGCAAATAAACAACGCGTGATGGTGTTTCAGACCGCGCGCTGAACTACTTATGCCGTGCACACAGTTTTTGCGTCTCCGCTGGAGCTCCCGGAGCAGTTGTGCGCGTGCAAAAACCCCTAAAATTTACAACGCGACGTTTATATAGCGCGGCTATTGGAGATGCTCTAAACGGTTTCGTTATCGATTGTGGGGTCATATGAAAGAGGTTCTGTTCCAATATCCAGATGGAGACGGCGACCCTGTGTTGGGCTCTTTAGTTATGCCGAAATGATTTGGTTTTCACAATATATGTTTCTTCTCCACTTATGCACTCATGTTCACATTGGCACCGTACGAGATCTTTGCTTCAGCGTCGAAGCACATGGAGGATTTATGGCAGCATGTACATGGTTGTAGTGAACAACATAGGACTCTTATCACCTTAGGCTATCTAGTTTGTTGCAAATTATGTAAGCTTTATCTTTTCAGCGCCAACGGATTTCTGAAGAGGAGAATGGCGTTTTGGCTCCTAGGAGTGCGTGCTCCCGTGTGGATAGTGAACAAAAAATATCTTTAAAAAATTCAAAAAAATCGGATTTTTTTAGATGTTCATGTTAGTGTTGCAAGCATCCATGAAAATTTTCATCCTTGCTTGCTGCATGACAGTATAGTAGGGCAGTGCATATGGATGCGGAGACGCATTCAGAAGTAGTGGAGTATTCTCATTTCCTTGCAGACCTGGCACTGTGTTTCTACCATTCAACACATAAACAGGGACAGACCAAGAACGACCCAGTCCCGGCAGCAGCCCAACTTTGGTGACAACCAGACTATGGGGAACTTCAGCAATATCTTTGATGTGGCACTTGACAAGAATTCTAGCTTTGTTCTCATTCGGTCTTGGCCAAGCAAGAAGCTTACCAAACCTAGAAACCGCCTTATGAACATAATGTTCAGTCATGTAATCCATATGGAAAGCAAGCATGAATATCCAAACTTCATACTCAAATGCAGGCATTCTCCTGTTAATCCCTTCATCATGAGGGATCAAGGTAAGATAAGAATCTTCAGTTAAAGCATGCGGCCCCTCTCTAATAGCTCAATCTCTACTCTGAACATCAAAAAAAGCAACACGGCCAATCGCAATCGGATAGACAAACTCATCCTCAATCTGATACTCAAGATCCTCCCTAATGATGCGACAAACTTCCTCTAACCAAATCCTCTTCTGATGATCTGGTATTGTGTGTGTGGGGGGGGGGGGGGTGATCTCTATCAGAGCGTACCTGTCGTGGTTCAGATGTGGCTCATCCACCACCATGGTGCTCCTCTGCAGTCGATGATCTGGCCCGCGTTCAATGTGGGCGCCGATGGGGGTGAAGGCGAATGGGCGGACCGGAAAGTTCGCCATGGCGGCACCACTAGGGTTTTTCGAGGGCTCGGATGTGTTTAGAGCAGGGGAGGGCGAGTCAAGAACAGGGGAGGAAGAGGAGGTGCACGAAACTGGGAAGACTGCGTCTGGTTGGGGCCCCAGGGCGGTGGAGTTGATAGCCGGGGGGAAGGAGTCGTATCGACAAGCAATGAGGGCCAGCCACGTCACTTGTAATCAGGATTTTCTGTTTCACTTTTCACACCCGATCCCGATTTTTACCATTTATATCCCGCAATCCTGGGTGGCGGATACTATTCCGTTCCCCACATAATGGCAAGGTTTGTTTGAAGCTCTTGGGCCGCCAAAAATATTTTGGCCCATTCCAACCTCCACGGCATAGCATATGACCCAAATAGTTGCAGCTTCTACATCTTTTAAGCCCAGGACAGCTAGTGGCAGAATGTCCACTTTGGGTACACGCTAGGCATGAAGATAAATTACGGCCCAATATGCATGCGTCTATCTGGTCATACTGGATATCTGAGCATAAACATTGATCGATGGAATGAATACAACATTGGCAAAAGATACCTGGGCAGTCCGAAGCAAGATGACCATGACGCGAGCACTTTAGACATTTCAACAATCGAGAGTCAGTATACTCCTGGGTTGGCACATCCTTGATTTGGACCATAAGTAAAATATCAGCATCAGAATAACCAGCTTGCCAACCATCCATAATATGATGTAATTTTTCATCCGAGATGGAATTCCAGTAAATCTCCCTGAAACGAGATCCCTTGAAAGAGGGGGCAAAAGACTGCAGATTATCCTTGTGATTGCAAACAAAATCACCCAGCCGAATATTCAGCTCCGGATCCGAAATAATTGGAAAAAAGAACTTTCCAAAAGAGATGCTCTCGGCGGCCGGACCCGAACTCAAACTCAACTCCTGCGAAGAATTATGTTCATCACTTTGCATAGACACAGGGAATTGATCAACCTTTCTCTGCTGATCTTGAAGCCACTTAGATTTAACAGCTATAGATCGAAAACCCACATCAGGAAGAAAGCTATCCGCATGCCAACCATTCCCCGATCGATCAATGTCTGAATCAATTTCACCACGAAAGAGATGAAAATGACAAATGAAGTCTGGCCAGATCCGATCCTTAAGCCCATAGATAAAGTGTCCCACACGATTCGAGGCCACCGAAAACCGGAAACGGCGATCACTTAGCCGCAAAACCCTAAAACCCAAACTGAGACCACCAATGCATGATTGAAGCGCGAGGGCCACCGATTCCTCTGTCAAGGGAAATGATGCCGAAGAGAACGAGACGACCAGGAAGAATTCCTTGGAGGATCTAGGGTTGGCTGAAGAGAAGTGCACCGTGGACCCAAACTTGTCACGTACCTGAGATTCAATCGCCAAACCCGAAGAGAAGTCCCAATAGAGGAGACTCTCCATGACGCCGTGGTGGCTGCCATGGCCGGAGTGGCCAGTGGCAGGAAGGGTGGCCGCCGGGGCCGGAGTGGCCACCGGCGGTGGTCGCATAGGACAGGGAGTCGCCTAGGAGAGGGAGTCATGTTGTCATATACTCACTTCGTTCCCCAACTGATGTCGTACAAACTGAGTCAAAGAGTCAATGCTTTTTAAGTTTGACCATGAATATATACAAAAGCATGAAGATGAACAACATCAAACCAATATTAATACATCCACCATTAGATATATTTTCATGATATATCTATTCAATATTTAGTAAGGCCCGTCTTCCCTTCCCATACCATTTTTCCTTTTTGTTCGGTGTTGTTTTCTCCTTTTTTTTAATTTTGGTTTTTTCTTCTTAATTCTTGTTTATTTTTTATTTTTATTTTCAAGAATATCTTTTATTTTCACAATTAAAAAAACCACAACCAAATTTTGAATTTGCGAAAATTGGTTGATTTCACAAATATTGTTTGAAACATGCAATATTTTTTGAATTTGTAAACAACTTTTGAATCCAAGAACATTTATTGAACCCATAAAAAATTTTAGTTCATGAAGGTTTTAAAATTCATGAACATCATCAAAATTGCGAATATTTTCTGAATTTGGAAATTTTGAACGTATTAAGAATTCACAAATATTACTTAATGTCACAATTATGTTTAAAAATTTGGACAAAAATTTAAATCACAGATTTTTTTGAATTCTCAAACATTTCTAGAAATCGTTAACAGTTTCAAATTCACAAAAAAACTGAAATCATGATTTTTTTTGTCAAATCATGAACATTTTTAAGCACTTCATTTATATATTTGTGAACATTTTAAGTTCTAAACCAATTTCAAAAGCAGTAACATTTTTTGAATTCACGAATATTTTATGAAATTTTGGAACATTTAATAAATTTATAAGCATTTTATGAAATTTCATTTTCGTCAAAATCCCGAGAATTTTTTATGAACAAAAAAACCAAAACAGAAAAGGAAAAGGACAATGAACAGAAAAAGAAACAGGAGCGCCCGCCCCCACATGGGTCGGCCTGAAGCACGTGAGGGGCGTGTGGGGTGCGCCTTTGCGCACCTCCCGCACAAGGAGGCGCCCTGACTATGCTTGCCTATGGCACATGGTAGCTAGAACTGCAAATGAGTCGAGTTCCGTTAAGTTAGACTAGGCTCAGCTCAAGTTATACTAAATTTCAAGCGAACTCAAACTAAGTGAGCCTCAAGGTTATGGTGTAGAAAGTGGCTCGTGCATAACTTGTAATGACCTTGAGTTGATAAATAATATTGGTTGTTCTTAGTAATATTGATAAATAATATTGGTTGTTCTTAGTAATATAAGGCGTTTTTTCGAACAACATAGGCTACAACACAACATAAGAAATCACTACAAACTACTATTCCAATAAAAACTATAATTATATAAATGTTTTAAAGGTAGTTTGACTTTTTCTTTCTCAATTGAAGATTAGTGCTTAATAGCAAGACATCGTGGTTGAACTAGCAACAGAAAGAAACAAAGGTGCATGTGCTCTCAAACCTTGGCAAAATGTAACACGTCTAACCATGTACCATATTAGGCCTAAATTTTGTTGGCGCTTAATTATACTGATACACACAACATATATATCAGCGTTATTTAATATAATTGTATTATATTGAGTTAAAATCGAGCGAGCCTGTATTGGTTTAAGATACTTATCGATCGAGCTACATCATGTGCTCATACTCAGCCCATTTCTTTTCAATTTGATCTCGAGTCAAGCCAGAATACAAATCGATCCTGAGTGGCCCATAGGCCTCGACCGTTTCTTGCAGCCCTAACTGTAGTGACTCATCTGCTATAGCTAGTTAGCTACTACAACGGCCTAGTTTTTAGTACTTTTTTTTTGTTTTCATTCAGTGTTTTAGAAGAACATGCAGAAGAATAATTTAGAATACTATGATTTTTTTGACCATTTTCGATTAATTTTTGGAAACCCTTTTTTTTGTAAATGCACTCCTTTCCAAATTAGCGAATATTTATTCTGTAAATGTGGACAATTCAAGAATTTAGTTTTTTAAGTGGACACATTTTTAGTATTGTTTTTGAAAATAATGGAATTTGTATTTTTTTGAAATTCCAAATATATTTTTCCAAAATATGAACTTTTTTAAAATCACGAATAATTTTTTTCAAAACTGTCTTTGTTTGGAAAGATAAACTTACTTTAAAAATGCAAGCATTTTTTGAAATCACAATTTTTTTGCGAAATGTGAACTTGTAAAATAAAATCCTGAACAAATTTTTATTTTAAAAATATATAATGTAAATATTTTTTAACACATTTGAAACATTTTTTAAAATTATTGAAACATGATTTTAAAAGAAAAAGGAAAACCTGAGGGAAACTGGTAAAGAATAAAAAAGTAATACAAAAAAGTGAAGCTAAACTTTAAGGTTCCCAAAACTGGGCTGCTTGCCCATAGAATACGATGAAAGTGGGTCGACCCATCTCTCATCATTTGGTTATTCGTGTGTATGATTCACCGACAATGTGACGCAATATGAGTCAAGTACGGTTTGCCCTCAAATATCTCACACGTTATGATGATGAGATCCATGGGGTAGGCCGATGAAGAGGATTCAACCCAGTAGGATCAAACAACCCAAGTCTTCAACAAGAGATTCCTTGCGATAGTGGGGGCCCACCATTGAGTAAGCACGCGCTGGAGTAGCGAACCAAGGGGGGTCCTCTTTGGCAATTAGTAGTGGGCTCAAGCAGCTCGTGCATTTTGGCGTGCTGCACTTCATCATTGATGACTCGGCATGGCATCCTGCCTCCGCCACATTCCCTGAGGGCATGGTGATCGTCGCCAGGAGCATGTACCTCATTGCTAGCCACTCCAGCACCGTGTCCTGGAGTGGTCGGCCATGTACAACCACTCCTGTTGCAAGAGCTTCACCGTCTCAACGAATGTGCCCTTCGGCCAGATAACGTTGGTGAGTTTGCTGATCATAGACCTGCCACAATCTGTGAGCTGGGAGCCGTTGTTGTGCGGCTTGATGTAGAACACCTTCAGCCATAGCACGAAGTGTGGCTCGATGTGAAGGAAGGCTTCACAAAAGATTATGGAAGTGGCGATGTGGAGAATTCAGGTTGGGGCTAGGTGGTGGAAATCCAAAACCCAGACCTCAGACGAGGTGGGAAACAAAGATTACCTGCTCCCTTGATGGGGTGCAGGAATGGCGGAAGCCGAGCGGGTGACACACGCATCTACGAGGGATCGGCACCTAACCGTAAGGGAAACATACTTGTCAGCTTGAATCTTTGCAATGGTGTCGACGGTGACATTGGAACGCATCCACTGCCCCTCCCTACCGGCCATCTCTTGCAGTGGAAGAAAAAGAAGGAAAGAGCAAGAGCCGAAGGCAGATCTCGGGACACTTGAGCTTGCAGGAGGCTCCTGGTGTTGGAGCAGGAAATGAGAGCCTAGGTGGAGCCAATTTACCGTCCCCTTTTTATAGGCCAGTCAAAGGCCAAGGTTCAGCCCACCTCAAAATAAAAACCGTCGGTTCCCAATACATCGTGCAGTATATGAGCACAAATATTAAGGTGTTTTTATTGATGATACCGTTGAAAATCCGGGGCGCGATCTCTTTTGATGAGACGAACCAATGGAAACGGCTTTGGGCCATGTTACACTTAATAATGGCTATCGACGAGATGGCCCGACCCTGGCCACAGTGGTGATGCTTTGGTTTTCGTCTGAAAAAGCTGTCAGGGGTTGACCCAGTCGGCCTGCCTCTTGTTACAAACCTTCACGGCTAAGATAAAGGAGACTTCGGTTCAATCAAAAAAAAGTTATGCCAAAAAGGGGCCTTGTTAGAAGATGGCCCTGCCACCTAGAGCAAATTGTCATATATGATGCATGGCTACAATTTAGGGGAAGGCTAAGAAGACATTGGAGCCAAGCATATCCTCGGAATCAGGAGCCGACGTGGAACTCGTCTACGAAGACAAAGACCTAAAGTTATGAAGTTGTTCCGAGGAAGACGTTGGATGTCCTCGGCTTGAAAACGAGTTCAGGGGCTACTAATTGTACCCGAACTAGGGGTGCACACCACGTCGGCCCGCCATTCATGGGTCGGGCCAAGGACCCACCAATAACTGAAGAATGGGCCTTGCCTGCCCTAGCCCTTGGCATGATCAAGTTGAAGTTCTCCGAAGACTTGGCGTACACTTCAAGGCATATTTGAATGATCGACATGCTTATATGTAGATTGTAACTGACCATATGTAAACCCTAGATAGCCCCGGTGCCTATGTAAGCCGAGGGGTCTAGCCTGTAGAGACTACACTTTCAAGGTCTTAGAGCTTAGAACTCGTTCATACGATCTCGAGGTATATCATATTGTACTTTGTGCCCCATCCACAATAAAAGGAGGACGTAGGGTTTACCTCTTCCAGAGGCCCCGAACCTGAGAAAATACCGTGTCCCTATTCTTCCTGTTATCATCTTGCTCAGATCATCACCTTGGGACCTCCTACCCGAGATCCGTCGGTTTTAGCACCGACAGGCTGTCCGCTCGTCTCCGGTGGCTCTAGGGCCATGTAAGCGTGTTGGATCCCGGCCCTTGTCAGTGGGAGGACTCCGTCTTAGACGTTTCTTTGAGTTTTGTTAGGATTTGTGTCCTGCTTAGAAAGGCGAGACAGTGGCGGCTCCCTGAAGATGGAATAAGATTTTTCTCGCATAGCCCCCGTTCCGGTGATGTATCTAACAACGTCGGAGGGCATGTGGAGGCGTGTCTCCGGTGGATCTCGCGGGATTCGGTCAACGGTTGTCATTGGTGGATCTATTTGGAGACGGTTTTTATTCGTCCATGTTTGTGTGTCTTCAGGTTGGATCCTTCCGATCTATGCGTCTCTTCATCGACGGTGCGCTGGTCCTACGGGACCTTACCACGACGACTTTTCGACTGTCCAATACAACAAGTTTTGCTCGGAGTGTGTGTGTGTGTGGGGGGGGGATGATGGCGACGCTTCTTTGGCTTGCTTCAATGGTTGTAGCCGTCTGTAGGTGATCTACGTATCTGAATGTAATTATTATTTTTTTAATGTGCTTTGTATTGCTATGATTGAAGATGAACCGATGACAAAAAAAAAACACCTAGTCGTGAGTCGTGAGTCGTGACAATTCTATCAGCGTGATGGAATTTTATTGGCTTTGATCTGCTCATCAGAAAAAAGAATCTACCATACATTTTATTCATCGCACTAAACTAGTGCTAGCAAATTTAATGGAGAAAAAAAAATCACTTGATAATGATGAGGATAACGGAGCTGGCGACCATGACGAGCTTCTGGAAGTCTTTGGCGCGCTTGACCATGACCTGCATGACCTCCCCGGTGAAGGTCGCGCAGCTGCCCCAGCACATGCCGCACCCCTTGGCCGCCTCGCCCAGCGTCTGCACCGCCTCCTTTAGCTCACCCCGCCTCAACGCCACCTGCGACGCCGTCAGGTTCTTGACCGCGGCGTCCACGCGCACGGTGCAGTCGCGCACGCACATCCGCAGCCTTGTGCCGCTCGGGGCGCCCGCCAGGTTGACCCACCCGAAGGCGGCCAGCCCCGTGCCGGCCTCGATGGCGATGCGCAGCGACGTCTCCGCCAGCCACCGCGTGTCGTTCACCCTCTGCGGGTCCACCACGAAGGCCAGCGCGCGCGCGCACAGCTGCGGGAACGGCGTCCGCCTGCACACGCTCTTGATCTCCTCCGGAATCGGGTTGGACCCGTAGCCAGGTTCGTCCCACGGCGCGGGCGCCAGCGCAGCCATTGGCGGCATCGCGATGGGTGGCGTCACGGGCTTCGGCGCCATCACCGGGGGCGGAAGCACTGGCTTGGGCAGCGTCGCCGGAGGTGGCAGCACGGGCCTCGGCGCATACTTCGGCGGCGTCACCGGAGGTGGAGTCACGGGCTTGGGCGGCATCGACGGAGGTGGAGTCACGGGCTTGGGCGGCGTCGACGGAGGTGGAGTCACGGGCTTGGGCGGCGTCGACGGGGCTGGAGTCACGGGCTTGGGCGGCGTCGTGGGGGCCGGCATCACGGGCTTGGGCGGCGTCGTGGGGGCTGGCATCACAGGCTTGGGCGGCGTCGTGGGGTATGGGATCACAGGCTTGGGCGGCGTCGGCGGTGGTGCTGGCAGGGCGCCGGTGAGGAATCGGGAGGGGGCGCAGATAAGGGACAGGAGGAAGACGAGCGTGGCAGGCGAAGCGGCGGCCATGGTTCACCGCAGCGTTGCCAAGAGATGGATCCAGACACGAACTAACTCGATCAGTGCTATAAGCCGGCAGCGACATGTACGATCCATACGTGTGAATCCATGCGCGCGGCGCGGGAGCTCAGGGGCGGAGATGCGTCCGTCTGTCCATGCACTGTCTGAATCTGTAGGCACCAGTGGCTCTCCTGCATGCATGTATGGCCATGGCCGGGTCACTCCGAGCTCCGGTTAGTACGCGCGCGTTTGAATAGTAGACGTGTCATTCCACGACAAGAGTATAATTTATGAGGGAAGTGGTTCGACGACCGGGCCCTCGTAATCACAGTGGAGTGTTGGATCCACTGCCACGATGCGATGAGTTTCAGGGGTCTGTCTACCAATGTGCACAAGACAATTGTTAGCGCATCGTGTTGGGTAAATTTAGTTCAGTAGTTCCTCCGTTTTTATTTAAGTTCGCGCATTAGCTTTCGTCAAAGTCCAACTTTACAAACTTTGACAAAATTTATAAACAAAAATATTAACATATACATTAACAAATCAATATCATTAGATTCATTATTGTATATACTTTCACATCATATAGATTTTGTTATGATAAATGTTTATATTTTTTATATAAACTTGATCAAACTTTACGAAGTTTGACTTCAAACCTAATATGCAATGTAAATAAAAATGGAGAGAGCACCTAATTTCAACACCAATCAAGATTGATCCTCAACTCTTAATGCCACATTTTTCGTGAAAAATATTTTAGTACTGTACAATTGGTCCAAATAACTATGCGCCATGAAGTTATACAATCTCACAAAAAGTCTGGTTGTCCCTTCTCTTTCCTCCTACACAAGAAAAAACCTTAGGCTTTCCTTCTCCTCCCGTCGGCGCTATAGCTGGCCAAACGGGCCGGCCCGGCCCGGCACGGCACGACCCATCCTAATCGTGCCTGGCACGGCCCGGCCCTCCTAGGCACGATTATTATACGGGCCGTGCCGTGCCAGCCCGCGTGTTGCAGCCTGCAGCCGAGCACGGCCCGTATGCTAATCAGGCGGCCCACCGCACGCCAGCCCACTAATCTACCTCCTATTTTGCGCCTTTGGCGTTTTTAGCCTATTTTTACTGTTGGCCCATATTAGGATACATAAAAAATATAAAAAAGTTAATCGGGCGTGCGTGCCGCCAGCGTGCTCGCTTCGCCGTGCCCGAGCACGGCCTATGGCGTGCAGCGTCTTGCGAACCCCGCCCGCTTAGCACGTGCGTCTTGCGTCTTGCGGCGTGCTAGCGGGCCGGCCCAACTATCCCGACCCGTTTGGCCAGCTATAGTTGGCGCCACCGCCGATCTGCTCCATCTCCGATGGCCTTTGGGCCATGGAGGTGCGGAGGATCTCGGCCCCCAGTGGCGGGAGGGACCCTGTTCTCGCTCATGTTAGATTCGACGTCTTGATTGGGACTATGTGGTCGCGGCGATGTCCTTCAGTAGGAATAATGTCTCCCGCGTTCTATCCCCGTCCCGATGGTGCGTCTAGCATCGTCGGAGGGCATGTAGAGCCGTATCTCCTTTGGATCTTGCGGGATTCGGTCGATGCTGGTCTTTAGTTGATCTGTTTGGGTCCGGTCTTTGTTCGTCTTCATTTGAGTGTTTACATGCTTGATCCTTCTGCTCTACGACTTTCTTCATCGGCGATGGTTGCTGCTCTAGTGCGTTGGTCTTATGGGGTCTTAGCACGATGATTTCCCGACTATCTACTACAACAACAAAGTTTGCCCGGCTCTGGTGAGGGAGAGACGATGACAGCAGCGCGCCTTCGGCTCGCACCAGTGTTTGTAGTCATCGCTAGGTGGTCCATGGACCTGGTTGTATTTTTACTACCTCTAGTGTTCTTTGTACTATCAAGATTGAAGATGAATAGATTGGAAGTTTCTCCCTAAAAAAACTATGTGCCATGGAGTGCCATGTGCTAACTCGGGTTTGGAATCACACCACATCAATGCAAATACTGATCCGATCGAGGAGGGACCGAATATGTTTGTTTGAAAAATCCAAGGTTCATTTGTCTAATTTTGCCCCAAAAAAAATAGTTTGCCTAGTTTTGAAGTCGAGGGACAAACCCACACCCTTTGTGTAGTTGGAGGATGAAATGTGTATTATTTCCATGTTTTGGCGAACTTGGTAGAAAGCAGGTTAATGGATTTTCTTAAGTTCTATCATTATTTGGCGGTGTTTCAATTACTTCGTATTTTTGTGATTATCTTCAGTTTTCATTTCTTTATTTAAAGTTTTGTAGTGGTTGCACTTGTATTATTTTGTGCAATTCCACTCTTTTTGCGCAAACACCTATAAAACTATTGAGGCGTTTACATACGACTCCCTTCGTTCCTAAATATTTGTCTTTTTAGAAATTTCAAATGGACTACCACATACGTATGTATATAGATATACTTTACAGTGTAGATTTACTTATTTTGCGGGTCATGCTATTCGTCACCCTGGGTGAGGAATAGTTATTCTTCACCCTCTTTATTTTGACATCAATGCACCGTATTTTTATGTTTCGTAATTTTGCCTTATTTCATACATAAAAGGAGAACGTAAGAAAGTATCTACTCGCTGTAAAAAATATTTTATGTTACCTAAAATTACGAATGTAAAAACATAGTGTAAAACATACATAAAATGTGATTTTTCTGGTATTATAACCTATATTTTTGTATTTTATACCAAATTTTACATATTGAATCAATATGCATGTAACTGTTTATATTCTAAATGTAATTTATTTGGGAAGCGATCGTAAAATTACCTCGGGTGAAGAATAACTTATTCTGCACCCTGGGTGATTAATAGTAATACTACTTATTTTGCTCCGTATACAGTCACTTGTTGAAATCTCTAAAAAAGACAAATATTTAGGAATGGAGGGAGTAGTTTGTAACCAATTGGATAATGCTTGGTAGTTCTTCTTCATTCCATGAAGCCTCGGATATTACATGCATCGGGCTAGGATGATGCTGTCCATGAACGGCGATTGGATTGTCTGTTTTAAGATACTCCATCGCGGATGGAGATACCCCTCTCTTCATACGGCTCCTCTATGATCAGAAAAAAGGACTGTTTCGGTATTATCCCCCTGGTTTATCAGTTGCAGGTGAATCCTGTGAAACATCTCTCTCGGCTAGTAACAACACTTGAAAATGAAAAATGAACTTAGCGGCTGTACCGGGTCAGGACCATAAACACCACGAGCCGGTTAAGCAACATAAGCTGTGGGCGAAAGCACACTCGTCATTCTCAGACCTGTGGTCAAGGTACGTGCGAACAAGTTCGCATTCTCTATGTTTCATGGCCTATCCATGAAAGTCGGTATCAGGCTGGCTCGCTTGGCACTTATTGGGCGCCAACTCCCTCCCGGTTGTCACAATCCATTTTATTCCTTTCCTTGGGCCGGAGCTGGACTCTCATGAAACATCTTAGTTACGGCTAGTTCGGCATCCTTCCGCACTGTAGTGGCATGCAGTTATAATTAGGGAGCGGTTAGAAGCGCTGCGATCCGTGGATGGTTGCCGAACAGGGCCTTAGTATATTCAATTTAACATGATTTGTGCCAAAATAGTATGAAAAAGCGAGTCACGAAATTTATGTACTCCCTCTGATTCATATATTAGATATATCCGTTTGAACGACTAGTAATATGGATCGGAGGGTGTATCAATTTGTACATTTCGCACGCATGAGCACATTCAAGATTTTTGAAAAGCTACATTTTCACTGTTCCGAGAATTGGCGAACGTACATAACTACATTTGCACTGGTACCAGTGAGCGATACGAAATTTAAACCAACTAATGGGATTCCATTTTATTTCCAACATTTAACAACTACAGTCAAAATGAAGAGGATCCGTACCAAAAGAAGGAAACAAAACATGAAACTAATAAACTATGAAAAACTAAACAAAACACAAAGAAACTATGAAAAACTAAACTGAGGATCAACAGGAATCCCGCGTTATTGAGCCTTTATCCATTGTTATCGAGTAGACTCGCTGGTGGCATGCCGGCGATCTAGGGTCGGCGCAACGGGGGAGCGAGGGGAGGGAGAGGGGGAGGGCCGGGCGGAGTCTTGGCCGCGATCTTGGTGAGGAAGTTGACGGCGATCCTGATCATCTTCTGGAACTCGACGAGGCTGGCCTCGAGGATGAGCCTGACGTCGCCGGTGAGGTTCCTGCAGCTGATCGTGCAGGCCGACACGTCGGCGATGGCCCGGTCGGCCAGCACCTTGGCGACCACGTGGGCGTGGACCTTCAAGGCGGCCGTGGCGCCGTGGATCTTCTTCATGGCGGATTTCATGGTGACGCTGCAGTTGCTGAGGCAGACCTTGAAGTCCGGCACGGAGGTGTTGAACCCGGGGACCTTGCCCTCGAAGATGGTGGTCGCCACCGCGCCGGCCTCCGTGGCCGCCTCCATGGCCACGGCGACGAGCGCGGAGAAGTCCACCGTCCCCGGCGCGCCGGCGATGAGCGCGCCCCGCGGCGAGACCGACGCCAGCGCGGTCTGGATGTCGAGGAGGCGCGGGCCCAGCTCCTTGACGCAGTGCGCCGGGAAGGGGCCCTCGTTGCACGTGGTCACGAGCGGGCTGGCGCCCGGCGGGGCGCGCCCCGGCGGCGGCGGCACCGCCGACGCCGCCGGGAGGAGGAGGACGGCGAGGGCGAGCGCCAGCACGGTCGGCGCGGCCATTTCCTTCAGCTTGGAAAACTGGATCGAGAACCTCTGTGGTTCCTGTCGGCGGGCTGAGCTCTTGGTTTGTGGTGTGCTGGAGCGGTCGAGCGCCCGGATATTTATGTGTCCGTGGGGTTGCTCGCGCGGCCAGGGAGTGGTTCTTGGTGCTCGTCGTCGGTGCGGCTGGGAGGTTTTTCCGACGGGGCATGCGCGCGGCCATGACCATGGGTGATCAGTGATCGAGCTGCGGGAGTGCCGGATCGGGTGCCGACTACTGGACTAAGCGCGAATGTCCCGGGCGTTTTGTTGTGCTCGATCTTCTTGCCAATTGGTGCATGCGCATGCACGCGTTCTTGCGACTTGCTTCTACGGTGACCGTGCCAGGGCACCAAAGGAAGGCATGGACGTGCATCGCACCGTGCAAATTTTTTTTTGAGGGGTAAATGCTGCCGCTTTATTTAACCAACAAAACTCGGAATGTCGTCCGAGATTACATCAAGAACAAAATTCGGGGGAGCCCCAACCAAATCTTATTTAGTTCATCACCTACACCTACTCTAGTAAATTTATGTGCGGCAACATTAGCGGATCTTCTAACCCATGACACTTTGAAACTCAAAAGAGCTTAAGATGCTTTTAATCTCCTGCACCCAGGGTCCCGTAGCTCCCAGGTTCTTCGTTGGCTGATTCAGCATGTGCACCACGTTTTGGCGAGTTAATTGCAAAGAAGTACCACACTTGGAGCAGTTGTAACGGATCAGTACCACTATTCAGAATTTTTGCAAGTCAGTACCACGTTTGAAGCTAATTGTTGCAAAACGGACTAACTGACGTATTGACGCTGTATCTGACCTTGCGGCCCCGCCTGTCAGGTGACACGTGGCATGTTGTCTTTGCAGATAAGACCCCCGCATTGCACTTAATGACGCAAATGCCCCCGCGAAATTAAAAATAAAAATTGGCGCGGCAGGGATCGAACCCGCGCCCTCCCGGTTCCGACGGATGGGCTCTGCCACTACGCTAGGTCCAGTGAGCTGCTCGGTTAGGATACTAACTGCTTATATAATTAGACGGTTGAATAAATAAAAAGCAGCCGGGAATAGAACCCGCGACGAGGGCGACGCAACACGCGCTCACTACCTTTTTTTTTTGTGCGCCGCCAGTGTTCCAGTATTTAAGTAGCACACGTAAATATTTTATACGGTAACAAAAAGATAAATAGAGCGCATCGTACATAGTGTGTGTATCGTATACAAAAAAAATGTAATTTATATATTTTAAAAAGTTGTATATTAAAAAAAGTGCTCAATGTATATAACAAAATTGTTCATCGTATATTAGACAATAATGTTCAATGTATTTTTATAGAATAATGTTCAGTGTGTATTTACAACCTTTTTTGTATATTAAATGTATATGAAAAATTGAAAAATTTGAAAATATGAAAATCCAAAGATCTGAAAAAGATAAAAGAAATCAGAAAAAAACACGTACAAAAAAAATTATGCATTTTTTTAAATTTTCATTGTATATTTATGTTCAGTGTGTATAACAAAATTGTCCATCGTACATTATACAAGAATGTTCGGTGTGTAGTTATATAATAATGTTTAGTTTGTATTTACAAAAAATATTGCATACTAAACCTATATTAAAAAAGAAATGTGAAACAAAAAAATATTAAAAATGAAAAAAGGACAGGATGTGTCCATACTAGATAAATGTAAGAATGCCACTAGTCTGACGTGAGCATCTCTCTAGTGTAGTTGCTGGCTTGCTCTTTATTTCACTCGCAGGCGCAGGTTCGAAAATCAGCGCAAACGCGACATTTTTTCATTTGTTTTATTTATTTAACGGGTACCTAATATATTAACCTACTATACTAATGCAGCAGCTAACATGGGCTAGCGTAGTGGCAGGGCCTCTGCATCGAAACCGCGATGACGCGAGTTCGAATCCCCGCCGCGCCAATTTCCTTTTTTAACTTCGCAGGGGCATTTGCGTCATTAAGTGCAATGCGGGGTCTTATCTGCAAAAAAACATGCCACGTGTCACCTGACAGGCGGGGCCGCATGGTCAGATACAGCGTCAATAAGGCACTTAGTCCGTTTTGCAACGATTAGCCTCAAACGTGGTACTGACTTGCAAAAAATCTGAATAGTGATACTGATCCGTTACAACTGCCTCAAGTGTGGTACTTCCTTGCAATTAACTCCGTTTTGGCTATCCAGCTCTACATGGACTTTTCCCAGCGCCACCTCCCTTGCTAACTCCAGTGCCCTTTTACACGCCATAATCTCCGTAGCTTCTGGGTCGGTGATGCCTGGGAAAAAACAGCTCATACCCGCCCTGAAAGCACCCTGGTGATCTCTCACCACCGCACCACCTCCTCCCTTGTCGCCATGTTTTGATACTGCACCGTCCGTATTTACTTTGAGCCAACCATCTTCAGGTACCTTCCAACTTGGACGGGGCTTCGGCATCGCAGGTTGTCACTGATCAGAGTGCACCGCCTTCCACTCTTGCATGTGAGCTACAACCGTAGCTATTATTTCATGTGGGGCTGCAATCCTTCTCCCATCTCTCGCCTCGTTCCGAGCCAACCATAAACCATATGTGGCATGTATCATCGCCTCCCTCTCCGCGGCCGAAGCACTGGAAAACCAGTCAATGAGCCAGTTCGCCAAACCACTCTGGGAGCTTATCTGGACCGGTGGGATCGCCACCGATACTCCCATCTCTGAGTGTAGGAGCTGCCAAAATTGTACTGAATGCTGACATGACCAAAACCTGTGATGGACAGTTTCTTCCCGGCCGCATGCAACACAAAAAACTCCGGGCTTTATCCGCCGTCGATGAAGTTCGGCTCCGACAGCCAAGCCATTCTTGATAAGTCGCCACATGTGGATTTTGGCCTTTGCCGGCGCTGAAGTATCCCACAGGGACATGAAGCCCCGGTGCTTTGCAACTGAAGACGAGGATTCCGGCTATCCGGTCCTCGCCCTGAGCATAGCCATCTTCATGTGATAGGCCGACTTCACCGTGAAACACCCGTCCTTCGTAAAGTTCCACGCTAGGTAATCATCATGGCCCGGGCCTCCCACCGCAATTTGTTGGATGTCGTGCACATCATCTGGCGAAAACATGGTCTGCAGTCTACCCCTGTTCCAACTTTTCCCGTCCTCAGCAAGCAGGTGTGCAACTCTTGTTACACCCGGCATATAAATCTGCCCCAACGGCTTCATACTGCTACTCCTCGGTATCCAGTTTGCGTGATGAATACGGACCTGTGTTCCATCGCCTATGCGCCATATCAGCCCCTCCCTAAGCAGATCTCTCCCATGTAAGATGCTCCTGAAGGTATACGATGCCATTGGAGGGCATGAGGTTGTGAGAATCGAGTCCTCCTTAAAATACCTTGCTTTTAGTACCCTTGCACATAGAGAGGTTGGGGTCTGAAGAATTCGCCAAGCTTGTTTAGCAAGCAAAGCTTGATTAAAAACTTTAGGATCCCTAAACCCCATTCCACCATCCCTTTTCGCTGCACACATCTTTTGCCAGGAGATCCAATGTACCTTCCTCTCACCATTTGCCTCGCCCCACCAGAATTTCGAAGAGATTGATGTCAGGCTCCCGCACATCTTCTTTGTGAGGCGAAAGCAACTCATGGTGAAAGCGGGTACTGCTTGGAGGCCGGACTTGACAAGAACCTCCCTTCCAGCCTTAGACAAACCTTGCCCCTTCCACCCACTCACCTTTCCTTTCGATGTCTCGGTCAAATACTTGAAAGTTCCATCTTTTGATCTTCCAACCAGCGTTGGAAGGCCCAAATACCTCTCACTCAAAGCTTCTGATTGTACCCCAAGAGCAGTTTTCAACTCCGCTTTTCTGTCCTCTTGACATCCCTTCCCGAAAAAAATAGATGATTTTGTCATATTAACACTTTGTCCAGAAGCTCTCTCATATTGCTGCAAAATCTCCTTGAGTGTGTCCATATTATCCCTAGTTCCCTCAAGAAATACAATGCTATCGTCAGCAAAAAGGAGGTGGGTCACATGAGGGCCAGTGCGCCCAAACTTTACCCCTTTTATCTTCCTATCTCTTTGTGCCTTCTTGAGTAGAACAGAGAAACCTTCCACACAGAAGAGGAACAGGTAAGGGGATAGAGGATCACCTTGCCTTAAACCCCTTGAGGGGGAAAAACACCTTGAAAGGTCTCCATTTAATTTAACCCTAAAGTTTGCTGTTGTCACACATCTCATGATCATCGCTATCCAGCCTGGTTCAAAGCCAAATTTCCCTAGCATTTGCTCAAGAAAAATCCACTCGACCCGGTCATAGGCTTTCATCATATCCAGCTTGACAGCGCACAGGACCTTTTTCCTCTTCCTTGTTCTCATGGCATGAACACATTCATAAGCCACCAGCACGTTATCAGAGATAAGTCACCCGGGCACAAACGCAATTTGCTCCTCGGAGATAAGAACAGGGAGAATGTTTTTTAGTCTATTTGCCAAAACCTTTGTCGCAATCTTATAGAGGACGTTGCAGAGACTGATGGGACGGAATTGAGATAAAAGCTCTGGCGAGTTTACTTTAGGTATCATAACAATAACTGTATCATTGAATCCATTTGGTGCTGCTGCACCGCTCAGAAAATCTCGTGCCGCTCGGCAGACGTTCTCTTTTACCAACGACCATTGTCGTTGATAAAATAAAGCGGGAAGCCCATCCAGACCCGGGGACTTTGTCGGCCCGATCTGAAATAGAGCCACCTCAATCTCATCGTCGGAGGTCTGCAAGGCCAGTGCCTCATTCATCTCTGGAGTGACCAGCTGCTCGATATGCTGCAGTAGAGTGTTTGTCCCCGTTGATCCCTCAGACGTAAACAGATTTTCATAGAAGCCCGCAGCCATCTCTTTCATCTCTTCATTTACCGTACATTTTGTCCCGTCATTCCGTCGTAGCGCTCGGACTGTGTTCTTTCGTTTCCGATGTGAGGCTCTATTATGAAAATACTTAGTGTTTTGTGTTGGGGAACGTAGTAATTTCAAAAATTTCCCTACGCACACGCAAGATCATGGTGATGATATACCAACAAGATGGGAGAGTGTTCGTCCACGTACCCTCGTAGACCGTAAGCGGAAGCGTTAGCACAACGCGGTTGATGTAGTTATACGTCTTCACGATCCGACCGATCCAAGCACCGAACGTACGGAGCCTCCGAGTTCAGCACACGTTTAGCTCGATGACGTCCCTTGAACTCCGATCCAGCCGAGTGTCGAGGGAGAGTTCGTCGGACTGACGGCGTGGTGGCGATCTTGATGTTCTATCGCGCAGGGCTTCGCCTAAGCTTAGCGATGATATGAACGAGGTGGAATATGGTGGAAGGGGGCACCGCACACGGCTAAGGAACGATCCGTAGATCAACTTGTGTGCCTATGGGGTGCCCCCTGCCCCTGTATATAAAGGAGGGAGGGGGGAGGCCGGCCGGCCCCCTTGGGCACGCCAAAGGGAGGAGGAGTCCTCCTCCTAGTAGGAGTAGGATTCCTCCTTTCCTACTCCTACTAGGAGGGGGAAGGAAGGGGGAGAGGGGGAAGGAAAGGGGGGCGCCGCCCCCCCTCCTAGTCCAATTCGTGCAGGAGGGAGAGGCGCGTGGCCCACCCCAGCCGCCCTCTCTCTTCCCACCTAGGCCCATGTGGCCCATTAACTCTCTCGGGGTTCCAGTAACCCGGCACTCCGGTTTTCTCCAAATCACCGGAACCTTTCCGGTGTCGAATATAGTCGTCCAATATATCAATCTTTATGTCTCGACCATTTCGAGACTCCTCGTCATGTCCGTGATCACATCGGGACTCGAACAAACTTTGGTACATCAAAACTTATAAACTCATAATAAAAGCGTCATCGAAGCGTTAGCGTGCGGACCCTACGGGTTCGAGAATTATGTAGACATGACCTAAAACCATTCTCGGTCAATAACCAATAGCGGGACCTGGATGCCCATATTGGTTCCTACATATTCTACGAAGATTGAGGGAGTCCTGGACTAGGGGGTGTCCGGACAGCCGGACTATCAATATCCGCCGGACTCCAAGACTACGAAGATACAAGATTGATGACTCCGTCCCGTGTCCTGATGGGACTTTCCTTGGCGTGGAAGGCAAGCTTGGCAATACGGATATGTAGATCTCCTACCATTGTAACCGACTCTGTGTAACCCTAGCCTCCTCCGGTGTCTATATAAACAGGAGGGCTTTAGTGCGTAGGACAACATACATTACAACAATCATACCATAGGCTAGCTTCTAGGGTTTAGCCTCCTTGATCTCGTGGTAGATCCACTCTTGTACGGCCCATATCATCAATATTAATCAAGCGGGGCGTAGGGTTTTACCTCCATCGAGAGGGCCCGAACACAGGTAAAACATCGTGTCCCTCGTCTCCTGTTACCATCCGCCTAGACGCTGATTCGGGACCCCCTACCGAGATCCGCGGTTTTGACACCGACATTGGTGCTTTCACCGAGAGTTCCTCGGTCGTCACCGATAGGCTTGATGGCATCTTCAACCAGCAACGCTGTCGTGGTGAACTTTTCTCCCGGACAGACCTTCAGATTCGGCGGCCGCCTGCGGGCCAATTTACTTGGCCATCTGGAGCAGATCGAAGCTTCGCCCCGCCGTCAGTCAGGTTTGAAGCTTAAACCGCGGTGATGTCGCAGAGACTTGATCTTCGACGGACTCGAGCCACAGCCAAGCGCGCCAGACCTTTGTGGACGACGGCATGATCTAGCTCGCCGCGAGCGGTGCCTTGGTGGTCGCGACACGGATCCGCTTCGCCATTAGCCCGAGCCGATCGCCCGATCGAGGGTCGGTGGATAAGCGCCGCCACAGGGGCTTCAACATCCACGGCGATGGAGCGAACACTAATTTTGTCCCCGCAAACTCGTGACTCGAGGCGCGGACTCCTTGCGGACCAACCTCCGCGCCCTACCAATCGATCCGGATTAGGCGCGGTTATGGAATTCACCGCCGCGGACATCTTCCAATGCTCGCCTTTCGGCGATATCTTGAATTCACTAAAGTATCTCTCGTTATCAGGAGAGTCTTGGCCGGACTATAACCAGGAGGGTTGGGGTACGGACAACGAAGAAATTCAGAGCCCACCCACCACCCACTTTGTATCCACTGTCGACGATCTAACCGACATGCTAGACTTTGACTCCGAAGACATTGACGGAATAGACGACAATGTTGGAGACGAACAAGAAACAGAGCCTATAAGGCACGGGAGGACTACCTCGTCACATGACATATATATGGTAGACACCCCAAAGGAGAGCGGTAACGAGGACCAACGGGCCGCGGCAGAAGATGACCCCGCCGATAATCGACCAAAACGGCGGCGCAGGCGCCGTCCTAAGTCCCGCCTCAACAACAACGCTCCCAAAGAGCCCGCAATATGGCAGGGCTCACAAACGGACGACGAACACGCAGATAAGCAACTGTCCGACCATGACGAGTCAGATAATCAGTCCAGGCCAGGTGAAAACAACAGTCCGGACGACCTCACGCCGGACACACCGCCGGAGAGCAAGAACCTTCGGAAAAGACTCACGTCGATCTTGCAAAAAGCTCAAGAAGGAAAACGGAGGCTCAAAACAGCGGAAGACACACTTAGAATGAGATGGAGCAAAGTGCTCAAAACCGCAGATAAATAACGACAATGGCCACCAATCAAAGAGCTACCCGAAGCGCAAGCTACTACCAGAATTCGACGAGGAGGCCATAGAGCCTCCACCGTCCAAAAATAAAGGGCGCTGGTTGGATAGGCGGCCGATGATAGCGAGCCAAATTTCGACGGCGGTGCACACATAAATCCACCAACGAACTTCGGAAGGACGGATGGCCCAGCCAGGTCCATTTACGGGCCAAAGGAGAAGGCCCCAAGAAGCAAGACAACACGTCAAGTGTCCGATGATAGCGGCACACACAAATCTGGGCGCCGACACCCACTATGTTTCACCGATGAGGTTTGGACCATGAATTCTCAGCAGGATTTAAACCCATCAACATAGAGGCCTACGATGGAACAATGCAGACCGAGTGCGGATAGAAGATTATATACTACATATACATATGGCGGAGGAGCGATCTCCACGCCATAAAATACCTACCCTCAAGCTCAAAGGGCCAGCCCGTCATTGGCTTAAAAGCCTCCCTAAAACTTGTTGGAAGTTGGGAAGAGCTCGAGGATGCGTTTAGAGCAAATTTTCAAGGGACTTATGTCCGTCCTCCAGATGTAGATGATCTAAGTCATATAACTCAACAGCCCGGAGAGTCAGCGCGGAAATTCTGGAACAGGTTCCTTACGAAAAACAACCAAATAGTCGACTGTCCGGACGCCGAAGCCTTAGCAGCTTTCAAGCACAATGTCCGAGACGAATGGCTCGCCAGGCACCTCGGTCAAGAGAAACCGAGGACAATGTCCGCACTAACAAGCCTCATGACCCGCTTCTGTGCGGGCGAGGATAGCTGGTTAGCACGATGCAGCACCACCGACCCAAGTACATCCGAAATAAGAGATGGAAACGGAAAATCACGGCGCAGAAAAGAGCAGCGCCGGAATAAAGAGAAAAGCCCAAAGAGCGGCGGTCAGCGCCGGTTTCAAAAGCTCGCGCCCAATAATAAAACACAGCCTCTTAAGGATAGCAAGTGACGAATTGTCCAACTTAAACAAAATTTTGGGTCGGATATGTCAAATCCACAGTACCCGGAAGGCACGCAAATCACACCCACGAGGATTGTTGGGTTTTAAACAGTCCGCCGACTAAATGCCGAACACAAGGGGCTCGACGCGTCAGCGAAGAAGATAAACCCCACCAGCAGTGAGCATCGGAAAACAAAAGACTTTCCCACAAGGGGTCAAAGCGATAAACTCACTTCATGTGATAATATGGAAAAATAGTGCGGCACTTTCTAAAAGAGCTTCGCGGTCCAACCCATGAGACCGTAGAGATTGGATATCAAAACCAATCACTTTCGACCACTGGACTATTCGAAGCGTTCAAATGCGGACGGATTCCCGATATTGAATCCCATAATAGGCGGATTACAATTTACTAACGTCCTAATGGGCGGAGGCGGTGACTTAAACCTGCTATATTCAAACACAATCCGTAGGATGGGGATAAATCCTACCAAAATTCGACACAGCCGCACTTCCTTCAAAGGAGTGACGCCAGGCCCTTACGCCAAGTGCACAGGCTCTATATTACTAGACGTCGTGTTCGGATCACCGAACAATTTTCGACGCGAAAAATTAATTTTTCATATCGTCCCATTTGAAAGTGAATATCAAGCACTCTTGGGACGAAAGGCTTTTGTCCGCTTCAACGCCATACCGCATTACGCGTCTCTTACACTCAAGATGCCCGGTCTGCGTGGCGTCATTTTAGTGCGAGGGTCACTTAAAGACCCCGGACTCGGATAGACGAATCCGGCTTCAGCAGGCTAAGGGCTCCCTAGCCGCATAACCCTTCACAGGGGGCTGCGCGCACAAACAACCGCGGGTTCATACAAACCCTGCTTTAATTATTTATATTTCTTATTTTACACATATTTTTCGCACGAATTGTCTCTGCAACTAAACGTTCCTCTCTTTCTACAGATGAACAACGTGCATACCCGTCGTGATAACGGCGCAATGGAACACTGGCGCAGGCGTGCGAGAGGGACCCGTTGTGAGGATTCTTTTCCGATTAAGACCTGCGTAAACCTTTTTTCTGTCTCTTGTTATTATTCTCCTTGGCTTCTTCTTATAGCCAACGCGAACTGACGTTTTGGCATCGGCGCGTCGAAGACCATGCCGTGCACGGACACTAGGGGCTTAGGGCATCTCGCCCATTATTATAAAGACCGAACACCTTAGGGAGTGTTGGCGTCTCGAGATTAGGCATTATATGCATCAGCTCGAATCATGTCTTTGGTCAAATGTTGGGTTTGCCCGGCTCTCGTGTTTTGCTGCCTTACGTTCGTATCACCGCTAACGCGGCACCGGAGAACTCTGCGATTGTGCCCCGTTAATTTGGGCGAGCACCTCAATAGAGAAAGCCGAAAAACCGATCGTCATGATACAGCGAGAGATCGGTCAACCACTCGATCGACTACCGGAATGTTTAGAATTCCGCTTTGACGAAGGACCGTTTCGGTCAGCACATACGCACCCGAATACGGAGATGTGGTGCCACCAGGGCTATATCGTAGCCCCACCCTCGAGCTCCACGGCTAAGTGAAAGTGATAAAGCATTATAGTCCGGATTGCCTAGTTAGCTACGCTACCACCTCCTTAATCGGGACCGAGGCGCCGGATTAAGTGTGAAAACGCGCTATTTTTGCGAACACCCCGCACCTGTGCATGGGGCTGAAGTCAAGAGCGCAATCTTTCAAGTTATACAAATGTATCGTAAATGGTCAGACAGAGAAGTTTTACTACTTGGGCGCACAAGTATAAAAAGCAGTTATAACATAATCATCGTTTTACAAGCTAATACGTTCATTTGAGCGTGATATTTTTCGAGCACTGCGACTCTATTACCTGGCGCCACGCATAACTTCCCAGTAGTGCTCGGCAGGAGCCGGCTTTCATCCGAACTCGGGAGGCAACAGCGGTGGCATCCATATCGACAATGCACCTTCACACGGGCAAGAGCCATCCCGCGCCCTCGATGCAGGCCGACCGCTTCATGTCCTTTATATGCGGCACCGCTCAAGGAATTGCTGCGAAGGCGAAGTAGCTTCGTCCCCTTGGACCTCTCGGCGGACATATGGGCCACGATGTCGATCATGGTAAGTCCGGACAATCTATTTAGCTCGCCCATTCGCCAACTGGTCTGTCAACGGAAGTGAGCGATCCGGACCGTGGAATTGAGACCAATATAGCTCTTCAGTCTCGTGATCCTCCTGGCTCCGGAAGTGCTTAACGGCATCGGCCGCACTTGCAGCTAAGTCCATATACGGATCCTCCGGACTCCACAGCCGCTCAAATTGAGCATACTTTTCATCCATAAACCGGCGATGCAGCAGAAAAGGCTTGCCAGCCACGATCTCTCCGGCCTGGCGCAGTTCCTCCTTCATAGCCCGCATTGCAGAGCGGGCATCCTTGGCTTCAGCGGTGGCCTTCTTCAGGTCTTCCCGCTCCGATAAGCGCTCCTTTTCAAGAGCCTCATTGCGGTCGGTAGCACACTTTACTTTCATGGCCAATTCGGCCACCTCCGCCCTGCTTAGGCAGTGCGCAGCCTTTTCGGCTTGCAACTCTTCGGCTGTCCTCGAGGCAGCCGCGTCACTCCTTCGGGCTTGCTCCTTAGCTCGAGCAAGTTCGGCCCGAAGGCTCTCCACAGCAGCAGCACCGTCTGTACAACAGCATACAATTTATCAGAGGAGGGCTTTGACCCCCTTAAATAAAGCGACTACGGAGAATTTATTTACCTTGCGACTTGTCAAGTCGCTGGTTGACAAGTGCGATATCAGCATCCGCCATGTCAAGTTGCCGACTTAATTCGGCAAACTCATTAGTCCGGCTGGCCCTCGGACTATCCGCCACCTGCATAGGGACGGTGGTATTCATTACTTGAGATTTCGATCCTCGGCACGCTGTCGTTTCCGACAACCTACCGAGTCCCAGGGGCTACTATCTATACAGGGCGCATTTTTATGTGCGAAACTGCTAAAAGACAAAAGGGTGCGTCATTCTCGCATACCTCAAATCCCGCCAGCAAACTCATGGCGGCATTATGCAATCCGCTCTCAGCGGACGAAATCCTTCCAACCACCATACGCATCAACGCACGGTGATCTTCTGAAATGGACGCCCTCTCAAGCAGATTTTTTAGTTCTCCCGGCCGGATACTGTTGGGTGCCGAACTCTCTGGCCCCTCCGGACTCGGGGATACCCTCCGTGACGATACTTCAGGCTCGCCCACCTTATCTGACGGCGCTACAGACGGAGGTGTATCACTCTCCATCATCTCCGGAAGAAGGTCCCCCGAAGATGAACTCATCTGAGAAGGCTGCAGATCCGAACTGCAATATAAATATTTCGGTTACCCATAGAAGCATAAATGAAGGTATTTCCCTACTAATTAATTCCCTCTTTTCATACTCACGGCTCGTTGGAGGGCTGATCCTTTGGCGATGATTGTGCGTCCGGATTCTTTCCGGACGCCGGACCCCCCGGGGAAGATCTCTTCCCACGTTTAGGGGCTTTGGCCTCCGGGTCCTCGGAGGCGGTCCTCTTCTCCCCCTGAAGGGAGGGGTTCTTGGTTCCCCCCTCCTCAGTCGCCCCTTTGGGCGAAATATTAGCTCCTTTATTTTCCCTTCGCCCTTACGTAGGCGCGACCTCCAACATTCGACCAAGACGGGCTCCAGTGCGGTCTCTGGGAGGGGGGCCGGACACCTTATCAGCCTTGATCGCGCCACCCATTCCTGTAAAGAACAAGGGGTCATGAGGCGAACTCTGGAAAGGCACATAAACAGAATGTCCGGACTCTGAGCTATTTACCTGAGTATCCGGGCGATCGCGGCTTAGGCTGCGTCCTCGGCTAAATCCGGACACGGCACCTGCGGTCCGAAGAACAACTTGTACATCTCCACGGGTGTCGCACCCATAAAGTGTTGGAGAATCCAAGGTCCCTCCGGGTTAAACTCCCATAGACGGAGAGGATGGCGTTTGCAGGGCAGAAGATGCCTGATTAGCATAACCTGCATCACCTTGATCAGGTCGATCTCCCTCGCTCGGAGATCTCGAATCCGGCCCTGCAGTGAGGGCACGTCTTCTGACGGCCCCCAATTGAGCCCTTGGTTGACCCACGACATTAGCTGGCGTGGAGGTCCCGGGCGGAATTAAGGCGGCGGCTTTTGCCTGCTGCCCTTCGAAGCGGTGATATAGAACCACTCCTATTGCCACAGTCCGAGTTCCTCTTGGAAGGAACCTTCGGGCCACGGGGCATCGGCCTTTTTGCTTATGGCCGCCCCGCCGCACTCCGCTTGATGCCCCCCGATTATCTTTGGCTCCACCTTGAAGGCCTTCAGCCACAGGCCGAAGTGGGGAGTGACGCGGAGGAAGGCTTCGCAGACGATAATGAATGCGGAGATGTGGAGGATGGACTCCGGAGCCAAGTCGTGAAAGTCCAGCCCATAGTAGAACAAGGGCCCTCTCACGAAGGGGTCCGTCGGGAAGCCTAAACCCCGACGGAGGTGGGATACGAAGACGACGTATTCACCGGGCTCGGGGCGGGCACGGCCTGCCCTTGGGCAGGCAACCTGTGCGAAACCTCGTAGGCCAGGTACTTGGCTTCACGTAACTTCAATATGTCCTCCTCCGTATCCGCCGACCCTAGAGGTCGGAGCCGGACATGGTTGAGGATCCGAAGCGCTCGAATCTGAGGCTCTGGGTGTTGGAACTAGGAGCGGGGAAGAGATTCGATGCGAGACTGAAGAACAAGGACGAGCCTTGGTCCTCTTATAAAGGGGCTGAAATACCAAGGGCCGTCTCCGTGACCGTTTGGGATTCACCTTCGATGGAGGAGGCGTGGCGACGGGAATGGTTGGGTTACCCACGCACGTATTGATGAGAATCCCGGAATAAGGGGAACACGATCTCTGCTTCGACAAGACGTGCCAAGGAAACCGCTTCGCTAAACGTGCTGAGGTGGTATGGTAAAAAAACGATTCAAACAAAGGCATGGTTGCGGTGTGATGTCACGCCGCATAATACGTCAGCAGATTGAGCTAAGTGTACATTTTATTCTCTCTACGGTGGAATGTGGAAATTATTTTTGCAGAGCCGGACACTATCCTGGTGTTCATGATCTTCTCTAGATTATTCAAGGGAGGAACCCGCCTTGCAATGCCGAACATTATGCGCTACCGGACTTATCGTCATTGAAGCCTGGTTCAGGGCTACCGAGGAGTCTGGACTAGGGGTGTCCGGACAGCCGGACTATCAATATCCGCCGGACTCCAAGACTACGAAGATAAAAGATTGAAGACTCCGTCCCGTGTCCGGATGGGACTTTCCTTGGCGTGGAAGGCAAGCTTGGCAAATACGGATATGTAGATCTCCTACCATTGTAACCGACTCTGTGTAACCCTAGCCACCTCCGGTGTCTATATAAATCGGAGGGCTTTAGTCCGTAGGACAACATACATTACAACAATCATACCATAGGCTAGCTTCTAGGGTTCAGCCTCCTTGATCTCGTGGTAGATCCACTCTTGTACTAACCATATCATCAATATTAATCAAGCAGGACGTAGGGTTTTACCTCCATCGAGAGGTCTCGAACCTGGGTAAAAACATCGTGTCCCTCGTCTCCTGTTACCATCCGCCTAGACGCACAGTTCGGGACCCCCTACCCGAGATCCGCCGGTTTTGACACCGACAAAGATCTTTATCGGTCAAACCGCATAACAACATACTTTGTTCCTTTTGTCATCGGTATGTTACTTGCCCGAGATTTGATCGTCGGTATCCAATACCTAGTTCAATCTCGTTACCGGCAAGTCTCTTTAATCGTTCCGTAATACGTCATCTCATAACTAACTCATTAGTTACATGCTTGCAAGGCTTAGGTGATGAGTATTACCGAGAGGGCCCAGAGATACCTCTCCGACAATCGGAGTGACAAATCCTAATCTCGAATTATGCCAACCCAACATGTACCTTGGAAACACCAGAGAGCACCTTTATAATCACCCGATTCGTTGTGACGTTTGGTAGCACACAAAGTGTTCTTCCGGTAAACGGGAGTTGCACAATCTCATAGTTGCAGGAACTTTGTATAAGTCATGAAGAAAGCAATAGCAGTATACTAAACGATCAAGTGCTATGCTAACAGAATGGGTCATGTCAATCACATCATCCTTCTCATGATGTGATCCCACTAATCAAATGACAACACATGTCTATGGTCAGGAAACATAACCATCTTTGATTAATGAGCTAGTCAAGTAGAGGCATACTAGTGACTATAGTTTTGCCTATGTATTCACACATGTATCATGTTTCCGGTTAATACAATTCTAGCATGAATAATAAACATTTATCATGATATGAGGAAATAAATAATAACTTTATTATTGCCTCTAGGGCATATTTCCTTCAGTCTCCCACTTGCACTAGAGTCAATAATCTAGATTACATAGTAATGATTCTAACACCCATGGAGTCTTGGTGCTGATCATGTTTTGCTCGTGAGAGAGGCTTAGTCAAGCGGTCGCAACATTCAGATCCGTATGTATCTTGCAAATCTCTATGTCTCCCACTTGGACTTGGTCCCGAATGGAATTGAAGCGTCTCTTGATGTGCTTGGTCCTCTTGTGAAATCTGGATTCCTTTGCCAAGGCAATTGCACCAGTATTGTCACAGAAGATCTTCATTGGTCCCGATGCACTAGGTATGACACCTAGATCGGAAATGAACTCCTTCATCCAGACTCCTTCATTTGCTGCTTCAGAAGCAGCTATGTACTCCGCTTCACATGTAGATCCCGCCACGACGCTTTGTTTAGAACTGCACCAACTTACAGCTCCACCGTTTAATATAAACACGTATCCGGTTTGCGATTTAGAATTGTCCGGATCAGTGTCAAATCTTGCATCGACGTAACCATTTACGACTAGCTCTTTGTCACCTCTATATACGAGAAACATATCCTTAGTCCTTTTTAGGTATTTCAGGATGTTCTTGACCGCTGTCCAGTGATCCACTCCTGGATTACTTTGGTACCTTCTGCCAAACTTATTGCTAAGCATACGTCAGTCGGTACACAAGCATTGCATACATGATAGAGCCTATGGCTGAAGCATAGGAACATTTTTCATTTCTCTCTATCTTCTGCGTGGTCGGGCATTGAGTTCGACTCAACTTCACACCTTGTAGCACAGGCAAGAATCCTTCTTTGCTCGATCCATTTTGAACTTTTTCAAAATTTTGTCAAGGTATGTGCTTTGTGAAAGTCCTATTAAGCGTCTTGATCTATCTCTATAGATCTTGATGCCTAATATGTAAGCAACTTCACCGAGGTCTTTCATCCAAAACTTTTATTCAAGTATCCCTTTATGCTATCCAGAAATTCTATATCATTTCCAATTAATAATATGTCATCAACATATAAAACTAGAAATGCTACTGAGCTCCCACTCACTTTCTTGTAAATCTGAGGCTTCTCCAAAAGTCTCAGATAAAACCATATGCTTTGATCACACTATCAAAATGTTTATTCTAACTCCGAGATGCTTGCACCAGTCCATAAATGGAACGCTGGAGCTTGCACACTTTGTCAGCACCTTTTGGATCAACAAAACCTTCCGGCTGCATCATATACAACTCTTCTTCTAGAAATCCATTCAAGAATGCAGTCTTGACAACCATTTGCCAAATTTCATAATCATGAAATGCAGCAATAGCCAACATGATTCGGACAGACTTAAGCATCGCTACGGGTGAGAAAGTCTCATCGTAGTCAACCCCTTGAACTTGTCGAAAACCTTTCGCAACAAGTCAAGCTTTATAGACAGTAACATTACCATCAGCGTCAGTCTTCTTCTTAAAGATCCATTTATTCTCAATGGCTTGCCGATCATTGGGCAAGTTAACAAAAGTCCATACTTTGTTTTTATACATGGATCCTATCTCGGATTTCATGGCCTCTAGCCATTTTGCGGAATCTGGGCTCATCATCGCTTCCTCATAGTTCGTAGGTTCATCATGGTCAAGTAACATGACTTCCAGAATAGGATTACCGTACCACTCTGGTGTAGATCTTACTCTGGTAGACCTACGAGGTTCAGCAGAAACTTGATCTGAAGTTTCATGATCAATATCATTAGCTTCCTCACTAATTGGTGTAGTTGTCACGGGAACCAGTTCTTGTGATGAACTACCTTCCAATAAGGGAGTAGATACAGTTATCTCATCAAGTTCTACTTTCCTCCCACTCACTTCTTTCGAGAGAAACTCTTTCTCTATAAAGGATCCATTCTTAGCAACGAATGTCTTGCCTTCAGATCTGTGCTAGAAGGTGTACCCAATAGTTTCCTTTGGGTATCCTATGAAGACACATTTCTCCGATTTGGGTTCGAATTATCTGGTTGAAGTTTCTTCACATAAGCATCGCAGCCCCAAACTTTAAGAAACGACAACTTTGGTTTCTTGCCAAACCACAGTTCATAAGGCGTCGTCTCAACGGATTTTGATGGTGCCCTATTTAACGTGAATGCGGCCGTCTCTAAAGCATAACCCCAAAACGATAGCGGTAAATCGGTAAGAGACATCATAGATCGCACCATATCAAGTAAAGTACGATTACGATGTTCGGACACACTATTTCGACGGTGTCGTCTCAACGGATTTCGACGGTGTTCTATTCAGTGTGAATGCGGCCGTCTCTAGAGCATAACCCCAAAACGATAGCGGTAAATCTGTAAGAGACATCATAGATCGTACCATATCTAGTAAAGTACGACTGACGTTCGGACACACCATTACGTTGTGGTGTTCGGGTGGCGTGAGTTCTTGAAACTATTCCGCATTGTTTCAAATGTAAACCAAACTCGTAACTCAAATATTCTCCTCCACGATCAGATCGTAGAAACTTTATTTTCTTGTTACGATGATTTTCTACTTCACTCTGAAATTCTTTGAACTTTTCAAATGTTTCAGACTTGTGCTTCATTAAGTAGATATACCCATATCTGCTTAAATCATCTGTGAAGGTGAGAAAATAACGATATCCGCCACGAGCCTCAACATTCATCGGTCCACATACATCTGTATGTATGATTTCCAACAAATCTGTTGCTCTCTCCATAGTTCCGGAGAACGGTGTTTTAGTCATCTTGCCCATGAGGCACGGTTCGCAAGTATAAAGTGATTCATAATCAAGTGATTCCAGAAGTCCATCAGTATGGAGTTTCTTCATGCGTTTTACACCGATATGACCTAAACGGCAGTGCCACAAATAAGTTGCACTATCATTATCAACTCTGCATCTTTTGGTTTCAACATTATGAATATGTGTATCACTACTATCGAGATTCAATAAAAATAGACCACTCTTCAAGGGCGCATGACCATAAAAGATATTACTCATATAAATAGAACAACCATTATTCTCTGATTTAAATGAATAACCGTCTCCCATCAAACAAGATCCAGATATAATGTTCATGCTCAACGCAGGCACCAAATAACAATTATTCAGGTCTAAAACTAATCCCGATGGTAGATGTAGAGGTAGAGTGCCGACCGCGATCACATCGACTTTGGAACTGTTTCCCACGCGCATCATCACCTCGTCCTTGGCCAGTGCTCGCTTATTCCGTAGTCCCTGTTTCGAGTTGCAAATATTAGCAACAGAACCAATATCAAATACCCAGGTGCTACTACGAGCTCTAGTTAGGTACACATCAATAACATGTATATCACATATACCTTTGTTTACTTTGCCATCCTTCTTATCCGCCAAATACTTGGGGCAGTTCCGCTTCCAGTGTCGATCGCTTGCGGAGAAGCACTCGATTTCAGGCTTAGGTCCAGACTTGGGTTTCTTCTCTTGAGCAGCAACTTGCTTGCCGTTCTTTTGAAGTTCCCTTCTTCTTTCCTTTGCCCTTCTTCTTGAAACTAGTGGTCTTGTTGACCATCAACACTTGATGCTCCTTCTTGATTTCTACCTCCATGCTTTCAAAGATCGCGAAGAGCTCGAATAGTCTTGTTCATCCCTTGCATATTATAGTTCATCACGAAGCTCTTGTAGCTTGGTGGCGTGATTGAAGAATTCTGCCAATGACACTATCATCGTGAAGGTTAACTCCCGGTTGAATCAAGTGATTGTTATACCCGGACATTACGAGTATATGTTCACCGACGTAACTATTCTCCTCCATCTTGCAGCTATAGAACTTATTGGAGACTTCATATCTCTCAATCCGGGCATTTGCTTCAAATATTAACTTCAACTCTGGAACATCTCATATGCTCCATGACGCTCAAAACGTCGTTGAAGACCCGGTTCTAAGCCGTAAAGCATGGCACATCGAACTATAGAGTAGTCATCAGCTTTGCTCGCGGACATTCTTAACGTCGTTAGTTGCATCAAGAAGCGGTTCGCACCCAGCGGTGCTTCCAGACGTAACTCTTACGTGCAGCAATGAGGATAATCCTCAAATTCTGAACCCAATCCGTGTAATTGCTACCATCATCTTTCAACTTTTCTTTCTCAAGGAACGCATTAAAATTCAACGGAACAACAAAGACGAGCCATCTATCTACAAACAAACATAGACAAGCAAGATACTATCAGGTACTAAGTTCATGATAAATTTAAGTTCAATTAGTCATATTACTTAAGAACTCCCACTTAGACAGACATCTCTCTAGTCATCTAAGTGATCACGTGATCCAAATCAACTAAACCATAACCGATCATCACGTGAGATGGAGTAGTTTTCAATGGTGAACATCATTATGTTGATCATATCTACTATATGATTCACGCCGACCTTTCGGTCTCCGTGTTCCGAGGCCATATCTCGCATATGCTAGGCTCGTCAAGTTTAACTCGAGTATTCTGCGTGTGCAAAACTGGCTTTTGTTGTAGATGGACGAGAGCTTATCACACCCGATCATCACGTGGTGTCTCGACACGACGAACTTTGGCAACAAAGTGCATACTCGTGGAGAACACTACTTGATAATTTTGTGAGAGATCATCTTAAAATGCTACCGTCAATCAAAGCAAGATAAGATGCATAAAGGATAAACATCACATGCAATCAATATAAGTGATATGATATGGCCATCATCATCTTGTGCTTGTGATCTCCATCTTCAAGCACCGTCGTGATCACCATTGTCGTGGCGCGACACCTTGATCTCCATCATAGCATCGTTGTCGTTTACGCCATCTATTGCTTCTCGACTATCGCTACCGCTTAGTGATAAAGTAAAGCAATTACAGATGCGTTGCATTTCATACAATAAGCGACAACCATATGGCTCTGCCGATTGCCGATAACCGGTTACAAAACATGATCATCTCATACAATAAAATATAGCATCACGTCTTGACCATATGACATCACAACATGCCCTGCAAAAACAAGTTAGACGTCCTCTACTTTGTTGTTGCAAATTTTACGTGGCTGCTACGGGCTTAGCAAGAACCGTTCTTACCTACGCATCAAAACCACAACGATAGTTTGTCAAATAGACTCCGTTTTAACCTTCACAAGGACCGGGCGTAGTCACACTCGGTTCAACTGAAGTGAGAGAGCAGACACCCGCCAGCCACCTTTAAGCACGAGTGCTCGTAGCAGTGAAACCAGTCTCGCGTAAGCGTCTGGCGTAATGTCGGTCCGGGCCGCTTCATCTCACAATACCGCTGAACCAAAGTATGACATGCTGGTAGGCAGTATGACTTATATCGTCCACAACTCACTTGTGTTCTACTCATGCATATAACATCAACGCATAAAGCCTAGGCTCGGATGCCACTGTTGGGGAACGTAGTAATTTCAAAAATTTCCCTACGCACACGCAAGATCATGGTGATGATATAGCGACAAGAGGGGAGAGTGTTCGTCCACGTACCCTCGTAGACCGTAAGCGGAAGCGTTAGCACAATGCGGTTGATGTAGTTGTACGTCTTCGCGATCCGACCGATCCAAGCACCGAACGTACGGAGCCTCCGAGTTCATCACACGTTCAGCTCGATGACGTCCCTCGAACTCCGATCCAGCCGAGTGTCGAGGGAGAGTTCCGTCAGCACGACGGCGTGGTGACGATCTTGATGTTCTACGGCACGGCGGCCGCCTAAGCTTCAGCGACGATATGACCGAGGTGGAATATGGTGGAAGGGGGCACCACACACGGCTAAGGAACGATCCGTAGATCAACTTGTGTGCCTATGGGGTGCCCCCTACCTCTGTATATAAAGGAGGGAGGGGGAGGCCGGCCGGCCCCCTTGGGCGCGCCAAAGGGAGGAGGAGTCCTCCTCCTAGTAGGAGTAGGATTCCTCCTTTCCTACTCCTACTAGGAGGGGGAAGGAAGGGGGAGAGGGGGAAGGAAGGGGGGGCGCCGCCCCCCCTCCTAGTCCATTTCGGACCAGAGGGAGAGGGGGCGCGCGGCCCACCCTGGCCGCCCATCTCTCTTCCCACCTAGGCCCATGTGGCCCATTAACTTTCCCGGGGGGTTCCGGTAACCACCCCGGCACTCCGGTTTTCTCCGAAATCACCCGGAACCTTTCCGGTGTCCGAATATAGTCGTCCAATATATCAATCTTTATGTCTCGACCATTTCGAGACTCCTCGTCATGTCCGTGATCACATCCGGGACTCCGAACAAACTTCGGTACATCAAAACTTATAAACTCATAATAAAACTGTCATCGAAACGTTAAGCGTGCGGACCCTACGGGTTCGAGAATTACGTAGACATGACCTAAAACCATTCTCGGCCAATAACCAATAGCGGGACCTGGATGCCCATATTGGTTCCTACATATTCTACGAAGATCTTTATCGGTCAAACCGCATAACAACATACTTTGTTCCTTTTGTCATCGGTATGTTACTTGCCCGAGATTTGATCGTCGGTATCCAATACCTAGTTCAATCTCGTTACCGGCAAGTCTCTTTACTCGTTCCATAATACGTCATCTCATAACTAACTCATTAGTTACATGCTTGCAAGGCTTAGGTGATGAGTATTACCGAGAGGGCCCAGAGATACCTCTCCGACAATCGAGTGACAAATCCTAATCTCGAATTATGCCAACCCAACATGTACCTTCGAAACACCAGAGAGCACCTTTATAATCACCCAGTTACGTTGTGACGTTTGGTAGCACACAAAGTGTTCTTCCGGTAAACGGGAGTTGCACAATCTCATAGTTGCAGGAACTTTGTATAAGTCATGAAGAAAGCAATAGCAGTATACTAAACGATCAAGTGCTAGGCTAATAGAATGGGTCATGTCAATCACATCATTCTTCTAATGATGTGATCCCACTAATCAAATGACAACACATGTCTATGGTCAGGAAACATAACCATCTTTGATTAATGAGCTAGTCAAGTAGAGGCATACTAGTGACTATAGTTTTGTCTATGTATTCACACATGTATCATGTTTCCGGTTAATACAATTCTAGCATGAATAATAAACATTTATCATGATATGTGGAAATAAATAATAACTTTATTATTGCCTCTAGGGCATATTTCCTTCATTTTGGTCCCCCGCACGTAGCCATTCCACCCGTGATCGCTGTCGATACATGATCTCTTCTCTAGCATATACCTCTCTCAGTTCTTCTTCAATTTTCCTAACTTCCTCGTAGCAGCCCGTCTCCAACGCTCTTTGTTTGGTCTGCAACAACTGTATCTTCAACTTTGAAATTTTCCTGCGTACTGAGCCAAAAACTTCCTTTGCCCAACGCTGGATTGAGCCCGTGACAGTTCCCAGTCGTTGCCAGACCGCCGTCAGCCCATGTTTGCCCATTGCTGCAGCCTCCCAGACTTCCGCAAGCATGTCGTCATACTTCTCGTGCCTCGTCCAAGCCTCCTCGAACCGGAACTGTCTCGCACCCGATTTGTCAGCTCGTTGAGCCGTCTCTAACATTCTGACAAGTAGTGCTTGGTGATCTGACTCCTCAGTTAGGATATGTTCTACACTTGTTTCCGGAAACATCTCAAGAAAGCCATCGTTGCATGTAGCTCTGTCGAGTCTGACCTGAATGTTTGCATTGCCATCTCTCTTGTTGTCCCATGTGTAAGGGTATCCCATGTGTAAGGGTAACCCAAATCAGCTAGACCACAATCGGCTAAAGAATCTCTGAATGCCTCCATCTGCAAAAAACTTCTTGGGTTGCCCCCATGTTGGTCAGATTGGAAAAGAGCCTCATTGTAGTCACCCACACAAATCCAAGGGAGGTCATCTTGGGCCCTCAGAAAACAGAGGGCGTCCCACGATTTCTTCCTTTGTTCAGTTTTTGGTTCACCATAGAATCCAGTGATTCTACATGTTTTGCCATCGAAAGGGACCTCCGTATCCGGAAAATATTGGCACCACGGACGTACCGCTACTTGGATGTGATCTCTCCACCAAATAGCCAGGCCGCCACTCTGCCCACGCTATCCACAGCCACTCAGTTTCGAAAGCCCAGACTCCATTTTATCTTCTCCATCGCTCGAGCTTTCTTTTTAGTCTCACACAGAAACACCACCGCTGGGTTGTAGGACCGTATCAGGTCTCAAAGCTTGCCTACTGTCGAGTCCAACCCCAGTGCTCGAAAGTTCCAGGCAAGAAGATTCATTGTGACCGGCGGCCCCGGTCCTCGGGGTCCGCCGATGTATCCTTTGGGTCCGAGATGCGTTCAAACACACTAGACGTTTTCCGTCTCGTATCGCGATAGAACTCATCATGTGGGGAGGATCTGTCAGGGTCATTTTTAGCAACCCAGTACTGTCGTGGTCCCCTTTTGCATCCACCCTGTTCAGATCTTTGGTAGATTCTTTCATGGTTTACTGCCCTATACTCAAATCTTGGTTTTCGCACATAGTGACCCTTTGTCCTTGATCTACCTTGGTAACCCTCCTGCTCCAGCTCGCGTGGCATGCCATCCCTCTCATATAGGTATGACTCCTCACGAGTGTTTTCCTTCCCTCCATCCCTCCGACTATTGCCCTCTGTCTGGTTTTGTTTTTTCATTAGTTTCTGTCTCATGGCCTGCTCTCTCTTTTGTTCCAAACCCTGCCTTAGATCATATTCTTCCCCATCCTTCTGACGTGACCCGGCCTTAACGGGACTAGTAACCTCTCCTTTGTCGTGACCCCCCGCCAGTGCATTGGTCAGCCGACCTTGAGAACTCATCATGCAGATTTCGTTTAGCTGGGATGTCCCTCTTCTCCTTTTCCTTACGGTCCCAGTCACTGTCGCCGGTCTGTCCCATTCCCTGACTGCTGTTACTGCTATAACTCGGGCCAAAAGACCCCTCTTTGTCATTACTCTTTCTCATAGGGGAAGCCCTCAACCAACCTCCCCACTGATCCGCTTTGTTCATAGGTGGGTTACAGATACCATTCTGATGCACGAGTCGACCACACTCGAAACAAAAATGGGGAATCTTCTCATAATGAAAGTCAAACCAGGTCTTGGCCTCATCGTCTTTCGCAGATTTCAGATAAAAACCTCTCACAAGAGGCTCAAAGACATTAATTTGTTGGAAATATGCCCTAGAGGCAATAATAAAAGTATTATTATATTTCCTTGTTCATGATAATTGTCTTTTATTCATGCTATAACTGTATTATCCGGAAACCGTAATACACGTGTGAATACATAGACCACAATATGTCCCTAGTGAGCCTCTAGTTGACTAGCTCGTTGTGATCAACAGATAGTCATGGTTTCCTGACTATGGACATTGGATGTCGTTGATAACGGGATCACATCATTAGGAGAATGATGTGATGGACAAGACCCAATCCTAAGCATAGCACAAAGATCGTGTAGTTCGTTTGCTAGAGCTTTTCCAATGTCAAGTATCTCTTCCTTAGACCATGAGATCGTGTAACTCCCGGATACCGTAGGAGTGCTTTGGGTGTATCAAACGTCACAACGTAACTGGGTGACTATAAAGGTGCATTACAGGTATCTCCGAAAGTGTCTTTTGGGTTGACACGGATCGAGACTGGGATTTGTCACTCCGTGCAAACGGAGAGGTATCTCTGGGCCCACTCGGTAGGACATCATCATAATGTGCACAATGTGACCAAGGGGTTGATCACGGGATGATGTGTTGCGGAACGAGTAAAGAGACTTGCCAGTAACGAGATTGAACAAGGTATCGGTATACCGACGATCGAATCTTGGGCAAGTAAAATACCGCTAGACAAAGGGAATTGTATACGGGATCGACTGAGTCCTTGACATCGTGGTTCATCCGATGAGATCATCGTGGAACATGTCGGAGCCAACATGGGTATCCAGATCCCGCTGTTGGTTATTGACCGGAGAACGTCTCGGTCATGTCTACATGTCTCCCGAACCCGTAGGGTCTACACTTAAGGTTCGATGGCGCTAGGGTTATAAAGGAAGCTTGTATGTGGTTACCGAATGTTGTTCGGAGTCCCGGATGAGATCCCGAACGTCACGAGGAGTTTCGGAATGGTCCGGAGGTAAAGATTTATATATGGGAAGTCCTGTTTTGGTCACCGGAAAAGTTTCGGGGTTTATCGGTAACGTACCGGGACCACCGGGAGGGTCCCGGGGGTCCACCAAGTGGGGCCACCTGCCCCAGAAAGCTGTGTGGGCCAAGTGTGGGAGGGGACCAGCCCCTAGGTGGGCTGGGACGCCCCCCACCAAGTCCCAAGGCGTGGGAAGTGTAGGGAGGGGCAAAACCTAGGTCCAGATGGGCCTTAAGACCCACCTAGTGGGCGCCTCCCCCTCTCTCCCCCTCTGGCCGCCACCCAGATGGGATCTGGGGGCTGGCCGCACCCCTTGGGGTGGGAAACCCTAAAGGGGGCGCAGCCCCCCTCTCCCCCTATAAATAGTGAGGCATAGGGCTGCCCATGGAGGACACAGAATACACGTGATTCGATCTCTGCCTTTGGTTGCAGCCCTCTCCTCTCTCCCAAGTACTCCTCCTCTCCCGTGGTGCTTAGCGAAGCCCTGCTGGATTGCCACACTCCTCCATCACCACCACGCCGTTGTGCTGCTGCTGGATGGAGTCTTCCTCAACCTCTCCCTCTCTCCTTGCTGGATCAAGGCGTGGGAGACATCGTCGGGCTGTACGTGTGTTGAACGCGGAGGTGCCGTGCGTTCGGCACTTGATCATCGGTGATTTGAATCACGACGAGTATGACTCCATCAACCCCGTTCACTTGAACGCTTCCGCTTAGCGATCTACAAGGGTATGTAGATGCACTCTCTTTCTACTCGTTGCTGGTTTCTCCATAGATAGATCTTGGTGACACGAGGAAAATTTTCAATTTCGCCACGCTCCCCAACGATGGTATCGAGCTAGGTCTATTGCGTAGATTCTTTGCACGAGTAGAACACAAAGTAGTTGTGGGCGTTGATGTTGTTCAATATGCTTACCGTTACTAGTCCAATCTTGTTTCGACGGTATTGTGGGATGAAGCGCCCGGACCGACCTTACACTCTTCCACGTGAGACAAGTTCCACCGATTGACATGCACTTCGTGCATAAGGTGGCTAGCGGTGCCGATCTCTCCCACTTTAGTCGGAACGGATTCGATGAAAAGGGTCCTTATGAAGGGTAAATAGCAATTGGCATATCACGTTGTGGTTTTGCGAGGTAAGAAATGTTCTTGCTAGAAACCCATAGCAGCCACGTAAAACATGCAAACAACAATTAGAGGACGTCTAACTTGTTTTTGGGGTATGCTATGTGATGTGATATGGCCAAATGAATGTGATGAATGATATGTGATGTATGAGATTGATCATGTTCTTGTAATAGGATTCACGACTTGCATGTCGATGAGTATGACAACGGCAGGAGCCATAGGAGTTGTCTTTATTTATTGTATGACCTGCGTGTCATTGAACAACGCCATGTAATTACTTTACTTTATTGCTAACGGTAGCCATAGTAGTAGAAGTAATAAGTTGGCGAGACGACTTCATGGAGACACGATGATGGAGATCATGATGATGGAGATCATGGTGTCATGCCGGTGACGATGATGATCATGGAGCCCCGAAGATGGAGATCAAAAGGAGCAAAATGTGATTGGCCATATCATGTCACTATTTGATTGCATGTGATGTTTATCATGTTTATGCATCTTGTTTACTTAGGACGACGGTAGTAAATAAGATGATCCTTACAAAATTTCAAGAAGTGTTCTCCCCGATGTGCACCGTTGCTACAGTTCGTCGCTTCTAAGCACCACGTGATGATCGGGTGTGATGGATTCTTACGCTCACATACAACGGGTGTAAGACAGTTTTACTGGCGAAAACACTTGGGGTTAACTTGACGAGCCTAGCATGTGCGGACATGGCCTCGAACACGGAGACCGAAAGGTCAAGCATGAGTCGATAGAAGATACGATCAACATGAAGATGTTCACCGATGATGACTAGTCCGTCTCACGTGATGATTGGACACGGGCTAGTTGACTTCGGATCATGTAATCACTTAGATGACCAGAGGATGTCTATCTCGAGTGGGAGTTCATAAGATGAACTTAATTATCCTGAACATAGTCAAAAGATCTTTGCAAATTATGTCGAAGCTCGCGCTTTAGTTCCACTATTTAGATATGTTCCTAGAGAAAATATAGTTGAAAGTTGTGATGGCGATTATGCGGACAATAGAAAGCATATGTCCTTAATGCACCGCTCGATGTCTTTGAACCCCAAACATTGTTTGTGGATGTTGCGAACATCGACATACACGTTTGATAACTACATGATGGTTCGGTTAAGCGGTTTAGAGTTGAGGCACCAAAGACGTTTTGAAACGTCATGAACATATGAGATGTTTCGAGGGCTGAAATTGAGATTTCGAGGCTCGTGCCACGCCAAGAGGTATGAGACCTCCGACGATTTTCTTAGCCGCAAACTAAGGTAGAAATGCTCAATCGTTGAGCTTGTGCTCAGATTGTCTGAGTGCAACAATCACTTGAATCGAGTGGGATTTGATCTTCCAGATGAGATAGTGATGTTTCTCCAAAGTGATAGCCACCAAGCTGCTAGAGCTTCGTGATGAACTATAACATATCAAGGATAGATATGATGATCCTTGAGGTATTCGCGATGTTTGACACCGCGAAAGTAGAAATCAAGAAGGAGCATCAATTGTTGATGGTTGGTGAAACCACTAGTTTCAAGAAGGGCAAGGGTAAGAAGGATACTTCATGAAGCGGCAAATCAGCTGCTGCTCTAATGAAGAAACCCAAGGTTGAACCCAAACCGAGACTAAGTGCTACGTAATAAGGGAACAACCATCGGGCGGAATTACCCTAGATACTTGGTAGATGAGAAGGTGGAAAGGTTGATAGAAGTATATTGGATATACATTATGTTAATGTGTACTTTACTAGTACTCCTAGTAGCACCAGTGGTATTAGATACGGTTCGGTTGCTAAGTGTTAGTAACTCGAAATAAAAGCTACGGAATAACGGAGACTAGCTAAAGGTGAGTGACGATATGTGTTGGAAGTATTTCCAAGGTTGATGTGATCAAGCATCGCACTCCCTCTACCATCGAGATTTGGTGTTTGCGTTGAGCATAGACATGATTGGATTATGTCTATCGCAATCTGGTTATTCATTTAAGGAGAATAATGGTTACTCTATTTTTGAATAATACCTTCAATGGTCTTGCACCTAAAGGAATGGTTTATTGAATCTCGATCGTAGTGATACACATTTTCATGCCAAAAGATATAAGATAGTAATGATAGTACCACTTACTTGTGGCAATTGCCATGTAAGTCATATTGGTGTAAACGCATGAAGAAGCTCCATGTTGATGGATCTTTGGACTCACTCGTTTTGAAAAGTTTGAGACATGCGAACCATGTCTATTGGTGTATACGCATGAAGAAACTCCATGCAGATGGATCGTTTGGACTCACTTGATTTTGAATCACTTGAGATATGCAAATTATACCACATGGGCAAGATGACTAAAAAGCCTCGTTTTTCAGTAAAATGGAACAAGATAGCAACTTGTTGGAAGTAACACATTTTGATGTGTGCAGTCCAATGAGTGCTGAGGCCTGCAATGAATATCGTTGTGTTCTTACTTCACAGATGATTCGAGTAGATGTAGAGTATATTTACTTGATGAAACACAAGTCTGAATTATTGAATGGTTCAAGTAATTTCAGAGTGAAGTTGAAGATCATCATGACAAGAGGATGAAATGTCTATGATATGATCATAGAGATGAGTATCTGAGTTACAAGCTTTGGCACGCAATTAAGACATTGTGGAAATTGTTTCACAATTAATACCGCCTGGAACACCATAGTTTGATGGTGTGTCCGAACATCATAGTTGCACCCTATTGGATATGGTGCGTACCATGATGTCTCTTATCGAATAACCACTATCGTTTATGGGTTAGGCATTAGAGACAACCACATTCACTTTAAATACGGCACCACGTAATTCCGTTGAGATGACAACGTATGAACTATGGTTTAGAGAAACCTAAGCTGTCATTTCTTAAAGGTTTCGGGCTGCGACGCTTATGTGAAAAAGTTTCAGGTTGATAAGCTCGAACCCAAAGCGGATAAAATGCATCTTCATAGGACACCCAAAACGGTTGGGTATACCTCCTAATTCAGATCCGAAAGCAATAGGGATTGTTTCTTGAATCGGGTCCTTTCTCGAGGAAAAGTTTGTCTCGAAAAGTTGAGTGGGAGGATGGTGGAGACTTGATATGGTTATTGAACCGTTACTACAACTAGTGTGTAGTAGGGCACAGGAAGTTGTTCCTGTGGCACCTACACCAATTGAAGTAGAAGCTTATGATAGTGATCATGAAACTTCGGATCGAGTCACTACTGTACCTCGTAGGGTGACAAGGATGCGATCGCTTGAGTGGTACAAGTAATCCTGTCTTGAAGGTCATGTTGCTAGACAACAATGAACCTACGAGCTATGGAGAAGCAATGGTGGGCCCAAATTCCGACAAATGGTTAGAAGCCATGAAATCCGAGATAGGATCCATGTATCAGAACAAAGCATGGACTTTGGTGGACTTGCCCGATGATCGGCAAGCCATTGAGATAAATGGATCTTTAAGAAGAAGACGGACGTGGACGGTAATGTCACCGTCTATGAAGCTCGACTTGTCACAGGTTCAAGGAGTTGACTACGATGAGATTTTCTCATCCGTAGCGATGCTTAAGTCCGTCGGAATCATGTTAGCATTAGCTGCATTTATGAAATCTGGCAGATTGATGTCAAAACGAGTTTCCTTACCAGTTTCGTAAGGAAAGGTTGTATGTGATACAATAAGAAAAGTTTTGTCGATCCTAAGGATGCTAAAAGGTATGCTAGCTCCAGCGATCCTTCTAAGGACTGGAGTAAGCATCTCGGAGTTGGAATATGTACTTTGATAAGATGATCAAAGATTTTGGGTTTATACAAATTTATGAGAAACTTGTATTTCCAAAGAAGTGAGTGGGAGCACTATAGAATTTCGGTGAGTATATGTTATTGACATATTGTTGATCAGAAATGATGTAGAATTTCTGGAAAGCATGTAGGGTTATTTGAAAAATGTTTTTCAATGGAAAACCTGGATTAAGCTACTTGAATGTGAGCATCAAGATCTATGAGGATAGATCAAAAACGCTTAATGGTACTTTCAAATGAGCATATACCTTAACATGATCTTGAAGGTGTTCAAGATGGATCAGTCAAAGAAGGAGTTCTTGCCTGACATGTAAGGTATGAAGTTAATACTTAAAGCTCGACCACGGCAGAAGAGAGAAAGGACGAAGGTCGCCCCTATGCTTTATACATAGGCTCTACAAGTATGCTATCTTTGCGTACCGACGGAAGTGTGCCTTGCCATGAGTCGATCAAGGGTACAAGAATGATCCAGAATGGATCATTGGACAATGGTCAAAATTGTCCTTGGAGTGAATAAGGACATGTTTCTCGATTATGGAGGTGATAAAGAGTTGGCGTAAAGGGTTACGTCGATGCAAGCTTTACCACCTATCCGAGTGACTCGAGTAGCAAACCGGATACGTATAGTGGAGCAACCATTTGGAATAGCTCCAAGTGGAGCGTGGAAGCAGCATTCTGAGAATGACCTAGAGATTTGCAAAGTACATACGGATCTGAATGTTGCGGACCGTTGACTAAAACCTCTCTCACAAGCAAAACATGATCAAACCCCGTAACTCATTGAGTCTTAATCACATGATGATGTGAACTAGTTTAATGACACTAGTAAACTCTTTGCATGTTGGTCACATGGCGATGTGACCTGTCAGTGTTAAATCACATGCCGATGTGAACTAGATTATTGACTCTAGTGCAAGTGGGAGACTGTTGGAAATATGCCCTAGAGGCAATAATAAAAGTATTATTATATTTCCTTGTTCATGATAATTGTCTTTTATTCATGCTATAACTGTATTATCCGGAAACCGTAATACACGTGTGAATACATAGACCACAATATGTCCCTAGTGAGCCTCTAGTTGACTAGCTCGTTGTGATCAACAGATAGTCATGGTTTCTGCTATGGACATTGGATGTCGTTGATAACGGGATCACATCATTAGGAGAATGATGTGATGGACAAGACCCAATCCTAAGCATAGCACAAAGATCGTGTAGTTCGTTTGCTAGAGCTTTTCCAATGTCAAGTATCTCTTCCTTAGACCATGAGATCGTGTAACTCCCGGATACCGTAGGAGTGCTTTGGGTGTATCAAACGTCTGGCAACGAATCGGGTGACTATAAAGGTGCATTACAGGTATCTCCAAAGTGTCTTTTGGGTTGACACGGATCGAGGCGGGATTTGTCACTCCGTGCAAACGGAGAGGTATCTCTGGGCCCACTCGGTAGGACATCATCATAATGTGCACAATGTGACCAAGGGGTTGATCACGGATGATGTGTTGCGGAACGAGTAAAGAGACTTGCCGGTAACGAGATTGAACAAGGTATCGGTATACCGACGATCGAATCTCGGGCAAGTAAAATACCGCTAGACAAAGGGAATTGTATACGGATCGATCGAGTCCTTGACATCGTGGTTCATCCGATGAGATCATCGTGGAACATGTAGGAGCCAACATGGGTATCCAGATCCGCTGTTGGTTATTGACCGGAGAACGTCTCGGTCATGTCTACATGTCTCCCGAACCGTAGGGTCTACACACTTAAGGTTCGATGACGCTAGGGTTATAAAGGAAGCTTGTATGTGGTTACCGAATGTTGTTCGAGTCCGGATGAGATCCCGGACGTCACGAGGAGTTTCGGAATGGTCCGGAGGTAAAGATTTATATATGGGAAGTCCTGTTTTGGTCACCGGAAAAGTTTGGGGTTTTATCGGTACGCGTCTGGGACCACCGGAGGGTCCTGGGTCCACCAAGTGGGGCCACCTGCCCTGAAAGCTGCGTGGGCCAAGTGTGGGAGGGACCAGCCCCTAGGTGGGCTGGGACGCCCCACCAAGGCCCAAGGCGTGGGAAGTGTGGGAGGGCAAACCTAGGTCAGATGGGCCTTAAGGCCCACCTAGTGGGCGCCTCCTCTCTCCCCCTCGCCGCCACCCAGATGGGATCTGGGCTGGCCGCACCCCTGGGGTGGGAAACCTAAAGGGGCGCAGCCCCTCTCCCCTATAAATAGTGAGGCATAGGGCTGCCCATGGAGGACACAGATCACACGTGATTCGATCTACGCCTTTGGTTGCAGCCTCTCCTCTCTCCCAAGTACTCCTCCTCTCCCGTGGTGCTTAGCGAAGCCTGCTGGATTGCCACACTCCTCCATCACCACCACGCGTTGTGTTGCTGCTGGATGGAGTCTTCCTCAACCTCTCCCTCTCTCCTTGCTGGATCAAGGCGTGGGAGACATCGTCGGGCTGTACGTGTGTTGAACGCGGAGGTGCCGTGCGTTCGCACTTGATCATCGGTGATTTGAATCACGACAGTATGACTCCATCAACCCGTTCACTTGAGCGCTTCCGCTTAGCGATCTACAAGGGTATGTAGATGCACTCTCTTTCTACTCGTTGCTGGTTTCTCCATAGATAGATCTTGGTGACACGTAGGAAAATTTTGAATTTCTGCTACGTTCCCCAACATAATTCTCGTTCTCACTCTCAGATTATTTCCCCGTGCCTCCCCTTCCTTGTCACAATCCACTTTCACTGCCGCCCCCGGCCAATTACCGAGAGCAAGCCCGAATTTCTCAGTCCTCTTATTCGGGGGAAGATCATCTACTCTGACCCATACGTCCATAGAGTCAAAAACCATCTCTGAAGGTCTTTTGTTTCCCTCATATTCCTTGAGAATAAGCACCTCGAAATCGAACTGCCATGGACCATTATTCATCGCGTGCCTCCAGTCCCCTTCTGAGCCAAAGTGTACCTCAAACACATTAGAACCCAAGTCCCTGAACCTAGCTTCACGATGCAAACCCCATGCCCGGATCATTGCTCGCTCTAGTGCACTTTTAATTATCGGTCTATTTGAGAACACCTTGCCCACAGCCGACCATCTCGAGTGCTTTGGTCCTACTTCTCCTGTGTCCTCAAACACCAAACCCTGAGCTTCCTTGTCCAACAGAACCATGCCTCCCATCCTTTCTGATAGGCTCGACGTCGGATCTGGGGTCTTGCTTTCCACCAGTGATTTGGATGATTCTCTGCTAGCTGATCCACCTATCCCGCGCAGCGACGTGTGCATCCCGTCCCCCGTTGTGGCATCCATCTTGCCCTTGCTTTCTCCCAGCCCCGGTGCTGTCGCCGGAGCCGCGGTTTTGTTATGGTTCAGGGAACTCGGCGCCCCATTAGCTGGAGACGGCCTCACCGCCGTCCTCATGTTCTGAAGCTGGCCTCCTTTTCTCCCAGAGGAGGAGCCCGATCTATGTTGTGATTCCACTGCCACCTTCGCACCCGGGGCAGGTTTCGCCCCCGCTTCCTTGGTCGATCTTCCAGATGCCATCTCCGCCATTGGCTCCGCCCCGTAGCGCGAGAACAACACCGCTGATCAGGTCCCTGGGTAGCGCCGTTGCTACCCAAGTCCCACCGGAAACTCTCTCACCCCCGTAGCAAAACCCTAACCCTAGAACCAGGGAACAATCGCCTCGCAACCGCCCCTAGTCGCCAAAGGGTTTTCCGCGTGGTGGACCCCTCACACATACACTAGTTATCGCACCGTGCAATTGATTGAACTCGATCCTGACGATTTTAAGGCCCATTCGGCGTACAGATTTTTTTTGAAGGATTCCAATATGATTTTTGACCCTTAGGTTTTTTCCATATCCAAAACAATTGTTTCACATGAATGAAGGTACTCTATTTCTTATTATTGTTTTCCTACTTGAGTAATTTTTAAGAATTGTTGTCACCAGGTGAGACTCCATGGAAAATTCTAGGAACCCGGTAACGCCCAAACGTCCGCTTTTTTACCATGGCAAATAGAGTGTTTTTTCTGTCAATTTTAATGACGTGGGGATGACAAATTTAGTTGACACACATGGCAAATGTGTACTCATTGTGCTTTTTGCCAGAAAATTGCCATGCGTGTCAACTAAACTTGCCATCCCCGCGTCACTAAAATTGCCATAGTAAATGTTTGGTTTGCCATGATCAAATCCCAAATGTTTGAAATTTATCATTTCTGAAATTCGAAAGGATTGGATTGGACAGGGCATCCAAATCATTTACTTTTCATATTCCACTGATATCGAAATCCTGCAAACCAAATAAGCCCTTAGTAGGGAGTTCTGGCTGCGGTCCTCAATGTACCCGCTATGCAAACATTCTTCATCTGAGTTGTCAAAAAAAAATTAATCGGTGGTACTAGCCGTCTAATCTCACATCGAACCCTGTCCCCACCCCTACACAAATCTTAATGTGGATACATTGGACAATTTAGAGTGTCGATATAAGAAAATCTCAACCAACTTAAGTTTTGTAAAACGGCTTTCATACTAAAAAAGTTGTTACTGAGGACAAAACAAGGATTAAGTATTCTAGAGACAGGCATGGTGTCGTTTTTACCACCAGCGTTCAAGCCCTACTCAAAACATGGTGCACATGTCGTACTTTTGAAAACAAATATAAAATTATAATCTATGCAACCCTATGAAGATATGCCATATAGAGTTTATATTGGTGTCCACATTGTGATGCACATAAGTGGGTAAAATAGCATATAAAGATAAGTTATCAATACAAATTGATGTCAAAGTCTCTTTAAGGTCGCGCAAAGACTATGTCGCACCATGTATGTCTTAGGAAGAGTTGCCCTATATCCTCGACGAAAAGGTTGGCGACCTTCCCATACTACCTGTGAAGATATGACCGTCTATTTCTTCATCTCCATATGTTTCACAGATATAATGGAGAAGGTTGGCACTTCTCTTCTTTGTGTTGCCGAAAGGATGGAGCTCAACCAAAGGTGGTGTGAATAGGAGATGAATTTTTTTTGTATCTTAACTTCCAAAATTTAGGGGTAATGCAGAAAACTAAGTTATCTAGATATGCAATCTACGGTGAGAATAATCTATATGGAAAGCAAACTAGAACCAAGGTAAGCAATGCATCAGGCTAATTATCAAGCCAACACGAATACAACACAAGTAAAGGAAACAGTAAAACATAAACAACAAGAGTCGCAGACGTAGATGTATCCCGAAGTTCACACAGTGCTAATATCCATTGGAGATATGCCAAAGCCAAATCTCTGGAGCGCCACCAAGTGGCTCGCCCTAATCTTTCTTTGAGCGGAGGGATTGTGAGGAACCAAGATTTTGAGGTAGTAGCAATGTTGGAAGCCGCTCAAATCAATGGCTAGGGTTGGAGGTGGAAGAAGGATGGGGTTATAAATACTCCTCTCCAAATGTGATCATTGCCCACCAATTGGCCCCGTGTGTGTGTGCAGGTTCACCCAAAGCGAACCCAGAGAACCCGTGGGCGCGGGGTCAGAGAACCCATGTGCATTGGGTACCTAGGGAGTTTTGGCACGCTAACCCCGTGGGCATGGGGTATGTGGCTCAGACCTCAATTGCAAGACCTTTGCCCCATATGTTTTATGTGATAGATATAGGATGGATAGTGTATATGGTGCCTTGATCCCTCTTAATAGTGCAATGATCACTTCTTTCGGTTTTTTCCCTTTCTTTTCGTTTCTTTAAATGTTTGGACTGTGTTTTTCAAAAGCTAGATCATGTGAATTAAAAGACATTCAATGTATATTGCGATATTGTTCATTGTACAATTAAAAAAAGTTCCTTTTGTATGAAAAAATGTTCAATATATGTACAAAAATGCTCACCATAGATTAATAAAATTAATGTGTATAAAACATATGCAATGTATATTAAAAAATATTTCATCCTACAATATAAAACAGTTTGGGTTGTATAAATGGAACCACAATATATTAAATAAACTTGATAATACATTTTAAAATTTTCACCATATATATTTTTCACATTATAATATACTAAAATATATATATAGTATAGAAAACTATCAAAAGGAAAAAAATAAAAATCGAATCATAAAAAAACAAAATAAAGAACCAAGAAATGAAAAAAATTATAAGGACAAAAAATAAAAAAATAGAACTAAAATAAAATAAAAAACACAAAAACAAAAACCACAAACAGAAAAAACAAAAGAAAAAGCGAACAAAAACAGAGGGCGCGCCCAAACTGGACCGTACCATTGCGCCTTGTCCGTGGGCATAGGCCTGACGGTTCTGAAGCAATCCGGCTAATTAGAACCGAGAGCTCTTATTTTGTGTGCGGGTCACTCGGTAGCTACCTAGAGAGCAAAGCAGGGCTCCCCCGTTTATTTTCTCGGTTCTTTTGTAGTTTTCTGTGTATTTCTCTGCTTCTATAGAATTGTTCGGGATTAGCTAAGAGTTTTGAATTTCAAATAAAGGCCGCGATATCAAAACAAAAAATTGAATTTCACAGAAATGTTCATGAGTTTGTAAAATTGTACTCAAATTTAAAAAATGCTTGTTAGTTCACAAAATGATCTCAAACTCAAAAATATTTATGAAAGTGAAAACAAATGATCGCAAATTCAAAAAGTATTCATGATATTGAGCAAATATTCATTCATTCAAAAGTGTACATGATTTTTTAAAAATGTTCACCAAAATCAAAAAATGTTCGTAAATTATAAAAAAAAATTAATCAATTAATTTGTTTTGCTGATTCAGAAAATATTCATGTATTCCAAAAAAATGTTAACAAAAACAATGTTAATGAAACTAAAACTGTTCCTTTTTTTGTCAATTCAAATTTGTTCGCTGATGAAAAAAAATTGTTCACGAGTTTAGAAAAAAGGGACAACTACATTTTGCCCCCTAACTTGAGCCACCACCTGGCATTTGCCACTAATTTTCAGGTATGCTCAAAAATACCCCTATCCTGTCTGTTGCCCTTACAGAAATCCCCCTCTGTGCCGCTTCCTTCGGGTCAAGGGTGTTTGACCGGTAACTGGGCGTCAGTTGGACATTTTAGCCCCTGCTTCTTACATGTGGGCCCGTCTCAAACGCCATCCACCCTCTCACTCTCTTCTACCTCGCGACGCATCTCTTCTCTCAATCCTCTCTTGGTGACCGAAACCCTAAACCTAGCTCGCCCCAAATATCTTTATCAGCGGTGGATCTGTAGGAGTGCGGGCGTCGAGATGCGGTGGGAGTGGAGGTCATTACCCAGCACATCTTCTCCCTCTGCTATGGCGCTAGAGGAGGCGGATGCCGGATGTTGCGTCCTCAAAAGAAGATGGCGACCGCTGGTGGTTGCGGTGGTGGCAAAGAAGCATCTTCGCAGACGACACAGATATTGAGAATGCAGATTCCAGTGGGGTAAGTTTCTATCAATCATGACCTAGATCTTTTCTCTGCTACTGTAGGTAGATTTCCACCGATTTGATGCGCTCTTAGTGGTTACTGCTAGCTTGTAATGGTATTTTATTGCAAATATAGTAGGATGGAACCAGAGAGAGCTTTTGGTCTCAACTGTAGAATGGAGACCACTGTGATAGGCAATGGTGGCACCAAAGGAGCTGGTACAGGCTTCACATTTTCATTTGTGGTGGACAAAACATCGACATTTTTCCAATTTAGAGGTGCTATTAGTGATAAATATCCATGGGGGATTTTTGATGTTGTAGAGTTTAGATATTGGGACATGCAGAATATTGTCTGGGTGCCAGTTCAAAATGATGATGAGTTAGGACTAATGTTTCCACAAATGCTGTAAACAATTCAGTGCAGCTAGAAATTAATGTCATACAAAGGAAAAGAGGAGAAATAGAGGGCAGAGCTGCAAGATCTGTAGCTACTTCTTCACAATATAGAAGCAGTCAAAACAGTGGATGGAAAGCAGCAGCTGGAAGTTCATAGGCTCAGGTCTGCGAAGAGTAGGTGGGTGGCAGATGCTGTCAATAACTGGGTCGGGGAGAATTCAAATATTTCAGTGCCAACTCTGCAAACTGATTTTAAGAAAAATTATGGGGTGCATCTGCCTTACATGAGAGTATTTTATGGCAAGCAAATGGCTCTAGACAACATCTATGGTAAGTGGTCTGATTCATTTCAACTGTTGTATACTTTCAAAGCTGAAGTAGAAAAGGCATCTCCTAGTAGTGTGGTTAATATTGACAGACACACAGTAGAGTTTAAATTCAATGGACAAAAAAGGTACAAAGAGTGCTTTAGGAGAGTTTTTGTATCATTTAAGGCCTCTTGGCAAGGATTTTTGGCTGGCTGTAGGCCATATCTAGCAGTAGATGCAACAACATTAAATGGAAGATTTAAAGGTCAGCTTGTAAGTGCTTCTGTTGTAGATGCATGCAAGTGGATCTTTCCTGTTGCATATGGAGTGCTAGAGACAGAGAACATTGACAGTTGGACATGGTTTTTTCAGAACTTAAAAAACCTAATAGGGCACCCAGAAGGACTGGTTATTCACACTGATGCCTGCAAGGGACTTGACTCAGCTGTAGAAGCATGTGTTCCCAGGTGTAGAGCACAGGAATGCATGAGGCATCTTGTAGCTAATTTCAGTAAAAAAAAATTGGAGGAAAATTCTTTGATGAGAACTTGTGGCCATGTTCTTTGACATATAGTTTGAAGAAGGCACAAGTACCATCTCACTCAGTTGTACAACAAGCCAGGTGTGCAAGAGTATATGGAGGAGCACCACACTAAGTTATGGGCAAGGGCTCTTTTTAATGAAATATGCAAGTTGGATTATGTTAACCATAATCTTACAGAGTCTTTTAGTTCCAAGATTAGAAAGTGGAAAGGGCTACACATTGTTGATCTACTTGGCAAAATAAGACAATACATAATGGAGAAATTTGAGGCAGAGCATTGCAGCAGCAACATATGTTGGGGATCTAATAATTCCAAAAGTTATGAAAATGTTGCTGGCAAAATCAAAGGGGTTGGACATGACAATAGTGAAAAGAAGTACACATGAGGCTGAGGTCACTGCAATTGACAAAGAAAAGAGGGAGTGGAGATATCCCATGGACTTAAAAGCTAGGACTTGTTGTTGCAGAAAGTAGCAAATTACAAGCCAACCTTGCATACATGCATCGTATTTCATAACATCAATGAGAGGCCCAGTCAGTGAGATTGACCAGTATGTGCACCCATATTACTCAGTGCAAATGTTCAATGCAACATATGCTGACAACTTGCCTGCAATGGAGGGGAAGCAGCAGTGGGACGTAGTTGACCCTGGGTTCAAGTTGTGTGCTCCAGTTCAAAACAGGCCCCCTGGTAGACCTAGAAAGACCAGGATTAGGGCAAAGTCAGAAGGAAAAGGACTTGGGGGTAGGAGAAAGAAGTGTTCTACGTGTGGCAGACTTGGTCACCATGGCACATTGCAAAGAGTCAATTGACCCAGCATTTGGAGAAGATGATGAGCATTGGGGTGTTGACAATGCACCTGAAGCACCTGAGACAAATGAACCTACAGAACCTGAGACAAAAGAACCTACAACAGCGGAGATAGATGCACCTGTAGCAGCTGAGACAGAAGCAGCAAGTGCAGATCTTGCACCACAAACAGATGATATAGCTCCTGTAAGTGATGCACCAATTGTAGCAAGTGCTGCAACAAGTGCTGTGAGGTAACCTGCTATTTGAACTACAACTAATTGATTTATCTGTCAAATTATTTAATTACTAACTAATAAAGCTTGTGTTGTTACTTTTTAGGCCAAGGAAAAACTGCAAAAGACCAGCAGAGAGAGGTGACAACCCTCTTTCACCAAAGAAGATGGCGAAAGGCGATACGCACTCGCCTGGTGGTGGTTCTGTTACTGGAAGCAACCAGCTAAGCAGGTCTACCTCTCCCAAGAAGGTGGCAGCTGTTACTAGGAGCACTAGGAGCAAGTCCAGGCTCTTTAGTAATCCTGCATGCAACACTAGGAGCCAGAGGGGGAACCTGTTCTGAACACTCTGTGACCATGTCATTTTGTTTGAACACTATGTGATGAAGTGCCAGGCACTCTAATTATGTACGAGAAGCTTTGAACCATGTGTCCCTTTGTTTGAACTATTTAGTTGATGTTGTTGTGTGATGCAACTGTTGAACCTGTGTACAAGTATATCTTACGTGATGTTGTTGTCGGTCATGCCTTGTTCTTGTTCAATCCATTTTGTTGGTATATAATTTGTTGTTATTGGTTTCTTAAGTGACCACCGTGGTGCATTATCATTTCATTGATGTTGGTCCACCAGATCACAAGATCTAATTAATGCTTCTCAATTAGTTTGTCTCTGCCAAAAGATGCAAAACATCAAAGTAATACATCCAGGAACAATTCACATCATTTAAAAGTTTACAACATCAATCTGACTTCAACATAGTGCCAAATAAGCTAATTCATTATCCCACTGACTAATATGCATTCTTTGAACCAAACAAGTAGGACAGAATGCATATGCCAACAATTATCATCAGAAATGCCCATGTTTCCATCTGATCATGCATCTTCTTCATCTCTAGCTTCAGCTTCTTCTTTTTCTCTCTCAGATGTGTCACCCCCCTCTCTAAACGACGAGCTTTGAGCCAACTTGCTTCTAGCCCATCATGTAGTGTCTCAAAAGCATGCCCAACAAGATCTGGAGGAGGGTCGACCCAAATAGCCCATTCACATTCATCAGGAAGTTGCAACATCCAAAAAATCATCAAAATACAATCTTCGCAAAGCAAAACAAACAAATTCTACCAAATTACATCAAGTGGGCATCCAAGAAATCGTCTCCCCATTCTTGCTCCTCCCCAGGCGACACGCGAGCGGGAACGAGCCCGTGCCCCGGGCATATGTGCTTGAAAAGCTTCTCAAGGCCGCAATAGCTCGGATCCGGCATGTAGAACTCGGACGAGAACTGCACTATGCCGGCCCCATCGAGCTACGAGCGAGCAAATCCCCAAAATTGAGGTCAAACCCTAATGAGAAATCCACAAATCAGAGAAGGAAAACTAACCTCCATAGCGATAGAGGAGCTCGCGGATGACATGGCTGAGGTGCACATCACCGCGGCCTCACTTCCCGAGCTCCAGAAGGCAGTAGTTCGTGCGCCGCCGGTGAATCGCCAAGCTACAGACCGGTAACCGTCACGAGGTAGAAGAAACAGAGTGAGAGGGTGGATAGCGTTTGACACGGGCCCACATGTAAGAAGCAGGGGCTAAAATGTCCAACTGATGCCCAGTTACCGGTCAAACACCCTGGACCCGACGGAAACAACACGGAGGGGGATTTCTGGAAGGGCAACAGACGGGAGAAGGGAATTTTTGAGCATACCCGAAAATTAGGGGCAAATGCCGGGTGGTGGCTCAAGTTAGGGGGAAAAATGGAATTGTCCCTAGAAAACAATGTTTAAATAAATGTTCGCCAAAAGTCTTCAGAATTTGTGTAAACTGTTTTTAAAACTCAAATCATGTTCACAACTACATAAAAGAAGTTCAAATTTTTTTATTTTTTTTAGAATTTCAAAAAGTGCTCGCGACTTTTTAAAAATTCACAAAAATTCAAAACATTGGTAGAAAAAAGGGGAGAAAAAGAAAAATAACCATGAAAAAAGGAAAAAAAGCAAGGACGAAACGATAATAAAATAAGTACGAAAATATTGAACAGAAAAACTCACGAAAAGACCGGTCTACGAAGTTTGTAGAGCCTTCCCAAAAGAAGGAAAAAACCTAGTTGGCCGGTCCAAAAATGTAGATGCGAGAGCGGGGGCGGGGGTGTGTCCCGCGCTTTCGCTTACCAGCGACACACGTGCCAAATAGAATTGGCCATTACTACTGGGGACCTACTACTCAGCGCTCTGAGTGTCGTGCGATCGCTTGTCGCTCCCCTGCTTCGTTTGATCAGTCAATGGTTGATCGACTGACCTTGACGGGTTGATCATTCACGAAATTCAAAAATTGTTTCTGGATTTAAAAAAAATATGAATTTGAAAAAGTTCATATATTTGGAAAATTATTATTTTGCAAAAAAAAGTTCACAAAATTTTAAAAATCTGGCGAATTTGAAAAAGTAAATTAATTTAAGAAAAGTTCATGGATTTTAAAAACAATTCTTGAACTCAGAAAAGATTGCAAATTTAAAAAGATCATGAATTGGAAAAAAATACATGCATTTGGAAAAGAAAGAAAAATAAATTGGAAAAAGTTTGTGAATTGGGAAAAATTCATAGACAATAAAACGTCATGTATTTGAAGAAATTCATGAATTGTGAAAAAAATCATGAATTTGAAAATTGGGTAAAAATTAATAAAAATAGAAAAGAAGAAATAGAGAAACAAAAAAAGGAAAGCAAGGCGAAAATGATAGAAAAGAATGAAAAAAGAACAAAAACCGGTGGGAAACCCACGGCAAAAAACGTGACGGGAAACGAAACTAGTAGTGAAAATGCGCTAACGTGACGAGCCGGTCCACTTGGGAACCTGTGTACACTGATGGTTTGCGTCATTTACCATTTTGACTTTAAATGGTACATCGGCACTTAATAGGATTTGGGTTACTACCGGTGGCATTAATAGGTCATCCCTCGCGCAATCACAAATTTGAGCAAACTAGTAAGTGTGCACGTGCAATACATGTCTAAATTGACATAAAATTAGTCAAACGTGATAGTCATCTAAATTGTTGCATGTGCATTATATGAACTAATACAAATTTACTCGAACCTATAGCAACCACGGAAGATCTAATTGTTGCACGTCATGAAACAGCAAGGTTTTTTTATTCAAATACCTCAAATATAATTATCTTTTTCCACACAAGATGCAATACGCACTGTCAAGTACAAAATGAAAGTGTGTGTATTCAAAGTAAGCTTGCCTCAATAATGACAAACCCAGTGCTAAGCTTCCACACCAGGACCTCTTGAGACAAATTGGGAGTATTTCACCCACTCGAATACACTAACAAAAAAGTATCAAGCTGCTTACTCAACAAATCTAAATTCATTCGCAAAAGGCATCCATAAACACTTGGATACATGTAGTGCGGAAATAATCCCCTCGTCCATCATCTCGGACAAACTTCCATCAAGATGAACACATATCTGCAGCAGTTCCTGATTTATTACTCAATGGAACATACATTTATTTTCTTTCTAGAATACACTTCATCGCTAAAAAATAGGTAAACATGTTTTAGCAAATTCTCCCATCCATTTCAACAGCTTCTTTGATGTTCCTTTCTTGCTATGTCAGGTACCCACAGCCATAAATGAAGCACAGGTCCCGACACTGCTTATTCATGCAGAGCTCATAATTTATAAACTTTCCAGCCCATTCGGTAACACCATACATAATTATGTCACTTTGCACAGCCTACAGATGACGAACACGTTAAAGATCATCAGCTATGAGGATTAAAGATTGTACGCACGGATATAATTGATAATTAGGTTTTGGTAAAAGAAAATCAAAACAAAGTACAATATCATGTTGAGATCGTGATGGCACATATTGAAGTTCATAGGCATCTAAAATCGCTAGGTTTCCATAAATTATCCTTTTGGAATGTTGCACACGTGCAAGTGCACAGTCACACTATATGTGCATCGATATATGACTCAATTAATCATGAGAGATAGGACTGGTGATGTGGACATCTCCCAACTCGATTAATCAATATATTTTAGTTACTGAATTATCCATATGTGAAAATTGCAACGTAGCACTAAGTTATTTGTGTATAGAGAATTTCTTTCTTGGTTCAGAAAGAGGTTCAGTAGCCATCCTAAATGAGCAATGAAGCATACCTTGAATTACTTGAGCAAAGAAGATGATTGCAGAGGGAAGTAAGTCCAGCCCTTGTCTTATCAATTGTACAATTATTCGTTAGTCGGATATTGCAAAAAATGGTCATCCATCATCTAATGGTTCCATATTAAGAATCTTGACAGACACGCTGGTCACAAATTTGAGCAAATAGATACTCCCTCCATCCCAAAATATAAGAACGTTTTTGACATTAGCCAGCCACCCCTCCAAAAAGCTAGGGTACTCTGCCTCCCACCGGCGCCGGCGCCGGTCCGTCCCGTCTCCGGTGGCCTTAGGGCCATGGAGGCGGAGTGGATCTCGCCCTTGCGGTGGGAGGCTCCGTTTTAGATCTTTTTCAATCTTTGTTAGGGTTTGCGTCCTGCTCAGAAGGCGAGGCGGCGGCTCCGAAGATGGAATAAAGGTCTCCCGCCTAGCCCGTTCGGTGATCGCCCGGCATCATCGGTGGGCGTGTGGAGTTGTGTCTCCGGCTGATCTGTCCTTGGTGGATTTGCTTGGATCTGTTCTTCGTTCGTCTTCGTTCGTGTGTCTTGAGTTGGATCCTTTTAATCTACACTCTTCATCTGCGGGCGGTTGCTGTTACAGTGCGTTGGTTCTATGGGGCCTTAGCACGACGACTTCGGACCGTCTACTACAACAAGCTTTGCCGTCTCCGATGAGGGAGGGCGATGGCAATGGCGCGCTTGGCTCGCGCTCCGATGCTTGTAGTCGTCGCTAGGTGGTCTACGGATCTGGATGTAATTTTTATTATTTCTAGTATTCGTTGTACTACCATGATTGAAGATGAATAGATTGGAAGTTTTTCCCGCAAAAAAAAAACGTTTTTATATTTTGGGACGGAGGGAGTACATGCGACAATGCATGGTGGTCAAGAAAGTCACCAGCTAGCTGCTCTCGATCGGTCTCAACAACGCACAGCATGTCGGCTGGGGTGTTGGCCGGATCATCTTTCACCTTTTCTGTTTGGCTGGCTGTGAAAGAAGAACAGACCACTTGAGCAATATAAATACTTTCCCCGCAAAAAGAAAAAAAAAACTAGGATTTGATTGTTTGATGGCAGTGGTAGTGGCAGTGGACGAAGCGAACTAGCAACCTGAAGTTGAAGGGCGGTCCCGGGCCGTTTTCTTTGAAGAGGCGCACGCGCAGGGCATATGACTATTTTACTGACGTGCAGGGACGGCGTCATCCAGAACTCCATCACGAGCTGACCTTTCATCCACTTGAACGCCCCGTTGCGTGCCAGACCTGCCTACCAGAGGTTGGTACAACCCTGCTTGTTTGGGGCATCTTCAAAGCTGATCCGCGTAAATGTCTCGGTGATCCATTATCACGCTGTGATGACGGGGTACTAATTGGCAACCTCCGCCCCGTTGACCAATCAATATCGCCACCGCCGGGTCAGCTGACGGAAATCCCTCAGTTGCATGTGCCCAACCACGCCAACTGGATTTAATTTAGAAAAGGGAAACCAGCGACATCCACTACGGAAGACCGTGGGCACGGGATGATGGATGAGGCAAGAGCACTAGACCCACAAACTTGCATCGGATGTGATGGTTTAGTCTATAAAGTTGTAAAAAGTGATCAACTCATGCACAAACTTGAAACGCATGGGATGGTTTAGTCCACAACCAATCAGGAGCGGACAAATGCTCGGTCTGGCGTTTTCACGGAAAACTCCTCCATGTTTATTAAAATCATGCCCGCGGTACATACCTGGGCTGCCCCTTAGTTATTTAATGACATGGGGTGGGGGCAAATGAGATAATTTCTACTACAAGCAGCGCCGCAAGCTGGTCTTGTCGTGCTGCGGGTCGTCAAACCCGCTTCTTTCGCATGCAGAGATGCTCGTGCATCCAGGTTTCCTGTGGAAAAAACATCAAAAAAAAAAGGTTTCCTGCAGAAAATGAATCACGGGACCGGCAGCGCAGCATACATGCATGCAAGGCATGGTCCAAAAGCCTAAAAGGAGAGAGCAGCGCATGCATCCTTATTCAGGAAAAAACTAGTTATAAGTATTTCTTTTGCGGGAAAAATTAGCTACAAGCACCGCTGGCTAGTCAGGGGTAGGCAGCTACTATTCACAAATCTCTACTCCTAATGAAGCAGCTGGTAGTCTCGCTTTCAGGTTTTTTTTCGTTCCACCTTTCATGGTTTTTTTGGTACCTGCTTCCACCTTACACTGAGCCGCCACGAACCGAAAAAACCTCGTACCGAGGCCCCCACCCGCCCCCACGCACTCCAGGGCCTAACCTCGTACCGAGGCTCCCAGTTTCGTCAGTTTTTTTCGTTTGGTTTATTTCCGTCTTATCTCTCACCACCCCTCCCACCTTAATTTTTTCTTCTTCCCACTTAGAACCGAATCACGTCCGATTCTCCTTTCATTTATTCGTGCTTGTTTTGGCAGGTGTCGATTCAATTCAATCATGTAAATATTTTGGCAAGTTCTGATTCAGTAAATCGAGAGCAATCAGCGTAGCCGGATTCGGTAATTGGTAATTGAAATCGTAGGCAAGAGATCTCCTCGTCCATCAGTGCGAATTTCCTTTTTTTTACAATATGAGTCCCACCTTCCTAGCGCCAAAGTGTAATATATGGAAACAAACTCAATGAATTATAACAGTAATTAATCTGATTATTACATACCAAACATCGTCATTAATTCGCTTCCTTTCCTTCCCTTCGTCCCTCAATCCCACGCTCATGGCGCTATAGTGGCGGAGTCGCCGATGGCGACGAGGACAGCCCGTGGCAGCCCCCGAAGAACTAACACGACCCAACATATGGGTGAGTTCTCGTGATCTCCATCCTACTCCCTCACTTCCTTCAAATTCCTCGACCCCTACCGTCTCGATCCCTTTCACGCTCTGATCCGAAGGTTGATGCAACTCTGTCCGATTGACAATGCAGGTTCTGGATCGTTCCTTTCAGCGCCCACTCTTGGAGGAATCGGCAGCATGCCATGCGGATCGATCCCGCCGAGATCACGGGATGCTTGCACGAGGCTCGCCAAGATTGCTATTCGAACTTTTTGTGAACAAATGAAGAGTGGGACAAGATCCGCACTTGTGCTAATATACTTGTGTAGTTGCGGGTTTTGTTTTAAAAATCCAATTGTTGTTTATCTTTTGTCGCTGAAAATGATTACTAATTATGACATTGATTTTATTTCTTACGGATGTTGTATATTCTTGGATTGAAGGGACTCCTAACAAGGTGAAAGGTCAGGTTACATCTGCATGTCGTTCTATACTTGTTTACCTGATTACTTGATGCATAATTTCACATGGGTAAAGTAAAAATATTTAGCCTGGTTTAGATGATGCAATCAGACGAAGAATGACGAGGGGCTTGTACAAATTTCTTGGGAGAAGACAACCCAAATTTTGGCATTGGTCGTAATCTGGTAGTTCTTTAGGTGAGTGACACATTCATTTGGAGAAGCACGAGCTGGAATCAGACACCTATTTTTTTAATGTTTGCTGTTTATTATAACTTTTTTCTAATTGAACAAGAGTTTTATGTAATAACCTTACAGAGGAGAGCCATGCAAACATATATATGACCTTTTTAACTTGTCAAGGAGAATACGCAGATTAACTTTCCATGAGTAGTAGTCTTCTTTTGTTAACTAAAACTATTTAGTTCTCATGTACGTGGGTAATTTTAGAACTTGGAACTTGGAACTTGGAAGTTGATCCAAACAAAGGAAACAATTAACCTCTACATCCCGTACCTAATAAGATGGATATGTATGAGAATATTAAATATACTATTAACATGATTAATATTGAACTCTTAAAGTTAATGTGGCCCTGTTGCAACGCACGGGCGTTCTTCTAGTCACAATATGTTTTAGGGTACCTACAGCCTGGTACCCCAAATCTAATCCGTCAAATGCCATGGACGCGACTGGACGTGTCTGTGGACAATGACCTATCACGTCTTAAATATTTTATTCTACAATCAGACACCTCAAATCCATATTATTACATGCAACGTGAAAGCTAATGTAAGCGCAGCTCGCCTAGTTCCGCCATGACCATGTCCGGCAGCCGGCTGAGCTCCTCAGAGTGTTGGTTCGGTCGCCGACAAAGTGGAGTAGGGCATGGAGCCGACTCACCGGACTCAAGGCGCCGCCGTCTCCCATACCCTACTTTTTCTCGTCGGAGCCCAGAACCCGAACAGTGCCGGTGGATGTCAGATTGATAATGGATCAGTCCTGGGACGAGCCGGCGACATCCACCACGACGCGGTTGCGACGCCCGGACTGCTACACCATACGGGTGCCAGAGAATGCGACTCTGCCTCGTCGACGTCCACCACCGCGAGGGCTGTCGCCGCCTCTTGCGCCCGCTGCCCCACACAGCGGACACGCCACGCCATGTTTTTGTTCGGCGACGCCCATGGTGCGTCGATGGTCTCGACGCGAGAACGGTGGTGTTGCGCGTCCGCCACCGTGTTCAAACGCCAGATGGACCGCACCGCCTCCGGTGAGGCAGCGACGACACACCTAGCGTCGGGATTGATGGTCTGGAGGTCAAGGATTCAGACCCGCTGCCCTCCATGCCGGGACGGTCGGAGATCGCCAGAGGTGAGCTTGTGGGCGGAGGAGAGTGAAGGGAGTGGGGTGAAGTGGCTAGAGTTTGGTCCAGTGAACGGATAGGGAGAGGTATATGTGGTCGGGTTCGACATGGCGGGCGCATCCGGGTGCCCCCATATCCGCTCCATATTTGGGTTGGATATGAGAATGAGAGGTGTCGGTCAGCCCGAGCGTTTGAGACTCGTTTGAGGCGCCCGTCTTCGTCGAAATTTTGTGACCGGTCAGTGACCGAGCGGCCCGCCCGAACGTATGAGGTGGATTTGGAGCACCCGGTTGTTGATGCTCTTATGTTGTTAACTTTTTGGTAGAAGATATACGGCGTTGAAATGTATACCCATGATATATCAAGTTTAAAATTGATTAGTTGTCAAATTATAAAATACTAGTTGACTGAGTACGAGTGCTTAGTTGTCAGATTTTACCATGCTTAATTACTAATCCCCACAAAACAAGCTTTAACTGCTAGATTATAGGATAACAAGTACTTAGTTGTCAAAATTAAACATGCCTAATCACCAGATTATGTGTTACTTAGTTGCTAATTTTTTTTTCTAAAATATGCACAAGAGCATGTATATCATGCATTGCCAAAATTAAACATGCTTAGTCACCAGATTATATAGTACTTAGTTGCCAAAAATAAACATACTTAATTGCCAGATTATATAGAAGTACTTGTTAGAAAGTTAAACACACTTAATTGCCAGATTATGAAAGTAACTGTTTGCAGATTTCCAGAAAGTTTGGTTGTTAGATACATGTATTCAGTTGCCAGTTAGAAAGAACACATTTACTAGATCACATATACTTGTGCATATTTTCCCAGATCAAAGTATCGGCTACCAATTTACCTTTGTAATTCTAGATTACATGCTGCTTGAGGGGATCGTGTGGCTGTTGCAAAAAAGAAAAAAGAATCGCAACTAGTTCCATGCATGAAGAATAATAGCACATGCATGTCTGCAAAGGCACAATAGGGGTGTAGTGCACTGTAGCAAGCCAGCTTAGGCGTAGGCTAAAGCAAACTGTAGCACATTTGTGTAGTAGGGAGCAGCGTACCAAGGTGTCGGACTACAAGTGAAATAGATTGGTTTCTTGCATCGTGTCCGTCCAAAAAGTGATCCAACGCCCATGCGAGCAGCCGCACGGGGTGACGAGGGTGCGCACGCTACTTTGCGACCAATGGCCGTATCATTAAATAATCGAGAGGCAGCCCGGTCATTTTACCGCGGGAGAGATTTCCATAAATATGGAGGGGCCTTTCACAAAAACATGGGCCGAGTGGCTGTGCCACGAAGCTGCCAGCATGGCGCCAATTGTACGCTTTTGATTGGCTGTGGACTAAATCATCCCTTGCATTTCAAGTTTCTGGATGAGTTGATCACCTTTTGCAACTTGATGGACTAAAACATCACATTCAATACAAGTTTGTGGGTCTCTAGTGCTCTTGCCTCATGATGGATGGACACCCAGGTTAGGAATTACTCAGGCTCTATTTAGAGGTAATAGCACCCCAGGTCTACAAACTTGCTCCAAATGTGATGTTTTAGTCCAAAACTTGCAAAATGTGACTGAGGAGTCCACAAACTTGACACCCTATGTGATGTTTTGGTCCACAGCGAATCACAGCGTGCCATGTGGCAGTTCACAGGGTGGACCGGTCAGCTCTGGCAGTTTTGCACAACCCCCCCTGTCGTTAGCTCTATTCAACCCGCAGTGCACTGGTCCCGTTCCACACCCCACCCCACCTACCGTTCCACACCCCACCCCACACCATACCGTTGCTGTCCCCCTTTCTCCTCCCTGTTCCCCATTCTCCATCCTCTCGCTCTCCTCTTCCTGTCGCTCTCCCTCTCCCTCTGTCGCCGGCAGCCAGGCCCCTCCCCCACCACCACCACCTCCTTTGAACCTTGAACCTTTGCACAGCTCGTCACAATGGTTTCCTGGAGCGATTCTGGCAGTTCGTCCGACGCTGAGTCAGTCAGCAGCGAAGTGCAGGTTAGATCTGTTGCTATGGTACGGTTAGGGTTTTGAGGGCTGTGCATTGTTAGTTAGCAAATGAAGCTGATTTTGTTATGTTTTAGCTACCTGCCACCATCTTGTGCTTGGAATGGAGCGGCCTGGCCACAGATCTGAGTTCAAGATGTGAGCATCAATGTGTGTCGGTGGTGGCATTTGATTGATGGATAGTGGGAGGAGATTCTTAGCTTGTGCACGAAGGTTAGTTCTTGAGTTTTCTTGATGCGTGTTCGATTAAGTTTGTGATTCGGCAGTTAGAATAAGTGTGTATGTTTTCTATTTTGTGAGCTTAGTTTGAGTGTTTAAGTTGCTTCGCCGATTAAGCGAATGTTGTTATTTGTCAGTTTACTGAATCTCAATGTTTGCAAGTCTGAAATTTTGGAGATCTGTCTGAAACTGAACATTTATAGTGTAGTTCAGCAAGTATTTAACTACTATTTTCATTGTACTGAATTTTTTCTTTTGTTGCAAATTTGTAGGACATACCTAAATGCAGCTATCTGGAGTGGGTTGATCCTGAGTGGCCTGCCCCTTTGAAGATGAGCCTAGCTAGGATCTGGGGCATGTATGAAGATGAGAACAAGCTTAGGCTCAAGGACAATGTTGTTAATGCTCAAGAGAATGTTAGGGTTGTGAGAGAGAAGGAAAAGATGGAAAGAGACTTGAGGTTTTTTAAGGTTGATTTTGCTCAAATGGTGGCTGAGAAGGAGCAAGCTCTTGCCCAGCTAGGCAACACACAACTTGCTCTGGCTGACATGAAGGAAGATCTTGATAAGAAGAAGATTTCTGACAAATCATTCACAACCATTCATCAAGTTGTCAGGGCCAAGGCAGAGAAAGAGAGGGACCTAATGAAGCAGGAGAGGGACAGCATCATGGAAGAGAGGGACAATCTTGTGCAAGAGAGGGACAACCTAGTGCTGGAGAGGAATGTGCTGAAGCAAGAGAAGAAGAAGTTAGAGTACATGATTGGTGATCTTTTCAAACACAAGGAAGACACCAAGGGCAAGATAAGGAAGCTGAAAGAGATGCTTGAAGAATTTGAATGAAGGTGTAATGTAATCATTAGTACCAGTTCTAGTATGACCTTGCTTAGTAGCAGGTCAAGTATGACTTTGCACTTGGAATTTGTGTACTGAATTATGCTCCCTCAGACTTATTTGTATTAAGTAATTTGACTAATTTGTGTACTGAATTATGCTCCCTCAATTTAAGTACTTTGAGTTAATTTTTGATTTGTCTTAATATTGATTTATTTAGTTCACTAAGTTTTTGACAGTTAACTAGTTTTTGAATTGTTCAAATTGAACTAGTTAACTGTCAGTTAACTGAACTTTGTCAGTTAACTGAATTTGTCAGTTAACTGAACTTTGTCAGTTAACTGAATTTGTCAGTTAACTGAATTTGTTCAGAGTTCACTGACCATAACTACAACAAATATAACTAACTAAGTACAACATTTTCTATTTTAACACCTAAACAGCAACATTCAACATTCATAGCATAGTTTAGCATCATAGTTCACTGACCACAGCATCATAGTTCAACATCATAGTTCACTGCCCATAACATCACAAAATAACTTATATGCTCTACATATAAGAGCATACCTAAACAACAGTCCCAAAATACTTAACTTATATGCTGCTCTACTATATCAGCATACCTAATCCTTCAAGGCTTCAAGGCTTCATCTTCACTTGTCCTTCAGCATCTTCAACCTCTCCGAGCGGCGCACCTCCCCATCTGCAGCTCTCTTGTTGCTTGCTTTCTTCTTCCCCTTCCTGACATGCACTTCTTCCTCCGCAGGCACCTTGTCCGCCTCGTCCGCCTCCTCTTGCTTGAAGACGATGCCGTCAGGCACATCCGGCAGCATGTCCACGTCGATTGGGATGATCACAGCCCGTGGTGCCATCTGCACCTCATCCGGCTCGTCGTCAGAGAGCACGATGACATCCACCTCCCACTCTTGAGACGACTCGGTCTCCGGGTCGTAGCCAGAGTCCGCGTCGGAGGTGAGGTTGTCGTACTCGGAGTCGGACGACGAATCCGCGTCGGAGACGTCGTCGGGAAGGAGGAGGTCAGGCTGAAACCTATCCCAGTGCGCCCTGTTGATTGGCGCGGGGACGACAAGGACGACTTCGGTCACGCGCTCCGCCCTAGAGGCGACACGGTTGGGATCGTCCTGCTGCGGCGGCGCCTTGGCGGAGCGATACATCCACCAGCGCGCGCGCTGGTCCGGATCATCAGACCGCGTCTCCCCCATGGCGAACTGCTGGATCTTCGCCAGATGGACGCCGACGACGCCGTGATTGCCGCTAGGCATCGCGCGACGCTTCTCGTCGTCCGTCATTACCTTGACGAGGCCGCGCGCGTGGTTCCTCATCATCTGGATGCTCGGGAACCAGCGCGCGATCTCCTGCAGCTCCGCCCGCGCCGCCTGGTCATTGCCGGCCAGATCTTCGACGGCCCTCTGCCATCCGAGGCTGCCGTCCATGGCTTCGGCAGCGGATTCGACCTCCGACGAGGGTTTCTTTGGTGGCGATGAGATGGAGGTGGGTAGCGCAAGCACCGAGGAGACGAGGGGAGTGGAGAGTGGGTAGTGGGCGACGAGAGCGGTGGGTTGCTGTATTTAAGACAGGTGTGAAAACTGAATCGTCGGCCCGTCGAAAAACTGAATCACGGTTATCGCATTACTACAGCAGTTGCAGCAAATATACCAAACCACGACAACTACTCTACTGGCATTGCTTCTAGCTTACAAAACCCACGGTCCTGGGTTCGAGACCCAGGCCGAACAAATTTTTTTACACAATTTTTTTTACACAAAATTAAGTTGAATGTAGGCCAAATAATGCAGTTGAATGCAGGCCAAATAATGCAGTTGAATGTGGGCCAAATAATGCAGTTGAACATTGCTAACTCACAACACTTAACTGAATTTAGATAACTGACAGTAGTTAACTGAACTTAGGTAACTGACAGTAATGCCACATGTTTGACATCATAGTTTTTAGTTACAAAAAGGGCACTTAATGCCACTGCTAGCCATCAAATAATGAGGCACTGGATGCTCCTTTCTGCATCTAGATAAGGCCACTCAATGTTTTACATTGCTTCAGGCCTTAACAAAATTTGTGATACCAAGCGCCACCAAATCAAGCATCGGGGGCATTTAGATCAGGAATTAGGCTGTTGCTCATATCTTCTCCAAACATCAGCCACCATGCCCTCTCACCTGGGATTGCTCCTCTTCCTGTACCTGCATCTGCATTTCTTCCTCCCCTACCTCTACCGGCACCTGGAATTCCTCCCCTGCCTCTCCAAGCATGCACATTTCTGCCTCCTCTTGCTGGAACTGCATGAGCATTTGATCCTCTTCCCAGCACTGGATTTGCTCCTCTTCCAAGCATTGCATTATCTCCTCTTCCAAGGACAGCATTTGCTCCTCTTCCTCTCCTTGCTGGTGGATTTCCTTCTCCTCTTCCTCTCCTTTTCCTTCCTCTTCCTCTGCCAGTAGCTTCAGATCCTTCTCCCCTGTCAGCTGTTGTTCTTGCCCTTGTCTGTCCAGCAATGTTCATCTCTGTAGTGACCCTTGGCTGTGGTATTGCAGCACCAAAGAAATGCAACAAATGAAGACTGATACGGCAATGGGCAATGAACTCTTTGTTGACCCCTTCTAGCTCTCTCCCTAGTAGCCATGTTGAAGATCATGCTGGTGGGTGACTCACTAGGATCTAACCTAGGATCTGGCCTGGTGGGGTATATGTTCTGCAGAGAAGAAGCTCATATTATTCAGTTGAAGATGAAACATTGTTCAATTACAAATGATGCTTTATTTAGTTACAAATGGAACATACCTGCAGAAAAGTAGGATCATCATAATTTTCATCAACCAGCTCTACACCTTCTTCAACAAGTGCTTCCTGCCATCTGTAATGGCCCTTTCTATTGTGGTCAGCTCTGCCACATATGGAGCAATGCATTGTAACACCTTTCTTGTTCAAATATCTCACACCATGTTTGATTTTCTCTTCAGGTGTTTTTTTCCTGTTTTTCTTGGGCCTGCCCAGCTGTTTGGTGAACACTGGTGGAAATACCTTGTATCCTGGCTGCACCTCCCAGTATTTAGGGTCTCTTAGAGGGACCAGTGTGTAGCCATATGCTTTCAAATAATTCTCCACAGTGTAGCAGTCATGAACCATTAACTCTGGGTCAATTCTTTCTTCCCTACAACATGCTATGGAATGGCCACAAGGCACACCAGATAACTGCCATCTCCTGCAATCACATGTATGCAAACACAGGTCCACTGAGTAGCTAGAATTTCCAGACTGAACTCTGAATTTCTGTTGGCTAGCTTCTGAAACATGACAATTTGCAGCAAATTCAGTGTTCTTGTCTAACTTCTTCTTGATCTTTGGGCATATTCTCTGCCCTGCCCACTTTTCTATTGCCTCTCTTTGTTTGCTCACAAGCCTTTGCATGATTTTGTAAAATATATATTCAAGCATTGACAACACTGACATCTCTCTGCCTTCAAGGATATAACTGTTAAACACTTCAGAATTATTGTTCAGTAGAATGTCACATTTGGGAAATTCACTGAAAAATGTTTTACACCAAGTCTTTGGATCAAGTCTTTCAGTCCAATGAAATGCAGCTGAACTATCTGCATCCATTTTCTCACAGTTCTGGCTCCACTTCACTTTGTTGGGTGATCTTGCAATGGCCCACAGGTCTTGCTTCAGCAACTCTCCCTTGTGCTTCTCATTGAAATTCTGATAGATATGCCTCACACAGAACCTATGCTCGTGCATCCGCCATACTTTCGCACAAACATTTATCAATCCCTTTTTCTTGTCACTCATTATTGTGAAAGGAGCAGTGTTAGTGATGTTGAGATCATCTCTCAAAGTTGTCAGAAACCATTCCCAGGATCCTGTGCATTCTACTTCCACCCAACCCATTGCAATGGGGAAAATGCAGTCATTTGGATCAATTCCAACAACACTAAGCAAAACTCCTTTGAACCTTGTTTTCATGTGACATCCATCAATGAAAATGATAGGCCTGCACCCCTTTAACCAACCTCTTTTACATGCATCATAAGACCAATACAGTGTCTTCAGACACTTCCTGCCCATTGGAAATTTTGGGTCTTTCTTCAGCTCAGTTGATAACAGAAATGTAGAGCCAGGGTTTGTACTCCTTAATTCATGACCATAGTCCCATAGCTTACTGAACTGATGTTCTTCATCTCCATGGATCTCTTTCAGTGTTGCAGTTCTAGCCCTTGCTAGCTTCCATCTGTTAGGGGTCACATTGAATGCCTTGGTGATCTTTTTTGAAAATGTACCAAGTGACATTTTCTGGTCATCCCTGAACTCATCTATGAAATACTGGCACAGAAACTTAGCTGTCATCTGCCTTATCTTCCATTTCTTCTGACAAATGTGCTCTCCATGGTAAGCCTTGATTACAAATCCACCTGTCCTGTTATCCTTCCCAGCTTTTAGCCACCATGGGCATCCTCTTTCACAAACAGCCTTCATTCTAGTTTTGTCATTCTTTAACTTCTTGATCTGAACTCTGTTCTTAACAAAATATGCTGTAATAGCAAGTCTAAGCTCCTTCACATCAGCAAAGACCATCCCAACTTTAAAGGCAGGGGCAAGCATGTCCACCTTTGAATTGAAGGCAGTAAACTTGTACCTCAACTGCTCTTCTTCCTCAATGGGCAAATTGAGATCTTCATCATCAAGCAAATAGTCATCTACCTCCACATCATCCTCTTCTTCCTGAGCTTCTTCATCAACATATAGATCATCATCCCCCTCATCTATGTCATAATCACTGTCACTGAAATCTGATTCAGAAACAACTATATCTTCAACTACTGTTACTGCATCTTCAGTAAGCAGATTGTGATCTACACCTTGTATAACCAAGCTTTCAGGTTCTGTTCCAGTTGCAGGAAACTCTAAAATTGGCTCATCTTCATTGTGAAATGGTCGATCTTTGGAAAGATGCTTCACTTGCGGTGTGCATTGATGGCAATGTGCATATGGATTCAGCCACGAAATTGCCGATGAAATCTGCATGGTCAACCATAATAGCCAGCACTTTATGATCAACACTAGCTCGATGATATGTTGCACATCATCATCGATTTAATTCTAACCAAACCATCGCAATTGATTTGTCGCAAGCACCGATAAAGTATGTGCTCACCCATCGGATATCCCAACCAAGTTAGGTGCTCTTCAAGGAAAGAATATGAGAATGTGTTGGCATCAATATAATCAAGAACTTCCACTGAAGGGTTCCAGTACTCCAAATTAGTGATTGGGCCACAGAAGCGTCCACCATGCTCAAGTTCAAGTGTAAAGAAAGAAGTGTCCACCCTTTGTCCATTTGCTGAATCACAAACTGCATCAAAGATGTGTAATTTGTAAGCAGTTAGCTCAGTTAGATAAGATGTTCAGTTAAGTACAGTGCACCGAAAACATTATGAAAAAGTACAGTGTACTGAAAACATTATGAGTAACTACAGTTCAATGACAAAATTCAGATAACTACAGTTAACTGACAAAATTCAGATAACTACAGTTAACTGAATAAATTCAGTCATAGTCCGGTCAAACCATAACTACAGATAACTACAGAACAACTCTAACATATGAAAGAATGAACCACTTGTCGAGGCTAACACCATACACTTTGCGAGGCTAAAACCTAACCTAATCTACTCGGCCTAAACCCACTACGCAAAAACCCTAGCTTTACTGCCGTAAGAGAAAACAAACGGCATTCAACAAACCCTAGCTTCACACCACCGTTAGACAAACAGAAGCGGCGGGGCTGATGCCGGACGACGACGACACACCGGCGACGAGGAAACAGAGCACGGGCGGAAGAACAAGGAAGAGGGGGAAGAGGGCACAGGAGCTCACCATAGTCCGGTGGGATGACGGCGAACGGGCGAATGAGATGAGCGGAAGAAGGTGGCTCAACCCCGCCGGCGAACTCCGGCGACGACGGCGCCATGACAACCGTCATCTTTAGGAATCGCCGCGCTGTCTCCCCCGACAGGACAGCGGGATCGGTCGAACGGATCTGGCAACTCCTGTTGCATTAAATTCAGGTGGGCTGCACTTCGGGTTGAATAGAGCTAACGGCAGGGGGGGTTGTGCAAAACTGCCAGAGCTGACCGGTCCACCCTGTGAACTGCCACATGGCACGCTGTGATTCGCTGTGGACCAAAACATCACATAGGGTGTCAAGTTTGTGGACTCCTCAGTCACATTTTGCAAGTTTTGGACTAAAACATCACATTTGGAGCAAGTTTGTGGACCTGGGGTGCTATTACCTCCTCTATTTACACGTCGCCTATAAATTTGGCAATGCATTTAATTAATAATATTAAAATTCTTTGCCATATAAATTACACTGTTGGGAAATACATTTCATTTCAAACTGAAGTGAATGGTACCCTATAATTTTTGTGATATGCGAACTCACGTTTTGTTGAACATATTTGATCGTCAGAATGATTGTGTGTCATGTAATTAAATAGGTAAGGAAGAAATACCGTATTTTTTTAGGGCAAGAAATACCGTATTAGAAGGTAGTAGCATGGGATTAAGCTCTGTTTTATCTTGAAGAATAATAAAAGAAAGCACATTTCGTTTTTTAGGGAGGACCTATGATTCTTATTTTTTTTTTTCGCATCAGCCTTTTCTCACTCCTACGCCTTCCTCTTCCTCCATCTCGGTCTACCCTCCCCTAGCATCGGCTGAACAGGTTGCCACCATCACCCGTGGTCGATGCCATTATCGCGTCGCTTCGTCGCCCCGCATGATGAACCGAAGTGAATATAATTCTTGTGACATGCGAGCTCACGTTTCGTTGACCATATTTGATCGTCACAATGATGATAAATATGACCCATCAACGCGGACGCGTCTGGCGCGGTCATAGAACAGGCACTCTTAAAATTAGCACAACTACATCCGGACATCTCATACTATATTCTTAAATCCATATAAAATCATGCAAACGCGAAGACCTACGTACTACATAGATCATGTAGCTACTTCTCGTCGGAGATATCGACTATCTCCATTAATGCGTCGCTTCGTCGCCCCGCCCAATACGAGTCAGCTCCTCTGTTGAGCTGTTGCCGTCTCAGACATCCCTCTAAACCCTTCCCCTTCTCCGGCACCGGTGATCATGCCTCGCACCTGTACCCGCACCGTCGACTCTCTTACTCTCCTCTAGCGGTGAGACACTGCGGTCCCATGAGCACGGGGTTGCGCATTCGTCTTCTCTACATGAATCGGCTGAAATTATTATTATTATTCAGTTGTAGTCAGTGATACAAGAATCGGCTGTATAAGGAATAGCAAACACGAATTTTTATTCAAAACCAGAGGCCGGCCGGGTGGCCAGCCATAGAAATACAATGATGAAATGCAGAGCGACATTAACATACACACGTTCTGCCATCGCAAAGAAAAAAGTACACACGTTTCTGATCCTGACATCACATTATGAACTGAAACCAAGCACGAAGGAACACTTGCTCGATGGATACTCCCTTCACACGTAGAGCAAGGCATTGAGCAGCCGTGTTCGATCAGCGGCCCATCTCCTGCATGCCGGGCGGGTTGACGCCGCCGGCGCCGGCGCCGCCGTTGCGGCGCTCCACGTTGAGGTGCCAGCCGATCTCGGGGTCGTAGCCGCGGGCCTTGAGCTCCTTGTACTCCTGGACGAGCGCGCAGGGCTCGCAGCAGTAGTGGACGCAGCAGTCGCAGCAGGGCGCGTCCGGGAGCGCGTACTGGGCGCGCATCTTGGAGCGGTAGGTGCAGGAGTAGATCCAGTGGCACCCCGTGAGCGACGCCAGCAGCACGTAGAGCGCGCCGCTCGTCCCGCACGACGTCGCCCCCCGGTCCACGATCTCCGCCACCTTCCCGAACGTGATGCACGGGCAGCAGCAAGTCAGGCAACCTGCATTCAAATCATATAGTACATGTATTAGATTCAGATAGTATGTTTCATGGCGATCAATACATGTATCGTAGAGGAAGATGGTGTGCGCGTGCGTACAGAGGCCGCAGTCGTCGAAGCAGTCGAAGAGGCCGGAGGACCAGGCGGTGGGGGCGCCGGGTGCCCCGCCGACGGGGACGCCGGTTGAGGACCAGGCGGTGGGGACGCCTGGTGCGCCGCCGATCGGCACGCCGGTGGCCGGCTCCGTGCCGGGCTTCACCTTCATTCTTGACAACGGCCTGTGAACTGGAAAGACGTGATGAGGTCTCTGTACGTGCGTTGGTGATCTCGATGGCCAGCTAGCTGTTGTTTTGTACCGGGAATGAGCAAGCTTGGGGTGCTTATATATAGGTCGATCGCCGGGCGGAGATGGGTAGGAATGCGTGTGCTGTCCCGAACAGTTCACCGTGTTAATTAACCCAGCCGCGTTTGACCGGCGATAACCACTAGACCGAGAAAACTAGCCGCCAAGTCAAAGCGGCGTTCAATTGGCCGGAAGTAGCCGTATGTATGCAGTGTATACGCGTCGTTGAAGGTGACAGCCAGCTGCCTGGAAGCTGACACCGTACGGCGTAGACTCATGATCTGATCAATTCTTCTGCGTGTGGTAAAAGGTACTCCTCGACTCGGTAACTTTTTTGATCTGAACAATTCTTCACCTTGGCGCACGTGCCTGTAGGAACATTATATCACACACAATCTGTTCTACAGATAGAAAACACGAGTAATTACCAAATACTTATTTGTCAAAGGAAAATTTAGGGCGGTATTACCACGACGGGGACGGGAGTGTAATTCGGGCATGGATGGGTGGCCGCATGTGCTGGAGCTGGACCGGCGGCCGTTGGTGCAGGACTATGGGCTGGCGGGAGTTTCGCCTACGTGCGCGCTTGTTTTCTTCCCCGATCAATGGCTTGGCTTGTTTGTTAATCATAAGTTGAGTATATGCCTGTGTTCTCGCTCTCACGTCTCAGCTAGTTCCTAATCTTTTATTTGCGGGGTAGTTAGCTCAGCACCAGGTGACCATTATAATCTAAAAGCTCTCGAAATAATCTATCTAGTAATGGTTTTTGCGCCACCTTTCAAGTCCAATGTGAGTGCGTACGTACACGCTTAATTAGTACAGTACCTACTGAATTGTTTTCAGGCAGATCAACCATCTGTTTTTTTTTGCGAGGGCAGATCGATCATCAATGTTATAATATGCTCGTGAATACGGCCACATGCTCCAGCTGCACAAGATCGGTTTATATCCACAAAGAAAAACATACTCTTCGCTTCTATAGCATTTTGTGTCAGTTGACACCATTGATTTTTTCTAAAATCCTTCACTAATTTAGCTTTAAGCACCACAAGTTTTACATTTGTCAAGATGACCCCATTGTGTATAGAGCTGACACTATAGGGATTTTTTCCTAGGTTCGTCCCCTGCTTCGCTAGTGAAAGATTGCAGACTGTTACGGTTATCTGTTAGTACCACTGTAGAACTAGCTGCACGCATGCTGCAAGAGCCGATACCGCACGAAAACCACGTGCAAAAATATATAAACGACGTCATCATTTCAATTCCTGACCCGGCCACTAGGTCGTCTATGCATGCGGCGGCCAACTAGTTGCAACGTGGATACATGTGCAGTTTCCGGGTTCTTCCTTCCAGCAGGGTACGTAGGCTCCACCAAAGCTACGCAGTTCAAAGTTCCTAGCGACTGGTGGCAGCGCGACTAGTAATTCCACGTTTTTGTAGATTGACAATTTTCTTTCTTTAGTGCAGTCACTTTCGTTTAGCCCGTAAAGATAGTTGGGTTGGGTGATGTGCATGAGCCGACGAACGTAGTCATGGCGTATAGTTTAGGTTTTCCTTTTTCCTCTTAGTTTTGTGTTTACTTGGCAATGGCGTATGCATGGTAGGGACTAGGGACGGCGTTTTGTGTTTCTCCCGGCTCTCCGTTGCTTGATTGCTCTATTGTTCCGGCATCTCCAAAGACTGCCCTGAAACCGTCCCCAACTCCCCATACGTTCGGACCATGAAAGCCATTTAATCCTGTATCGATCTGTTGCACAGTCCGGATTGTGATTTTCCTGCAAATCAGAACCAAACGTCGGGGTTTGCGGGAGTCCGGACACGCTAAACATCGCACTCTGACCCTCCCTGGCCCACCTAAAAGGAAGGCGGAACCCGCGCTTTTGTAGCGACCTATATTGTTTCTGCGCCAAAATCCCCCACTCTTCTTCATTCCCCGCAGCTCTCCACCTAATTCCCATCCTTTTCTCCCAACCTCTTCTTGCCACCGACGCATGGAACCCGGGGAGAACTTGTCAGAGATGAAGGTGCCGGCAGTGTCGGAGGATCCGAGCATCACACTCCCCCGGAAGATCAGCTCGGCTACGCGGCAAACTCGCCGCGTGAAGGCGAAAGCCGTAAAGGAGGAGAACCTCAAGAAGCGGATGGCCGCTATTGGGCGTGGTGGTGGCGGCGGCCAAGATGTTGACCTTGAATCTAGACTCTTCGGATTCCGACACACAAATGATCGTGCAATCCGTCCGCTAACAGATGTTGCAGCGGTAGCAGCGGACAATGAGGACAAGACGGACGCGGACGGAGAGGCTATCTATGCGGCGGTGATGGCACCTTGATCAGGAAGCAGATAGCTGGTTGCCAGCCCGGCAGGGCAAAAAGTTGCACGTACTGCCGGATTGATGTTCTTGTAGATTCGGGCATGTAGAAACTAAGCAAACTTGCTTTTCTTGGCTGTGATCGGGCATGCGATCCGGTGTTGTGTGATCTAAACTTAGCTAGTGGTGTTTGAGTATGTATCCCGTGCGCCGATTCAATCTGTGCACCCAATGCACCGGTAGATTCAGGACCCTTAGATGGAAAAGTAATGGTAGGAGTGGAGCCGGGTGCATGCCAGTCGTGTTGCCAACCAGATTTGTTTTCGAAACAAAAATAAAGAGCCTCGCATCGCATCTGCACCTTGCATGCCATCGGTGTAGTACATTGCAGTGACTTCAGTTCGGACTCTAGAGGCTTCTCTTACAGTACGTCTTCCTCTTCATGGGCTATCAAGAGGGTGCATCGAGCTGCATTTCCTGGTTTTCAAGGCAGGGTGGCGCTTGACGTTGGGAATGGAAGGCGTTGTAGCATGTCGTTTCTTTCCACACTGTATGCAGTCACTGCAGTAGGCGGTGCTACTGCTTCCTCTATCAGACATGTGGCAACAGAGCATGACATGGATCGTCTGATATAGGAGGACACGACGGATAGCATCCGGGCAAGCAAGCGTTGTGGGATACTATGGAGGGTATTCGGAGAAACATGTGCATTCTTTAGTTCTAAGGGTCGATGGATAATGCCCGATGTCTCCCATGCCCACGCTATCGGACTCAAATCCCTATTGTGCGGAGGCACAACAAATAGCATATGAGTATGCTTATATAATTCTATGACATAGAAATAAAACGAGGAACATGTATTCATCTTTTGCTTGGGGAAGCCTAGCTTGTTCCTTATAAGGACTCGAGTGATAGGATTGCCATGAAGTTATGGGTCCTTTGGTAGGTCAATAGCTCAATAGCCTTGATTATGTGATTGGTCCTCTCGATGGTTGGAGGCTATATATGAGAGCTTTAAACTAATGGCAAAAATCTCTAAGCCTTTTTTTTCTTTTGAGAAGGAAATACTTTATTGAACGTCCGAGCTCTACATTAAGATGAGGCACCTAGCCAACATACAACGTATTGTTATAAATATAGGGAAACCCCCCTGAGAACGAGCAAGCCAAGTAAACGTAATGCCGCCCAAGTGTCATCTTGCATTATAAGTATGTACTAGTTCCTCTCCTCCTAGAGGAGGGTGAGACCTGTCTGACATCCTCCCCTGGATGGGTTTTCAAACGAACAGGACAACTCACAGTCCCACATGAAACAAATATTACAATAACATTTAGCAAAAAGAAATGTCCTTCTTGTTGTTACTTGACAAAACATACTACAAGAATACTTAGCAAAAGAGCATCACGAACTACTGCTACTTCTGAGGAAAAATGCATGCGATTTTACGATTTGGAAGGTCAAAACTTATTAAATTTCACCATCACTTTAAATTTCCTTTTTACAACAGCGGTATATGATCTAATGACCCATTTGGTTAACCTGTTTTAGGGTTGCTGGTCAACATGTCATCATGTAAGAACCAAATGTACCTCATGGCATCACTTCACGTAGTTGTGTGGCCAAAGCCCCTGAAGTTGAAAACAAAATTGTGTTATGTTCAATCTGATCCCAAGTGATTATGTGCATGTTTAGTCATGATATCTTTAACCTGGTTGTTATCTTAGCTCCTACATGTCATACCTCACCCACAGACTCAAGCCCAATTTTCCTGAATTAGTCTTGGTATTTTAAATCAAGTGCTTTTGTTCAAATTTAAGAAAATGGCATAAATGTAATATATTTGTCAGGTCATTATTCCACTACCCAAAACTCTTGAAAATTTGTATCCGATGGTTATATGTTATCTACAAGCTCCAGTAGAAATTTCATGACCATTGGAATTTTTACCTACTTGTAGTTCAAACAAAAATTCTGTGCAGATTTGAAAATTGAATTGGCAGCCAAATGATTAAAAAAAAATTTGGAAATTTTAACAGGAGTGTGAAATAATATATACTAGAAGAGTTGGGCGCGCTTTGCTGCGCGGTTGGTGTTGTTCGGTTTCTCAAAAAAATAACTAACTCTCTTTCAAAAACCTCCCTCCGTTCCGAATTACTTGTCTCATATATGGATGTACCTAGATGTATTTTAGTTCTAGATACATCCATTTCAGCGACGAGTAATTTGGAACGGAGGGAGTATAAGGTTAATGTGTGTTACTTTTTGAAAAGTCAACCTTTTAAGTTTGATCAAATTTCTAGAGAAATATATATCAAAATCCATAATATGAAATCGTTATGATTGGATTCATCAAGAAATGAATTTCCATACCTTTTTCTAATATTGTGGATGTCATATCTTTTGCTCTGAATTTGGTCAAAGTTATAGAAATTTGACTTTCCAAAAAAAATACCCCTTATATTTTGGAACAGATGAAATGTTTAGTTTGGTGAGTGGGGGAGATGATGGAGTGTGTTTTATTTTTATTTGTAATGCCTTTCGCTGTGATTCTGCGTTATCGGCTACCAACCTATATTATGGGACATAGGCTGTAGAATCTGCTCGTTCTACATTTTACAGCTGGAAAAAACACATAATCTACAAATAAAAACGTCATCTTCGATTCTAAAACTCTGAAAGGTTGGAGACTGTCACGGTTCTCTCACTCTAAGGGCCCGTTTGGATTAGCGTTTTCGATCGTTTTCTGCCCGGTATAAGATACGGACCTCCTCTGGTCGTTTTCGTTTCAGGCTAATATTAAGTGTTGACCTGTAACTTACACCTGTAAAATAAATACAGGTGTATAAAATTACCCCCATTTCAAGCGGGGCCTAACAGTTTTCTTATCAGTACCCTTTCCGATCCAAAATAAGTATCGTGATTTAGTTCAAATTCGGAGGGAGTAGTTTTTCTTTTCTTTGTGAAATATGTTTGGCGCATCTGCCACGGTCTTTGTGCAAGACGAGAGCTACCACAGGCGAGACGTACTCGCACCAAGAACACGTGCAAATTAATTGAGTCATCAAATCAGTTCCTACCGCCACACATGCACGTCCATGCAAGTTGGACGCGGTTTCTGTGCTCTTTCCTGCGGGGGCACGTGGGTCACGTGACGCGTCGGGTCCAGTTTCATGCCACACACACATTCCCGTGGCGGCCAGCTTGACGGCTCGAACACGCACGGCCCCGTGCCCGGCTGAGTCCTGCATCCATCGGGCGGTCGTACGTAACCGATGCCGGCCGTGTCAGCTGGCCGATATCGTCTCTCACTGTAGTGCTGGTCAAAATATCAGTGGCGCGCAAAAGAAAGCGGCAACAAGTTGCTACTAGGAAGATGTTCCTCGATGGCGACAAGGCGAACTAGCAAGAGGGGCATTTTTTTTCTTTTTTTTGCCGGGAAGCAAGAGGGGCGTACATAATACAAGTACTAGTATTATTTACTTTTTATTTACTACCAAAAGAGCCCGTGCGTTGCACCGAGAGAAAAAAACAACACACACTCTTAACCCAATAACCATAATATGTTCATGCCCTTTATTTTAGCGAGGCATCATTTTTGTGTTGCCGCTTATCCTCCTTCTCACCTTTAGTGGTCTCAGTGTTCACACAAACCGAAGTGTGTTTGAATGTTGCTTTTCCCCTGTCAGTTTGTTCAGATGTGCTCATGTGTGGTTATCGATGTTTTCTTTCGTCTCTTTATGATTTTGGTGGTTGTTTATTTGCAATCCAGATCGTCATGATGACGAAAAGAAAAGCAGACGTGCCCTATAGGTTACAAGTTTGCTTTTAAAATAATATTTTAAAATATTTAATAGGTAAAAGTAACATCATATTCAAATTCTACATATTTTTCTATTCAAATTTCATATATAACATGTTAAAATCAGAGTTACGGTTAATAGATATGGATAATTAAGAAAAATATTTGTTTGACTTAAATATCTTCCAAAATAATATTTAAAAATATTTAACAAACAAAATAACATCATATTCATATTCTACATATTTTTCTAATCAATTTTTATATATAACATGTTAAAATCGGAGTTACGGTTTAAAAGATATGGATAATTTAGAAAAAAAACATGTGTTTGACTTATATATGATCGGCGGATGAATTATCTAATACGTTAGGGGGGTTTCCACAAAAATGTAAAATAACGGTTTGGTTATGACTTAAGTGTGTACTGCGGGTTAATTCATAGAAAACACAGGGAGTTTTCTGCAGAAGTGCGTGACGGACGGCCGAAACCCAATTTACTTTATTATTAGGTAGAGATTTTTTTACTCTTTTTTTTCTTGCTCCCGGAAATGTAGGCACGAGGCTATCAAAGGAGGCGACGAGGCCGGTTCCCTTGCGCGCCGCCGGTGGCGCCGTCGGTTCCCTCTCTTTCTGTCGGCCGCTCCGGTGGCGTGAGGGAGGGGAAACCTCGGGTCTATCCGCTAGGTGGGTGTGTGGTAGGGCTAGGGTTGAAGGTGACGCTGCCGAGGCCGTTGCGGTTGTGTCGCGTCGGAATAAGTTTTTCCGGGCTTCGTTCGAGGTCAGGCGAGGCTTTTGCCTTCGTCTAGGAGCCAGCGGGGTGGGGTATCCCCGGATCTCGTCGAGGTCGCGGGCTATGGTGGTTTGAGGTCCATCGGCACTGGCCGTTTGGGTCCTCAGATGGACGATAGATGCAGGAAGACGAAGACCCTTCTTCTTTCTTGTCGGTATGATTTGCTGTTGCTGTTCTTCTCCTTCCTCTGCGTTGATGCCGGAGGGGGGGTCCTGCTTTGCCAGGGCGGATGGCCCGGCCGCGGTGCTGGATCGGTCGGATGACTCGAGTTGTCTTCCTTCCGGAAGAAACATTTTGTGCGGTACTCAAAGCCAAGCGACGGTTGTTGCAGGTGTGTTGGATTGATGTCCATGCCCTCTCAACGTTGGTGTCAAGAAAGGAGGAAGCAGCGTGGCAATTGTACCGTGGTTGAAGATGATGACCTGCTTGCGCCTGGTTGCAGATCCTTCTGCTGCAAGGGTCTTCTCTTAAGATTCAGGAATGATAGCACAGGGCTCCGGAGATCTTCTTGTGTTATGATTGGCTTAGGGTACTCTAAGTGTTCATGGTTCTTTGTGTTTGCGTTTCAGTGTGCTTGTAAGGGTCAACTTTCTCGAAAAAACCTTTTAAATTCCTTCGTTCGCGAATTGGAAGTTGCTAGCGAGTGATGTCAGCGAGGTGCAATTTTTTTTTTTGAAAAAAAGATACCGTTTTTTAGGGGTAAAAAATAGCGCATCATGGCAAGCGCACAAAGCGTTAGCCAATGGGCAGGCCCATGTAGGCGCTCCACAATCATTAGCGAATGGGCACGACTTTAGGATTCTAAAAAAAAAAAAGAAAAACCGCGATACTAAAAAATAAAATGAATTAAAAAAGTTCATGGGATAATATTCTAGAATCTTAAAAGCGTTCATGTTATCAAAATGGTTTTGACTAAAAAACTGTGCATCTCAAAAAATCTTCTTGAGTTTCAAAAATATTCTCAAAAATTGAAAATCAAATCTTGAACTGAGAAAATTTTCAAGTATTTTAAAATTTGTCAAACTAAAAAACAATAAAAACCAATAGAATCGATGAAAACTAAAAAAGGGAAAATCCTAGACGAACCCGTTTGAGTGTGCTTGTAAGGGTCAACTACTTTGTACTGTCTAGTGATTTGAATGAAAAAATTCTCAAAAACTTTTTAAATTCCTTCGTTCGCAAATTGAAAGTTGCTAGTGAGTGATGTCAGCGAGGTGCAATTTTTTTTGTAAATAAAATAAAAAAACGTACCTTTTTTTAGGGGTAAAAAAAAAAGCATACCTTGGCAAGAGCACAAAGCGTTAGCCAATGGGCAGGCCCATGTAGGCGCTTCACAATTATTAGAGAATGGGCACGACTTTAGGATTCTAAAAAAAGGCTAAAAAACCGCAATGCTAAAAAATAAAATGAATTAAAAAAGTTCATGGGATAATATTCTAGAATTTTGAAAGTGTTCATGTTATCAAAATGGTTTTGAATAAAAAAAATGTGTATCTCAAAAAATCTTCTTGATTTTCAAAAATATTCTCAAAAATTGAAAAACAAATCTTGAATTGAGAGAATTTTCATGTATTTTAAAATTCGTCAAATTAAAAAACAATGAAAACCAGTAGAACCGATGAAAACTAAAAAAGGGAAAATCCTAGGCGAACAGAAAAGATGCCCGTGGCTACCATTTCTTCTTAAATGTCGACTGAGATGCTCGTATCCTAGAGTTTGCATTTTTTTTATTCATGGCCTTCTTCTTTGACGGTACAACTGGTACTGCGATGAAGCATCATTCAATTCTGTCTTGTGAGGAGCAAAATTTCTTTTATGAAATGGGTTGTAGCCTAGTGGTAGTTATTTGGTGGTGTGTGCTTGCTAACTAGGGTTAAATAACCTTGAACGTTAATGATCTGAAGTCAGCCTTGAGGTTTTTTTAGCGAGCACACAGTGACATGTTCAACTTTTGTGTACAAATCTTAAGGCAAGACACATGACAATCAATGGTCGCTCCCATCCAGCCCGTTGAGCGAGTTACAAGCTAATGACACTAAATGGGTCGCTCGGCATGTCAATCTGGGCGAACACATGCAAGATGCAAATTCCGTTTTTTGGAACATGACAATTTTCACCAGGTCCTATTTTTTTTCGAAACGAAGGCAAAAGTTTTGCCTCATCGATTAATTAAGAAGAAGAGAATTGCCCGGTTAATTTATAGAAAACCGGGCGAAAACCAATACAAACGAAGCACGAACAAACTACTCCCAAGACATGAAACCCCACAACCGCACAGGCGGCCCGCCAAACTCTCCAAAAACACAACATCCACAAATCCCTTCACTGCTACTACGCCAAGTGACTCCCCACGAGAACACCTCGACACAAGACATCAAGCACCTCCCAACCCACAAGGAGAACCCAAACAAAAAGGACAAGCCGAGAGACCGAAGATCATCCATCAAGCAGCCATAGACACCTTGCTTTTGGCATCATTTTTGCCTTTGCCCGCCTTTCTTTGTTTGCCCCTTATTGGCGTCCCTGTCAGGAGACAAGCAATTGACCTGCCCAAACCCGGTCTAGCAACCTCCACGCTGGCTAGCAAATCACAGAGTTCCTTCGCGAAAAGAGCATTTGGATTTGGAGTAGGTGCCAACACAAGTGGCTCAATGGTCATGCCACTCACAGGCATCACCTGCTCGACGGTCGCAGACGAGGGAAGGGCAGCAACATCTAAAACTCCATGCTCCACGATGCTGAGAGATAGGTTGTCTGACCCCTGACAAGGCTCCACGGGTGGTGGTGAGGGCACCAAGTCCACCTCCGAAGCCTGACAAGGCTCCACGGGGGGTGGTGAGGACACATGGTCCACCTTCGAAGCCTGGAGAGAGCCCAACTTGAGCTGCTCCATCAACGCAGATGAAACATGTTCCCCACACAACACCTGCAACTCAGGCATGATCTGCAGCACCGGAGACGACACAACCTCGGCGGATGCCTCACCCACGGAGTCCGGCAACACAAGGGGCGTCGAACTAGACCCAACACGGGGCGAGAAGCTACCAAAGAGCTCTGTATCCGCCTCATCCATGAAGCCATGAGAAGACTCAACCACGGGAGCCTGTGCAAGAGGGAGCCTTTGCAGAGTAGCCTCTGCGCGCTCCAGAAAGCTCCCAATACGCACCATCCAGCCTTGCAAGGAGTCGGCGACCTCGCGAAGCGGCTTAATTGCCTCCTCCATCTGTGAGGAAGTCATGCAATGAAGATCAGATCCTAGCAACTTCGAGTGCACCCCTAGAGCAGACTGGAGCGTCACATCTATCGGGACAGAAGGAGTCTTCATGTTGGACGGGGCCTCATGTTTCTCAGATGTTGATGAAGGCGCAACAATCGAAGCCCAAGAATGAGCCAGCGGCCGAACAGAACTTGCAGAAGGCTGCGGCTGCACCGGCTTGCAGCCATCCCGTGCACGCTGTCCCGAGCAAAAGCATTGGTTGCACCGGATTGGATCCCTGCACTCGGCCGCTCGATGACCTTTTCCGAAGCAACGAAAACATCTATTCCAGAGCCACGCGGGCGGCGGGGGGCGCTGATGAGGCATGAAAGCCGAAGATGGCCGAGGTGCCAGCCGTGCACGGCGGGACTGGACAAGCTTCCAGCCTGCAGCGTCCTCCACGAGCCCCACGCATGCCGCATCCGGCCCGACGAGGAAGTCTCAGATCCGTGGTTCGCACCGAGACCAGGGCTGGAGCTCAACAGGGCAGCAGGTGCCCGGCCGCCGCCCGGCCCCTCCACGACGACGTCCTCAGAACACAAACGTGGCTCCGGCGGCGGGGACATAGGCCCCCGATCCATATCAGGCCGGGGCGGTTGGGAGCTTGGCGACGAGCAGAGGAGGCCGGAGGGCGCCGTCGGCCGGCCGGAAGAGGTGCCGACAAGGAGGACGGGGACGGTTGGCAGAGGAGGCAGACTGGCCGGCACCGATCGCGTGCACGGGAGCTTGCGCGAGGCGGAGAAGCATCCCTGAACGGCCGGGTCGGCCTTGCGGGCGGCGAGGGAAGCCGCAGCGAGCGCGATGGCCGTAGTCGGAGGGGCCGCCGAAGACGGCGCGGCCGCCGTGAGCATTGGGCCGTCACGGGCGCCTGAGCAGACAGCGACACAGCCGTCGCGGGGGGCGGACCTTCGAGGGGCAGAAGAGAGAGGGCGCCGTGGTGGTTCCGGATCTGGTCCCGGCGGCAGCAGGGGATGCCGGAGGAAGGAGATCGGGCGGCGCCGCCGGAGACGCTCACCTGATGCGGGAGCCCATGAGCGGCAGCGGCAGAACTCACCAGGTCCTATTGGGTATAGCATGATAATTTTCTTGTACCAGGGTGGCAAATCTTGAAGAAATTGTAAACTTTCTTTTATAGGATGACAATTTTTCATGTTATCATCATCACAAATCTCTGGAAACGCATGTTAATTACTCTCCTGCGGCCTCACAAATTCCTCACAATTAATATTTCTACTAGCATTGCCCTTTTTTACAACATGTAATCTTTTATATGATAGCATGGCAAATATATCTATTTTGGCATGGCAAGATCATAGCGCTCACTCTTGTAGGGAACGATAGTTCCTTTGGCTACCTCGTGAGGGGATATCTGCACAACATTAGGATCATCAGGAGCGAGTTTGATATATCGGATTTGTTTCTACCCTAAATAAAACTCCACTTGGCTCCTCCCAGTTGTACTAGTTTATGAGCTAAGGACGTGGCATCATCCCCGCCAGAGTTGAAGCCTCCAAACTCGTATGTTCCACTCTTCTTAATGAAAAACAGAAGACTTCTTTTTTGCAAAAAAAACTTGGCATTAAAAGAAACACCGGATAGTACAAAGCACCTCAACAAAAATGAAAATTACAATGAAATGCTTGAGATGCCCTTCGTCTCCAACCTGTAGACACTGTCGACGGTGCGCCGCCGCTGCCACTCCTCCCTGAGCCGGCCTGACGTAGTTGGATGCAGACAGGAAGTCGCCGAACGGGCCAAGAAGACCACGTCCATCCCGGAGATGAAGAAGGAGGAAGAACCGCCGATGAAGCTCCTTGATGATCCACAGATCCCCAAAGACAAAACAAGTCCTAAAGAACCACACCCCTCCCACAAGCTTCTCGACGACGAGATGGGGCTGAGGCCAGGGAGACTTTATTGGACAAGACGCCGCCGCCGCCGCCACCTGAAAACGCCATCCCACCAAACCTTAACCCTAAAACCGGGAAAATGGAGCCCTCTCGCCAACGGCGCCAAGATCCACCCCGCCTCCATGGCCCGAAGGCCACAGAAACAAGGCAGATCGGTGGCGGTGCCGACGGGAGGCGAGGGAACCCTAATCGCCTGTTTGTGTTTCTCTCTTATCTTGTTGAAAAGCAGCAGACCTATTCCTCCTATTGTGTTAGCCTTTTTAACCCACATTCTACCAGTGGTATGATTGATGACACCCGTGCATGTTATTTTCAGTGTGAAATTATATACTAGCAACACTTGTTTAATATGTCTCAGAAAAGGATTAGGTGCATGGTTGACTTTGAAAGGTAAAAGGGATGAAAAACAAACTTAGATACCTAATATGACAACATATGTGGTTGATATTTTCGGCTGGTCAAATCTTTTTCGGCCTAATAAAAGGACAAAGAACCGGCTGTTTGCTCTTTTTTTAACAAATATACTGTCCATTCCAAGAATATAAGGTGTATCAATTTCCCTGCAAGTCAAACAGTTGTATGTTTGACCCAGATTAGAGAGTAAAATATCAACATCTGCAATACCTACTAGATAAAATATGGAATGCTTTTCATGATGGATCAAATGATAAATAAAATTGGTATTGTAGATATTGATTATTTTTCTAGAAACTTGGTCAAACATGCACTCAGTTGATTTTTGAAACTAATACACCTTATATTTTGTGTAGAAGTGCATGCTCTAGCCAATGCAATCAAAAGACCGATCTGATGGAAGAGACTAGGCAGCACATTATACGTCAACACTCCCCCTCACGTGTGGCTCCCTCAGGCCTAAACGTGGACCGAAAGTGGGCTGCAATTTTAATTGCGCCGGCCGGGTCTTGAACTCAAGACCTCTTGGCTCTGATACCATGTAGAAGTGCATGCTCTAGCCAATGCAACCAAAAGACCGATCTGATGGAAGAGACTAGGCAGCACATTATACGTCAACATTTTGGAACAAAGAGAGTATATTATACAATACAATAAATAAAATGCAAATATAAGGTACATTGAAAAAAATGCATAGAGGCATTATAGGCGACACGTTCTGGTCCTCCCATTCCTGACATCAACTCATAACTGTGGTGCACGGTGTGTGCACTTAGCAAACCAAAAGATTATTGAAGTTGCAAGAGCAAAACATCAAGTCATCACATCACCATCCAACATACTCACACAAGTTACTGCGTACAAATACAATATATGCAATAATTTATGAAACATAAACGACGCAAACGCAAACGGCAATAATAAAGCAGCAGCTGAGTTCGAGCAGCTAGCTAGCCAGCTAGCGGCCCATCTCCTGCACGCCGGGCGGGTTGACGGCGCCGGCGGTGCGGCGCTCCATGTTGAGGTGCCAGCCGATCTCGGGGTCGTAGCCGCGGGCCTTGAGCTCCTTGTACTGCTGCACGAGCGCGCACGGCTCGCAGCAGAAGTGGACGCAGCAGTCGCAGCATGGCCCGTCCGGGAGCGCGTACTGGGCGCGCATCTTGGAGCGGTAGGTGCAGGAGTAGACCCACTGGCAGCCCGTGAGCGAGCACAGGAGCGCGTAGAGCGCGCCGCTCGTCCCGCACGACGTCGACCCCCGGTCCACGATCTCCGCCACCTTGCCGAAGGTGATGCACGGGCACCAGTAGGTCACGCAGCAGAGGCCGCAGTCGTCGAAGCAGTCGAAGAGGCCGGAGGACCAGGCGGCGGGCGCCGCGCCCACGGGGACGCCGGTGACCGGCTGCGCGGCGGGCTTCATCTCCATAACGGCCGGTGAACTGGAAAGATGTGATGATGTCGCTGGCTAGCTGTGGTGCCGGGAATGGACTGGCTTGGGGTGCTTATATATAGGTGGTGATCAGGCGGGGGTGGTCGGAGTAGGTATGAATGTTTGCACTATTCAAAACAGTTCAGTACGTTAATTAATCCATCAGCGTTTGCTTGGTGATAAGCACCAGGAAAATTATCTGCAGTTCAAAGCGGCGTTCCCTTGACCTGAATTACCCGTGCGTACATACTCTATGCATGTCTACGTCGTTGAAGCTGCCGCGAAGCTCACACCGTAGACTTGTAATTGTTTTTTTTGCGAGATCATTTCTTCAGCGTGTGGTACTGTATACTCCACTAAATAAGTAATAGCACGGCTAATTGACTTTTTTTTCAACTGGAAAATTCTTCGCCGTCTACGCGTTTGTGTAATTTTGTTCGTTTATTTTTTTTCTTATTGCTCGAGAGGGAATAACGTGCGTATTAATTACCAAACTACGGCAGATGCAAATTGTTTTGCCTAGTTTCAACTACTACGTGCGCGCTTGTTTTCTTCCCCGATCATGTGGACTTGTTGATTAAGGCTCTGTTCGGATGTACTCCATTCCACAGCTCCACTCCGGGAGCAGGTGGAGTTATAGTTAAAATTCGCGGAGTGTCTGTTTACCAGCTCCGCAGCTCTCAGGATTTCACGGAGCTGGGGGGATTCCGAACAGCCCCTAAGTACTAGTGACTCCGTATATGATTGTGCTTTTTAAGCCAGCCTCTCACTCTCTACGTCTCAGCTAACCCCAAATATAATTGTTTGCTGTGCAAACTTTCAAGTCCGACGTAGGAGTACATACGCACGAACGGACTATTTTTTCCTGGCAGATCAATCGTTGAACTTGTTCCTAAATTATGCCATCTACATCTGGTAGTTGGCCAGTTGCACAAATTAATATTGCTAAGCTCGACGAAAGTTTATTCATCGTACGGATCCTGATAGAAGGCTCTTCACCGGCCTGCAGTGAAAGATTAGCGTTGACTATCAAAGCTCCTTTATCTTCATCAATTTAACCGCATTGCTTGTCGCGTACGCCTCAAGCACCCCCTTTCATCTCTCATTGTCGCCCATCTTCACACAAGTATACAAGCATGCATGCCATCATTCATCACAAATAATAAATCAACGTGTAATAGAGCACTATATATAAATCCAAACAAAATAGCTAACAACTAACAATACTAACTAATACTAACAACTATACTACCTCACTGCGAAACCAATCTATGATTATATGGTTTGGAGGACAATGATATCCCAGCCAAGATCAAGTACGCACGATTTGACTTTGAAAGGTAAAAGGGTTGAAATAGTTACATAGGCATCATATACGCACTTCGATATTTTCTGCTAACGGAGGATAGATGGTAAGAATCTTAATTTGGTGACCCTGCAAAAAAAAAAAGAATCTTAATTCGGTTGTAATTTGCGATGTATGGGAGGTCGGCCTACCCCTTCGCTTCTCCTCCAAGCGAACATGGCGGCTAGGGTTTCTGCCTCCCGTCGACGGTGCCACCGATCTGCCACGTCTTCTGTGGCCCTAGGGCCATGGGGGCGCGGTGGATCCCGGCCCTTACCGGCGGAAGGGGTTCATTTTTATATGTTTATTTGAACTTTGCTGGAGTTTATGTCCTGCTCAGGAAGACGAGACGATCGCCGCTCCCGTAAGATGGAACCGGGTTCTCCCCGCCTATCCTTCGTTTTGATGGTGCGTCTCGCATCGTCCAAGGGCGTGTGAAGGTGTATCTCAGGCGGATATTACAGTGACGGAGCTGGGGCCTTCCTTGGACTTTCATGGAATACCCAAGAATTTGCCCTGGAAAATGGACTACATATGCTATACGATTTGGAGCCCACGAACTCTAAGTTCAAAACCGCTTAGCAGGCTAGCAGCCACGGCAGCCACACACCAAACCTGACGTGTCTGGTGCGGCGGGTGAGAACTTGGTCTCCCAATCTCTCTTTCGGTCTTCCCCAATTCTGAAATCCCAAACCTTAGAGCATCTCCAGCCATTGGCCCTTCAGGGGGCGCTTAAAATCGCCGCTTGGGGGCGAGCCGGCGCAAAAGATCAGCCTGGAGGCGAGTGGGTTTCCAGTCGCCGACCCCAGGGCCGCCCCCAGACGCCGTTTATGTTTTAAAAAGAAAAAAAACATTCAGCAAAGTTCGGCTAAAATTCGGCAAACTTGGCATATATTAAACATATTCGAAATTTTACATAGCAAATTTATTTAAACAAAAGGCTGAAACTACAACTACGGGCCAAAGAAGTCGCTGAACGAGGCGTAGTCGCCGTCGTCGCCGCCATCCTCGCCGTGGTCGGCGGCGGCGGTCTTCTCCTCCTTGATGCAGCGCCCCTGCTAGACCCCTTCCCGGCGTCGCCATGGCGGACCGGTGGCGGTGGCAGCGCGTCATCGTCGTCGCTGTCATCGAAGACGACGACGCCTCCTTTGTCGCGGCCCCGGCACCGATGTTCGAAGTGCTCCAGGGCGCGGCACTGGCGCTCCATCTCCATCTTCAGCCAGTCGTCGTGCGACCATTTCAGGGCCGCCGCCTAGTCGAGCTCCCCGTCGCCGTGCTCCGTCTTCACGGCCGCGAGTCCCGGCTCCGTCTTCGGTTTGACGAAGCGCGGAGGAGCCGACGAGGAGACGCGCCGGCCGCCATCGTTTATGACGATGCCGGCGCTGCGTGTGCGCTGGCCGAGCGGCGTCTCCGCTGCGGGCTCGGCCTTGACGCTGAGCACCGCCGGCGAGCTGGAGGAGTGGGAAGAAGAACGGGAGGAGAAGTGCGAGGAGGAAGTTGAGGAGGAACTGAACCTCTTGGGCATCCATTGCCCGGCGCGCCTGCGGTGGACTGGGGCGGCCACCGCGGCAGGGTATGCCAGCGGCGGGTCGTTGCCGCCCTCGAGGTACTCCAGCATGTCGTCGAGTGTGCGGCCGGGGGCGCCCCACCACAGGTGGCACACTTCGCTGTTCTTGGTGCTGCCCACCACCGACGCCCCGTTGGTGGACGCCAGCCCTGCTCTTGGCGGCGCTGGAAGTACGCCGCCCACGCCGTGGGGTTGTTGGCGGCGTACTGGGGGAGGGCGAGCTGCTCCTCTGTGAGGAAGGCTCGCATGCGGTCGATCTCGGTGGCGAAGAAGGCGGGGCGCGCCTCGGCGTTGGGCACCGGGGGAATTGGCACTCCCCCGTTGCTTGAGTCTCCACCCCGTCGGCCTGGCGCGCATGTCTGGTGGCGCCGAGATGTTCGCCTGAAACAGGAGCCACGCCTCCCACTCGTGAAGCGAGCGGCGGCCGAAGCCGTTGGCCGCCGCCGCGTCACCGAGGAAACGCGCGGCCATCAGGCTTGGGAGAGAGGGATAGGGAGGGAAGAAGCGTCGGCGGCTATGCACGAGAGAGGGAGAGCTCGGCGGCGGTCGATGGGCGGCTAGGGCTGGTGTGGCCAGAGGCGAGAGAGGGCACCGGCTTATATAGCCGCGCCATGTGTACGCGTGGCGGGAGGGGAGGCGTCGTCGCACCGCCCATGATGAGGAATCAATGGCCAGGCTAACCGGCGGCAGCCTTGCCATTGATTCCATGCGGGAAACCGAGGCGTCCTGATGACGATGAGGCGTCGCTGACTCGGCGGGCCTGCGGCTCTTTCGCTCCAAAACCGCTCACCCCGAGGCCCCGGGCGCCCCCCAGCGCGCCGGGTTCAGCCTTGGTACGCCGGCGCTGATTTCGGTCTAAGCCAGTGAAAAACGGGTTCCTGGGAGCGCGACTGGGCCGTTTGTTTGGCGCCGGGCCGAAAAAATCACCGGGGGGCCGTGTTGGGGGCGTGGCTGGAGATGCTCTTACTGCTTACGAGTTACGGTGGCGGCGGCGGCAAGCCATTCCAGGTCCGACAGGCGATGGTTGGCCCTCTTCCTCCCCTCCCTGATCCCCTCCGGCCCTTCCCTTCGCCTTCGGCCCTCTCCCCCGCGGCTCCGCCAGTCCACCTCCAACCTCCCCCTGCAGGCGCCCTCCAGGGCTAATGGCTCCACCTCCGACAGTCCGGCCTCCGTCGCAGTGTCCCTGTTGGTCTCCACCTCCGTCAGGTATGCATACATCCAGTACTGCATCCAGTCATCCCCATCCATCTACAAGCAGCAGACCATGGTAATTTCCCTATGTTTTTTATGAAAACTGACTTTTTTTCCTGTAAATTGCCATTGCTACTGAATTCTAGCAGTAGAAGCCACTATTTGCTTGTGAATTGCACCCCCTCCGTCCCACAATATAAGTTCTTGTAAGCTAACATTGCTTACAAAAACGTCTTATATTGTGTGACAAAGGGTAATTTCTTGTCCAATGTCCATCAGTCCATGCCACTTTGGCAAAAAACAAAATTTACAAGAATACCATAAAGTAAATTCCTGGCTTGGCCACTAGGATGTTGCATGATTCGGTCGATGGTTATCTTTGGTGGATCCGCTCGGATTCGCTCTTTGTTCGTCCATGTCACTGTGTCTTCAGGTTGGATCCTTTGAATCTACTCTCCTCTTCATTGGCGGCGGTTGCTGTTCTGGTGCGCTGATTCTATGGAGCCTGAGCACGATGATTTTCCGACTGTCTAGTACAACAAGTTTTGTCCGGCTCCGTCGAGGCAGGGGTGATGACGGCGACGCGCCTTCGGCTCGCTCCAGTGCTTGTAGTTGTCACTAGGTGGTCGATGAATCTGGATGAAATTTTTATTATCTTTTGTGCTCATTGTAGTGCCATGATTAATGATGAATAAATCAGAAGTTTTCTCGCAAAAAATGCAGATAAGAATATTTTTCGGCCTAGTAAAAGTAGAGAGATCTTGTCCTTTATTCGATTTGTTTGTACAAATATACAATACGGTACAATGAATAGAATACAAATATACAGTACAATGAACAAAATACATTGCGGCATACTCGTTTCCCCTTGCTCCTCCTCCCACTCATGACTGCAACTCATCACGTATACTATACTATGCAATAATACCAAGTACGACGAACACTTGCTCGACCAATCTAGGGTTACAGCTGAGCCGACCACACACGGAATCCTTTATAAAACGGGAGCGATGATGGTGAAGGGGCACAAGGGTAAGCTGAGTGCTTTATTTCGGGCACTCGGCTTGAATTTGGCATTAAAAGAAGGCAGATGTATGGCGATTATGCCCCTAAAGAACACTTATCTTATAGTGTTTTCTGTCACGGAGCCGTCAAGTGCGGTGAGGATGGCCCCGTGCCAGGTGTTTTGCCGAGCCTCATGTGTAAGCCGAGTGGTTTTTTGTGAGGTAAAAGGGCTGGAACAACTACATACGCATCATCTATGCACTTTGATATTTTCTGCTAATAAAGATGGTAAGAATCTTAATTTGGTGGTAATTTGCTATGTATGTGAGGGCGGCTTACCCCTTTGCCTCTCCTCCAAGCGAACATGGCGGCCAGGTTTATGCCTCCCGTTGGTGGTGCCACCGATCTGCCACATCTCCTGTGGCCTTAGGGCCATGTGGTCGCGGTGGATCCCGGCTTGTACCGACGGGAGGGGTCCGTTTTTATATGTTAATTTGAATTTTGCTACGGTTTGTTTCTGTCCTGCTCGGAAAGACAAGATGGCGACCGCTCCTATAAGATGGAATAAGGTTCTCCCCGCCTATCCTCCATTTTTGTGATGCGTCTAGCATCATCGAAGGGCGTGCGCAAGTGCGTCTCCAGCGGATCTTGTGGAATTTGGTCGGTGCTTGTCTTTGGTGGATCCGCTCGGATTCGCTCTTCGTTTGTGTATGTTAGTGTGTCTTCGGGTTGTATCCTTTGGATCTATGCTTCTCTTTATCGCCGGCGGTTGTTATTCTTATGCGCTGGTCTTATGGAGTCTTAGCACGATAATTTCCCGACTGCCTACGACAACAAGTATGCCAGGCTCCGGCGAGGGGTGTGTGATGAGAGCGGCACGCTTTCGGCTCGCTCTCGTGCTTGTGTCGTCACTAGGTGGTCTACGAATCTGGATGAAATTTTTATTATTTCTGGTGCTCGTTGTAGTGTCACGATTGATGGTGAATAGATTGGAAGTTTTCTCGCTTGTTTATACAAATATACAATACACAATATAATGAATAGAATACAAGTATACAGTACAATGAACAAAATACATTGCGGCGTACTCGTTTCCCCTTGCTCCTCGTCCCGCTGCTGACAGCAACTCATCACGCCACCATACACAATACTCTACGTGCAGAACTTAACAAAGCTAGTACGTACGATACAATGCAATAATACCAAGTACGACGAACACTTGCTCGACCGATCCTCCATTCCACGTACGGCTGAGTTGGACGATCTAGCGGCCCATCTCCTGCATGCCGGGCGGGTTGACGCCGCCAGCACCGGTGCCGCCGTTGCCGCGCTCCACGTTGAGGTGCCAGCCGATGTCGGGGTCGTAGCCGCGGGCCTTGAGCTCCTTGTACTGCTGGATGAGGCCGCAGGGCTCGCAGCAGAAGTGGACGCAGCAGTCGCAGCAGGGCTCGTCCGGGAGCGCGTACTGGGCGCGCATCTTGGACCTGTACGTGCAGGAGTAGATCCAGTGGCACCCCGTGAGCGACGCCAGCAGCGCGTACAGCGCACCGCTGGTGCCGCACGACGTCGAACCCCTGTCCACGATCTCCGCCACCTTCCCGAACGTGATGCACGGGCACCAGCACGTCAGGCAACCTGCACAGATCATATGTACTCCATTAGACTTGCATTTCATAGTGATTGAGACATGGAGATGAGTTGGAGGAAGATTAGCATGAGAAGAGGTAGGGTATGTATATGCGCGTACAGAGGCCGCAGTCGTCGAAGCAGTCGAAGAGGCCGGAGGACCAGGCGGCTGGCGCGGGGGCGCCGCCGATGGGGACGCCCGTGACCGGCTGCGCGGCGGGCTTCATCTCGACAACGACCGGTGAACCAGAAATATGTGGTGAGCTCTTTGTGTTCGATGGATGTCGCTAGCTGTTGTTCTGTGCTGGGAATGGGCGCCATGGGATGCTTATATATAGGCCGTGGCTACTGGCCGGCTTAGGATCGAGGCGGTGGGTTTGAATTTTTGCACTGTCCTGAACTGTTCAGCATGTTAGTTAATCCATCCGTGTTTGATTGGTGATAAGCACAAGGAAAATTCGCCTCAAGTCAAAGGGGCGCTCCCTTGACCCGAATTAGCCGTACGTCCATACTGCATACTCTATACAGGAGTGTACGTCGTTGAAGGTGACAGCCAGCTGCCACGAAGCTTACACCGTAGACTTGTAATCTGTCTGATCTGATCTGATCATTTCTTCAGCGTGTGGTAACAGGTACTATATACTCCAGTAATAGCACGGTCAATTGACTTTTTTTTCATCCGAACAATACTTCGCCGTGTACGTGTTTGTGTAATTTTGTTCGTTTAATTTTTTTTTCTATCTGCTGGAGAGAGAAATAACATGCATAATTACCAAACTACTCCCTCCGTTCCTAAATACTTGTCTTTTTAGAGATTTCAAAGAACTACCACATACGGATGTATATAGACATACTTTAGAGTGTAGATTCACTCATCTTGCTCCGTATGTAGTCACTTGTTGAAATCTCTAGAAAGACAAATATTTAGAAACGGAGGGAGTACAACAGTTGTAACTGTCTTGTTTAAATAAAGTTTGGCCGGAGATGAGGTGGACTAAGCCTGAGCCAAGGTATGTCAAACTAAATGTGGATGCAGCACCCTTTGTTGATGATGGTATGGGTGCTACTGCAGCTATTATACCGGATGAAAAAGATAATTTCCTTGCTGCCGAATGCAGATTTATACATTATGCAGGTGTGTGATCACAACTGAAGCACTTACAATGAGAGATTGGAGTTTGCAAATTCCCTTGGTTTTAATCGCCTTGAGGTAGAATCAAATTCTTTACAAGCAATTGACTTTTGCACCGGGCAAACACAATAGTGGGACGAAGCTTCAGCACTATTTGCAAAGTGTGTGGATTTACCTTCGATAATTGGGAAGGTCATGCTTAACCACTGTTCTAGAACTGCTAATGACGCGGCTCATGTGCTAGCAAACAGTGGCGGAGCCAGGAAAATATTATCAAGGGGGCCAAGGGCTGTTAGAACTAGTTGGAGAGGGCCAAAGCATTGAAAAGTAGGTTTTTAGCAGCAAATACTCACTAATTACCCACTATTCATTAGCTAATTAGCAGCAAATATTGGATGTTAGGGGGGGGGGGGGGCAGGGCCCCTGCTGGTCCCCCCGTCTCCGCCACTGCTAGCAAATCATAGTTATTAGATGAGCCGCCTGCTTTTGTTACCAGTATGCTTGCGAACAGTGTAACCCTATTTGAGTTTGAATAAAGCTAGCCATGATGGCGTTCCCTAAATAAAAGTTTGGCCAAGGAGCAGGTTTGTTTTCTTCCTCAATTAATAGATTGCTTAATTTAACTCCTTTCTTTACAGAAAATTATCGATCTATTCTTCAAACATCATGAAAGTACAAAGAGCATGAGAAGTATGAAAAATGAAATTCATATCAGTAGATCACCTAAGGACAACTACACACACCGGAGCTAGCTGAAGGCACGTCCCCATCATCGCCCCTTTCTCACAGGAGCCGGACAAACCTTGTTGTAATGGACAGTCAGAAAGTCGCCGTGCTAAGACTCCTAAGGACCAGTGCCAGAACAACAATCATCACCAACAAAGAGAAACGTAGATAGGAAATATCCAATCCATAAACACAAGAATAGGAACGAACAAAGACGGGTCCATCTGGATCCACCAAAGACAAACACCGACAGAATCCCGCAAAATTCGCAGGAGACACACATCCACACACCCTCCAATGACGTGCGAGGTACCGTCGTGCTAGGGGCTAGGCAGGGTGAAACTTATTTCATCAAGATGTCGCAGTTGTCTCACCTTCCTAAGCGGGACACAATCCCTAAACAGATTAAAAAACACCTAAAACCGAAGTTGGAGCCATTCCACTGATAAAGCCCGGGATTTATCACGCCTTCATTGCCCTAAGCATAGGAGACGAGGCAGATCGACGACGACACAGATGGAAGGTGGGAAATCCCAAGATGCATAGGACTCTCTTGTGGGGAGTAGCTAGGACTCTCTTGTGGGGAGGAGAAAACCGTTTAGAGGTACTAACTCCGCATATGATTGTGCTTTAAGCCGGCCTCTCACTCTCGCATACGTCTCATCTAATCTAATTGTTTGTTGTGCAAACTTTCAAGCCCGATGTACGTACCTACGCACAATGTATTGTTTCCTGGCAGATCAATCATTGAGTTTGTCCCTAAACTTTGGCATCTACATCTTGCGGTTGGGCCAGTTGCACAATAAATATTAGTGCTAATCTTGACAAGAGTTTAATCAGCATACGTATCCTGAGACTAGTTACAATGAGAGTATCGTAGCTTGTATCATGCATGTTAACTAGGCATTTTTGTTAAGGTGTCACACAATTAAATGAGGAGAGAAAGGATTGATTATCATGATATGGTACCGTATCATATTACATGATGTATTAGTACATACTCTCTCCGTTCGAAAATACTTGTCATCAAAATGGATAAAAATGGATGTATCCAGAACTAATATACATCTAGATACATCCTCGTTTATTCATTTTGATGACAAGTATTTCCGGACGGAGGGAGTATCATGCATGACAATAAATGATGCCGATAAGAAAACCAAACTATAATTGCATTGTGGAGGTAGTATCATACACTAGCACTCCCTCCGTCCGGAAATACTTGTCGGAGAAATGCATAAAAATGAATGTATCTAAAATTAAAATAGGTCTAGATACACGCATTCCTCCGACAAGTATTTTCAGATGGAGGGAGTATATACTTCCATTATGACCAACCTGATAGAGGATTCTCCCGATGATTTTATCATAGCACACTTTCATAGGTAATAATCTAATTTAGGATCCTATTTAATAATGAAAGTGAGAGCAACATATATTAATGTAGATACACGATACAAATCGTAGCGCCGAAACCAAGACATCTCATAGTTTTTCTCTCGAAAAAGACATTAAATAAGGGTCCTTTTGGATATACACAAATATATACTGCACTGATCCTATATCTAAACATCTAACATCTATTCATGGGAATGCACTTAAATTTTTTTGGTACCTTATAGTTATTGCTGTTTAGATATAGCAGTCATCAGCGCACAATATATTTCTGACCAGTGGGTTAGAGTACCTTGATTTCCGATGAGGATTAGAACACCTTTTAGTTGTGTAAGTGCCATTCTAGGTTAATCAAGTGGTTATGTAGGTCTGTTTGAGCACATTTACGCTCAATGTGGCCATCTTATGTATAACTATGCACTAACTTATGTTAATTGTGTTTTAAATAATGTTTGACAAGACTAGTGTGTGCAAATTTGTGTTTGGGAGTTAAATTTTGGAAGAGGACAAATTTGGGTGCCAAAAAGGTTAACTTATCAACATTTGAAGAGGAGGTGCTAAATTGCTTGAACTTCTCAAAATTGGTGTAGTTAAATTTGAAGAGGTGATTTGAGGTGTTTTTGAGGTTGAGGAGTTTTTTTAAAATAAAAGAGGTTGAGGAGTTAAGATTGAGGCTGGTCATAGTGGGGAGTAACTTATACTAGTGACATTAGTCTAAGTTACTATCTTCGGAGTGCATAGTAACATAATGTAGAAGGACAAGTTATGGGCTGTGCAATCGCGATGTATTGATCGGTGCACCAGGCACGTATATATAAGTACAGAGGTGGGCCACAACCTCAACTATACAAGGAAACAAGAGGTGGGCCCTACACACACATATACACGTACACAATATACTCAACACACCACCCCCCCTCCCCCCGCAGACGAAGCGGCGCCAGTGACGCAGAGACTGGAACGGAACTCCTCAAAGGTGGAAGTCGGCAGTCCCTTCGTCATCACATCAGCGAACTGTTGAGCGGTCGGCACATGGAGAACCCGCATGCGTCCAAGAGCCACCTGCTCGCGCACAAAGTGAATGTCCAGCTCGATGTGTTTAGTCCGGCGATGATGAACGGGGTTGGCGAAGAGATACACCGCAGAGACGTTGTCACAGTAGACAACCGTAGCCTGGGAGACATCGTGATGTAGCTCCTGAAGTAACTGTCGAAGCCAGGTGCACTCGGCGACAGCGTTGGCCACAGCTCGGTACTCGGCCTCCGCGCTAGAGCGCGAAACCGTGGGCTGTCGCCTGGACGACCACGAGACGAGGGAAGGACCGAGGTAGACGCAGTAGCCAGAGGTGGACCGACGAGTATCGGGGCAGCCGGCCCAGTATGCATCGGAGTAAGCCACCATCTCCAGAGAAGTGGACGCCGTGAGTGTCAACCCAAGGGACATCGTGCCGCGGATGTAGCGAAGGATCCGCTTCACGAGAGTCCAGTGAGAGTCACGAGGCGTGCATGTGGAGACACACCTGCTGGACAGCATATCAAGATCCGGTCGAGTGAGAGTCAGGCATCAGAGCGCCGACAATAGACCGGTAGAACGGAGCATCCGACGCAGTGAACCTCAAGAGCGAAACCTTGGCCTTCGTGGTCAGCAGGAGTAGCAACAGATGGCGATTGAGCATGCCAAGGCCAAGAAGCTCATGGGCATACTTCGCTGATGAAGAAAGAAACCGTCCGGACGCCGAACGACCTCAATGCCAAGGAAATAATGTAGAGCACCAGGTCCTTGATAGCAAACTCGCCACGCAGCCGGAGAGTAATCTGCCAAGAACGGCCGCGGAGGAGGCTGTCGAGGATGATGTCATCGACAAAAAGCAGCAAATATGCGATCGTGTCACCGTGGCGATAGACAAACGGTGAGGCGTCCGAGCGAGTGACGCTGAAACCCAAGGTTCAAGAAACCCGGCGATCCGCTGGAACCAGCGCGGTGCTGCTGAGCCCGTAAAGAGAGCGCGACAAAGCAGCACACATGGCCGGAAATGAAGCGCCGACAAGCGGTGGGTTGCTCACAAAACACCTGCTCCTCAAGATGGCCGTGGAGAAAGGCGTTGGAGACATCCATCTGGTGAACAGGCCAGCCGCGAGAGACGGCGAGCTGGAGGACAGTGCGGATCGTGCCCGGTTTGACAACCGGGGCGAACGTCTCCGTGAAATCAACTCCAGCGCGCTGGCGGAAACCACGGACCACCTAGCGAGCCTTGTAGCGCTCAAGTGAACCGTCTGAGCGGGTCTTATGGCAAAAGACCCACTTGCCGGTGATGACGTTGGCGCGAGGAGGCCGGGGAACTAGGGTCCAGGTGCGGTTCCGTTGGAGAGCGTCGAACTCTTCCTGCATCGCCGCAAGCCAGTGAGGATCAGGGAGGGCGGCGCGGGCGGACGCAGAAATGGGTGACGGCTCCACGGCAGAGGCGGCGAGGACGTACTCGTCACGCGAGTACCGGAGACTCGGGCAGTGAATGCCGGCGCGAGCACGGGTGACGGGGCCGGACGGGGCCACCGGGGCCGGCGAGACGGCCGGGCGAGGCGGTGGGCGTCGCAGCTCGCGAGGCGGCGGGCGACGCGGCGGGCGAGGCGGCCGGCGCCACGGCCTGGCGACGGAGCTGGCGTCGCTGCAGCGACGGAGCGGGCGAGGCGGCCAGCCGAGGTAGCGGAGGAGGCGCCGACCGCGGGCGCCCGAAGTCGGGGCGGCGGTGAAGGCGGGCGCCGCCAAGACCGCCGAGCCGCCGTGGAGGGCGCCGGCAGAGGGCCCGGGACCGCCAAAGCCCGGAGGCGGTCCACGAACCAGGCGTGTTTCGCCCACCGACGAGGTCGGCGATGGGCCGCCGGTGGCCGGCGGCGACGAGGCGACGAGGGGTGCCTGCTGCTGAAACGGGAAGACCATCTCATCAAAGTAAACGTGTCGGGAGGTGAAAACACGATGAGAGACGGGATCGTAGCAGCGGTAGCCCTTAGTGTTAGGTGGGTAGCCGAGAAAGATGCATGCGACGGAGCGGGGTGCGAGCTTATGAGGCACAGTGGCAGCGATGCTAGGATAGCACAGGCAGCCGAAAATGCGAAGCCCTTCATAAGAGGGGGGGTGCACCGAAGAGAAGGTGGTGAGGTGTAAAGTTCCCGCGAGTACGACATGGACGGATGTGTTGATGAGGAGAGAAGCGGTGGCTAGAGCGTCAGGCCAAAAGCGCGGGGGCACATTGGCGTGAAAGAGAAGAGTCCGAACGCAGTCATTAAGAGTGCGAAGGATGCGCTCAGCATGACCGTTCTGCTGCGAGGTGTACGGGCAAGTGAGACAAAAAATCGTGCCATGTGTGGCAAGAAGATTACGAACAGCGGTGTTGTCAAACTCCTTCCCGTTGTCTGTCTGCAACGCGAGAATGGGTCGTCCAAACTGCGTGCGAACATAAGAGTAGAAACCAACAAGAGTGGAGATAACGTCCGACTTGCGGCGCAATGGGAAGGTCCACACATAATGCGAAAAATCGTCAACGATGACAAGGTAATAAAGAAAGCCCGTATTACTTGCAACAGGAGATGTCCAAACATCACTATGAATCAACTCAAATGGGTACGATGCAACAAAGGAAGAAGCCCTAAACGGAAGGCGAGCATGTTTGCCGAGGCGGCATGCATGACACGAGTGATCCTCGTTCTTATTACACGTAAAAGAAAAACTCCGAAGTATGTGGCGAAGGGTGGCAGGATTAGGATGACCCAAGCGAGCGTGCCAGAGATCCACTCCGGTGGCGAGAGCGACAGAGGCGGCGGAAGTGGTGGAGGCGGCGGAGTGAACCGGGTAGAGCTCGTCGGGGCTGTCACATCGGTGGAGCACCATCGCCATGAAGCGCCCTTAATGAAAAACCACATTCACAAATTCAACGATCACCGGATTTTCACGTGTAAGAGAACGAACGAAACAAGATTTTTAATAAGATCAGGAGAAACAAGAATATTAGACATGGATATAGGAGTGGAGTTAGACGGAAAATATGTATGTCCAATATGGGTGATAGGAAGAGAAGAACCGTCACCGACGGTGATGCGGTCGGAGGTGTGGGACAGGGTGGGCGTATGGAGGTTACCGGGCACGCCGCCATATGAGCGGTGGCGCCACCGTCCATGTACCAACCGCCGCCGCCGTGTAGCCGGACGGGAAGGGCGGTGGAGAGCCGCCAGAGAGCCGGGTCCCACGGCGCGGGCGGAAGGGACGGCGCAGACGTCAGGGCGGCAGCGGCGGCGTTCGCTGGCGGCGGCTCGCTTAGCGGCGGTTGCTGCCCGTAGGGCGCCGCATAGGCTGCGGGCGCGGCGTAATACGCCTGGTGTGACGGAGGCCGAAAGCCGAGAAGACCGGAGTAGGAGCCCGTGGAACCTGCATGGAGTAGGCGTGGACGACGCCGTCCACGGGTTCGACCGGCGACCACGGGCCGCCGGCCGAGGGGCCGACCGCTGCTGGCGTGGTGCTCCTCGACGCACCGCCGCCGCCTCCTCTGCTGCGGCCACCTACTGACGCCGCGGCGACGGCCTCCCCATTGGCCGCCGGCCAGGGCGGGAAGAAGGGCGGGTGGGGCGGGCGGAAGCCCGGCGGGAAGGTGGGCGCCGCCTTGGGCGGCGGCGGCGGCGGGCGGTGGCGGGGCCGAACCCCCGCGGGTGCCGGCAACAAGGGCCGTGTGGGTTGCGCGCGTCTTGGCCGCCCGCATCCGGCGTTCCTCCAGCTTGAGGTACGCGACCACCTTGCCAAAGGTGGGCTCCGGGATGAGGGTGAGTGTCGGAGTAATGGGCCATGGGTAGGCCGACCCAGGACCCAAGATCTTTCAAGACATCGGGGCAGGCCGTGCCCCTCAAGCCGAGTCCCAGCTGGCGACCTTCGAGAAGGCCGAGTCCCAGCTGGCGACCTTCGAGAAGGCCGAGTCCCAGCCGGCGACCTTCGAAGAAGTAGAGTCCTCAGACGGCGACTCTGGAACAAGCCGACTCCGGGCTTGCGACCTCTCAAGGGGCCGACTCTGAGAGTCGGCCCGCGACTTATCACGAAGACCGATGCAGGGTACCGCCCGTCGTGGCTGTCCCCTCGAACCCACGGGAAGAAGGCATGGCTACTGATGAGCCGCGTCACCAGAGATCTCCGTGAGGCGCGCATCTGCTGCCATGTCTCCTGACCTCAGCCACAAGACACGAGGCATCAGTGCCCATGATGGCGCGTAGTACGGCCCGAGATCGCGGGCCCCCGTCGCTGAGATAGAAGAAGACGGCCGAGAGTCGAAGACGGCCCACGGAGTCGGCCTCCCAGTCGGCCGCCTCGGCCAGGCCCCACAAGCCATAAACCAGATTGGACGGGAGGGCGATAAGTGATCGCTGGCAAGCGGCGGCACTGTTCCCATGACCCCATGACCGAGCTCGCGTCATCGAGCGCCAGACGCAGCCCTGTTCTCTGTTCATGGGCCCGCCAATGGCGGCCCCGTAAGCCGGGCAGAGAGGACGGTTATAGAGAGATCGACGGTGAGGCCACGCCTACCGGATTACCATTGTACCCCCGGGGGTAGGCCTATATAAACCCCCCGGGGCACCCATGCAAAGGGTTCGGCCCTGGATAGTTTTAGACACATAGCAAGAAGGGAAAGAGCTAGCCTTGCTCCCTCCTGCCTCCACACAGCTCGAGGAGCACCATTGTACTATCACCCCATAGTGATCATGCGGAGACCCCGCAGAGCAGCAGTAGGGGTATTATCTCCCCGGAGAGCTCCGAAGCTGGGTAAGATCCGCCGCCGCGCATGTTCGCTTTATCCCGCTTCTGTGCACCGACGACGCTCTACTCGCCCCACCATGATAAGCCACCCGCTGGCATATGTCGCACCCAACCCCGACATTTGGCGCCCACCGTGGGGCGAGGTGCACCGTCGTCCGGAGATCTGCTTCGACGGGAACCTTTTCTCTCGGGCGAAGCGCAGCCAGCCCGGCTCGCTAGATGGAGTTCAGATCGACGGCCGCTGGGCGCTGGCGCCTGGCGGGCGAAGCGGCCTCGCCAACTCATCGGTGAGGTGCGCCCGACGAGCTCCGCGCCGGCACAGCGCGGGTGGGCCCGAGAACCTTTCGCGGGCCTCTCGACCAACTTCAAGTCGCCGGCGAGCCCGCCAGAACTTGGAGTCCGAGGCTCCTCCGACCCGATGCTGGTCGACTCGACGCCAGACGCTTGATACCTTCCCACCAACGCAGGGAGCGATGACGAGCCGCCTGCGACGAGGAGAGCGACGGAAGCGCCGCCACGGAGGTGCTCGCCATCGCCACGGCGAGCACTCCGTGAAAACGCCCAGACCCGCTGCTCGCGCCCGCAGATCTGTCCGCGCTTCCTGCAGGACGCGGACGCGGAGATGCTGGAAGAGCGCCGCCTTCAGATCATCGAAGGCGCCAAGAAATTGGCAAGCATGAGACGCTTGTCCAAAGCCTACCAGCGCGAGATGGACCGTGCTGTGGGCGGCTCGCCGGCTCCGACTGGGCCGAGCCGTCTTGGTGCGGTCCGAGAGCGCGGCGCGACCATCGCCGATCTATTCGGAGCGAAGCGCCCCGTGTACGCCACCCCTGCGGAGAACATCCGTGCCGCCCAAGCGGCGACCGAAGAGCTAAGGAACCTCGAAGGCGACGAGCGCCGTGTAATGACGGAGCGAGTCCAGCAGCTCCTCGACGAGGTTGCTGCGCAAAACGCGGCAGGCGGCCGCACCAACATGCAGCAGCAGCAGAATGATGACTTACCCCCTCGCCGAGACCAAGGCGCGACCTCCCGGACGCCGACTGGCGGAGTCCGCGGGAGGAAAGAGAAGGAGTCGGCTGTGAGCCACAGCCGGACTCGCATCTCCATCGAGCGCGACCAAGATGGCCGCCCCAGAGCAGTGGAGCGGCGAGATGATTATCTGCCTCCCCCGCCCGAAAGAGAACGGCGAGTCTCTCCGCTACCGCTGAGCATCCGACTCGGAGATCGCCGCCGACGAGAGGGAGTCGGAGAGAACGATGCCCGCCATCGGATCGACCGACTCCACGATCTCCGGCGTTAGAAGAAGAAGACGAGCTGGTCCGCTTTGCTTTGGGCCCCGCGATCGTAAACGAGCCCTTCCCCAAAGGGTTCACGCCTCGAGATACGCCTAAGTACACCGCCCGTGAAGCCGGAAGATTGGCTGATAGACTACCCAGGTCACAAGACGCTAACGGCAACAAGCGAAGTCGCCGTCAAGTATGTTCCTCATGCTCTGTGGCACGGCCCGACATGGCTGAACAGCTTGAAGCCCCGCAGCATCAATAGCTGGGTCGACTTCATCAAGCCTTCATTCGCAACTTCACCAAAGACGCATAAGCGACCTCCCAAGCCGCGCCAGCTCTCCTTGTGTGCAAGGCCTCGAAGAATCGACGACGACTATCTCACGCTACCGGGCGAAGCCAAACTCCTGCGTATGCACGAGGTGCAGGCCATTGAGTATTTTACGGCCGGGTGCCGAGAGGGCACCTCCTCAAACACAAGCTCCTCCGCGACGAGCCCGAACCTCGACGAGCTGCTAATCATAGCAGCATAAGTACGCCACGGCCGACTCCTCTATGAAGACGGAGATCCGTGTCAACGCGGGCCGGCAAGGTGACTCCTCAGCTCCCGTAACGCCGGCCGGAGACGCCGCCGATGGCAGCAAAGAACGACAACAAAGCGAAGCCCCCAACCGACTTCCAACAACAAGAGGTCGCAGCAGAGAAGATCAGCAACCGAGGGGCAGGCCCGCCAAGCGCGAAGGGCGGCAAGTCCAACTGGTTGTCGGCTTTCTCCTATGAGCGTACTCGATGGTCCTTGCAAGTTTCACAGCGCGCGCAAGCCGCCGAACCACACCACCGAAAGTGCCACCGCTCGTCAGATCGCCAAGGAGACGGCCTTGCCTCGCCGCTGTTGCTGCCGCCGCCCCGCCGCCTCTAGCCGGGCGGCTCGCCAACGGCGCGGTCCAAGACGAAGTTCTCGAAGAGCACGGAGCATACGAGGTTCACCATCTAGCAGATGATCGGCGAGAAAGCGCCAAAGAAGAAGAAGAAGTCAACGCAGCGGCGCAGGCCCCCGAGTTCATGCATTGGTCCGAGAAGCCTATCACCGAGTCGGGCGATCACCCAGAGGTGATGCCGAGTCCGGCTTTACGCCTTGGTTCTCGAGCAACCTTGGCCATCGACAAGCGGGCCGCCTGCTTTCACGAGTCCCGATAGACGGAGGCAGCAGATAAACATCCTGCATAAGGATACCATGGAGAAGCTCGAATCAGCGGAGGCACCGCAGAGCAGCCGCACCGTGTTCCATGGAATCGCATTCGCCTCTCCTGTTCGCCGATTGGCAAGATCCTCGATAGACGCCCTTCGGAGACAAAGATCACTTCCGCCGAGAGCCGATCTGGTTCGAGGTGGTGGATTTGGAGAGCCTGCATCACGCGCTGCTAGGTCGGCCTGCCTCGCTAAATTCATGGCGGTTCCCCATTACGCCTACCTCAAGATGAAGATGCCGACCTCAAGGATCCCGACCGCTGCGGGCGATTACAAGAAGTCGTCGTTCGCTTGCGCCGCCGAGCAGTCGGCTGGCCGAAGTCTCCGTGATCGCGACGAGAAGCTGCTCCTTGATCGTGTCGTGGCGATGGCTGGGAAGCAGCCGGAGATGTCGCCCGACCCCAAGGAGTCGGAGGCGTATGATCATTCAAGCCGCTAAAGAAACCAAGAAGATACCCTTGGACCCGGAGCACCAGAGAGGTACGCTGTCATGGGCACCGCCTCGACAAAGAAATAGGAAGGCGAGCTCGCCGATTTCCTCCGTGAGAATCGGGACATCTTCGCGTGGTCCCCAAGGACATGCCAGTGTACCGACGGAATTCGCCGAGCACAAGCTACATGTCGCCAGATGAAGCGGTCCAGCAGTCCTTGCGCCACCAGAAGAAGAGAAGAGAAGAGTCATAGGAGAAGAGATAGCCCGGCTCCTGGCAGCCAGATTCATCATGGAGGTGTTTTTCGGAATGGTTGGCCAACCCCGTGGCCGGCATCAAGAAGAATAAGCAGTGGCGGATGTGCATCGACTACACCAGCCTCAACAAAGCCTGCCCGAAGGATCCGTTTGCCCTGCCAAGGATCGATCAGGTGATAGACTCCACAGCCGGATGCGAGCTGTTGAGCTTTTTGGATGCATATTCAGGATATCACCAGATCAAGCTGAATCCAGCGGACAGACTGAAGACCGCATTCATCACGCCGTTTGGAGCCTTCTGCTACCTGACGATGACGTTCGGCTTGAGGAATGCCGGCGCCACCTTTCAGCGCAGATGCGTAAATGCCTCAAACAACTCGGCAGAATGCCCATGTTTATGTGGATGATGTGGTGGTGAAGACGAAGAAGCGTGGGACGCTGCTAGAGGATCTTAAAGAGACCTTTGAGAATCTGCGCCGATTCCAGATCAAGCTCAACCCAGAGAAATGCGTGTTCGAGTCCCAGCCGCCAGCTCCTTGGTTTTCTCGTCTCCGAACGCGAATAGAGTGCAACCTCGGAAGATCAAGGCCATAGAGAGGATGGAGGTACCCACCGATCGTTGGATGTGCGGTTCACCGCCGCTTGGCTTCAATAAGCCGATCTATCACCGGCCGGGCGAGAAAGCTCGCCATTGTATCAACCGATGAAGAAGACCACTTTTTCGAGTGGAACCACAAGGCGATGAGGCATTTCTCCAATCAAGAAGATGTCGGCGACTTCGTGTCGGGCGGTTCGAATTCCAAAGAGCCCATACTTATACATCGCCGCCACCACCGGGTAGTCAAGATAGTTATTGTAGTCGAGCGCAAGGAGGAAGGCAGGCGCCCCGGTCTAGAGACCAAGATATTACCCGAGCGAGGTAATCGCCGACCTCCAAGCGTAACTACCTCACTACCAGAAGATGTGCTACGGCATGCATTTTGCCGCCAAGAAGTCAAGCCCTACTTTCAAGAGCATCCAATCACCGTGGTTTGCACCGCCCACTTGCCGAGATCATCGGAAGTCGAGATGCTTCCGCCGAGTGGCCAAGTGGGCTATCGATCTAGCTCCCTACATGATCTACTACCAACCTCGCACCGCCATCAAGTCGCAGGCGCCAGCCGACTTCCTCGCCGACCGGGCCGAGACTCAAGATTTGCCACCGCGCCGACTTCTACTCATTGGCGATCGTGATTTCGACGGCTCCAAGATGCACTCCGCCTTGGAGCCGCCGCCGTCACCTCACCCCCAAAGGCGATAAGCTCGAGAGATACGTGCAGAAATCCACTTCGCCGCTTCCAACAACGCCGCCGAATATGAAGCACTCATCCACGGGTTCGCTTGCTAAGGAACTCGCATTCGCCGGATCCCGTGCTATGGCGATCTGACTTGGTGGTTCAGAATATCCGCGATCGGGACGCCAAGGACGCAAACATGGCGAAGCTACCGCTTGGTGCAGCAACTCAGCGGATATTTTGAAGGATGCGACCTCCACGTGCCAAGAAACGATAACGATCAAGCAGACGATTGGCGCCGAAGTCGGCTCCACTCGCCAGCGATACCTTCAAGCGCCGCCTTCAGCCTCGCCGCCTATCAAGCCTCCTTACCGAATCCGACCCATTTTCGCGGCCGCTCCCCTGTGAGATAGTCGGATCCGACTCAAGACCCCAGCAAGCGACCTCAAGAAAGCTACGGGCCAGCCCGGGACCGTGCTGGGCCGGTCGGGATCAGGCCAGGCCGCTCCGGACTACGCCATTGCCCGGGACCGCGCCACTGGCCCAGAGATTCCTCGAGTCGCAAGCGGCAGCAGAATCCAACCCGCCGCCTCCCAGCCCAGCCACCCTTTTCCAAGTCACTGTGGTGGCAATCAAGAGATAGCAAGACCTTCATGGGCATAGCCCATCCTCAAGTTCCTAGTCAACAAGGAGTTGCCTGCAGATGAGACTCTGGCTCGGCAAGTACAACGCCGAGCGGCAGCCTACACCATAGTCAACAGAGAATTAGTCAGACGCAGCGGCCATCGGTGTCCACCAGCGCTGCGAGAATCGCAGCAAGGCCAAGCGATCCTCAAAGACATCCATCGTAGGCAGTGTGGTCACCATGCGGCCTCGAGGGCGCCGTGGCCAAAGCCTTTCAAGACGCTTCTTTTGGCCGATCGCCTCGAAGAAGCTAAAGAATTAGTCAAGAAGTGCAAGGTGCCAGTGTTCCGCTCCAAGCCCCTTCACCCCGGCTTCCAGATCAAGACAATCCCCATCGCCCGCCCTTCGCAGTTTGGGGGCTTGGACATGGTTGGACCTTTTCAAGACGGCCCGAGGCGGCTCGACTCATTTGCTCGCCGAAGGGACAAGTTCACCAAGTGGGTAGAAGCAAAGCCCATCAAGAAATTAAATGGGCCCACCGCAGTGACCTTCATTGCCGACATCACGGTGCGGTACGGCATACCGCATAGCATCATCACATACAACGGCACCAATTTCGCCAAGGGCACCTTGGCTCGTTTCTGCGCGACGCAGGGCATCCGACTGGACCTAGCGTCCGTTGCCCATCCGCAGTCCAACGGCCAGGTGGAACGAGCCAACGGCCTCATCCTATCTGGCATCAAGCCTCGACGGGTCGAACCACTCGAGCGCCGCCGCTGTTGGGTGGAAGAGCTGCTCGCCGCCCTCTCGAGTTCGCGCGACAACACCGAACAGATCAACCGCTTCACGCCGTTCTTCCTTGTCTACGTGCCGGTTGCCATCCCGACGGATATACAATTCGACTCTCCGCGAAGTCTCTATGTACACCAAGAGGAGGCTGAAGAAGCACGCCAAGACGGCGCCGACCTGCCGGAAGAGGGCCGGTTGTTGGCACTCACCGTCCAAAGATCTACCAACAGAGTCCGCGGCGATACTACAACCGCAAGGTCAAGCCAAGATCATTCCAAGAGGGCGATTTGTGCTCCGCTGATTCAGAGAACAGCCGCCCAGACAAGTTGTCGGCGCCTTTGGGAAGGTCCTTCATCATCGCAGAAGGTGCTGGGGAACGACGCTTACTACTTGATCGACGCCGTAAGCCTCGAGCACACAAGAGAGACGACTCCAAGAAAGAAACAGAGCGCCATGGAACGCAAATCTTCTTCAAGATTTTACAGCTTGATGCAGATGTATCACGCTACCCCTTTGTATTAAGTACTAAGATTTATGCCTTCGAGACGAGCTCGGGACTGGCTTTTTGATTATCTCAGATGATATGGATCTCGCTCAAAATGCTTCCTCCCTTTTTATCATATCGTTCGCACCGGTCCGACTAGTGGCCCGGGACTCGCCACTTATGCTTATGAAATGCTCCCCGAGGTCGACAGTAATGTGCTGCGCCAAAGCCGCTCTCCCATCGAAAGCCGCAGCTGCAGAGCGATGCCGTAAGCGGGAGATGGAAAGAGCGAAGCACACATGAAAAAACGGCTAAGGACTTAAGAGCTACACATAGCCCAAGCTGCTCCCGCTTCATCGAGCCGACTCACGAAAGCAAATGGCTCACGCTTCAACCTTTGTCAAAAGATGACCGACTTTCAAGAGTCGGCCTGTCGATCCCCAGCCAAACTTGCTACGGCGTCCTAAACGACTAAGTACTTGCCTCCTAAAGTAGCTGAGCGCTTGACCCAGCGGCAGTCCGCAGAGCGGCTGCCCAGTCGGCAAGGCGGCAACCGAATGAAGGCGGCAAAGGAAAAAGTCTAAAGAGCCAAAGCGAAAAAAGGCGGAAATTTGATAAATATGTACATAAGGCCCTTGGCCGAATACACCCCGCGGGTGGAATTGTTTGAAACTGACAAGTTTTTCAAAGTACAAAAGAGACAGTAAAGTCGATGCACTTAGGGGCGGCCTCGGAGCCGGAGGGCTGGAGGCGGCGCGGCGCGTCGGGCAATCGGCTGGGCGGGTTCGGCTGGTCGCTTTCAGCGACGGTCGCTGGTCCTTTCGAGGCTCGCTGGCCGAGGCGCGACGATCAGCTGAGGTGGCCGCCGCTGGTGTTCTCGCGCCTCCTCCTCGCCTCGTCTTCCGACTCGCCTCCCCTCGGTGCTGGAGCCGACATTTCGCCGAAGTCCTCTCGTATCGGTGCATCCCAACCACTCGGGCGGGACCTCGCCGCCGCCGTCCGCTCGGGCACGAAGACATTGGTGTCCGTGTACTCGGCGATGGCCGCCAAGGCCGACGAGGGCGCTTCCACGCCCCCAACTCGCTGGGCCTTTGACCGAACGCGCCAGCGGTCCAGTCCAGCCTGTGGTACCACCCTTGACGAACTCTGAGGCCCGGTGTGCTCCGGCGGGCCGAGGAGCCCTTCCAAGCTTCAAGCGACCGATGGCGATTTCCAGCCGACCGGCCGTCCGATCGGCGGTGCGAAGAGCCGCACCTCCGCTGTGGCGGTAACGACTTGGCGCCGGCGCTGAAGGCGACGATCAAACGGTGAGCAGGGCGGCGGCGAGCCCGATGCTCAAGATCTGCTCGCCGACGGTTCGGGCGGTTGGCGGCGATCACTTCGGCCGCGCCCTCCGCTCGCCGATCCGCCGATGGTCGGAGGGACGGCTCGCGAGTGGTCGGGAAGAAGTCCGCCAAAGACAAGAAAAGGAAACAGTCGAAAAACTGAAGACAGCTCGACAAAGAGTCGGGACCAAAAAGAGAAGCCAGGAGTTACCATCGACGATGTCCTCGAGCACGGATAACCCGAGGTCAAGACGCCACGGTCACGGTCCAGCGCCCGCTTCCATCGCGAACTCGCCAGAAGGGCCTCCTCGCGACTTGGCGCCCTCCCCGGCTTTCCGGCAGTCCTTCGCCGCCAGCGCGCCGCGGAAGGTCGCGCTTGGACGAGCTTGTTGCACTCCTCCTCCTTAGCGCGACGGGCGGCATTGGCCTCATCCAGCTGCCCTTGAAGGGCGTGCATTGGCGCTCAAGCCCAAAGAAAGATAAAGCATCGTCAACAAAGAAGGTCGCGGGGAGATCCGCCCGATCGCCAGCAGCGGCCCGAATCTCGGGATTACAGCGAGCGCGCCAGCGCTTCGCAGAGAAGAAAGAAGGAAATCGCGGAGAGATCCGCCCGACCGCCAGCGATCGGCCCAATCTCGGGACTACAGCCCACGCAGGCGCCAGCCACGCGCGCCAAGAAGGAAGAATCTGCTCACTCGACTTCCCGCCAGATCGGGCGGTCCGCTTCTCAGCTCTTCAACGCTGCGGTTGAAGGCAGTAGCTGGAGGTTGTGGTACTCCGCAAGGACGGCAAGGCAAAGTCAGCCTTCGAGTCGCTAGAAGGAGTTCGAGCCGCCGCTCGGCAGCCGACCAACTCGGGGATTACACCAGCAGGGAGTGCTGGCGCCTCTACGAAAAAGACAAGAGATTAAAAAGGAAAAACGAAGCATACCCGGACGGAGGTCCGCAGGGCCAGATGCGTCTTGGTGTAGAGCTGGAGGGCTTCGCCTTCTTTGCGCAACTTGGACTGAACGTCCAGAAGCGCCTGGTTCAGCGGGCCGGTGCCGCCTTCGCGCACCCAGCCGGTGGGCACGGCACTGGAGGCTTCGGCATCCAGGTTCGCCATGCCGGCGACGTCAGTCTCCTGAGCTCGCGGCGCGGAGCTCGTCCTCTCGACTCGGCGACGTGTCGGCACGGTGACCTGGAGAAGCAGCTGCGATCGGCGGTGCCGTTCGCGTCGGCGGATCTCGCGGGTCCACCGGCTGCTTACCGTCAGGCGGCTCAAGACGGAGGCGGCGGAGGTGGCGGAGGCGGCGTGCGGTGTCCGGAGCCCGAGGCATCCTCACCATCCTCCGCGAGAGGGTTTGCGGTGCCGACCTCCCCGGTCTGCCCCGTGAACTCGGGGGGAGGCGGCGCTGACGACAGGGGAGGAACGAGCATCGCCGCGCGGCGACGAACGGCCGCCTCAGCATCCCGTTTTGCCGCGGCCGCGCCACGGCCTCATCCAGATGCCGCTGGGCGTTGGCGGCCGCCTTCTCCGCGCTTTCTCCAGCGCTGCCTCCTCCTCCGCTGCTTCTCCTGCGCGTGCGCCTCGCCGCTCGGAGGTCGGCGGCGGATCAACCCGCCGCGTGTTGAGGACGTCGCCCCACCCCATGACGGAGGGTACGCGACTCTCAAGAGAGAGGGGCGCTGAGAAGAAAGGGGGAGGGTCGAACAATTCAAGCAAAATCAGAAAAGGAACAAAGAGTAAGGGACTTACGAAGAAACAAGCGGCGGCCTTTTCACTTCCTTCGAAGCGATTGGCTTTCGCCGCTTCTTCCCGCTGGTCGGCGGCGTTACCTCTGGCTTTCGCCGCCGGCGCGCTTTGGCCCGGGCGTGACGCTTCTTTGCGCCGGCCTGGGTGGAGGGGCTCTCGGTTGGCTGGCGGCGCGACTTTGCCGATGTCGCTCGAGCCAATCGGCGAAAGGTCGCCGACGGCTCGAGGCGCCGTCTTCTTCCTCGCCGCCTTGGCGTCGGCCTCCAGCGCCGCTGCCCCCAAGTCGGGTCGTCGATGTCGCCGACCGCGGTCAGGACGACTCACGCTGCTCTTCAGAGCGGCGGCGGGCGCCCGTGAGGATTACGCTCAAGAATACCAACAAGATCGAGCTCAAGTCGGATGCAAGCGAGATCGAAACACGACGGAGAAAACTTACCATCGGGCGGAGGGTTGTCACGCGAGTACGGCTCCTTGCCGAACTGCCACTCGCCGGTGAACTTGCGGCATGGCGAGGTTCACCATGTTCGCCACTTCTCCGCTGCATGTCTTTGGTGCACTGACGGCGCTGGTCGTGGCCGCCTATCCGCGATGAGGTGGGGCCGCCTTGAGCGAAGTACCCGCGCGCCACGGCGTGCCAGAGATCGAGGCGACGAGCCCTTCTGCGCCATGATTTCGGAGGCGCGCCACGGCGCCGACTCGAGGGCTTAAAGCGCTTCGACCGATGGGACCAGCTAGGCGGCCGCCGCCAGCCGCTCGGGTCAAGGGCGGCAAGTTGACGATCGCCGCCGGTGGCGACGTTCTTCACGTAGAAGTATGTCTTCTGCCACATCTTCACCGACTTCACCAGCGGGATGGGCGGAAAGGGGTTGTCGGCCGTCGTGCGCCGTGACGCGATGAACGTGCCGCACTGCGCCGGCGTGCCGGCAGCCTGCGTGCCGAGCTTCTAAGAGAAGAACTCCCCCCACAGCTCGAGGGTGGGGAGAACGCCTAGGTAGCCCTCGCACAGGGTGGTGAAGGCGGAGAGAAGCACCACCGCGTTGGGGGTGAGGTGGTGCGGCTGCAAGTTGTACAGCTCGAGGAACGAGCGGAGGAACCCGCTCGCCGGGAGCCCCATCCCGCGCATGAGGTGCGAGCGGAAGATGACCCGCTCGCCCGCCGCCGGCGCGGGCCGGATTTCTCCCGCCGGCGCAGGGCGGGCCTGCACCAAATCAGCGCTCGGGAGGCGGCGGGTCCGGCGGAGGAACTCGGCGTCCTCCGCGGCCATCGCTCGAGCCATCCCACTCGCCGAGCGCGAGGCGGGGCGCGGAGGAGGAGGAGCTCATCGTCGGCGAGGAAGAAGAAAGCGACGAGCGAGAAGAAGGAAGAAGAAGGGCAAGAGGGCAGGGAGGGAGCGCGTGCTATGCCACCGCCTCGGCCTATTTATAGCCAATGGGCTGAGAAGCCGAGGCGGCGTGGGGATTAATCGCGCCACGCACCCCACGACGCCCCACGATTAAAAACCCCACGGTTATCGCCTGCAGAATCGCGTGGGATGCCAACCGCCTCGCCGCAGCGGATCCGCCGGGAGCCGAGGCGCGGTAGTGGCGGCCCCACTGGCGGCCCATCCCGCCACGCTGCGTGGGCGGCGGCTATCGCCCCACGTGGCGCCACGCGATAGGAGCATCTCAGATGGCAGGAAGCGAGCCGACACGCCGCTGGTTTCCCGCCACGACTTGCGAAAGGGCGTCTTTCAAGCGGGCCAGGCCGACTCAGCGAGGCGGCTCAAGACGCGTAGCCGAATCTCGAGCCGCACCGCAGAGATCGAACTCGCCGAAGCCCCACGAGGCGGCGCCGCCGGCTTCGCCAGCCGGGACTATCTGCCGAGTAATGGGCCATGGGTAGGCCGACCCAGACCCAAGATCTTTCAAGACATCGGGCAGGCCGTGCTCCTCAGCCGAAGTCCCGGTGGCGACCTTCGAGAAGGCCGAGTCCCGGTGGCGACCTTCGAGAAGGCCGAGTCCCACCGGCGACTTCAAGAAGCAGAGTCCTCGACGGCGACTCTGGAACAAGCCGACCGGCTTGCGACCTCTCAAGGGCCGACTCGAGAGTCGGCCCGCGACTTATCACGAAGACCGCGCAGTGGTACCGCCCGCCGTGGCTGTCCCTTGAACCCACGGAAGAAGGCATGGCTACAGATGAGCCGCGCCACCGGGAGATCTCCGGTGAGGCGCGACATCGCTGCCATGCCTCCTTGACCTCAGCCACGAAGACACGAGGCATGTGCCCACGATGGCGGCGCGAGTACGCCCAGATCGCCGGGCCCCGCCGGTGAGATAGAAGAAGACGGCCGGAGAGTCCGAAGACGGCCCTACGGGAGTCGGCCTCCCCAGAGTCGGCCGCCTCCCGGCCAGGGCCCCACAAGCCATAAACCAGATTGGACGGGGAGTGGCGACAGTGATCGCCTGGCAGGCGGCGGCACTGTTCCCACGACCCCATGACCGAGCTCGTCATCGGAGCGCTGCAGTGTTCTCGCTGTTCGCATGGGCCCGCCAATGGCGAGCCCCAGAAGCCGGCAAGGAGGACGGTTGCAAGAGAGACTTACGGCTGGGGGCCACGCCCAGTCGGATTACCATTGTACCCCGGGTAGGCCTATATAAACCCTGGGCACCCATGCAAAGGGTTCGCCCGATAGTTTTAGACACATAGCAAGAAGGAAAGAGCTAGCCTTGCTCCCTCCCCGCCTCCACACAGCTCGAGGAGCACCATTGTACTATCACCCCATAGTGATCATGCGGAGACCCTTGCAGCAGCAGATGAGGGGTATTATCTCCCGGAGAGCCCCAAGCTGGGTAAGATCCGCCGGCGGCATGTCTTCGCTTTATCCTGTTTCAGCACCGCGACGTTCTACTCGCCCCACCATGATAAGCCACCCGTTGGCATATGTCGCACCCAACCCCCGACAGTGAGGTTGGAGGCGGCGTTCCCGAAGTCCTCGTTGACGCCGCCGGAGAGGTGCTGATGAGGAGCTCGTCGCCGATCTTCTCCCCCAGATCACGGAGCTTGTCGGCGAGCTTCTTGAGGCGCATGCAAAAATCATCGATGGATGAGTCAAGTTGCTGGCACCCGTAAAACTCACCATAGAGGAGGACCTTGTGCTGCAGCCGATTGTCGGTGAAGAGGCCGCTGAGCTTGGTCCGCACCGCATAGGCGCTGCCCCGTCGCTCACCACAGTGTGGAAGATGTCGCTGGAGATGGTGAGGTAGAACCAGCGGATGATGGTGGCGTCGAGGATCATCCACTCCTCGCCGTGGATCATGAGCGCAGAGTCCACGGTGCCGCCCACGTGGCCGTGAAGGAGGTACTCACGGAACACAAGCGAAAAATACCGCCCACGCGAGTAGGAGGCGTGGTGTGGTCAAGTTTGACCGGACGCGCTCATGGATGTTGAGGTTGCGGACGAGGGTGACATCGGGACCGGCGAACGGGTTGAAGGCGGTGGAGGAGGAGGAGCTCATGGTGGCGGCGCGGTTAGGGTTTGGGAGGGTGCGGCGCGGGTTGGGAGGGGGTGGCGGCGCTGGTGGAGAAGAGAGAGCGGGCGCGCGCTGGCGGGAGGAGAGGCGGAAGCAAGCGGGCAGCGGCGGCGGCTCGGACGGGAGGCGGCGGGCGCGGCGAAAGGGCGAAGCGGGCGGGCGGGTGTTGGCGGCGGTTACTGGGGGCGGCAGCGGCCGAGGGGAGGGCGGCGGCTGGTGACGGCGGCGTGAAGCAGCGGCGGCGGCGGCGGCTAGGGTTAGGATCTTGCTGCGATAGATACCATATAGAAGGACAAGTTATGGGCTGTACAATCGCGATGTATTGATCGGTGCACCAGCCACAACCTCAACTATAGAAGGAAACAGGAGGTGGGCCCTACACACACATATAAACGTACACAATATACTCAACACATAATACTAGTGTCATATATGGCTTTATTTATTAGCTTGTAGACTCATTTTTTCTCGGAAAGCGTTATGTTACTCTAAACATCTCTCTTCTCATTAACTACGTGTCATATAAGCAAATTTATTTTGGAAAGCGCTAAGTTACTCACACTATGACTGGCCTGAGAGAAGAGCTAAAACTGCTCTTAATTTATTTTTGAATGTTAAAAAGATGCTGTTAATTAGATGGAGAGACGACGCAGTCGCCAAAATAGCGTGCAGAATACATGGCGTCATCGATTGCGTAGTTCCGTTGCTCGTACACACTGTACACATGCACGACGTCGATGGATCAGCGTCCATTATTGCGCCGGTCAACTTGGAGAGAGAAGCAGTTTCTCTGCTCTTTGCCCTGCGTCAGGTCAGCGAGTAGCTGCATCCAGAGCAAGCAACCTGACGGTCATGGCGTGGCCTCGTCTGTCCTGTCTGCATCCACCGGTCGTACTTACCGATGCCGCCGTGTCAGCTGGCCGTACCTACCCGATGTCGTCTCAAACCGTGCTACGTACTGGTCAAAATACCACTGGAGCACCGGTTCAAAAAAAATACCACTGGAGCAAGAAAGGGAACGGCGACAAGTTTTGCTCAGAACATGTCCACGGCGACGAGGCAGGAGCACCGTATATATAAAACCCGTCCGATTTGACTAATGCGTTTCGAAGCGGAGCTGTACCTAGACTGAAATTTTTGAAAAATTCAAACTTTCAGTTTCAAAAAACTCTGAAAAAGATGTGCAGGCATGCAAAGGATGTAATGCATATGGATGTAAAATTTCACGGTGAAATATTTTGAATTGCCTCTCTCCTCCCTTTGTCTCTCCTTCAAGGAAAGGCAGCTAGGGTTCATGCCTCCCGTCGGCGACGCCGCAGATCTCTCACGTCTTTTGTGGCCTCGGGGCCAAGGATGCGCGGTGGATCCCAGCCCTTCCCGGCGGGAGGGCTCTATTTTCAGATGCTTCTTGAAATTTTGTTAAGTTTTGTGTCCTGCTCAAGAAGACAGACGACGGCGGCTTCTTGAAGATGGAATAAGGTCTCCTCATCTAGCACTGTTCCGATGCTGTGTCTAGCATTGGCGGAGGGCGTGTGGAGATGTGTCTCCGGTCGACCTCACGCGATCCGGTTCGTTGTTTTCATTGATTGATCCGCTCAGATCCGGTCTTTGTTCATCTTTGTTCCTGTGTCTTCAGGTTGTATCCTTCCGATCTAAGCATCTTTTCATCGGCGGCGGTTGCTGTTCTGATGCGTTGGTCCTATGGCGCCTTAGCACAATGACTTTCCGACTGTCTACTAAAACAAGTTGTGCGCGGCTTTAATGAGGGAGGGGCGATGCCGGCGGCGCGCCTTCAGCTTGCTTTAGTGCTTGTAGTCGCCGCTAGGTAGTCTATGAATCTAGAGGCAATTTTTATTATTTCTGATATTCCTTGTACTGCCATGATTAAAAATGAATAGATTGATAGTTTCTCGAAAAAAATACATTGAATTGCGAGCCAAATAAAAAAATTGTGAACTTTGAGAATGAATAGTGTGTGTGCGCTAAAAGGCCACATATTTGCTTCTTTTTGTGTAGCGGTCATTTTAATCTATTTAATCATAAACAATTCCACACATATGTCTTTGGGTGTATCTGTACTTCTTTTAAATAAAATAAAGTGTGAAAGTATGAATTTCAATTAAAAAATCGACCTCCATGGATCACGGCCTCCATTAACATTTACGTTTGATTTTTCCTTGTCTGGAAAATTCATATTTCCTCCATTCCAAAATAGATGATCCAACTTTGTACTAGTTAGTATAAAGTTGGGTCATCTATTTTAAAATGGAGGGAGTAGTTTCTTGGGAGTGATGGCAGTTCCATGCGGAGAGTGCCTTGACATTTATTTTAGCAAGCGACTTGTCTTTGCTCTTCTACATGCATTTTTCTTTTTTGAGAAACACATGCAACTACTCCCTCCGTTCGAAAATACTCGTCGAATAAATGCATAAAAATGAATGTATCTAGAATTAAAATACATCTAGATACATCCATTCCTTCGACGAGTATTTCCGGACGGAGGGAGTAATATATGATGAAGTCATGTACCTAGGGTAGGGTCATAGACCTGACCTAAGTACCCTTCCCAAGAACACCCTCAGAAGAAACTGCCTTCCAGTCGACCAAGAGGGTCTTCACTCGACGGACTCGAAGGACTCGACCATGAAGACTCACTCGACCACCAGGAGATCAAGAGCCACTCTGCATCCAAACGGTCTGTAATTAAGTAGTCTTTATGGCATTTAAGACACTTTATGTAAGGCGTTACCAGTAACGCCTAGCCTTAATGTACTTTAAACCCTGCAGACATCGAGGGCGGAGGGTCTCGGGCAGACACTATATAAGCCACCCCTCCTCGGTGTAAAGGGTTGGCACCCCCGTAATCCATACACCCATAATCCAATCGACCGCCTCCGGCCCGAGACGAGGGCTGTTACTTCCTCCGAGAAGGGCCTGAACTCGACATCCCTTGTGTTTACAACTGCTCCATAGCTAGGATCTTGCCTCTCCATACCTACCCCCTATTCTACTGTCAGACTTAGAACCACGATAGTTGGCGCCCACCGTGGGGCCGGTGTCTTAGCGATTTTTGGAGAAGTTGCAATTGTTCCAATTGCTTTTATCATGGTTCTGGTGGAGTCTTGGTCGAGGGCCGTGAGATCCGCTCTCGGCGCTCACCTTCATCGCCGACGACTCCGCTTGGCTCCGTGGAGGCTCCACTCGACGCCGATGTGCTCCCGATGCGGTGCGACGATTTCGCGCATGTGTCCGCGGGCGTTCGCTGCGCAACCGCCGACTCCATATCGGTCGACTTCTATCGCCCACCTCCCTGTCTCCCGCCAGCAAGAAGCGCTCTGGTCGGTCGAGGCTCAATGGTGGGTGAGGCCCATGATGGCTCGCCAGACGGCCACCACCCAAGTTTGCAATCGAGCCCGACGAGTCCCTCTACAAACTGCTCGATCCGCCGACCGGCTCGAGAGATTGCATCCGAGTACGATAGCAGTGATCCAGCGGCGGAAGTCTTGATGGTCAACGGACCTCGCAGCCCTCCTGGCTTCCCCCGCGACGACGGGGTGGACGGTGGAGGCGACCCCGCTCAAGTCCATGAGGAATATCGACCTGAGCCACTTAACTCCCTGCAAAGGGAAGAACTTCGCCGCAGGAACATGGATGCCCGGCATACTCCCATCGCAGGAGAAACCCCCGAGGCTCGTGCCTTGGAGGAGGCGCGTTTGGCCAACTTGGCTGAACGCACTCGTTTGGAAAATCTCCAGCGAGCACTCGACGAGCGCGCGCGGCAACGAGTACCCGACTCCAGTCGACGTCAACTCTTCCCGCAGCCGACTCAGGTATATCGAACCCCGATTCAGAATTTAGCAGCTGCAACCCGTATAGCAGAGTCGATTCAGCCCTCTCAGTCGGAGGCTGGCAGAGGCTTGATGCAGATTAGAGATTTGCTCCGGGCAGCAGGAGATCAGAATTCAGCCGTGTCGCAGTCACGCAACAGGATTCACAGTCGATCCGTCGCTGCGAATACGGTTCAGTCGGTGCACAGTCCTAGATCGCCTCCGCGGCGTGAAGGGCGCGAGAATCGACGGGACTAATATGGTGACCGATACGATCGTGATGATAGGCGTCGAGTGCCCACTCCTCCCCCGAGGAGTGGGTCCTACGCTCATCGGCAGCAAGTGACAGGCGCCAGCTCAGTATGGTACGGAGAGCTCCGATCGACCCCAGGGAACCAGGCTTTGATGCGCGATCCATCATCGTGCAAGGCTTGGTCGATCAGAACAGGGCTCATCGAGGTGGCCATGACAGAGATGCGCCCACTAGCAGCCGAGTGCATGTTTTTGGTCCGGAATGTTTCAGCAGGGCTATCGAGTCGCGGTGATTCCCCAACTTCAGGTTGGCGATCGAGTCAGCAAGTTCACCGGTGAGTCTAAGCCTGAAACTTGGCTTGAAGACTACCGAGTGGCGGTGCAGATTGGTGGCGGAAATGATGAAGTGGCCATGAAGCATTTACCACTCATGTTGGAAGGTTCGGCCAGGGCGTGGTTGAATCAGTTAACTCCAAGCAGCATTTACACTTGGGAAGATCTTTCCCGAGTGTTCGTCAGAACATTTGAGGGAACTTGCAAGCGACCAGCGGGATTGACAGAGCTGCAAGTTTGTGTGCAGAAGTTGAATGAGACCTTAAGAGAGTATATCCAGAGATGGATCACTTTGCATCGTACCGTGGAGAACATGTCTGATCATCAGGCAGTCTGCGCCTTCAAGGATGGTGTCAAGAACAGAGAATTAAGTTTGAAGTTTGGTCGGACCAGAGATATGACCCTGAGTTGGATGATGGAAATTGCTGCCAAGTACGCCAACGGCGAAGAGGAGGACCGACTCCGGAGCAGCAAGTACAAGCCGAGTCAGTCGGAGAAAGGAAACTCCAGTCAGAAGCAGAAACGGAAAGCGAACCAGCGGCTCTGGAGAGGCTCGCCGTGACTCGAGGCAAGTTCAAAGGAAACCCAAAGGATCACGGAACCCCAAGAAGGTGAAGGATAAAGAAGGAAATGACGTGATGGATCTGCCGTGTCACATCCACACGAAGAAAGACGAAGAGGGTAATTTCATTTACCCGAAGCATACCACTCGGCAGTGCAGGCTCCTGATCCAGCAGTTCCAAGGTAAACAACCCAAGGACAAGGAAAAGGAGTCGGATAAAGCCGAAGACAAGGAGGACAGTGAGGGAGGATATCCTCATGTTAACTCCACTCTGATGATTTTTGCGGATGTGGAAAGCAAGAGCCGACTGAAGGTTATCAACCGTGAGGTGAACATGGTCGCCCCGACGACGCCCAGTTATCTGAGATGGTCCCAAACTCCCATTACATTCGACCAGTCTGATCACCCGACTCATATAGCCACCCCTGGGAGGCAAGCTTTGGTGGTCGACCCAGTCGTCGAAGGCACTCGACTGACGAAGGTGCTAATGGACGGTGGTAGTGGACTGAATTTATTGTATGCAGACACGCTAAAAGGGATGGGCATTCCGATGTCCCGACTGAGCACAAGCAACATGAGTTTTCATGGAGTTATACCTGGAAAGAAAGCTGAGTCGCTCGGTCAGATAGCTCTGGACGTGGTGTTCGGTGAGTCGAAGCATTCCCGCAAGGAGAAGCTGACGTTTGAAGTTGTAGACTTTCAGAGCGCTTACCATGCTATTTTGGGGAGACCAGCTTACGCACAGTTCATGGCTCGACCATGTTACGTGTACCTCAAGCTGAAGATGCCCGGCCCCAAAGGCGTGATCACTATCACTGGTGATCGAAAAAGCGTAAGAGTGTTTCGGAAAGGCTCGAAAATTGCCGATTCCCAGGTGACAACGGTCGAGCTAGAGGGATACAAGAAAAATGCAGATCCGAGTGATTTGTTGCGGGCAAAGAAGCCTGCCGCAGAGTCAGCGTTTCAGTCGCCCGGTGAGACAAAGCCCGTTCACATTCACCCGACCGACCCCAATGCAGCTCCGACCCATATTTCCACAACACTCGACCCTAAATAGGAAGAAGCGCTCATCCAGTTCCTCCGTGAGAACTAGGACATCTTTGCATGGAAGCCTGCTGACATGCCGGGTGTTCCCACGGGACTGGCTGAGCATCGCCTTAGAGTCGACTCAAACGCAAAACCGGTAAAAGAACATCTTCGACGGTCCGCCGTCCAGAAGAGAAAAGAAATTGGTGAGGAAGTGGCTTGACTATTGGCGGCAGGATTTATCCGAGAGATATATCACTCCGAGTGGCTCGCCAATGTTGTCATGGTTCCCAAGAAGGACAAGTCATTCCGCATGTGCATCGATTTCAAACACATCAATCGGGCCTGCCCGAAAGATCATTTTCCTCTCCCTCGCATCGATCAAACTGTCGACTCGACTGCGGGATGCGAGAGATTGTCTTTTCTAGACGCCTATTTCGGTACCATCAGATCCGCTCAGACGGACCCGATGAGATAAAACAGCTTTCATCACTCCATTGGGTGCTTCGCTATATCACCATGCCATTCCGCCTCAAGAATGCCGGAGCCACGTTCATGCGAATGATTCAGAAGTGTTTGCTCACTCAAATCAGTCGGAATGTGGAAGCGTACATGGACGATATCATGGTCAAGTCGCGAAAGGGTTCTGACCTGCTGACTGACCTTGCCGAAACATTTGCCAACCTCAGGAGGTACGACATCAAGCTCAATCCGTCAAAGTGCACATTTGGAGTTCCAGGTGGAAAGTTACTCGGTTTTCTCGTTTCCGAACGAGGAATCGATGCTAACCCAGAAAAAGTTGGCACTATACTCCGAATGAAACGCCCTGTGCGAGTGCACGACGTCCAGAAACTTACTGGATGCTTGGCCGCGTTAAGTCGATTCATCTCTTGCCTCGGTGAAAAGGCATTGCCTCTTTACCGACTGATGAAGAAGGCAGACAAGTTCGAGTGGACTCCAGAAGCTGATGCAGCGTTTGCCGAGCTAAAAGCTCTGCTCTCCACCCAGCCGGTCCTTGCTGCTCCAATCAGCAAAGAGCCTTTGTTACTTTATATTGCAGCCACAGGACAAGTCGTCAGTACAATACTTACGGTCGAGCGGGAAGAAGAAGGGAAAGCCTTCAAAGTTCTGCGCCCAGTGTACTATCTGTCTGAAGTTTTGACTCCATGAAAGCAAAGATATCCTCATTATCAGAAGCTTGTGTATGGGATCTACATGACCACGAAGAAGGTTGCTCATTACTTCTCTAATCATTCCATTATAGTCATCAGCGACGCTCCACTTTCAGAGATTCTGCACAACAGAGATGCAACTGGTCGAGTGGCGAAATGGGCAATTGAACTCCTTCCCCTTGATATCAAGTTTGAGGCAAAGAAAGCCATTAAGTCCCAAGCAATAGCAGATTTCCTTGCCAAGTGGATTGAACAGCAGCAGCCGACTCAAGTTCACTCGGAGCATTGGACCATGTTCTTTGATGGCTCTAAGATGTTGAATGGTTCTGGTGCTGGGGTTGTCCTGGTTTCCCCCAGAGGAGATAAGCTCAGATATGTGCTCCAGATTCACTTTGATTCCTCCAACAATGAGGTAGAATATGAGGCCCTTTTGTATGGGTTGCGCATGGCCATTTCACTCGGCGTCCGTCGCCTTATGGTTTATGGTGACTCAGATTTGGTGGTCAACCAAGTGATGAAGGAGGACGTTAGAAGCCCAGCCATATTTGGATCTGCAATGCGATGAGGAAGCTGGAAAAGAAGTTTGAGGGTTAGAGCTCCATCATATACCCGGTGAAAAATCAAGCGGTGATGATTTGGCAAAGATAGGTTCAAGAGAAGCCATTCCCAAGTGGTGTGTTCTTGGAGCATATCCATACTCCATCAGTCAAAGAAGATCCTTTTACTGAAGAAGCTCCGCAGCCCAAGAGTGCCACAGATCCGACTGAGGTTGAAGTTCCAGCGGTGGTCGACTTGATCATGGAGGCTTTAGTGATCACTCCCGATTGGACAGTTCCATACATCGCGTATATCCTAAGAAAAGAGCTCCCAGAAGACGAAGAAGAGGCTCGACAGATCGTCCGCCTATCCAAAGCCTTTACTGTCATCAAGGGGCTGCTATACAGAGAAAGCGCGACTGGAGTTGGTCAGAAGTGTATAACGCCAGAAGAAGGTCGAATAATCCTTGATGATATCCACTCGGGGACCTGTGGCCATCATGCGTCCTCTCGGACCATCGTGGCTAAAGCATACCGAGCCAGATTTTCTTGGCCAAGGGCGAATGAGATGGCAAAGGAGATAGTGGACAAATCACGAAGGATGTCGGTTTTACTCCAACATGTCACACAAGCTGCGTCGACTCACGAAGACCATACCACTCGTCGGCCCTTCGCAGTATGGGGTTGGATATGGTGGGCCCCTTGAGGACAGGTCGAAGCGGTTTCACACATGTACTGGTAGCAGTCGACAAGTTCACCAAATGGATTGAGGCTAAGCCCATCAAGAACCTTGATGCCGGTACTGCTGTCAGCTTCATCAGGGAACTGATATTCAGATATGGAGTCCCACACAGCATCATCAGTGACAATGGATCAAACTTCGACTCGGAGGAATTCAGAGCGTTCTGCACATCTCAAGGCACACAAGTCGACTACGCTTCAGTCACCCATTCCCAGTCGAATGGACAAGCGGAGCGGGCTAACGGCTTGATCCTCAAAAGGTTGAAACCCCGACTGATGCGTGACCTTAAGCATGTGGCTGGAGCATAGGTCGATGAACTCCCCTTAGTGTTGTGGGGTCTAAGGACCACGCCTAACCGGTCGACTAGAAGAACTCCATTCTTCTTGGTCTATGGAGCTGAGGCAGTCTTACCAAGTGATCTACTCCACAAAGCTCCTCGAGTTGAGCTCTACTCCGAAGCTGAAGCAGAACAAGCGCGGCAGGATGCAGTCGACCTCCTAGAAGAAGAAAGGGAGATGGCTCTGATCCGATCGACCATCTACCAACAAGACTTGCGTCGCTTCCACGCCAAAAACGTGAAGAGTCGAGCCTTTCAGGAAGGAGATTTGGTTCTCCGAGTGGATCAGCAGAAACCACACAAGCTTGCTCCTTCTTGGGAAGGACCCTTCATCGTTACCAAGGTTCTCCACAACGGAGCGTACCGTCTCTACAACGTCGAGCACAAAATTGACGAGCCCCGAGCTTGGAACGCGGAGCTGCTCCGCCCATTTTACACTTAAGTTTTCACTCTGATGAATTGTAATAAAAGTACTTCTGTAGTTCATGTTTTACAAGATAATAGTGTCATAATTTCCCCAATGATTTTTGTCACTTTTATTTATTCAGTGAAATTTCCCCCTCAGTGGGTGGCTTAGCCGCGAATCCGTTTCGCCTAAGTTTCAATAAAATCCTACCGAGTGGTGAGCCAGACTCCCACTCGGGGGCTTAGCTGCAGTCCAAGTACTCGCCTAAGTTTCAATAAAATCTTACCAAGTGGAGAGCACACCTCCCACTCGGAGGCTTAGCTGCAGTCCAAGTACTCGCCTAAGTTCAAATTCAACGTGCGGTCGCAAGGAGGACGAGGTGCAGGTCGACTGCGACCCTCTCCTCCGAGCTGCGCCACAAGTACAACGTGCGGTAGCAAGGAAGACGAGGTGCAGGTCGACTGCGACCCTCTCCTCCGAGCTACGCCACAATTACAACGTGCGGTCGCAAGGAGGACGAGGTGCAGGTCGACTGCGACCCTCTCCTCCAAGCTATGCCACAAGTACAACGTGCGGTCGCAAGAAGGACGAGGTGCAGGTCGATTGCGACCCTCTCCTTCGAGCTACGCCACAAGTACAACGTGAAAATCCTACCGAGTGGAGAGCAGACCTCCCACTCGGGGGCTTAGCTGCAGCCCAGTGCTCGCCTAAGTTATAAAAATCCTACCGAGTGGAGAGCAGACCTCCCACTCGGGGGCTTAGCTGCAGCCCAGTGCTCGCCTAAGTTTTGAAAATCCTACCGAGTGGAGAGCAGACCTCCCACTCGGGGGCTTAGCTGCAGCCAGTGCTCGCCTAAGTTTTGAAAATCCTACCGAGTGGAGAGCACACCTCCCACTCGGGGGCTTAGCTGCAGCCGAGTGCTCGCCTAAGTTATAAAAATCCTATCGAGTGGAGAGCAGACCTCCCACTTGGGGGCTTAGCTGCAGCCCAGTGCTCGCCTAAGTTTTGAAAATCCTACCGAGTGGAGAGCACACCTCCCACTCGGGGGCTTAGCTGCAGCCCAGTGCTCGCCTAAGTTTTGAAAATCCTACCGAGTGGAGAGCACACCTCCCACTCGGGAGCTTAGCTGCAGCCCAGTGCTCGCCTAAGTTTTGAAAATCCTACCGAGTGGAGAGCACGCCTCCCACTCGGAGGCTTAGCCGCAGCCCAGTGCCTGCCTAAGAGAATTGGGGAGCAAGTCGATTGCAATAAGCACCTCGCTTTAACCTGCAAAAGACATCTCAAACCAAATACAAGCATATTCAAACGTCGAATCCAAGTTCGGATAAATACCTAACGGAACCGAAAGTGCTCAGGCGCTAAGCCTGTTAAGGTTTGTCGGTTACAAAAATCACTCGGCATACCGAGGCAAATTTAAAGTGTCGAGCTCAAGAAGTTTTTTACCCCTCCTGTGGAGGGCTGGAAGGTGCAACAAACTCGTCAAGGTCGATTCCATCAGCAATCCGAGTGGCAGCGGCGATGAAGGTTTCCATGAAAGACCGGAAATCGTGCTTCTTGGTGTTAGCCACCCGAAGAGCTGCCAACTTGTCTTCTCGTGCATCCTTGCAATGGACTCGGGCCAGACACAGAGTGACATCTGCACCACACCTGGCAGAAGACTTCTTCCACTCCTGCACTCGACCTGGAACTGTGTTCGGTCGAGTCATCAGAGACTCGAGGTCATTCTGGGGCATCTCTCTGGGCCAGAGTGCAGCGTCGATGCGGGAAGTAGCGACCTTCAGCCTTGCGAGATAATCAACGACGGCGGGAACGCGAGATTCAAGTCGGAGTACGTTCATGGCGACCTCATCACTCACGGGAGAGTTGATGGGGTCTAGGTTTGGCTCCAGTCGACCAGTTTCCTCTTCAAAGTTCTGGCAAAATTCTGCAAGCACAGCCACCGATTCAGGACGACAGTCGAATGGAAAGATCACAGCTAAAATACTTGTTTGATAAGATTACCTTCGAGCATGAGGAATAGCTTCTTGGCGAGTCCGCCTAGATAAGCTTCGAGATCGTTCTTCTTCCCAACCAGCTCACTGGCTTTGTCATTCAGGGCAATCTTGTCACTTTTCAGTCGACTCACTTCTTTGTTGGCAACATCAAGAGCAGCTTTCAGATTGGTGTTTTCTTCTTCAAGCTTGGTGACCGAAGCCAACTTCTCGTCTGCGAGCTTGGTCTTCTTTAAAGCTGTCTTCTGCATCTCAGCTAGCTCAAGGTCTTTCTTCTTCGGGCCTCCTTCACTTTGCACGCAGTTACAGCAAGGTCAGACTTTGAAACAAATGAGGGGCAAAAGCAGTCGTCGAGGCCTCACCAAACATACCTTTAGCTTCTTCCTTTGCCTTCGCCAAATTCTCCTAGACCAGCTTCAGATCAAGCTCGAGTTGGATATGTTTGTTCTCCAACTCGGTGTAACGAGCCGCAAGATCGCAGGATTTCTACGAAGAACCAATCGACAGATGTCAAAGACAAGTCACCCAGAGTGACTAAAAAAGAAAATCATCGTTTCTAAGACTACAGCCGAATGCAAACATTCAACTGTAGTCTCGGGGACTACACCCGGTGGGTGCACTCAGCGTGCCCCACTAGTTCTATCAAGGAAGAGTCGACGATCGACCAACAAAAAAACAGGGCGTATTCTTGGATCGTAGTCAATCGCGCGTGATCGACCACGATCTGGGGACTACACCCAGTGGGTGCACTCAGCGTGCCCCCACCGGTCTGAAAATCCGTTCGACCTAATCGAATGAAGGAAAAAGTTCAAGACGTAAAGACTATGGTCGACTGCCAGCAGTCCACCATAGCCTTGGGGACTACACCCAGTGGGTGCACTCAGCGTGCCCCCACTAACCCGGAATTCCAATCAACACACCCAGTGGGTGCACTCAGCGTGCCCCCACTAACCCGGAATTCCAATCAACACACCCAGTGGGTGTAGGACGACAATCACTATGGATTTCAGAATGAAGAATTTTTAGATATCATATCCTAACAGAACAGGCGATGACCGACTGACCTGAATGTTGCTTTGAAGAGCGGAACTGGCGTCATAGGCTGCCTGGCTAGCTTCCCGAATGGCCTTCACCTGCTCCATCATGACTCCCGCCCGACGTATTGCTTCTTTTGCAGCACTGGCTTGGTCCTCTGGGACGTAGTGGGTCGAGAAAATTGAAGGCTGTGTAGCACTCGACAACGCGGGGTGAGCACTCGCCAACGGCACCGCAAATGATACGGTAGGTCAAGTGGTGTTTCCTCCCTCCGCGACCAGTGTCTCGGGCGCTGGCACCTCCTGAGTCACCTTGCCAGCAGACGTTTTCCTGCTCCTCCTTTGCTTCAACGGCTCCTCATCGTCGTCGTCAGGAAGAGTGATAACGACATTAGACGGAGCTACAGAAAAGAATCAAAGTTAGAGACCAAGAGCCAATCGACTAAAGACGAAACTATAAGGGTAATACCAGGCTTTGAGGTGGCAGCATCTTCCATCTCATGATCGTCGACCACCGCCGAGGTATCAGAAGTAGCAGCGCTGCAATTCCAAAAGTCAGTCGGTTGATTCATGAGTCGATCAAGAATAAATTCATGGGAAACATAAAAAACTCAAGTGGCATCATTACCCTGAGATAGTGGGGATCACCATCTTCATCTTCGGCAAGACCTTGGCCGGCTTCGACGGTGCCACCCTGGATTGCTTCGGAGCTTTCTCGGTCGGCGCCGGAGAAGTGGTTCGAGGGCGCTTGGTCGACTGAGCGACAGTTCCGACCCCCTTACCACGCTCGGTCGCAGGGTCATACAACAACTTATATCTCATCACGTCTTGACCATATCACATCACAACATGCCCTGCAAAAACAAGTTAGACGTCCTCTACTTTGTTGTTGCAAATTTTACGTGGCTGCTATGGGCTTAGCAAGAACCGTTCTCACCTACGCATCAAAACCACAACGATAGTTTGTCAAATAGACTCGTTTAACCTTCGAAGGACGGGCGTAGCACACACTCGGTTCAACTAAAGTTGGAGAAACCGACACCCGCCACCACTGTGTGCAAAGCACGTTGGTAGAACCAGTCTCGCGTAAGCGTCACGCGTAATGTCGGTCCGGCCGCTTCATCCAACAATACCGCTGAACCAAAGTATGACATGCTGGTAGGCGGTATGACTTATATCGTCCACAACTCACTTGTGTTCTACTCGTGCATATAACATCAACGCATAAAACCTAGGCTCGGATGCCACTGTTGGGGAACGTAGTAATTTCAAAAAATTTTCTACGTACACGCAAGATCATGGTGATGCATAGCAACGAGAGGGGAGAGTGTTGTCTACATACCTTTGTAGACCGAAGCAGAAGCGATCACAACATAGAGGAAGTAGTCGTACGTTCTCCTCGCGATCCAACCGATCCCAGCGCCGTTACTCCGGCGCCTCCGAGTTCTTGACACACGTACAGCTCGGTGACGCTCCTCGGGCTCCGATCCAGCAAAGCTCCGGGGAGAGAGTTCCGTCAGCACGTCGGCGTGGTGACAATCTTGATGTTCTACCGACACAGGGCTTCGCCTAAGCACCGCTACGATATGACCGAGGTGGAATATGGTGGAGGGGGGCACCGCACACGGCTAAGGAACGATCTCAAGGATCAACTTGTGTGTCTTAGGGTGCCCCCTGCCCCCGTATATAAAGGAGCAAGGGGGAGGGCCGGCCGGCCCTAGAGGGGCGCGCCAAGGGAGGGGGAGTCCTCCTCCTAGTGGGAGTAGGACTCCCCTTTCCTAGTCCAACTAGGAGGGAAGGGAAGGAATGAGAGGGAGGAGAGAGGAGAAGGGGCGCGCCCCCTCCTTGTCCAATTCGGACTCCTCATGGGGGGGGGGGCCACCTCCTGGCGCAGCCCTCTCTCTCCTCGTGGCCCATTAAGGCCCATTACTTCCCGGGGTTCGGTAACCTCCCGGCACTCCGGTATTATCCAAACCACTCGGAACCATTCCGATGTCGAACATAGCTGTCCAATATATCAATCTTTATGTCTCGACCATTCCGAGACTCCTCGTCGTGTCCATGATCACATCCGGGACTCCGAACTCCTTCGGTACATCAAAATACACAAACTCATAATATAACGGTCATCGAAACCTTAAGCGTGCGGACCCTACGGTTCGAGAGCAATGTAGACATGACCGAGACACGTCTCCGATCAATAACCAATAGCGGGACCTGGATGCCCATATTGGCTCCTACATATTCTACGAAGATCTTTATCGGTCAAACCGCATAACAACATACGTTGTTCCCTTTGTCATCGGTATGTTACTTGCCCGAGATTCGATCGTCGGTATCCAATACCTAGTTCAATCTCGTCACCGACAAGTCTCTTTACTCGCTCGTAATGCATCATCCGTAACCAACTCATTGGTCACATTGCTTGCAAGGCTTATAATGATGTGCATTACCGAGAGGGCCCAGAGATACCTCTCCGACAATCGGAGTGACAAAACCTAATCTCAATTATGCCAACCCAACATGTACCTTCGAAACACCTGTAGAGCACCTTTATAATCACCCGATTCGTTGTGACGTCTGGTAGCACACAAAGTGTTCTTCCGTAAACGGAGTTGCACAATCTCATAGTTGCAGGAACTTTGTATAAGTCATGAAGAAAGCAATAGCAGTATACTAATCGATCAAGTGCTAGGCTAACAAAATGGGTCATGTCAATCACATCATTCTCCTAATGATGTGATCCCGTTAATCAAATGACAACTCTTTTGTCCATGGCTAGGAAACATAACCATCTCTGATAAACGAGCTAGTCAAGTAGAGGCATACTAGTGACACTATGTTTGTCTATGTATTCACACATGTATTATGTTTCCGGTTAATACAATTCTAGCATGAATAATAAACATTTATCATGAAATAAGGAAATAAATAATAACTTTATTATTGCCTCTAGGGCATATTTCCTTGAGTCTCCCACTTGCACTAGAGTCAATAATCTAGTTCACATCGCCATGTGATTTAACACCAATATTCATATCTGTATATGATTAACACCCATAGTTCACATCATCATGTGACCAACATTCAAAGGGTTTACTAGAGTCAATAATCTAGTTCACATTGCTATGTGATTAATACCCAAAGAGTACTAAGGTGTGATCATGTTTTGCTCGTGAGAGAAGCTTAGTCAATGGGTCTGTCACATTCAGAGCCGTATGTATTTTGCAAATATTCTATGTCTACAATGCTCTGCACGGAGCTACTCTAGCTAATTGCTCCCACTTTCAATATGTATCCAGATTGAGACTTAGAGTCATCTGGATCAGTGTAAAAGTTTGCACTGATGTAACTTTTACAACAAACTCTTTTATCACCTCCATAATCGAGAAACATCTCCTTAGTCCTTACTAAGGATATTTTTGACCAATGTCCAGTGATCTACTCCTAGATCACTATTGTACTCCTTGCCAAATTCAGAGCAGGGTATACAATAGGTGCGGTACATAGCATAGCATACTTTATAGAACCTATGAGTGAGGCATAGGGAATGACTTTTCATTCTCCTTCTATTTTCTGTTGTGGTTGGGATTTGAGTCTTACTCAATTTCATACCTTTGCAACACAGGCAAGAACTCTTTCTTTGACTGTTCCATTTTGAACTATTTCAAAATCTTGCCAAGGTATGTACTCATTGAAAATCTTATCAAGCGTCTTGATCTATCTCAATAGATGTTGATGCTCAATATGTAAGTAGCTTTACCGAGGTCTTTCTTTGAAAAACTCTTATTCAAGTATCCTTTCATGCTTCGCAGAATAATTCTACATTATTTCCGATCAACAATATGTCATTCACATATACTTATCAGAAATGCTGTAGTGCTCCCACTCACTTTCTTGTAAATACAGGCTTCACCGTAAGTCTGTACAAAACTATATGCTTTGATCAACTCATCAAAGCGTATATTCCAACTCCGAGATGCTTGCACCAGTCCATAGATGGATCACTGGAGCATGCACACTTTGTTAGCACCTTTAGGATTGACAAAACCTTCTGGTTGTATCATATACAACTCTTCTTTAACAAATCCATTAAGGAATGCAGTTTTGACATCCATTTGCCAGATTTCATAAAATGTGGCAATTGCTAACATGATTCAGACAGACTTAAGCATCGATATGAGTGAGAAAATCTCATCGTATTCAACACCTTGAACTTGTTGAAAACCTTTCGCAACAAGTCGAGCTTGGTAGATAGTAATACTACTATCAGTGTCCGTCTTCCTCTTGAAGATCCATTCATTTAACATGGCTTGCTGATCATAGAGCAAGTCAATCAAAGTCCATACTTTGTTTTCATACATGGATCATATCTCAGATTTTATGGCCTCGAGCCATTTCGCGGAATCTGGGCTCATCATCGCTTCCTCATAGTTCGTAGGTTCATCATGGTCTAGTAACATGACTTCCGAACATGATTACTACACCACTGTGCGGATCTTACTCGAAGACCTACGAGGTTACGTAGTAACTTGATCTGAAGTTTCATGATCAATATCATTAGCTTCCTCACTAATTGGTGTATTTGTCACAGAACTGATTTCGTGATGAACTACTTTCCAATAAGGGAACAGTACAGATTACCTCATCAAGTTCTACTTTCCTCCCACTCACTTCTTTCGAGAGAAACTCCTTCTCTAGAAAGGATCCATTTTTAGCAATGAATATCTTGCCTTCGGATCTGTGATAGAAGGTGTACCCAACTATTTCCTTTGGGTATTCTATGAAGACGCACTTCTCCGATTTGGGTTCGAGCTTATCAGGATGAAACTTTTTCACATAAGCATCGCAGCCCCAAACTTTAAGAAACAACAGCTTAGGTTTACTGCTAAACCATAGTTCATACGGTGTCGTCTCAACGGATTTAGATGGTGCCCTATTAAACGTGAATGCAGCTATCTCTAATGCATAACCCCAAAACGATATTGGTAAATCAGTAAGAGACATCATAGATCGCACCATATCCAATAAAGTGCGGCTACGACGTTCGGACACACCATAACGTTGTGGTGTTCCAGGTGGCGTGAGTTTGTGAAACTATTCCACATTGTTTTAATTGAAGACCAAACTCGTAACTCAAACATTCATCTCCACGATCAGATCGCAGAAACTTTATTTTCTTGATACGATGATTTTTCACTTCACTCTGAAATTCTTTGAACCTTTCAACTATTTCAGACTTATGTTTCATCAAGTAGATACACACATATCTGCTCAAATCATCTGTGAAGGTTAGAAAATAACGATATTTGCCACGAGCCTTCATACTCATTGGTCTGCATACATCAGTATGTATTATTTCCAATAAGTCGGTAGCTCGTTCCATTGTTCCGAAGAACGGAGTTTTAGTCATCTTGCCCAAAAGGCACGGTTCGCAAGCATCAAATGATTCATAACCAAGTGACTCCGAAAATCCATCTTTATGGAGTTTCTTCATGCGCTTTACACCGATATGACCCAAACGGCCAGTGCCACAAATAAGTTGCACTATCATTATTAACTTTGCATCTTTTGGCCTCAATATTATGAATATGTGTATCACTACGATCGAGATCCAACAAACTATTTTCATTGGGTGTATGACCATTGAAGGTTTTATTCATGTAAACAGAACAACAATTATTCTCTGATTTTAAATGAATAACCGTATTACAATAAACATGATCAAATCATATTCATGCTTAACGCAAACGCCAAATAACATTTATTTAGGTTTAACACTAATCCCGAAAGTATAAGGAGTGTGCGATAATGATCATATCATTCTTGGAACTACTTCCAACACTCATCGTCACTTCACCCTTTAACTAGTCTCTGTTTATTCTGCAACTCCCGTTTCGAGTTACTAATCTTAGCAACCAAACAAGTATCAAATACTCAGGGCCTACTATAAACACTAGTAAGGCACACATCAATAACCTGTATATCAAATATACACTTGTTCACTTTGCCATCCTTCTTACCCACCAAATATTCAGGGCATTTCCGCTTCCAGTGACCATTTCCTTGCAGTGTAAGCACTCAGTTTCAGGCTTTGGTCCAGCTTTGGTCTTCTTCACGGGAGTGACAACTTGCTTGTCATTTCTACTTGTAGTTCCCTTTCTTTCCCTTTGCCCTTTTTTGAAACTAGTGATCATGCTAACCATCAACACTTGATGCTCTTTCTTGATTTCTACCTTCGTTGATTTCAGCATCACGAAGAGCTTGGGAATCGTTTTCGTCATCCCTTGCATACTATAGTTCATCACGAAGTTCTAGTAACTTAGTGATGGTGACTTAGAGAATTTTGTCAATCACTATCTTATCTGGAAGATTAACTCCCACTTGATTCAAGCGATTGAAGTACCCAGACAATCTGAGCACATGCTCACTAGTTGGGCGATTCTCCTCCATCTTTTAGCTATAGAACTTGTTGGAGACTTCATATCTCTCAACTCGGGTATTTGCTTGAAATATTAACTTCAATTCCTGGAACATCTCATATGGTCCATGACGTTCAAAACATCTTTGAAGTCCCGATTCTAAGCCGTTAAGCATGGTGCACAAAACTATCAAGTAGTCATCATATTGAGCTAGCCAAACGTTCATAACGTCTGCATCTGCACCTGCAATAGGTCTGTCACCTAGCGGTGCATTAAGGACATAATTCTTCTATGCAGCAATGAGGATTAACCTCAGATCACGGATCAAATCCGCAACATTGCTACTAACATTTTTCAACACGGTTTTCTCTAGGAATATATCAAAATAAACACATGAAAGCAACAACGCGAGCTATTGATTTACAACATAATTTGCAAAATACTACTAGGACTAAGTTCATGATAAATTAAAGTTCAATTAATCATATTACTTAAGAACTCCCACTTAGACAGACATCTCTCTAGTCCTCTAAGTGATCACGTGATCCAAATCAACTAAACCATAACCGATCATCACGTGAGATGGAGTAGTTTTCAATGGTGAACATCATTATGTTGATCATATCTACTATATGATTCACGCCGACCTTTCGGTCTCCGTGTTCGAGGCCATATCTGCATATGCTAGGCTCGTCAAGTATAACTTTGAGTATTCCGCGTGTGCGAAACTGGCTTGCACCCGTTGTAGATGGACGAGAGCTTATCACACCCGATCATCACATGGTGTCCGGGCACGACGAACTTTGGCAACGGTGCATACTCAGGGAGAACACTTCTTGATAATTTTAGTGAGAGATCATCTTAAAATGCTACCGTCAATCAAAGCAAGAATAAGATGTATAACAGATAAACATCATATGCAATCGAAACATGTGACATGATATGGCCATGATCATCTTGCGCCTTTGATCTCCATCTCCAAAGTACTGTCATGATCTTTATCGTCACCGGCATGACACCATGATCTTCATCATCTTGATCTATATCAATGTGTCATCACATGGTCATCTCGCCAACTATTGCTCTTGCAACTATTGCTATCGCATAGCGATAAAATAAAGCAATTATTTGGCACTTGCATCTTATGCAACAAAGAGACAACCATCGGGCTTCGCGATTGCGATAACTTCAACAAAACATGATCATCTCATACAACAACTTATATCTCATCACGCCTTGACCATATCACATCACAACATGCCCCGCAAAAACAAGTTAGACGTCCTCTACTTTGTTGTTGCAAATTTTACGTGGCTGCTATGGGCTTAGCAAGAACCGTTCTCACCTACGCATCAAAACCACAACGATAGTTTGTCAAATAGACTCCGTTTTAACCTTCGCAAGGACCGGCGTAGCACACTCGGTTCAACTAAAGTTGGAGAAACCGACACCGCCAGCCACTGTGTGCAAAGCACGTTGGTAGAACCAGTCTCGCGAAGCGCACGCGTAATGTCGGTCCGGCTGCTTCATCCAACAATACCGCTGAACCAAAGTATGACATGCTGGTAGGCAGTATGACTTATATCGCCCACAACTCACTTGTGTTCTACTCGTGCATATAACATCAACGATAAAACCTAGGCTCGGATGCCCTTTGTTGGGGAACGTAGTAATTTCAAAAATTTCCTACGCACACGCAAGAACATGGTGATGCATAGCAACGAGAGGGAGAGTGTTGTCTACATACCCTTGTAGACCGAAGCGAAGCGATCACAACGTAGAGGAAGTAGTCGACGTTCTCCTCGCGATCCAACCGATCCCAGCGCCGTTACTCGGCGCCCGAAGTTCTTGACACACGTACAGCTCGGTGACGCTCCTCGGGCTCCGATCCAGCAAAGCTCGGGAGAGAGTTCCGTCAAGACGACGGCGTGGTGACGATCTTGATGTTCTATCGACGCAGGCTTCGCCTAAGCACCGCCACGATATGACCGAGGTGGAATATGGTGGAGGGGGCACCGACACGGCTAAGGAACGATCTCAAGGATCAACTTGTGTGTCTTAGGGTGCCCCCTGCCCCGTGAGATATAAAGGAGCAGGGGAGGGCCGGCCCTAGAGGGCGCGCCAGGGAGGGGGAGTCCTCCTCCTAGTGGGAGTAGGACTCCCTTTCCTAGTCCAACTAGGAGGGGAGGGGAAGGAAGGAGAGGAGAGGGAGAGGGAAGGGGCCGCCCGCCTCCTTGTCCAATTCGGACTCCTCATGGGGGGGCGCGCGCCACCTCCTGGCGCAGCCCTCTCTCTCCCCTCGTGGCCCATTAAGGCCCATTACTTCCCCGGGGGGTTCCGGTAACCCCTCCGGCACTCCAGTATTATCCGAAACCACTCGGAACCATTCCGATGTCCGAACATAGTTGTCCAATATATCAATCTTTATGTCTCGACCATTCCGAGACTCCTCGTCGTGTCCGTGATCACATCCGGGACTCCGAACTCCTTCGGTACATCAAAATACACAAACTCATAATATAACCGTCATCGAAACCTTAAGCGTGCGGACCCTACGGTTCGAGAACAATGTAGACATGACCGAGACACGTCTCCGATCAATAACCAATAGCGGGACCTGGATGCCCATATTAGCTCCTACATATTCTACGAAGATCTTTATCGGTCAAACCGCATAACAACATACGTTGTTCCCTTTGTCATCGGTATGTTACTTGCCCGAGATTCGATCGTCGGTATCCAATACCTAGTTCAATCTCGTCACCGACAAGTCTCTTTACTCGTTCTGTAATGCATCATCCCGTAACCAACTCATTGGTCACATTGCTTGCAAGGCTTATAATGATGTGCATTACCGAGAGGGCCCAGAGATACCTCTCCGACAATCGGAGTGACAAAACCTAATCTCGAATTATGCCAACCCAATATGTACCTTCGGAAACACCTGTAGAGCACCTTTATAATCACCCAGTTACGTTGTGACGTTTGGTAGCACACAAAGTGTTCTTCCGGTAAACGGGAGTTGCACAATCTCATAGTTGCAGGAACTTTGTATAAGTCATGAAGAAAGCAATAGCAGTATACTAATCGATCAAGTGCTAGGCTAACAAAATGGGTCATGTCAATCACATCATTCTCCTAATGATGTGATCCCGTTAATCAAATAACAACTCTTTTGTCCATGGCTAGGAAACATAACCATCTCTGATAAACGAGCTAGTCAAGTAGAGGCATACTAGTGACACTATGTTTGTCTATGTATTCACACATGTATTATGTTTCCGGTTAATACAATTCTAGCATGAATAATAAACATTTATCATGAAATAAGGAAATAAATAATAACTTTATTATTGCCTCTAGGGCATATTTCCTTCACCATCAACATCTTCACTTGGGCTTTCTCCTCAGGGAGCACCTTCAGAGAAGAGGGCTTGTTCACTCGGTCCATGGAGAATGGAGGGAGACCAGTCGACTGCCCCGGCGTCAACTCGTCTTGGCAGTAGAACCAAGTCGACTGCCATCCTCTGACCGACTCAGGGAGGGTCATGGCCGGAAAGGTGCTCTTGCTCCTCATCTGAATCCCCAGACCCCCGCACATCTGAATAACCTTAGTCCTATCGTCATCTGGACTCGCCTTTTTTACTGTCTGAGAACGACAAGTGAATATGTGCTTGAACAGACCCCAGTGCGGTCGGCAGCCCAGGAAGTTCTCGCACATGGACACGAAGGTAGCAAGGTAGGCGATGGAATTTGGATTGAAATGGTGGAGTTGCGCCCCAAAGAAATTCAAGAAACCACGGAAGAAAACACTCGGAGGCAGGGAGAACCCACAGTCGACGTGGGTAGCCAGAAGAACACACTCACCCTCCTGCGGCTGCGGTTGCCACTCGTTCCCCGGGAGCCTCGCCGCCCCGTGGGGGATCAAACCCTCGCTGGCCATCTCAGTGAGATCCCTCTCGGTGATGGTCGAGCGGATCCAATCCCCTTGAACCCAACCGTGCGGCAGGCGGGACCTTGACGAGGATCCGCCCCGACTGGTCGCTCTCCCTTTCGCCTTCCCCGTCGCCGTCGCCTTCTTCGCGCGCTCCAGAGCCGCCGTCTTCTCCTACACCATTGTTGCCGGTGAAGTGTACGAGGAGTGGTTGGGCGGAGGCGAGAACAGGCGCTGTGGGCGGAGGCGGAGAGGACAGAAGGAGAAGTGGGGAGTACTGTTCAAAAACCCTCGCCGGGCGGGCCGCTTCCGAGTGGATGACAAGTGGGCCCAAGCAATAAAATCACATCCCGTAACAGTCGCGCGTACGCAATACGTGGCGAAAAAGATGGCACGGGAATCGAGGCGTCTATGCCCTATCCCATCCGAGCGCCGCGGTCCGCCCCGCTTCGCGCGCTTCCCCAAAATTTGGATCCCACAAAATCCGCTAATAGCAGATCAATCTGTCGGACGAGAGATTTCCTGCGACCCGTCGCTCGGAAATTACTAAGTTCAAAAGTTCACTCGACGAGAGAAAAGAATGGATCAAGGCGACTGAAATAAAAGTTGATGTTATCAACGAAGAGATTATTGGCCCAAGATGATGCATGTCCAGAACACAAAAGCAGGTCGGAAATATTATCAACTCCTTCCTCATTCAAACTTCGATCCATTCGGGGGCTAATGATGAAGTCATGTACTTAGGGTAGGGTCATAGACCTGACCTAAGTACCCTTCCCAAGAACACCCTCAGAAGAAACTGCCTTCCAGTCGACCAAGAGGGACTTCACTCGACGGACTCGAAGGACTCGACCATGAAGCTTCACTCGACCACCAGGAGATCAAGAGCCACTCTGCATCCAAATGGTCTGTAATTAAGTAGTCTTTATGGCATTTAGGACACTTTATGTAAGGCGTTACCAGTAACGCCTAGCCTTAATGTACTTTAAACCCTGCATTACTGAGGGCCGGAGGGTCTGGCAGACACTATATAAGCCACCCCCTCCTCAGTGTAAAGGGTTGGCACCCCTGTAATCCATACACCCATAATCCAGTCGACCGCCTCCGGGCTCCGAGACGTAGGGCTGTTACTTCCTCCGAGAAGGGCCTGAACTCGTACATCCCTTGTGTTTACAACTGCTCCATAGCTAGGATCTTGCCTCTCCATACCAACCCCCTATTCTACTGTCAGACTTAGAACCACGACAATATATAAAAGAATTGTTTTTAGGGGAGACCATTTCTTTTTGCCAAGCTTTTTTTTATTCGAGGGAACTCTTTTCGGGGACTCGCTATGTGTCGCTCGCTGCGGCATGTTGCCGAGCAATTGCACGTAGGTGCTTGCCTGTACGCCTCTCGGATTTCGACTGCAGCGACCGAATTTTTCTCTGCCGGCCAGTTTTCCCTGTAGCAACCGTTTTCTATGTAGCAGTACTGTAGCAAACGGTTTATTTCCAACTAGGAAACACTGTAGGGACCTTTGTTTTTGGAAAATGTGATTATTTTTAAAATTTGTGAACAACTTTTCAAAACCGATTTCTTTTTTTAAAAACTGTGACTATTTTTAAGAATTCTCAAACAATTTTTGAAAACAAGAACATTTGTTGAATTTTGTGACCAAAATTAGAAAATACGAACACCGTTTTAAAGTCTGAAGAGTTACAGAAAACAGAATATTTTGAAATTACAAAACATTTTTTGAGGTGATCATTTTTTTAATTTCTGAAAAGAAATTGATACAGGGAACATTTTTCAAATATGTGAACAAATTTTTAATAAAATTAAAAATATTTTGAGAAATGTGAATATTATTTAAGTTCTCAAACATATCCTAAAAATATGAAAATTCATTGAATTTGTAACAAAATTACACACTAAACTTTTACTAAATTATGAACAAAAAATATAAAATACGAACAATTTTTAAATTCCCGCACATTTTTATAAAATAAGACCATTTTTAAAATTTTTGTTTTGTTTTTGAAGTCGGGAACTAGTTTTTTTAAACAAAATCTTCTCCGAATTTTAAAATTTAGGAATAATTAATTTATGAAATTTTAAACAACTTTAGTAAAACCGCAAGAATGTTTTGAAATTCCCAAAAAAGTAAATTAAATGAAATTTAAAACGAAAAAATGAAAGAGGAAGGAAGAAACAGAAATGAAAAAAATACAAAAAGGGGGAAACTGGAAAAGAAAAAGAAAATGAAAAAATGAAAGAAATCTGGAAAACCAAAAAAACCAGTATAGAGCCTTCTAGAAGGTTCCCAAAACCAGCTAGAGCAACTCCAATGGGGCGACCCATTTCGTCCGTCGCCGTCCGTTTGGGTCCGCGCGGACAGAAAAGGCGGCCCAATGCGCAGACCCAAACGGACGTGCGTCCGCTTTTCGTCCGCGGGCGACCCATTCCCGACCCTTTTTTGAGCCGGATTTACGTCAGCGCGGACACGCGACGGACGCGCGCACGCTCGCCCTCTCCTCCCCCGGGCCCGCTGGTCTGTGCCACATTGCCCTCCTCCATCCAACAGCAATCCTCGCCCTCCTACTCCGTCGCCGACGCCGCCGCCCATTTTTGCCGGCGACTTTGCTAGCTGCCGGGGCCTCGACATCCGCCCAGCTACGCCGCCCACTCCTACATCACCCGCCACTGCCGTCTTACCGCCGGGAGCCGACTGCTTCCCACCCCCCGCGCCCCCCACACAACTGCCCCCGACCAAGAAGCCGCCTCACCGCCCGGCTAGATCCTCATCGGCACGCTCATCGGAAGCCGGCACGCTCGTCAGACGTCGGCAGGACAGCTAGCTGGTCCGTGCGCGCCGCGACTCCCTTCGCCGTTCGTCTCCCTCGCCGACGACCGCAAGCTGTTCGAAAGTTTGCTAAGGTAAAAAATGGACTCCATCAACGAGTTCTTTTTTCACAATTTCCTTTGCGACTGCGATGATTCGTCCTCTAATGATGAGAAGGAGATATTGGCTGCCGTGTTGGTCCATCACCACCTCAACAGCCAGCGGCCATTGTTCCGTGGCTCCATTTCGGGCCACCTTCCGGCGTTGAATCGCAACCAAGAGAGCGGGCATTTCCTTCTTTGGAAGGACTACTTTGATACAACAAACCCGTTGTTCAAACATCAAAAATTCCACCGCCGTTTCCATATAGTAGGCATCTTTTCAACCGTATTAGATAGGGGGTGGTCGGCTATGATGACTATTTCGAGTGCGAGAGGATGCCATTCGAAAGATTGGTTTTTCCTCTTATCAGAAATGCACTGCCGCCATCCGAATGCTTGCATACAGAGTGCCCGGTGATCTCATTGACGAGTACGTCCGTATGAGCGAGTCTACTTGCCTAGAGTCCCTGTATAAGTTCTGCAAGGCTGTTAATACTGTGTTTTGCCCTGAGTGCTTGAGAGAGCCGACTGGTGAAGATACATCCCGTTTGTTGGCGATGAATGCCAGTAGGGGCTTCCCAGGGATCCTTGGTAGTATTGACTGCATGCATTGGGAGTGGAAGAACGGCCCTTTTGCTTGGCAAGGGCAGTATAAGGGTCATGTTAGGGTTTGCAGTGTCATACTTGAGGCCGTGGCGTCTCAAGATCTCTGGATCTGGCACTCTTTCTTTGGCATGGCCGGATCACACAACGATATCAACGTGCTTTAGCGCTGGCCGGTGTTTGCTAGGCTTGCCGAAGGCAACAACCCACCGGTGAACTTTACTGTCAACGGCTACACCTACGACAAAGGATACTATCTGGATGACGGTATCTATCCTCAGTGGACCACTATTGTCAAGACAATACCCAACCCTGTCGAAGAGAAGAGAAAAATATTTTCCCAAGAGCAAGAGAGTGCTAGGAAGGATGTCGAGCGTGCCTTTGGTGTTTTGCAATCTCGTTGGGGCATTGTTCGGTATCCTAGTAATACCTGGAGCACGTAGAAACTGTGGGAGGTGATGACTGCTTGTGTAATCATGCATAATATGGTCGTAGAAGACAAGCGCCCGGAACGTCTGTATGATCAAGGGTTTCAGTTTCAGGGTGAGAATGTTGTGCCTGAGCATGGAGTAGCGGCAATGTTTGAATAGTTCATCCAATTTCATCAAGACATGCGTGATTGGGAAACTCACGTGCAACTGCAAAATGATTTGATTGAGCATATATGGGTTCATGTTGACAACCAATAGTTGTACCTTCTTTTATTTGTTTGCAAAACTATGTGAGACCTTTTATTTTCATTTGGCTTGTAATAAACTACACTATTTTATTCGGTCTAAAATGATTTTATTTTGAACTATGCAATCATGCAAAAAAAATAAGAAGGCCAGGCAGCCACGTCGGCACATATGGGTTAGCGCGTTGGGCGCTCTGTCGACCCATATCTAAAACAGGGCGGACGCTGGGCAGGCGGCCGACCCAAACGAACAAAAAGCGAACAAAATCGCCGTCCGTTTGGGTCGCCCCCATTGGAGTTGCTCTTAGCTTGTACTATGCTATACGGTTGGAAGTGGCCTTATACACACGCGGGGGTTCAGCCAAGGGCACGGCGTGTCGCTATGCCTTTCGCCTCTAGTTCTCCTATATGAAAGTATATAAATACTCATTTTAACCTATTAAAAAATACATTTTGAGAACTGGCTTGTAGACCACTGGTGTGTCCTTGCCGAAAATTCTATCAGAAACAAGTTCGATATGTGACATTCGTTTCTAAATCAATTAAAATTTCATTGGGCTCCTCCCTATTAGAAAAGGCTATGAACTGAGGCAAACTTTCTTTTCCCGAAAAGCATTCTAATCTATTATAAATGTTCATCAGAATAACAAAGAACCCTAACCATAATAGTATCAATCGAGATCTCTGGAAGACCGAGCAACCACTATCACTGCTAAAATAAAATCGTCGACACGCCACTGTCGCCGCTCCTATATCGAAGCCGACATAACCTTGTCGATGACATCCGAAAGTCCTCGTGGACATGCTCCAAGGATCAACGCTCTGGAGCCACAGTCGTTGCCTTTGAACACTTGAATGGATCCGAACAACCTAAGACCAATTCTCGCCATCAGTTACACACGATGAGAGATTCTAACCTCGCTTCACCGAGTAGCCGACATGAGCTCCATAGATTCCGTCCCGACGCAGAAGCCCCCGCCACCCCCACCCCACCCACACACACACGTTATATTTTTGTCTATTTTTCTCTCTCACAACTCTCACTCTCTACCTATCGCATGATCGATGACACAAATGTCATGTTATTTCGGGCGTGAACTCATCTGCTGCCAACATTACGTACACTACAAGTTTTGACTTTGGAAGGTAAAAGGATGAAAATAGTTGTGTTCTTTGATATTTGGTAAGCAATCTCAAAACAAATAATGTAAAAAAAACAAGGTATGATGTGTTCTTTGATATTTTCAGCTGGTTTTATTTTCTGCTCAATTCTTTTTCTATATAATAGAAAACAGAGATCCTGCAGAAAATAAAATTTAATGCATTAACAAAATATCCCAAACTGGCAAGCACCAAACAATATCTCAATAATGACAAAAAGAGATCACAAGGCTAAGAAATGATGTAAACTAAAAGAAGCACTGATCAAGATGAACATATATAGCTACCATAGAAAACCAGAAAAAAAGAACATCAAGAAGTACGTTACTCTGTGTCGAAAACAAAGTACAGTATGTTACTGCAATACGTGCGAGTTCAGGACGGGCCGGGCGCCGGCGCCGGCGCGGCGCTCCCGCCGGCCCGCTTGATGAGGGCGGTGACGGCCCCCATGACCTTCTCGAACTCGTTGCCTTTCGGTAGCAGCCCGGTCTTGACGGGCGCCGTGACGCCATCCCGGCACTGGTCGCAGTTCCACGTCAGCCCGTCCTTCTCGGCGGTCTCCACGTAGTCGCGCGCGTCGTTGTACTTGGCGTCGTCGATGGCGGTGACGCCGCCCTTGCCCCTGTCGACATCGAGGTGGGAGACGGCCTCCTCCACGTCGGCGACGCACGAGTCCATGCACTGCCACTGCGGGCTCTTGATGGTGACCAGGTTCAGCTGGGTGCGCGCGGCCGTGCCCTCCGCGGCGCCGATCTTGGCCGCCGCGCGGATGCCCAGCTCCGCCAGCCCGCGCGCGTCCACCGTCCTGCTCTCCGGGATGCCCGCCAGGAAGGCCGCGCAGAACTGCTGGTCTGGCGCCTTGGCGCAGGCGTCCTTGACGGAGTTGTCGGCCGCGGCGACGAGGACGGCGCCGGAGAGGAGGAGGAGGGATAAGAGGTTGACACTAGGCGTGTTGCAACGCGCCGCCATGGCCGTGGTCGATCGGTGAACTCGCTCCGGCCTGAGGCTCGATTTGTCTTGGGAGTGGTGACGAGAGCTGCATGTACGTACGTATGTGCATGTACCCGCTCGGTGCGCGTGGTCAGGAGTGTTTTGTGAGCGAGCGGTGGCTGAGTTTTGAGGGCAATGCGCGGACTATGGATTATCAGCACTCCTAATATTAGTAAAGAATTGTATATACTAGTACTATATAGCATAAAAGTATTTGCAAACGAATGCAATCATATTATTTCTGCATGTTCAGTACATGCATAGTGTAATTTTATACATACTAGTGGTCAAAATTTTAAAGGGCCTGTCTATGTCCAAGTGGATTAAGGTTATGAATCTCATTTGATTTAGAAAAGCATAGCTTCAGTTTAGGGAAGATTGCAACTTGCACCTACTCTAGTCCTTGCGGTGGAACCAACCCACAGGGCTCAAGTCCTAGACTTGGTATTGGTGGTCGCATTTTTTGGCGATGTGCGTTCAGTGGAAGGAGACGTTCCCGTCGAGTACGAAGGTGTCTGTGACGAGTTCGTCAATCTCAAGATGATTTGTTGGCTCAATCTCTCGGAGGTGCTGATATAGGTAGGGGATGTGTGCGTGTGTTCATAAGGATGAGTGTATGTGCGTATGTATGAGTGTCTTGCGTCTGTACTGTGTTGAAAAAAAAAACCTAGTTAAGAGCGCCACATAACAATGATATAGTATTTCAATGACATGTGAGTTATATCACACCAGATTAAAAACCATTGGATTATTGTTCAAAATTACTCCTCTGATAAAAAATGTATGTTGTTTTTGGATATAATGGGCGAAGGTTTTTTTTTTGGGGAACTTAAGAAGAGCGAGCAAATACTAAAGCAACCTACGAAAGCGAGTATTTCCTTACAACCCTATATTTCTAGCTGGGCCCAACATATCCAAAAATGTACGGTCTATGCTTGAAATTAATTTATGAAATTAACTAAAATTGCAACATTTCTAAGCATAAGGAGTAATGATAATGCTGATGGCTAAAATTTAAAAATTTACAATGGTATCTAAGTTTATTTTCTATGATGTACTCCCGCTGAAATTTTCTATGATGACGGCTCTTATATTTCTTTACGGTGGGAGTAACAAACAATCTTCTTTTCGTTCTGGTTTCACTTATAAACTGGATCGATCTCTTTTTTAAAATGAGTTCACACTCTAGTACCCTCTCCCGCGTGGATGGAACAGAAAGAAAACAAGCTTGTAGACTCATGCAAATTCAGGTATTCATGTTATTTGAAAAACAATCACTTCCGCTTGACTCCAATAAACTTAGTAACTCTGATATTTTTTTCATAAGTCATAGATTAAAAAGCAAACTCTCCTCCTCCTCCTCCCTCGCCGCCGCCCAAGGGCACGGCCAGGCGAAGCCTTGCCGTTGCCGGCGGCGGTGGGGACTTGTGGTCCTCCCGCTCGTGTGGGGCTGGCGCGGGCCGGAGCGTGGCGCCGGGCCGGACACTACGGTGGTTCTCTTCCCCCGCGGCAGGAGGCTTCATGGTCTGGTGCATCGCGGTCGCCAGGGACGGCGGCGGCGTGACCAGATGGGTTCGCGGCGGCATGGCCGGATCTGGGTCCAGGCGTGGGCCTTGGTCACTGGATTGCCGTCGCCGCGGTGGTGGGTGCGGCTCGTCGGCAGCTGGCCGGATCCGCAGAGATTCTTCCCCTGTCTGGTCCTTCACAGCACGGGCAACTCCGGGGGAAACACTAGATCTCCTTGGGATCGAGCGATGGCGGTGCTTTTGCATCGTAACCCCTCTTCAGGGCATCGTTTTGGAGCTTACTCCGGTTGAATGGATCAGCGACGCTGGCGGCGCACGTCTGGTGGAGCAACTGCCAATGAAAATCGCGCCGACAGCGGTCATGGTGGACGATGGCGGCGTCTTAGATGCCGTTCCCTTGTCGAGGCATCGTCGTTGCAGTTTGCTTCATCAGGCTCGGGATGCTCCGGGAGAAACCCTAGATCTGGGTCTCCCGGATCCGACGATGATGGCGTTCTTAGTAGCGCTTTCCCTCATGGGGGCATCGTTTTGGAGCAAGTCATGGCTGAAGGTGACAAGAGGAGGAGCAGTGCTTCATCACACACATTGATGGTGTCGGATCTCGATGGCATGACGCTCTGGAGATTAGGCGTGTGATGTGCGACGATGGACCCGCGCAGGAGGTCAACGCTGTCTGGCGTCGTGGTGGCGCCGGCGGCAGCTAGACCGGCAAGGTTCATGCAGCAGTACAGCTCTGAAGATGGATTGGTGGCAGGTGGCTGCGGCGGCCTCATACCCGGCAAACGTCTTGGTTGAGGAGCACACCGGACTGGTGGGTGCCCATACCCGGCAGGCGTCCTGGTTGGGACCTCAGGTCTTAGATGTTAGGTATGGCTGCGAGGTATGTTTGGTGTTAGGCCCAGACTATCAGCATCCCTTCATCATTTGAATAGAAGTAGCGACACTTTTGTTGCCTAGATAGTGGCTTCGACTTAGTGTTGTATGACTTTGTAAGGTGTTATGTGAATAATTAATAAAGTAGCTGCATGCATCGTTCAGATGCAGAGGCCGGGGGTCTTCCTCCTTTTCTAAAAATATAGATTAAAAAGCAAACTGATTCACGAAAATGATTAACAAGCAAACTTTTCTGCAAGTCAATCCTTTAGGATTCCGGTGGACACAACATTGTAATCTTATTGTTTTTCCTATTTTAGAGTATTTGTTGTCGTGCAAATAACATGAGCCATTAGAATTCTCATGAGTTTTCTATATGTATTAGTTGTCGAGCTTTCTTACTAATTTTTGGTTGTCTCTTCCCATGTAAAGATTGTTTAACTTGCAGGATTATATTCCTTAAACTTGTTTCCCCAAGAACTCCTTTCCACCAAGATTATTTTTTATTCAACCAAACAAAAGTTTTTTTTTTGTTTTGCCAATGCTACAATCAAACAAGCATTGGTGCAAATTAATTCTTGTTGAATTTAGTGGTGGTCATGTCCTTCTGGGAAATATTAAATGCGAACGATGTTGGCCGAGTAAGTGAATTCTTTTGTACTTCCTCCATTCGTAAATATAAGTTTTTTAGAAGATTGCAATGAGGAACTACATACAGATGTATATAGATGTATTTTAAAGTGTAGATTCACTCATTTTGTTTTGTATGTAGTTTTTTATTAGAATCTCTAAAAAGACTTATATTTAGGAACAGACACTACTAGGAAAAAGCCTTCTAATGGCGCACCGGTTTTGCCTACTAATGACGCACTACCGGTGCGCCATTAGCATCACGCCACTAGAATTCTTTTCTAATGGCGCACCTGTGGTGCGCCATTAGAATCTGGTATTCTAATGGCGCACCGCTGGTGCGCCATTAGTATCTGGTATACTAATGGCGCACCACATAGGAGTGCGCCATTAGTAACAATTTTTTTTCAAAATTTTTTTGCAGGATTTTTTTAAATTTTTTTTTTCAAAATCTCCTATTTTTTTGTTTTTTTCTTAATCTCAGGTCACTATGGCTTAATCTCAAGTCAATATGCTTAATCTCAGGTCAAATCGCACTCCATAGTCAAACTTCCCGAAAGGTCACCCATCCCTCTCACTACTCCAGCCTGAGCACGCTTAACTTCCGGGTTCTATTCTCCCTCGTTTCCAAGTCTGCACTTGTTGTTTTCCTGACAATAGTAAGATGTCAATCCTATTAACCTCAGGAATTTAGCTTGAGCATGTACTGACACATTTCACTGTTTGAGTTTGAAACTATTGTTCTAAAAAATTAGTAACACTAATATTTCTTGAATAATTAGTTCGCACACAGTTTGACCAGATTTGACCATAGTTTGACCAGATTTGACCACAGTTTGACTAGATTTGACCAAAATTCAAAAAAACTAAAATAATTATTTATTAACACTAATATTCTTGAATAATTAGTTTGACCATAGTTTGACTAGATTTAACAAAAACTAAAAAAACTAATTTGTTTTTTGAATTTTTTTGCCTCCAGATCTTAAAAGCCCCGTAACTTTTTTCTGTTAGGCTTTTGAGGATTTTAAAAATGTTTAACGGGGTTCCCCCGATTAAATTCGGATGTAACTTTTCGAGTAGATGCTTTTTCATATATAAAACTTTTTCATCCGAGTTCGTATGCAAAAGTTATGGCCATTTTACAATTTTCCAGAGAGATTTTGCAAATAAAGTCGAGATTCATATTTGTAAATTTTCGCAACAACTAGACCACATATCACATGGAAAACTTATTTTCTTTTATTTTTTTGACATTTTTATCATTTTTTTTTATTTTTTTTTAAAACTGAAAAGGCGGTCCGGGGGTGCATTCGGTGGAAGCTGGGCAAAAAACTAATGGCGCACCGTGGGGTGGTGCGCCATTAGTAGTTAAACTAGTAATGGCGCACCACAACCGGTGCGCCATTACTAACAAAAATATGATAAATTTTTTTATAATTTTTTTACTTCTTTTTTCAAAACTTCTAATGGCGCACGGTGGGTGTGGTGCGCCATTACTAGTTAAAACTAGTAATGGCGCATCACACCGATGGTGCGCCATTAGAAGTTTTGAAAAAATTAAAAAAAAAATTTTTACTAATGGCGCACCGTGGGATGTGGTGCGCCATTAGTATTTGAAAACTAATGGCGTACCAACACATGGTGCGCCATTAGTATATAGCAATGGCGCACCAATTGTCTGGTGCGCCATTAGAATCAATCCTATCTATAGCCCTTTTCCTAGTAGTGAGAGGGAGTAACAATATTATGTACACCAAAGCTTTGTTATTCGAAACACAAGTCAAGAAAGAGCGAGATAAGCTATTCGCCAACCAGTTTAATTTATTGATAAGAGACGTTTTTGCAGAATAAAACAAGTACTACGCACAATTATTACAACCTATATATAGCTAATATGAAACACTCGAACCGCTTGGAACAAGTGGTTAGCTATCTAAAAAACAATAAAAAAAATGTAACACTCGAAGTGGGTGCGTACATATATATATGCTCATCATGAATGGTGTATTGGTAGTGTGAATTATGCATCTAGCTCATGGCAGAATAGCGGGTTTCGGCAGCACCGGCGCGGCGCCCCCGTCGGCGAGCTTGATGAGCTGGCGGGTAACATTCATCATCCTCTCGAATTCGAGGTTCTTGCGGAGCAGCTCGGTCCTGACCGGGCTGGGCGGCGTGTCCCGGCAGGTCTCGTCGCAGGACCAGGTGTCCTGCTCGGAGAGGTCGATGTACTGGCGGACCTGGTCGAACTGGGCGTCGTTGACGCCGCCCAGGGCGTCGTCCAGGTGCGACAGCGCGTCCTCGATGTCCTCGGCGCACTCGTCCAGGCACTGCCACGTCGGGTTGTCCTTGACCAGATCCAGCTCGCGGCGCGCGTAGGCCCCCACCAAGCCGCCGAGCTTGGCGGTGACCCTCATGGCGATCTCCGCCAGCCCGCGCGCGTCCGCCGTCTTGCTGTCCGGCTCGGGCCCGAGGAAGGAGTTGCAGGTGATCGGGCCATCCGTCTTGGCGCAGGACGCCTTGAGGTCCACGACGGGGCCTTTGGGGCGGACGCCGGGGAGGGAGGCGGAGGGGGAGGCGGAGGCGAGGAAGAGGAGGACGAGGAGGGAGAAGACGTGGGAGCCGCTCGTGCTGCTGCGGCGCGTGGCCATGGTCGACGTACGAGTACGATCCACTCCGGCCGGCCGGGAGGCGGTCTCCGCTCGATCGATCGATCGATCACGAGAATGCGAGTGGGACGTGGGTGAGTATATACACGCGCGCGCGACCAGAGGCTGGCTGGCTGCATGCATGCGCATGGATGCGCGCGGCCGTTCAGGGCGTGTGTGGTCGGGAGTGTGTCGTGGGTCGCTGCTCTATACATGCCGCTCGTTTGAAAGCGGCTATTTCTGGCGTGCACCTGGGCAAACATACGTGTACACTATCATGTTTACACACACCCAAGATACCGCATGCACTATGTTCCACGCTAATTTGATCGTGACATCGAGGGCTAGGTGTGTATGCGATCTCAAGAGTTTTGTTTTTCTTTGTCTTTTCGGAAATGATGGTTGGTTTCACTGCGAGTACACACAATGGTTCATTTACACTTAACAACAGTGGACAAAGCCACAAAAGCAGGAACCAAAAAAAGAGGAAACAAGCTCATCACGACGTGCACTCTTTGTGCAAGGTCACGAGTACTATTTACCGCAAAGGGCGTTTGCATCGCTTTATATATAAAGCAATAGCCAACACACTGATGGATACAAACCATAACATAACACACCAATACACACTCCCAAGGCCGGATACATAGGTGCCAAAGGCTTACAACAACACCACCCCGAATGACATGAAGTATACACTAGGAGCCTCCGGAGCTCTTCCCGGAGAACCCACGAAGAGGTGAAGTTAGAAGAGACGAACCAAGAGCTCCAAGACGGTGCCTTCGGGAAGGAAACAACACCAAAGCGCCGCCACCGTCTGATCCAAAGATCTAGATTTTCATCTGGTGCACGACGAAGAGAAAAGGAATAACCACAATGGAAACTTCATGAAGAAGATGACGCCCATGGGTGTCGCCTCCGTTGGCCTGGCCAAGCTAGACATGGTTTTCACCCGGGCAACAAACTTCGTCTTGACTGTCACAGATCGCCAAAACACCAGCCACCACGTCGCCCACGTGGCCATGGCCACTAACCGCCCTCGCCTAAGCCACGCGAGCTCAGCCCACGAGCACCGCACCTCCCACCACCCGGATCGTCGCCCAGGGAACAAGACGCACCATAGTCCCTCCATGGCTGCAAGCTATACACCGACCGGCAAGCTCCGACCGTCGACAAGGCCACATCGACCGAAACAACCATATCAACTAGAGAGCCAACATGTCGGAGAAGAGGTGAAGCGGGAGCGGACCATGTCAACGTCTGGCACCCCTGCGGTGACGGGTGGCCCGCCCATGTCAAAGCCACCCATCACTCCCGTTGCCTCTCCCAACATCACCTCCTGTGGTGCCCAACCTCGGCTCCCAGCCTGGATCTGCATTTGGTTGGTACGGGACACTCGACCAACAACGCGAGGTGCTCGAAAGGCCACAACTTGCCGCCACGAGAGGACCTAGGGGAATCCACACAGCTCACCAACGGCCAGACGACATAGCTAGTCCCACCGTCGCTGCGAACCGCCAGCGCCCGTGGACCGCCTTCATGTCGTCGCGGCCCACGCCATCGCAACAACCTGGAAGGCCGCTGCCATGCCCCCAAGCCACCCGTTCATTGACCAAGGGGCCAGATCCGGGTGGATCTGACCGGAGATGAATGGAGGTGCCCAGTCCCCCATCCTGTGCCACCACCGCTAAAGAGCAAGGTGGCCGCCACCAGCCAGCTTTCCCACAAACCACGCCGCTCGATGGGACAGATCGGCCGGAGGAAGCCGTCGCAGATCTTAACGCAGCCCCTCGATTCGTCGCCACCTCCCAACTGAGCACGCCCCACGGAATGCCAACACACAACCCTTCCCGTGCCACACCTGGCCACCCCGTCGCCGGAGACACCACCGTAGCTGCGCCACTGTGCCCTCGTAGCCTTGGTAGGCTAGCCCCATTGAAGGAAATATGCCGTAGAGGCAATAATAAAGTTGTTATTTATATTTCCTTATATCATGATAAATGTTTATTATTCATGCTAGAATTGTATTAACCAGAAACTTAGTACATGTGTGAATACATAGACAAACAGAGTGTCACTAGTATGCCTCTACTTGACTAACTCGTTGAATCAAAGATGGTTAAGTTTCCTAGCCATAGACATGAGTTGTCATTTGATTAACGGGATCACATCATTAGAGAATGATGTGATTGACTTGACCCATTCCGTTAGCTTAGCACTTGATCGTTTAGTATGTTGCTATTTTCATGACTTATACATGTTCGTATGACTATGAGATTATGCAACTCCCGAATACCGGAGGAACACTTTGTGTGCTACCAAACATCACAACGTAACTGGGTGATTATAAAGGTGCTCTACAGGTGTCTCCGATGGTGTTTGTTGAGTTGGCATAGATCGAGATTAGGATTTGTCACTCCGATTGTCGGAGAGGTATCTCTGGGCCCTCTTGGTAATGCACATCACTATAAGCCTTGCAAGCAATGTGACTAATGAGTTAGTTACGGGATGATGCATTACAGAACAAGTAAAGAGACCTGCCGGTAACGAGATTGAACTAGGTATTGAGATACCAACGATCGAATCTCGGGCAAGTAACATACCGATGACAAAGGGAACAACGTATGTTGTTATGTGGTTTGACCGATAAAGATCTTCATAGAATATGTAGGAGCCAATATGAGCATCCAGGTTCCGCTTTTGGTTATTGACAGGAGATGTGTCTCCATCATGTCTACATAGTTCTCGAACCCGTAGGGTCCGCACGCTTAACATTCTGTGACGATCGGTATTATGAGTTTATGTGTTTTGATGTACCGAAGGTTGTTCGGAGTCTCGGATGTGATCACGGACATGACGAGGAGTCTCGAAATGGTCGAGACATAAAGATCGATATATTGCATGTCTATGTTTGGACATCGGAATGGTTCCGGGTGAGTTCGTGCATTTACTGGAGTATCGGGAGGTTACCGGAACCCCCCCGGGGAGTGTATGGGCCTTATTGGGCCTTAGTGGGAGAGAGGAGGAGGCGGCCTAGGAGGGGGCGCCCCCCCAAGCCCAATCCGAATTGGGAGGGGGGCCGGCCCCCTTTCCTTCCTACCTCTCTCCTCCTTCCTTCCTCTCCTACTCCTACTTGGAAGGAGGGATCCTACTCCCGATGGGAGTAGGACTCCCCTAGGGTGCGCCATAGAGAGGGCCGGCCCTCACCCTCCTCCACTTCTTTATATACGGGGGACGGGGGCACCCCATGGAGACACAAGTTGATCATTGATCTCTTAGCCGTGTGCGGTGCCCCACTCCACCATAATCCACCTCGATCATATCATTGTAGTGCTTAGGCGAAGCCCTGCGCCGGTAGCTTCATCATCACCGTCATCACACCGTCGTGCTGATGAAGCTCTCCCTCGACACTCAGCTAGATCGAGAGTTCGTGGGACATCACCGAGCCGAATGTGTGCAGATCGCGGAGGTGTCGTACTTTTGGTACTAGGATCGGTCGATCGTGAAGACGTACGACTACATCAACCGTGTTGTCATAACGCTTCCGCTTACGATCTACGAGGGTACGTGGACTACGCTCTCCCCTCTCGTTGCAATGCATCACCATGATCTTGCGTGTGTGTAGGAATCTTTTTGAAATTACTACATTCCCCAACAGTGGCATCCGAGCCAGGTTTATGCGTAGATGTTATATGCACGAGTAGAACACAAAAGAGTTGTGGGCGAAAATCGTCATACTGCTTACCAGCATGTCATACTTTGATTCAGCGGTATTGTTGGATGAAGCAGACTGGACCGACATTACGCTTACGCTTACGCGAGACTGGTTCTACTGATGTGCTTCGCACACAGGTGGCTGGCGGGTGTCAGTTTCTCCAACTTTAATTGAATCGAGTGTGGCTACACCCGGTCCTTGTTGAAGGTCAAAGTAGCACATACTTGACAAAAAATCATGGTGGTTTTGATGCGTAGGTAAGAACGGTTCTTGCTCAGCCCATAGCAGCCACGTAAAACTTGCAACAACAAAGTAGAGGACATCTAGCTTGTTTTTGCAGGGCATGTTGTGATGTCAAATGGTCAAGACATGATGGTAAATTTTATTGTATGAGACGATCATGTTTTGTAACACAGTTATCGGCAACAGGCAGGAGCCATGTGGTTGTCGCTTTATTGTATGAAATGCAATCGCCATGAAATCGCCATGAAACGCAATCAAAAAGGAGGAAACAAGCTCATCACGATGTGCACTCTTTGTGCAAGGTCACGAGTACTATTTACCGCAAAGGGCTTTTGCATCGCTTCATATATAAAGCAACAACCAACACACCGATCGATACAAACCACAACATAACACACCAATACACACTCCCAAGGCCGGATACATAGGTGCCAAAGGCTTACAACAACACCACCCCGAATGACATGAAGTATACACTAGGATCCTCCAGAGCTCTTCCCGGAGAACCCACGAAGAGGTGAAGTTAGAAGAGACGAACCAAGAGCTCCAAGACGGTGCCTTCAGGAAGGAAACGATACCAAAGCGCTGCCACCGTCCGATCCAAAGATCTAGATTTTCATATGGTGCACGACGAAGAGAAAAGGAATAACCACAACGGAAACTTCAGGAAGAAGACGACGCCCATGGGTGTCGCCTCCGTAGGCCTGGCCAAGCTAGACATGGTTTTCACCCGGGCAACAAACTTTGTCTTGACCGTCACAGATCGTCAAAACACCAGCCACCACGTCGCCCACATGGCCATGGCCAATAACCGCCCTCGCCTAAGCCACATGAGCTCAGCCCACGAGCACCGCACCTCCCACCACCCGGATCGTCGCCCAGGGAACAAGACGCACCATAGTCCCTCCATGGCTGCAAGCTATGCACCGACCGGCCAGCTCCGACCGTCGACAAGGCCACATCAACCGAAACAACCATATCAATCAGAGAGCCAACATGTCGGAGAAGAGGTGAAGCGGGAGAGGACCATGTCGACGTCTGGCATCCCTGCCGGTGACAGGTGGCCCGCCCATGTCAAAGCCACCCATCACTCTCGCCACCTCTCCCAACGGCACCCCCTGCGGCGCCCAACCTCGGCTCCCAGCCTGGATCTGCATCTTGTAACAACGGGAGCTGCTGGAAAGGCCACAACTTTCCGCCGCGAGAGGACCTTGGGGAATCCACACAGCTCGCCAACAACAAGATGACAGAGCTTGTCCCGCTGTCGCTACGAACTGCCAGTACCCAAGGACCCCGCCACCTGGAAGGCCACGACCATCCCCCAAGCCACCCATCATTGACAAAGGGGCTAGATCCGAGTGGATCTGAACGGAGATCAGCAGAGGTGCACGTCCCCCATTCTGTGCCACCCCCGCTAAATAGCAAGGTGGCCGCCACCAGCCAGCGTTGACGCAAACCACGCTGCTCGACGGGACAGATCGGCCGGAGGAAGCCGCCGCAGATCTGAACGCGGCCCCTCGAGCCGTCGCCACCTCACAACTGAGCACGCGCCCACCGAATGCCTAAACACATCCCTTCCCGCGCCGTACCTGGCCACCCCGTCGCCGGAGACACCACCGTAGCCGCGCCACTTTTCTCTAGACAACACCGTGATTCCTGTGAGGCTGTCTCCCCGCACCATCAGCCCCACGAGGAAGGGAGAAAGCCCCCTGCCGCCGCCAGTCGGGCTGGAGAGGGGAAGGAAGGGGCGGGAAGGAGCTGGCAATGGAGGATCGTGGGTCGCGAGCGGGGCGGGCGAGAGATGCATTTTTTTTGTTTTGAAACACGAGTACTATTTAGGAAATGATCCGTTGTCATATGCAAAATAGTCTTTCCATGATGTTATGGAAAGGATACCTTTCCGGGATTTGAAGTTCAATCTGAATTCGCACATCTTTTTACCTTTGTCAAAGATAAATCCATGTCCCTTAAAGATGATGTTTCCTCCAATAATATTATAGGCTAGTTTCAATTTCACATGTCTAATTTACCTGTTAAGGCCTACGAGAAATTTCAGCACTCATGAATTTTTGCAATATTCAGAGCTTATAGAGAACCATGGCGCGTGGAATTATCTTTGGAGATTCACCTTCCTTTTTTCAAATACATATTGAATCTCTATGGGCACGTCTTAGGCCCCCGATCCCTTCCTTTGGATATATAAGCTATGTTGTTAGAAGAAACACGTGGTTTTATTTTGGTATTATTTGCATAACAAACTAAACATGAGAGCCATGCTTCCGAAGAAATCTTTTTTCTACCTATTTTTCTTGTGCTATGTGTGGGGAAATATCCTCAACGATGGGTCTACGGACCTGGATGCAATTTTTATTTTTAGTGTTCTTTGTACTACCTCGACTGGTATGGAATAGATCGGAAGTTTTCCCGCAAAAAAGAAAGATCCCCAACATAAGGAATCATCTTTTCAAGGATTAAAAATTTACAATTGCACATTGGAACTATATTTGACATAATGCTTCATTTGTAGCAGACCGAACATTCATACAATTTCTAATTAATGTTGAGGAAGGCCTAAGATAACCTTCATGGAAATCTTCATTCTTGCATTGGCACTTGTGCATCAAGGGCATCCAATCCAACTTTTATAGATGTAGGACCAAATTCAAGGAAGAGATAAACTTGGTTTGCCATAGGGCACTCGAGAAGAATGTTCACATATATTTTAGGTGTCGTAGCCTTGGTAGCTTAGCCCCATAACGTTTCTTTCCACACATATGTACATCAATTTGTAAACTATATAATACTAAATATAAATATATGCATCAAAATGCTATTGGTGGTGGTGGAGTCTGTGTGTGGGACGGGGCGCTATATGAGGTCCTTACATCACCTACCTAAGAGAAAGTGTGATCTACTACACCCTTCCACGCTTGGAGGCCTAACAATTGACAAAGCATCCCACAAGAACAAAGTGGAGGACAAGTCATCGAGGAGTCCCACCTTGACGAGACTATGTGCATTTAGTACTTTGTATATATTGATATCTAAACTACACAATCATTTACAAGTTTAGATATTTAGGACATCCTTTAGAGTAAATTACGAAGATTTCAATGATATACAATGGACAAAATACATGCATACATCATCTGATTTGTATATGGAGGGACATACTTGTCCCCCGCCCCCTTCATATTTAGGGGGGCTTAATCTAACGAAACATTTTTTATAAGGAACTGTATCAACAGGGAGAAACAACTAACATAATTAAAAAACACTACTTAGATCTAGTGCAAGTATATTCGCTACATTTGTTGAAAATCCATGCTATTAAATTTGTGGAAGTATATTTGTGACTATGGTGGTAGTATATTTTGAAATAGGATACATTATATCTAACAAATGACTAGAAGTATATTCGCAACTAAATATTGTAGAATTGTCTAACAAATAAATTGCATCATAATATCTCTTTGTTAAGTGTAACAGTGAAATATACCGGTTAAGATCGTATTGTACATCGATAGAACTTTGTGTAATTTAATTGAACTAGGGATGGGCACGGTCTGGTCGGGTCCCTGTGTTGGGGAACATAGTAATTTCAAAAAAATTCCTACGCACACGCAAGATCATGGTGATGCATAGCAACGAGAGGGGAGAGTATTGTCCACGTATTCTCGTAGACCGTAAGCGGAAGCGTTATGACAACGCGGTTGATGTAGTCGTACGTCTTCACGATCCGACTGATCCAAGTACAGAACGTACGGCACCTCCGAGTTCAGCACACGTTCAGCTCGATGACGATCCCCGGACTCCAATCCAGCAAAGTGTCGGGGATGAGTTCCGTCAGCACGACGGCGTGGTGACGATGATGATGTTCTACCAGCGCAGGGCTTCGCCTAAACTCCGTGACGATATGACCGAGGTGGAATATGTTGGAGGGGGGCACCGCACACGGCTAAGGAACGATCTTCAAGATCAACTTGTGTGTTCTAGGGTGCCCCCTGCCCCCGTATATAAAGGAGCAAGGGGGGGGGGGGTGCAGCCGGCCTTAGGAGGAGGCGCGCCGGAGGAGTCCTACTCCCACCGGGAGTAGGACTCCCCCTTTCCCTAGTTGGACTAGGACTTGGGGGGAGGGAAAGACGAAAGGGGGCCCCCCCCCCTTTCCTTGTCCTATTCGGACTAGCGGGGAGGGGGCGCGCGGCCTGACCTGGCCGGCCCTCCTCTTCTCCCTCATGGCCCACTAAGGCCCATTAACCCCCGGGAGGGTTCCGGTAACCCCCCGGTGTTCCAGTAAAATCCCGATTTCACCCGGAACCATTCCGATGTCAATAATAGGCTTCCAATATATCAATCTTTATGTCTCGACCATTTCGAGACTCCTCGTCATGTCCGTGATCACATCCGGGACTCTGAACAAACTTCGGTACATCAGAACTTATAAACTCATAATAAAACTGTCATCGTACGTTAAGCGTGCGAACCCTACGAGTTCGAGAACTATGTAGACATGACCTAGAACTATTCTCGGTCAATAACCAATAGCGGAACCTGGATGCTCATATTGGCTCCTACATATTCTACGAATATCTTTATCGGTCAAACCGCATAACAACATACGTTGTTCCCTTTGTCATCGGTATGTTACTTGCCCAAGATTCGATCGTCGGTATCTCAATAGCTAGTTCAATCTCGTTACCGGCAAGTCTCTTTACTCGTTACGTAATGCATCATCCCGCAACTAACTCATTAGTCACATTGCTTGCAAGGCTTATAGTGATGTGTATTACCGAGAGGGCCCAGAGATACCTCTCCGACAATCGGAGTGACAAAACCTAATCTCGAAATACGCCAACCCAACATGTACCTTTGGAGACACCTGTAGAGCTCCTTTATAATCACCCAGTTACGTTGTCACGTTTGGTAGCACACAAAGTGTTCCTCCGGTAAACGGGAGTTGCATAATCTCATAGTTACAGGAACATGTATAAGTCATGAAGAAAGCAATAGCAACATACTAAACGATCAAGTGCTAGGCTAACGGAATGGGTCATGTCAATCACATCATTCTCCTAATGATGTGATCCCGTTAATCAAATGACAACACATGTCTATGGTTAGGAAACATAACCATCTTTGATTAATGAGCTAGTCAAGTAGAGGCATACTAGTGACGTTATGTTGGTCTATGTATTCACACATGTATTATGTTTTCGGTTAATACAATTCTAGCATGAATAATAAACATTTATCATGATATGAGGAAATAAATAATAACTTTATTATTGCCTCTAGGGCATATTTCCTTCAGTCTCCCACTTGCACTAGAGTCAATAATCTAGTTCACATCATTATGTGATTTAACACCAATATTCATATCTGTATATGATTAACACCCATAGTTCACATCGTCATGTGACCAACACCCAAAGGGTTTACTAGAGTCAATATCTAGTTCACGTTGCTATGTGATTAACACCCAAAGAGTACTAAGGTATGATCATGTTTTGCTCGTGAGAGAAGTTTAGTCAACGGGTCTGTCACATACAGAGTCGTATGTATTTTGCAAATATGCTATGTCTACAATGCTCTGCACGGAGCTACTCTAGCTAATTGCTCCCACTTTCAATATGTATCCAGATTGCGACTTAGAGTCATCTGGATCAGTGTAAAAGTTTGCACTGATGTACGACGAGCTCTTTTATCACCTCCATAATCGAGAAATATTTCCTTAGTCCTTACTAAGGATTTTCTTGACCAATGTCCAGTGATCTACTCCTAGATCACTATTGTACTCCCTTGCCAAATTTAGAGCAAGGTATATAATAGGTCTGGTACATAGCATAGCATACTTTATAGAACCTATGACTGAGGCATAGGGAATGACTTTCATTCTTTTTTCTATTTTCTGCCGTGGTCGGGATTTGAGTCTTACTCAATTTCACACCTTTGCAACACAGGCAAGAACTCTTTCTTTGACTGTTCCTTTTTGAACTACTTCAAAATCTTGACAAGGTATGTACTTATTGAAAAACTTATCAAGCGTCTCGATCTATCTCAATAGATCTTGATGCTCAATATGTAATTATCTTTACCGAGGTCTTTCTTTTAAAAACTCCTTTCAAACACTCCTTTATGCTTTCCAGAAAATTCTACATCATTTCCAATTAATAATATGTCATTCACATATACTTATCAGAAAGGCTATAGTGCTCCCACTCACTTTCTTGTAAATACAGGCTTCTCAAAAAATCTGTATAAAACCATATGCTTTGATCAACTCATCAAAGCATATATTCCAACTCCGAGAGGCTTGCACCAGTCCATAAATGGATCGCTGGAGCTTGCACACTTTGTTAGCACCTTTAGGATTGACAAAACCTTCTGGTTGCATCATATACAATTCTTCTTTAATAAATCCATTAAGAAATGCAGTTTTGACATCCTTTTGCCAGATTTCATAAAATGTGGCAATTGCTAACATGATTCAGACAGACTTAAGCATCAATATGAGTGAGAAAATCTCATCTTATTCAATACCTTGAACTTGTCGAAAACCTTTCGCAACAAGTCGAGCTTAGTAGATAGTAACACTATTATTAGTGTCCGTCTTCCTCTTGAAGATCCATTTATTTAACATGGCTTGCTGATCATCGAGCAAGTCAATCAAAGTCCATACTTTGTTCTCAAACATGGATCATATCTCAGATTTTATGGCCTCAAGCCGTTTCGCGGAATCTGGGCTCATCATCGCTTCCTCATAGTTCGTAGGTTCATCATGGTCTAGTAACATGACTTCCAGAACAGTATTACCGTACTACTCTGGTGCGGACTGTACTTTGGAAGACCTACGAGGTTTTGTAGTAACTTGATCTTAAGTTTCATGATCATCATCATTAGCTTCCTCACTAATTGGTGTAGGAATCTTTGGAACTGATTTACGTGATGAACTACTTTCCAATTCGGGAGAAGGTACAAATTACCTTATCAAGCTCTACTTTCCTCCCACTCACTTCTTTCGAGAGAAACTCCTTCTCTAGAAAGGATCCGAATTTAGCAACGAAAATCTTGCCCTCAGATCTGTGATAGAAGGTGTACCCAATAGTTTCTTTTGGGTATCCTATGAAGACACATTTCTCCGATTTGGGTTCGATCTTATCTGGTTGAAGTTTCTTCACATAAGCATCGCAGCCCCAAACTTTAAGAAACGACAACTTGGGTTTCTTACTAAACCACAGTTCATATGGTGTCATCTCAACGGATTTAGATGGTGCCCTTTTAATGTGAATGCAGCTGTCTCTAATGCATAACCCCAAAACAATAGTGGTAAATTAGTAAGAGACATCATAGATCGCACCATATCCAATAAAGTGCGGTTACGACGTTCGGATACACCATAACATTGTGGTGTTCCAGGTGGCGTGAGCTGTGAAACTATTTCACATTGTTTTAATTGAAGACCAAACTCGTAACTCAAATATTCGTCTCCGCGATTAGATCGCAGAAACTTTATTTTCTTGTTATGATGATTTTTCCACTTCACTCTGAAATCCTTTGAACCTTTCAACTATTTCAGACTTATGTTTCATCAAGTAGATATACCCATATCTGCTCAAATCATCTTGTGAAGGTCAGAAAATAACGATACTTGCCACGGGCATCAGCACTCATTCACTACAAGAAATATGTCAACTTGTGACCCTCACTATTGGTCGCTGAAAGGTCATAGTTTTTCATTTGCGACCTTTTGTGACCAAAAACAGAAGGTCAAAAGTCGAGGGTCATTAATCGACTATAGCGACCTTCTCGTGATATGTAAAGGTCGTTGGTTCTTTGACCAAATTTTTGGTCACTAGCAACTTTCTCAGCCACGAGGCATCCAGCGTGGCAAGCTGATGTGGCACAAGATTCAGCCCGGTCCAATTCGGTGTTTATATGGGCCGAGCCCATTAATTCGGCCGTTTTAATATTTATTTTTCCTATTGATTTTTGCTAGCTACATGGGCTGGCCCAGCTATAATTCGGCCTTTTTATTTTTGGGTTGTGGCCCGTTTTTTCTTTTTTTTCAAATGGGTCCCAATTGTCAGGTTCTGATATGTGGGTCCCAAATTTCTGATTCTGGTTTGTGGGTCCTTGCTGTCATGGTCATGTTCCTCAGATTTCAATATGCCAATAATTAAACAACCAATATTTAAATCACAATAGATGAAAACAAGTGTAAAACTTCAAATAACAAGAAGCAACAATCTGTTACATCAAATCACATACAACATTTCATTCAAAAGCAGAGAGAAGATACATGAAATTGAGTTCACAATGCCCAAATAACCTAGCTATTATTACATAACTTGCTATACAAAAATGTCTTGGCGCTTCTTTGAACATCTTGTTTCGTCTTGAATTTAGGCAAAATATCTGCCAACAAGAAACAGAACAGCGAGGATATAGTGAATAACAACAGCAGCAAGTGATGGGGTGCTATTTAGTAAGATTAAGTCCGGAAAGAAACATGCATGAAAATTAAGAATAGCTAGAGCAATTCTGCATGAAAATTAAGAAGTGCTATTCAGTATGAATGCCATGAAGTTTTCGTGCACGTCATGCCAAGTCAGCCAACATGTAGCATGCATGTGAGCCATAAAACATGATCACAGTTCAGCACCTACAACAGCCTGACACAATAGATAAAGCCATGAAGTGATAATAACAGCCTGACCACAATAGATAAAGACTCTCGAAAAGATTTAATCATTCCGTTAAAAATAGAGTAGCAAGAGCAACGCTGGACATCATTACAGCATATGAGTTGTAGGATACAACTTGTGGAAACGAGCAAATAACAACAGCATCAAGAAAATTAGAGTTCTTGATTCTTGAAGCACCGACAAATAGGAAACCCAGATAACATACGCATATATGAATTGTGGGATACATCTTCCTATAGTTGTGGAAACTTGAGTCAATAACAGTAGCATAAAGTTGACATTGACAACAAGATAGCAAAATGAGAATGACCTTTTCCTAGTAGTTGTGGAAACATAAAAACAACATGAAACCGACATTGGCAGCAAGATAGCAAGATAGGAATGACAGTCCATGCATGGTACATGAATGATTCACAAGAACTACATCGACCTGTTCATTCATTTAACAAAGGGAACATGCAGAGTCTTGTTTAATCAGCAATGGCATGGCGGGATCTCGGACCAGCACACATGCACGTATGCGTAGCAACTTTGATCGATCTGCATCAAACGGTGTACTGCTACTACATGCGTGTTTAAAACATGAAAAATCCAAATCTATCTCACAGAAAAACAACCGACTTGTTACAGCGCGCTCAAGTTTGAGAGTGCTAACAACGCTAGACACGGGGCGTTGTTATCCACACCCTGCAGCCGAAAAGTACTATCACTTTACACGGCAATAAGGTTGTCACAGGTTGCTTCTTGCCCTCCACAAATTTCTTCAGATAGTTAGGATTCCCACTAAAGATTAAAAATCCTTGCTGGTGCCTACTTAGACAAAATGAAATAAGGAAAGGCGCCATGATTTTATATTTACATGCATGCTTGTGAAAATGATGATCTTCTTCAGAACCGCATGAATTTATCATAAGAAAATGCTTGTGAACCGCATGAATTTATCACCAGAGAGCTCCAGTAGGAGTTGATGCTTGGTTACAGCATCTAGCAGCAACTAACAGAGCCCCACATCCAACCCAAATCATGGCCAAGGCCATGCAGGAGCTACATCAGAGATGAAGGACGGGAGGACCTCACCAGAGGAAGGTTGTAATCAGAAGCAGAGGCTCAGCCACACCACGGCTATGGTGTGACCATCACCACATTGAGGAGAGGGTCGCAAGCAGCCAAGCACCACCACGGTGACCAGGGCAAGCGTCGGGCACAGTGGCGCCACCCCAGAGACATCACCAAGACGGACATCACCGGCCTCGCCTGTTTCAAGAAATGTTCAGAACAACTTTGTCGACTCGATCAATTTCAAGAAACCACTTGTCGTCGAGACACATACATACATACAGGATGCAAAAGAATAAGAAATAGAGCAGGGACCTAGTCGATCATGAGATAGTGTTCATATCATTAGGAAGAAATAGGCCATTGTATAGCTCACATAAACAGATCTGCATTATGCACAACACAAGCACCCACTTGCACTTGGTATATTTACGTATCTAGGACACCCAAAGACTCAAGCCATTCAAACTGCAGGCACTAGTTAGATGCAAGCACAAATGCTCTTAATTCTACTCACGGTGATGATCCTAGAACCAAAGAGAAGTAAAACATAAATCTTTTTTATGTAAAGAGGGCTAGTAAAAGATAAATCGACTAACAAGAATCCAAAATATTACGGATGAGCATGAGCAACAATAACCAGAGATATCCTACATGTCAAGGCTACGGGCATGAGCAGCTCCTTTAAATTACGGCCAAAAACACTTGCATCGATCAGCACATTAATTAGAGAATCGACACTAGATCTACCGCAGATTTACAAACTGCTAATAATAAGCTACTTCCTCGATGCAATTATAAGATGTTTTGGTAGGCTAAAATAGCCGACAAAACGTATTATAATTTGGGGCGGAGGTAGTAGTACTAGCACATAAGAGAAAACCTTGAGACTAGGGACCATAACCACACGCGCTGCGCAAAATAAGCAGATTACGGCTAAGAAATGCAATCAAGCAAAGCTTCCTTGGCGGCGTGGCGTACCACTCCGGCAGCTCCGGCCGTGCGCGGGTGGATCTGGACGACGGCGAGGGCGAGGTGCGCTGGTGGAGCTTGAGGGTGAGCTGGTGCCAGAGCCTCCGGTGGTAGAAGTTGGCGTACCAGTCGAGCACTGCGCCTCCAGAGGCGCCGCCGTCGCCTTCCCGGCCTGCCAAGAAGACAAGACGAGGAGGAGGAGCGGTGGAAACTGGATCTGTTCCGGTCGCCAACCTGCGTGACGAAACCAAACCGCGTAAGGGGAGGAGGGCAAATGAAGTCGGCGGCACAGAGAGGAGGAGAGGGACCTTCCATGGCGTCGGAGGAAGAGCGGCGTCAAAGGCCACCCACCGGACGGCCCCGCCCGAGAAAGGGAGCAGTGGCGTGTGATTCGTCTTGGTCTTGGTCAAGCAGGAAGGAGGCGGACGTGGTCTCGGATCCGTGGTGGATCTGGGAGCGCCATGGCCGCCGGCTGACCCGCTGGATCTGGGGCCTAGGATTGGGGATCGGGGAAAGAAACCCTAGAGGCGATGGAGGAGGAAGAAAAGCTGGGAGCGGGAGGGAGGCTTGGGTGCAGCGTGGGGGAAGGAGGGCGCCGCCGACGGCGATGGGAAGAGAGATAGAGAAGCGGATGAAGGAAGGGAGGGAGGCGGCCGATCTGGATCGAGAGAGAGGGGAGGCGGTGGCGATCTGGATCGGGAGGGAGAGGGAGGTTGGTGGGAGAGGGACGAGAGGTGAGAGGTGAGCAAGAGACGCTGGATCGAGGGACTGAGGGAGAGTGTGGACGGCTCAGATCGATTCTGAGGGTGATCCGTGGGCTGCTTCCTGATTGGTTCAAAACATGAGGTATTTATTTAAATTATCTCTTAGTGCTAAAAACAGGGGGGGTTTGTGAAACAACTAGCAAAATTATTTTGCAAATGGCATCACTAAAATTTTCACTTAGTTTAGACCACATTTTATGGATGATCACCAATTTGTATGCATCTCCGATCCTTCTAGCTATTTTTGTTCATTTAAACAAATATCCGTAGATTCAATAGGAAGCGGGTCAAATTTAATCTGCAAAATTGGACCAAATCAATTTTATAAAATACTAGGCCATATATAATGCACAATTGACAAAATGGTTGGGTGTCAAAAGTTTTGATCCACCTCTCGTGAAAAAGACAAATTCCCGTCGATTCAGCTGGAAGCGGGTCAAATTTGAACTGTAGCTACCTCGTAATTTGCTCTTTATTTTTTCCAAAAATCAATTCTAGGTACATAAGTATATATTTAATCAGAGAAACACCAAAAAAATTCCAAGATTCAACCACTAGCTAGGAACGGTCAAGCCCGCCGTTTTGACAGCATTTTGAAACGGGCATAAAAAATTCAAAAAAAATCAAAAAATTGGAAAACCTTCGCATTGTGTCATTATATGTGACCAAGTTTCCAGGAAAAATAATAAACTACTAATACGGTAATTATTTTAAAAAAGTGTTCTCAGAAATGAGCTATCAAGTGTGAAGATTCATGGCTTTCAAGCCAAATGATCAATCTTATGGCCACATTCATGGCATAGTTTGTCCAAATGATCTCATAATGTGCACAAGGGTGCATATTGGAATAGCAAACAATTTTGCCTAAGGAAGTTTTCATTTTCGTTGGACGAAAAAACCATTTTCCATTTTTCGAGTGCGAAAGGAGGTTTTTTGTGAAGGAACTACCAAATAATTGTTGCGAAATGGACCAAATCAATTTTATAAAATACTAGGCCATATATAATGCACAATTGACAAATCGGTTGGGTGAAAAAGTTTTGATCCATCTCGATGAAAAAGACAAATTGTAAATCGATTCATTTGAAACGGGTCAAATTTGAACTGTAGCTGCCTCATAGTTTGCTCCTTATTTTTCAAAAATCATTTCTAGGTACATAAGTATCTATTTAATCATAGAAACACCAAAAAATTCCAAGATTCAACCACTAGCTAGGAACGGTCAAGCCCGCCGCTTTGACCGCATTTTGAAACAGGCATAAAAATTCAAAAAATCAAAAATTGGAAAACCTTCGCATTGTGTCATTATATGTGACCAAGTTTCCAGGAAAAATAATAAACTTGTAATACGGTAATTATTTTAAAAAGTGTTCTTAAATGAGCTATCAAGTGTGAAGATTCATGGCTTTCAAGCCAAATGATCAATCTTATGGCCACATTCATGGCATAGTTTGTTCAAATGATCTCATATTGTGCACAAGGGTGCATATTGGAATAGCAAACAATGTTGCCTAAGGAAGTTTTCATTTTCGTTGGACGAAAAACCATTTTCCATTTTTCGAGTGCCGAAAGGAGGTTTTTTGTGAAGGAACTACCAAATAATTGTTGCAAAATTGGACCAAATCATTTTTATAAAATACTAGGCCATATTTAATGCACAATTGACAAAATGGTCTGGTGTAAAAAAATTTGATCCACCTCTCGTGAAAAAGACAAATTTCTACCGATTCACCGAAGCGGGTCAAATTTGAACTGCAATGCTTCATAGTTTGCTATGTATTTTTCCAAAAATCATTTATAGTTACATAAGGACCTATTTAATCATAAATACATGGTTTGGTGGTGATACGTCGAGGTTTGGGCGGTGGCCGAGGGCCCCAACTCTAGAGCTGCCAGAACTCAAGCATGCCTCGGCGTGGTCATCAGCGTGACCGTGGCGTTGCCATGTGTTCTGGGCGGCCTAGGCATGTCTAGTGGGTTGGGCACTCCCAGGTTGGTGCTAGGAAGAAAATTACAACATAAGATTCTCATGAGGAGACCAATCGATGCTCAAACATGAATTAGCAGCCAAGTGTTTGATTAGTGGTACGGAAATGTACATGGATAATGGGCGTGAGTTTTGGCTGAGGATGATCAGTTACTAAGAAGACCGTTTTCACAAATTTTCAGCTCAAAAGGAGGAGCCTAGGTGGTACTTGCTTTGCAAACCACCACTTTGGACATAAATACGAATGTTGAAGCTCGGCTCAAAATAATGAATGGATTGAGCTGGCATTTGGTGGAGAATGGTTATTTGGGCATAGGAAAGCACTTGAGAAAATGGATACTATTTGGACATGCCAAAGTGGTACTTCCTTCACAAACTGTTACTCTGAACAAAATAGGAAAATGAATATTTTTGAATTATTTTTGAACTAGTCAAGGAAGGTTTTTACATATTTGACGAAGATATGACCCAAAGAATTTATGAGATTTTTTTGGGAATTTTGGGAATGATGAAATATAGGTTGCTTCACAACCTAGGGCAAAACTGCCACATGGACATGACACATAGGCAAAACTGATGAGGTGGCGCCTAGTCATAGCAACCCACCACAATTTACAAGGCTATGACCATCTATATTGGTCGTTAACAACTAGAAATAAGGCAGCGGACTAGCACTATTTGCTTTGTGACCATTTAGTGTAAGGAAATTACGACCTTCGACCAAAATGGTGCAATGGTTCAGGGTTTGGAGCCCCCTGAACAGCTTTTGACCAATTGGTCTAAAATGGTCATAGATTTATGACCAATTCTTCGAGGGTCACTGACAAAAGGTCATAAGTTGACATATTTCTTGTAGTGATTGGATCGCTTACATCGGTATGTATTATTTCCAACAAGTTAGTAGCTCGTTCCATTGTTCCAGAGAACGGAGTTTTAGTCATCTTGCCCAAAACGCATGGTTCGCAAGCATCAAATGATTCATAACCAAGTGATTCCGAAAATCCATCTTTATGGAGTTTCTTCATGCGCTTTACACCGATATGACCCAAACGGCAGTGCCACAAATAAGTTGCACTATCAATATTAACTTTGCATCTTTTGGCATCAATATTATGAATATGTGTATCACTACAATCGAGATCCAACAAACTATTTTCATTGGGTGTATGACCATTGAAGGTTTTATTCATGTAAACAGAACAACAATTATTCTCTGACTTTAAATGAATAAGCGTATTGCAATAAACATGATCAAATCATATTCATGCTCAACGCAAATGCCAAATAACATTTATTTTGTTTTAACACTAATCCCGAAAGTATAGGGAGTGTGCGATGATGATCATATCAATCTTGGAACTACTTCCAACACTCATCGTCACTTCCCCTTCAACTAGTCTTTGTCTATTCTGTAACTCCTGTTTCGAGTTACTAATCTTAGCAATCGAACAAGTATCAAATACTCAGGGGCTACTATAAACACTAGTAAGGCACACATTAATAACCTGTATATTAAATATACCCTTGTTCACTTTGCCATCCTTCTTATCTACCAAATATTCAGGGCATTTCCGCTTCCACTGACTATTTCCTTTGCAGTGTAAGTACTCAGTTTCAGGCTATGGTCCAGCTTTGGGCTTCTTCGCAGGAGTGACAACTTGCTTGTCTTTCCACTTGAAGTTCCATTTCTTTCCCTTTGCCTTTCTCTTGAAACTAGCGGTCTTGTCAATCATCAACACTTGATGCTCTTTCTTGATTTCTACCTTCGTCGATTTCAACATCACGAAGAGCTCGGGAATCGTTTTTGTCATCCCGTGCATACTATAGTTCATCACAAAGTTCTAGTAACTTAGTGATGGTAACTCGAGAATTCTGTCAATCACTATCTTATCTGGAAGATTAACTCCCACTTGATTCAAGCGATTGAAGTACCCAGACAATCTGAGCATATGCTCACTAGTTGAGTGATTCTCCTCCATCTTTTAGCTATAGAACTTGTTGGAGACTTCATATCTCTCAACTCGGGTATTTGCTTGAAATATTAACTTCAATACCTGGAACATCTTATATGGTCCATGACGTTCAAAACGTCTTTGAAGTCCCGATTCTAAGCCGTTAAGCATGGTGCACTAAACTATCAAGTAGTCATCATATTGAGCTAGCCAAACGTTCATAACGTCTGCATCTGCTCCTGCAATAGGTTTGTCACCTAGCGGTGCATAAAGGACACAATTCTTCTACGCAGCAATGAGGATAAACCTCAGATCACGGATCCAATCCACATCATTGCTACTAACATCTTTCAACACAGTTTTCTCTAGGAACATATCAAAATAAACATATGAAAGCAACAACGCGAGCTATTGATCTTACAACATAATTTGCAAAATACTACCAGGACTAAGTTCATGATGAATTTAAGTTCAATTAATCATATTACTTAAGAACTCCCACTTAGACAGACATCTCTCTAGTCATCTAAGTGATCACGTGATCCATATCAACTACACCATGTCCGATCGTCACGTGAGATGGAGTAGTTTCAATGGTGAACATCAATATGTTGATCATATCTACTATATGATTCACGCCGACCTTCGGTCTCCGTGTTCGAGGCCATATCTGTTATATGCTAGGCTCGTCAAGTTTAACTGAGTATTCGCGTGTGCAACTGTTTTGCACCCGTTGTATTTGAACGTAGAGCCTATCACACCCAATCATCACGTGGTGTCTCAGCACGAAGAACTTTCGCAACGGTGCATACTTAGGGAGAACAGTTCTTCATAATTTTAGTGAGAGATCATCTTAAAATGCTACCGTCAACCAAAGCAAGATAAGATGCATAAAGGATAAACATCACATGCAATCAATATAAGTGATATGATATGGCCATCATCATCTTGTGCTTGTGATCTCCATCTTCAAAGTACCGTCGTGATCACCATCGTCACCGGCGCGACACCTTGATCTCCATCGTAGCATCGTTGTCGTTACGCCATCTATTGCTTCTACGACTATCGCTACCGCTTAGTGATAAAGTAAAGCAATTACAGGCGTTGCATTTCATACAATAAAGCGACAACCATATGGCTCTCGCCGATTGCCGATAACCGGTTACAAAACATGATCATCTCATACAATAAAATATAGCATCACGTCTTGACCATATCACATCACAACATGCCTGCAAAAACAAGTTAGACGTCCTCTACTTTGTTGTTGCAAATTTTACGTGGCTGCTACGGGCTGAGCAAGAACCGTTCTTACCACGCATCAAAACCACAACGATAGTTCGTCAAGTTAGTGCTGTTTTAACCTTCGCAAGGACCGGGCGTAGCACACTTGATTCAGCTAAAGTGAGAGGGACAGACACCCGCCGATCACCTTTAAGCACGAGTGCTCGTAGAACGGTGAAACCAGTCTCGCGTAAGCGTCACGCGTAATGTCGGTCCGGCCGCTTCATCTCACAATACCGCTGAGCCAAAGTATGACATCTTTGGTAAGCAAGATGACTTGTATCGCCCACAACTCACTTGTATTCTACTCGTGCATATGACATCTACGCATAAAACCAGGCTCGGATGCCACTGTTGGGGAACGTAGTAATTTAAAAAAAATTCCTACGCACACGCAAGATCATGGTGATGCATAGCAACGAGAGGGAAGAGTATTGTCCACGTACCCTCGTAGACCATAGCGGAAGCGTTATGACAACGCGGTTGATGTAGTCGTACGTCTTCACGATCCGACCGATCCAAGTACCGAACGTACGGCACCTCCGAGTTCAGCACACGTTCAGCTCGATGACGATCCCCGGACTCCGATCCAGCAAAGTGTCAGGATGAGTTCCGTCGGCCGACGGCGGCGCAGGACGACGATGATGTTCTACCGGCGCAGGGCTTCGCCTAAACTCCGCGACGATATGACCGAGGTGGAATATGGTGGAGGGGGGCACCGCACACGGCTAAGGAACAATCTTCAAGATCAACTTGTGTGTTCTAGGGTGCCCCTGCCCCCGTATATAAAGGAGCAAGGGGGGTGCGGCCGGCCCTAGGAGGAGGCGCGCCGGAGGAGTCCTACTCCCACCGGGAGTAGGACTCCCCCCTTTCCCTAGTTGGATTAGGACTTGGGGGGAGGGAAAGAGGAAAGGGGGGCGCCGCCCCCCTTTCCTTGTCCTATTCAGACTAAGGGGGAGGGGGCGCGCGGCCTGCCCTGGCCGGCCCTCCTCTTCTCCCTCATGGCCCACTAAGGCCCATTAACCCTCGGGAGGGTTCCGGTAACCCCCTGGTGTTCCGGTAAAATCCCGATTTCACCCGGAACCATTTCGATGTCCAAACATAGGCTTCCAATATATCAATCTTTATGTCTCGACCATTTCGAGACTCCTCGTCATGTCCGTGATCACATCCGGGACTCCGAACAAACTTCGGTACATCAAAACTTATAAACTCATAATAAAACTGTCATCGTAACGTTAAGCGTGCGGACCCTACGGGTTCGAGAACTATGTAGACATGACCTAGAACTATTCTCGGTCAATAGCCAATAACGGAACCTGGATGCTCATATTGGCTCCTACATATTCTATGAAGATCTTTATCGGTCAAACCGCATAACAACATACGTTGTTCCCTTTGTCATCGGTATGTTACTTGCCCAAGATTCGATCGTCGGTATCTCAATACCTAGTTCAATCTCGTTACCGGCGAGTCTCTTTACTCGTTATGTAATGCATCATCCCGCAACTAACTCATTAGTCACATTGCTTGCAAGGCTTATAGTGATGTGCATTACCGAGAGGGCCCAGAGATGCCTCTCCGACAATCGGAGTGACAAAACCTAATCTCGAAATACGCCAACCCAACATGTACCTTTGGAGACACCTGTAGAGCTCCTTTATAATCACCCAGTTACGTTGTGCTGTTTGGTAGCACACAAAGTGTTCCTCCGGTAAACGGGAGTTGCATAATCTCATAGTTACAGGAACATGTATAAGTCATGAAGAAAGCAATAGCAACATACTAAACGATCAAGTGCTAGGCTAACGGAATGGGTCATGTCAATCACATCATTCTCCTAAAGATGTGATCCCGTTAATCAAATGACAACACATGTCTATGGTTAGGAAACATAACCATCTTTGATTAATGAGCTAGTCAAGTAGAGGCATACTAGTGACGTTATGTTGGTCTATGTATTCACACATGTATTATGTTTCCGGTTAATACAATTCTAGCATGAATAATAAACATTTATCATGATATGAGGAAATAAATAATAACTTTATTATTGCCTCTAGGGCATATTTCCTTCACCCTGGTCAAGCTTGCCTTTGGACCACCCGTGAGCTAGCTAGATCAGACCAAACTGGCAGCTGGTGAGATAAAATAGCCAGGACTGGCCTGACCATTCTTCGGCTCACAAGCTAATCCAGCGGAAAATGCTATATGATCAACACTAGCACTACACAATTTTTAGTGCCATTTGTAATTTTCAAAGCAAAGGGATTAACAACATATTCAGGAGCTAAACACGTTATGTTGCAAAACAGGGTCAAACTGATGAAAAAGAAGCATGCTTTGGTACGAAAGATTTTGGAACGAAATAAATATGACATAGAAAAATTTGGACGAAATTTCCTTTGAATTCTGAACGTAAAAACATTCAATTTTTGAAGGCACCAGTAGCACAAACATCATATATGGAAACATGTCATATCCATTATTCAATGGCACAATTACCAACTTACAATGAAAATCCATAGGTCATGACAATTGACAAGTTCACATAAAAAAATAGCACAACTTTTCCACATTAGACAAATGCAAGGGAGAGTGAGAAACATTCACATAACAAGGTCACTTTGACATCCATCTCCAAACTAGCAAGAGAAACATCCTCAATTCCATATGGCGAATGTCTACAAGCAAGAATAGTTGTCGTTAATAAGTTGGGGGGAGAGGTTCATATGACAAGTAAAACATGTTGATATAATAATTACCAATTGTTGCTATCATCCACACTCTTGGGTAACATGATTTTCTCAACATCATCTTCATCCCTCGGCCAAAATTTTGAAAGTCAAACAAGTGCTCACATCACATACAATAAACAAAAGAGCGATAATGTAAGAAAAAGATAGAGAACACACCACATTCAAGTATGTTGTTCACCTTTAATATTACTTGTGCCATACAGTAATGCCTCTACCATAAACGTTTTTAGAGGACTCCTCGAGTCATCTAATATCACACAAGTTGACAAATCTAAGTTCAAGGGTGACAAGCTGACAAGTTCATATACAAATTTAAAGATTACAAGTTGACATACCTAAAATCATTCCACATATGTGCTAAAAGTGTATTCCAAAGACACAGAGATGCCTGGGATAGTTAAGAACATTCTTTCTATCTTTGCCATCAATGGTAATTATCTGAATTCACATTCTACTTATCATGATACCGGTGATTTACTCATGGTTATCCTCTAGATAGTCTCTCAACTCACTCTTTCATATTCTTGTTGAAGTGGCTGATAAGAAGGACTTGAATGCAGCTTGACGAGGCATTAGGATAGTAGGGATGTAGACTTGGATGATGATACACTTGCTCCTTTTCTAGCTAGCTTATCTTGGGCAAGACACTTTTGATACAAGGTCTTCAACTCTTTTTCCATAGCTAAGATCTCATTTTTACTTGTACCATCATCATAAATTTGCATAAAGGCCCATCTTGTGTACTTCATTTTGTACGTTAGTTGGAAGACGGTCGCAAGCACCATGCCATTGTTCTTTTCTTCCCAATACTTGTTGAATTTTTCCACAAAAAATTGACTTGTAGTGTTTATTTTTATTTGCCATGGATTGTCTTAATGCAATCTCGATATGTGGGCAAAATATTTTTGAATTGGGATATGTTTGTCCCCAAAATATAGTTGTCACCAAAGCCAAAGACTCGAGTTAGGGCTGGAAAAAAAGCTCGAAGCTCGTGAGCTAAACGAGTAGCTCGTGACTTGGCTCGAATCGACTCGAACTCGAAGAATAACGAGTCGAGCCAAGCTTTAGTTTAAGATCGTTTATAGACCAAGTTAAACGAGCCAATCTCACGAGTACTCGTGTAACTCGTTTGGATCGGTACAAAAGATCAGCCACTACCAATACAAAAAAAAGATCAGACACTCAGCACCCTATGTCCTAGGGGCACAACACAAGGCCTAGCCATTGAAGGCCCAACCGCCATGGAGACTCATGCGTTACAAGGAAATTACTATTGTTAGTGATATATATGTTTAATATATACATAATCATTTTTACAATATTTGAGAGTTTTATGTTCATATCTTTAACGAGCTTAACAAGCTAAACGAGCCAGCTCGCGAGTTATACGAGTCGAGCCAATCTTGGATTTGAGCTCGTTATAATAACGAGCCGAGTCGAGCTAGCTCGTTAACGAAACGAGCTCTAGCGAGTCGAGCCGAGCCGGCTCGACTCGGCTCGAATTCCAGCCCTAACTCGAGTAAAGGTTTCAATAAGTTCAAACATCTTCGGCTCATGTTTGCCGCCTCCCCTGATAGTTGGTATCAGAAGCCGCATAAAAGGTCAATGCTTCCCTATATTTACGACCAATGCTAATCATCTTATAGGTTAAACTCCACCATATTTGAAACTTTAGGTGCAAATGGTCACCAACCTTCACACCCAAGCTCCTGCAAGTCACAACAAATGAGTGGATGCGATAGGGTGACATCTTAAAGTATTTTGTTGTCCCTCTTAATCTTTATATCAAAGGGATTATGACATACATGGAAATATCGGGGTTCGAACACTGTAACTATATGAAAATAGCAGACATATGAGTAAAAGAAGCATGTATGCAAAAAAATCAAGTATAAACAACATGCGTATGAGTAAAAATACCGAACATTCAAGTAAAAACATCATGAATGCAAGAAAAACAATACACATTCAAGTACACACATGTGTCATGTCCATACCTTTTCGGACGACAAACTTCGCCATGAAACTGTTGACCGCACCATCATTGTTTGAAGCATCGTCAAGTATGATGGATATAATCTTGTTCTCTATCTTCCATTCAGTCACACACAGATAGATAACATTGGCCATCACATGTCTGGAGTAAGTAGGATCCATCTCTAAGCAGGCACACAAGTTTGCATCCTCCAACTCATCTTTATAGTGTGCAACCATAGACATGTAAGATATGGTCTGATTGTTAGTCCACAAATCCGTAGTTAGACCAATGAAGTCCACATCCTTCAAGACAAGTTTAAGCACCTCCTTTTGATTTTTGAAAACCCTCATGCACTCGGCTCTTCTTACCTTCCTTCCAATGGGTTGATATTTTTATTCATGCACTTGAGTATGTTGAACCACTCATGTTCAACCATTCTAGATGAGTGCTCATGCACATATCATCTTGGCAATAAGCCCTTGTTGCATGATTATATTCATTGGACCACTTATTGTAGCATTGTATTTGCTTCTGAAATCAAGAGTTGGTTAGATGGGTACTCTAACTCATAAAAAGAAGCACTTTTTAAAATAGAACACATAAGTTAGACAATAACAATAAAACAAACAAATTGCAACACTACAAGAAATATGTCAACTTGTGACCACCACTATTGGTCACTGAAAGGTCACAAATTTCCATTTGCGACCTTTTTGTGACCAAAAACAGAAGGTCAAAAGCTGGCCGTCATAAACTGACTATAGCGACCTTTCTTCTGGAATGGTCGAAGACGTTTACGACCAAAATATTCCTACTGTGGCATTTTGGTCACTAGCAACCTCCCCAGGCCACATAGGCATCCAGCGTGGCAAGCTGATGTGGCACAAGATTCAGCCCGGTCCAATTCGGTTTTCTACATGGGCCTAGCCCAACAATTCGGCCTTTTACTGTATATTTTCTCTATTGATTTTCTCTAGCAACATGGGCCTGGCCCAACAATTTGGCCTTTTTATTTTCTAGGCATGGCCTTTTGCGGTCCATTTCATTTTTATTTTCGTGGGTTTTTTGTGGTCCAGTTTTTAGATGGGTCCCAATTGTCAGATTTTTCCTGGAAGTGGATCCACATCACTTTTTAAGCAGTATATATCAAACACAAAGAAGAAAAGAATATGAAAATCTTCAAATAACAACCAAAATAGGTTTATTACAATATATTCTATATAGAACAGAACATGTGAAACTCTATAGACTCGTTCACATCACAACAACCAGTTTAACCTACAAATATTGCATGCCCAGGAACTTAAAACTTCACGTACATAACCATACATATTCCACACAATAACAAATATTGTGATTGAAAAATAAAACGCTCTGCCAAATTAAAGCTAGCTACTCTTGGATTGGTGTAGCTTCCGTCTTCTTTGCTTGCTGCAGTCTCTGTTAAATGAATAACAACAAATCAAGTTAATAAACAAGCTTGAAGCACTATGGGAAACAAAAGCATAAAACAAACTAATGTCTCGGGTATAATCATAGGATAAATCTGTGTTGAAGCACTATGTTTAGATGTATTTTAATTAATTTCAAATGTGTAATGTAAGGTGTTGTGGATCGGTGTATAAGAATAGCAGTTTGTAAATAACAGAACAACTTGGTATTACACACACAAAGACTATACTGATTTTAGCTTTTCTATCCAAGTACAAATAGCAAAATGGAACATAGACAGGTTGATTATATTTGATGAGCTAGCACATATACATGATATCTGAGGATATACATATCCCATGAAAAAGAGGATATACATAGAACCCGACCGAGCAGAATATTGATTTTGAAGATTTTGCAAGACCGTAAGGTTCTGACAGTCTACTACCATGCCCAATATGTACGACAGTGTCTCCAGTGTTTGCCTTATCCACCTTATGCTAGATGGATTATATGCTTGAAACAAAGACAGCTCAAAGAACAGTAATAATACACAGCCAACCTTGGGCATCGCTGGGGGACTCGCTTCTCGTGCATTCATCCTCCGAATTGTTGGGTTTAGGGCAGCAACTGATTCGTGTTTGCACTGAAACACACATAAGAAAACATTTTCAGCACATAATTCAGTAAAGATGTCTCTCCCAGAAAACCATATCCCCTACTCTCGAGCGTCCAACAAACAAAGAATAATTCTACATATCTGAAGAACAAAAACTGGGATGGTGATAACATCGGAGCCCCCCAATTCTTATCCCGAAAAGGGCCCAAGCTACGCTCTTAGCTGTAATAAAAATTGAAAAATATAACTGCTAGCCACAGAACTTGCTGAACTTTCTTTCAGCAACATCATTCTGACAATAAGCGACAAATCTTAATCGGAGAAGGCTGAAGAAAGCAGATATCTTATTGAGCCACACAAATTTGCAGGCTTGTTCAAATTTTGTTTTTGTTACTGCACAGGTATCTTATACAGTACTGAACAACACAGGAGCATCATCCGTGTAACAACCACAGAATTCATCTGCTAGCTGCAATAATAAGAACAATGTAAATGTGAAGCTCTTTTACCTCCTTATCGTGCTTCTGATCGGAGGAGGAGGAGCACGCTGCCTTGGCGAAACGGACGAGGAAGACGTAGGGCGTGGGCACCGTCAGGTTCCACTCCAGCATGTTCAGGATGGCCTTCTCTAGCTTCAGAATCTGCTCCCGGGTGTATGCGCTGTCGGAGATCAAGATGAAATCATTCACCTGCAAGCGTACGCACACACACCAAAGAATCGAAACGGACGAACACTGGTCACTGGTGAGTGGAGAAAAGCAGAGGGATTCAACTTTTTACTTACCTCAGGAGCCCAAATCTCCTCGTACTTACAGCTGATGAGCAGGGCGGAGACGCCCACCAGCTGCAGCTCCTGCCGGAGCACGGACTGCAGCGACAGGTACATGTCAATGATATACACCGTGAGATACAGTGACTCGGGCATCAGGTCGAACTTCTGGTGCACTTCCAGGATCCAGTCGATGAGGATGCCCCACATCTTGGCGTTGATCTCCACCTGGGAGTCCATGTAGTCCCTGGCCCGACACTCATTCTGTAGTCAATAGAGCATGGACGGAAACAACACCTTCATCAGATTCAGAGACCAAGCAGGCAAGGCAGGAGATCACAATGCCTTTTTGCACACTCTAGTACTCTACTACTACCTAAGAGAGCCCATATGTTTGTACCTCGGCGACTTTGTAGAATTTGTAGATATCCTCGATGTAGTCGACGACGGTGAGCTGGTTGTCACCGCCAAGCTTGTCGATGTCCTGGATCGCTGGCTCTTCGGTGATTTCGGCTGCAAACTGTCATTGCAATGGTGGATCAGAATCAGAATCAGATCAGACTCCTTGCACAGGTTTAAGAAGCAAAGTGTTCGACTGTCTACAGGTGAACGCACGTACCTTGGAGCGCGCCGAGAGCACGTGGCTGAGGACGGTGAACTGCGCGCGGAGGGGGGAGTGAGCCCCCTCGGCCCCGACGGCGTAGAAGAGGTTGGCGCCCTGCCGGACGGCGTCGCCGACAACGTTCGCCTCGGGCAGGAACGCCCCCGAGGTGGCCACCAGGACGGACGCGGCGGCCGTGACCAGCCCGCCCAGATAAAGAGCACCTCCCAGACGTCGGCGTTGTCCACGGACCGTGGCCGTGAGCAGCCGAGCAGAGCTCCCAAAGCTCAGTATGTGTGTGCATATGGATCGGGATGCAGAGCGAGGTGGGAGGAGGAGTTCTTGCGGATCTCGCCACGACATGAGTAGCCTGAGTGGATCTAGGAGAAGAGGGAGGGCTCTGGCGATGAGGTTGGAGGTCGCCAAGGATGGAGAAGAGTATGGCGGCGGATTGGGTTGGGCTACGTGGGGGTAGTGATTGGGTTGGGGGGCAAGGACCGAGATCCGAGGGAGGGGAGGGCTAGGTTTGGCAGCCGTGGGTGCGTGGGAGAGAAGGGAAGGACGAGGTCGGCGTCGGTGGGTGAGGAGGACGACAAGGTCGGCGGTGGGTGGGGAGGACGGGAAGGAGGTGGATCGGGAGGGCCGGGACGGGGGAGGAGGAGGTGGCGGCAATGAGGAGATTGGGAGGAGGAGGAGGGTTTGATCTAGGGTTGGGGTGCGTGGGGTATCTCTTTTTCTTTTTTGTTTCTTTTTTTCTGTAGATGGATGGATGGATGGATATGGGATGGAGAGATGGATGGATGGATGGATGGACGCCATGTCATCAATCCGTGGGAAGAGCCCTGATTGGTTCGGAAAATCAGTAATTTAAAATAGTTTCTAAGTACTAGAAATAGGGAATTTTGTGAAGCAACTATCAAAATATTTTGCAAAACGGCAGAACTAAAATTTTCACTCAAGTTAGACCCATTTTTATGGATGATCATCTATTTGCATGCATTTTTATCTTTCTAGATATTTTAATCATTTTCTTGTGGCAAAAATGGTTTTTTGTGAAGAACCTACTAAATATTTGTTGTAAAATTGGACCAAATCAATTTGGAATGGCACAAGGGTGCATATTGGAATGGCAAACAATGTTGCCTAAGGAAGTTTTCATTTTCGTTGGACGAAAAAACCATTTTCCATTTTCCGAGTGCCCGAAATGAGGTTTTTTTGTGAAGGAACTACCAAATAATTGTTGCAAAATTGGACCAAATCATTTTTCTAAAATACTAGGCCATATATAATGCACAATTGACAAAATGGTTGGGTGAAAAAAGTTTTGATCCACCTCTGATGAAAAAGACAAATTATCGTCGATTCAGTTGGAAACGGGTCAAATTTGAACTATAGCTGCCTCATAGTTTGTTCTTTATTTTTTCCAAAAATCATTTCTAGGTACATAAGTATCTATTTAATCATAGAAACACGAAAAAAATTCCAAGATTCAACCACTAGCTAGGAACGGTCAAGCCCGCTGCTTTGACCCCATTTTGAAACAGGCATAAAAATTCAAAAAATCAAAAATTGGAAAACCTTCGCATTGTGTCATTATATGTGACCAAGTTTCCAGGAAAAATAATAAACTTGTAATACGGTAATTATTATTAAAAAGTGTTCTCAAAAATGAGCTATCAAGTGTGAAGATTCATGGCTTTCAAGCCAAATGATCAATCTTATGGCCACATTCATGGCATAGTTTGTTCAAATGATCTCATATTGTGCACAAGGGTGCATATTGTAATAGCAAACAATGTTGCCTAAGGAAGTTTTCATTTTCGTTGGACGAAAAAACCATTTTCCATTTTCTGAGTGCCCGAAATGAGGTTTTTTTGTGAAGGAACTACCAAATAATTGTTGCAAAATTGGACCAAATCATTTTTCTAAAATACTAGGCCATATATAATGCACAATTGACAAAATGGTTGGGTGAAAAAAGTTTTGATCCACCTCTGATGAAAAAGACAAATTATCGTCGATTCGCTTGGAAGCAGGTCAAATTTGAACTGTAGCTGCCTCATAGTTTGCTCTTTATTTTTCAAAAATCATTTCTAGGTACATAAGTATCTATTTAATCATAGAAACACGAAAAAATTCCAAGATTCAACCACTAGCTAGGAACGGTCAAGCCCGCCGTTTTGACCGCATTTTGAAACGGGCATAAAAATTCAAAAAAATCAAAAATTGGAAAACCTTCGCATTGTGTCATTATATGTGACCAAGTTTCCAGGAAAAATAATAAACTTGTAATACGGCAATTATTTTAAAAAAGTGTTCTCAGAAATGAGCTATCAAGTGTGAAGATTCATGGCTTTCAAGCCAAATGATCAATCTTATGGCCACATTCATGGCATAGTTTGTTCAAATGATCTCATATTGTGCACAAGGGTGCATATTGTAATAGCAAACAATGTTGCCTAAGGAAGTTTTCATTTTCGTTGGACGAAAAACCATTTTCCATTTTTCGAGTGCCGAAAGGAGGTTTTTGTGAAGGAACTACCAAATAATTGTTGAAAAATTGGACCAAATCATTTTTATAAAATACTAGGGAATATTTAATGCACAATTGACAAAATGGTCTGGTGTAAAATTTTTGATCCACCTCTCGTGAAAAGACAAATTCTCGCCGATTCATTTGAAGCGGGTCAAATTTGAACTGCAGCTGCCTCATAGTTTGCTATTTATTTTTCAAAAATCATTTCTAGTTACATAAGGACCTATTTAATCATAAATACATGGTTTGGTGGCGATACGTCGAGGTTTGGGCGGTGGCCGAGGGCCCCAACTCTAGAGCTGCCAGAACTCGCATGCCGCCGCATGGTCATCAGCGTGACCATGGCGTTGCCATGTGTTCTGGGCGGCCTAGGCATGTCTAGTGGGTTGGGCACTCCCAGGTTGGTGCTAGGAAGAAAATTACAACATAAGATTCTCACGAGGAGACCAATCGATGCTCAAACATGAATTAGCACCAAGTGTTTGATTAGCGATACGGAAATGTACATGGCTAATGGGCGTGCGTTTTGGCTGAGGATAATCAGTTACTAAGAAGACCGTTTTCACAAATTTTCGGCTCAAAAGGAGGAGCCTAGGTGGTACTTGCTTTGCAAACCACCACATTGGACATAAATACGAATGTTGAAGCTCGGCTCAAAATAATGAATGGATTGAGCTGGCATTTGGTGGAGGATGGTTATTTGGGCATAGGAAAGCACTGTAGAAAATGGATACTATTTGGACATGCCAAAGTGGTACTTCCTTCACAAACTGTTACTCTGAACAGAATAGGAAAATGAATATTTTTGAATTATTTTTGAACTAGGCAAGGAAGGTTTTTACATATTTGACGAAGATATGACCCAAAGAATTTATGAGATTTTTTGGGAATTTTGGGAATGACAGAAATATAGGTTGCTTCACAACCTAGGGCAAAATCGCCACATGGACATGACACATAGGCAAAACTGATGAGGTGGCGCCTAGTCATAGCAACCCACCACAATTTACAAAGCTATGCCCATCTATATTGGTCGTTAACAACTAGAAATAAGGCAGCGGACTAGCGCTGTTTGCTTTATGACCTTTTCGTGTGAGGAAATTATGACCTTTCTGACCAAAATGGTCGCAATGGTTTAGGGTTTGGAGCCCCCCGAACAGCTTTTGACCAATTGGTCTGAAATGGTCATAAATTTATGACCAATTCTTCGAGGGTCACTGACAGAAGGTCATAAGTTGACATATTTCTTGTAGTGCAAGGTAGTCTAGAAACAGAGCGAAACTAGATCGAAAAGACAAAGGCTATATATAAAATAAATTTGGAAAACACCCTTCAGTTCCATGTTGGGAGCTCCTCTTTGGCGCACTGGGCCGCCCTCGAGCGTGCCCGTTCGCCCTGCTAGGAATTGCACTTTGCCAAACAATCACAAAATGTTGAGCACCCTCATTGGGAATCAAACTTTAGACTTCTGGCAGGTAAGGGAGACTAGCTCACTAGTGGAGCCAACAAATGTTAAAAGAAATTGAGGAGCGTGCATGGTTAAAAACTAACTAGAACACAGAACCCATACACTTATATTTGATTTCTTATATATTTTGGAAATTATGAATATTTATTAAATAATAATTTTATAAAATCCACAATTTTTAACAACTAGAATTGTTTTCAACTTTCAACTTTTAAAAATGTGTGAACATTTTCTGAATCTTAAGAACAATTTTTTGAAACCAAGAATTCAAGGACAAATTTTGAAATAACAATAATTTTTTTAAATTTGTAAAAAAGAATAATATAAAATCCTGGAAAATTTTGTAAACACGAACATTTTTCCAATATGTGAAAAATAATTTGAAAATACGAACAATTTTTACATCTATGAAATACTTTTGAAACTCCAAACAAATTTTGAGAAAGGGTAACATTTTTTCAAATTTTCTAACATGTTTGAGAAATCATGAACATTTTCTGAATTGGTGAACACAAACTGAAAACAAGAACAATATTTTTAACTTCTTAGCAAATTTGAAAAGCGTGAACATTTTTGTAATTCCCGAAAGGATTCGAAAAGGTGATCATTTTTAAAAAATTTGAACAGAATGTGGAAAGGGGGATTTTTTAAGTTTTGAACAAATTTATAGAAAATGTAAATTTTTTTTGTGATTAATGATATTAAAAAACAAACTTGGAAAAGAAGAGAAACGGAAAAAGGAAAAGGAGAAAAGAAACAGGAAAAGGAAAAAAACATAAAAGAAAGAGAAAACGAAAAAAATGGTTTAGGAATCACCTAAAAGTGTCCCAAAACTCAAAAAACCAGCTAGGAACCATCTAGAAGGTTCCCAAAACTAGGTAAGGATTAAAATGGGCGGGCCCACTGTGTTTCGAAACAAGGATCTCCAGTTCCATGTGCGCAAATCCCCTCACTTGTAACGTTTTGTTACATCTTTTTCTTTCTTTTCTTCTTACTCCTTTCTGGTTCCATTATTATTTTTTGGAGTGGTTTTTAATTTTTTTCTTCTTTCCTACATGCACGAATTTTGTTTCAAATTTTTGAACTTTGTTTCAAAATTGATGAACTTTTTTTCAAAACTTGTGATTTTTTTCAAACTTCGGTGAACTTCTTGTCAAATCGATGAATTGTTTTCAATATCGATTGAATTTTTGCAAAGTTGATGAATTTTTTCAAATTCAATAGAAAATTTAAATTTGATGAAATTTTTAAAAATCAATGAACTTTTTATTCAAATTAGATGAACCTATTTTGAAAATTAATGAGCTTTTTTCAAATTTGATGAAATTTTTGATAATTGATGAACATTATATTCAAATTCATGACCTTTATTTTTATTTTTGAGATTTTTTAAACCCATGAATGCGTAGGCGTGCAGCCCCCACTCAATAATTCAAATAATATTCATGAATTAGAAAAAATGTTCATGGATTCTTCAAAATGTCCGCAAATTAAAAAATGTTCATAAATTAAAAAAATGTCTCCGAAAAAGGAAATGTTTGTCATTTAAAAATAAATTAGTGCAAAGTTTGAAATATATTTGCATTAATACAAAAATTATTCAGGAATTGCAAATTTGTGCAGGTCCCCCACCCCACCCCCGTGTCGCCAACCCTAGGCGACAAGGGGGCGATCACGCCACCGGCCCTAGGCCTCCTCCCCTCGTCTTGTCCTGCCGCCACCCGAGGTCTCACCGGCGAAGCCTGGCCTATGATGGCAGCGGCGGGGCCTTATCCCTCGCGCGGTGGTGGCGATATCTTCAGGCGGCGGCGCATCGTACAATGGAGATCCGGCGGCAAGGAGCGGCGGGATCCCTACGGTGTGCGTGTAACGTGGCGGCAGAGGCGCAACCTCCATGGCGGAGACGCCTGCGGGCGGCGGGATCGCGGGTCTTGTCTTGCCCAGATGGGCTTGGGCGGGCCGGCGGTTCCGGTGTGCATCTACAGGCGAGCGTGGTGGACCTGGCGGTGTCTGTTGTACACCATGGTGGTGCCAAGGTCGGTCAGGCGGGGGTGGCCTGGATCCCTTTCGTCCAGTTCCCGATAGAGATGGTGGCTGTCCGTGCACAAGATGCTTGAGGGAGGCTCTTCAAACAGATCTGGGTGAAACCCTGCTCTCGGCTAGCTGCCAAGGCCGGCGGTGGCGGTGTTGTCTGCGTCGTTCCCTTCTTGAAGACATCGCCGCGGAGAAGTTCAAGGCCACACTATGCTATCTCCGGGAGAAACACTAGATCAGTAGGTCAGATGACGGCGGCGCTATAGTGTCATTTCTCTCTTGTGGGCGTCATTCGTGGAGGTGTACACGGGCCGAGGGACCAGTGAAAGGTTTATTTGGTGGAGCGGTGCTTCAGCTTACACATTGCTGGCGGCGGGTCTCGGCGGCATGGCATAGTGGAGACTCGGCGTTCGATGCGCGGAGATGGACTCGCGCAGGAGGAGGAAGCTGTCTGGCGTCATGGTGGCGTCGATGGCAGAGAGGCCTGGCAAGGTCGGTGCATCAATTCTGCTCTGAGGATGGATTGATGGAAGATGGAGGTGACGACCCTTATAGCGTGCGGTGCTCACGGGGAGTGTGCCGGATCGGTGTGTGACCCAATCCAGGTAGTGCCTTGGACGGGGCATCCGGTTTTAGATGTTAGGCTTTGGTGCGATGTCTGTTTGGTATTAGGCCCGGATATTCGGCACACATTCATCAAGGGGATAGGAGTAGCAACAGCGTTGCCAAGATGGTGGCTTCAGACGTATTGATATATCACCTTGTATGGTCTTTGCGAATAATTAATAAACTGACTGCATGCATTGTCCTGATGCAAAGGCCGGGTACATCCTCTTTTTCTAAAAATAAAAAAGGAATTGCAAATTTGTTCGCGGGTTCAGAAAATGTCCAACATCATGTGGCCCATGGGGTATCCAGCGACCCACGTGCCTACCTGAAAGTACAAAAGCCCAGCCCATATAGGCCCAGAAGGTGTCCTGCATCTGTTTTTTTTTTTTTTTTTTGGAATTGTCCTGTATCTGCTATTCAGGCGTGGAAGAGCAGCCGAACTGTGGAATCAAATGGGACTCTCCCAGCTAATCGCGGATGCAGTGACACAGGAGAGATCAGGATCAGTTGTACTAGAACATCTACTGCGAATGCCTAACGCTTAGTTACCAAATTCACCCACGGTTGGATAGAAGGAAGGAATTGCAACGACATGTTGGTAACTTTGGTGGACGCGGCGCCAGCAGACACACCATGGCCAAATCTCCCCTGTGGTTAAATGTGCGATGTCCGTGAGAGCAACCCGTTTGAACTATTAGAGAAGTTTAAACACAAGAAATGACCAAGTTAAGAGCATCTCCAGCCGCGCCCCCAGAACGGCCTCCTCAGGCGCTTTTTTCGCGCCGGCGCCGAAAAAACGACCCAGTCGCGCCTTCAAAGGCCCATTTTTCGCCGGCTCAGACCGAAATTGGCACCGGCGGACCCAGGCCGAACCCGGCACGCTAGGCGGCGCTTGGGGGCACCGGCCAAAACGTTTTTGGCGCGAAAACCAGCGGGCCTTCCTTGGCAGCGACTCGGCTCTTCTGGCCGCTTCGTCGTCCTCATCGCCTCGATTCCCGCGGCGAATCAATGCCAAAGCTGCCGCGCGCTGCCACGCCGGTCAGCCTCCTCCATTGATGTCTCACGGGCGGCGCAGTGAAGACCGGACGACGCGCGTCCCTCGCCCGCCACGCGTACACACGGCGGCCATGCGTACGCGCGGCGCCTCCGCCTATATAAGCCTCCCCCAGCGCGCCGGTGAGGCACAGACACTGCATCGCCGGCGCCCGCTCCTCCCACGTTCCTCCCTCTCCCCTCGCCGTCTCCAGAGCCATGGCCAAGCGTTTCCCAGGCGACGGCGCCGCCGCGAACGGCTTCGGCCGCCGCCATCTTCACGAGGACGAAGCTCGGCTTCTCTTTGAGACCGAGTACCCGGTCCCGCCGGACATGCGGGTGCCCGGGGCGTGGAGGATCAACGCCGGCAGGGTCCCGGTGCCACCACCGCCGACCGGGGCGGCGCGACGTGTGGAGATCGCGCGTATCCGCGCCTCTCTGCCGTAGGCGGCGAGGGAAGGTCCACGGTACGTCCCCGACAGCCCGCTGTGTGAGCCCTACTTCCGTCGCCGCACGCCGAGCAGCTCGAGGCCACCAACGTCGTCGTGCCCTCCGGGAGGCTCAACTCCAAAGGCCGCCGCCGATGGTGGGGCGTGCCCGGCCGCACGCTGGAGGCCGTCCTCGAGTACATCGAGGGCGGCAACACGCCCACGCTGGAGTACCCCGTTCCGCCCTCCTTCTCCAGCCGGCGTTAGAGCTCCTGGACGCCGGGGCAATGGCGGGGGCGTCCTCCTCCTCGTCCGGCTGCTCGACTAGCTCTCCATGGCTTCCCCCCGTCAAGCCGGAGCCCGAGGACATGCCGGTCAGCCAGCGCACCCGCAGCTCCGGCGTCCGCATCGCCGACCCCTCCCCCGCCTCTGGATGCCTCGTCTTCGTCAGGCCGAAGCTGGAGCCCGGCCTTCCCACGGAGTACGAGGCCATAGTGTTGGGGAACATTGCAGAAAATAAAAAATTTCTACGCTTCACCAAGATCAATCTATGGAGTCATCTAGCAACGAGAGAGAGGAGTGCATATACATACCCTTGTAGATCGCGCGCGAAAGCGTTCAAGAGAATGGGGTTGAGGGAGTCGTACTCGTCGTGATCCAAATCGCCGGAGATCCTAGCGCCGAACGGACACCACCTCTGCGTTCAACACACGTACGGTTGGGAAGACGTCTCCTCCTTCTTGATCCAGCAAGGGGTAAGGAGAGATTCATGAAGATCCAGCAGCACGATGGCGTGGTGGTGGATGCAGCAGCGATCACGGCAGGGCTTTGCCAAGCTTCTGTGAGAGGGAGAGGTGGTGCGTGGGGAGAGGGAGGCGCCAGAGACTTGGGTGCGGCTGCCCTCCCTCCCTCCCTCTTTATATAGGCCCCCTTGGGGGGGCGCCGGCCCTAGGAGATGGGATCTCCAAGGGGGGGCGGCGGCCAAGGGGGCGGTTTGCCTCCCAAGCCAAGGGGGGCGCCCCCCACCCCTAGGGTTTCCTGCCCTAGGCGCAGGGAAGGCTTTAGGGGGGCGCACCAGCCCACCAGGAGCTGGTTCCCCTTCCCACTTCAGCCCATGGGGCCCTCCGGGATAGGTGGCCCCACCCGGTGGACCCCCGGGACCCTTCCGGTGGTCCCGGTACAATCTTGGTGACTTCAAACTTTTCCGATGGTCAAACTTGACTTCCTATATATGAATCTTTACCTCCGGACCATTCCGGAACTCCTCGTTACGTCCGGGATCTCATCCGGGACTCCGAACAACTTTCGGGTTACTGCATACTAATATCTCTTCAATTCTAGCGTCACCGAACCTTAAGTGTGTAGACCCTATGGGTTCGGGAGACATACAGACATGACCGAGACGCCTCTCCGGTCAATAACCAACAGCGGGATCTGGATACCCATGTTGGCTCCCACATGCTCCTCGATGATCTCATCGGATAAACCACGACGTCGAGGATTCAATCAATCCCGTATACAGTTCCCTTTGTCAATCGGTACGTTACTTGCCCGAGATTCGATCGTCGGTATCCCAATACCTTGTTTAATCTCGTTACTGGCAAGTCACTTTACTTGTACCGCAATGCATGATCCCGTGACCAGACACTTGGTCACATTGAGCTCATTATGATGATGCATTACCGAGTGGGCCCAGAGATACCTCTCCGTCATACGGAGTGACAAATCCCAGTCTCGATTCGTGCCAACCCAACCGACACTTTCGGAGATACCCGTAGTGCACCTTTATAGTCACCCAGTTACGCTGTGACGTTTGTCACACCCAAAGCACTCCTACGGTATCCAGGAGTTGCACAATCTTATGGTCTAAGGAAATGATACTTGACATTTGGAAAAGTTCTAGCGAAAGGAACTACACGATCTTTGTGCTATGCTTAGGATTGGGTATTGTCCATCACATCATTCTCCTAATGATGTGATACCGTTATCAATGACATCAATGTCCATATTCAGGAAACCATGACTATCTGCTGATCAATGAGCTAGTCAACTAGAGGCTTACTAGGGACTTGTTGTGGTCTATGTATTCACACATGTATTAAGATTTCCGGATAACACAATTATATGAACAATAGACAATTATCATGAACAAAGAAATATAATAATAACCATTTTATTATTGCCTCTAGGGCATATTTCCAACAGTCTCCCACTTGCACTAGAGTCAATAATCTAGTTACATTGTGATGTATCGAACACCCATTGCGTTCTGGTGTTGATCATGTTTTGCTCTAGGGAGAGGTTTAGTCAACGGATCTGCTACATTCAGGTCCGTATGTACTTTACAAATATCTATATCTCCATCTTGAACATTTTCACGAATGGAGTTGAAGCGACGCTTGATGTTCCTGGTCTTCTTGTGAAACCTGGGCTCCTTGGCAAGTGCAATAGCTCCAGTGTTGTCACAGAAGAGTGTGATCGGCCCCGACGCATTGGGTATGACTCCTAGGTCGGTGATGAACTCCTTCACCCAGATAGCTTCATGCGCTGCCTCCGAGGCTGCCATGTACTCCGCTTCACATGTAGATCCCGCCACCACGCCTCGCTTGCAATCGCACCACTACCATCGCCCCACCATTCAAAATATACATGTATCCGTTTTGTGACTTAGAGTCCTCCAGATCGTGTGAAGCTAGCGCCGACGTAACCCTTTTACGACGAGCTCTTCGTCACCTCCATATCGAGAAACATATACTTAGTCCTTTTCGGTACTTAAGGATGTTCTTGACCGCTGTCCAAAGTGTTCCATGCCGGATTACTTTGGTACCTTCCTACCAAACTTACGGCAAGGTTTATATCAGGTCTGGTACAGGTCATGGCATACATGATAGACCCTATGGCTGAGGCATAGGAGACGACACTCATCTTTTCTCTATCTTCTGCCGTGGTCGGGCATTGAGCCGAGCTCAATTTCACACCTTGCAACACAGGTAAGAACCCCTTCTTGGACTGATCCATATTGAACTTCTTCAATATCTTATCAAGGTATGTGCTTTGTGAAAGACCTATGAGGCGTCTCGATCTATCTCTATAGATTTTGATGCCTAATATATAAGCAGCTTCTCCAAGGTCCTTCATTGAAAAACACTTATTCAAGTAGGCCTTAATGCTGTCCAAAAGTTCTATATCATTTCCCATAAAAAGTATGTCATCCACATATAATATGATAAATGCTACAGAGCTCCCACTCACTTTCTTATAAACGCAGACTTCTCCATAAGTCTGCATAAACCCAAACGCTTTGATCATTTCATTAAAGCGAATGTTCCAACTCCGAGATGCTTGCACCAGCCCATAAATGGAGCACTGGAGCTTGCATACCTTGTTAGCATTCTTAGGATCGACAAAACCTTCCGGATGCATAGTTCTTCCTTAAGATGGCCATTAAGGAATGCCATTTTGACGTCCATTTGCCATATCTCATAATCATAGTATGCGGCAATTGCTAACATGATTCGGACGGACTTCAGCTTCGCTACGGGAGAGAATGTCTCATCGTAGTCAATCCCTTGAACTTGTCGATAACCCTTAGCGACAAGTCGAGCTTTATATATGGTAACATTACCATCCGCATCCGTCTTCTTCTTAAAGATCCATTTGTTTTCTATTGCTCGCCGATCATCGGGCAAGTCTGTCAAAGTCCATACTTTGTTTTCATACATGAATCCTATCTCGGATTGCATGGCTTCAAGCCATTTGTTGCAATCTGGGCCCGCCATTGCTTCTTCATAGTTTGAAGGTTCACCGTTGTCTAACAACATGATTTCCAGGACAGGGTTGCCATACCACCCTGGTGTGGAACATGTCCTCGTGGACCTACGAAGTTCAGTAGTAATTTGATCCGAAGTACCTTGATCATCATCATTATTTTCCTCTCTAGTCGGTGCAGGCACCATAGGAACATCTTCCTGAGCTGCGCTACTTACCGGTTCAAGAGGTAGTACTTCATCAAGTTCCACTTTCCTCCCACTTACTTCTCTCAAGAGAAACTCTTTCTCCAGAAAGGACCCGTTCTTGGCAACAAAGATCTTGCCCTCGGATCTTAAGTAGAAGGTATACCCAATGGTTTCCTTAAGGTATCCTATGAAGACGCATTTTTCCGACTTGGGTTCGAGCTTCTCAGGTTGAAGTTTCTTCACATAAGCATCGCAACCCCAAACTTTTAGAAACGACAGCTTAGGTTTCTTCCCAAACCATAATTCTACGGTGTCGTCTCAACGGATTTAGACGGTGCCCTATTTAAAGTGAATGTAGCTGTCTCTAGAGCGTGTCCCCAAAATGATAGCGGTAAATCGGTAAGTGACGTCATAGATCGCACCATATCCAATAGAGTGCGATTACTGTTAGATGATATTGTTTAAACCTGATGTAATCCCAACTATCTATTATCTCTATTCCCTCTCGTAGCTACCTCGTTCTCTTTCTCCTGTAATGTTGTATCCTAGCGATCGGCCTTGCCTTGTACGCCACGAACAGAGGCTTTTCTGTCGCACATAAATAAACACCACGCGGCTCCTTACGAGGAGTAGGAACGCTTCCAAAGTTTACATGGTATACAGAGCCATCCTCTTCCCAATCTAGCTTCCAGAAAACTTCTCTCCATCGCCATGTCTTCCACCTCGACCACGGTCGTCCTCAACCTCGGTCCTCCTCCATCCGAGAAGTTGTCAAAGGGGAATTACCTCTTGTGGAAAGCTCAGGTAATGCCCGGCCTGCGAGGAGCGCAGGTCACGGGGCTTCTAGATGGAACCAACGCGGCGCCCCCAACCAAGGTGGAGCAACAACAGTCGAACAAGACCACGGTTACAGTACCAAATCCTCTGTACGCGCCGTGGCTGTCGAAGGATCAGCAGGTCCTAAGTTACCTGCTGAATTCACTCTCCAAGGAGATCCTTGCTCAAGTTCTTCTTAAGGAAAACACCTTTGATCTATGGACTGCAATCACCACAATTTTTGCATCGCAGTCCCAATCCAGAATCACGAACCTGCGGATCGCCATCACTACCATGAAGAAGGGCGCCATGTACAGCAGCGCCTACATCGCCAAGATGAAGAACCTTGGGCACGAACTTGCAGCAGCAGGTCGCCCGGTTTCTGATCCCGGGATGGTAGATTATGTACTTGCAGGTCTAGACCGAGATTATGATCCGGTTGTGGCGGCCATTGGCGCTGTTAAATCTGTCATCACCGTGGATGACCTCTTCGCTCAGATTTCTGCCTTTGACCAGCGGGTGGAGATGCTTGGCGATGGCACAGATGGGGTTTCAACTCCTCCGCTAATGCGGTGTACAGGGGGCATGGTCAGTTCAAGAATCGAGGCCGTGGGCGTGGCCACAGAGGGCGTGGCCGTGGAAGGCGTCCCCCTTCTTCCCCTGTCGGCAATGGTGGCGGAAGCTACAGAGACCGCCCACAACAACAGCAGCAACAACGCCAACAACCCCCTCGGGACTATCCCGAGTGTCAGATTTGTTACAAATTCCATGTAGGAAGTTCCCGTGCATGTTGGGATCGCTATGAGGAAGATGACTATGAGGAAAAAGAGGCTAATGCTGTCACCAACGGCTATGGCATCGACACCAACTGGTACGCGGACACCGGAGCTACAAATCACATCACCGGTGAGCTGGACAAGTTGACAATCAGAGACAAGTACCATGGACCGGATCAAATTCACACCGCAAGCGCTTCTGGTATGGAAATCACTCATATTGGTCATTCAATTGTTAAAACCCCCATTAAAAATTTGCATCTAAATCAAATTCTACATGTGCCTGAAACTTCAAAAAATCTTGTCTCGGTTCATAGGTTTACTCGTGATAACCGTGTTCTCATTGAATTTTATCCTTACTTCTTTTTGGTTAAGGACTTGGATACGAGGGGAATACTTCTTAGGGGCAAGTGCATGGGAGGTCTTTACCCACTCATATCATCGTCATCATCGCTGAATAAACAAGCTTTTGTCGTCATCAAGGCATCTTCTTCAAAGTGGCATAGTAGAAGAGGTCACCCTTCATCAGTTATTGTTAAACTTATTCTTAGTAGAAATAAGCTTCCTTATACTCGTGAGTCTAGCATTGAGTTAGTTTGTGATCCATGTCAGCAAGCAAAAAGTCATCAGTTACCATATCCTATTTCTACCAGTATCTCTACTGCACCCTTACAACTTGTATTCTCAGATGTTTGGGGACCAGCTCCTGTTTCAGTTGGTAGACATTCGTATTATGTAAGCTTCATTGATGATTATAGTAAATTCACTTAGATCTATCTCCTTAAAAAACGATCTGAAGTGTTTCAAGTTTTCAAGAATTTTTAAAATCTTGTTGAACAAAAACTAAACACTAAGATCATCGCCATGCAAACTGACTGGGGTGGTGAATACAAGAAACTCAATTCTTTCTTTCAACAACTTGGTATCTCACACCATGTGTCGTGTCCCCATGCTCATCAACAGAATGGTTCTGCAAAAAGAAAACATCGCCATGTTGTTGAGGTAGGGCTAGCCCTACTAGCAAATGCATCTATGCCACTAAAATTTTGGGATGAAGCCTTCTTGACTGCCACATACCTCATAAACTTGCTTCCTAGCAGAGTCATCAAGTTTGAAACTCCCACCACACGACTTTTTGGCATTACTCCTGATTACAAATCACTTCGTGTATTTGGTTGTGCATGCTGGCCCAACCTTAGACCATACAATGCACACAAACTTGCTTTTCGTTCAAAACAATGTGCCTTTCTTGGATATAGTCCAATTCACAAAGGGGTAAAATCACTAGTGCAGAACCGGGCATTAGCACCGGTTCGTAAGGCCCTATAGTGTCGGTTACATAACCGGCACTAATTAGTGGTCACTAAAGTTTCTCTTTAGCACCGGTTCAGACGAACCGGTGCTAAAGGGCTTACCACGTGGCACTAGCCAGCCCGTGGCTCGAGGCCTTTAGTACGGTTGGTAACACCAACCGTACTATAAGGTTTGGTGGGTTTTTAGTTTTATGATTTCTTTTTCATTTAATTTTGTGTTTCCATTTTAATTCTTTTTCGTTTGCTGGTATTTTACGATACTACACATTGTACACGTTATGCATCATATATACATCATGCATGCTTTAATTGTTTATCAACGCTGCTGCTATGTTCATTGCACCCGCAGATATAACATGCTCATGCATGCTTTTGCATCATTACATCATCATATATATATAATAACAAGTCGTACTAATCATGCATCATCATACAACTTCTACTCGTTATTAATAATAAGTCATACGATCATCATCCTCATAACCCAACCCTACATAATTGTTCTTAGCACATGATCATCAGTATCAGGTAGGACCTAAACATCCTTAAGGTAAAATAGCATAAAACAATATAGACCCTGACTCTCCGTTATGAAGAATGGCGATCATCCTGTCTCCAATTCTTGCCTTTCGCTGCTTATTGCTTCCAAGAAGCTCCTTACGACTGTCCATACATTTTCTCCATTCTTTGATTGTTATGTCTCCACTTCTTTTAGAAACCCGGTATGGACAGTTGAGATTCAGAGGACGACCTGGTAGTATGTTCAAAACATGAAGGCTACCACGCGTATACATCGATGAGGCACACAATCATTCGGGATTATCTGTTGAAAAACATAGTAATAACTTCGTAGTTAGCAATGATGTACTAGTTTTAGAAGTGTGCAAAAAAAGATGCACGGATGTTGTAATAGTAAAAAATAATCTTACCAAGGTATCTCCATGGTAGTTATCGAGTTCAACACGTGCACTAGTGGCACGTATTGACCATAATGTTGAGGAGTTTGATTGTAGATATTGTAATTCTCAAGATCTCTACAAAATCCGACCAGATGTCGTTTTCTCCTGATAAGTTAATTCGCAGCCTTCGGTGTAGTACGTTCTGTCTACCATCTTCCGCACATTCTTTGAAGCATGAAAATAAGCTGTCAATGGAGATAAGTTGTCAACATTATATTTTGAAATAAACAATATAAATTACTTAATAACTATGTTTAGCACACATGAGGGAAGAACTGGAGGTGTATCCACAAAGACCCAAATCGTAGGTGTCTCTTGCTCGATTGTAGGATCACCAAGATCCATGGTGATAGTCATACCCTCATCAAGACCATACATCTTGCAAAATGCATCCCAATTTTTGCAACCAAAATGGGTTACACTCTGAGCATTGTACAGCATTACTTGAAAATCCACGTCATGTTCGGTACTTAGGATAATTTTTTTGGTTTCAAAATTTTCATGGTCTTCAATACCCATCCTCTCCAAGACATAGCGTCTTGCAAAGCATGGGATAAGCTAGTCGAATAGGAAAGATGAAAAATACACGTTAAAATAGTTGAAGTCGTGCTTAATTACGAAAAAACCTATTGTCGCTGCTATGCACCGTATGAACGCCGCAAGTCTCCTCGAGGTTAATGCTGAAGCGCCGATCTTCATCCAGCTCAATGAACTGTCGCAGATACCTCGGTTGTCGTGGCACCATCGCACTCTTCGGCGGTTATCGTCGTCCGATGAGTACGACATTTCCGCCTACGCTCATAATTTAGTTTTATTAGTCAACTATCTAGTTCAACTATCTAGTTCAACTACTAAGCACTTACTATAAATAAATAAGTAGTACTTACTAAAAACAAACTACTTCTATATATAGTAAAATAAATTAGTTTATTAAATCAACTAGCTAGTTCAACTGTAAATAAACTACTTCTTTTTTTTTCCTTTTTCTAAATACTATGAACAAAAAATCATTAAAATTCTATGAACAAAATTAATTACACAATCTAAATATCACCCAAAAAAACTATTAACAATAGTATCACCAAACATGCATATTCAATAATAATATCACCAAAAAATCTATTAACAGAAAAAAATCTATTAACAGAAAAATCTATTAATTCAACTAGTTCAACTAAGCATTTACTAAAAATAAACTAGTAATTATATTAATTAATTCAACTAGTAGTTCAACTAAGCATTTACTAAAAAAACTAGTTCTACATATTAATTCAACTAGTTCAACTAAGCATTTACTAAAAATAAACATTAACATATTTCTAATTCATCTAACATAATATTTCTAACATTCTAAAAATAAATTAACTATAGATATAGTTCTAATTAATCTAAACATTAA